>CM028135.1:245960000-247210000 GCA_016271365.2 Neoceratodus forsteri | reverse complement strand
ATTTGGGGAAAAAAAACAGAGAAATAAATAAACACTTAATGGTGAAATTCTGAGCAACAAATCGTTTGAAAAAGACCTAGCTGTAACAGTAGATTCTAATCTGGAGTTTGACCTTCATATATCAAATATTCTGAGCACGTTTAATAAAATATGGTGGGCTGTCAGACACAGTATTAAGCAAGAGACGCTCAAATCCTTCTTCCTCATTATCATGCTTACATTAGACGCACTTTGATTTTGCATCGCAACTCTGCTGGCCTTACCAATATAAGGATATACAAAAATTCCAGAAAAAGGTCACAAAACATATATGCCTAGTCAAAAACAAGTCATATGTCAATAGAGTAACTGCCTTTAACCTCATGTCACTTGAACATTGTCGCATGAGAGGCAACTTATTGTTTATGTGGGATTTAATAAGTGACCCTTCCCTTATGCAGAAAAGTGGATTAGAGTTCAAACAGATCATGGTTAAAACAACAGGTCACCTGTTGCAGTTTGCAAGGGATAAGTTCTCTACTAAAAAAAGGATTCTTTTTTTCACAGAGAGTAGTGAATCCATGGATTTCACTGCTGACCTCCATAATAATTAGCGAAAATAAAAACATCTTTAAAAACAGACTTGACAAATTTTTGTTCGCAAGAAAGAACTTTACTTATCACGGGTGAATGATAAGAGATTTTCATGGGCTAACTGCCGTTTTGCTCCTTGTGTTCCTTAGTATGTTTCTTAGTATGTCGAAAACTGTCCCTCATTTTTTTCCCCCTGAAAAGAAGAAAGCCATCCATTGACATCTGTTGCGCCCCCCCCCGAACATATGTCCGTGACACTGGGGGTGTCCTCAACTGTTGCAATACTGTCCACTAGTGACACTTGGGGTGCCCAATCCCCCAGTATCCTGTCCCTGAAATAAAAAAAGTGTCCCTTGTCATTTTGTTTTACTTGAAAAAAAGAAAACCATCCATTGTTGTCTGCTGTGCTGTCACCCACCCCCACCTGACCCTGCCACTCAGAACCCCCCACCCCATTCTTACCCACCAGAGGTCTGTCCCCATAATCTTCCTTGGACCGCAGACACGTCTTCACTCTTCAAAGCTCAACCACGAACTGAGGTAAGCGCTTCAATGTATTTCAGTGGGGTTCTCAGCCTCAGTGGCGTTTTTAACTTAGTGGCATAACTTGGCCATTTTTTTATACTTTCAGCATACCTTTTTTGGGACCCCACCTCATGAACAATGCAAGTGATGTTAGGTAAATCTGTCCTGAAATGTGATTTTTTACGGTCGCTGCTTGAAATCAACTTCTGGGCAGGAGCTGAAATTTGTCTCCACCATTGTTCATGAGGTGTAGTCATAAGAAGGCTATGTTGAAAATGTGGTGTAAAAATATTAAAATAACAAAGTTATGAGCCTGCTTTGAAATTTATGAATGCAGGCTTGTAACTTTGGCAATTTTCAATATTTAGACCCCACATTTCCAATGTAGTCATTTCTTCACAGCACCTCATGAATGTGACAGCTGTTTTCTTGCATCTCCAAAGGTGATTTCACAGTCGCTGCACAAAATCACCTTTTGGGCAGGAGTTGAACATTTTCTCTGCCTTTGTTCATGAGGCAGGGTCAAAGAAGGCTATGTTGAAAATTTGGTGTAAAAATATTAAAAAACAACAAAGTTATGAGCCTGCATTGAAATGTGCAAATGTAGGCACATAACTTTGGCAATTTTCAACAGATTGACCTCAAATTTTCCATACAGACATTTCTTCACAGCACCTCGTGAATGTGACAGCTGTCATTTTTCAGATCCTGGCCAGAATGTTTGTTTTTTTTATGCTGCGTGAAGTCACCTTTCGGCTGCCTTTGTTCATGAGGTGGGGTCATAAGAAGGCTATTTTGAAAACTTGGTGTAAAACTATTAAAAAATAATTAAGTTGTGAGCCTGCATTGAAATTTGTGAACACAGTCTCGTAACTTTGGCAGTTTTTGATATTTTGACCCCAAATTTTCAGTATAGTCATTTCTTCACAGCACTTCATGAATGTGATAGCTGTTATTTTTCAGATCCTGGCCAAATTGTTTTTTTAAATTCCGGAAAGATGATTTTGCAGTTGCTGTGGAAAATCACCTTTCGGGCAGGAGTTGAACATTCTCTCTTGACTTGTTCATGAGGTGGGGTCATAAGAAGGATGTGTTGAAAATTTTGGGCACAATTATTAACAAACAAGACAGTTACACTGTCCAGCATCATCACTTTGCTTTGCATTCTTAACTGTTAATAAAATTATTCCTTCACTGAAGCAGTTTTTAATGTCACTTCTAGGGACATGGATGTGTTGTTCATCCACACTGTCATGCAGGTTCCTTGCTGCTTTAAATCTTACCGGAAGGTCTTCAAGCTGGCTCCTCCCACCCACCCAGGTGGTAAAACTCTTGGCTCCGCCCCATGATGCCAGATCTTCCTTACCGCTTGGAAGCTCAGGTTCCCTCCTTATTGCTCTGCGTGTAGACTGGATCCTAATTCTTCGGTTCGCTCAAAACTTATTTTAAAATTCTCAAGACTTTGGTCAAGTTTTTCCCTCGCGGCTGCGATGGACAAATCGACTCTCGGATTTCGGCAGTGCCCTTGTGGGCAGAAGATGTCCAGGACGGATCCGCACTCCATGTGCGGCTACTGTCTCGGCCTAGAACACGACCCGCAGGCCTGCGAGTTATGCCATTCGTTTTTGGCCAATTTCCTGGAAGACCGCGCTGCCTGGTTACAGCTTGGGCGCCCCGAGAAGCGCTACCCAACGGTTAAGTCGAAGAAGGCCTGTTGGGCAGTTACCGCGGTGGCTGGCTCGGCTGAGCAACTCGAGCAGATGATTGCCCTCGAGGAGGAGGCGGCACAGGCTGCATCATCCTCTTCCTCGGTCGTGGCATTTATCCCGCTCTCTTTGGGTACCTCGTATTCAGCTTCTTTCAAGCAGCTTTGCCAGTCCCTTTCCACGAAGGGAGAGGGGCCATCGGGACTTCCTCTCGGTCCAAGAAGAAGGATTCTAAGGGTAAGTCCCATTGTCGGCGTTCGTGGGAGCAGGAGAGGTCCCCTTCCCAGACAGTCGACACTCAGCTTCGGTCGAGGTTGCGGCTAAGGCGACTGGCTTCACGGCGTCCCTGTCAGGCCAGCTGGCCAAGAAACCCGTCGACACAGTCGAGATTTTTCTCGACCCGTCGGACGGGCTGTCAACTGGTGAAGCCGACAACCCTTCTTCACCGGTCCCCCCGGTGGAGACTGAGGACTTGCCTGCGCCTCCGTGCCACAGTCTCGTTAAGGCTTCGAGCGAGGGAAGAGCTGGTGTCCCCGCCCCTCCAGACCCATCCTCGGAAGCGCCAAGGATCTTGGTCTTGGACATCGTCTCGGTCCAGCGATCCCGCCGACACAGCCCGGTCTCGATCGGCTTACCGAGTAAGCAGCGCCGCCCGCTCATCCTCGTCTTCCTCCTCGGAAGAGGAGAGGCTTCGCCGCAAGTTGCGTCGACGCTACAAGGACCTGATGTGGCAGCAGTTACTCCTGTCCAGAAACAAGCCGATACCGTTGCCCTCCCCGGCCATCAAGTGGCTGTCACCCGAGCGGCCGAAACAACTCCTTGGTGTAGCCAAGGTGCCCAAGCTTCGGCCGGTTGTTCGGTCGAAATCAGCTGCCCCACTGATTGTGGTGGAACCTCCGCCTCCACAACCGAAATCGGGGGCGCCGGCCAAGGACTCTCGCTCGGGTCAGTGCCTGCCCCACAGGTTGTCGGTCACCCTCACTCCCGACTGTCCTCAGCAGGTGGAGGGTGGCTCAGGCCCCAGGCAGCTCTTCGCAGACTCCTCCGAGTCCGACAATGACTCCTCCCTGTTCTCCACGCCCATTGACCTGGAGTCCTCCGGTGGCCAGTCGATGGATGAAAGCCCATCGTCCTTCATGGGTTTGCTTCGGCTCATTTCGGAGTCCATCAGGATGTAGCTTGAGCCCATATCCAAGCGGGCCAAGTATCCCCTGATGGAGATACTGGACCGAGGGGAATCACCCACGGAGGCCTTTCCGGTGGCTGAAGCCATTGTTGGCCCAGCCTTGGAGCTCTGGCAGTGGCCTGCTTCCTGCCCTGTGCCTTTGGCCAGGATGGCCAGGAAGTATGCGGTCCCTACCGGCTTTTTAACCAGTTTTTCAGAACACCCCTATGCCGAGGGGTTGGTCACTGACAGCACTTTATGACTTTCCGGGAACGCTAGGGACGTGGACAAGCCCCCCGACACGGAGTCCAAAAAGCTGGACTATGCTGGGCGCAAGGTGTATGCTGCATCCTCCCTTGGCCTCTGCCAGGCCAGCTTGGCCGTGCTGATGGCACACTTCTCCCACGCCCTCATGGGCTCCCTGGATGAGGTGATCCCTCATCTTCTGGCCGACCTGCAGACCACGGTCCGGCAGGTGCGGGACCAGGGTAGGGCAGTGGCTAAGCAGCAGCTCCAAATGGCTCTGGATATCGGAGACTCCTGTGCCAGATCAGGTGCGGTTGCCATGCGCTGCAGAGCATGGCTGAGGATTTCCACCTTCACGGCGGATACCCAGCACAAACTGGCGGGTGTTCCCTTCTTGGGGACCAACCTCTTCGGCCCTGGAGTGGAAGGTCACCTCCAGCGGATCGAAAAGTCCAATGCCACTCTGGACTTGGTCACCTCTGCCCAGAAGGACAAAGGCCGCCGACAGCAGCAGCACAAGTCCTTTCATCCTTCTGTGCCTGTGGCACGTCCGTCCTCACAGCACCAGCACCAGGGCCAGCAGGCTCGCGCTCGGCATCCCAAACCCAAGCCCGCGGCTTCCTCCAACAGGAAGCAGGGAGGTAAAGGCCCAGGAGGTCCCTCGGCTGGTCCCTCCTTTAAGCCTGCCCAGTGACGGGTTGAGGGATGTCACCCCCAACCTCGTCACTACCCCCTGGGTTCCCCCATGGGGGGACAGCTCCGCCACTTCCTTTCCGCCTGATCCGCTATCACCATGGACCATTGGGTGTTGGAGGTGGTAGGAAAGGGCCTGCCCCTGGAGTTTGAGCAGGCCCCGCCCTTCCGAGCCGTCACCCCTCGGGGGGCTACGGGGTCCGCAGCCTTTCTGTCGGCTCGCCGAGCGGATATTGCCCTGCTCGTCGAAAAAGAGGTGATCAGGAAGGTGGCAGATCCTCCTCCGGACCTGGGGTTCATGTCCAGGTACTTCCTGGTCCCAAAACGGATGGAGGGCTGGTGCCCCATTCTCGACCTGCACAACCTGAACAGGTTCCTAAGGTCTTGGACCTTCAGGATGGTCACTCTGGCTCAGATAATCCCATCCTTGGAACGAGGCATGTGGTTCTGTTCTCTGGACTTTCAGGACGTGTTCTTTCACATCCCAATCCATCCGTCCCACCAGAGATTCCTCTGCTTCAGAGGGAGGGATCCCTTTAGGAGTTCTGGGCCATGCCCTTCGGCCTTTCCCTAGCTCCCAGGGTCTTCACCAAATGCATGGCAGCAGTGACAGCATTCCTGCGGCACCGAAGGATCCAGGTGTACCCCTACCTGGATGATTGGCTGATTGCAGCCCCCTCCAGAGCGGAGGTGGAGCGGTCCGGAGATCTGGCCCTCCAGGTTTGCTCTCAGGTTGGCCTCCTCATCAATGAGGCCAAGTCAGAACTCGTGCCAAAGCAGGTGATACAATTCATCGGGGCAGAGCTTGACTCTCTACGAGCCAGAGCACGGCTCCCGGCGGACAGGGCTGAGGTTCTTTCCTCCTTTGCCCAATCATTTCAGATTGGGCAATCGCGCCCTGACCGGGACTTCCTGCGCCTCCTGGGCCTCATGGTGGCCTGCACCAGCGTGGTCCATTGGGCCCGCTGGTACATGTGTCCCCTTCAATGGGGGCTGGCCAGCCAATGGTCACAGCACTTCGATCCGCTGGATCAGTTAGTGACAGTGACCCAGGGGAATGTGGAATGCTCTACAGTGGTGGACCGTTCCAGCACATCTGCAGGAGGGCATCCCGTTTGTCCACCCGAGCCGACGGTCTCACTATCGACCGATGCCTCTCTGATGGGTTGGGGTGCCCATCTGGAGAGACACACGGCCTCTGGTCCCTCACGGAGTCCCGATGCCATATCAACCTGCTGGAGCTTGAGTGGTTCGTCTTGCCTCACACGCTTCTCTCCGTTTCTCACAGAGGTCAAGTGGTTCAGGGTCCAGGCCGGACAATACCACGACCATACTACCTAAACTGCCAGGGTGGGACATGCTCCATGCCTCTGTGCAGAAGCTCCCGCATTTGGTCACTCGTGCACAGCCTGGGGTGGATCTCCTCACCATTCATGTGGCAGGGCCTCCAACACCCTGGCCGATGCCCTAAGCCGGATGGGGCTCGTCTCACAGTGGTCTCTCTTGCGAAAGGTAGTACAAGACTCTCTTCTCCCACTGGGGCGCGCCTCAGGCGGATCTGTTTGCCTCAGGGAGAATCTGAGCTGAGACTGTTTCATGCCCGCCCCCTCAGCAGGGTTTGCTGGGGGATGCCTTCTCTCAAGGCCGTGGACCCAGCGGGCCTCTTCTCGCCTTTTCCCATTTCCCTTGATCCATAAGGTGCTTCTCCAAGGCAGGAGGGACAAGGCGCAGGTGATTCTGGTAGCCCCAGACTGGCCCCGCCAGTTCTGGCATCCAGATCTCCTCAGTCTCAGCTCTAGGCTCCCGAGGCAGTTTCCAGCCCGCCCGGACCTGATCTCAGTCAATCAGGGGAAGGTATTCCATCCGGACCTTCAATCCCTCCACCTGACGGCCTGGTTCCTGAGTGGCTAGAGTTCCAGGCCTTGGGTCTTTCCGACGAGGTCCTCAACATTGTTGAGGCGCCCCGTAGGAGTTGACCAGAAAATGCTACACCTTCAAATGGAAGAGATTCTCCATTTGGTGTCAGGGCAAGGGCCTGGACCCTTCCTCTTGTTCCTTGGCAAGCATTCTGGACTACCTGTGGTCCCTTTCTCAGCAAGGGCTTCGGTCGACGACCCTTAAGGTGCAGCTGGCAGCCATCTCTGCTTACTGGGTGCAGGCCGGGAAGCAGTCGGTGGCGCAGGAGAAGGTGGTCGGGCACTTTTTCAAAGGCCTAGATCACTTATCCCCTCCAGTGCGAGAACCTCCAGCTCCATGGGATCTACTGCTGGAATTGGCTAAGCTCATGGGCAAGCCATTCGAACTGATGCACAGGTGTGACATCTCTCACCTGTCGTGGAAGACCGCCTTCTTGGTGGCTATCACATCAGCCAGAAGGATGGGAGAGCTCAGGCGCTCTTCATCGAGTCTCCTTATCTGGTCTTCCCACAGGGACAAGGAATTGTTTCTGCGCCCCCCACTGCAAGAAATTCCTTCCGAGAGGTGGTGTGTGGATTCACTTAACCAGGTGTTGACTCTGCGGTGTTCTACCCAATCACACTCGAGGTCTAATATAGGCTCCATACTTTGGACCCTAGAAGAGCCGCGCTATTACAAGGAGTGGACGGCTGAAGTTCAGGAAGAGGTTCGCCAGCTGTTTGTCACCTACGCTGAAGCCGCACCTGGCAGACCTGCAGCCAAGCAGACGATAGGCAGGTGGGTCACCTCCTGCATAGATCTCTGCTATAGGTTGGCGGGCATGGAGCCTCCCAGAGGGATAAGAGCTCATTCTACCCGCCATACCACTGCATCGGTGGCTGCTTCCAGGGATGTCCCTATCCAGGAAATCTGCAGGGCTGCTACCTGGAAGTCAGCACACACCTTCATCACCCACTCACACTGACCTTGAGTCACGCTGGGATGCTGGTTTTGGGGCCTCGGTTCTCCAGTCTTTATTTCCTAAGTAGGGGTGTGCCTTGCCTCCCTTCTCCCGGAGAACAGCTGGAGTCTGTCAGACAGTGTGGATGAACAACATATCATGTCCCTGAAATACAGGTTACTCACCTGTAACAGGAGTTCTAGGAATGGTATGTTGTTCATCCACCACCACCCGACCTCCCCGGCTTCGACGTACAACCTGGCTTCCACCGGGCTAGATCTGGCGTCATGGGGCAGAGCCGAGAGTTTTACCACCCGGGTGGGTGGGAGGAGCCAGCTTGAAGACCTTCCGGCAAGATTTAAAGCGGCAAGGAACCTGCCAGATAGTGTGGATGAACAACATATACCATTCCTAGAACTCCTGTTACAGGTGAGTAACCTGCATTTTCAGTGGTATCAGCACCACACACACCACCTATGACACCAGTTCACACGGTGGACTCTCGGAATTGACAAATGCTTTTTTCTGTTTTCTGTGGCACTTCTACAACCATAAGAATGGTGCTGATTACACAAAATACATAACATAGCAGAGGCAAGCGTCAGTCGTGACGGAAGAACAATTCTGTCATCAACTTACGTAGATCTGACATAGCAGAACATTTTTTTACCTTCATAGTATTTACTGAGAGAACTGGCAAGTGATGGTGAGGAGGAGACAGGCACAGACAGTCATGTGGAGGACTCCTGTTTACATAGTTATGCAGCGAGTGGTATAAGTACCCTGAAATCTGAGCTCTGGTTTGGACTGTTGCACTCTTGGCGGTAGCCAGTGGCAGCATCTTACTCACAAAGTGTCGCTGGCACTCCGTGAGATAGGTCAGTCCCTTGTCATTGTAGGGGCCGATGTGGCATGAATCAGATTAACAGTAAAAACTCACTGCCTAGTTCAACTGGTTAAAATTGTGGATGCAGCTTGAATCAAGTCCAGTCACCAAGGAATTCTACCACTTTACAACTAAGGTTGGTCGTATAGAACTGTGATTGCAGTATGTCAGAGCTCTATCATCAAGGAACTGTACCACTTCAAGACCATAAGACAACAAGTAATTACTCTGCTTTGAATCCCAGTAGATGGAAAAAAAATATATTTTGCAGGTGGTACTTTTGTTGGACTAACAAAATTGTTTTGGAGACTCATTTTTCAGAGTTAAACTCCCTTCAGTATGTCATTGACCACTGACCTGATGATGTAGGGAGTTTAACTCTTGAAAGCTAGTCTCAAACACAATTTTGTTAGTCCAATAAAGATATTACTTGCAACATATTTGTTTTTTTCTTTTTCAGAATAAACTGGACTAACACAGCTGCCACATTCCTCCATCAGAAGAGACCAGACTGTTTTGCTCTGCTCCCATTAAAGGAACGTAGTCCTTAACGGATGCTTCCGATCCCCAAAGCCTCAAACCGCCCCCCACCACCACTAGGCTTTTAGCTTGTTGCACTTTTTTAAAGCATTTTAACACTTAATTTCATAGTTGTAAAGTCTATTAATCTGCAACATGACGGACACTGCGCAGTTCCATTTCAAGTGAAATTGCAGCACCGCACCGCTCACTTCAGTGCACTTTCATTTAGGTAAGCGGTGCAGTGCCACACTCATTCAAAATGGAATTGTGCAGCAGCAACTATATTATGGATTCACAGACTTTACAACTACAATATTAAGTAAGTTAAAATGCTTTAAAAAAAGTGATTTCAATGGTAAAAGCCTAATCAGCCGGTAAGGCTTTGGGGGACGGGGAGCTTCATTTAAGGATTGCTTTCCTTTAAGATACTAATGCTGAAGTCACACCTTTACGCGGATTCATATTTTATACACAAGGGCCGAGATATTCAGAGCAGATGCAAATGGCGCAACCGAGTTGCACCAGCGCAAGTGTGGAATTGCGCCAAGGAACCATATTCAGCAGGGGCCATTGCGCAGCACAAAATCCATTGCACCAGTGTGCAACTATAACACATGCAGGTGCAAGGGCAGGAGGTGATCCCATGAATATCCAGCACAGTGGAATATTCAACCATGAAACCATTGCGCAAATGTGGAGCAAATCGCAGCTGCTCTGACCAGACTTGTTCTTAGTAAAACAGGGTGCAAACACACAGACAGCAGCTGCGCAAAGAGTGGGGGTGAGAGGGAGAGATACAGAGAGACAGACACACACACACATGGCCAGATACAGGGGGAGGGACAGAGAGGTGGTGTGGGTGAGGGAGAGAGTTTCAGAGAAAGACACACACACACACACACACACACACACACACAAGCCTGTGTACCAGCATGGCACACAGCCAGCAGCCAGCAGCCAACCGCCCAGGGAGACAGTGGACAGCAGGAGATATTGAGGGTGCACCCATCCTGATGGGGTAATGAGGGGTGTGAGGTGGCAGGAGGAATAGCTATGTGGCCAATGAAGGGCCCGGCAGTGGCATGCCCAACACAGGTGGTACCGTGCCCGCAGCACCATTGGGAACCAGAGTGAAACCAAGAACGTGGGCCGGTACCGCCTGAACAGGGTCATGCTGAGGCAGCCCTGCGAGCTGTGCAGGGCACCAGCCAAGGACCAACAGGGGACACCATGGGCATCACCCAGGCAGCCATGGCTCACATCCCTACACAGGTCCCCACTGCTGTGCTACTACATGCTGTGGAATGCAGCCATCTACCCAGCACACAGGCAGAGTGTACAGCACGCTGCAGGACAGCCACGGGGTGGCATGCATGCCTGGCATGAGTGGGGCATGTGCCTGCACCCATGCGGGCATCCACATGTCACCTGGCCCTGTGGGACTGGTGTATATCAGTTGGATGGGGTACCCAAATAGTGCCTGCTAGGTGGTGTGCGAGGTCACTGGGTGCACACCAGTGCCTGTACCACACACCCTGGGAGTGCACAGGATGCTTTTGACTGGCACAGCCCAGTGCCGTGCCATGGATGTGAATGTAGAGATGACCCTACAGTCCACCCAGTGGGCATGCGTGGCATGGGCAGGGTGCAATGGGCAGCACAGTCCTGGGGATGGGGGTTGGCAAGGTGTGCATGGTGGTGTGGGCACTAGGGACAGGCAGGGGGTGCAGCACAGCAGAGCAGAGGGCCAACCGTGGCATGCTCCACACAGGTGATGGCACATACCCGCTGAGGCCCTGGCAGCATCACCCTGGTCCATCCCACCTTACAGTGCTGTCAGCCCCTGGTGTGATTCTACAGCATTCACCACACCTCTGAAGGCTGTAATACCGGTACATGGCCTGTGCTGTTCGGTGGCGCATTTGTGGTGCAACAAATGCAAATGAGGCTGTGCGCAATGGTAATGACATGCCAATGCACTCCACTGTGCCACGCATTGGCTGATGAGCTCATTTGCATGTGGTGTCTGAATATCGAGATATTGCACCGTGCGCAGTGGTTTTGTGCCAGAGCAAGCGATGGCGCAATGCCCATACATGCACGGTGCTTGGGCACTGCGCTGACATGGTGCCAGTCGCGCAAGATGTGTGAGCAGTGTGACGTATCGGCATAGCGCAAGTTGCGCAGGGCCAGCAACATGCATATCGCACATGATGGTGTATTCCCTGTTGCACACATGTGCACTGTGGGTGGACATGGTTCCCTGGGACATTGCACTGGGCACCTGTCATGTCCCTTGCTGTAGGTGTCCAGCGTCCAGTGCTGACACCGCCACACTAGATGCTGAGCTGGCTCATGCGGCAGACCATGCTCGTGGTCTCAGGCATACTTGGGGTGGTGGCGGACATACAAGGCATGCTGGTGATGGAGAGGAGTGTGGGATGGCATGCCAGGGTAGCTGGCCAAGGCCATCGCTATGGTTGCCCCTGTCACCTCTGTTGGGCCTGTGCCTGCAGTCCCCCCCCCACTGAGCAGTCCCTGTTCCCTGTCCCCGTCCCTCACTGTTCCTGCATTTCCCCAGCCCCGGCTGGTTCTGTACATCGGTGTTCCATAAATATGTATTGCCCGGCATACCCGCCTGTGTACATGTCTACCTTACAGGTGGCGTGCGGCGCCATGCTGAAGTGGCTCAGTGTCCGTCCATGTTGTGTACATGTGAGGGGGCACGTATTGCGCTGCCATGGTTCCCTGCTGTGCACTGTGGTCTGTCCCACTGTAGTGGTGTCCACCCCCTGGGTCAGTAGCTGTGCATTGGGGTGCCCATGGGGAGGGCAGTCAGGTGTGTGGCGGGTGTGTGCATGGTGGTGGCTCACGGCCATGGTCATTGGTCAGGTATTGCCCACACACTGTGTTGGGATCCTCTGCCTTGCATTGTGCTGCCTGTCCCATGTGCTCTGCCACACTGCCTGCCACCCGGCCTGTTTGATGCGCACTGTATGGGCTCCCTGTGTGGCGTGTGTGTGCGTGGCTCCATGGTCCTGGCCGTGGCCTGTTATGGTCTTGGGGAGGTATGCCCAATGGCCTGCCTGGAGGGCTCCCTTGGTGGCCCTCCATCGGCTATTGGCACCTCCTGTCCCTTGCTGTCAATGCCACTGTTGTGTTCTGGGGTCCAGTGTTTGGGTGCCTGTGTGTGCCGTGCTGTACCCTGCTGGTGGAGGCCTCCTGTGGCCTGTCACTGTGTTGTCATGGCCCTGCCCCTGGGTCTGTGCTCTGTGCCGTGCCCCCCTCTGTTGCTGTGCTGCCACAGGTGCGCTGGTGCATCACTTTGTGCGCCACAGCACACCTCTGGTTGCGCCATGGCGCAACTCTGTCATGTTCAGCCATGTTGTGCTGGTGCAGATTAGCCTGCGCGGCCTCTGAATATGGCTCCTGTTGCGCCATGGTGCATTGGATTTGCACTGCGCCAGACTTGAGCTGGGGTGTGGCTTATTTCTGAATATTTGGGCCAAGGTCTTTTGCAGAAATCAGTGTTTGTGGGGGCGAAGAAAGGATAAAAAGTAAGTGCAAAAGTTTTATTGGGAAACTGTATTTCAGCAATGGCTAGTTAACAGAAGGAGAGCACAACCCAGTTTAACCTGTTGCAAAACTATTCCTGATAATTCATCAACCTTGTTCTTGCACTTAGAGATACTGTGGCTTGCTCAGCATAACAGTAAGTAGCTCAGTTAAGGTTGAAACCTGAACTTACTGTCTCCCAAGCCTGTGATCTAGCCAGTGGACACAATACCATCCCTCTGTCACATTTCTAAGGCTGCTTAATAAAGCCTAAAGCAGAAAGTAGTGGAAATGGGGAGGAACCCATGGCAACTCAGTCCAAAAGGGAAATTAAAAACCGGACTCAATTCCAGGAGTGAAATTAGGAAGAACTACTCCAATGTTGTACACCTTTAAAGACCTAAAACTGATTAAATAAACTGTAAAAATGCAATGTATATTGAAGAAATATATCCCCAGCCCCCTGTCAGATATGTTAGGTATCAAAGGTAATGAGTTCCCTAAATGAATTCTTTCTATATCTAACACTGAAAGACGACATCTTTTTAGCAGTCCGCTAGGCATGGCCAAAACCTGAAAAGATTAACTTTGCTGTTTTAACCCCTCCAAGGGAAGGCTGGCCCACTGGTGCAGCAGTAGGGCTACCACTTGTGGTGCTAACCTTCTGGGTTTAGGAATGAGCTCTAAGCTCTGGAGGGTTGGCCGAAGAGAGGAGGAGAAGGAGGATCCAATTGACTGCTCTCCTCCTCCAGAAAGTGAGAGATTCAGAGCCCAGCAACAGTCTGACCCCTAGCATTGGCTTGCTGTTGGTGCACTAGGGACTGATGCAAGTGTAGAGAATAGCGGAGTGGTGGATGTCAGCATGTCTGGCTCGGGAGTACGTCTAGCATGTCATGACGTCATCGCATGCATACTCCACCTGGGCACTGCAACAACAAGCAAATCCTCTTTTGCTGTACAGTGTGACATCAGAGGTCTCCACCACCCTGCCCACCTGAATCCTAAAACGACCATCCAGGGAACCTTGGGATCTTCATCTCTCCTCCTCAGCCTCCCAGAGAGAGCCCTGGTGGTGGGTAAGCCATGGGTCAGTATTCCTGTGCAGGCAGGCCTGGGGCAAGCAACGGACATAGATGGAGAGTGGATACCTCCAGAAGGCAGATAACAAGGGTACATCCCCACAGGGACAGAAGAAGCAAAAAGAAAATATAAAAAAAATCTGAGGGGAAAAAATCAGCAGGTTGCTGACTACAGCACAGCACATCTGTAGACTGCATAGAACTCTGTAGCATTGCATATCAGCTCCATGACCTACCCCCCCAGCCATTTTTAGTAGTTCCCAGACAGTAACTGAATCCATGCCCATAAACCTTTCCCTGTTGTCCAGTAAATGTGGCATTTCTTTATCAAAATAATGCAACAAGTAAATTACAAATAAGCAACACATTTCTCTATGTGTTAACAGCTGCATTGGCTCAGAGAAGAGTTTGTTTATAATAGCAACCATGTGCAGCCCAGGCAGTGTATGCCAGTTCATTGACGCTGAAATTAATCAACATAAAAGAGTGCCAGACATGCATGGTAGGGTCATCCCTTTATGGCGGAAACATGGCAGAGTACTGTACATTCCTTGAAAGAGGTTTAGAAAAAACTAAGTCGGTATCAGATTTCTGTAAAGATTTTATTGAGAAAAGTATTAAAAATAAAATCACTGTTTAATACAGCCATATAGTTACAATAATAAATATTGAAATACTTTATGCATTTGTTAGAAAATTTTATAAATATTGCCTTCCTTTTTCTTCCTGTGCATTATTACATATATTTGGGACTTTTTAGTAAGGGTGTCACAATATCAAGTTTAGAGTAGTGTGATATTTGTTTAAAAAATATCGCAATATATTATCATAATTTGTAGAATTTCTAAATAAGAAAAATATTAAAATTCTGATTGGGGGAAGGTGAGGAATTGTGAATCTTGGTGGCACCTGGAAAGGGACATGCTGCTGGAGCCAGAGTCAATAGCGTTTATCATGGTATATTGAAGTATATCATGCTGTGCGATAATCACAATACATTTTTTTTTAACAACAAATTATTGTTCATGGGAAATAGTATAAAATGCCTTCAGATAATGATATCATAACATCCCTACTCTGCATGTCACAAGGCAAAAATAAATCACAGCAAGTGGGATCTATGCTAGTGGATAACCTCAGGAGTGTTTCCAGCAGTGTACCAAAGAAGCACCCACTGCTACTTTCTTGTGCCAGTCTGCTGTGCCAGCCAGCAGCAGCAGCAGCTGTTATAGCATAACCTTTTATTTATTTTACGTTTTTGACAGGGAGAGACACACTGAGCTGGAGTTTGTTTCTGTGAGTGACCTGGGTTGGGGTTACAAACGGGAAGCAATACATTGAACAAGTTACAAATGAAGTCTGAAAACATCATATCAGACAGGCTCAAAGTTCAAAAGTACAAAACATGAGTTTTAAAAAAGAACCATTTTCCTGGGAAAGGTACCTAATAAAGTCAAATTGGGCTACTTCTATAGGATAGTGTATGGAAAATCATACACAACAAGTCTTCCCCCCCAGTGGATACCATGACGACTGATGACCTCGAGAGCAAAGCTGTCCCTCAGTCAGCATGGTATCCAAAAGGGAGAAGATTAGCCACGTTGTGTATGGTTTCCCATACAGTGTTCTATATAGTGTATGGTGGGAAGCGATCATGTCATCCTTCATGAAAACAACAATACAGCCCAGAATGACTTATTTTTATTTTGGTTCGCTGACCGTACTTGAGCACAACCTCCCGCTGGTTAGAACACGTGCGCAACTCTCCACCAGCCACTGACCAATAGGGAGTGCTGATGGGGTCGCTTGTATTATGACATCCTCACTAACAAAGAACAAAAAGTTGTTCTGCGTTGATGAGGACATCACTACTGCAGCAGAATGACTGTCTAAAGTGTATGGATTTCCATACACAATCGCGTTTCACCATACGCTGTATACAAATCTTGGATCATTCTACCACCTACAGTGCAAGTCACCAATTTCTTTATTGCATTTAAGTGGGAAGAGGGAAGAGTGACCAGTGAGGTACCCCAGGGATCAGTGCTGGGACCGGTCCTATTCAACATCTTCATCAGTGACATTGCACAGGGCCTAGAAGGCAGGATTTCACTGTTCGTTGATGACACAAATCTCTGTAACGGAGTAGACACACCAGAGGGTGTAGACAGAATGAGAAGGGACCTGCAGAAACTTCAAGAATGTTCAGGGGTTTGGCAGTTATAATTCAATGCAAGGAAGTGCAAGATAATGCATATGGGGCACAAAAACCCTGGCACAATATATCAGTTTGGGGGGGGTGAGGATATAGCATGCACCAAGCAGGAAAAGGATCTTGGGGTTATCATCTCTGATGACCTCAAGGTAGGGAAACAGTGTGACAAGGCAGCAGGTAAAGCAAATAGGATGCTGGGATGTATATGCAGGGGCATCACCAGCAGGAAAAGGGAGGTCATAATTCTGCTATACAAGACACTAGTGAGGCCCCACCTGGAGTACAGTGTACAGTTCTGGAGACCATACCTACGTAAGGACATAGACAGGGTAGAGAAGGTTCAGAGGAGGGCAACAAAGATGGTGCATGGATTGCATCACAAGTCCTATGAAGACAGGTTGAAGGAACTGAACATGTACTCCCTGGAGGAGAGGAGGGAGAGAGGGGATATGATAGAGACATACAAGTATCTTACAGGGAGGAACAGGGTGCAGGAATACACTATTCTTAAGCGAAAAAGATGTTCCAGGACTAGAGGCATGGGATGAAGTTGGAGGGAGGGACGATTCAGAGGAAACATGAGGAAGAATTTCTTCACAGAGCAGGGTGGTGGACAAGTGGAACACCCTGCCAGAGAAAGTGGTGGGGGCTGAAACAATCACGGGATTTAAGAATGCATGGGATAGACATAAAGGAATTCTGGAGGTCAGGGGTAAGGGGCAACAGACTTCTAGGAAAACATAAACTGAACTTACAAGCTCAAGTGGGCAGACTGGGTGGGCCATAGGCCCTTATCTGCCGGCACTGTCTATGTATCTATGTATCTATGTAAGTGTTTTTTTAAAGGTGTTGACTTTCTAGTTTCCAGCATAAATTTGGCTCCTTAAAGTTTCAAGAGTTCAGAAAAATTGCAGATACTATCAGAACTTGTTCTGACTTGCTAGAATCTTTCAAACCTCACAATCTTTTGTGGTTTTCTCCTCATGCAGAATGTTGCACTTAGGGGAAAAAGCACCCATATATGATCCCCAGTGGATGGAGAGGATATTCTATAGGGGCAGTACAGCTGGGCCTGGTTTAGTCTGGGAGAAATCCTCCTGTATGTGGTGAAGCCATATGCTCCATGAGAGGTCACATATCTGTGCCTAGCGCTGAAGGACTACACTGTCACTGTTGCCCTGGGAGGTCCCATTAAGTTTGTATGATGTAGAGCATCAAAGTATGGCTAGAAACATATACAGAAACATAGACAATAAGAACAGATAAAAACCATTCGTCCATCCAGTCTGGATCTTGTAAGGATTGTACATTAACATCATGCCTATGTGAATGTGAACTAGGGGAAGTTGAATCTGGATGCCTTGATCAAATGAAGCGGCCCCAAGGAAGGACATACCAGTGGCAGCACCAAGTAAATGCCTTCCAAGAGTGTCTTGATTAAGGAATAACACATGACATGATGTGCAATTATAATGGAATAATGCCTGCCTCCGGTGGCTGTTAGGCATGAGACACAGCTGAGTGTTGCAGCCACCCGAGAAGTGCATTGTTCCCTTATGACCACATATTCTGGCGTGTGTTATTCCACTTATAAAACTGACATTTATTTATTGCAATATACTATGTGTAATTCAGTAAAATTCAGTTGTCTTTTACTTTAATTTGCTGGTAAAGTTTTCCATTTCTAACATACAGTAATGTAAGCGTTTTAAATGTTTTAAATTAGTCTTTTTTCCCCCAAGGAAAAAAGTATGCTTACTTCTTTTGGCTTTGAAATAATACTGTGGACATAAAAAGAAATTGGATCCAGAAAAAATATGAAGCACACATTACAGGAAACAATGTATTTTATATCATTGTATATTATTTACAGTACTGTATTTCCCCGTCTCCCCCCAGATCATATCTGTAAATGAGATTTCTTTTATTTCTGCATATTTAGCTGATGAACCAGTTTCAATAAATAACTAAATAAATAACTAGGAAGAATCTAGAAATGCAAATTTAACAGGTACAGTATGTTAACATTTTTGTGTAACAGCCGCTGTAAGTGTTGTCTTTTATTGCTCCATTAAATTCGTCACTGACATAAATGACGTTTGAGATGGAGCAATTCACGGTCAGTAATGAAAAGGGATGGGGATAGGGGTGGTGTTTAGGGTGTGATTTAGTATCCGGTTTTTGCCTTATCCAAAGAAGGCAACCCTATTCTTTTTTATTTTTTTTTATGTATATGAGCCTCTGTATCTTTAAAACTGCTGAAGCAACTGTCACCAGATGTTGGAGGCTTGGAGATCCTGCTATGAAGGACACGCATGCAAATGTTTAGGTTCCTAGGTCAAAGGGCAGCTGAACTTACTCAAGCTTAAGTTTTGTGGCAGTGTTGCACCACAGTGTATAAGGATTTGGGCATGCAAGATGCTGCTGCTCACGGCCCAGAATGTCCTCTTCAGTTAGCCCACTGCTTTGTGGATGTTATTTTGCCATGTGGGGAAGGGAACCATGAAAACAGCAGAGGTACTGAGGTAATCACTTGTGGCCTAGATTTTTTTTTTGTCCAGCTCAGACAATTAGGTATCCATGTCACTGTCAAAAAAGAACTACCGCTCTGCTTTGATAAAGATACTGGCGCTGTCCACGGATAGAGATCAAGACTGGATAAAGCACTTCAAATTGGGTGAAGCACTACATATTCAACTTTATTAAGCAGGGAGGAATGGCAATTCTCTTGTCTGCTCTTGAAATTATAGTCTGTTCTTTATTCCTGGGTCAGCTTTTTTAGCAGACTGTAAAGGTCCTACACTCTACAGCCTTGAAGTGCTAATGCTAAGTGTGATTCTCAGGGCCACAGCTGTTTCCTACACATTTCATGGGTTTTCAAGGAACTGCTGCAAATCATCATGCATACAGCAGAAAATGTAATGCAGATGGTAGGGGCCAGCCTGCACATGCAAGAGTATTCCCCCTTCATCCCCAAAAGTTGCAGATTACACTGGAGCCAGCCCACTAACATTTCAGTTCTCAATGACACAGTATATTGGAAGCCATAAAACAAAAAACAAACACAAAGGTCAGATGCACCATCAACTGGGAGAGACAAAGACCCTCACTGCAAACAAGGCCTCTCTTCAAACCATTCAGTGGTGTTGTATAGGACTTGTCAAGGCACTCAGCAAAGCATTTGATTGGCTGTCGAGCAGTTCACCAATGTCCAGACTCAGGAAGCGCTTTAGTTAAAAAACTGAACGTACTGTGTGCGGTGTCAGGATAGCTTAAGTTACACAAAATAATGCTAACAGTAACCCATCAAGGGTCAAAGAACTGCTTGAGTGCATTGTTAGATGTTGAAGCTGCTGAAGCCCAGCTACTGGGTGTTTCAGATTGTCAGTCAGTAACAGCAGATGGAACGTACATTCTCGGTAGTTGCAGTGCTGGACTCGACACACCATCATTTTCACTCCTTGACCAGCTGGACTTGAACAGCTGGAGTGCTCTAACACTTCCTTATTTGCTCTTCCTGGACTTTTTGTTCTTCTTTGCATGTCTTCTTTGAAACTTTTTGATGCATTTTTTAATTCCATCCGAATCTTTGATCATTCTAAAATAAACACAAGTTTTAGTTAAAGTGAGAGTTTTAGATGTATGGCATTGCAAATTATTTTTTAGTTTACATTTCGTAAAGATCTTTATTTGTGCATGTAAAAGGAGACTGGCATCAGTGCTACCCTGTGATGGCAGATCATGTTTTGCATGAGCAGCCATGGTGCTGCTTTCCCCCACACTGCACTGTTAGACTGCTTCACTCCTGCTATGGAGAGTGCACCTGTAGTGTTTGGGTGGCGATGACACTTTAATAGGAACCCAGACTGTGCTTTCTCCGTTTTTATGGCTGCATGGGCAGAGCCATGCAGACGTAGTGCTAACCTAATGGGCCTGAATTCCTAACACAGCACAGCTTTTGTTGTTACGAGGACCTTTGGCAGACCTATTTAATGCCTCACTACATTCAGGGTGTGTACCTCAGGACTGGAGGATGGCTCATGTGGTGCCCCTCCACAAGAGTGGCCCCAGGGATGAACCAGGAAACTACAGACCAGTGAGCCTCACCTCCATCGTGGGTAAGCTAATGGAGACTATCCTGAAGAAGAGGCTGGTGGCCCTCCTAGAGGCCAGAGGACTACAGGACAGCAGACAGCATGGCTTCATACGGGGCAAATCCTGCTAAACCAACCTGGTGGAGTTCTGTGACTGGGTAACTAGGCAACTGGACAGGGGCCATACAGTGGATGTCCTGTATCTGGACTTAAGTAAAGCATTCGACTCGGTGCCACATGGAAGGCTGGGAAGTAAGTTAGTAGGCACGGGGCGGGTGCAAAGCTGGTGAGATGGGTAGGAAACTGGCTTCAGGGAAGGCAACAGAGGGTGGTGGTGGGTGGGGAGCTCTCACACCCAAGGGTAGTGATGGCGGATGTTCTACAGGGCTCGGTGTTGGGACCAGTGTTGTTTGGGATATTCATTGCAGACATATCATGGGACATCAAGAGCAAGATCAGTCTGTTTGCTGATGATACCAAGGTAGGAGCGGTGGTGGATGACCTAGGGGATGTCAGGGATTGCAGGATGATCTGGCAAAGCTTGAAACCTGGTCAGACACCTGGCAACTGGGGTTTAATGCCAAAAAGTGCAAGGTGCTGCATTTTGGGATGAAGAACCCAAGGAGGAGTTACCAGCTGGGGGAGTGCAGCTAGCCCAGACAGAGGAGGAGGAGAAGGATCTGGGGGTGCTCATTACAGGGTCAATGAACAACTCAGCACAATGTAGGAAGGCAGCTGCAAAGGCCAACAAAATGCTGGGTTGTATTGCAAGGGGTATGTCCTCAAGGAGGGAGGAGGAGGTGATTCTGCCACTGTATAGGTCATTAGTTAGACCGCACCTGGAGTACTGCATGCAGTACTGATGCCCGTATCTGAAGAGGGACATTAAGTTACTGGAGGGGGTGCAGCACAGAGCGACAAAGATGATCAAGGGGCTGGGGGACTTATCATACGAGAGGAGGTTGAGGGAGTTGAACATGTACTCACTGGAGGACAGGAGGGACAGGGGAGACATGATTGAAACCTTTAAATACATGAAAGGGATAAACAAGACAGGTACAGAGTGGCTGTTCAAAGTAAGGGAGGGGAGGGATGCCAGGGGCCATGATATGAGACTGGAGGGAGGAAGGTTCAGGAGGGAGATGAGGAGACACTTTTTTACAGAGAGGGTGGTGGCTGGGTGGAATGCGTTACCTGCAGAAGTGGTATCCAGTAGAACAGTGGACTGCTTCAAAAGGGGATGGGACAGGACAAGGGGCAGGGTTAATGAAGGGGAAGGGTGGAAAGGAGGGGCAGCTGTAGAATAAAGGGTGCTAGCTGCACATTCAAGCAGACTTGATAGACCTCTAGGCCTTTATCTGCTGACAAATTTCGTATGTTCATATGTTCATACGAGGGAGTGGAACCAAAGCACAATTTCCTGAAAATCGCTCCATGTCGTCCAATTCACAACAATGTGTTTTCTTCCCCACACACACACACACTGTTTGTTAAGCAGAGCAGCGTGTGGTGCTATTAAACCTTAGGCTGACAACAAAAGTAGAACATATAGGAATTCTGTTTTTTTTCCTGGCGTCAGCAATGCAAGCAGAGAGAGAAACAGAAACAGAGACTCTCATTTTGACCAGCTATAATGAGTCAATGTGGTAATTGGCTGAAGGGAAAACACAAATAAGTTAGTTTATCTTGGTTTCAGAATGGGCTGTGACAGATTGAATACTTTTATGGGGTGGAGGAGGGGGGAAAGACAAATACAGTTTTCAGTATCTTTTAGTCATCCTAGTGGGGTCAAACCTTACTGGGTTGAAATAAACTCGATTTCCTGATTACATTCTGTCCAACAGAGAACAGACTCCATCTGCTAGAAGTTGTGACGCCTACTCACTGTATATTTCCCTCTCTGTCTACAGAGATAGCTCTTTCTCTTTCCCTTCTCTCTTCTTGCATTGCTAACAACATGACAAAAAAACAGAGATCACTGCAGTAGTAACACATTCCAAGTTTTAACCCTCCTGCTGTCAGTTTCTATTATCCTGTCTGTGTGAGCATAGGAGAGGGGAGGGTTGTATACACACACACACACACACACACACACCAGTGGTAAGGGAGAACAGAACTGCACAGCGATGTCAGAGAGAGCAACTATAGCTTAAGCAAGTATGCATGACATTCATGGCTTCAATAATGAAAATTGACAGCAATTTTACAGCTGCATGGGTGGAGCCATGGTGATGTATTGCCATGTGCAGCCCCTTAATGATCGATGCCACACAACATGGATAGTTCAGAACTACCTTTAATCCAGTAACCACAGCAAATAGCATACACACTGCACAGAGGCCATATAAACGCAAAAGAGTTCCTGCACAGCTTCCCAACTCACTAATGTTAAGTGGCTTTCATCATGCTTATGAAAGTGACACCACTACATATTCTTACACTACCTTCCACCCTGCACCCAAAGAGAAACAGCACAATTAAACTGTTGAGAAATGCCCAACTCTCCTCAGTCCAGTAATGTGCCCCTCCCAAAGTTGATTTACTCCTGTATCAAAATAAAAGCCTGCTGTCGTGTATCATTTGGCCACCACTAGCCCAAGGTGAAAATACATAGCTGCATAAATGGATTTCTGAGAACTAGGCTGTTGATAAGCAGAACTAATATTTTAAAATCTTCACGATACACTGACTACCTATTACCTGTTATCTCTCCAGAAGGAAAGTATCGTATCTCATATTCACAGCACTGTAGAATACAGGTCAAACATGTTGATGACGTGCAATCTCTCTTTAATATCAGGAGTTGGTATGGAACTTCAAAACTTCATTATAATTTATTATCTGAGATAGAATGAAATCAAGCTTCTAATGTGAAGTTTCACTTTTAGAAACATATACAATTATGGCAGAAAAAGATCAGTGGTCCATCCAGTCTGCCCAAGTTCCATATAATCCCTGGAACCTACAGTTCCTCCAGGGTACTAACCCTCCCTGTTCTCTCTCTGTTCTCCCCCTTGGTCCTGTCGCCCCCAGTAATTATTAGTCCCTTCATTATGTCCCAGCCCTGCTTGAATCCCCTGACTGTTTTGCACCCACCACTTCAGCCAACAGACTATTCCAAGGTTCCATCACCCTTTCCATAAAGTAGTACTTCTTCACTTCCCTCCTGAACCTACCTTCTGTTAATTTCCATTCGTGTCGACATGACTGCGAATTCCTAGAAGGCTAAATAGTTCCCGGTAGTTCACTTTGTTAATTCCTTTAAAGAACTTTGTTAATTCCTTTAAGGAACTTTGTTAATTCCTTTAAGGAACTTGAAGATCTCTATCATACAGTATCTCCCCTCTCCCTTCTGGTTTCCAGTGAGTACATATTTAGTGCTTTGAGGCACTGCTCATAGGACTTTCACTCCCAGCCCTGAATCATTTTTTTGTTACTCTGCGCTGCACAGTCTCCAACCTTTCCTTTCTGAGGTGAGGATTCCAGAACTGGGCACAGTACTCAAGGTGAGACCTCACCAGGGATCCGTAGGGGGAAGTATTGCCTCATTTCTTCTGCAATCAGTTCCCTTCCGGATCCATCACAGCATCCTGTTAGCCTTACTATTGGCCTTGTTGCACTGACTCGATTACTTGAATGAGTTGCTAATGATAACTCCCAGATACCGTTCCTCAGCTGTAATGATAAGTCTCTCTCCTCCCATCCAGTACTCTGTCTTGGGGTTCCTTTTCCCTAGGTGCATTACCTAGCACTTTCTAGCATTGAATTTTAACTGCCAGATCTTTGACCAACCCTCTAGCTTTTGTAGGTCTTTCTGCATTTCCCTTATTCCCTCATCACTATCCACCCTCCCACATAGTTTTGTGTCATCTGCGAAGAGACGCAACCTGCCCTGGTTTTCTTCTCAGTGTCACTAATGAACATGTTGAAGAGGACCAGACCCTGGACCGATCCCTGTGGAATTCTGCTCATAACCTCCCTCTCCTCTGATTAAACCCCATTGACCATTACCCTTGGCTGCCTCCGCTCTAGCCAGTTGTAACATTTTGTGAAAGATGTAAACATTCTGTGGAAGGGGTTACATAGGTCTGAATTGTGCAATATATTTGTGATGCAGTTTATGTAATGTTGTTTTGTGAAATTTGGTTGCGTTAAATGTTGATGTGTTGATGTATTCTTTTATATATTGTATATTTTTTTATGAAAGTCTTTTTTTATCTGTACAACGGAACAATGTTGTAAATGAGCTTGCTCAATGAAATCATCCCAAATAAACAAACTACCCATCCAGTTCACAGTGAGAGTAGCTGCACCCATGTCTTCCATCTTCTTGAGCAGTCATTAGTGAGGTACCGAGTCAAAAGCCTTGCTGAAGTCAAAGTAGAGCAGATCCACAGCATGGCCCTTGTCTAATTCCTTTGTCACCCAGTCAAAGAAAACTATCAGGTTAGTCTGACAAGATCTTCCTGCCACAAAGCCGTGCTGTTTACTGTTATGTAGCCTGTTGCTCTCCAGGTAGTCACTGAGTTTCTCTTTGATCAGTGACTTTTGCCAAAATTGCTTAATTTTCTGTAAGGGCAGCTAGGCCTGAAATGCTACTTTTTCGCTAAGGAACATTGCCTCTTTAACTTTAGTCAGTTTTTCCTCCATTGGTCATGAGAGGTCTGTTGGTAACAGAAGCATTCCAGACCAGATGCATTTTCTCTCTCTCTCTCTCACTCTCCCCAAACCTCTCTCTCTCTCTCTCTCTCCATCAACAAGTTGTCTCCATCGGTCCAGCAGCATGACAGCAGAACATGCTGTAGCGATGAAGTTAATTACGTTTTAAGAATGTTAGAAGAATGCTATTGTAAAAGAAAAGTTAAGGTGGGCTAGAGACATGCAGTCAAGCATTCCTGATATGTGGAAATGGCCTGTGTCAAATAATTTTGTATGTACAGTGTAATGAGAGCTCGCTGAGCCCAGATGCTACTAGCAACACCAGTAATGCAAATGCCAGTTCTTCATCAAGCAAAATGTCATACAGGGCTGCTTCAGGAAACCCAGGTGCTCTCAGCTGCGGCTGCCACAATACTTGAATCAGAAAACCTGAGGCACTCAAGCACAGAAATTCAGTTCCATATGTTGGCTGCTGTAACAATAGAAATGCGGTGATAGTGTTGTCCAGACCAATGGCCTCTATAGGTTTGTGCAGCATATGTTTGCACAGAAATAAAGCATTTATATTGCTATAGCAGTCAACCTATGGACCTGAATTTCTGTGTTTCAATGCCTCAATTTCTCTAATTCAAGTTCTTCATTGATCCGGCTTTTTGTTTTGGAACAGACACAGATAATGAAAGCTTTTCATGGGTCGTATTATTCAACTAAGCTATTTTCTTTGCTAAGACGTGTCAGGAATCATTCGGATATCACAGAGTGCTAAACAAATATGCAACAACTTCAAACAACCCATAATATTTCCAGTGTATCATTATCTATTTTAATGTATTTACATACATCTAATTTCCAGTGGGGTCCTGCTTTTACCCAGTTTTTCAATGCATTTTGCCTACAACATCTCATTTCTAGTCAGTTCCGGTGTTTACCCATTTTTTTTCAATATATTTACCTACAACATCTCATTTCCAGTAAGATCCTGCTTTTACCTATTTTTTCAATGTATTTGCCTGTGACATCTCATGTCCAGTGGGGTCCTGCATTTACCCATTTTTCCAGTGTTTTTGCCTACAACATCTCTTTTCCAATGGGGTCCTGCTTTTACCAATTTTTGTCAATGTATTTATCTACAGCATCTCATTTCCAGTGGGGTCCTGCTTTTACCCATTTTTTCCAATGTATTTAACTATAACATCTCATTGCCAGTGGGGTCCTGCATTATCCATTTTTTTCAGTGTATTTACCTAGACCATCTCATTTCCAGTAAGATCTTGCTTGTACCCATTTTTCCACTGTATTTACCTACAACATCATTTCCAGTAAGATCCTGCTTTTACCTATTTTTTTCAGTGTATTTGCCTGTGACATCTCATGTCCAGTGGGGTCCTGCGTTTACCCATTTTTCCAATGTATTTACCTACAACATCTAATTTCTAGTAAGATCTTTTACCAATTTTTTCCAATGTATCTACCTACAACATCTCATTTCTAGTGGGGTCCTGCGTTTACCCATTTTTTTCAGTGTATTTAATGCAGGGTTCGACAAATCCGATAGTTCAACATCCGGGGCTGTTGCTGCAGAATTATGGACAAGCAGTTTCTATACTACCAGTTTTTAATTTGTTACGTTGATAACCATTTAATTGTTCTTTGGTCAGTTCTACAACTTATTGCTTAGTAACTTATTTTTGTCAATTTATTCGTAGCCATAATTGTCCTGTTTCTTTTTGTTACACTTATTCCGTTTCTATGTATTATATTCTGTATTTTTGTGTCTGTTATTTTCCTCATTTCCCCTTCTCCCAGGATGCATCTGAAAATGAGCTGCTACCAGCTCAGTATGTCTTTCCTGGTAAAACCTTTGAAATACATACATACATAAATAAATCTTTTATCATATTAATGAATTAGCAGCCGTTGTAGCTCTAACCAGATTATGTTCATATAGTTGACAATTTAGGCATGTTTGACTGTATATTGTTTTCTTAATCCCACTGCTTTACTGCTTCACTGCTTCTTATGTTGGTGTTGAAATAGTCTTGTGTTTACCTTTCCTTTGTTATGAGTAGTGTTAATGCTGTGTTTTTGCCTCTCACTATTTATTTCTAAATTACCAGTTGGACTGAGTCCAGAGGTCAGTGACATCAGCTGTGCCTGAACCTGTAGTGAAAGGCTCCTCTGGGGTTCTGCTAAGCACTCAGCAAGATTACACAGACAGCACTATATATGATGGCCTTGGTGTGCCTTCTGACATTAAATTACTATGTTACTATAATGTTCTAGGTTCTGGAACTGACCAGTCATTAACAAATGGGCATCAGGCTAGGGAAATGCAGAACCAACAAGGGACCCAGAAAGTAGAATAAAATTCTTTCAAAGTGACCACTATAAGCAGTTCAGAAGGAAGATTAAAAATAGTACTATATATTTGAACTGCATGTAATAGTTGCAATAACAGGCATAGCACCATTAGATCTGTATTCATGCCCAAACTTTCAGTTACAGCTCAAACTTTCGATTATAGTAAACAAAGAAAGATGAACTTAAAACAGCAGTATTTGCTTGTCAGCAATAAAATGAATTATCAATTCCCTCAGACATTTTTAAATCAACATTTATAACTAATTTTGTAAACAGTGACTTACAGCTGAACATTCAGTACCAAGGGCCCTTCACCCAGCTGTGGGGCTGGTCCCAATCTGCAGTTTGTGTGCAAAAACATTTTGGTTTACTCTCTCTTGACTGTAGTATAGTAGACTGGATCAGGCTAATTTATTGGATCAGACTCATTTTTCTAAGTTCTAGGCTGACATCATCTGTAACTACAAATACCAGAATCCTCTGCAGCTGGCATCAGAGCAATACTGCAGCAGTGACAGATTCAGTGTTCTGCAGTGCCTGTTGTATAAGCTCTGATCTTTTGTTTGCCAGTCCCACTCTCCTCCCGGGGCTTTGTATTGTACAGTCACAGAGGACTGTACGTAGCCATTGGAGATAACAGAACTGGAAAACATCTGATGGGAGAGTGTAAAAACTCTTAACATGCACTGCAAGATTTCAACCTACATGTAAGCAAAATTACTTGATACAATCTATTACACTTCAGCAAACAGTAAGTAAACCAGCATGTTTTTGCACACAAAGTGCACATTGAGACCAACCCCACAATTAAGTGCGAGTCCCTTTGAGCTAACTGTAATACTCTATGTCACTAAAGAGAACATCAACAGTGTTCTTTTAATTTTTTAACATAATTGTAAATTTGGGCACATGTGAAGCCTGTTTTATCATGCCAGTGTTTTGTTTTGTGTGTTTATTGTGAAGTAGTCCCATCTTTTTTATGGGGCCCCATATTAAGGCAGCCATTTCCCCCCATCCATTTTTTTTTTTTATCAACTATCTCATTAATTTGCCAAAAATACCTTCTTTCTGAAAAAAGACTACATGTTGATTAATACATGCTGCTGCTTTTAGCTCCCTGTATGAAAAGAAAAAAAAATAGCTTAGAATAAAAAGAACCCCCCCCCAAAACACACATACACGCATACATAGACAAGGCCCGTTGGCCCATCCAGTCTGCCCAACCTACTAACTACTCTGCACTGGCCCTAGTGGCCACCCATCCATTTATTTCTTCCCCTCTTTCTAACTAATCTCATGTGTCTGTCCCATCCCTACTTGAAGATGCCCACTGATTTGTTCTATACTGCTGTCTCCATCAGCTGTGTCCACTTGTCCACCACTCATTCCATGAAAAATGCTTGCGCCCCCCCCCCCCCCATATGTGAGCTTAGGGAGTATGGTTCTCTGGCATCCACCCTATTTACCCTGGCAAGGGAAGATCAGTCCCAGAGAAACTGGGTGATGGGCTGGGGGGGGGGTCACAGTGGGCTGTCATGGGAGAATTCAGACAATAAACAGTTAAATGTAAACAAAAATAGTACACCTGAAGGCAATAGATGCTGCAAGCTATCATTTGGCACATAATAAAATGTACTTGTACCTCTTCCAGCATTTCAGCAGCCTCTGGCCCTGCTTCTTGGAGGGATTCAGACAAACGTCACCTTTCCTCTTTACAGTTACCCTAAAAAGAACAAAATAGAAGTAGATTGCTTACATTGTGGATTTCAACCTCCTAATATCCTGGTCTGCTATGAAAGGATGTGAAAATAACTAAATAACATCATCTCCTGATAAAGCAAAGTGGCTCTGTAGTTCTACAGTGTTGTATTAAGGCCAGGGATTTAACTTTTGCCTTCTAATGACCCAGTAATTGGAGATCAAATTGATTAAAGAAATTGATTTGTTTGGCATTTGTAACACAAAAGTGCAAGGAGATGACTTTTAAAGACAGTTACAAATGTGCATGGCGGCAGCTGCCCTCCATGGGAGGAAGATTCCAAATCAAAGTAAAAATGTTTCACCAGTCCATTTTATGCTTGCCAGCTAAATTTATTACAGACAATCCAGCATGAAACACTGGGCATAAACCCTGTTGGTTCATTCATGTGAAAAAATAAATAGTGGTTTAAATTTGTGCATGATAAATTATTTCCAAAGTGGTGTCACTGGATAGTTTGATACCTCTTATTGGACCAGCACATGCCTTGTATAATGATGGTGTGGTACACAAACTTTTGGGGCCACTCAGGTCCCTTCATTAGATGTAATGAACTTCATCATGATGTACAATCCTTTCATCAGGTGCATCAAAAGTGCTCTAATCACATTATGGAAAATCATCATTTTCTTTTAGTGACCCCAGATCTTACTATAATTTCACAGGCTACACCAGCAAAAGCATTGGAAGATAATAAATAAAAGTTTTTGGAATATTAGTTAGCCTTGTAAATGTCTCCAGATTTATTCCTTTACTTTTTATCCTGCTGTACTGCTGCTGAACCTCTTTGCCTTCAGGCCAGCTACTCACTCAGGTTCTGCTTCTGAACCAACAGAGGACCCGTATAATGCCATCACTTTCTGATCAGCTAGATACCCCTGTTGCACTCTCCCTCTCCACAGTGGGCATACCTCCAGCCAGGATCAATGGGCAGGGGAGCCCTCTTACGTAAGTAGCTGGGCCACTGGGCATGGTGGGACTGGTGGGGGCATCCTGCTGGGCAACCTTGCAGCGATTTTGTTCCTGTTTTATCTTCCATGCATCTTCAAGTGCTGACGTGAACAACCCACTAACACTGATGCCAATGTGTATGTGTGTTTCTGTGTCAGGGGTCGAAACTGTCATCGGCCCACTAGCCAAATGCTGGTAGATTTTGCGTCGGGCTAGTAAGATTTTCTTTTAGCACTAGCCCTGCAGTCTTGTACTGGAGAAGGTAACATTTCAATCAGTGCACTAGATGGGCCAATGGAAAAGTCTGTGGAGCTATTGGGTTTTCCCTATCACTAGCCCTGCTGGCTGGTGGCTGTAAAACTTAATTTCGATGTGTGTGTGTGTGTGTGTCCATGTGTGTTGGGGTTGGCCAATGTTACATGGTCACTTTTGATGTCTAGTCTCCCCTCTGATCTCAACAAGTGCACAAGTAGGGAAACAGGCATCTAACCTCCCTTCGCAGTGCCGCAATGCTTAGCCTGTGCAGTGTGCCCTAGCTCCCTCTGGTTTGGTGCCCATGACTTGGGCTGTGATACAGATAAGCAATAAGACACGGCAGGATGTGGGCAGTAGTGTGATCACTGCATGCACAGGGGCATAGTGAACCTTCAGCCCCTTGAAGTGTAGAGATCACGCTATTACCCACACTCAGGAGTATCTCACTGAACTTAGAACACGGGTTATTGGCTAATTAGCAAACAAAATCTAAACAAATTTGTAAAGTATTTCAAAAATGAAATACCTTTAGTAAAATAGTTCCTCTGCCACTAGGAGATGCAGTTGTGATTAGTCACTGTTTGCTGTCACTCAAACTTCTCTCTCTTTTCCCCACCCACTGTGGTACACTGTTTGTTTTCTATTTTTTTAAACCAGTTTTCTGCATTGTACTAGGTACAATCTTTTTTAGTGAAGTAAAGGAGTCATGGTGTTTGTTCACGTTCCTAGATTCTGTGTGTAGAGTTCGTGTTCAAGTGGGCAGCAGAGAGGAGGACAGCATACAGCACTGTCAGAGTTCATATTTGGTAGTTTAACAGCAGTATGGATTAAATTACTTGCATGTTGTGTGACTCTGAGCAAGTAACTTAACTGCCCAGTGTGAAAACAGGCACTTGTGCCTAGTGGGCCTTACCCGGTTACCAAAGACTAAAATAAAAAAAATAAAAAAAATGTTATGTTCGTTATAAGAAAGCAGAGAGAAGAGCCTGCTGTTGAAGACCTTCTGAGTGACTGAGATAATGAGCGAGAGACAGCAGGAGCTGGATCGTGAGGGTTAGCAAGAGTTGTACCAAGATTTTACAGAGTGAGACAAAACTAGTGACTGTTTGAAAAGCAAAAACATTAACGTGGCACACAGGTATGGTTGGTAAAAAGGTAGGCTGGCACTAGTCCTTTTTATCATTGATGGTAATGAGAATAACATGTGGGTGCCAGCCTGCATCAACCAGTCAGCAAACAGGATTCCCTTACTCTTTCTATAAACCTAGGTGCGCAAAATGTTCCAAGACTAGTGATCTCCCCATACTTTTTTTCCATTTTCATTTTTCCCCATCCCTGTAGTTATCTGCTGGGATCTGCTCTCTTAATCATGGATATTACGAGGGGACATACACTGGTTTGGCTCCTTTTGCTGTCATGCAGACAGCAGCAGGATTTAGTCCCTTTTACCTTGCTCCTTTCTCTGGCGTGAGTCATGCCCTACAGCCTCAGCATTACAGCGTGCCCCTGTTGGAGGAGTAAGCCCCCATAGCCCGACTACAGGAGTTGCTTCACCACCAGAACCAAGCGCCGGCCCTCTCTGGCTGAGGGGTGCTGCCTTCCACCAGCTGCCTGCAGCCTGACCTGCCTCCCAACGTGGCAACCAAAGTCCACTTCTGAACTCCGGTCATCTGCGTGGCAGCATGACACACCATGGTCGGGCCTTCAGGGTAGTCCTCAATCTCTCCAAACTTTTAAATCAATAAAATAGAGACTGAACTATCTGTGAACATTCTACAGGCTTTTCCTAGTTGCATCCACTACAAAAATATTCTGTTTCAGAGCCACACATATGGCTTGTAAATAGAGCTAGTAATAGTCATTTCAAAATGTAGTTCTAGAAACATAGACAGTGACGGCAGAAAAAGACCAAAGGTCCATCTTGTCTGCCTGGAGTTCCCTATCTACCCTGGGACATACTGCCCATATGGGTTTTTCCCTCCTGGTTAAACTCCCTGCTGCCCTCCCTACTGCTACTGGCCTTAGCAGCCACCAGACACTTTACTCTGTCCCAGCTCTGCTTAAAACCATTTGCGATCTTGGTCCCAACCACGTTCACCAGCAGACAGTTCCATTGCTCCATTACTCTTTAATCTATCCCAGCTGTGTTTATGCAAGCAATAATACCTGACAGGGTGAGCGGTATTGGGCAACACGGACCATCCAGGGGTGTAATGGGGCCCGGCCCCTTGCGCAGGCGAGGGGCCGCCTGTCATGGAAGGTCCAGTATTGCCATACCGCCCACCCTGAGGGTATTATTACGCTTCGAAAATGGGCACTGTAAAAAAAAAAAAAAGTTTAATAAAACAAGATTTTTAAAATTAGTTTAAAATAAGTAGTTTAAAGTAGTTTAAAATAAGTTTTATAATAAAATAGTTCCTCCTCCTAGAGGAGCCTAATACTGGAGTTTGTTGTTATTGTTACTCTATATAGACACATCTGCAGAGATCAAGTGTCACAGTTGCGTTTTTTGACAAGGTTAACTGTCCTCAGCAACTCTACAACACACTGAGACATGCAGGCCGTGATTTTTCTTAATTTTTTACTAGTAGCGCTCCGTCCGTCTCCCCCCTCCCCACACACTTTTCGTGAAGTGCCATTACCACTACAAGGAAATTAAGAGAGACTGTGCTGGGCGGTTTCTGTGAAGAAAATACTAGCGCTGTCATGTTGCTTGGGCTGGCGGCTGGAGGTTCGGGATCGTGGTTGGCATAGGAACAGAGCCCAGTTTGTAGACACAGTCCGTTGTTATTTCTGATCCCAACCTCAGATTTAAGCCTGGAGGTTATTTTTTTTTTTTTTTTAAACAAGCAGCAGTCGAGTTGTAGAAGCTGGCAATGTAATCAGGGTCGGGCGGGACGCAGTGAATGTAGAGTCGTAGTTTATGGTCGGCAGCAGCACTAGTGGAGATTTAAATTTAAAAAATGTGTTGTTGCATGAAAGTGGAGTGCCAGTTTCTTACTGAATGATTGGAAACAAGGTGGTTGCTGTAAACTGCTATATTAATGCTTTGCATTTGAATTTGGGTTTGAGGTAGCTTAGGAGAGCTGCCGTTTCAAAGCTGTATGAATTACACATCAGAAGAGGAGCAGAGGTGGCGGGCGGCCGTCTGCAGGCACGCTGTGGAGAAGCAGAGTACGGACGGAAGGTCCGTGGATTTTGCAGGAGGAGGAGGAGGAGGTCGATTAAGTAGCGGATACTTGGTCTCAGTACTGGCAGCCACTATTCGCTTCCCTAGAGCACTAACCCTGGAAGGCAGCTGTGAGAGAATGCCGAAAATATAGACTTGGGTACAGCTGGAACATTTATTAAATTTCAATGGTGTTTTGTGAAAATTGACCGAGGACTCGTGACAGGGTGACGGGGCAGGCTGGGGGGGGTTCAGAAAAGTATTATGGGCGGCTTAAACTGATGTTCATGTGGTGCTTTCAAAGTAAGTACTTTAAGCTTTTTTTTTTAACAGCAACCTAGTTGTCATGGTTGTGCCTTTGTGTGTCTGTGGTAGGGCTGTTTTGGCATGAGTAGTATCTCTCAGTAAACGACAAAAAAGATGGCGGTGATTTGAAATGATAATTAGTTGTGTTAGCCAATTAGGAAGCAGTGTGGGCACCAAGATACTTAAGTGGGTGAAAGGGCACTATAGGCTGGTACTTTTTATTTCCTGGGCATGTATTGAAAGTTAATGTACCCCCGTGGCAAGGGTACTAGCCAATCAGATGCCAAGAAATAAAAAGACCATTTCTAAAACCATTTACAATCTTGGCCCCCACCACCTCTGCTAGCAGACTGTTCCATGGCTCCACTACCCTTTCTTTAAAATAGAACTTCTGACATCCCCCTTAAACCTTCCCGTGCCAGTTTCCATTCATGACCATGGGTTCGTGACTCTGTACTCCTGCTAAATTGTTCCTCACAGTTCACCTTGTTTATTCCCTTCAGGACTTTGAAAGTGTCTTTCATATCCCCCCCAACCTGGTGTCCAGCGAGTACATGTTCAGTGCCTTGAGACCGTCTTCATAAGATTTGCCCTGTTTGCCCTGAATCATGTTGCTCACCCTGCATTGCACTGTCTCCAGCCTGTCCCTGTCCTTCCTTAGGTTAGGACTTCAGAACTGAGCACAGTGTTCTGGATGTGACCTCACTTGTGTCCCGTATAGAGGTAGTAGTAGTAGTACCTCCTTTTTCCTGCTGTCAGTACCCCTTCTGATACACCCATGCATCCTATTCGTCTCACTGTAGGCCTTCTTGCACTGACTAGCATTGTTTGAGGGAGTCACTAGTGATGATTCCCAGGTCCCTTTCCTCCGCTGTAGTGCTCAGTTTTACCCCTCCCGTACAGTACTCTGTCTTGTTGTTTTCCCCTAGGTTCTACCTCTCATTCATGTCTGTAGGATTTGTTTACAGTACTATTTTATTTGATGTATCATACTTCAAACACAAGTAGTTCAGAACATAGAGAACCAGTTTATACTGCGCTCACTGGGAATTGGGGAGGGGTGCACATCCAGAGCTCGGCAGGCTCACAAACTATCCAAACAAATACGAAGAAATGCACGCCACAAGTGAGACGACCACAGAGCCAAATCAAACAATGATCCAAAACCTTGTTGCAGTGTGTGGCTGTTTCATTTTTACCAACTGTGCCAATTTCAAACAAATTATATTCTTTATATAAATGTCTTATTCAAATTCAATCTAAACTTTGAAATTGATTGTAGAAAATACTTGTAAATCTTGAATAAGTGAACTGAAATATGGTTCTGTAGACGTTCCCACAGGCCCCCCCATTTGTGTATATAGTCATACAATTTCCTGTTTTTGAGATGTGTGTGGATTTACAGATGTTGCCTCATATCCGAAGTCTTCGCTCATGTGTGCTTGATTTTGGTGAAAATGATGACATATATATGAACTATAATCAAACTGAAACGTGACTGTATGCTTTCAGTTTTTTGTTTATTTTGCTTTTATTTTTATGGATAGTGCATGTAATTAATGCTATGGTTTAAACATTATACCTGCTTCCATGAAAAAGTGATATATTGCTGTTCATTCCCACAAATGAATATTGGAAACTGATGTTCGTTTCTTTTATATTTTCTCCTTTCTTTTATTTTTGCATTTAAAGAACTAGTATATAATTAAGAAAAAGCTGATTGAATTTGAATAAGATATTTATGTAAAGAATATAATCTGTTTGAAAGACTATAAGGAACTAATTTAATGAGCTAATTGATCTGAGTATAAAAGGAATGGTAAATGATCAGCTAATTGCCTCCTGATGAAGCTCATTTGAACGAAGCGCCGAGGCTGCTGGGTAGGTCATACCTGGTCGTGATTTGTGTCGCACTGTGAAGACTGTGTGGAATTGGTACAGTTGGTGAAAATAAAAATAGCCACACACTGCAACAAGGTTTTGGATCATTATTTGATTTGGTTCTGTGGTTTTCTCTCTTGTGGAGTGCATTTCTTTTTATTTGTTTGACAAGTATTTCAGAAGTTTTTTTAACTGGTAAAAAGTAGAGAGGAAACACAGTTATTCAACAACGTAACTCACAGTGATCACGCTATACAGTTGTATCCAGCCATGACCTTTCTAATGGTGACCTCTGCATAAGCTGATTTATATTATTTATTTATTTATCATATCAGAATTGCAGACCTTTGAGTCAGAGACTCCTTACAAAGTGTCCACATCAGTAAAACAATATACAAGCATAGGACAGACGAACATAAGCATATATAAGCGAGTTACAGAGTCATAATAGGACATAGTAACAATCAGTAGATAAAAATAGGACATTTTGCAATCGAGGATGTGGCTACTAGAGTGATTAAACAGAGGACTACAGTCTAGAGGAGGCAATGGATGGGTTAGGCAGGATGGAGAGTGGAATCAAGCAGGACAGGTGCCCTAAGTGACGTTAGGCCTTTATCTAAGGTTTCAGAGCTATTTCTGATGGGCTGTACATGGGGGTGGAGACATAAGTGTAGTTAGTGGGCTGGAAGTAGCTCCTGGCCGAGAAATGTAGGGGGTTTGGCTAGAAGCAGTCACAGGCCCCTGCAGTGCGGATATATTTCCTGAGGAGGAGTTTTAGTTTCAGAGGTGATGGCACTGGGAAGTGCATTCATCCAGAGTGGGGCCCTGTAATGAAATGCTCTTTGGCTCAAAGTTGACTTGCAGCAGGGAACCTGGAATAGAGATTTAGTAGAGCTGCGGGTATATTTTAGCACAGGTGCAGATTGCATTAGGGGTGTGAGGCAGGAGAGGGCAAGACCATTAGTGATTTTTTTGGCGAGAAGGCAGGTCTGATATTTAAGCCTCCCAACAAAATCAAGCCAGTTAGTAAGACTATAGAGTAAACAGGTATGTGTCAGGCAATCACAGCCGTTAGCAAGGCAACATGCTTTATTTAGGGATACCCTGATTCTATGGAGGGCGATGTTGTCGGCTGCCCCATAGACCAGGATCCCATAGTCAGTAAGGGACAGGATAGATGAGGAAACAGCAAGCTGCAGAGCTTCCGGTGGGAGACAGTGCTAATAGCAGTAGAGTGGGCCAATGCCAGTGTTAACAGCGGAGTTAGGAGGTGGATATGTACATGATAGGTAAGAGCAGAGTCATGGGTGACCCCAAAATATTTAAAGTTTACCTGCTCCAGGGGTACCAGTTGGGAATTAAGGATTTGCAGAGGGAAGCCACTATGTTTGTTCTGGGAGTGTGCAAACAACGTAGTTTTTTTTTTATAGTTTAGCACTAATCGATGCTCAGCAAACCAGGATTCTGCCTCTTTGATGGATTGTTGGAGGGAATGCTTTAAGAGGGTAGGGTCAGAGTAGGTAGAGAACAGTACTGCATCATCAGCATATAAGAGCAGTTTTCCAGAGCAAGCCTTGGGTAGGGAGTTGAGAAATATACTGAAAAGAAGGGGCACAGGATGGGTCCCTGGGGGGACACCAGAGGTGACAGAGAGGCTGGTGGAGAGAGTGTTATTTATCCTAACCTGCTGAGACCTGCCAGATAGGTAGTCAGAGAACCAGCCAACAGCATCTAGGAAAAGACCAAGGAGGGAGAAGGCAGATAGAAAGAGGGAGTGGTTTACGGTGTCAGAGGCTTTTGACAGGTCTACAAATACTGATCCAGCCAAATGCCCACTGTTAAGGGTCGAGTGGATGGCAGTGGTAAATTCTAACAGTGCTGAGATGGTGCTGTGACCTTTGCGAAAGCCATGTTATTCATGGCGTAGAAGGTTGTATTTAACGAGGTGGTCAGTGAGCTGGTTGGTCATGGGGAGCAAAGAAGCTAGGAGGGAGTACACCGCTAAGGTCAGAGAAGGGGGAATTTAGGGTGTCAGCAATGAGTTTCAGGTCAGTAATCATGCAGCCACTGACACTGAGCTGGGAAGGGGGAGCAGATACAGACTTTTCATTAAGGTCCTTCAGGTTGTCCCAGAACTTGCATCCTGAGCCCCAGGAGGAGGTGAGGGATGCCTGATAGTGTTCTGCTTTGGCTTTTCGAATGTCCCAAGTACATTTGTAAAAAAATTGCTACTTAACGTCAAAAAGATAAAGGCAATGCTATTTTCATCTATTAACCATGCAGCTTACCCTGCCCTACCCCCCATCACCACCCTCCCAGGAGAAACCCTGGAATTTGTGCTGAAATTCAAATACCTGGGGGTGTGGCTAGACTTCACATTCTCCTTTGCAGACCACCTGGAGGATTTGTTAAAAAACTAAGGGAAAGACTAGGTCTCTTCTTCAGGTTAAACCGCCTACTAACTACAGAGGCCAAGAGACAGATAGTTCAGTATACGTTCCTTTCCCTGATTGATTATGCTGACTTTATATTCAGCCAATGTGCTACTTCGTACCTTGGTAAACTGGACATACTTTACCACAGAGCCCTGCGCTTCATCACTGGTCTCCCCTTCTCCACCTATCACTGCTCTTTATATGCGGCCATAGGTTGGACCTCTCTACACTACAGACTAAATAAAAATGCAGCTCTTTGGACATACAGAGCTATCACTGGCAAACTTCCGCAGTGCATTGTCGGTTGCCTGACTCTCAATATGCCTGAAACCTATGCCCTAAGAAGCTGTTCACTGATTTCTCTGAAAGTGCCCAAAGCCCTAACTCGTTTTGGGAGAGTTGCCATAGGATTCGTTCTACCATCACTCTGGAATGTGCTACAGAAATCACTGAAACTGAGGACTCCCGTTAGTATTACTGTGTTTAAGTCCTTATACTCAGAATACATTACAGAAGCCTGCAACTACTTCCAACAATCCTAGCTCTGGAATGTGCTACAGAAATCACTGAAACTGAGGACTCCTGTTAGTCTCACTGTGTTTAAGATCTTATACTCAAAATACAACTGCTTCCAATGATCCTAGCTTACTTACACCCCTTTCCACATCCTCCCTGCTTTTCCCATCCTCCTTCCTTCTTGTATCAGTGCATAACTTGTCCCTGAGCCACCTACGTATCTACCGCCCTAAATCTCACCCTCCCTCACCCACCTATTCCTTGTATACCCACAGCATCTCATTCCTTCGCTCCTAGTATTATCCCAATTCCAGACCCCCCCACACTTCTCCCAACGCATGTCTCCCCCTTGATACGCCTGGGTCTTTTTAAACTACGTATGTCTCTTTGCATCTAGCATCCATTTCAACTAATCTCTTCGCTGGACTATAATGCCTTTACCTTACAGGAATACTAAACCATGTATGTTGTTGTATCTGGTATAAATTTTTACTGTTTTGCTACCCTATTGTTGTGTATACCCTTACCGACTGTCTTTTACCTGAACCCAAATGTATTTTTGCTTATCCTGTCTATTGCAGGCCTACCTGTACTGTTGTGCTCTTGCATCTACTGTCTATTTGTCTGTATATAAATGCATTGTTACTTGACTTGTGTAATGCAGGTTCACCTTGTAAATGAGCTTGCTCAATGGTGTTTGCCTGGATAAATTAAGAATTTGATTGATTGATTGATTGATTGATTGATTTGTTCCTTGCCCGCCTGATAGTGCTGCGTATCGAACAGCTTGCCAGATTCAAGAGCAATGTGCCAGAGGGTATCTCTATAATGCATTTGATCAATGAGAGCCTGGGAAATCCGGGGGTATCAGTGCCTTTCACAACACGTTTGGTGAAAGGGGCAAATGTGTCACAGGCTGAGTTGAAGGATTTGCCCAATACCTCTCTAAAGGAGCATTTATCCGAGGGGACCAATGCACTTTACTCTGTGCCCCATGTCTGCTCCTCTGTCTGCACTACAGCCACTGTGTGTTTGCATGGTGGCAGGTTGTGGCACTCTGCATCAGTGCACTCTCAGTGCCAGCATTTCAGCAGCACTTGCCTTTGGCTGGAATTGAGGAGGAGCGAGCACTAGTGCCACAGCCCTTGCTGGCCATAACAACTTTTGCAGGTAAGGTGCACAAAATGTATTTTATTTAACATTTGGTAACTAGGAAACACACACTAAGCTGAGGCTCGTTTCCAGGTGCAACCTAGGGGAAAGTGGATAAGGATAAGGAGAGAAATACATATTTCCATATATTGATTTGCACATATCCTTGTATTACCAGATGTAGATATGTAAGGGTGGCAAAACAGACAGCAAGAGACAACAGAGAGACAGTGAGAGGCAAAGGATTGTGAGGCTGTTCAGGTTGATCAAGTCCGAAGTCTCACAGGAAAATTTGGCTGCACAACCAGACAGAGGAGAGAGAAAAGGAAAGAATACAGATCCTTGCAGTTACACACTTTCTCCAACAAATGGGACAGGGTTCTATTCTACCCTGTCACAGCACATACATGGCCAAAGTCAGACTGGCCTACTGGGTTACCTGCATTGATCCAGGTGGGACCCACACACTCAAGTACCTGGTCACCTTCTGAACATTGACATTCCTTGCATGTATTACCATGTTCCTATCATGTGGAGGGGGTGGTACACTGCAGGTGACTATAGGCTGCTGATGTAGCTAGTGTATCGCATTCCTGTGGCATACCAATCAGAGTGTGTCACCCTGTGGCTTCTCTTGTTGCTTGACCAGGTGGACCCCCTGTACCCCAGTCCAACCCTGTACATGGCCATGGGTAATAGCACTGTACTCAGGTCAATGCAGGGCACCCACACACAAAAATTCCATCACATCTGCCTGGTAGGCTGCAGTACCACCTGTTCACCTTTGTGGAGTGGTGGAGCAGCCCTGCAAAGCTGGAACTGCGCATGCCTTGGGTATGCAAATGGCCTGAATACATTCCAGTAATGAGTTGCACTTGTGGGGAATGGGCTCGGAATGTGCAATGAGGTCATTTTGCATATCCCAGGTGAATATTGCAATTTTGCACGCTGTGCATGTGGCCGCCTGTCACACACTTTCTTATGCCCCGCACAGATCACAGGGCACATGCCACACTGTGCATCTCCCACTGCATGATCACGCATGTTTGGGATATTCAGCCAGACATGCACGATCACATCTTATGGTGCATCTTTTGAATATACCATTATTTTGTGCTGGCACAGGCACTTGTGCGATGAAGCCTGGGACTTTTGAATATGGGGCCCCTTTTCCGTATAATCTGGTTAACACTTCTAATATACTCCTTCGATATGTGCTCTACTCTTTGTTTTGTTCTTTTTCTTTTTTGCCTGTTTTAAAAGCTTGGAATTAGTAGTAAGCAGTATTACGGCAGGGTCTGGAGTACCAGCAGCAATGATAATAAGATACTGTGTTTGGTTTCTTAACTTCCTACATTTCCAGTTGACAGTTTTCATAATTTATATACTTCTTTAAACAACTCTACCTTGCCCTACCTAGAAATCCCTACTCAACGTCATCCCTCAAGTAACTGGTCTAATGTCAGCCTGACCACTGCCAAGGACATTCCTAGTGTTGCCCTACCCAAGGTGTGTGCATATTCATGTCCCACCAGCTACTAACATTATCTTGGACTTCTTCCTGGCTCATGATACATTGACTGCCCTCATCAACACTTTCCTTTCCAAAGACATGTTCTGTCCTTCAGAATTGCCACTGTCTCCTTGTTACTCAAGGAACTTGTTCATTATTATAGGAAAGTCTGGAAGGCAGTTTACACAAACAAGAGTATTTTATAGTGTAAAGCTGGTTCTTTTCCCATAGGAAGCAGTGACAGCACAGCCCTGTACTGATGTAATGATGCTACTGTGCCAGCCTTCTGAAACAAGATTTATGGTACAGCAGCATCCTGACGTCAGATCTTGGTCACCTGAACATTCAAAAGGAACTGTTACTTTCATTGTTTGCAGCTGAAAGAAGAACTCCATGACCAGCCCTACGCTATAAAAACATAACAGCTGAAGGATAACTTGGTAATCCCATCTAACTTTTAAGTGCTAAATCAATCTAGAAAAAGTTTACCAAAAACAAAGCAGAGCCTCTCTTGACCAAAACAATGTCTGGGGTCGGTAGACAAAGGAGACTGTGACGAGGGAGCAAAGCTATCTCTATTCACGGAGGAGTTTCTCCTGTTCTACAGTATGCCTTTATGGTAACATTCTTTTGTTAATGAGGACTTTAAATTTGTAGTGAGGACTATTTTAAAAGAAACACACACAAAAGTTGGCTAGTGAGACTGAACAAGCTGCACATATGCTTTTTTTTCCAATAACATTGTAAAATACAAACGTTTATGTTCACTTTAAAAAAAATAGACTGTATATTGGAACGCTGTTACAGCTAAAAAAACAGCACATTTCGAAATCCTGTTATGCTTCACCGTGGACGTCATGCATGCTGTTATGCTGCAGTAGCTACGTACTCACTGCAACATAACAACATCGAACGGCAAGACTCGCGCGCACCATTCCACCTCAAACTCACAAAAGTCAAACAGCACTGTCATTTGGCAGAGGGCCCAGCATAAGCCGCAGAGAGAAAGGAACATAAACTTAAAGGCAGGTTTGGTACCAGCATTCCAATATACACTATAAAAAACTATGGATGGGTTTCCATCGGTAACAGTGCTGATTAGTGCATCTTGCGGTTTCCAAGGCAACTGAACCTCTTGAGCTTCGCTTTCGAGGTTACATCAGTCGCCTTAGAAACTGCTCGTTGCGCTAACAGCACTGTTACCGATGGAAACCCATCCATAATTCTCTGTAAAATGTATGAGTAGCCCTTATTACCCACTGAAAGTAAGCCATTTACAACCTTGTAATCCCACTGTTGTGATGTCAGAACCTTATAAACCTCTCTCTGCTATGTCATATCAGCGAGTCTACAAAACAGAATGTCAGTGTTATTTAGTATTCTACACACCCAGCATGCGATTGTTAGTCTCAGTACAGTATTCAAATAACATTCCAATTGTCTCAGTTTACTGTTACTGAGTCTAGTGATCACTATGTCTGATAGAGATTTTAACTCTGGTGCTATTTCAGCCCACTGTCATTCAGTCCATGTATCCTAATAGTTTTCCTACACAATCATGTGGCTGTAGTGCAGATCCATTAATAAGGTAAGGCTAAATCACTTGTGTTTGGAAGGGGTAACTTCTTATGTCGAGTCCCATACACTACAAATGACAGTGCCTGATGTACAGGTGATAACCATGGTGTAATCACCTCTTGTGGTTGCTAGGGCAGTGATAAACCTCTTGAGCTGTGCTGTTGAGGTTTACTGATGCCCTAGCAACCACTCGAGGTGATTACACCATGACTATCAGCTGTACATCAGGCATTATCTTCAGTGGCGGCTCTACAACAGGGCCAGTCAAGGCATGTGCCCTGGTAAAAAAATGCTGTGCCCCATATGGTGCAGAACGTCCCCCATAGTAACCATATATCAATGCCCTGGCTGCCATCTGTTGTGCCCCAGCTGTGCCCTGGTAACAATTTGTGGCTAGAGCCACTACTGATTATCCTCTATATAACATGCAATTGAACATTTAGTTAGTTTAGAAGTTGTGTTCCATACAAATACTGTCTCAGTAAAATAAGATTGGATTTGTTCCAAAACAGCAGACTGCAGCCTCTGTGGGCGTATGAACAGTTGTATCCTTTTAATTTTACACTACTTTACTGGTCTGTCGCAGAGCTTACTGAAGCATCTGTTGTCTAAAGCATGTGTTACGTTAGAGAGCAATAGTTTTGTAGTACTTACACAATTTCAGAAGTCGTGCAATGTGGTCCGCTTTCAGTTACCACAAAGTTTTCTATGTTTTTCCAACGAACAAAATCCATAAGGCTATAACACTGGCATCTGGTTGGAGCATATCCTGCAACAGTCTCTGCAGTGAAGAGAAAAAAAAACAGAAAGATGATACAGATGTCAGTTTTTTGTTTCACCAACAACTGCAGATATATGAGAAGCTAAGTTTCTTACCCGGGTATAAATGTGCATAGCACAACAGCACTGCTGCTGCTGCTAGAGATACTTTAGGAAAGTTCATTTCTACTGAATCGTACTCTATAAGCTTGAAAGTGCAGTAGAAAGCCAAGCTTGGTGCAGTAAATGCTCCACTGGAATTCTAACCTCCTGCTTGATATCTGACACCCTAATTTTTTATGACAAATGCAAGGAAAGGTTTGTATTCCACAAGTTCAGGTGGTGCAGTTCTTATAGCTGAGGGACAGGAGGGGCTTCTTTTGGTTGAAGCGTGACCGGAAAGAATAGGAAATCATGTGCACCCACACAGTCATAGACCTGGGGAAATTCCCTGTAGCCACTTGCCTATGAGGATATACAGCTTCTGAAGGAGTTGTGTTTATTTTATTCCCCTTTTTCATTTGATTTGGTCTCCTGATTCTATCATCGAGTTCCTCTGTGTTATTGCTATACTTGTCATGAGTTTCAATAATCAAAGAAGTTAAAGTCCCTAATAAATAGGGGGTCTAAAATGGAAGTGGAGATTGTAACAAAAGAAAATGTCTGCCTGGAGCAGGTTGAACAGTATAATTTACTAGGATATTGGGTTACACTATCACTGTCATTATTACAGCAGCAGGCATATTAACACAGAAAAGAAAAGTAAACTAGGAGCTGGATATCCATTTGAAAATAAGAAGTTTTGGTCCCTGCTGCTAGAGCTCACAGTCTGTCCTGCCTGTTTTTAGGTGAGTTTACACTGCTGCTTTTATTTGCACTGCAGCAGCCTGAGTGCAGGGATAGCTGCAGGACAAATGTGGCAATGTGGACGCCCACCCGATCACGTTAGCCACTCCTTGTTTTACTTCTGAAGCTGTAGCAAAGTTTGGAACATGCAGCAAGTGAGTGGTGCAAACTACCATGCAGATTGGCAGCACCGCTCGCATTGCTGTAACATGCTCTGTTCCCACAATGCCCTGTTTATAATCAAATTATAGTAAGAAAGAAATAACAGGACCTACTGGGAATTGAACCCAGTGCCCTGGAATATCCTACCCATGCTCTAACCATTGAGATATAGGCTCACATGGTTGGCCCTGACTCTTCCTAGACACTGCTGTTCTCTGGTACTGTATATCCTGCAACTAGGACCAATCAAGATGACCGTTAGATGTTTTGGGGGCAGCATTAGCCACCGCTAAGCAATTTAAATCACAAATTGTAGTGAGAAGGAAATAATATGACCTGCTGGGAATTGAACCCAGGCCCCCGTGAATACCAGCACTAGAGAAAGGAAGTGTGTCCGAGAAGAGTTAAGTCCAGGTATGTGAACCTATAGCTCAGTGGTTAGAACATCAGGACAGTATTCTAGGAGCCTGGGTTCAATTCCCAGCAGGTCATATTTTTCTTTTTCACTACAATTTGTGATCTAAATTGCTTAGCAGTGGCTAATACTGCAGCAGAAACATCTAATTGTCATCTCTGTTTGTAAACAGGAAGTTGTATCAGTGGGAACTGTAGAGCAGACTATTGTCAGAGTAAACACTTAAAAAAAAACTATTTTAAAACCTGATATTTTTTAAATATGTTCAAGTTCTTGTGTGTGCACTACTTTGGGCAGGATTACTGAGTGCAGAGTCCTCAGACCCAGTTACAGCATCTTTTTTCATGTCCCCTCCTTTTGAGTTTGACCCATTAGAGCCAGCTACAAGAGGATCTGCAAACCATAACGCAGATTGCATTTATTTGATGGCTTGTAAGTGTAAATGCTTGTTTATTGTATGTCACTGCAACATGCTTATTTGTGACACCATTGGACGTCATTGGACATCAGGGTACAACCACCCGACCACGAGCATGTGGCCCCTTATGAGCTTGGCTTGCATCGCACTTTGAGAGGCCATGTAGATGAGCACTTCAGTCGCAGTGGGTGTGAAAGGAGTAACCAGAGCAGAACTCTGCAGTCAAGGTAAAGGCTGTGTAAACACACCTTTTCAATGTGCAGGTATGATATACAGATCAGTCCAAATGACCTTGTTGAAGGATCCGGATTTCCAGATAAAAACAAGGGAAGAGGTGTGAGGTGCTCATGTTATTCTTGTTCAAAAGGCAAATGCAGTGAGAACCAAATGCACTGAGAACTTAGACTATGTTGCTAACTTAGCTTTACCTAGAAACATAGACACTGACAACAGATAAGGACTGCTAGGCCCATCCAGTCTGCCCATTTTCCATGCCTACTGTAAAAGCCACAGACCCTACATGATCTCAAGCTTCACCTTCTCGTTCCTACTGCAAGGGTTTCCCTATGCCTGTCCCATGAATGTTTGAATTCCTCCACTGTGTTTGCCCCCACCACCTCTGCTGGGGGTCTATTCCATGTATCCACCACCCTTTCCGTGAAGTAATATTTCCGCATGCCACCCCTTAGTTTACCTCCCTTCAACCTCATGTCATGCCCCTTCATTCCTGGACATCTCCTTTTCTAAAACATGCTAGCCTCTGGTACCTTATTTATGCCTTTTAGATATTTGTAGGTTTTTATCATATCTCCCCTGTCTCTCCTCTCTTCCAGGGTATTCATATTAAGGTCTCTCAGTCTCTCTTCACATGACTTTTGGTGCAGGCCCTGCACCATTTTTGTTGCCCTTCTTTGAATTGCCTCCACCCTGTCCATGTCCTTATGGAGATGCGGTCTCCAGAACTTGACACAATATTCCAAATGAGGCCTCACCATTGATCTGTACAGTGGCATCACCACCTCCTTTCTTCTGCCAGTGATAACTCTCCCCTGTGTACCCCAGCACCCAATGGCTCTACCTACAGCCTTGATACATTGTTTGGCCACCTTTAGGTCATCAGATATGAATTCTCTTTCCTATTTGGTGACCATCAGTATCCCCCCCCCCCAGATATCATGTAATCCTCTCTTGGGTTCTTGCTCCCCAAATACATGATTTTGCACTTTTTTGGCATTGAATCTCAGCTGCCACACTCTAGACCGTTCCTCCAGTCTACCTAGGCCCCTCCTCATTTTTTCTACCCCCTCCCGGCATGTCCACCCTGTTGCAGAGCTTAGTGTCATCTGCAAAGATACACACCTTCCCTTCCAGCCCCTCTGCTTTATTTTTACATTTTTGCAAGTGCTTCCAAGCCTCCTCCTTCAAAACAGAGAGACTGAGCACAGAATGGGTGAATCAGTGCCCCATTTTTAGGTTGTCCTTACACTTTCTTGTATTATGCACCACCCGCTTTATCCTAGATTGGACATCAGATTTCAGTTAAAGCAATCTGCTTGCTGCCCTAAAATGGCCCCTGTAGGCTTGTTGCAGGGAGATCCACTAGTTGAGCTGAATTCTTTTTACATTCCACAGTCAGTTCAAAGCTTCCACAGTACACAACAGGGGTTACATTAGCTACATACACAGTGATGGCAGACAAGGATTCAATGGCCAATCCAGTCTACCCATCCTATCTAAAGTACTCTGCACTGACCCTAGTGGAAGTTCCTCCCATTTGTTTCTGCTCCCTCCCTTTTCTAAGCAGTCCCACATGTCTGTCCCATCGCTGCTTGAAGCCGTTCACTGATTTGACCTGTACCACTTCCTTCAGCAGTTTGGTCATTAGACTACCACTCTTTTCATGAAGAAGTGCTTACGGACTTCCCATTTGAATCTTCCTCTTGCAAGTTTAAGTGAATTCCCTCTTGTCCCTGTATTTGAGCTCAAGGAGAAAAGTTCCTTGGGTCCATCCTAGTTATCCTGTACAGGTACTTGTGTGCCTCGATCATAGCACCCATTTCCCTTCTTTTGCCAAGGGTGTACAGTACATGTTCAAGTCCTGCAGCCTCTTTTCATATGTCCTGCCCACTGATCCATGAACTGTCTTGGTTGCCCTGTGCTGTATTGCTTCTACCTTGTTGCAGTCCTTCCTCTGGTGTGGACTCCAGTACTTTGTGCAGTCTTCCAGGTGTGGTGTTACTAATGATCTGTACAATGGGAGGATTATCTTCTGGCTTCTACTGCCTATCTCCCTGCCTGTGCAGCCCAGTGTCCTGTTTGTCTTGCCCACAGACCTCCCTACAGTATTACAATGTGCTGTTGTTTTCAGACTCTCTGATATCATGACCATTGGTTCCTTTTCTTCTTTTTTTTTAAATCAAAGAAGTTTTATTAATTTTACAACCACAATACAAACACCAACATGGCAGTACAAAAGATTTTGCCACTGGATTGAATTGGATAAAGTAACCCCACCAATTCCCTAACCACCCCCAACCCACAACCCCCCACCCCAAGCAAGGTGCCATAATGAAGGGTAAATCAAGCCCCAGATTGCAAAAGTATGATAGGCGAGTTACGACCTAGATACTATCCTGTACATAAGCATAGAGGTGCCCGGGACAGTCACAAGAGGGGAATTAGGACAGATAAAGAGTATACAGTTTCCCCATTTTAGGTAAATGAGGATTTATGATGAACACTGGCGATTAGTTGTTCTGCCTTTAGGGCAAAGGACATTTCATGCAGCCATTCCGAAAAGGAGATGGGTGCCTGATCCAGCCAGTGCCTGAGTACGAGCTTTTTGACTGCCAGAGAGATAAGAGCCATGTGGTACCTTCTTTCCTTTACTTGTAATTGCGAAAAATCTCCAATGATACAGGTCGCTGGGGAGAAAAGACCTTGGAGGCCCAACATCGAGTCCAACCGAAGTTCTGTTTGTGTCCACAGGAGAGATACCGTCTCACAAGGCCAAAAGATGTGTAGGAGAGAGCCCTCCTCTTTACCACATCTGGAGCATGTCGTTGATGAAAGACGCCCCATTTTGGCTAATTTGACCAGAGTGTAATACATGTTATTTAGAATTCAGTACTGAGTTAACCGAAACCTATCCTGTGAGATATAGGTGTAGAGATCTTTCCAAAGTTGGACCCAGTTGATTACCAGATCTGGTAGAAGAGTGTGCCATACCTTAGAGCCCACCGATGGGGGGTTGGGGGCTAGTGGGCAAGAACTTATACAATGCAGAGACTCCATGAAGCCTACCTGCTGGGCCAGAAATCTGCTGTAGGAAATTACCAAAAGTAGGAGCTTGTGGCTGGGGCCCAAACAAACTGACCAGTAGGTGACGGAGTTGATATACCTCGAAGATAAGTGTTGGTGTCAGTCCAAGCTTGGTTAGTATTTCTTGCGAAGTTAAAATAGAGGTTTGAGAGTAAAAATCAGAGAGACTAGTTTCATGAGGCATCTAAAGCCAGGACGTGGGAATGGGCTGTCCCCCGAGTTTGACCTTTAAATTGGAGAAAATAGGTTGGGAGATGTCTCTGATAGGGTATATTGTAATGTATCCACATAACTGCGATAGAACTTTGAGTGAACTGCCAGTTGGGGACGGGTGCAGGGATTTTGGCAGGGCTTTCGGCGGAGAGGAAAGGATCCCAGAGGGACTCAGTCTGTGGGAGGAAAGCAAGTCGTCTTCAATTTTTAGCCAGATGGAAGTGTAATCTGATTGCTGTCGGTACTGGGGGAGGGATAACCATTTCCTGCATTTGTAAAAATGGCTCGCCCAATAGTGGAGCAAAGAATTAGGTAAGCAAAGTCCACCGAGTTCCTTAGGCAGACTTAGTTTGAGGTAAGTTCTCCTGGTGGCTTTATCCAACCAGATAAAGGAAGTAATATCAGCATGAATGCGTTTAAAAAAGAACAAGGGCAACCAAGCATTAAGCATGCTAAGAGGGTAAAAAAGCCTGGGGAGGATGTTCATTTTAATAATATTTATCCTGCCCCACAGCGAGAGTGGAAGACACCTCCATCGCGAAAGGTCTTGTTTGATGTTGCTCCAGGGATCTAGGAAGTTAAGTTTGAGCATAAGGAAGGGATCGGAGGTGATAAAGATACCTAAATATTTAATATACCACGGGGACCACTTCATACCAAACTGGGTCAAAGGATGACTATGGGTGAGATGGTTTAGGGGATACACTTCTGTCTTGGTTAGATTCAACTTATAGTTAGAGTACATACCGAAGGTCTCAACTATGTTCAGGACTTCAGTTAAGGAAGAAGCAGGGTTTGACAAGTGTAAGAGAATGTCATCTGCGTAAACCGAAAGCTGCGGAGCAAGATTTCCAGTGGGGACTCCAGTAATGATGAGAGAGGATTTTAGACACCTGATTAGAGGTTCTAGATAGAGATTAAAGAGAAAAGGGGACAATGGGCACCCTTGGCGTGTGCTGGTATAAAGAGAGAAGAGAGACGAGTGTACCTCGTTACAGTGGATTTTAGCAGATGGAGAGGTGTACAATGTCTGTATCCAACTCTGAGCGAAAGCCCATTTTAAGTAATGTTGCCCAGAGAAAGCCCCAGTCCACGCTGTCAAAGGCTTTCTCTGCATTTAGAGAAATTAGTGTCATTAACAGGGGGGAGGAGTCTGCTGTTTGAAGGATATGAGACAGTTTACCTATATGATCTGATGAGGATCTGCCAGAGACAAAACCCACCTGCTCTGGGCTAAGGAGACAAGACCAGATTTTCTCTATCCTAGTGGCGAGAATTTTGATATCACAGTTTAATAATGATACTGGTCGGTAGCTAGCTGGACAAGTGGGGGGTTTGTCAGGCTTGAGAAGGAGAATAATGGTGGCCTCTAATAGTGAGGGGTCTAAAGCCCCACCAGAAAGCATGTAGCGGTAAAAACAAAGGAGAATAGGTGGCAGGTCTTTAACAAAGAACTTGTAAAAATTTGATGGGAGACTGTCAGGGCCCGGAGCCTTGTCCAGTGTCAGAGTATTAATAGCGGATTCTACTTTGTTTAGAGCCAGTGGGGCAGATAAGAAAGCCTGGGCTGGGGCTGATAGAGTGGGTAATGGTGAGGAATCTATATATACTTTCAGGCTGTCATTCGACGGGGAAGAGGTGCGTTTGCTATATAGAAAAGAATAGAATTGTTCAAAAATAGCAACAATATCTCTAGGCTGGGTTTTAACAGAGCTGTCAGGGGCACTAATCACCGGTATACTCCTGGAGGCTTCTAATTTCCTAAGACATAAAGCCAGCAGATGACCTGCCTTTTCCCCGTGCTCTGCATATGTCGCCTGAGTTCTCAGTATAGCAAATTCCACTTTTTCCTGCAGAAGAGAGGAGTACCTATTCTGGTATGATAAAAGAGACTGTAGGGAGTCAGGTGAAGATGAGGTAGAAAGGGATTGTTCTAATGTACGAATCTGGGCAAGCAAAGAAAGGGTCTCTGCCTCCCTTCGATGCTTGCGAGTGGAAGCAAGCTGTATAAATTGTCCCCTGAGAAAACATTTTGGGGCACACCATTCATGGTCTACCCTTGAGACGGAGCTATGATTGGTGTCCATAAACATTTGGATCTGAACGGGGTCCTGGAGATTATATATTCATCCTTGAGGAGCTGGGTGTTCAACCTCCAAGACGTGTCCCTCTGAAAATTAGTATCCAGTACCAGTGAAACCCAAGCCACTGCATGATCGGATAAAACAATTAGCTCCACCCCAGCATTACAGAGGCCTTGAAGGAGAGAATGACTGACCAAAACATAGTCCAGACAGGATGAAGAATGATGGACACTGGAATAAAAGGAGAAGGTATGGGACAGTTGGTTTAGAACCCTCCATGGATCACATAACCCCAGTGAATCCCAAAACTCATGCAGTGCTCTTTGAGATGTCGATAGTGGTCTGGGAAGGCAGTTGGACTGGTCTAGGTCTTGGGTAGGGGGGAGGTTCCAATCCTCCTCCTAAAATCATTGGGAGTGACGAGAAAGGGACCAACCTGTCGATAAGGTCCATAAAAAAAGCGGGATCGCCACCCACTGGACCGTAAATACTACCTAACAGTAATTCCGCATGCCCAATCAGACCTTTTACCAGAATGAATCTCCCCTGTGGATCAGCAGCGGACTGGCCTGCTTGGAAAGGTGCCAAACAATTTATCGGAATGGCAACTGGGTGGGCCAAGCGATCCTTATCTGCCGTCAAAATCTATGTTTCTATTAACACCCTTGCAGGCAGTGGATACCCCAGATGCAAAAACCTGTCTAATATTTTGCCTACGGAGGGTAGAGGCTTCTGAGGGGAGCAAGTGGGTCTCTTGAAAGGAAATAGTGGTCTGTAAAAAGTGAGATATGTTAAAAGATTTGATATTGTTTAGGATGGTCACGGGCACCCCTGACATTCCGTGTGAGAAATCTTGTAATTGTACTAGCCATATTCACAGCATGAGAAAATAAAATAAAAATAAAACACAGAACAATAGTAAACAGATCTTCCGGTGTGCACCTTGCTCCCTCCCCTACCCCCCCCAATACCCAATAATCAACACATTCCATAGAGATGACGTATACACTGGTAGCCATATTCCAAAATGCAGTTTGTATATGGAAGGTCTGACTTGACAGCCCTGTAGTGAAACGTTCCATGAGTTATGAGAGGTATAGGCAGTGGCCCCAGTTCTACAAGTAAGAAACCTCCTCCCTCCCACCCCAAAAAACTATTTATAAGTGCCCACCCACCGTTGTTGTGACCCCATAACATAGAATATGGTTGTTGGTGTTGGGCAAAACCCCTATGACCCTGGGAACCTTCGTCTCCCTAATATAAAGTAAGTATTGATAGTATGACCAGATTTCAACATTTGCCAGAACATGGAAAAAAGAGTGATATAATAGGAGACATCGGGCAGCCAGGGTCTGCCCACCCAACAGTCCAGTACATGAGGCTGACTTGCTTCAACTGCATAGTCCCACCCCGACCCTCCCTCCCTCCCTCCCCCCCACCAATCCAGAACCAGTAGAAAAATGTGCCTGGAAGTCAGATTCAACAAACTGTGGTAGTGGCAACAACACTTATTAACATGGTTCCCTACCTGTGCTCAGAGTACGTCTTCGGAAGGTATTCCCTCAGGTCTCACAATAGAAGAAAAAAAAAAACGCGTGAAAGGGTGCCAAAAACTGCCTTTGAGAGCTAGGCAGCTCAAAGAGGTTTGGGAGGAAAGAAGTTGGAAGGTACCAAGATGAAGAGACTCCGTAGGTGGATATATAGGTAAGAAGAGGAAAAAGCAAGGAAAAGAGACCTGCAATTGCTACTCTGTAAATAAACAGGGTACAGGAAAAAGAACTTGTACATTAAGGAACCTATGTAACTGTGACAACATGAACTAGCTTTACCAATGCTAAAAAAAACAAAAAAAAAAAAAAACAATGTGATGGTAAGAGCCCCCTGACTGTCTGGTCTCGAGTGTAGCAGTCCATCAAGGGAATCTTAAGACAGCCGGACCGGTGCAGCAGGGAAAAAACAGCTCCCTGGAAAACCGTCTTTGGGGCAATCGAAGCCGGTCACTAACAGCTTCAATCGCCAGAAACTGGTCCTTTGAGACCTGAGCACAGATCCAGGGATGTAGGGACTCGTGGGAATATCCACCACTTTAAGATGGGCTAAATCGAACAGAGCCACAAAACTGCAGTCTTCAAGGTGGAATACGCAAGTAAGCACCAATATGCTCCCAACTTAAGCTGAAATGGCAGGGCTGGGTGTAGATCAACAACATCAGGAGGCTTTGAAAAGAGATGGCATTTTCATGCTGAGCTCTGTGTGAGCTTGGGAAGCTGAGTCAAAGGGCGACCAGATCCCATCCACCAGGACTTGTAGGTACGTTGTGTAGGCCATGTGGAACTTGATACTTGCCGCAATTAGTTTGCACACAATGGGGTGGAAGGTAGCTTTCTTCTGCCGGGTTTCTTGGGGCAGGTCCTGTGTAAGGCGCAGCTTCTTGCCCTCCCATAATATTGTTTGCAACTCTCAGGTCTTGGATAGAATGTGCTGCTTTTCTTTTTTTTTTTCTTTTTTTTACCCCTCGCATCTCGTCATCCCTCCACTCTGGTCACGGACCCCCGGAGCCCCGGCCACCGGATATCGCCGACTCCTCCGGTCATCCCTGGCTTACTCCTCAGAGAGCGTGCGCGGTTCCACCCCCTACATCGGATCGCGAAACTGTAACTGGTTGCAGAACGGCTCTGGTGGCCAATCAGGGCATTCCTGGGGCAGGCGTCATCTAGACGCTAGGCGTGGATTTTACTCCCATTTTACCTCCCTGAGGAGGTGGGCGATGCAATGCAGCCAGCCTCCGCCCGCCTCCCCATTTTGAACGACAGGCAGCGTGAGTTCTCCTGGCCTCCGCCAGGAGTCCCCAACGCTCCGGATGTTGCCCGCACCCTCCCGGAGAAGGAGAGCTGCCCATCGGACGCTCAATCCTTCTCCCCCCGGCCGGCCCTCCGACGATCCGGGTCCATTCCCGAACCCAGGTCGCCGGCATCGCAAGCGGAAATCCCACTGCTGCGCTGGCTGGCCGGCCCATGTGCTGCTTTTCTAGGTAGTTTAGCAGACGCACGATCAGAGGTCTAGGAGGAGCAGACTCTGGAGGTCTGGGTCTCAGGGACCGGTAAGCTTGCTCAGTTAGGTAGGTAGCGTTATGTGGAAATTGACTGGCAATTTTAGTTAGCAGCTTTTGAGTGAATGCAAGTGCAGAGGAGCCCTCCTCATCCTCCGGTAGACCAAAAATTAAAATGTTGTTTTCCTGCATTTTTCTTCCAGGTCCTCCATTTTTAACTGTAGTTTAGCGACTTGTTGTTTTAATTTGGTAATTTCCGGTTCTGATCTGTTCCTCCATGCTTCGAGGGAACTAGTGCAGGCCTCAGCATCCGAAGTTCTGATTTTCAGGTCCCCCCAGCTCGCTTCTCACATTTTTGAGATCAGAAGTGATGTCTTGCAGGGTTTCTTTGAATGGCAGAAGTTCTTGGAGGAATCTCTCCTCCATTAGTCGCACTGGAGGTGGCACGGTGCTCGACTGCCTGGCTGCAGATTGCTGATGCTGTTTAGACTTCTTAGGCTGTTTCTCAGGCGAGGCTTGGGGTGTATGCTTTGGCAAGGCCGCTTTCATCTGTGCCTCCATTGCGGCTAAAAATAAGCTGATCGCGATGTAAGAAACACAGAATCCTCACAGATAGGCAGCTCCAAGAGTAATTTTGCTATATTGTGAACAATGTAGAGCTATATGTGCATTGATTAGGATGGATTGCTAAGAAGGTTAGCGGGTCAGACGCATCACGTGATCTCCATTGGTTCCTTTTCCACTGTGATGCTTTTTAGCACCACTTTCCCCATTTCATAGTGTAGTTTTGGGTTTCTCTTCCCAGTGTTCCTCACTTTACATTTTTTAGCATTGATGCACTGCTGCCGGATCTTTGACCATCTCTCCAGCCTTCCCAGATCCTCCCTGAGTTCCCTTATCCCTTCCTTTGTGTTGATCTTTGTGTAATCTGCAAAGAGGCAGATCTTACTCTTGATGCTTTCCCCATATCACAAATGAATACATTGAGAAAGACCAAGCCCAGCACTGACCCCTGAGGTACTCCACTTATTAATTCCCTAACCTCTGAAAACTCCTCATTAACTACTACCCTTTGTGTTCTTCCTGTCAGGCATTTCTCCACCCAAGTTGCCAGTTTTTCCCCCACCCCTAAGTCCCATATTTTTTTTTACCAGCATCCCACGAGGGACTGAATCAAAGGCCTTGCTTAAATCCAAATATACCACATCTACTACTTGTCCTCTATCTGCTACCATGGTCACCCAGTCAAAAAAGTCAATCATATTTGCCTGTCAGTACCTTCCCCTTGTGAACCCGTGTTGTCTGGTGTCCTCTGGGAAGTCCACCAGTTTTTTACTTAGTAAAGACTCCAGACTTTTTCCCACTATAGACATCAAGTTGACTGGTCTACAGTTACCTGTCTCATCTTTCCTTCTGCTGTTGTGAAGAGGGACCATTTTCACTTTCCTCAAGGCCCCTGGGACCACCCTACTAGCCAGAGAGTGGTTGAATATGTCTACAAGTGGACATACTATCCCTTCTGCTACCTCCTACAGCATCCTTGGGTATAATCCGTCATGTCCCAAAGATTTATCTACTTTTAGCCATATAAGCTTTTCCAGCACCCTTTTCCCCATTGTTTTGAGTATGCCACTTGAGCCCTTCCTTTGTTAACGCCAGACTCTGGAAGTGGCCTATCCTTTTCTCTAGTAAATACAGAACACAAATAATTGTTCAGTATCTCTAGTTTTCCCTTGTCCCCTCCTCCCATCCTTCCTCAGTCTTCATTCTCACAATGCCAGCTTTTGACCATACGCTTCTCCTAGATGTTCCTAGAGAATGCTGTTCCCTTTGCCTTTGCCAGTCAGAGTTCTGTCTCCGCTTTGGCCTACCTCACTTTCCTTGTTCACTGCCTTGTTGCCTCCAGGTACTTCTCCCTGTCCTCCACCTGTTTGTTCCTTTATACTTTAAGAATGCGCTCCTTCTGGCTCTAACTTCCATCTTTACTTCTGCCATGAACCACGTTGGCTCCCTTGCCCATTTTCCCTTTGGTACCTTTGCCGTTAAGCTTTCTGCTGCTTCTGTCATTGCAATTTTATATTTTCCCCCTTTTTCTTCTGCCCATTCCACCTGCTCTGTACTTCATGGGCTTTTCCCAACTGTTCCTTCATCTTGCCAAAATCTGTGTTTTTAAAGTCCCATACCCTTAGTGCGTTTGCCCCTTTGGTGGTCCCTATCTGGACCTCCAGTGCCACTGTTTGATGTGGTCACTGGTATTGAGCTGTTCTAGAAATGCTACATTTTGGATTCTCCCAGTGCTGGTGAGCACCAGATCCAGCACATCCCCTTCCCTTGTTGGGCTCTACACTTGTGGAACTGGGAACACCTCTTGGCATGCATCCACCAGGCAGTGAGTCCAGGTACTTGCCACGGTTGCCACTTTGCAGTCCACATTTGGTGTATCAAAGTCCCCTGCTTTCACCACCTCCCCTAAATTGGCTGCCATCCTAAGCATCTCTCCCAGTTCCTTTTCCATCTGAGTGAAGCCAGTGGCAACATTCTATGCTCTGTTGTGCTTTGCTGTACATTGGATAATGGTCTAGTTTGGCTAGTTAGCTTTCTGTCATGCAGTACATTTCTCCTGGAACCATGTGGATCCAACACTTACTGAACAGCCCCTGCAAACTAGAACTGTCTTTATGAAGCTCTTTACTTGAAAATTATAAAGCCTCATGTGAGTGTTTGGGGTATTTAAAAAAGAATTACTGAGTACACACTTTACTGAAAAAAGATGGTCCCAGAAGGGGCATTCCTCATATCAGATGGTGTCTGAATTAAATATACTTTTAAATTGCTTGCACTGATGTTTTGTATCTCTATATGAATGTAAATGATAATGTAACTGTATGCAATATGCAACCAATTGGATTGTGATGCAGGGATCCACAATTGTGTGCATTTTACAGTTGCTTGGAGTGATCAGGAAATCCTGTTTAGTTAGAAGAAATTTGATGTATGCATAGATTTTTGGAGTTTGAAAAGTAGGCAAGAGTCCAACTGAGGGGGGCCTCCTGCAAATTCCCGGGTATTCAGATGGGTTAGTCCAACACTGGTAACCATAACTGGCCACTGTCTTCACTTGGCCACATTAGAAAGAAATCACTTGCCTTTGCTTCTCTAGGGATAATAACAGACATGAGGCTGGAGCATGACAAGCAGTATAAGGGTTCTGTCAAGAGCTCCGGCAGGGAGGGAATGTGATGGGATCGGTTCGCATTTTCACATCTTCTGGGGATGCCCAGAGTTAGAGGGCTTCTGGCGACAAGTACATAAACAGATCCAGAATGTTTTGGAGGCTCGCCTCCCAGGTACATTTGAGGCCCTAGGCTTAGGCTTCCCGAGTAATGAGTTTCTGAGACTATCTCGACCTCGAAGGAGACTATACCACATCTTCAGGCTGGCAGCTTTAAAATGCATTACACTTTGTTGGCGATCTGTAAAACCACCGACTGTCCTGACCTGGAGAGAGAGAGTAAATGAGTTAGAACAAATGGAAAGGATTACAGCAGCCTTGAGGCTCAGTATGGCGAGATTTAATTTGATATGGAATGTCTGGCATGTGAAAGGTCACACGCTGACCTCCTAGAGGGCTAAGGCCCCAAATCAATCAATCCATGCGCTTACTTTTGGCTCATAAACCCTGAGTGGAAAGAGAGGTTGGAAGCCAAGATCCCACTCATACAGGAGAAGATAGACTAGTAAGCTATGCACACACTGCCCGTTAAATGGTTTGATTATTGATTTTTCTTTCCCATTCATTTAGTACACTTGAATGATTTTGGCATGGTGGAAATCATTATGTCTGCACAGCCATTTGGAGAAATTGCAAGTTAAAGATTATTTAGAATGATAGGAGGAATCAAAAATCAAGGGGGGGGGGGGGAGAAAATAGGGGAGCCACAAACAATTAAGTGCTAAACAATAGAATTAATTACATGAAAGTAGAGAAGATATAACAATGGAACGCATGGACATCTTCTAGAAAGGGACAGTTGGCTTGGCTGCCTCAGTTCTTTCTACCCATAAAACATAGTGTATAAGCTATAATATTGATTCCAATAGTCATGATGACAATGTATGATCAACTGTACTCAGTTAAGATTGTGAAAATGTGACAATAGTCAGTGGTGGCAGTGCTCATGTATTTTGATGTAATGTCACTGTGCATCAATAAAAATTTAAGTAACAAAAAAAAAAAAAGAGCTCCGGCAGAATGTTGGGGTGCAGTAGAGGGTGACCAGCAGGGCAAGGATAATAATCCTGCCTGCTTATAAGGCACTGTTGAAACCTCAGTGGAGTATGTTTTGCAAATAGCAGTGTTCTCTGTGAAGTGTCCTGAACCCTAGTGATAGGGTGCTATATAAAACTAAACATGCCTTGCCTTACTATGTGTGCAGTTTTTGACTCCTCAGTGCAAAATATAGAATAATATATGGGGTGGTGTGTGTAACAAGAATTTTACACTTACCTGAGGTGTTGGATGCCACATAAACCCGTAGAGCGAAGTCCAAGGAGTTTATCGAGGCATCCAACACAGAGAGTGTGTGTAAAATTTGAGTTTCTGCACCCCCATATTTTATTTTATAGAATTGCTTGGTTTCGATTTTTCACCACAGCAAATATGTAAAATAAAAACAGGTTCCTGTGCAGCCACAGCCTGGTTAGGTTTTAGCACGGTCCATGGTCGCCTTTATTTATTTAAAAGTTTATTTATTTATTTATTTATATTGGTTGTCTGCCGAAAGTTATATTTTTCTTCCCTGGTATTTGATTTTGTTTATTACAATAACTTACTGCCAAGTCAAATGGTGGCTCAGTCCTGAGGGCAAGACAAAGTGACAGTGGTCCAACTGTAAGAGCTGCGGCTGGCACCTGTACTGCACGAGGGAAACCCGGTGCGTGTTTGGCATTATAAACTCTACTTTATAACAAAATTATGCCATGGATTTCCCTATGGGAAACCCAGTTATTATGCAAACAATAAGATATGACGAGATGTGGGTTATGGCCTGATAAGAGCATGCCCCAGGTATGTTAAAAGGCACAAGGCGCTTGCGCCAAGTGCTTTTAGCACCTGGGAAATGCTCTTATCAGGCCATAACCCACACCTCAGAGTGCCTTATTGCACTTATAAAATGGGCCCCTAGAAATTAAAAGTTTAAAAAAGGAAAACAAAAGGAAAAAATATTTGGGGAAAAGGGGGGTTTCCAGTTAGAATAGGAAAAATAGTTCCTCAATGTACTGTGCAGTACAGTACAGCACAATGTATTTTTTAGCTTGGTCACTACTAGATGGACCCCCCCCATACACGCATTCTGTTTAGGTTAAGTCATCCCCCACCCACAGATAGTTACTCTATGTATTGTGCTATACTGTACAGTACTGCACAGTGTATTTGTTTAGCTTGGCCAGCAATAGGTGGAGTCCCCACCCCAACACACACACATTAGGTTAAGTCTCCCCCACTCCTCTGCTACACACACACACACACTGTTGCGCTTTTCATTTGTGCACAGTCTGACATTGTGTGTTTTTAAACTGATAACGGCAGTTTGTGGGGAGCGAGCGTGTCCCTCTTCAGCCCTCGTATTGCAGAACATCTTTCCATTAAATCGCGTCTGGCCAAGTGAACATGCATTTCAAAGGAAATGGAGGATGGAGTGCTTCTCTTTTTTTTTTTTGCAAGTTACATAGAAACATAGAAGTTAATGGCAGATAAGGTCCACAAGGCCCATCCGGTCTGCCCATTTCTTTTTCTACCTTATAAATGTGCCATTGGCCTTTGCTCTGTCAATGGCCTATCTATTCATACTCATCTGTATTGCTCCCTTATGCCTATCCCATGCCTGTTTGAAGCCCTACACTGTATTCATATCCATCACTTCCTGAGGTAGGCTGTTCCATGTATCCATCACCCTTTCTGTGAAAAAAATTCCTCACATTCCCCCTTAATCGGCCCCCCTCTAATCTCATGCTGTGTCCTCTTGTCCTGCTATTTTTCTTATATTGAAACATGTTAGACTCTTTCACCTTGTTAATGCCCTTAAGGTGTTTGAATGTTTCAATCATATTACCTTTCTCCCTCTTTTGCTCTAGGGTATAAATATTGAGCTCTGTTAATCTGTCCTCATATGTTTTCTGATGCAGTCCCTGCACCATTTTGGTTGCCCGTCTCTGGACTGCCTCAATTTGGTTAATGTCCTTGTGAAGGTGTGGCCTCCAGTAGAAGAAGAAGGAGAAGGAGGAGAAGAAGAAGCATTTATATAGTGCTTTTCATACACAGTATCCCAAAGCACTTTACAAGCAATGCTAGACTGGTAGTGAAGTGACTTAATGTGTGGTGGCGGCCATATCGAACATCATCACCCACACACAGCCTGGATAATTGCATGAACCGTTGGAAGGGGAATGTTGGCCAGGACACCGGGAATGTTCCCTGCTCTTTGCGAAGAGTGCCCTGGGTTCTTTTACTTCCACCTGGACACCCACCAGGACAACACCAGGATGGGCAGAAGGGACCTCGGTTTAACGTCTCATCCGAAGGATGGCACACCCCAGCAGTGCAGCACCCCCCAATACTGCACTCGGATACCAGTGATTTGTAGGTGCAAGTCCAATCCCGGTGTGGGACGAGAACCCACGACCTTCAGGTTCAGAGGCGGATGTGCTACCAACTGAGCCACGTTGACACCCAGATGGGGCCTAACCAGTATCTTGTAAAGAGGGATTATTACCTCCCTCTTCCGACAAGTTCTGTGTTTTCCAGTGACCGGAATCGAGCCACAGTTCTGGTGATGGTTGGGGGGGAAGGCATGGGGGCATGGAATGCACTGGGCATAGCAGAAGTTAAAAAAAAAAATGTCATCAAATGGAGCGTGGACTTCAGAGAAGTCGCCGCACTTCACGGAACTTAGCGGGACAGCTGTGGATCAGGAGATGTGACAGATGTTTTGTCAAGCAAAGGAAAAAGTATGTTGAACATGTCATTGGGTATTGTTTCTTTTATGTACTGAGTGTTTTAATGTACTGTGAGTGTTACTGTTTGTGAGGAGCAACGCAAACTCTGATTTCTACAGTACCGTGACACTGCTCTCCTGTGGTTTTGTCAGGTGCCAGCTGAGCAGCTGCAGTGGGAGAGCAGTGGCATGCATTGATTTCATCATGTGCTGTTGTCTGGTTGGCACAAATAGTATCAGTTGCATGGTTATGTCCTGATAAGGACACGGCTAAAAAAGACACTTGGCCAATCAGGATAGAGGAAATTTTCTTCCCATTTTATAAAAGAATATTAAGGCAGTTGAGAGGGTGTAGTGCAGAGCCACCAAAATGATCAGGGGTATGTAAAACCAAAGCTGTGAGAAGAGGCTAGCAGAACTTAGCATGTTCACCAAGAAGGGAAGGCAGAGAGGGGGCATGATGTAAGTCTTCCACATACTCAAGGATATTGACAAGACTGTTTGATCTGATGTCCTCCTGCAGGACACAGGGAATACACCCTGATGCTCAGAGTCAGTAAACACAAGGGTAATATTAGTAAGAACTTTTTCCCATACAGGGTGGTGAATCAATGGAATAGCCTACCAGAGAAGACAGTAGGCATGAAGACTGTGAAGACCTTCAGGGTAATCCCTGACAGATTTCTGCTCATCAGTGGAATGATGGCTACACTAAGTAGCACAGCTGGTAGGGAGCCCGTTTGAATTAGTACATGTTTGCACACATACTTGCTTATGAAGTGGGGCAGGGGGACATGATGGACCTAGAGTCCCTTCTGATCTTAAATGACTGTGTTGGTAATATATGTCTTACCGTATATCCTGTATAAATAAATCGTTGTAGCAATGAAGTCAATAAATGCTTATCATGTCTGGGGTGGTTATGAGTCCCATCCATGGCAGTGCACTTTTTGCCCTATTTCTGAACCACTAGTATGTGTTTAGAGCCATCTTAGGTACCCTCAGTCCCTCTGTCCTCTACTGCAGTGGTTCTCAGGCCCCAAATACTGGTGTTCTCAAGGTGCAGCCACCAGTACTTAGTAGTGGTCTCACTCATAAGAAACGTAGGTACAGGCAAAAGAAGGCAACTGCCCATCTTGTTTGCCTGTTCATTCACACTAAGTGTATCTGTGAATGTTCCCATTACCCATGTGTTTATCTATTTTTTTTTAAATATGTGCAGAGCTTCACTGTACACAACAAATTCAGGTAGACAATTCCAGTGTGACAGCACTCATTTCCTAAGATTAGTCCTATAATTTTCCACAGTCAGTTTTAACATGTGATTTCTCATTTCTTTCCTAATATCCTTTCCCTACAGGTTTAGTAGCCTTAGTAGCGATGGTTCCCTTGCAGCTGTAAAGGTCAAGGCCATGCTTCCCCCCTCCTTGTTTATTCTCCTTTCCAGAGAAAACCTCTCCAGTTCTCTCAATCTCTCCACATAAGACATGTTTTGCAGTCTTGTAATTCTTTTGGTATATGTCCTCTGGACACCCTCGTGTCTGTCTACATTTTTCCTTGTTTGTGGACACCAGAATTGCCATCCATAATCTAGGTGCAGTCTTATCAGTGACCAGTACTGCGGCAGCATCACCTCTTGCCTCCTGCTTATAATGTTCCTTGTAACGTGCCCTATTTGTTCACACTTTTTAACCAGTGCTTTGCATTGCTTGTACATGAGGTATTATATCAAAATCAGGGTCCACGTTCATGGACTTGACAAAGGCATTCGATTTGGTCGACCACGGGCTTTTGATTAGGAGATTAAGTTCCTTGGGAGTGGGTCAGTCAGCTTTGGGGTGCTTTGCAGATTACCTCTCTGAAAGGTATCGGATGATTAAATATGGAGGTTGCACATCTAATAAGGCCTTGGTAAAGCATGGAGTCCCACAAGGCTCCATACTAGGGCCAATTTTCTTTTCTTTATTTTTTGGTACAATATCCACAGATCTTACTTCGAGCGGGTTCCAGCAGTAGGTATCACATATAGGACCGCACAACAAACTTTTCCAGCAATGTCTGGCGGGGGACCACCCACCCAATGTCATGTGATGGATGTCAGCGTGACCCTATATAGTGGGCAGTCCCCACGCCCACCTTTCAGTTCTTTCCTGCCATCGACCCGCGCTAGAACCTCGTCGTAAACTTTCTTGAATTTAATCTGATCCATTGGCCCGTTTATGTCTTCTCTACCTACAGCTCTGAAGGCGATGAAGAAGTTTGACAATTGTGGGGCCCAGATTCCCCACAAAGATGTCTTCGTCACTGTCTCTTCTGCCTAGGCCTGAATCACATCACTGTGGCCTGTTCTGACTGCCAGCCCTTCAACCAGGCCACTCACAAATGATGACAGCAGGCTCTGGAGGCCCATCTCCTAAAAACCAGAATGGCTACCCTTGAGAAGGAGATGCAGAAACTTCGGGACACAGCTTCTTCCCCTTCTTCAGAGTTAAAGCAGAAGAAGGAGAAAGACAAGGAGAGGCACAAGGAAAGGGAGCACTCAGAGGACTGGGACCAATTCTCTTCTAGTAGGCCTTTAACCAGCAAGGCTTCTTCCCACTGCCTGCCCTCGTGGTGACCCAGGCAGCTTCAGGGATGACCTCCAGTGCTTCTGCCATCTTCCTTCTGATTTCAACCAGTATGTCATCTGCTGACTTCTCCTGTGGACGTCCGGTACTTTCTGGTAAGTCGGACCCTGGCTTCTCCGGGGGCCTGCTCAATCATCAGTAGGCTGGACTTCCATCAGAAACCTCCAGAAGTCCACCCGCCTTTGACTGATAAGCTGGTCGAGGGTCGCCCCCGCGCCTGGTCCCTGTTTCATCTGGTCAGTTGGTCATCTGAGTTTTGGGCAACCGCTCAGATGTCACTCACCCGTCGGAGGCTGATGCTGATATTCCCGATGCCCAGTCAAGCGCTGGCTTCTCTAGGTTAGCCTCCCCTCCAGAATCTTCCTGGATGGGAGCCTTCCTCTCTGCCTCCCCCAGTGGAACCTCCTGTCCCAGATCCCATGCCTGGGATGGAGGAGGAAGAGGGACCCCCTGGAAGTGGTCTTTTCCTCGCCCACTCCAGTGGTGGTTCCCCAGGTCCCCCCCACCCCATACTTTTGTTTCCGATGCCAAGTCTATCCTTTACCCAGACGTTGGGGCACTTTCCGTCAGCTGCCCCCTCTCTGACATGGGGCACCATTCGATAGCTTTCGTCACCTCCCTCCATCGGGACCTTCCTTTCAACCCCTGATGCAAGGCCTTACGTTACCTAGCCTGATGTCTAATCCCGGCTCCTTCCTGGATTCCCATCCCAAGGCGGACTCCACGGTTACGTCCGCCACTCATGATTGCTCGGCCACTCCCAAGCACATGAGCACCCCCCCCCGACAAGAAATCCAGGCAACTGGATCAATTTGGGAAGAGAATATACTCCTCTGCCACGTGCGCCCTACATTCTTTAAACTATGTGGTGCACATGGTTTCTTTTCGGAAGGCCACCATGGCCAAGCTGGAAGACCGTATTATGACCAAAGAGGACTCTGAGCTCAAAGAGGAGCTCGCAAAGGAGCTTCACCTGTCGAATATTTCGTGCAGGCATGCACTTCGGGCCACTTACAAGTCAATGGACATGGTGGCCCGTTCCTCTGCCACTGCCGTATGCCTCAGGAGACACGCCTGGTTGCAGATCTCTGGGCTCTTGATGGATGTTTAAGCAGCTATACAGGATGCCCCCTTCCAGGGATCTATCCTGTTTGGAGGGGACACTAAATATATAATCACGGGCCTCTAAGACAGTGGCCAGGCCCTTAGATCTGTTCGATCAATGTATCAGACAGGTTCTCAAAAGAAGCAGCCCTTTCAACGCCAATTTAAGCATCAAGGTAAGCAACCTGCCTCCAGGAAGTAGACCAAGAGGCATGCCATGGGTTCATTTCTTTTCCTTTCCTCCAGCTGCCAAGTCCCTCAGCTTTCTGACTCACAACACCCTCCCTCTTCTCCACCTCTAAATGTGGAGCCAGTGGGAGGCAGGTTCGCCCTCCATGTGCAGGAGTGGAAGGGCATCATGACAGATGCATGGGTCCTGCAGCTCATATCAAAAGGGCACACCTTGGAGTTTCTGGAGTTCCCCTCCAGACACTCCACCAGGTTGCTCACATTACTCCTTGCATGAGGCTCCTCTGTTCGAGGAAGAAATCAGGGCGCTGAGACAGAAGGCAGCCATAGAAACTGTGCCTGTCCCAGAGAGGAAAGAGTTTTACTTTTTCCAGGTCCCAAAAAAGACGGTGACCTCAGCAGTCTGAACCTTTTCGTCGAATACAAAAGGTTCTGCATGCTGACAGCACAGGGCCTCCTGCCCCTTCTGCAGAAGGACCATTGGCTTTGTATACTCGATATGCAAGATACCTACCTGCATATTCCGGTCTTCCCGGGCCACCACCCTTTCTTGCGTTTTTTTTTTTTGTTTGGTTTTTTATTTGAATCTAGGATTACAAGTACCTTTGAGCTAAGGCTCTTTTACAAAGGTTCCACGTCGGATGAGGTACAATTCAAACAAGATATTGAATAACAGTATAACAGTGGGTTACAGGCAGTTACATACAGTTTTATACATTCAATACAGTGGCAAAAATGCCAGAAAGAGGTCTGGTAACAGGGTTAACACATTATAGAAGAGACACACACTAGTGGGGTGCAGCCATAGGCACTTGTCAAATATCAATTAAAGTGCTACAAGGGGGTAGGGAAGGTGGGTGGGAGGAGGAGAGGATGAGTGGGTGTATGGGAGAGGGAGTTGAGGGGGGGAGTGTTATGTGGAAAGAGCAAAGAGGAGAGGGGAGAACAATTAGGAAGGACAGTCACAGGAGCTAGATGCAGACAGGATGTGATGGAGACTGGATTTGAATGGACCAATCTTTGTCATTGAGGTGATATCAATGTTGAGATCATTGAACCAGCTGGGAGCTCTGTGTGCAAAGGATCTTTGCCCTTGTGTGGTATGGAAAAGCGGGATATGCAGTAGCTGGGATTCAGAGCCCCTGGTGATGCAAGTAGTCCATGCTGGGCAGAGGATAGCTTGGATACCTGAGGGAGCAAGGCCTAGTGTTATTTTCTTTTCCATAAGGCAGGTCTGGTACTTGATCCAGTTTGAAAGTTCAAGCCACCCAGTCTGTGCGTAGAGATCACACATGTGGGTGAGGTGATGGGTGCCGGTTATGAGCTGGCACGCTTTGTTTAGTGCAATGGATATGTGCCTGAGGGCAGTGTCAGAGGCAGAGCCATAGATGATCAAGCTGTAGTTGATTATTGAGATTACTGAGCTCTGTACTGCAATCCTTAAGGCATCTGAGGTAAGGCTAAGGTAAGGCTTCCAGGGGGAGCACTTCCAGTTTACAGCACTCCCCTTTGGCCTTTCCTCGGCACCCATAGTTTTCACCAAGTGCCTAGAGGTGGTGGCAGTGGCCTTAAGCCATCGGGGCATAGCAGTGTTCCCCTACTTGGACAACTGGCTATTGATAGCCCCATCCAGGGACAGTCTTCTGGATTCCCTCTTGGTCACTCTGGACCTTTTCGCAAGACTGGGGATCACTGTCAATCTCCCCAGGTCATCCCTGACCCCCTCCCAGAACCTTCAGTTCATCGGGGTGGTGTTGGATATGGTCCAGTGCAGAGTCTTTCTACCCTCGGACAGGGCAGAGACTGTCTGGGAGCAGGTCAACTTTGTTGTAACTTCCAGATTTCTTTCGGCCAAAACATTGCTGCACCTGTTGGGCCTGATGGCAGCCTCCATCTCCATGGTACCCTTAGCCAGGTTGCACATGCGGATCACCCAGTTGATGTTATGCATCCTGTAGGACCAACGCTTGGATGACTTTGACCATCCTATTCTGGTGTCCAGCACACTCAAGAAGGATCTTCTATGGTGGCTAGATCCTCCAAATCTGTCCAGGGGACTTCCCTTTCGAAGTTACCCACCTCTTTGGACCTGCACCACAGATGACTGCTGTCTGGGTTGGGGAGCGCACCTGGGGGACCATCGAACTCTGGATTCATGGTCCCAGTTGGAGATGTCCTTACACATCAACATTCTGGAGATGAGGGCAGTTCTTTACACCCTTCAGGCTTTTCAGACCATCCTATCTGGAGGAACATGCTGATCCAGACAGACAACATGTCAGTGGTGTGGTACATCAACAAGCAGGGAGGCACCCGATCGTACCCCCTGGGCAAGGAGGCAATGCGGGTGTGGAACTGGGCAGTCCAACATGACCTGTGTCTCACAGCTGTGCATGTTCTAGGCATTCACAATGTCGGACAGCCACAGTCAGATGTTGTCTGTCATGCACAAATGGGAATTAAGTCAGGAAGTAGCAGATTCTCTCCTTCTGAAATGGGGTCATCCAGAATTTGATCTGTTCACCTCCCCATCCAGTGCAAAGCTTCCCAGATTTTGTTCGCTCATTCCAGAGCCTGGTGCTTTCTGGCATGACACTTTATCACTTTGTTGGACACGGAAGATCTTGTATACCTTCCCTCCCTTTCCTATTCTGCAGAGAGTACTTCTCAAGCTTCAGGCAGAGGGAGCTCGGATGATCCTCGTAGCTCCTCTCTGGCCGAGGCAAGTCTGGTTTCCGCTAATGCAGCAGCTGACAGCAGAACTCTGAGTTCCTCTCCCTGTCTGACATGATCTGTTAACTCAGGATCAAGGCAGGCTAGTGCATCCGGGACTCAGGACCCTGCATCTTCATGCATGGCTCCTTCAGACATAATTCGGTCTTGCTTCAGGGTCTTCCAGAAGGTGGCTCAGGTCCTGGTGGAAGCTAGGAAAGCTCCCACTAGGTCCATGTATGCGATGAAGTGGAAGTGTTTTTCCATCTGGGCAATATCCAAGGGTTGGGATCTCTGTATTTGCTCAGCTTCACAGATTACAGAATATCTGTTACACCTTTCAGACTCTGGCCTGTCTTACTCCTCTCTTAATGTCCACTTATCGGCTGTCTCAGCCTATTATGTGCTAGTGGACAGGAAACCCATGGCACAGTTGGAGGTCTCTTAAACCTTTTTGAAAGGAATCCTCCATCGTAACCCCACCTCACCATGGGATTTGAATTTTGTGTTACAGAAGCTTACGCTTCCTCCATTTGAACCAGCGAAGAGCTGTGACATGTGCTACCTTTCCTGGAAGGTGCTATTTTTGGTTGCCATTACTTCTGCTCATAGAATTTCTGAGCTTCAGGCCCTGATGCATAAGGAGCCTTATTTGATTTTTCACTAGGACCAGGTGGTCCTGCATACAAATCCTAAGTTTCTTCCCAAGGTGGTTTCTAAGTTCACCCTAAACCAATCGGTTGAACTCCCAGTTTATTATCCTGTTCACTCGAATAGTGGGAGGCTCTCCTTCACACCTGAGATGTGCATAGGATATTAAGGTGTTCTGTCCACTGAACCAAATAATCTAGAAAGTCTGATCAGCTTTTTGTCTCCGCCCCAAATCCTTGGGGTTGGGAGTATCTAAACAGTGCCTATCCAGGTGGCTCGCTAACTGCATCCGTCTCTGCTATCAGAAGTATGACAAACCTCTTCCGGGGAGGTCAGAGGTCAGTTTACTAGAGGCATGGCTACCTCTACAGTGTTCCTAAGGAATGTTTCTGCAGCAGAGATTTGTGCGGCAGCAACCTAGAGTTCAGTCCATATCTTCACGAAGCATTACAGTCTGGACATTGCCTCTAGGCGTAGGGCTGGGTTTGGCCTCGTCGTTCTGCAGGGCCTACTGTCCTGGGCTGGTCTTATTCTGTCTTTTCAGTTGCTCCTCCTCCTGTGACTCTCTCAGTCTCTCTGAGAGTGACTACTTGGGATTCAGTCCTATATGGGATGACCTATTGCAGGAACCCTCTCGAAGTAAGGTAGTACAGTTATGTAAGAACTTACCATAACAGTAGATCTTCGAGAGAGGTTCCTGCAGTAGGTCACCTTCACCCCCCTCCTTCCGCCATTTTCTGCATTTCTTTCAGCTTATTCTGAACTGGGCTCCAGCATTCTCATCCTTTCTCCTGTCTCATTCTCCTTGGATCTCTGGTGGGAGAACTGAAAGGAGGGTGTGGGGACTGCCCACTGTATAAGGTCATGCTGACGTCTGTCAAGTGACGTTGGGTTGGTGGTCCCCTGCCAGACATTGCTGGAAAAGTTTGCCGTGTGTTTCTGACACCAGGGGGCGCAGTCCTGTATGTAGTGACCTACTGCAGGAACCTCTCTTGAAGAGCTACTGTTATGGTAAGTTCTTCCGTAACTGTACTTTATCAGGGATGTACACTTTACATTTTACGCTGATAATGCTGTAATTTACACTCATGGTTTAACTATAAATTATTTAAATGAGACTTTAACAAGGGAAATTCATATTTTACAGGAATGGTTGTTGGATAACAAAATGGTTCTTAATAAAGCAAAGACCAAAACAACGGCCCTTGGCACTGCAGTTAGACTTAAGGATAGTGAACAAAGTCCTCAAGTTGTTTCACTGAATGGTACAATTTATGAAACTGTTACAACATTCCGTTACTTGGGAATAACATTAGATCCAGTTCTGAGTTATGGACCCAATATAGAAAAAGTAATAACAGAAATCCATACTAAAGTTACCTTACTGTATAGGATACGTAATTTCTTCATTGCTGAATCTAGGTTGGCAACAACAAATCAGTGTGTTTAATGCCAACAGTAAATTACGATGCACTTGTAACTGATAATGCTCCAATTTGTACATTATGTAAGAAAGCATCTCTGATACAAAAAATTGGAAAGTTCGCTTTGTTTTTGCCAAATAAATGACATCATTATGAGGTCCTGAAAAAAATTGGGTTGGTTACCAACCCCTTTATTTTTTTCAACTCTCAATGGCTAGGTTTATACATAGAATTAAGGAAACAGGTACATATGAACATACGAAGAAGCCAGCAGAAGAAGGCCATTTGGTCTATCAAATCTGCTTGTATTGCAGGGTCCACAGCTTGAGCTATTGTCCCTGCCCTCCATCTCTCCCCACTCCTCCCATCCTCCCTACCCATGACCCTTACCCTGCCTCTCTGCCTGTCACAGCCTCTCTTAAAGCTGCCAACTGTCTTCAATGAGATTCCTTCTTCCGGCAGTGCATTCGAAGTGTCCACCACCCTCTCTGTGAAGAAGTGCTTCCTGACTTCCTTCCTAAACCTCCCACCCTCCAGCTTAAGACTGTGCCCCCTCATGTTATAGTTGCCACTTAGCTTAAAGAGACTGTCCTTATCAACCTTATTTATCCCTTTCAAGTATTTGAAGGTCCCAATCATGTCCCCTCTCTCTTTCCCCTGTCTTTCAGGGAGTAGATGTTCAGTGCCCTCAACCGCTCCTCATATGCCTCGTCCTGCTGACTGGCTATCATCTTTGTAGCCCTCCTCTGGACCTTCTCCAGCAGGTTAATGTCCTTTTTGAGGTGTGGGCACCAGTACTGAACTCCATACTCTAGATGCGGCTTTACCAGTGAGCTGTACAAGGGCAGTATATCCTCCTCTCCCCTACTACTGATCCCCCTAGATATGCATACCAGCATTTTGTTTGCCTTTTCTGCTGCTTTCTTGCACTATGTGGAGTGCTTCAGGTCACTAGTGATCATCACTCCCAGGTCCTTCTCCGCCTCTGATGCTGATACTCAGACTCCATCCAGGTAGTACTCCATCCTAGGATTCTTGGCATAACTTTATGTAACTCCTCTACAAATGGGGGTTTCTAAAATGTCTTCCTGGGCTTGTCTGTTGCCCACTACCAGTTTGGTGTTCTGTATTTAGACAGTTTAAATGTGCTTGCATGTGAGTGCCCTGTTAGCCTCCGTGCCTGTCTCTTTAAGAGGTATCCGTCTCATAGTTTATAATTAATCTGGGCAGGGGCCAAGTGATTTCAGGCTCAATTCCCGCCTGGGCTGCCTTACAGCTGCTTCATTCTGCCATCGCTAATTGCACAGAGGAAGCCCTACTAGAATATGTGATTGTTTGCTGATTATCTGGTTTAGTAATAATGATGTAGTAGTTTGTCTAACCTCCCTTTCTTTGCAGCATGAACTGTTTTGCTAAGAGCCACCATTTTGGTTCTGGACTGCCAGTTTGGACCAATCAGTGCCTTGGGGGACCTTAAAATGGAGACTGTTCCCAGAGGTTTTGTGGGAGTGAATTTCAGTAGGAATTGTATTTTTTACTGTTTGGTACCTAAATGGACCTGGAGGAGGAGCCGTTTCTGTGACTGACAGATGGATCAACCAATTGAACCTTTTGGATCACTGGGAAATCCCAGAGCTGCCTGCAGCAGTGAGTCAGTATGGAGTTGGAGTTGAGAGAGTGAACAGCTCGAGCAATTCAAGCAGCTGCTCCTGCGTGGTAGCACGGGGAATCGGCGGGAAGGCTATCTCTGGCCTGCCTGCCACCATCTTCTCGTGTGAAGAAGTCTGCAATCTAATAGTCTGACTTTATCCGAAATTGCTGTTACTGTGACCAGAATCCTGAATTGTGAAAGAGTGAATGTCGCCTGGTGTGGACCGAAGACTTGCTCCTGGAGCGATCGGCCTGTCAGGACTTTGAGAGAACCGCTGAGCATACGGTTTGTGTAGAGACCCTGCCTAATTGTAACCGGACTGTCATCCGAACTGTGGTACCTAGCTATTCTTACTGTAATTGTGCCAAATGTGTGGTGTGGATCGCGATTTGGTTCCCAACACCCTTGAATGTGTCACGCTAGCTGGAAGCTGCATCTAGCATCCAAATGGACTGAAACATAACTGTTCACCTGGTCTGGGACTCACCAACTCAGCCTAGATTGCCATTTATGCCACAGAGATTCATCCGACAAAAGACCTGCTCGGGGATTCGACTCCCTGCTCAACACCATCGAACAGGATCGACCACCATGGTGCTTCGTGTGGGCCCGGCTTCCCCTGGCAAACCAGCATACCATCCTGAGGTCTTCATCTCGTCAATCCTGCCTCCTGGTCTGGGTAACATGAGTAAACATATGGGTAGCTCCCTGCAACAAAGCTCAAATCAAAGTGGGTCATCTGATTTAATTGTTTTGGTTGATCATTATGAACTGAGCCCTCTGGCTCCAGAATACAAATTGTGGTTTAAAGTGCATGTTGTTTTCTTTCCTAAGGGCCCCAACAACAGCTACAATGCCGGCCTACCCCGGGCATTGCTTCAGGCTAGCCTGCATAACAACTGGGTATGCAGAGTGTGTGTGTGACTGTGCTAGAGGGATTCTTAGTTCATGAATGTTTAACCTTACTAAATCAGATCTGAAATCCAGTGCCTGATTGCTGCCCCACCCTTGTTCATATCCCCTGAATAAATCAGATTCTGGTCTTTCTGCATTTAACCTGGCTATTGTGTACCTTTGTGGAGGGGATATTGTATTGCCATTGCACTTTTCTATTGCAGGTCTTATTTTACAAGGGTCTCCAGGGCCCGTGCAGCTGATCCAGCCCTGGTAGTAAGTGTGCCAAGAGTGGGTTCAATATTGTATTCTGATGTTAACTGTGATTGTTTATTTGCTGACCAGTATAGGCCACCAGAGGGAATAGAGGGGGGTATTATTGTCCCGGGGAGCTGTGCCCAGAGCAGCCATGCTAGCCTTAAACCAAGCCTCCGGGTGGAGGCACCCATTCACCGAGCTCAGGCCCCTCAACCTGCGCCTAGTCACGCAGGCAGGGGTAGTGTCCCTTGGGATAGTGCCACCTAGGGGTTACATTTACATTTCTTGGCATTGAAGCCAAGCTGCTGTATCCTGGACCACCTCCCTAGCTTTTCCAGATCTTCTTGTAGGCCCTGTATCCCTTCAGCTGTGTCCACTCTCTCACAGAGTTTGGTGTCATCTGTGAATAGGCACAGTTTACTCTTAATGCCATCTCCAATGACATTGATTGAGACATTGAACAACATTAGCCCCAGCACCGAGCCCTGCGGGACCCCACTGGCTACCAGTCTGGTGCCAGATAACTCCCTCCACAACCACCCTCTGGGTTCTGTCCTTCAGACAGTTTTTCCCTCCCAGTTTATGTAAACAACTGCAAACTTATTAATCTAATTATTGTTCTAGATCCTCGAATGATTGTACTATTTTAAGAACTCCCTTAATGCGTACATCAACTTTTTGCAATATGCAATGACGCGGAATAATTATTTGTATTTATATGTATGTTATTGTTATAGTAAATTATGTACGTAATGTCATGCCTGTTTGTGATTCCGGGTTGCACCTGTAAAAGGAATTAATTTCCAGTATGTTTACCTGTTAAATAAACAAACAAACAAAGACTTCTGAGAAGTTCAAATAGACTGCATCCGTCACCTTACCTTTGTCGAGGGCCTTATTTACTGGTTCATAAAAATTTGACAAGTTATGATGCATGATCTTTCCTGTCTGAAACCGTGTTGTGTATCTTCTGTTAAACTGTTGCTTGTAAACCATTTCTCTGATATTTCCTTTATGTTTTTTCTTCCTTAAGTTTGCACAGTACTGAGGTCAGGCTTACTGGCCTATTATTCTCCACATCTCTTTTTCCCCCTTTTTACGTTCGATTGTGTACTTGCACAAGAAACATGTTGTGCTAGTAGCACATTTCAGAGGTGTGTCTGTGTTGCTAATGCAGGGCATGCTATAGTAGGTGCGTCCCTCATTCCCCAGTAAGCCAGCATGCTAGCACTGACAACAACATTATGGAAAGTGGACACAACTTCTAAGAAAAGTGCCGCTGCAGTCAGAGACAAGCTCATCATGCAGCGGCATAGATGACATGCCTCCCGACGTGCCTTTCCTGCTGAAGCATTAGATCATGTGCAACGGTTTAGCTTTTGCCCAGAAATACCCCTTACCTGATCCCTTTGGTAGCAATAGTTAATAGTTTAACTTTTACTTACTTTCCGCTCGTAGTTTTCATGAAAATAAGATTTGTTTTTCTGTGTGTCTTGCCTTCTGAAGGTACATGCTCACACTGTGCTTTCTGACTGGGCGTGTTCAGTGGTGACGTTAATTCAGAGTACTTAGCTGAGGGTGGATCCCAATAGTGCTCAGAAATGAATGCAATGCAAGGGAATTTGGAATCTTGATTGTGACAGCACTAGCTAAAGTGTTTACTTTAGGCCAATCCCATTGTTAAGTAATCCTATTGTAAAGTACAGTTGTATTCTGTCTTTGTAATGGGGAACTGTGTTTGCCAAAAATATCCTGTATTTTTAATGGTTCTCGTACCCTGTTATTTTACTGCTCTAGACACAGTATAACTGCTGTTTCCATACAAGCCCGTTCTCTGCTCCTATGTAATGGAATCAATGGTGGTTTGATGCAGCACAGAAAAAAATTCAGAATGGTTATGTGACATCATCGATGGCTTTCCTATCTACCGAGTTCCACAGCACTGGGCATAATGGCATGGATGGCCCGATGTGATGGACGTCTTATTTCACTGCATATTTCTTTGATAACACACAGGGGAATATTTGCTCACAGCACGTTGGTGTTGAGAAACCAGGAGCAAGATCCTGTCAATAAGTTATCTGAAGATGCATCTTCAATCTGCACATACAGAGAAGGCAGTGTTCCAACAGCGGCATGAACCCCCCCCCATCAACTCTCTGGTCCCCATCTCTGCCCCCACACTCAACAAAGCTTCTGAACCATCAGATTCGTGGCATGAGTAGGCAAGGGATTCTGTGTGCCTAGCAATGTCAGTTATTTGTTTCTCTTTACTTGTGGGGCACCACCAACAAAGCAGTACATCAGTGGCATCAGAGCTGCCAACACGCCAATGGACTGTTGCATCATTAGCATTACTTGTGGCCAGTACCAAGACAGAACTGCACAGTGTAATGCACAACAAATAAACAGTAACAAATAAATCCCCCTGCTTTCTGCCCGCTGATGTTATGCGTTATGTGCACAGCAATTCCTGTGACATTCTGAGCATTGTGCTCAGTGATGTGATTGGCCTAGCTGTGAAGGCAGCAAATGAGTAACACACAGTAATTGAAATGGCACATGGATTGCATTGCACTTGACACAGAACATAAGCATAAGACTTTGGTGGATAATGTCCTTTTCTATTTATTCATTGTGCTTTCTACTGTCCTGTTTTGTCTTTGTACTGCACTACTAATGTTAGTCATGGAGCGGTCCATTCACCTGTTCACCACTCCAACGTAACCAGTATAAGTTAACGTGCATGAATAAAAAAGAAATTGCGATGAATACAGCATTTCTGACCATTCTATTCCATGAAAATGACCATTCAGAAACCTAGCATTTTGGTGGGGTGGGGGTGAGGATTGTTTCTATGGCAGTGCAATCTCTGTGCCATTTCGACCCTTGTGCATAACGATGTGATCACCGATAGCTGAGGAGAGCTCAGTGATTTACTGCAATGGCAAAGAGATTGCACATAGCACTGAACATGTGCAGTAAGACATTAGGGGATTTAGTTTTCTATTTGCGGGTTATAGTTCTTTTCTTGTAGTGCTCCCTCTGTAAATACACAATTCTGTGGCATAGGAGCTGCAGGCTCACTAAAGGACCACTCCTTTAGTCACATTGCTTGTGTATAGCATAATGACTGAACGTCACTGGGTGATGCATAACGAATAAATAAAAAAAATAAATGACCCTGCTTTCTGACAGCTGATGTGCTATATTACAGTATGTGTAAGTGTGCCAGCATGCCGTTTTCAGCCTTCTGCCCAGTGAATTAGTAGTCCTTATGTGTGAAAGCAGCAACAGCGTGGCACATAGTGGTTTGCTACAAACTAGTGCACTTACACATAACACAACACATCAGTTGTCAGCAAGTAGTGGTAAAATCACAGGAACAATGAATCCGAATATTCATCTTCAGTCTGCACTTACTAAAACATGCAGAGGTCAAACTCCACCATGTATTTACTGTATACAAGGCATGCATTGCATGCCTGTAAATTTGTGCTTCATAATTTGTTTTTCTACTTTTATTTATTTTTTTCTTTTCAGTCACTCAAATGAAATATTTATTATATTAATCACAGTCCATCCTCTCTGAGTCTGTGAGGACCGGGAGCTCTAGCAATGCGATATTGGATTTGGCAGTCCTACTGGCAATGGCATGCAAAGCTACAGGTTGCATCCTGTTGCCCAGGTGACAGTGATGCTGTGCCGCATTGCCCTCTCCACCAGCATTGCATTGAGAAAAGTAGCCAAGCCATGCATCTTAGGAACTGGCTCAGGGAGGGCAAAACGGAGCAAGAGGGAGGATCTGAGAGGTCACCTCCGGCAGTACAACCGGACACAAGATGCGAAGTTGGGCACCAGTGCCATTTTGAGTCCATGGAGCAGTCGGTCTCTGGAGAGAGCTGAAGGAGCGGCAGCTGGCAGGTATTATTTTTAAAAGTTTTGGTCCAGTGGTGCAGTAGCGGTGGTGGCAGACAGCAGTGCTGCAGTCAGATGTGTGATGGTCCGACTCTGTCCCAGAGAGAATCAGTTTCCGAAAGTGAGAGGCAGGGGCTACAGTGAGCACCAGTCTTGGAAGGAGCAACCAGTGAACATTAAGAATGTGAGAGGGGCCAGAGGGCAGCGGGGATGGGCAAGGTCAGCCTTACCATCCTGGTAGCCATGCATTGCACAAGGCCCCCGCTGTCAGGGGCCACGCATTGGGCTGAATTGTCATTGAAGCACATAGACGTCAAATGCAATTCACATGTTTTTGCATTACAAGCATCTCTTTGCAATTGAATGTTTAACCCCCCCCCCCAACTGCCTTATGCTTCCTGACTAAGGCCCATTATCACCCTTTCCCCCCTCTTCCAGCTGTGCTTTCATCATCCTTATTACCTCATCACTGTTAGTTTGTTCCCTGTTCCAAAATGTATCTCCTGCGCAGCTTAGAGAAATGTGTATTGCCAGCCCGTATACTGGGAATAGTTTCCTCCGGCTCTGGGAGCCCTTCCTGTGGATTCTGTCTGTCTCGATCAGTTTTCTTTTCTTTCTATTTTTTTTTATTTTACAATGCTAGTATTACCGAATGCCCAGTAGTCACATGAAAAAATAAACAAGTTAAGCTCTCTCTCTCTCTCTCTCACTGCAGCAGAGTGAGTGGCATTTGAAAGGGTCCCACACAGACTCTTTAGAAGCACCTGCAAGCAGCAGCAGTGGGGGAGGGACTCCTTTGTTTTTGTTTTTTTTGTTGTTGGGTGAGTGGAGGTGTACTGGTGTAAGGTCGTGGGTCCTGTCTGTCGCTGGTAAGACATTCTTCAGGCAGAGTCTGATTGGGAATTTCAGAAGCTGCTCTTTGGCTTGCAGCTGGTCCCTGCCTTTCCTTCTTTCCAACACAGTGGCGATTGGTTCAGAGTACTTACTTCTTGTAGCTGAAAACAACATAAACAAGAGCCTTGCTGCCATAATGAATCACAATCAAGGAGGAAACAAGAGAGCATCTCAGACTCATCTCCACCAGACCTGAGGCTCACAGCCACAGCTTCACAACTGTAAAAGGTAGATATCAGAGGGAGCTACAGACCCTATTTAAGCTGCAGTGTTTATTTTTGTTTGAGATTTTTTTTTTGCTTCACACCCCACCACACACACACACACACACACACACACACACACACACTTTGAGTTGCCAATGCTGATCCCCTAAGCCACAGCACAAATCCTAAGAAAGGTCAGAAGCTGCAACACAAGTCCCCAGAAAGGTCAGAAGAATCAAGATGAGTCGCCTCTTGAGTCCTTTAGTTTTAGTAATTTTACTTTTGTGTATGGAGTGATTGGCAGTGGTCTAGAATAAAGATGGGTTGGATCAGGACACTTGGCTAAACAGGCCATTCAAGTTTAAGAAGAAAAAAACTGTTTAACTTGTTATGCAAAGCAAATGCATGTAGTTCACTTTTGTTCTAATCTGTATCTGTCTTTGATCAGTAATCTAAACACTGCTGCTCTGTTCCTCCTAACTAATAAAAGCTATTTAATATAGCTGAGAACTGGAAAACCAACATTTATTTGTCAAAAGGTAAATACTGTATTAAGAAGACAAACATTGTACTAAGAATGACGTCCAGTAACCCCATTCGCTAATTCTGATGGAATCTAAAGGAATAAATCAAGTGGACTGACCGGAAAGTGTTTCACCACATCAGCTCTTATCAAGTTTCATTCAGAGTAAATTAATGTCTACTAGACAGTTTAGGTGCTGTGATGGAGTCAGTGAAATATAACGCTGAGCTGGCAGTTAGAGGTAAAATAACCTGCTTTAAACAACATCTCTGGTACTTAGTAATGGAGACCAAGGGAGAGGCAATATTCAGTTAGTAATTGTACTATTTTATTTATTTAGTTTTTGTTAACCGGGTAAGTGCTCTAGCCATGAAAGTGACTATTTTCAGACATGACCTGAGAAGTTACAATATAGAATGATGCTAACAATGCAAAATCAGGATAATGACATACTGTGAACATTACAATACACAATATGCAAAGAAAACTGAAATGCTATAGAACACCTACAGTCAATAGGATCTTGTTATACAAAGTATTACAAGGACAAATACAAGTATATTGGTGCACCAGTAAAGGAAAAATGGGAGAGAAGAGTAAATAAAGAAGTATAGGAAAAACATACTGAAATCTAAACAACGAAAGAAAGATGGCTATTCCAAAATTGGTATACCATATTCAGAAATGTGCATACTCAGACATACAAGGACAGCTAGGGAGAAGAGAACAGAAGTTTAATGTTCAGTAGCAGTAGAGAAACACAACAGAGGATGAGAGCATAGATACATAGATACATAGACAGTGTCGGCAGATAAGGGCCTATGGCCCACCCAGTCTGCCCATTTGAGCTTGTAAGTTCAGTTTGTTTTCTAGAAGTCTGTTTCCCCTTACCACTGACCTCTAGAATTCCTTTATGTCTATCCCATGCATTCTTAAATCCCGTGATTGTTTCAGCCTCCACCACTTCCTCTGGCAGGGTGTTCCACTTGTCCACCACCCGTTCTGTGAAGAAATTCTTTCTCATGTTTCCTCTAGAATCGTCCTCCCTCCAACTTCATCCCATGCCCTCTAGTCCTGGAACATCTTTTTTCGCTTAAAAATAGTGTTTTCCTGCACCCTGTTCCTCCCTGTAAGATACTTGTATGTCTCTATCATATCCCCTCTCTCCCTCCTCTCCTCCAGGGAGTACATGTTCAGTTCCTTCAACCTGTCTTCATAGGACTTGTGATGCAATCCATGCACCATCTTTGTTGCCCTCCTCTGAACCTTCTCTACCCTGTCTATGTCCTTACGTAGGTATGGTCTCCAGAACTGTACACTGTACTCCAGGTGGGGCCTCCTTAGTGTCTTGTATAGCGGAATTATAACCTCCCTTTTCCTGCTGGTGATGCCCCTGCCTATACATCCCAGCATCCTATTTGCTTTACCTGCTGCCTTGTCACACTGTTTCCCTACCTTGAGGTCATCAGAGATGACAACCCCAAGATCCCTTTCCTGCTTGGTGCATGCTATATCCTCACCCCCAACTGATATATTGTGCCAGGGTTTTGTGCCCCATATGCATTATCTTGCACTTCTTTGCATTGAATTTCAACTGCCAAACCCCTGACCATTCTTCAAGTTTCTGCAGGTCACTTCTCATTCTGTCTACACCCTCTGGTGTGTCTACTCTGTTACAGAGCTTTGTGTCATCAGCGAACAGTGAAATTTTGCCTTCTAGATCCTCTAATGTCACTGATGAAGATGTTGAATAGGACCGGTCCCAGCACTGATCCCTGTGGTACCCCACTGGTCACTCTTCCTCTGTGGAGTGACAGCCATTTACCACCACCCTCTGTGTCCTGCCACCCAGCCAGTTACCTACCCACCACACTACTGTCCTGCCCACACCCATATTCCCCAGTTTGTGTAATAGTCTTCTATGTGGCACAGTGTCAGAGGCCTTGCTGAAGTCCAGATAGGCCATGTCCACTGCCCTCCCTGATCCACCTCCTAGTCACCCAGTCAAAAATTCAATGAGGTTGGTTTGACATGACCTCCCCTGGTGAAACCATGCTGCCTTGGGTCCTGTAGTCCATTGACAACCAGATGTTCCACCAATCTCTCCTTCAGTAGTGCTTCCATGATCTTCCCCACTACCGAGGTGAGGCTGACTGGTCTGTAGTTCCCTGCTTCCTCTTTGTTCCCACTTTTGTATAAAGGACTACATCTGGTGTCCTCAGTCTTTGGGTACCTCCCTGTTTCCAGTGATCGGCTAAACAGGATAGCCAGAGGTTCAGCCACCACCTCTTAGTTCTTTAAGGACCCTGGGTGCACCCGTCTGGCCCCATTGCTTTATCAACTCTTATTACTTCCAGTTCCTTCAGGACCCTTTCCGTGTAAAGGGACTTGTGTCCATTTCTGCACCATTCTCACCCCTTGTACTCCCTTCAGACCCATTACCCCTCTTCCTCAGTAAAGACTGAGCAGAAATACCTGTTCAATATGTCAGCTTTACTGTTGTCATCCTCTCTGCTGCTCCCATCCTCCCCTTCAGTCTCACTATCCTTCCCTTTGTCTTTCTTTTTCACTTATGTACCTGTAAAGGTTTTGTCCCTTTACCCACTGATTTTGCAATGTGTTCTTCTGTCTGAGCTTTGGCTTCCTTACTGACTTCCTGCCTCCCTTTGCTTCTCCTGGTACTTCCCTATCCCCTTCTGCCTGTGTCTTTTGTATTGCCTGAATGCAATCTTTTGGCTTTCACTTTCTTTGCTACCTCTTTGGAAAACCATAATGGTCTCCTCTTCCTTTTCCTCTTGCTAACCTGCTTAATGCATAATTCTGTTGTTCTTATAATCCCCATTTTAAATACTGCCCACTGTTCCTCAACCCCTGATTCCTGTCCCATTCCCCTTAATGCCGCTTTCAAGTATCTCCTCATTTTCCCAAAGTCTGCCCCCCTAAAATCCAGGATACGTGTTTTTGTGTGGTTTGGTTCTGCTCTTTCTGTGATTTCAAACCACAATGACTGGTGGTCACTGTTACCCAGGTGCTCCCCCACTGTTACCCCCATCACACTGTCCCTGTTTGTGAGCACAAGGTCCAGTATTGCCTTCTGCCGAGTTGGTTCCATGACCAGTTGCTTGAGGAAGGCACCCTGAAGGGAGTCCAGGATAAATCTGCTCCTAGTGGATGCTCCAGTCCACGTCTGGAATATTGAAGTCTCCAACCAGTACTACCTCACCCTTGTCTGCCATCCTTTGGATGGCTAGCATCAGCTCCCTATCTGTTTCTTCCTCCTGGGCTGGTGGTCTATAGACCACACCTGTGCGGATGGCTGTCCCCATTTTCCTTTCCAGCTTAACCCACAGTATCTCTCCCCATTTTGTTCCTCCTGGATCTCTGTGGCCTTATATCATTTTTCACATACAGTGCCACCCTCCTCCCTTCCTGCCTGCTCTGTCTCTTCTGAATATGTTGTAGCCAGGTATGGCCATCTCCAGTCATGGTTATCATTACACCAGGTTTCAGTGATGGCCACAATGTCCAGGTCTGACTTACCATGACAGCCCCAGATCTTCCATCTTGTTGGTAAGGCTCCTGGCATTTGCACACATGGCTTTCCATGATTTGACCTCCTAGACTGCTTCACTGTTCTACTCCAGCCCCTTCCTTGGTTGTCATTTATCCCTGGTTCTCCTTGCTGTCTGCCCTTCTGCTGAATTTTGCCCCTTTTCTGCTTATCCACCTGTTGGGCACTAATCTCCATCTTTTGCACACTGATTTGCAGAGATAGCCACTCATCTGGTTCACTGGTTCCACTGCTAGCTGTGGGGGGTGAGCAAGTAGGTACCCTCCTTGGTGGCCTGCCACCCCCCTTTGCTAGTTTAAATGCTTGTCAATGTAGCATTTAAACTTATCATTGAGTGCTTGGATTCCCCTCCAGGATGGATGCAGGCGTCAGGCTTGAACAAACCTCCATCCCTCCAGGTGGGTCCCCAGTTACCAATGAATCCAAACCCTTCCTCACAGCACCAGTTCTTCAACCATGAGTTAAAGTTCCTGGTGCATGCACTCCTATGCTCTCCCTTGCCTCTCACAGGGAAAACAAGGTAGAGAGGTATAGGAGAAGCAGTACAGGATAAGTGCAACTACAGAAACATAATAAGGGTAAAGGGAAGAGAAACAACTTGCAGTAGTAAGGACAAAGTCAGCAAGATAATCATTGTTGGCAGGGCAGAAGACAAGTTTAGTTGGGCAGTTTGGAGTATACAAGGAGAGAAACAGCAGTTAAGGAAGAGTCAGTGGCTCAGTAGGTAGCACACTCGCCTCTGAGGCTGGGAGATCAGAGGGCTGTGGGTTCAGTTCCCAAATTTGGCACTTGGGCTTATATCCCAGTACTGACACTGTAGTGCAGCATGAGAGGGGTGCTGCACTTCTGAGGTGCCGTCTTTCAGATGAGACGTTAAACCGTGGTCCCATCTGCCTGGATTGATGGTAGTTCAGGTGGATGTTAAAGATCCCATGGCACTTATCAAAAAGAGTAGGGGAAATTTTTATTCAAGATTCAAAAACAGAAAATAAAGAAGGTACAATAACATAAAGAGTAAAAACCAAAATCAAGCCTTCTATAATATATACTTGTGTGTAAAACCAAACAATTTGTAAATTTCTCCGACAAAGTTAAAAAATATCTTTCAGAGGAAAAAAACATTAAATCCCGTCACCAAAAAACAACCATAAACAAGTGAATAAGAACCATTTGTCCTCTGAGAGTTGATAAACATGTTTTGCAGACTAAAGGAGAAAAAAAGAGAGAAGCATTAACACAGCATATTAACCCACCCATCCAACATTTTTCCACAGTTGTGAAACCACCGCCTGCCCCAATGTACGTTTTTCATAATCATAAATTTGATCAAGTTCTTTCTGTATACTAAAAAAAACATCTTGTAGCGTAATCACTTTACCTTGCAGGAACCTGAGGCATCTCGCCTGCCAAATGGACCACTTTATGCAGGCCAGAAGGACATATATAGTGCTTTTAGTCCATTTTGTCCAGGAGGCTGGAATTTGTCCTAAAATCAAAACGTCATAAGTCATACATTGGAACAATTTTTCCCCCACAAATCGGACAAAAATGTCCAAAAATCAGAGACATGTATGCACTCAAAAAAAAGATGATGCACAGTTTCCACTGTATCAGCACAAGTGCTCTCCCTACATCGTCTATCTTCTTGCTGCTTATTTTTCTGATTTCCCCTCACCTGCAATTTCTGATGCCCACATAACCACATAAAATCTTGCATCTTAAGGGGAATTCTGGGTTCTTTCATGCAATCCAAAATTAATCCTGTTTTAATTGTAGATGAAACCTGAAAAAAACGGTTCCTCCCGATACCATTTATCAAGAATATTTTTATAAAATAGTTTTTTTACTTTTCCTGTACACCATTTCAGCTGAATTTGCCAGGTTCTTATATATCGCAAAGTAGTTTGCACATAACCTGGGAATAATTTATCCACAGGATGCCATTTACCTCTGTCCCAAGCTTCCAAGAAAGGCTTACGCCACAACTGCTTGACCCATCCCTTCTTTTTGAAACAATAAAGGGCAAATGGAGCTATAAAAGAAATTTCCAAAGAAGTATACCAGAGGACGAATCATATTTAAACCTCCCTCTTTCCATACCCTGTAAGTGTGTACTCTTTTAACAGGGTTCAATCTACTGCCCCACAGAAAATGAAAAAATAAACCCATAACTTTGGTGTGCATATTATAAGAGGGGAAAAACATGCGAAGCAATAAAAAAAATAGGTGCTACATATGCCCTCAATAAAAAAACATGTTTCTTCCTAGTCATCTTCCATGATAGCCAAGATAAAACCTTAAGTTTTGCTCTATCATATACTATATTCCAAGTATGTCCCTCTGAATCCTTGGTTCCAAAAAACAAACCTAAAATTTTAACTTCATCCGTAGTCATAGAGATTGGAAAATCTGCTACCCTCCCTATTGCCCCTAATACCAAAACAATACTCTTCCTCATATTAAGTTTAATACCTGTGACATCTTATACATTTTGTAACGTACTTAAGATACGGGTACCAGACTCCACATCCGCTACTGTAAAAATACAGTCATCCGCATAGGCAGAAATTTTATTAAATACAAATCCCTCATGATTCTTGATAGCTCTAATTTCTGCATTCCTTTCAATAATCCTTAATAAGAGGTCCAGACCAAAGACATATAACAAGGGGCTCATCGGACAGCCCTGCTTCACCCCATTTTTTAAATATATTGGCACACCCAAGTAACCATTCACTAGTGGAGTAACCCGAACTTCAGTGTATAACACTTTAATTAAATCCAAAAATGTTTTAGGAATTCCATAATGTTGCAAAACCATCCAAATATACTCCTGTCACACTGCATCAAAAGCAGTCTCCTGATCTGCTCACATTAAATAACCTTCTAGCTTCATTTCTAAACCTTGTTCTACTATCTCCCTAAGAAAAGTCAAATTCTGAATAATATTCCTGCCAGGAATTGCACAAGTCTGCTCCGGGATAATTAGTTTTTGTGCAATTCTAGCCAACCGTGTAGTAAGTATTTTAGTCAGGATCTTATAATCTGAGTTTAATACAGTTAATGGCCTCCAGTTCTTAAGATCTTGGGGGTCTCCCTTTTTATATAAAAAAATCCTGATCCCCATTTTCATACTCGGGACAAGCCTATTTCCTTCCCAAGTGGCTTGGTAAATCAATTTCAAACACGGAACCAGAATTTCAGGAAAACGTTTGTAGAAGTCATTTGGTATTCCATCATACCCTGGAGTAGTCTTAGTAGTTAGCTGAGAAATAACTTCTTTAATTTCTAGTTCTGTAATGGGTAGCACCAAACCCTCTATGTCTACGTCATCCAAAGGAGGAACTATTAAGTTATCAAAAAATGGCTCCTGCCGCCCCTTATCCTCCTTTTGAAAAGTTGCTACAACATGATTTTGAACAATAAGCATCCGCTCCTGATTATGCATCCTCAAAGCACCCTGTTCATCTTTTAAAGCAGTCATTATCAAGTTCTGAACACCCTGTATACTTAAATCATACGGATTTACTTCTTCCCTTGATCCCTTAGTTTGGTATTTCTGTTGGCATGCCACCCTTTTAGTAGTCTCCTGTAAGCACTGACACATTTGCTCTTTAAGGCTTCGTAATTGTAATGAAACATCATTTGATTTATCCACTGCCTGTGTCAAGACTTGCAAATATTTTGCTCTGAGCCCTAAATATTTGATATATTTATCCTTAGCTTTTGTCTTTGTGAGGGATACATATACATTTTGCAAATCTCTTTTTGTATCCTCCCACCAATCTATGGGGCTATCATATAAGGAAACAAATATCTGCCCTTAATGCAAATAGATCTTTTATAGAATCTTGTATCAAAACTTCCTGCAGAACTACAATATTCATTTTCCAATAACCCCTACCTATTACCAATTTCTGTTTGTCACCCAAAAACAGCTTAACCGCTAAATGGTCTGAAGTCTGTAACGGCATCAAGACTACTTTTTGACAGGTTAAACATGCTGACACAAACCAAAAATCTATCCTAGTGGATAATCGACCCTTATAAAAGGTATGTTTAGGTACTTGATGTAAAACCTCATATACGTCTTTTAAATTATTATTTCGTAGAATTGCAAGCAGAGTATTGGAGTCACTATAAATTTTCCTTGTAGTCCTCCCCCAATCTCTATGCGAGAGACCACAATTAAAGTCTCCTCCCCATAGTACCAATTTGGAGGTATGTAAATAGGGTTCTATTTTTCTAAATAATGTGGACCTGTCTGCCTTAGTCTGAGGTGCATATATATTGATAATTCTAAATACCTCTTCCCTCAAGACTACATATATAATCATAGCTCTTCCTGGTTGAATATCAAAGACATGAATTTTTACCGATATTCCGCAAAAAAGAAATCCTAATCCTGAACATTGCTCCTCCCCAATGACCAGTAGGAGACACCCCACCTCCATTACCTCTGCGCTGCCTGCATTTCTAATAAAGAATGTAGTCTAGTATCTTACAACAGTATTATTTGCCCACCCTCTGTGCTAAGACTTGAAAAAGTATTCTGTCTTTTCTCATGGGACTTAATACTATTGACATTAACTGTGAGCAAAGAAGTAGTGGAATGCATAGTAAACACTTAAAAAAAAGGAAGAACAAACAAAAAATCCAACCTAGTAATTTATTTTTTTTCCTCTTCCTTGTTTTGGGTTTATCAGGAGGACCTATTTCTGAAGCACCTTTTGCCTGGTAGGAGGCAACTGAAGAAAAATCTGAGTCAAAACCATCCTCATCTACCCACTGTTCAAACAACAAAGCATAATAATTCTGTAATGTTATCCCTTCTGTGTCTTTAGATGCTGTCTGGGAGCCTACTAGGAGTTTGCCTGCTTTAGACCTGGTCACTCTTTGAAATGCTGCCTCTTGCTGGGGGAAGGGGGCATGGAGGTTCCTTCCTCCATTCTCTCAACACTTTGTTCTGTGTCAACTGCAGTTTCTGTCCCCCTGCTTTCTTCTACAGACTGAAAAGGGAGACTCTCCGCGCCCTCAGTCACCCCTGACCTTAGTTCACCATGTGGTCCTATGTTTTCTCTAATGGGTGACTCCACTCATACATCTTTCTCCACCCCATTCTCCTGAGTGCCAGATCTATCTGATTTCCCCGGGATCCTCTGAGGCAGGGGATTTCTATCAGGGACAGTATTAAGTAATTCTATAATTCACATTTTTTCCTTCTGAGCAGTGGCAACATAAGCATCTTGTTCAGCTCTAACGGATACATCTACATTATTATGTGATGCCCAGGAACACGTACAAAATGAATGCCCTTGTTCGTCACATAAATTACATCATAAAGGCTGACGACAATGAGCCCCGACATGACCCAGCTCCCCACACAGACCACACTTCTGTTTATCACATATATTACTAAGGTGCCCTATATCTTTGCATTTAAAACTAGCTCGTGGCTGTCCAGGATAAAATATCACCCCTCTGTCCCGGCCCAAGAAAAAACAATTAGGCAAATGACTGGTCTGACCATTTTCAAGTTTCAAAACTACCTGATACTTCCAACCCCCAGTCCACAATTGTTCATTATCCAAGATAGGTTCTGGAAACCCCTTAACAGTGCAGTGCTATTGCAACCAATAAGTTATGTCCCTCATTCCTGAACAAAACAGTATTTTTTTAGTAAGGGGCTTAGATAGAGGAATTGCCAAGAAAGGCCTCCATAAAGGAGAGAGTTTCAAAAGTTGATATTTGCTTCCAAAACCTTTCCAGGCATGCAGGATGCTTGAAACTAATGTCAAATAAAGAATCCCCTGGTACATGTATAAGAGCATATATTTCATATGCGTAGTACTTCATACTGTCCTTTAATAAGGCCCGTCCAACAAAATGCCTATCAGGAACAGTGGAAACATCACCCCTGTATTTCAACTGCACAGCATTCCTTCTAACTGCAGGTTCTGATAATGGACCCCTCTCAGGTGGAAACAAATGATCTCCTACTTTATCATGCCATACTGTTGCAGGGGCTTGAGCCAGGGGATCTAAGGCCGGGTGGGCATCAGAAATAAGGCCTTGTTGCAATGGGACAGAGTTATCTACCTGTTCTTCTTTAGAAGAATTTGAAAACTCAGCTTCTTGTACTCTAATCTCTTCCAATAAAGGATGAGGCCCGTCTTGCTGCTGGATTAATAAACTCCCTTTAGGAGAGTGTTGTCCTGGTGGTATTGAAGAGTCAGTAATATTATCAGGGAGTGAAACAGAAACGCTAGGAGAATTAATTTGGGAAGATCCTGAAAAATCTGTATTTTGCAGATTTGCATCCCACCCAGTACCTGTAGGACTTTTTACCCATCCTGCAGCTTGTAAGGCCGTAGAAACCCAATTAACAGGGCCCTGGTCCAAGTTCTGGGTACTATTTTCCAGTAAAGGGACATCAGATATGCGAGTATGCATTCTTCTAATTTTTCCCACCCCCTCCTTCATTAATCGTTTCATACCACCAGACGAGGACCCTATGTTAAAGGTCATAGCAGGCAGCACTTGGGAAATAGGGCTTTCTGATGGTAGAATAATCAAGTCTTTAGCCTGCTCACCAGATGACTCAATGCTATGAGGAAGAGACGCCGTACTAGGTGCACTGTCTCCCTTACTCAAGGACCCTGAAATAACAACTGCTTCAGAAGCAGCAGAAGTGCTTACCAAAGGCGTTGCAGAAGAATCCTCTGCTGTAACCACCGGCGAATATTCTGTTGAGCTAGAAACTGCTACTGATGACTCCGTGTTCATTGCCTCGATCTGTATGTCTGGTTCCTGTGTACCACTGGTTTCTATCCGTCATCTGAGTTCTCCCTGTAATTGCTCCCTTGCTTCCTGGTAGGACCGTTCCACCAGCTCTAGCTGAACTCGTAGTTCTGCCGCGGTATCAAGCTTTGCAAATCTACCTGTGATGTGCATCACCTGGGCTCCCGACTCCAAATCCTCTGGTAAGCCAACATCTAAACCATTTTCCTGTTGCTCTACAGAATCCACGTCCTCTTCAGCCCACAAATGCACACCATTATCGGTCTCCATTTAGAAAGGGAGGCCTAGGAGGAGACCAACTCCTCAGCCACCCACACGTCTGTCTCCTTGAGATTCCAGGCGCCACTGAGCAATTGGCTGTCAGCCACACAGCCCCCTCTGTCGAAAAGAGTAGGGGAATTTCCCCGGTGTCCTGGCCAAATTTCCCTTATTCACTAAAAATATCACCAACAGCTGAATCTGGTTCAATTTCAGTTGCTTACTATCTGTATCCGCCCTCCCCCCCAGTCCCCCGTGAAAAAGGGACGTATAGGCCCAGTGGGCTTACCAGGTCAACAAAATTAAACAAAACAAAACACATGCAGTTAGCCGACTGGGATAGGAATTTTAGAAATTCCTTTTTTAAGATAGCGTGAGTCGATGAATGATGAACGGAGAGGGGGAAAGAGTTCCAATGTTTTGGGGCAGCATGAGAGAAAGCACAGGAGCCCTTTGAGGTTTTACATCTCGGTACATATAGAAGAGATTTGTCAACAGAGACAAGGCAATTGGAGGAGGTTTGAGGGAGCAGCATTGAGGCAAGAGACAGGAGGGTTTGAAATCTAATAATGCTGTCAGCCTGGGAGCATAGGGAATAAGATCTGATGGCGTAGGGGAGAGCCAATTTAAATCAGTATAGAGCTGACAGTGATGTTTGCACCAAGGGGATGAGGAGGCATATCAACGAATATTATTATAAGTGGAGTCTCACATACGTAGAGTAGACCTAGGCACACTGGCATAGGTAGCAACATCGTAGGTTAGGGCCAGTAGCAAAATGCCTCCGGCAATGGCCATTCTGGCAAAAGGGGTGAGGACGTGGCTTGTTTTGTAGGCAATCCCTACTTTGGTGTTGACAGATTTACAGGAGGCCTGGATATGGAGATCAAAATCAAGGGACTCATCCAATAGAACACCAATGTATTTAAAAGAGTTAACAGTTCCAATTAAGGAACCATCATAGCATGGTCACAAACAACCCATGTTGAAAATTTGAAGTGAAAATACCAACAAACATCTGGGGCATTAGGGTTTCCAACCCTAACGCCCCACCCTGTAGAGACTGACAGGCATCAGGGGTGTAACTTGGCATTGTCAGTTGTAATGCTCACGCCATTCCACCCCCACCCTGCAGCCAGTGACAGGCATTGAGATGTGCCTTTGACTCTTTGGCCCCAAAGTTCACCCCATTCTCCTATACTGTACCCATCTCAGCATATTTCCTTATGGAATGGGGTGAGCGTAAGGCCTGCAGACTCCAAGGCACACCACGGCACTTGTCGGTGTCTGCAGGGTAGGGTGAGGTGAAATGGCATGAGCGTTAATGCCGACAACCCAAAGGCACACCCCAATGCCTGTTGCTCTTTGCAGGGTGGGACTGGGGTCGGCGTTAGTTCACTACTTCACTGTCAGTCCTATTGTGCATCTCTCTAACTCCTGCACTACCAATGCCAATGCCAGCAAGCCAACATTTGGCATTGACAAATGCTTGCTTGCTGAGAGAGACAGAGGGGTAGGAGAGGGGGAGAACAGAGAGAGACAGAGGGGGAGAAGAGAGAGAGACCGGGGTTAAGAGAGAGAGAGAGAGACAGAAGAGGAGAAAGATGGAGAGAGAGGCAGAGGGAGAGGAAGAGAGAGAATAGGGAAGGGGGAGAGAGAGACAGTGGGAGGAAGAGTGGGGGGGGGAGAGAAGGACCATACCTCTCAGCTGTTCCTGATTTTCAGAGATATCCCTGATTTTGCCTCAGCATGTTCCTGTCTCTCCTAGAATTTGTGTTTCTGTGACTGAACACTGGGTATACTGTATGCTCATAATATTGTCAGAGTTACAGACTTGCTCTTCTGCAGACTAAGTATTTTACACCAATACTCTTACGCTGCCTGCTTCAGGAGATAGAACCAATTGTTAGACTGTGCCCCTCATTTTACTTCTTTGTCACTGACTTTTTTAGGCCATGTCCAAGTGCCAAACACCACTGCAAATACCTGCAAGTGAATGTTCAGCATTGACAAATGTTTGTTTATGGATAGGCACTACAGATGCATCCCTCCATTCTCTTGGAACTGTGTCAGTTCTTAAAGTACAAGAAATGTGGATTCAGCACTCAGTTTGAATTCTCAACAACTCGCAAAGGCTGTTTACAGAATATCTGTTTATTGCAAAATCCCCAAAAGTGTAAACCTAGCAAATAGTGCACAGGTCCAGCAGATAAGAGAACCCACTGGAGACCCAAAGTTTTGATCCCAAATGCTCCTGGTGGCATTGTCAGGTTGCTTGTTTGCACTCTTTGGGATTTTGTAACAAATAGTTATTCAAGTTGAATGGAACAGCCTTTATGTGTTTTTCAGATTTCGTACTGAGTGCTGAACCCACCTTTCATGCAGTCAGAGTAAGCCAGTGATCATTTCAGCTTTCAGTGCTTAAAGCAACAGTGCAATGAAATTGGCCCAAATATATGACCTTACCTTTTTCCCTGTAAGAGATTCCAGACATCTTCCTTTTTATTTGGTGGTACCATTTTCTAATTCTTCCAACATTTGAGTACTTTATAACTGTTTTAATTTACTTTTTTTCTCAAGAAAAAAAGATGTATGCCACATTTTGTGTAGAGATAGCATTGTAGACCTGGCAAGGGTTAGAACTGAGAAAATAATAAACAAGGCTTATGGTGCTCAGCATAGGAGGTACCTAGACAAGTACATTTGATAGGTATGCTAATATTTGTATTAATTATGAATGAAACTAGGTGTTTGGGGGAAACCTTTTTTCATTGTACTGCTGCTTGAAGGGACTGTAGGAAAATCCTGTGACAGGTTCGCATAGCTAATTTGCTAATTCCATTAGAACGCTAAGGTGTAATTCGTCAGGTCCCACTGATTTATTTTGGGCTAAATCTTTCATTAATTGGAGTACTATTTTTGTTTCGATGTTTTAGTTTTGTTGTTTAACCCTTAGTCTGCCAGAAATTTAGAACGTATAGGGTTTTAGGATGTGTATACACGCCGGCGGCACAGCAAGGGTTAATACTTGTCTCTTTCAGAGTACGTGCTTTCCCATTAAATTTCCCCGCCATTGCTTTATCATTCATAGTAGTGTCTCCATCCTTCAAGGGTCCTACTATTCTTCCCGACTACTTTTAAGTGTGTATATAAGATTACAATGCTTTATAGTTGTTTTGGGCATTATTGGCTATATTCTCCTCCTTCTTTGCTTTACTATTTTGTATTCCCTTTCGCATGTCCCCTGAAATTCTTTGAATAGTTTAATAAGAGTATTAATTGTTGCTTACCCTTATTTGTCTATATAACATTCCTTTTTGTTTTTTTTATTTATCAATCTCTTTATACACCTTGAGCACTTCTATTATACTATTTCTTTGTTGGTATATAGTTCATACCTAGTTCTAATATCTTGCTTTTAATGATATTCCACTGGCTGTCCACATCTGTATTACAGAATGACTCTCTCCATTTCCACTGTGCTAACTCTTTCCTCATTTGGTTAAAGGGACACTGTCAGTTTTGTCCCAACGTTTTTGCTAATTTCTGTTCACTGTTCCCTGAGGTACTTACTAAACAAACAACTAGAATAAAATGCCCCTGCATGTGCCAACAGTAATATTTTCTAGTGGTTTATCTCTATTTTACATTACTTTCTGTCCGAGCAGTCTGAACGTAAGTAAGCTGACCTCTGGAAGCACATCCATCCTGCGGGACACGCATCTGTAACACAGCGTAGTCGCGATGTGCAGTTTTTAGCATGTCCTGTAAACGAAGCACTTAGATGGTGTATTTCTTCAGCCTAAATTGAACAATGCCTCTGGTAACAAAAAACAAACAGTAATGCAAGTAAAAAACACAGTTGAAAAGTAGAGCCAAAATCCTGTGCATGTGCAGTAGTGGCTTGGAGCACAGAACATGCCCTAGTGCGCATGCACGGGATTTTGGCTTTACTTTTCAACTGTGTTTTTTACTTGTATTACTGCTCGGTTTTTGTTACAACAGGCATAGTTCAATTTAGGCTAAAAAAATACACCATCTAAGCACTTCGTTTATAGGGCATGCTAAATATTGCACATCGTGACTGCACTCTGTTCCAGATGCGTGTCCTTGGGATGGATGAGATTCCGGGAGGTCAGCCCACTCATGTCGGGACTGTTTGGACAGAAAATAATGGAAAATAAAGGTGAATGAGTACAAAATAGTACTTTTGGCACAAGCAGGGGCATTTTACTCTAGTAATTTGTTTAGTAAGTGCCTCGCTGAACACTGATCAGAAATTAGCAAAAACGTTGAGACAAAGCTGACAGTGCACCTTCAAATTTTGCCTTCCCAAGATAATAACAAACTGTTGATCCCCACTATTTGTTATCAGTGTGTTTTTAATTTAAACTAAATCATGTTATGATCACTCGGATGTAATAGCTGTCTAACCATGCAGACAGAATATCCTCATGATTGGTACTACTATTATTGCTACTACTATAACACTACCTCTTTTAGGTTCTGTCACATACTGGTGTAAACTGTGGTGATTTACCTTTTCTAGCAAGCTTTTTTAAACTCTGTTTTCACTTGAAAGATCCAAGTCAAACCCTGGCATATTTAGGTCTCCTCCCATGATTTTTTACTTTATTTTTATTCAGTTTATAATGTGGCAATACATTGTGAGGATTCCTGGTTCAGAGTGTAGGAGTACAAAGCTACAGTACATGAGTACAGTATATCACAGGATTAATACTCTTCCTCCTTTGTTACGTCACACAGAGGGTTACTGCTAATCGATAACAACAGGATGATATTAAAAAACTATATAACAGTGGACAGTCTCAGTAAAAGCAAATGTTCAAAACATCTGAAATGGCACACATGCACCAAATAACATCATTATGTGATGACACAAAGCCCACAGTAAGTGAAAAAATATCCACATAGCATAGATAGGGGATATGGTATGTGTGAGTGTGTCATACTTTTTTATCTTCATGAGTGGTCCATCACATCTTGACCCCTCACGAGTGGTGTAGCCACAGGCGAGGGGTCAAGAGGTCACAGACTGAGGGATCAAGAGGCTGCAGACCTCGAATGAAGATAAGCGCTGTATGACAGACTCACACATGCCATTAGGTTTATACAATGAGCCTGTTGCCAAAAACTGCCCAGATCAGTGAGGTCTTTGTCAGATAGTTTTTTGAATATTCAGACATTGACTGACCGACCCATGCTTCGAAGGCATCCCACAGAAAAGCAAGGGATGCTGAGTCAGACTGGGCAGGGGTTGTTATCCCACACTGCTATGCTAAGATTAATTTATGTAAGTTCACTCAGTGATTGAAAGTGTGCATTATACAATGAGCGTGTTGCTAAAAACTGCCCAGATCAGTAAGGTATTTGTCAGATTTTTTTTTTTTTAATTTATGTCGTTACAACGATTTCTTTAGTTCCAGTTACTTGCACGGCTGGTCCGTGATTATGATGAAGGGGAGTCTGTACAGACAGTTGGTGAGACCCCATCCTGAGTACTGTGTCCAGTTCTGGAGACCCCATCCTGAGTACTGTGTCCAGTGCTGGAGACCCCATCTGGAGTACTGTGTCCAGTTCTGGAGACCCCATCTGGAGTACTGTGTCCAGTTCTGGAGACCCCATCTGGAGTACTGTGTCCAGTTCTGGAGACCCCATCTGGAGTACTGCGTCCAGTTCTGGAGACCCCATCTGGAGTACTGCGTCCAGTTCTGGAGACCCCATCTGGAGTACTGCGTCCAGTTCTGGAGACCCCATCTGGAGTACTGTGTCCAGTTCTGGAGACCCCATCTCCGCAAGGACATAGACAGGATAGAGGCAGTCCAGAGGAGGGCAACTAAAATGGTGCAGGGTCTGCAAGAGAAGCCGTATGAGGAGAGACTAAAGGAGCTTAATATGTATACCCTTGAGGAAAGAAGGGAGAGGGGGGACATGATAGAAACTTTTGAGTACCTCAAGGGAATCAACAAAGTCCAAGAGGGTAGCATGTTTCAGAAAAAGAGACTTGCAAGAACAAGGGGACACAATTTAAAGATAGAAGGAGGGCAGTTCAGGGGCAATGTGAGGAAGTATTATTTCACAGAGAGGGTAGTGGATGCATGGAACAGCCTTCCTGAGGAGGTTGTGGAGTCTAAAACTGTGGGAGAATTCAAGAATGCATGGGACAGACATAAGGCAATTCTTGTGGGGGATAGGAAGAAATAGGCTGTTGGTTAACTAGGATCTGCGGCCTATCCTGTAGGTAGGGAAATGGGCAGACTAGATGGGCCTAGCGGTCCTTATCTGCCATCAAAGTCTATGTTTCTATGGAGATAGCTAGTGTGATGGACCCAATTCATCAGATATAATTGCTATCTTATGAGTCGGGTTCATCATCAACTGGGATAACATTTTTATCCCTGTCATTTTGGCAACACACTTGTTGTATAAAACACTTTCAGTTATAAACTTCAGATAGTTTACTGACTAAACGGAGCTAGTGTTATTACAGTATTTGAACCCAGTGTCTAAGCATTAACTATAAAAACAGCTATTAATGGAACTATCTCTTCACACAACTAAATAAATGCGTGCAACTGTATAAACTCCTTCAATGCACTCAGTAGCCTTTTATATTTAGGTAACCCAAATAACGATCAACTTACCATTTCGTGCAGCAAAACCTCATTGGGATTGTTAACAGCCAATAAGCCCTTAACCGACATTTATAGGCTGAAAAGCTAAGTATGAGGACAAGAACCATCATGTGCATGTAGTGCATTATATCACTGTTTCCACGTGGTGGTGACCATTTTAGGACAGCAGCTCCCCCCAACAGTGACCCACACATTTAGAATGATATTTTCTCATTTTTTGTCTCTGTACTCCAATAGCTGCCTAAACAGGCCCAACATAATAAAGAACTAATTGTAGATAAAAAGGGCACCAACTTCGGCAGGTATATTGCTTTACCCGGCCATGATTGCATAGTTTCACAATTTAACTTGTTGGCATGGAAAGAACAGAGTAATAAAAAAAAAAAACAGTCAGCCATCAGTCTCCAGTTTAACAGTCTGCGGTATCTAATCAAAGTCTTTTTTGGTCAGATCAAGACATTCCCCAGCTTCTATGGCATCTGAGAAAATATAAGCCTTGCCCACATATTGTATTTTCAGCGTAGTTAGAAACTGAAGAATGTGAGAAACTCCAGTGCTCTTCAGCCAGAGCAAGTGACTTCAAAGCTTCGGCAGCAGTACCACTTGGCATGTCTCAAGTCAGGGAAACAGTGCAGCATTGTCCCATCCTCTAGATGAACTGGCCTCTTTGCCTTCGTTGCCCCCAAGATTTTGTCCTTCACATGTGGACCTCCAGTTATTAGCAGTATGGTCCTTGGCTGGTCCATGTTCAGTGGGCATTTGTAGGGGCTTATCTAGTAAGCTTTTAAAAACGTGCCAGTTGAGATTTAAGTTCAGTAGATGTCCTAATAAGTTTGGAATGTAAGCGGTAGGGTCAGGGTTCTCTTATTTCTTCAGGCACTCCTAAGAGCCTGATATTGGAGACTCAGGTCCCATTACCCAGATGCTTCAAGTGCATCCAGAGTACTTCGTTCTCTGCAATCACACCTGACATGGCTACCCCTGCTTTATTTGCCATGTAGGTCACTGCCTTCGCGTTCACTGATGCCACTTCTATTTTAGAATTGAAAAATGTTAATTTTGAGCCAACACTATCTACTTTTTCATCCAGGTTCCTGATGGCTTACGGCAGGGCCTTATTACTTGGTTCTGCTCCTCCTCCTCCTCTTTGGTTGCAGTTGGCTCATCCCTGGTAGTTTTGGCAGCTTCTGCTATTTCCTTCTACTGCAGTCTCAGGTCGCTGCCTGTCTTGGATTTCCCATTCTGTAGCTACTCAAAATTTTCATCAAATGTAGAGCTAAGCAAACTGGTTCAAGTAAAGATTATTTTACTTTTTAACCCCAAAATAACAAATTTCTATAGTTATGTGCTGTATGATCTGGAACTGTGCTGAAATACATCTTATTCAGTTAACTGTCGGATCTGCCCTCCCACAATAAAGTTCTTGCCCTAACAGAGCTCTTCTGTTATATCTAATATTGCATAAACTGGGGATATGTCATGGGTTACTATTAGATAACTTTTTTTTTTTTTTTTTTTACTCGTTCAAAGTGATCATGGAACCATCACTCGTGGCTACACCATGTTCCACCACTCGTGAGGTTGCAGAGTTCTCTTTGAACTGGTAAAAAAAAAAATGAGTCATCTAATGGCAGCATATCACATATCCCCTATATCTCTGTCACCATCATTGTTTGGAGGCCTATATATTATGGGTAGGATCACTGATGGTATGTGGTTGTTTTATTTCTACTCCCACCATTTCTGTGGTTACATCACTTTCCACCTAATTTAGCTTTGTGAACTCTTAATGATTTTTAATACGTATATAGGAACTCCTCCTCCTTTTCTACCTTCTCTATTTTTCCTGGTCAGAGTGTAACCCTGGATATCCCTGCTTCAGTTATCCGGGTCTGTCCACCAGGTCTCCTTTATCCCAACCACATCCAGGCTTTCTGAGGTCATAACATATTACAAGTAGTCACGTTTGAAATTGGACATCTAAGGCTTTTATCCTTTTTTAGGGAGCTTTACTGGTACATCGATTGCTGTTCTACCTGAATGTGTTCAGAGTTTCATTTTCCCCTTTTCCCTGTTTCTCTCTGACTGCTGTGGTAATAGTGATGTTATCTCTTGGTAGTCATACACAGTGCTTAATTCCGATGTTTGCCCTTCATGATGTAGTTTAAGCTGTATCAGTTGTTATTTTGAGTCTTTCTCCTGGGATAATAGGCCCCTATTCTGTTTAGGTGAGGACCGTTCTGACTATGCATCTCTTTTTTCCTAGCAAAGTTATTCCAGTTTCTTTGAAAAGTGTGATTTTTATCCTGAGCCATTTATGTAACCATGCATTTCTTTTTTATTGCTGATACCCTTCCTTAAGCTGCTCTCAGCACTGGTATTATATCTGAAATTATAAGTTAACATCCTCTCTTCTTCAAGATGTTCTCTACCTCTGTAATTTCCTTTCTGATAACTTCATCCAGTCTCATACCAGTGTTGTTAACTCCAGTATGTAATGTGACTATTGGCCGTTTCCCACTCCTTATGTTTTTTTTTTTTTTTTTTTACCCCAAACCCCATTATACTCCAAACTCAACTGATGTAACACATGTGTTTTCAAACAGCATACATTAAATTATTTATGTAGAGATTTATTTATTTTTTGTTGATTGGGAAAGGAGGGCTGGGCAGTACTGCCTGTTTTCAGCTTTGTCACAGGGTGAGGGTGGGGTACCGCAAATACAGATGCAAAGCAACTGAAACTGGAGCAGATTAAGCTACTGACGTATTTTTAGTCTCCTTTTATTGCATTTAGTGTAGTAAGTGTCACAAACCCACTCAGCAGGTCAGGCCCTCTGCTCCCACAGTGCTAACCTCCGAGCACAGTATTGTGAACAGGTAACAGAACAGGGTAACCCTCCTGTCTGCTTGTGGGTCCAAATCACCTTAGTCTCAAGTTCTGGGGGGATTCAAACTGTGAACTGTATGCTAGCTTACCCAAATGTACAGGTTCAGATAATATTCTGTTCAGGGGATACAATATATCTTTCGCCTAAGGGCACCTAACCAGGTATCCAAAATGAACCCTTAAAACTTTATAAAAGACCTTAGGTATATTCTTACTTTTCCCAGTTTAGTACACCAACAAGCTTTGAACAGTTTAGTCAGTCTTAACTGTCTATACTGCACCTGTAAAAGAAACAACTTCAAAGACACAGGCAGTCTCTTTAAAATAAGAGGTTTACTTAAAAATGGATAAAAATATGTAAAATGTAAACACAAAACACTATATCACAAAGCATACAATCACTTAAAAGAAAAGCTAAGAAAACTCCAGACAAACTCCTACCAACATACAGTTAGACTTTTTCTATATAATGTATACCTCTACAAGTGCCTTTAGTTAGATCTGAGATCTTGTTTCTACAGAGTCCAAAAGTTAATGTCTAATGATCAGACACAGAATAGCTTAAACTGTCTCTCAACACACCCCTTCCATGATGTCACCTAGCTCCTCCTTGTTAAATATGAAAAATATACAAACAGGATGTCTTATCAGGAGGTATACTAATTAAGGTGACATCAGCAAAGATTAATTTCTCAAATATGGCTCTTTGATCTTGTGTGGTTTCCTGTTTCCAAGGACATCACAGGACTTTTATGACTAAATCTGCCATATCTAATTTAGGTGCATTATAACTGTTCAACACCAGTTGATATTAACTGTTCTTCCTCTTAAGACATCATAAAGTGTATATTTAAGTTTCCCAGCTTCAAAGCAGCACAGATCATAAAAGTTTACAATCCCTATATCCTGGCAGCTGCTCAGCTCCAACTAAGTTAGAGAAACAGGAGACCCTTAATTAAGGCTCTCTAGTCTTTTTAATTGCCTCCTGCTTTCAGGTTAATACATCCTGTATTCTCACTATAACCTGACCCATGGCACAGCTGCCTTATGGAGACAAATCACACACTACATTTTTATGTTAGAAAAATCATAGAACAATCATAACCAGCTGGCCAAGTGTCACAGTAAGTAGTAAAAACTTTTATTCAGTAAATGAATCGGTAGCTCAGCTGAGGCAAGTTCATCTTCAGTGAGGTCCTGATTTACAGTGATTACTTCAGTTGTTATTACATAGTCATCCTTTAGTTATTACATAGAAAATACAGTCACACAATTTAGTACTGGCACATTTTAAATATACATAAAATAAACACAAATATAAAATTGTGCACAGATACAATTACAGTAAATTCTCCCAGGTCCTATTTAGTTCTCTCCTCCCTAAACCAAGATTTTATTTGTGCAATATGTTTCTTCCCATCTCTTTTCTGATTGAGACAGGTAATGAATTCCATAGATCCAGCCCTTTGTACAAAAATGAGATCTTCCTAATTCTGTGTTACACTTGGGCAGATGATACAGTATTCTGTTCCCTCTGTGGATCTAAGACCTACCTTAATCTCTCTAATGTTTAACCTGTTGATAATGTAATCTGGGACTTCATTTCTAAAACATTCATCCATATAAATTTATTGCATGGAGACTTATTCTATCTCTTGGAGAGTACCAATTTATTGCCTGGTAAAATTATCTTATATGGGTTCTTATAGGAGCCTTAGTAATATAACGTGTACGTTTATTATAAATAACATATACTCTACCTAATATGGAAATATTGGCTGCAATTAACATTAAGTCTCCGTAATCCAATAAGGAGACAATAATGGTGTTGATCGCATGTTTTTGAATTGACTGTTGTACAATGTTTTATTTAGTACAAAGCTCCCAGACATCTACTAACTTTTTTCACAGCCTGATCTACATGAACATCACATTTGAGTGAGCTATCTAAGTGCATGCCCAAATAACGATAGCTAGAGACCTGTTCAAGCACTGAATTACTCAGTGTTTTAATATGAAGGGTTCCCTCTCCTATATCCTTCCCCTTTCTTTTCTTGTGAAATACCATGACTTGTGATTTCTTAGAGTTAAAAACAAGTTTAGATTGTAGTAAAAAAATTCTGCAGTTCATCAAAAGCTTCCTGCAAAGTTTTCTGAATATGACTATCAGATGAACCACTCACATACATGACAGTATCATCTCCGTACAGATGATAGTTAACATCCAAATAAGTCAATTTAAGCAAATCCATATAGAGATTATATAGCACTGGACCTAAGGTGGACCCTTGAGGAACCCCTGACACAATCTGACTCAGACTTAACTCCCATCCTTTTTATTGCCACTAGTTGTGATCTAACTTTTAAATATGATTCAAACCACTTCACAGCACCATCAGATAGTCCACTGTTCTGAAGCCTGGACAGGAGGATGTCATAGGCCAGATTATCAAAGGCTCTAGATAGGTCAATAAAAAATAACTCCAACTGACATCCCTCTGTCCAGGCTCTCACACAGATGCCCCATAACCTGCAATAAAGCGGAAGTGGTTCTGTGGCGTGGTCTGAATCCAGACTGCTGTTTGTCAATTATTTTCTCATTTTCCAGAAACTTTTGTAATTGTTTGGCTACTAAGCCCTCACATACCTTGGCAACCACAGGCAATAATGATATAGGCCTGTAGTTTTCTAATAAGTTTTTCTGTACCGATTTGAAAATGGGCACCACCTTTGCTGTCTTCCATTCCAGGGGGAATTCTGATTGTGACAGTTGCATGTTAAACAATTGTGTCAGGGGATATGCTATAACAGGTGCTGCATATTTAAGCAGTATATTAGGTATTTCATCTAACCCTCCTGATTTATGAATATTTAGATTGCTAAGGATTCTTTGTGCTTCTCTGGTCAATTGGCTTAAGAGTAAAACATCCTTTGGTAACCTTTCTGTTCCCAAGGTAGCAATCAAATTGTTTGATGTAGCAGTCAATGTTTTTGTACACATGGATATGAAATGCCAATTAAATTCATCTGCTACCTCAGTACCGAATCTACGACGCCGGCGCAACAACAAAAACACGAGCATCCTCACCCACAACAGAAACCTGCCAACACCCCAGACTGCAATGTGACCCCGAACCACCGGGTACAATCGTGGACGACAATGTGGAGGGCTGTGCCCCTCCGCACTCCTACTAAAGATATCTAACTCCATGTTGCACACACAGTGGAGTTAGATATTTACCCCCCTGTCATCCTACAGTGTCTCAATGCAAAGCCCCTCTTTCTCCCAATTTAGGCATGCTGGTGGGGTTCGCTGCCGGGGGTTCAGTGTACCGGTGTTGCTGTAGTGACGGTATACCCCTCAGTACCCATGGGTAACTTTGCACCCCATAATTCAAAGGTTTCTGGAAAATCCGTTGTTTGTACTCCCTGCAATCTTTTCATAACCCACCAAAATTCTCTTACATTACCTGACAACTTAGAAGTTAATTCTTTTTCATAGTAATTTTGTTTACATTTCCTCAGTTCCAGTGTATATACTGATTTTGTAGTTCTCTATATCTAAGCCAGTTTTCATTATCTTGTTTAGCTTTGGCCACCTACCGTGCCCTATCATGCTGCTGCTTTATTTTATACAGGTTTGAATTATACCATGGGGCATTATTAATAAACATGCCATACATAATATTTAATAAACATGCCATACATAATTTAACATGCAGACATACAGAATGAGTAATTTCTCAATAGACAACAAGATCTTCTGCTGTCAAACATCTGTGTTTCTAATTTCATGTTGTAACCTTACTACCCACTTATCTGTGAACCGACTTTACTGGCTCTGCAGGTTTCAATGCATACAGACAGGTCAATGCAAATTAGGAATTTTTCAGTTTTCAGTATAACATTAACCTTTAGTTATGCATGCTTTCAGTGTAACTGTAATTCTTGAAACAAATAAAACATTAAAGTCCTACTGTGCTCTCTAAACTAAAACACTTTGTCAGTTGTGATGTTTTAGTGTTTTAATTCTGACCTTATGTTCTAACAGGGTCTTTCTCATAGGGGACTCATAATTAAAGGTATCAGATGGGGAGGAAGGGAGACAGGAGCAGTGCAATTTGGGTTGAATATATGCCAGTAATGACGGCACTAAAGTTAAGGTACAATATACCCTCATGGGGCAAACGGCAGGCTGGGAGACCACACTTGGTGATCCACCTGGGCACTTGCTTTCTGTGTGACCCTGAGCAAGTCACTTAATTCCTGGTGCTCCCAGGTCACACCTGTAAACAAGCTTTCAGGTCACACCTGTAAACAAGCTTTCAGCTTAGTGTGTCTCTTCTGGCAAAAACCAAAAAAATCTGGAGGGGAATAGTCTAATGGAGGTGCAGGCAAGATTCAGGGAGCTTGCTAGGTTTTGTGGTAGTAGAGGGTTCCATTCTATTTATTTCTTCGTGGTACTACCCATACCAAGAGCAAGCACTTCAAGAAAGCAGAGGATTGCAGAATTCAATCAATGGCTGGAGGGTTGGTATAAGCAGATGGGGTTTGGGTTTGTGGGGGACTAGGGGTCAACCGAGGATAAGAGCCTGTTTGCCCCGGACAGACTGCACCTGAACAAGCAGGGATCAGCAGTGCTAAGGATTAAGTCTGGGGAGTTTATTGAAAAAACATATACTTTAAACTGAATTTGGGGGAGTTAAGAAAAAGACCACTCAAGGAGATACGAGAGTTGGGAGGCTACCAGTCTCCCCCCAAGATGGAGATAGAATGTTGGAAAAAAACATGAACCATGGAAGGTTGGAAAAAGAGGGTAGCAAGGGAGGAGGTACATGGTGGAAGGGGTTATCAGCTAACGCCAGGAGTTTGGGGAACAAGATGGGGGACTTGGAGGCCATCATGGCGGACAAGGGTTTAGACTTTAGTGGTAAGTGAGACCTTGTGGGCAGAGTATCATACCTGGGAGACAGTTATCTCAGGCTACAGAATGTTCAGGAGGGACAGGACAGGAAAGGGGGGGGCATTATACATCAAGGATGACATTAGGGCAACAGAAGGGCAGGAGGAAGAAGGGGAGTCCGAGCTCCTGTGGGTCACACTGGATAAACTGACTGGAGAATCATTGAGGCTGGGGGTGGTATACAGACCTGTGACACAGGGGGAGGAAGGGGACAGACAACTGATGCAGGCAATTACATGGATGGCTTTCAAGAGAGAGTTTCTGCTAATGTGGGACCTAAACCTCCCTGATGTGGACTGGGAGATCCTGGCTGCAGTATCAGCTAGAAGCAGGGTGATCCTAGAAGAACTATAGGGTTTATTAATACAATAGCTGGTTAGGGAGCCCGGTAGGGGAGATAATCTGCTGGACGTGGCCCTCACAAATGGGGAAAGTGTGGAAGAGGTGGTGGTGGGTAACTGTCTTGGTACAAGTGATCACAGGACTGTAAGGCTCAGGGTAAGGACAGGGAGGGAGTCAAATCGTGTCAGCACAAGGGTTATGGACTTCAGTAGGATGGACTTTAACAAAATGAGAATTTTTAAAGACGAAATGACAGGAAAGGGAAATTTAAAGGATGTGGAGGAGTTATGGGAAACTATCAAAGGGGGGGGGTACCGAAAGCCACTGAAATTTGCATTAGGAAGGTGAGCAAGAATTAAAAAAAGGAGGAGACCACTATGGTTTACAAGGGCGGTGGCAGGGGTGGTCAGGGAAAGGAAGAGGGCATTCAGAAAATATAAGATGACACAAAGGAAGGAGGACAGGTAGGCTTATAGGGAGGAGCAGAGGATAGCAGGGCAGAAGATGAGGGTAAAAGCTGACATGGAGGAGAAAATAGCTAGGCAGGTCAAAAGGGGATATACATTTTTTTTTAGGCTCACTAGTGTATACAAATAGTTTATTGTTGACCATAAAAAGCCTTACAATATTCAAAACATACACATACATAATATAAATTAGCAAACTCTATATAAATATGTAACCCCCCCCCCTGCAAATGGGGGTTCCCAAAAGACTTCCAGGAGCTTGCTTGAATGCTCCAAGCCTGAATGGTGTTTGGCGTTTAAGCCATTTATCAGTGAGTGTTTTTAGAACCTCTGGTACTGTCTCTTTAAGAGCTGTCTGCTTGCAGACATAATTAGTTTGTATGGGGGACTGTGTGCTTCTCTGTTTGAGTACCACTCGAGCTGCTGCCAATTCACTCCATTTTTGCAGTCACTAGGAGTGCAAAGGGAACCTATCTGAAAGATGTAACTGTTTGCCAGAAATCCTTTACAGTAATAATGAAATTACAGTTTATCTAACCTGCTTTCTTTGCAGTCAGAACCGTGTCTGCCTAGTTCCCCATTCTGGTTTTGAACTGCTGAACTGGACCAATCAGTGTGGGGTAAGCTAGCTCTAAAATGGTGCCTTGGACGAATCAGAACTTGGACTCATAATCTGAGCCAGCCACAAGAGGATTGTATGGGCAGTGACTCTGGGAGATGTAGTTTAGACTTCGGCGCCTTTTTGGACCAACAGCAGCAGTCTATTGTGAGTGACGGCCAATCCAGTCAAGAACTGGGAGGAACTCCAAAGGAAGTGCCCGTTTTGTCTGTTGGGAGTTTCAGTTGAGCTTTGGCAGTGAAGGGAAAGAACCCTGTGTTCTTCAGTGCACAGTTTTAGTCAAAAACATGTAAGGTCCAGAGTTCCGTCTGCAGCTTGTTAGGACTGAATCCGGCCCTGTGAAGAGAATCAAAGGATATCTGAAGAGTAGAAACCAGGCTCACCCTGTAGAAGACTGGAGGAATTGCTGAAAATTGCACTCGTCTGTCAGGAACTGAATCTGCTGTGTGTTCTCCGGTATTGTGCAGTAATTGCGATCGGGATACAGATGCAGCCTGCCTGGTATAGTGCTTTCTTTTACCATATAAATGTGTGAAGAGGTTTGTGTACCTCAAGTGAATCCTGCTGTCATTAAGTGAGTTTTGCCTGTGACTGTTTACCATATAAATGTGTGAGGAGTCTCTTGGAGCTCAAGAGTAGCCCTGCTGACATTGAAGGACCCTATCTTATTTGGAGGTCGTGAGTACTAATTCAGGGTCGCTCCCTGTTGAATTGCCACATTAAATCCAAATGGAATTACTGTACTGCTGACTGTTTAATTTCTCCTTTCTCTGTGTGAAAGGGCCCCTACCAGCTGCCACGGTTTGGACTAGCCACTAGGGCTTGGGTACCCAGGACAGTAACTGATAGGGATAGGCCTGTGCACAGAGCCATAGTAGATGAGTAGAGTGATAAGCTAATTAACCTGATTTCCCCTGTCCTTGTTGTATCCCCTAAATAAATCAGAGCTGCTTGTTTCAGCAAAAGTTATACTGCCTGAGGTATTTGTCTGTGTTAAAGTACTGTACTGTGATTGTTGCACTGTATCTTATTTCACAGGAGGTCCCAGTGCGGAACCAGTTCTGGGGGTAAGTGTATACTGTAAAGGTAATTCTGATGTATTGTGTGGGCCACTAGTGGGAAGAAAGGGGTTGCAGTGTCCCAGAGGCTGTGACCAAGTTAGTTTAACTATTGTAAACCCTGACCTCTGGGTGGAGGCACCCGCCATTGGATCCAGGCCCCTCAACCTGTTAGTGGCAAATCAGGCAGGGGTAGTAGCCCTGGGATAGCGCCATCTAGGGGTTACATCTTGGAGGCTCACCGCTGGGATTGTGTGTCCTCTAGTGGCCATATTCTGAACCACTGTTAAGAAAAAATGGGTACCCGACAGAAGTGGCTGTGCACGGCTGGTGGAGTGGTGTACTGGGGAGGAGATCGACCCCCAAAATGCTATGCTTATCCTGGACATCCCCTGGGTATCACTACGGACACTGTGCAGGAGTACTTTCCAAGGTGGAAGGTTTACAAAACCCTGTGGTGGTGGGTCGGCATGCTAATCTGCTCACCCACACTTTCCTGGCCCTAGTAGACTTTAAGGATCCCATAGATAGCTCAAAGTGCCTGACCATTACCCCAGAGGAGCCCTCACTGCTTGGAGAATGATAACTAAGGACAGTAAAGACCGGAGGAATGAGCCCCACCACTATCTGAAACTTTTGAGGAGAAATTGCTAAATGGTTGCTGGGGAAGGGAAACTGTGGAGGACTTGAAGAAACTATTCTTGCCACCTGGGGTGTTATCCCCAACACCTTCTCCCGCCTCCAGTGCCCGTAATGGTGGCTGAACCAATGCAGACTCCAATTTCTGCACCTGCCATTAGTCACGACTCTTACCGAAGGTTGAGGATCTTCTCTGGCACCCTCCCCAACCCCCAAGGGGAGGATGACTGGGAGACCTGGATAGACTATGTTGCCCCCCAAGTGCTAGAATGGCAATGCTCGGAAGCCGAAAAGCGAAAGAGGGTTAGTGAGAGCCTCCGAGGTCCTGCCCTGGCTACCATTCATGCTAAACGGTCCAGTAACCCTGAAGTGACTGCACAGGCCTATCTTGAGGCCCTGGAGAATGTGTATGGGAGCCCAGATTCTGATGAGGACCTATGGTGGAGAGTAAGAGATGCACAACAGTACCAAGGGGAGTTGTTGTCTGTGTATGTCTCTCGCTGGAAAAATTGTTGCAAGAATGCCTCAGAAAGGTAGTTGCCAGCGATTGAACTGGACCGAACCAGGCTGGACAGGATCCTTAAGTCTGCCCCTTCTCAGAACTGCTGTTGCTTCAGTTACGCCTGGCAGATTGACTGGAATCCCACCCTCCTATGATGAGTTAATGAGAAATTCGAGGAGTTGAGAAAGACGACCTCGGAAGGGACCTGCACCAATAGCTGCGGCTACGACCCGAGTGACTGAGGGTGACCCATCAAGTGAAGTTCAAGGGCAGAGGTTGGCAGTAAATGAGTGCTCTGGCAAGGAAAAGATATGCCACAATGGGGCGAACTGTTGAGAGATCCGAATTCAAAACAGTTCCTTTATGAAGGCCACGCCTACAAGGCACGACCTGACCTATATCTGACTGCATCTGCTATGGGGTGGGGTACCCACCCATGTATCTCCTGCTGATAACAGCTCCAAACTCAATTCCTTGACCATGGAAGTGGAGAAACTGACGAGATGTCTCCAAATGCTTATCACGCGAGACAGAGATGGCACCCAGGTTTCCAGGTAGTAATACCCCGCCCTGGCTCCCAGTGTGCGCCCGGCCAGCTCAAACTCCAGAAAGTATGTTTTGCTATAATTGTGGGAAGATGGGCACATGAAAAGGGAATGCCAGTCCCCAAAAGACACTGACAAAGTTGCATATAGGCTACAAGGAGAGCTTCGGAGAACAAATCAGTGGTTAAGAGGTGCACGACATGATCCCAGTGAGGGTACCAAAATGCTAATTCATGTCCTTTGTGGCAAGTCAGTTGCCCAGGCCCCCACTACCGCCTCCAGACTGGTCCAGAATAGTGGGTCCCTCCATGGAGACCACTGTAAAGGTGAATGGAGTGTCTACAAGAGCTGTATTAGACAGTGGCTCCCAAGTGACAATTATGTTCCAAGATTGGTATCAGAAGCATTTGTCAGACGTACCCTTAGAACCATTAGAAGGACTGCATATATGGGGGTTAAGTGAGAAGGCCTACCCCTGTTCCGGGTACATCCGAATTTGGCTGTCTTTCCCCACCTCCGTGGCTGGAGTGGCCGAACAAGTAGAGACCCTAGCCTTAGTGTGTCCCCCCACTGGACTGTATGATGGTGTCCTTTGTTGATTGGAACAAATGCTCATATGTTCGGAAGGCTGGCACAGTTGTGTTATGAAAACAGGGTCAAAGACTAGTAGAGCTTTAAGAGTTCCGGCTTTAATTAAGAAGGCCTATGAGGCACAGAGAGATGCTGAAAAATAGAACCAGAGGAACCGGTCGGAATTGTATGGAAGAAGGATCCTGAGTCTCTGATCCTGGCGCCAAATGCCCAGTGTACCTTACAGGAGAGGTCCATATCAGAAAGGATGTTAAGAATAAAATATTAATGTTGGATGCACCAGACGATGGAAAATTGCCAGAGGGACTGCTGGTCAAGCTTAGTATTTTGCCCGCTAGAGCCCATGCTTATGCCAGAAGGGTAATGGTCCAAGTTCATAATGTGTCTGAAAAGACATTCGAGTAAATAGAGGTTGCATCCTGGCTAATGTGCATTGTGCAGACACTGCAGTGCTACCCAGTAGCAAGAGTTCAAGGAAGAATGACAGAGTAACGCCTGACTTGTTTGATTTCGCGACTCCCCGCCAGCTGAATGGAAAGTGAGGATCAGTGAGAAGCTTGCCCAGAGAGACCAGGTGTTTTCTTTAAAGGAATGGGACGAGGATGCGTGCAAGGAGCTGAGCACAATATCCGGCTGCATGACGAAGACCATTTCGTGAGAGGTCTCGACGCCTGGCACCTGCTGACATAGATGATGTGAGACGGCATCTGCAAGAGATGTTAGCTGCTGGTGTAATACAAGAATCCAGAAGCCCTTATGCTTCCCCCATTGTGGTAGTGAGGAAAAAGAATGGAACAGTAAGGATGTGTGTGGATTATCGCACCTTAAACCGGCGGACTATCCCTGATCAGTACACAATGCCCCGCATTCAGGATGCTTTGGACTGCCTAAACGGGAGCAAGTGGTTCTCTGTGCTGGATCTCCGCAGTGGGTACTACCAGATCCCGATGGCCCCAGAGGACCGTGAAAAGACGGCCTTTATCTGTCCGCTATTTCTATGAATTCATGAGGATGCCTCAAGGGATTTCAGGTGCCCCAGCCACTTTTCAACGATTGATGGAGCGTGCAGTGGGGACATGAACTTACTAGAGTGCCTGGTATACCTAGATGATGTTATTGTGTTTGGCAGCTCACTGGAGGAACATGAGAGCAGATTATTTAAGGTATTGGACCGACTGGAGGACTTTGGCCTTAAACTGTCCATTGATAAGTGTCAATTCTTTCAAACATCAGTAAAGTATGGGACACATAGTATCCACCGAGGAATAGAGACCGACCAAGTAAAGTTGAGACCTTGACCACCTGGCCACAGCCCAAAAATCTAAAAGAACTGCAAAGATTCCTGGGATTCTGTGGTTATTATCGGCGTTTCATCAAGGACTATTCAAGAGTGATCCGCCCTTTTCTTAACCTTACTCAAGGGTATCCCCCAACCCACAAAAAATACCAAAAGTCAGCGTCCCTCAAGACTGAAAGAGTGTATTTTCATCCGAGTGAAGTATTTGGGGCCCGCTGGCCTCCTGATTGTGAGACTGCTTTTCATGAGATGATTTATCAACTTACCCATGCTCCAGTGCTGGCCTATGCCAATCCAAGAAAGCCTTATGTCCTGCACACTGATGTTAGCTTGCAAGGGTTGGGGGCTGTGTTGTACCAAGAGCATGAGAATGGCCTGAGACCAGTGGCCTTTGCCAGTAGAAGTCTGACCCCATCCGAAAAGAACTATCCTGTACATAAGTTAGAGTTTCTAGCTTTGAAGTGGGCTATTGTTGACCAATTCCATGAGTACTTGTATGGGGCTAAAATACTAGTAAAAACTGACAATAATCCTTTAACCTATGTGCAGACCTCAGCTAAGTTGGATGCCACTGGCCATAGGTGGCTTTCTGCATTATCTACATACGACTATGCTCTCGAATACCGAGCAGGTCTGAACCACATAGATGCTGATGCTCTCTCCAGGAGGCCTGTTCCCAGAATGATTGGGTCCGATTGGCAGAACCTGACATTCGGCACTCTGCGGAAGTTTGACAGGGAGGAACAAATGTCCACGGACGAGTGGACTGCATGGTGGATTGCTTGGGACCCTCTGAGAATTGCATACCTGCTGCTTATTGCCACTTTTCTGCAATAGACATTGGTGCACTGCCTCAGCTGGACAATGACAGTATTCGAGGGCTCAATTCAGCGATCCCATGATCAAAGCAGCTTTAGAAGCCCCTATGCAGGAAAAGATGTGTCCAAATTACGCCCACTGATTTGAGAACTGCACTGTTATACAAAGAAGGTCCTAAATTGAAACTGATCAATAAACTGTTATACAGAGAAACAGTAGACAGAGGGGACAAGTAGACAAACAACAACTAGTGCTGCCCACTGCCTTCGAGACTCAGTATTGAGGTCCTTGCACAACCACATGGGGCACCTTGGTATAGACAGAACACTTGACTTGGTGAGATCCAGATTCTATTGGCCTAAGATGGGGCTGATGTGGAGCAACACATTCAACTTGTAGTCGCTGCTTACAGAGGAAAGCTTTGCCCCAGAGGGCTGCCCCCTGTTAACATAACCACCAGTGCACCCATGGAGCTGGTCTGTATTGATTTTCTAAGTTTGGAGTCAGATCAAAGAAATATCAGTAATGTGCTGGTGGTCACTGACCATTTCACGAGATATGCCCAAGCTTTCCCACCAAAGACCAGAAAACATCCACTGTAGCCAAAGTACTTGTAGAAAACTTTTTTGTTCACTATGGGGCTCCACAAAGAATCCATTCTGATCAAGGGAGAGACTTTGAGAGTCGTCTGATCAAAGAGATGCTTCTCTGTGGGGAGTGCGAAAGTCCAGAACCACTCCTTACCACCCCCAAGGGGACCCACAGCCTGAACGTTTCAACCGCACTTTGCTAGATATGCTAGGCACCCTGCACCCAAAGGACAAGCCTAGAGGGAGCCAACAAATTAGCACCCTGGTACATGCTTATAACTGCACCAAAGTGATGCCACTGGTTCTCCCCACTGCCTGATGTTTGGAAGAGAAGCTCGACTACTAGTAGATGTGTGTTTTGGGTCTCTCCTGATGGGGTTCAAGCTGACAACTATTTTACAGTATGTGCAAAGTTAAAGGCCCAGCTAACTTATGCGTACCAACTGGCTCAAACCATGGCTGCCAAAGAAATCTGGCCAACAAAGAAAGGTATGATAAAAGGTGAAAGCACAGGAACTCCAGGAGGGAGATCGGGTATTGCTAAGAAATCTGGGACTGCATGGCAAGCACAAGATTGCTGACAGATGGCACCATCTCCCTCACATTGTAGTGGGCAAACTAGATGATCTGCCAGTGTACAAAGTAAGGCCTGAGAATAATTCAAAGATGTAAAACAATGCATAGAAATCATTTACTGCCCATTGGACAAATCTTAATTGAGTGTGAGCCCCTAGAAGATGCCCCCTCTGGACCAGTGACTAGAGCTGCTGCTAAGAAAAGATCAAGAAAGTCTGCACCTACAGAAGCAAAGTTAAAGTGTTCCCCTCCACAAGTCCCAGTTGAGCATGACTGTCGGTCCATATCGGAAGAAAGTGAGAGTGACTTTGAATACTATCCTTCTTACGAACTGAGTCAATTGTTTCGGGGCAATCCCCTAGTCAATACTGGAGATGAAGCTGGGCCTTCTGGACTGTCCAAGCCCCAGCTTCTCCTGGAGCCAATGCTCCCAGAAAGTGAAGTGCAAAGCATCAGATCAGATGAAATGGAATCATTGTGCATGGTTGAACTGTTTGAGCTTTCAGGGGGAAAATGATAGATTGGGGCAGACTGGTGATACACCAGAACAAGAAGAGTATTTTGAGTGTCTGACAGTCCACTGCCAGTGTCCAAAGCTCTTCATGCGAGCCAAATGTTGTGGACTCAGAAACTGCAACTCCTGGAGCTGAAAGTGCCCCAAGTTCTAGCCTTCTACCCCCATGGAGACTCCCTGACAAGTGAGGACAATGCTGAAAATGAGGCTCAGAGTGCAGAGACTGTAACAGTTCCCCTAGAAAGACTGGTCGAGCTGTAAAGCCTGTGGTGCACCTCAGTTATGATTCCCTTGGGAGGCCTGTGGATTTGCCTCTCAGTGTTGTCCATAAAGGAGTGTATGTGTCCCCGAGCTCGTTGCCCAAACTGAGCGTCAGTGCTAACTCCAGTTACTTGTGTTGCCCTCTACATGGTGCCCTTGCCCGGCCCAGCCCCAAGGTAACTGATAGGAAGGGCCCCTCTTCAGGTTTCATGTACAAGAGGTAATAACTTGAGTTATGGTACAATGTGTGTGAATACTGTGTAAAGAGTGACATACTGCAATGTTTCAGAAATGTGTTCTTGGTAAATGATATATTGACTGATGATTACATGTGTGAGCCTAATGCAAATGTATATGGTTGCAGTTGAAACTTATGGGTACTTGCTTGACGCGACGCCAAGCTTTCCCAGGCCAGGAAGGGTGTAACCCCTGCAAATGGGGGTTCCCAAAAGACTTCCAGGAGCTTGCTTGAATGCTCCAAGCCTGAATGGTGTTTCGGCGTTTAAGCCATTTATCAGTGAGTGTTTTAGAACCTCTGGTACTGTCTTTAAGAGCTGTCTGCTTGCAGACATAATTAGTTTGTATGGGGACTGTGTGCTTCTCTGTTTGAGTACCACTCGAGCTGATGCCAATTCACTCCATTTTGCAGTCACTAGAGTGCAAAGGGAACCTATCTGAAAGATGTAACTGTTTGCCAGAAATCATTTACAGTAATAATGAAATTACAGTTTGTCTAACCTGCTTTCTTTGCAGTCAGAACTGTGTCTGCCTAGTTCCCATTCTGGTTTTGAGCTGCTGAACTGGACCAATCAGTGTGGGGTAAGCTAGCTCTAAAATGGTGCCTTGGACGAATCAGAACTTGGACTCATAATCTGAGCCAGCCACAAGAGGATTGTATGGGCAGTGACTCTGGGAGATGTAGTTTAGACTTGGCCTTTTGGACCAACAGCAGCAGTCTATTGTGAGTGGCCCAATCCAGTCAAGAACTGGGAGGAACTCAAAGGAAGTGCCGGTTTGTCTGTTGGGAGTTTCAGTTGAGCTTTGGCAGTGAAGGGAAAGGAACCCTGTGCTCTTCAGTGACAGTTTTAGTCAAAAACATGTGTAAGGTCCAGAGTTCCGTCTGCAGCTTGTTAGGACTGAACCGTCCTGTGAAGAGAATCAAAGGATATCTGAAGAGAAACCAGGCTCACCCTGTAGAAGACTGGAGGAATTGCTGAAAATTGCACTCGGTCTGTCAGGAACTGAATCTGCTTGTGTTCTCCCGGTATTGTGAGTAATTACATCGGGATACAGATGCAGCCTGCCTGGTATAGTGCTTTCTTTTACCATATAAATGTGTGAAGAGGTTTGTGTACCTCAAGTGAATCCTGCTGCCATTAAGTGACTTTTGCCTGTGACTGTTTACCATATAAATGTGTGAGGAGTCTCTTGGAGCTCAAGAGTAGCCCTGCTGACATTGAAGGACCCTATCTTATTTGGAGGTCGTGAGTACTAATTCCGGGTCGCTCCTGTTGAATTGCCACATTAAATCCAATGGAATTACTGTACTGTGACTGTTTAATTCTCCTTTTTCTCTGTGTGAAAAGGGCCCCTACCAGCTGCCACGGTTTGGACTGCCACTAGGGCTTGGGTACCCAGGGACAGTAACTGATAGGGATAGGCCTGTGCACAGAGCCATAGGTAGATGAGTAGAGTGATAAGCTAATTAACCTGATTTTCCCCTGTCCTTGTTATATCCCCCTAAATAAATCAGAGCTGCTTGTTTCAGCAAAGTTATACTGCCTGAGGTATTTGTCTATGTTAAAGTACTGTACTGTGATTGTTGCACTGTATCTTATTTCACAGGAGGTCCCAGTGCCGGAACCAGTCCTGGGGTAAGTGTATACTGTAAAGGTAATTCTGATGTATTGTGGGGCCACTAGTGGGAAGAAAGGGGTGCAGTGTCCCAGAGGCTGTGACCAAGTTAGTTTAACTATTGTAAACCCTGACCTCTGGGTGGAGGCACCCGCCATTGGATCCAGGTCCCTCAACCTGTTAGTGGAAAATCAGGCAGGGGTAGTAGCCCCTGGGATAGCGCCATCTAGGGGTTACAAATAGAACATATTTTACATAGTGAATAAAAAGTGTAAAAACAATTGTTATCATTTACAGAAATGATCCAGAAGCAAATGATCTGATACACTTTAATGGACCAACATAGATGTAACAACAAGAATAAAGTGCTGTAGCTTTTGGACCAACAAGTCCTTCTTCAGAAGCGTAATGACAGTTATTTAGCAAAAACAATACTTTAAACACCCATTTCATGCAGAAAAAAAACAGAAAGAATCTCCTTTGGTTTAAAATACTCATTTAAAAAAAAACAGAAGATGATGTCAGAGGAGCTTAACAGTACCATGTCATCTTAAGCTGGGAGAGTCTCAGGGTCAAAGTTGCTTGGTGCAGAAGACATACAAAGAACTCTACTGCATATAAATAAAATTGACATATGCGATAACAACTACTTGAGCAGATGCCTCTTAAATTATGAATGTCACAATCTGTCACAATTTACCATTTGAAAAAAGGAATTCATTGTAACTATAGTCAAGCAGAGGAAGAATCTCTGCGATCATTGTATAAGGATAAAATGTGACCTAACATCAGAGGAGATACTAATCCTGCTTTTTTTTTCCCTTCTTATCCGGACAGTAGTAAGGAGGTATTTTGCCAATCATTTGATCATATTATCATCTTCACAGTTAAATAATATGAATGTTAACTAATTTTTTGTGAAATTTGGCCAATCTAAGAATAGTCCTAACCAGTAATGTCTAGGTTTGTCATACCAAAGACACTTCCATAACATATGAAGTATGTCTTCCCTCTTCCCTGTTTGACAGTCACAAATTTCCTGTGTCTTAGATAGTTTCTTGTATCCAACTTTAAGTAAGTTACTTTCCAGCACATTTTTTTAGGTGTCTGGGGGATAGAAGGAAGGCAAGATAGGATACTATGGTTGAGAGGGGAAGGAGAACTACAGCTGGAGGAGGACTTTAAGAAAGCGGAAGTGCTGAATAGTGGCTTCTGCTCGGTCTTCATGGAGGAGGGGATGGGTAGGGCCCCGAGCTGAGGGGGAGGGGTAAGGAAGACAAAAAGGTGGATCATAGCCTATCCGGCATAGACAGGATTAAGGAAGAACTAGGCAGGTTAAAAGTTGACAAATCAATGGGGCTGGATGGCTTGCACCCGAGGGTACTCTGGGAAATGAGAAAAGAGCTGTCCAACCCACTGATGAGACTGTTTAACTTATCCCTGGATACAGGGTGTGTGCCAAGGAACTGGAGGAGGGCGGATGTGGTGCCACTGCACAAGGGGGCAGTAAGGAGATGGTGGAAAATTATCACCCTGTCATCCTCACTTCAGTGGTGAGTAATGTGATGGAGGCACTAATAAAGGACAGAGTGTTGGACTACCTGATGGACAGCAGCCTGCAGGACGATAGGCAGCATGGCTTCACAAATGGGAGGTCATGTCAGACAAACCTGATAGAGTTCTTCAGTTGGGCGATGCAGGTGGTTGACCAGGGAAGGATGGTAGATGTAGCCTATCTGAACTTCAGTAAGGCTTTTGACACCGTCCTTCACAGGAGGTTAGTAAATAAGCTGGAAAGCTTAGGGGTAGGATAAAAAATAACTAGGTGGGTGGAAAACTGGTTGGTGGACAGAAGCCAGACAGTGGTGGTAAATGGGGTGCACTCCAGGGTGAGGGGGATGATGAGTGGAGTGCCCCAGAAGTCAGTACTGGGACCCCTCCTCTTTGATATCTACAGTACATCAGTGATATAGCAGAAAGGCTGGAGGGAAGGATGTGCCTATTTGCAGATGATACGAAAATCTGCAATAAGGTGGACACCTCAGGGGGGTGGAGGCCATGAGGCGGGACCTGAAGATTCTGGAGGGGTGGTCAGAAACTTGGCAACTGAAATTCAATGCCAAAAGTATGCGGTGCTGCACTTGAGGTGTAAAACCCGCAGTAGCTTACACCGGGGATTAAAAAACAGAGTAGGACAGGGATCTGGGAATTGTAATATCAAACAATCTTAAGGTAGGTAGCCAATGCAGTAAAGCTGTGAGGAAGACAAATGGAATGTTGGCATGCGTTGGACGGGGCATAACTAGCAGGAGGAGGGAGGTACTGATGCCTCTTTACAAAGTCATGGTGAAGCTGCACCTGGAGTATGAGATTCAGTTCAGGAGACCACACCTGCGCAAGGACATAGATGCTATAGAGAGAGTTCAGAGAAGGGTAACCAAGATGGTGCACAGTATGCAGGGGAAGCCATACGAACAGAGGTATAAGGAATTGGATTTATGCCCATTGGATACCAGAAGGGAGAATGGGGGCATGATTGAAACTTTTAAGTACATGAAGGGGATCAGTAAGGTGAAGGAGGTGAGCTTGTTTAAAAGGAAGGAGGTGACTAAAACTAGAGGGCATAGCCTAAGATTGGAGGGAGGAAAATATAGAGGCAATGTGAGGGGTGGTTCTTCACAGAGAGGGTGGTGGAGGCCTGGAACAAGCTACCAGAGGAGGTGGGGGGCTGAAACAGTGGAGGGATTCAAGAATGCATGGGACAGACATATGGGGTTGGTAAGAGGGGGGAAGGGGGGGTCTGTGGAAATAGAGATGAGTAGGGGGAGGAAGGGGCAGACTTGATGGGCTGACTGGGTCCTTTTCTGCTGTCAAGAGTTCTATGCTTCTATGTGACTGAGAGATATTCCTTCCAGATGGTCTAGCACCAGGGTCTGCTCTCTTGTCTTAAGTAGTGGAACAGTTTCAGTATCCATGATATAATCTGGCCCTTTTTCAGTCTTAAGATGCAGTCATGTGCTTCATTTGTTTAATTTATTTGTAGTTTGTTGCCCACCCTGCCAATGAGGAACATTTTTCCTTCACTGCCACCAATATGTGTACATTATAGAGATACTTATGGTCTGCATTGGCCATTCTGGCCGAATACAGCACTGTCCCAGCAATAAAATGAAAGCAAACTAATTCAGAATCTGTAAGGATTGTGCTAAGCTCCTTTGCACAAGCCATCCAGAAGGAGGCTACCACTGAACAGGACCAGAATGTGCTGTAGTGGCCCCTTTCTGTTTGCATCAGCTCCAGCACCTGTCTGTGCTAGAGATGCCTATATGTAGCAGTAACCCACAACAGGGAATGCATTTCTATAGAATTAATGTACACCCCAAGTGAAAGGCAGAATGCGAATGGCTGAGTGACTTTCAGCGCACCCTGGAAGTGCATTAATTCTCAAGAAAACCATGCCCTGGTGTGGGTTATTGCACTTTTAAAATGGAAAATGTTCTTTTTTTTTTAAAGGAAAAAGGTTTCATTTTCCTGTAGTTAAGTTGTTGCTCAGTAAAATATGTGAGTTTTGTTAACAAAGGCTGAGCACCTTTGAATAAACCCATGAAGTGCATTTATTTTGGAGAAGCCTATGCAGTGTTGTGGGTTTTTGTGTTTAAAAAAGTGGAAACTATTTTTTTTTTTTTTTTTATTTTAATTTATTTGGGTTGTTTGTAGGTAGATTAGGGCAGGTTAGTTGCAGACATGTGCTGTGTTTAGACCATAGGTTCTCAGACTTTGTCAAGGTGAGCCTTACTGTTGGATTGGACGACAACCCGGGCCTCCACATCTGAATACAGATGAACATTGCAACAGTACAGTGCTTACCAGCAATGTCCCATTGTGTTAGAGGGGAAAAGGAAGTGCAAAAGAAGAAGAAAACCACTTTGGTTCTCAAAAACAGTAGCAGAAGAGGTCAGAGCCAAAAGGCTGGCCTTCAGGAAATATAAGGGAACACAGCGGGATGAAGATAGGGAGGCATACCAAACTTCCGTAAGGAAAGCAGGAAAGGCAGTAAGGCAGGCAAAGGCCCAAACCGAGGAAACACTAGCACAAACAGTAAAAGAAGGTGACAATACTTTCTATAGATACATTACTGAAAGGAGAAAGTCCAGAGGAGGTATTGCTAAGATAAAAGGAGATAAGAGGGCGTGGGAGGAGGAGGACCATGTAAAAGCATCTATCCTAAATAGATACTTCTGCTCAGTATTTACTGAAGAGAAGGTAGGGCAGGGCCCACAGCTCAGCACCATGGACACAGAGGGGTGGGAGGTGTGCACTAGTCCCTTCACAAAAGAAAGGGTCCTACAAGAGCTCGATAAGCTTAGGGTGGACAAGGCACTGGGACCTGATGGCATACATCCCAGGCTACTAAAGGAGCTAAGGGTGGAACTAGCAGAGCCATTATCAGAACTGTTTAGTGAGTCTCTGAGCACAGGAGAGGTTCCAGAAGACTGGAGAAGGGCTCATGTTATCCCGCTCCACAAGAGTGGTAGCAGGGAGGAGGCAGGGAACTATAGACCAGTCAGTCTTACCTCAATATCAAACAGTATCAAACCTGCCTCTTAGCCAAAAAAGTCCTCCTCAGGGTCATGCCCCCAGGCATTGAAAAGCACTTCATTGACCACCACAGCATGCAGCAAACAAGAAGTTCACAACAACTAACCTTTCTTGTTCCCAGATGCCAGACTACCATGGGCCAGAGGGCTTTTGCCCACAGAGCACCACACTGGTACAATACTCTCAACAAAGAAACTCTTACTGCTGCTGCTCTTGGCCCTTTTAAGAGACAACTCCGACTTCATCTCATTTCAACTAGTTGTTGTGACTGCCTCGCCTAATCAGGGGCCCACCACTCACTGCCCTCCACTTCAGTCTTGACAGCTATCTCTTCCTGACTTGCCCCCTTCTACCTGCCTCACCTGCCCACCCTGCCCTCTCTCCTTTCCTCCTCCGGCATTTCCGACTTTTATCCTCCCCACCTCCCTTTTTAGAGCTTCACCTCACTCTACCTCCAACAGCCTTCCTGCTCGCCCCCCCACCTGCAGCACTTATTTCTAAGATTGCCTCCACTGGTATGTCATGCTACCTAACATTTGGCACATTTTGAATTTCTGGAATTTCCTAAGCCTCAGTCTCTTGCTTCTTTTTATTGTGTAACTATGCATTATTATGTCGACCTTTGTATGTATGTATACCCCCATTCCTTCGACGTGGAACCTTTGTAAACGAGCAGTTCCTACTCAAAGGTATTTGTAATCCTAGATTTCAATAAAATAAAAAAATAAAAAAAATAGTGGTCAAGATTATGGAGGCACTCCTTAAGGAAAGGATAGTGCAACACCTGGAATCCATAGGAGCACAGGATCCAAGACAGCATGGGTTTACAAAAGGAAAGTCCTGTCAAACTAATCTCATAGATTTCTTTGACTGGGTAACCAGAGTGGTGGACCAAGGGGGAGCAGCTGATGTCGCCTACCTTGACTTCAACAAAGCTTTCGATACTGTTCCACATAGAAGATTGATTAATAAGCTGGGTAGGCTTAGGGTGGGTCAGAAGTTGGTCAACTGGGTGGCAAACTGGTTGACGAGCAGGAAACAGAGAGTGGTGGTAACCGGTATACAGTCAGAAGAGATGCAAATCACAAGTTGGGTACCTCAAGGATCAGTCCTGGGGCCAGTCATCTGCAATATCTTCATCAGTGACATTGCAGATGGACTGGAGGGTAAGGTTTGTCTGTTTGCAGATGACACCAAGATCTGCAACAGAGTAGATGATCCAGATGGGGTGGGCAGAATGAGAAGAGATCTGGATAAACTAGCAAAATGGTCGGAAGAGTGGCAACTGGGGTTTAATGCAAAGAAGTGCGAGATCATGCACATAAGGAAGAGAAACCCTAAAGCCACCTATAGACTGGGAGGGGAGTTGCTGGCAGTCACAAGGGAAGAAACAGACTTGGGCATCATCATCACTGATGACCTGAAATCATCCAAGCAGACCACTAAAGCAGTAGGTAAGGCTAGGGGATGTTGGGGTGTATTAGTAGGGGCATCACAAGTCGGAAGAGGGAGGTAATAATCCCTCTTACAAGACACTGGTTAGGCTCCCATCTGAGTACTGTGTGCAGTACTGGAGGCCGCACCTTCACAAGGACATTAACCAAATTGAGGCAGTCCAGAGAAGGGCAACCAAAATGGTGCAGGGACTGCATCAGAAAACATATGAGGACAGATTAATGGAGCTCAATAGTTATGCCCTAGAGCAAAGGAGGGAGAGAGGTGATATGATCGAAACATTCAAACACCTTATGGGCATTAACAAGGTGAAAGAGTCTAACATGTTTCAATATAAGGAAAATAGCAGGACAAGAGGACACAGCATGAGATTAGAGGGAGGCCGATGAAGGGGTAATGTGAGGAAGTTCTTTTTCACAGAAAGGGTGGTGGATGCATGGAACGGCCTACCTCAAGAAGTGGTGGATATTAATACAGTGCAGGGCTTCAAACAGGCATGGCATAGGCATAAGGGAGCAATACAGATGAGTATGAATAGACAGACCATTGACAGAGCAAAGGCCAATGGCACATTTATAAGGTAGAAAAAGAAATGAGCAGACTGGATAAGCTGTGCGGTCCTTATCTGCCATCAACTTTTATGTTTCATTGTATGGTTACATAGGCGACCTTAAGTCTCTAAAGCAGCATCTCTAACCATTTCGCTAAAGTAACATCTTTATTCACTGGATGGTTAAGAGTGCTTCTTTGACTCGCAAGTCTTGCCATACCATAGACCACCATTAGATGGTCATTTTGTCTCTGAATGTCATTCACTGCTTTCACTATTAGATGGTGCTGCTTTGCGCAAACTGCTTTTTCCCACACACAAGAAAAACATCCCACTTTCTCAGAATATTCATTAAAATCCTATTCTTTTCTGTCTAAACCAGTGTTTTTATCCTAATACAAGAAAATGTTTTCCTTGCACTTCCCACTTATACTTTAAGAACAATTTTGTGATTCAAAACTTGAAAAATATTTTGTTGTGAGCTGTGAGGCTTGAGAGACCTTAGCAAAAGTACTTGTAACCCCTAGGTGGCGCTATCCCAAGGGCTACTACCCCTGCCTGCTTGGCTAGTAGTAGGTTAAGGGGCCTGAGTTCTGAAACGGGTGCCTCCACCCGGAGGTCAGGGTTGGTAGTGGTCAAGCTAACCTGGGCACAGCCACTGTAATCCCCCTCTTTCCCCTGTAGTGGCCTGAACACTGTACAATGATCACTTTCACAATACACCTGGTACACCACACAAGTACCCACACTGTTTGCACTTACCACCAGGGTTGGTTCCTCTGGCTCGACCCTGGGGACCCCGTGTAAAACAAGGCTAGGCACAGCAAATAGCAACAGAACAGTACTTTGAGCACAAACAGGAACCACAGTCAGATTACATGCAGAAAAAGTTAGATCTGATTTATTCAGGGGACTTGAACAAGGGAGGGGCAAAATCAGGTTAATTAGCTTAAAGGTTGTATCAATCAAGCAGTTATGCATGCGCTTTGAGTCCCCCACACAGTCACACCTCTGGGTACCCAGGTGGAGAAGAGGTGGGCTAGCCAGGACAGATGCCTGGGGTTGGCCGGTGTCGCAGCTGGTTGGGGCCCTGTGATAGAAAACACAACATGCATAGTACACAATATTTGTAATCCGGAACCAGAAGGCTCAGTTCGTAAAGGAAATTAAGCAACAAGACAGTCAGATGACACACTCAGATTAAGCTGTTGTTGCAGGGAGCTACCCTGGTATTTACTTACGATGCCCAAGACTGGACACAGGCTGGACGAAAATCGAGACTACAGGTGGTTGTTCTGGAATGCCAGGAGAAGCAGGGCCCACACGAGTCGCAGAGGTGTCATTCCTGTTCAGGTGTGGAGCAGGGGGCAGATCCCCAGGCAGGTCTCTCATCGATGATTTCTCTGTGCAATGGGTAGTCTGGCTGGGCCAGTCTGGCAAGGCCCAAATCGCATGGAGACAAACTCGGATGCAGTCCATTTTGGGCTGGATACAGCTTCCAGCAAGCAGAACACAGTTCACACAGTGGGGAACTAACTCACAACCCACTAGCAGCTCATAGATCATTTACATGTAAGGGAATTCTACTGTACCAGGCAAAGCGCTCCCCAGTCACAATCGCAAAGTCTGTGCACACACTGGGAGCTTAGGGGTAGCTGGAACTCCTGACAGGCTGATCGCATTCAGCAAAAATCTTTGGTCTTCTTCAGGTTGAGCCTGGCCCACTTCAGTAGCTTACTTTAGTCACACAAACTTGGATTTAGTCCAAAATAATTCTCTTCTCTCCCTCTCAGGAGCAACAGACAGACGTGCGGGCCAAAAACTCAGCCTTTTCCCAGTTCTCCCATGCGAATCCACTCAGGATTGCTGCTTAGAATCATTTCAGCTCCTTGCTCTTCAGTTTCCAGCTTAGATCTAACTGAAAACTGCAAGCAGCATGGGACTTCCCCAAGATCCAAAAGGTTTGGTTGGCTGATTTGGCTGTCAGTCAAGGCAAGAGCTCCCTCTTCAGTTGCAAAAAAGGCGCAAAAAGTTCAGAACTACAATTCCTGCAAATTTTGACTTCAGACAGCTCCTGTAGTCCGACTACATTTTAGGTCCCACCAGTACTGTTTAGTCCAATTTGCAGTCCAGGACCAAGATAGTGGAGACAAACAAAACAGTCCTTGCCACAAAGAAAGCAGGTTAGACAAACTACACTATCATTATCACTCTAAATGATTTTCGGTAAATAGTTACATCTTACAACAGAGCTCCCTCTCAGATTACAAGAGCTGCAATCAGGCAGCTCTTAAAGAGACAGTACACAGAGGCTATACAGGCTCTGGTAATCACATTTAAACTGCTAAAACGCAAGACACCAGCCTGGCAGTGAGCATTTAGGCAAGCTCAAGGAAGACTTTTTGGGAACCCCCATTTGTAGGGGGTTACATACTCTTTTTTTGTGTTACAGAATGTTTTAAAGTTTCTCTGATACTGTTATACAGTACATGGGTTACTGTGAAAAAACAAGTTTGTGTCTAGTTTCCTTATATGTTATTCACAGAACTGATTTTTTCATTCTTTAATGAAGGCTTCTTTTAGGAGCACTTTTGCATGGCATTTACAGTGCTCTCATAACAGGGCTGCACTGTTTGGGGCCTCTGTCTATAAACTAAGCTCGCCCATCCCGATTTATAAGCAAATGATTGTTGTAAGAGTAAAGTGGGCTCTCTTTAGAACTATGCAGCCCTGATTAACATAGAAACATAGACTTTGACGGCAGATAAGGACCGCTTGGCCCATCTAGTCTGCCCATTTCTCTACCTACAGGATAGGCCGCAGATCCTAGTTAACCAACAGCCTATTTCTTCCTACCCCCCACAAGAATTGCCTTATGTCTGTCCCATGCATTCTTGAATTCTCCCACAGTTTTAGACCCCACAACCTCCTCAGGAAGGCTGTTCCATGCATCCACTACCCTCTCTGTGAAATAATATTTTCTCACATTGCCTCTGAACCGCCCCTCTATCTTTAAATTGTGTCCCCTTGTTCTTGCACGTCTCTTTTTCTGAAAGATGCTACCCTCTTGGACTCTGTTGATTCCACTGAGGTACTTAAAAGTTTCTATCATGTCCCCCTCCCTTCTTTCCTCAAGGGTATACATATTAAGCTCCTTTAGTCTCTCCTCATACGGCTTCTCTTGCAGACCCTGCACCATTTTATGGTCCTCCTCTGGACTGCCTCTATCCTGTCTATGTCCTTGCAGAGATGGGGTCTCTAGAACTGGACACAGTACTCCAGATGGGGTCTCACCAACTGTCTGTACAGAGGATAACAACTTCCTGTTTTCTGCTGCTGATGCCTCTCCTATGCATCCCAGTATACCCCAGCCCTCCCTACTGCCTTCTCACATTGCTTGCTAACCTTAAGGTTGTCTGATATGATTACCCCAGGTCCCTTTCCTTTTTTGTTGTTGTTACTACCTCCCCCCCATTGTGTATTCTTCCCCTGGGTTCTTGTTTCCCAGGTGCATTATTTTGCACTTCTTTGCACTGAATCCTAGCTGCCATACTTCTGACCATTCCTCCAACCTTGCCAAGTCCCTTCTCGTCCTTTCCACACCTCCTTGTGTATCAACCCTGTTGCAGATCTTTGTGTCATCGGCAAAGAGGCATACTTTTCCTTCCAGTCCCTCTGCAATGTCACTTATAAAGACATTAAAAAGGACTGGACCCAATACTGAACCCTGTGGTACCCCACTAGTACCCCTTCTTCAGAGTGGACTCCATTTACAATTACCTTCTGTGTCCTGTTGTCCAGCCAATGTTTTACCTATGCTACCACCCTGGGACCCACCCAGGCTGGTTAATTTGACTATTAATCTTTTGTGTGGGACTGTGTCAAATGCCTTGCTAAAGTCTAGGTAGGCCATGTCCACAGCCCCTCCCTGGTCTACTACTTTGGTCACCCAGTCAAAGAAATCTAGTAGATTCATCTGACATGATCTTCCCGCTGTGAACCCATGCTGTCTTGGGTCCTGTGCCCCACTGGCCTCTAGGTACTCAACTATTCTTTCCTTCAGAAGTGACTCCATCACTTTCCCTACCACAGAGGTCAGACTGACAGGTCTGTAGTTTCCTGCCTCTGTCTTGGTCCCACTTTTGTGAAGGGGAATCACATCCGCCTTCCTCCAGTCCTCTGGTACCACACCATCCTCCCATGATTTATTAAAAAGAGTTGCCAGTGGTTTCACTAGTTCCCCCCTTAATTCTTTTAGAATTCTGGGGTGAATTCCATCAGGCCCCATTGCTTTGTCCACCTTCAGTTTTAGGAGTTCTTGCAGAACCCTTTCTTCTGTGAAAGGACTGGGATCGACCCCCCTATCAAGAGTGCTTCTGTTAATTGGATTAGGCACTTCCCCCTCCTCTTTTGTGAATACTGAGCAGAAATATTCGTTCAGTATCCCTGCTTTTTCACTGTCCTCTCTGCCCACCCACCGTTCATTCTATTCAGCCTCACTATCCCTCCCTTTGTCTTTCTACGCTCGCTGATGTACCTATAAAACGTTTTATCCCCCTTCTTAACTGAGTTGGCTATCTTTTCCTCAGTTTGGGCCTTTGCTATTCTGACTTCCCTCCCTGCTTCCTTCTGCAGTAACTGGTACAGCTCTCTGTCCTGCTCTTTCTGTGTTTCCTTATACTTCCGGAATGCTGTCTTTTTCTTCCTGACTTTCACAGCCACCTCTTTTGAGAACCATAGTGGCTTTTTCTTTTGTTTTGATTTGTTTATTTGCTTCACACAAAGGCTTGTTGCCTCTGTGATGGCAGTTTTGATGATTCCCATTGTTGCTCCACACCTCCTTCTAGCCTGTTTGCTGAGTGCTTTTCTGAGGCACTCTCCCATCTTGCAAAGTCAGCCTCCTGAAGTCAGTACCCTCACTTTTGTATGGCTTGACTCTGTAGCTGAGTTTAACGTGAACCACACTGTTTGATGGTCTCTTGTTCCCAGATGGCAACCCACTTCTAGATCTGAGATCCTCTCCTGCCCCCATTTGAGAGTACGAGGTCTAAGATTGCTCCCTCGCAGTGGGTTCGAAACTAGCTGTCTGAGGCCTGCCACCTGTAGGGCATCAGAATGGCCCTGCTCTTGGATGTGGCTGCAGCAAATGCTCCAGTTAACATCTGGCATAGTCAGGTCTCCCATCAACAGTATCTCCCTTTCTCTGCCATTCTAAGAATGCCTTCTATCATATCCTTGTCCATTCCCTCCCCTGACATGGGGTCTGTACACAACTCCTGTGCGGATTGTGGTGCCTTTCCAGTCTCCAAGGTGACCCACAGTGCCTCCTCTCCTCCCTGTTTACTCTTTGTTCAGTTGCTTTTATCCCTTCCTTTACATAGAGCTACTCCTCCACCTCTTCTCCCTGCCTGTCTCTCCTGTAGGTTATGTACCCTGGTATGTTAACATCCCAGTCATGGTTCTCTGTGTACCGTGTTTCTGTGACTGCTACCATATCGAGGCATCGCTCTTCCATCAAGGCCACCAGCTCAGGGAGCTTGTTGCCCAGACTACGGGCATTGGTACTCATTACCCTCCATTTCCTGATGGCCTTACTCCTTTTTGCCCCATCCCTGTCCTTCTTGCCTTTGTCACTTTCTCCATTTACCCCTGCCCTTCTCCCTATCAACACCTCTATGTTGGTGTTTACTGCACTTACTACCATGATTTTTTTGGGGGAGCTAGGATTTCCCTGCTCCTTTCCAGTGCCTCCCCCCTTGGCTAGTTTAAATGCTTGCCAATGAAGCATTTAAACCTATCACCTAGGATTCTGGTTGCCCTCCTGGACAGATGCAACCCATCATGCCAGTATAGGCTTGTGTCTCTCCAGGTGGACCCCCAGTCCCCAGTGAAGCCAAATCCCTGAGCTCCACACCAGTTTTTCAACCACTGATTGAATCCCGTGGTGCGGAACACCCTAGCCTCCTCGCCATAGATGGGCAGCACCTCCGAGAAGGTTACCGTGCGTGCTACTTGTCTAAGACCCTCCCAATTCCACAAACTCTTCCTGCACTTCTCTAATCTATTTCTTAGCCAGGTTATTTGTCCCTAGGTGGACAGTGATATCCAGCTCCCTCCCCTGTGCAGCTGCTCCGGCAATCCTGAGGATTCGCTCCCTATCCCTTCAAGCCATGGCGCCAGGCAGGCACCTTACCTCCCTCTCCCCTTTGTCCCCCAGTTCTACCTTCCTAACAATGGAGTCCCCCACCAGGAGTTGTTTCCTTCCCCTTCGGGGTCCCCTGCTACCTTCTTGTGGGTCTCCTTTGTGGAGGTTCCCAGCACGCTCCTTGGTCTCCACTGCGAGTGCCTCCACAGAGGAACCACACTTTGCCAGAATGGCATAGGAATTGTGGAGAGGTACAGCTGGAGGGATGCGCCTCTGTTCCACCACTCTCACCCTCCCTGAGCCCACTGTGGTCCAACTGCTCCTCTTTCTTGGCAACCTCTGAGGCAACGGCAGTGGCACTGGTGGTCCCTGGATGGAAGAGGAGGTCCCACAAATCCTGGCCAACTCAGCCTGGAGATGAGCATCCTCCTCCCTCAGCCCAGAGAGATGCCTGCAGATGGGACAACACCGCATCCTCCAGAACGTCTCCCGGAAGACTGCTGCTCCACAGCCACTGCACTGCACCACACCCATCATGTCTTATTTCTGGCCCCTTAACTGTTTGCAATCCTTACTCTTTTCTCTGTTTTTTTTCTCTCTCTCCTTACTTTCTGCCTGTGTGCCCTTTAAGCTCCCGATTGTCCTGTTCTGAGACAAGAATATCTTATATTTCTCAGTAGACCCCTTACCAGCAGCTAGAGGGGGCTGGAGAGCTACTCTTGCCCTTCTAGGATGGTGGGTCTTTGGTGGCTCTGTGATCACTCACTCACTTCCTGCTCCCAAACAGGAAGTTCCTGTTGTCAGTCAAATTCTGTGCCTATAAAGGTAGAACTAGCTTTGGGTGGGAGGGTAGGAGGACAATATAGTCCCGGTTGAGAAGTCCAGTCACACAGCAGTCCTTTCTCCTGGTGTCTTCTGCCAAGCTACTAGCAAAATCTTTCTAAGGCAGTCTTTAAATGTAGCTTCCTTCTAGCTAAGCCACTCCCCCTACTTACTAACTCTTTCTACAAGTAATTTAAACCTCACAGCTATCAAGTCTTTTCAATCACCTGAGATTTACACCTAGATAACTGTTCAGAAAACCATTCAGTTCAGTTAACTCAGACAAGCACACACTTTTTTTTTGTTTTGTTTGTTAGTTTTTCTTTTTACCCTAAATTAAAGTTCCAAGTACAAGAGTTCTGCTTCTTTAGTCCCAGTAGAGAAGTTCAGTCACACAGCAGTCCTTTCTCCTGGTGTCTTCTGCCAAGCTACTAGCAAAATCTTTCTATGGCCGTCTTTACATGTAGCTTCCTTCTAGCGAAGCCACTCCCCCTATTTACTAGATCTTTCTACAAGTAATTTAAAACTCACGGCGATCAAGTCCTTTCAATCACCTGAGATTTACACCTAGATAACTGTTCAGATTATTGCCTGAAGTCCCTCCCCCCCATCCTGGATGATCTATGATAAGTAACCAGCAAATTGGCATAAGTTACTGGTGCTCAAGTCACTATACAGAGCCGGGGGGGGGGGCGGTAAGCTTCTGTGGGCCCCTTGAACCCAACACTGGTTGTGCCACAGTAAATGCTTGTGACCAGATTACTACAGTTAGCTGTCTGCTTCTTCTGTCAGAAGCCTCTGCATTGGTAACTGCTTTCTCCAGATGCTCAGCGTGAGTCACTTTGGATAGTTACATGCAGTACACACAGTGCAAGTACTGTACTTCTGAAAAGAGAATCTGAAACATCCTGTCCATACTTGCGTGGAGCATTACTCTGTAGAAATCATGTGCCCTGTAGCAGGGATTAACCCATGACCTGATGTTATTCATCTGCCAGAGTCTAACAACTTCAAGAAAGAAAAACATGCAGATTTCCCCTAATTACTGTGTAGTCATCCTCAGAGTGGCAAGCAAGGGGGAGGTGCTGCTAGTTGGTGACTTGAGTCTGCCAGACATGGAGTGGAGCCTTCCAGTGGCTGTTTCGGCAAGGAGCAAGTTCATCCTTGACTCTCTACAAGGGTCTTTTCTTGGGCAGGTAGTCGGAGAACCAACTAGGGTTGGGGCAGAGCTGGATGTGGTGCTTACAAATGGGGACAGCATTGCAGATGTCACAGTGGGCAGTCCCCTTCGTACCAGTGATCATCATACAGTGTGGTTTAACATGTAAGGACAGGAGCAGAGAAAAACCACACAAAGACAAGGGTCCTGGACTTTGGGAGTGCAGATTTTTAAGAAATGGTAGACTGTCTCAGAAACTGCCTTGAAGGGGGGATTGCTAGAGAGGGGTAGAGATACAGTGGGGAACAGTAAGGGAGGGCACAATTAATGCAACCAGCCTCTGCCTGAAGGAAATGAGTAAAAGTAAAATGAAAAAGAGTCAGTTCTGGTTCTCTAGGAAGTGGCCAAGATAATGAAGGTAAAAAGGGTGGTATTCAGGAGCTATAAAGAAACACACAGGGAGGATGACGGGGGTTGGGGGGTATACCAAGTAAAACAGAAGGAAGCAGTGAGACGGTGAGAGGACCAAAGGTGCAGACAGGAAAGGATAGCCAAAGGGTAGCTAAAGTGGATGATACTTTCCTCAGATACAAAATTGACAAGAGGAAAGCAAGGGGAGGGATAGTGTGGATTAGGAGGGTGGCAGGACATGACTGCGCTGAAGAGGACCAGAAAACGATACCATCATGAACAGGGACTTCTGCTCAGTCTTCATAGTGGGGGCATGGACCACAGGGATTAACAGGAAGGGGGGGGGGCACATTGGATACAAATCCATTTTCAGAGGCAAGTGTGCTAAAGGGATTTGCAGCTCTGAAGGTGAACAAGGATATGGGAACAGACGAGATACACCCAAGGGTACTAATAGAACTTAGGGAGGTGCTAGCTGCCCCACTGACAGTCTTATTTAATATTTCACTGGAAACAGACATGGTTCCAGAGGACTGGAGAAAAGTGGACATGGTCCCGCTACATAAGATCAACAGCAGGGAAGAGGCTAGCAACTATAAACCGGTCAGTCTCCCTTCAGTGGTGGGGAAATTCATGGAAACCCTGCTTAAGGAAAGGCTGGTATAGTATCTTGAATCCAGAGGGCTGCAAGACCACAGGCAGCATGAATTCATGGGGGGGTCATGCTAGATGAATCCAATTGATTTCTTTGACATGGTGACCAGAGAACTAGATCAGATGTGGCCAGTGAACATGGCCTTTCAGGAGTTTAACAAGGTCTTCAGCACTCTGTGTGGCACAGAAGACTGATAAGGAAATTGAGCAACCTGGGGGTGGGACCCAAAGTGTTAAATTTGGTTACAAACTGTTCAATGAATGTGTGACAGAGGTCAGAGGTTAATGGCATCACTGTAATGATGAGAGAGTGACCATCAGGTGCTGCGGGGTCAGTACTGGGAATGGTCCTCTTCAGTGTCTTCATAAGTGACACTGTAGAGGAACTGGAAGGGAAGGTGTGCCTCTTTGCAGATAATAAAATCTATAATGGGGTGTACACTCAGGAGGGGGTAGAGAGAGAATGCACAGGGGTCTTGGGACACTTAGAGTGGTTAAGAGCATGGCAGTTGGGGTTCAATGCCAAAAATGCAAAATTATGTGCCTAGTGCATAACATCCCAGAAGTGGGAAATAGGATGGGGGTGGGGTACTGACAGTGACTAAGCAGGAAAGGGGCCTTGGGTTATCAACTGATTGCCTCAGATTGGCAAGGCTGTGTGACAAAGCAGTGGTTAGGGCTAATAGGATGCTGAGATGCATAAGGAGGGGTATCTCCAGCAGGAGGAGGGAGGTGCTGTTGCCACTCTATCGCTCTCTGGTGAGACCCCACCTTAAGTACTGTATCTAGTTTTGGAGCCCACACCTCAGAAAGGACATAGACTGGGTGGAGGTAGTCCTGAGGAAGGCAACTGAAATGGTGCAGGGATTGCACAAGAACCCTTATAAGGGGAGACTGAGGGATCTCAACATGTACACACAGGAAGAGAGGGGTCAAGAGGAGGACATGACAAAGACCTACAAGTACCTCACAGGGGTGAACAGGGTGCAGGAAGGGAGTCAGTTTCAAATGAGGAGAAACACCAGGTCTGGAGGCATGCCATGAAGCTGGAGGGGGAAAGTTTACTAGGGGTGTGAGAAAGTACTAAGGTTGGTGGATACCTGCAACAGACTCCCAGCAGAAGTGGTGGAGGCGAAAACTGTGTGTGGGTGGGTGGGGGTCTTCAAGCATGCATGGGACAGATGTAGGAGAATATTATTAAATAGGCAGAGAGGGGGTAGGGTCACTGGAGACCTCTAAGGATATGCGGATGCAGATTAGGCAGGAGACATCTGGGCAGACTGGGTGGGCCAAGCAGCCCTTTTCTACAGGTAAATTAATGTTTCTGTGATTAGACTGTCACTCTGAGGCAGAGATATACTGAAACCACCCCTGCACTCTGTCTCTCTATGTCTCATCCATGTATACCTTGTCTGCCTTCATCTTTACCCCATCCACCCTGTCTCACTGCATTCCATGACTCTTTACCTGTTCTTGTTCATCCCATGCCCATACACTCATTAGCCTGCAACCCATCTCTTTCCGGCCCTGCACATCTCTGCAAAAACTCCCTCCATTCTAACACCCTGCACTCCATCACTCTGCACCCCATCTTCCTGAACCCCATCCTCTCCATTATGCCCACTCCCCAACAGCCTATACACTGTCCTTGAAACCCCATCCCCTACCACACTACACCCCTGCATTCCACCACTTCACCCCATCCCTCTCCACCTCATCGCTCTGCATGCCATGCAGTACCTCTATACCTCCTCCTCTCCCGGCACCTTATTTCCCTGCATCTTGTCCCTCTGCACCCCTTGTAGCAGTACAGTATCCTGGAGGAGGTATATTCCAACATCCGTCAGCTCAGTGAATAACCAAGATGGAACTTTATCTACAGTTATATGATTCAGTGGTTTATACCACATTCATATACCCAGAAAAAAACTCCTGTAGGAATACCCCCTTACATCTGAACATGCCTCTTGGAGTGCCCCTTAGTCTGTGAATGTCTTTGTAGGAGCATACTGAGGACTTGTGTTGGAATTTAAACACACAGAAACCTTTAAAAAAGGGTCATGGAAACTCCATTTTGCCTCTCCTGCCTGCAGTTTTGAGATGTACTACCGCCCAGGAGCACAGAAATCTAGAAAATAGAGTTTTAAATGTCTATGTTCACCCATGTGCATGTATATGACAAGATCAATCAATCAATCCTTTATTTATAAAAGGCACTTTTCCAGAGCCAAAGTGCCTGTACATAAAACCACATATGATAACATTTAAAAACGTTCAGTATTCTTAAAAAAATAAATAAATAAATAAAATGTCCATTTTCAGTAAGTTAAAATCATATACCCAGCATGAAATCATGGACTAGAGTCTGGGATTGCTTGACTAAATAAAGCTGTTTTTAAAGCTTTGGATGGTCAGGCACTCTCGAATCTGACGAGGTAGAGAGTTCCACAGGGTGGGGGCTGCAAAAACAAAAGGCTGAGCCCCAGATGTCTTTAAACACACCCTGGGAATGAGCCATGATGGACGTGACTCAAAGTCCTGCAGCAGGCATCTTTTTTTTTTTTTTGTCTTTTCAAATTACACAGAATATTAAACTACAAAGGATCCTGTTAGAAACAGATATAGAGTGAATTTTCAGATATAGACAGTGGCCCAGATATTCAGGAATGCACCAAAGCCTGGCGTACGTCTGGCGCAGCACAAATCCGATGTGCCATGGTGTAACTGGAGCCATATTCAGAGGTTGCGCAGACTGAACTGCGCTAGCGCAACCTGGTTGAATATGGCAGAGTTGCACCGTGGCGCAAACAGAATTGCTCTATGGCACAGACAGAGGGGTGCCATGGTGCAAACAGATGCTCCAGTGCAACCCTGGAGCAGAGCAGCAGAGCAACAGAGGGGGGCAGGGCACAGAGAACAGACCCAGGAACAGGGCCATGGCAACACAGTGACAGGCACATGGAGGCCTCCACCAGCAGGGCACATGCAGGCACCCCGACACTGGACCCCAGAACAAAACAATGGCATGGATAGTAGGTGACAGGAGGTGCCAATGGCCAATAGATGGCCACCAAGGAAGCCCCCCCCAGCATGCAGCTGGCCATGCCCCACCCCCAAGACCATAGCAGGTCACACCCAGGACCATGTAGTCAAGCACACACAGGGAGCCCACACAGTGGGCACTGAACAGGCTGGGTGGCAGGCAGCATGACAGACCACATGGGACAGGCAGCACAACGCCAGTCAGAGGTCCCCAACACAGTATGCGGAAAGTACCCGACCACTGACCATGGCCGTGTGCCACCACCATGCGCACACCCACCACACACCGCTGACTGTTGCCCCATGGGCACCCCAATGCACAGCCACCGGCCCAGGGGATGGACACCACCACAATGGGACAGGCCACAGCACACAGCAGGGAACCACGGAAGCCCAACACGTGCCTCCTCACATGCACTCAACATGGTGGGCCACTGGACCACTGCAGCATGGCTCCTCACACCACCCACAAAGCAGACACAGACACAGGCGGGTATGCCAGACAATAGATATGTAAGGAACAACTATGTACAGGAACAGCAGGGGCTGGGGAGGGTAGGGACAGTGAGGGAAGGGAACAGGGACTATACAGTGGGAGGGGGGACTGTAGGGAACGGTCCAACAGGGGCAACTCTAGCGACGGCCCCGGACGGCCACCCTGGCATGCCAACCCTCACTCCTCCAGTAGCAAGGGGCAGGACAGGTGCTCAGTGCAGTGGCCCAAGGAACCATGCCCACCCACAGTGCGCATGTGTGCAATAGGGAACATGCCATCATAGGCAAAGTGTGCGTTGCCAGTCCTGTGCAGCTTGCACAGTGCTGATACATCACGCTGTTTGTGCATCTTGTACAATCGACACCATAGTGTGCATGTGCACTGCAGGCCTGAGCTCCGCACATGTGTGGGCATTGTGCCGCTGCTTACTCCAGCACAATACCATTGCGCACGGTGCAATATCTTGATATTCAGAAGCCACATGCAGATGAGCTCATCAGCCAATGCATGGTACAGTGGGGTGCATTAGCATAGCATTACCAGTGCGCATAGCCTCATTTGCATGCGTTGCACCACCAAGCGCCACCGAACAGCACAGGCCATGTACCGGCATTGCAACCTTGATAGATGTGGTGGATGCCGCAGCTGCACACTGGGGGCAGACGGCACTGCAGGGTGGGATGGACCAGGGTGATGCCAGGGCCACAGCGGGTATGCACTGTCACTTGTGTGGAGCATGCCATGGTTAGTCCTCTGCTATGCTGTGCCCCTTGCCTGTCCGTAGCACCCATGCCACCATGCACACCCTGCCCACCCTCATCCCCAGGACTGCACTGCTCATCACACCCTGCTGGTGACATGCACCCACTGGGTGGCCTGTGGGGTCGTCTTTATGTTCATATCTGTGGCACAGCGCAGGGCTGTGCTGGATGAAGGTGTCCTGTACACTCCCAGGATGTGTGGCGCAGACATTGCTGTGTGCCCCGTGGCATTGCACACCACTTGGCAGTTGCTGCTAGGGCACCCCCTCCTGTTGATGTGCACCAGTCCCACAGGGCCAGGTGGCATGCAGGTGTCCACGTGGGTCCATTCACTGGCTCCACTCACTCCAGGCATGCATGCCACCCTGTGGCTGTCCTGTATCGGTGCTGTATGCTCCGCCTGTGTGCTGGGGAGATGGCTGCAGTCCACAGCACGTGGTAGTGCAGCAGTGGGAACCTGTGTGGGGAGGCAGACTGTGGCCACCTGGGTGATGCCTGTGGTGTCCCCTGTTGGTCCTTAGCTAGTGCATGGCGAGCAGGCACATGATGGCGGTCACCATTATCTCCATGGACATGGCATGGCTGTGTCTGGTGGGTGCTTGCAGCTCCGCACTGCACAGCTTGCAGGGCTGCCTCAGCATGGCCCTGTTCAGGCGGTACTGGTCCACGATCTTGTTCTCACTTTGGTCCCAATGATGCTGTGGGTCATAGTACTGCCTGTGTTGGGCATGCTATCACCGGGCCCTTCATCGGCCATGTAGCTGTTCCTCCTGCCGCCTCACACTCCTCATTACCACCTCCATCAGGATAGGCACACTTTCCATATCTCATGCTGTCCACTGTCCCCCTGGGTGGTTGGCTGCTGGCTGTGTGCCACCCTGGTACATAGACTTTGTATCTGTGTGTGTGTGTGTGTGTGTGCCTCTGTCTGTCTCTCTCACTCTGCCTCTCTCTCTCTCTCACTCTGCCCCCTCTCTCCCCCTCCCATGCCACCTCTCTGTCCCTCTCCCTCTGTGTCTGTCTGTCTCTCCATATCTCTCTCTCTCACTCCCACTCTTGGCACAACTGCTGTGTATGTGTTTATGCCCTGTTTTACTAGGAACAAGTCTGGTCGGAGCAGCTTCAATTTGCTCCACACTTGCGCCATGGCTGCATGGTTGAATATGCCACTGTGCTGGATATTCATGGGAACGCCCCCTGCACTTGCACTGCATACATTATAGTTGCGCATTGACGCAATGGATTTTGCGCTGTGCACTGGCTCCCGCCAAATATGGCTCCTCAGCACAATTCCACACTTGCGCCGGCGCAACTCAGTTGTGCCATGTGCAGCTGCTATGAATCTCTGGGCCAGTATGTTTAATAGACCATGTACTGTTGAAAATATCATGTCCCATCTTGCTTGTTATACTCAGTGCCATGCCTTTAAACACTACACCTATTCAACATAACAAGGATTTTAAACAGGGAGAAAAAAATCAACATATTTCTATGTGCTCTAGGGGACAGCAAGATGTGGTACTGAAAACACTCTCTGTGCAGTAAACAAGACTGGGTCTGGAATTACCTGTAAAAAGGAAAAAAATACATGACTCACAAGGATACAGTTACCTCACCTGTCATCAGCAGGGCCTAGAAGTATTCAGAGCAGCACAAAATATAGGGAGAGTAATTAAATTCCTTCCCCTTTCACTGCAGAGGCTTAGAACTGGTCTAAGCAGTACAACTTATAGAAAGAGCAAAAGAAATACCTCTCATACACTGCTGAATTTGAAAAGGAATTATGCAGCCTGTAGAGCCACATCAGGAACAGCTTCTTCCTTGTAGAACCTTTCATAGGAATGGACGGTCAAGTGCAGTTGTGTGATGACCTCGCGCAACCACCAGGGAATGTGTCCATCAACTGAGAGGATATGTATGCAAGTGTGTCCTGGGAGGTCCAGATGCACAATACAAGTGGCACTCACACTTAAAGGAGTAGTACACCCAGAATGTGCAAAAACATATGTTATGTAGAGTGTTTTGATATGCATGTTAAATCCTGGTGTGTCCTTCCCGCTGTCTGCTATTTGGAGTTTTTCCTAAATTGCCTGCTAGCTGTATGGTAGTTTTACGACCCCTGGGGATCTCCATAGCAAATAGTTTTATTAGCTTTCTTTCTCCCAGGATGCCCCCTATCTCCTGTGACAGTGATGTAGCCATGCCCTTAGATTTAGCATGTGTATTGCTTTAAAATTAGTTTAGCAACAGCACAGCCTTGTAACTTCTTATCCAGGAAGCACAAATGGCAACAGTTAGTTTAGCAGATACCTGAGAGCAAGCTAACTGGGGTTTCTGTAAGACAACAGCTACTAAATAGCTCTAATTCACTATTTTTGTTTTCTCTGTGCATCAGGTCTAGCTAGCAGGAGTGTTGTAACATCAAAAACACAAATAATGAATTAGAGCTATTTAGTAGCTGTTGTCTTACAGAAACCCCAGTTAGCTTGCTCTCATGTATCTGCTAAATTAACTGTTACCATTTGGATAAGAAGTTACAAGGCTCTCTCTGCTGTTGTTAAACTAATTTTAAAGCAATACACATGCTAAATTTAAGGGCATGGCTACATCACTGTTACATGAGACAGATGGCATCCTGGGAGAAAAACAAGCCAATAAACTATTTGTTATGGAGATCCCCAGGGTCGAAACTACCATACAGCTAGCAGGCAATTTAGGAAAACTCAAAATAGCAGACAGAGGGAAGGACACACTAGAGTTAACATACATATCAAAACACTCTACATAATATGTATTTTTGCACATTCTGGGTGGACTACTCTTTAACTGTTGAAAGAGGGCAAAACAGTGGTTGTGCTCCCAGCGAGTCGGGGGGGGGGGAGTGGTGACGGATGGCAGGGGAGTAATAAAAGATAAAGTAACCAACCGTTTCACTTAATGACCAGAAATAAACTACGGACAGTGCTCCCAAAGCCACAGACAACCCTAAGCCTCGAAGAAAGGCACAAGCAGAGAGACCTGCAACACTCCATCAAATAAAGACTGCACAAGCAAAGAGCTGACAAAAGAAAAAAATAGCAAACTATAAAACAAACAGAGCCAACTGCAAGCCAAACAAAAATGTAGCACTCGCACCCAAAAGTAAATACTCGGCTATGATGTGGAAACCCCAGGCCTCGCTGGAGGGAGGGGGGCGGGGGGAGGTCACAACCTGTCACTTACCTGAGGTATTAGGCAAACCGAAAGCAAGGACTGTACTACAGAGTAACCCTTTCAATAAAACACTGCTAAATAAAAACATATTTAATGTATAGTGGTAAAGTCCCATCCAGACCTCCACACTGGAGCTACAATGGAGAAATCAGGCTCGTCAATTAGAGGAGTCCCCACTGCTGAAACAGGTACTTTTATGTAAGCTTACCCTGAAAAACAAGAAAAAAGGTGCAAAGAATGCTTGCTGTGAAGAACTCACCCTCAAGCTGCTAACTCATGTCAGTACAGGAAAGTGGATCCTCAGAATACTGAGGCACCAGCATTCCAACCTGCTAAGCCATAGCTGTACAAGTGACCTCTTGTTGGGGTGCATATATACACGTGTTAAAGTTTCAAAAAGACAGCATGGAGTGACACAAACATTTCTGTAGGTATATATGTATATAAATGCAACTTATCTTCAAGTGTGATGGGTTAGGACCATAACTCATAAGTGTCAGAGCCACGAGTTAATTATGAACGTCTTGCCCACTCACAAGTGGTGATAAATTGCCTATTTTGAGTCAGGCTATTGTACTGTATATTCAATATATACAACAGTAGTTTACAAGGTACAGCTTTCAGTGCTGCACTTGGCATTATGATGTCATCAGCATTGTGAAAGCAGCTCTCTGATTGGCTCCGTATTCCATTGTGATGACATTAACCTTAAAAATATCCATTGTGACAGCAGTAACACCAGTACTTTTTATATACTGCTGTTACTAATGTCATTAGCTAAGATACATTTTTTTTCTCGTCAATTTTACCCCCTCCTGGTATTTATGTATGTATTATATAATTTGCAAAAATCTTCATTAATGCTCCAGTTAGGATCAAAGTGACAAAAGTTGGGAAATGAGGCATTAGGGTTTCCCTAACACCCCATCCTCCCAAACCAAGCAGGAGAGCAGGTGTGGGGTGTGCCTTGGGCTTCTCAAGCCTAATGCTCACCCCATTCCATCTGTAAATAAGGTCAGATGTGTAGACTTCATGAGAATGGGGTGGCGTTAGGATTAAAAGCAAAACTACTCACAACTGTAGCGAAATTACAACAAATGGTCATAATTGTAGCATTTTTTCATATTTAACCCCAAATTTTCAACATAGCCTTCTTATGACCCCACCACAGAAATGCCATAGGTGAAAACTTTCAAATCCATGCCAAAATGCTATTCCATGCCACTGGTGCAAAAAACATGTTTTGGACAAGATGTGAAAAATAACAGCTGTATTGTTCATGAGGTGGTGTGGGAAAATGGCTACATTGAAAATTTGGACTCAAAATATTGAAAATTACCAAAGTTATGCGCGTGTGTAGAAATATTTCAACAAACGCTCGTAACTTTGCCATTTTTAAAAATTTGTTCATCAGAATTTCAACATGGCCTTTTTGGGACCCCATCTCATGAACATTGCTGGTGAAATTTCATTAGTCGGTCCCGAAAGGTGATTTCATGCAGTGACTGCGAAATCACCTTCTGGGCCCGATTGATGAAATGACAGTGCCAGTGTTCATGAGATGGGGTCCCAATAAGGCCATATGAAAAATATGGTGAAAAAATTCCTAAAAATGGCAAAGTTATGAACATAAGTTCAAAATGCCATTGAAATACGCTTGATTCCTCAGTTCACAGTTCAGCTTTGAAGAGTGTAGACGTGTCTCAGTCCACAGAAGATGACAGAATTCAACATTGGCTGGTAAGTATAGGGTAAGGGGGGTGTGGGGAGGTGGGTGCTCAGTGGGAGGGTTGGGATGGGGGAAGGGAATCAATGGGATGGTTCTGTTGCAGGTCATAAATAAACCATCTTGGGACACTAGAGGTGGGCTTCTCAGTGTCCCACACTGCTGGGGGGGGGCTGTAAATGCTGATATGGGGATTGGGCTCCCTGATGTTGGCTACAGTGCATAAAACAGCAGGTTGCAGGGAGGGGGGCATCCAACACCGTGGGTGGGCATCACAGTGTTGGATTATACAAATATAAATTAAAAAAAAAACAGGGAAACAGCGATCGGAGGGTGGATGGTGCCACTAGACACCAGGAACTAAAATCAGAATTAAGCAGATGGGGATCAGAGGGTCAGGGCTACCATTAGACACCAGAGATCATTTAAAAAGCAATGGGGTGGTGATCGGAGGGTGAGGGGTGCCACTGGACACCAGACGTTATTATGCAAACCATGGGGACGGTGATTGGAGGGGGGGTGCCACTAGACACCAGGGCAAGGGTGGATCACAGTGCAGAGGCAGCAGGAGTTCAGCTACAGTTGCAGATGCCAAGAAATTCCTGGTGTTCTCATACAAAGAATGCTGGGGAAGCAATCCTTTCGCTGGGGAAGTACTCCTCTCGCTAAGCTGAGTACCCGGGAGTTTCGGTGCCCAGAAAAAGTATTCCTGGACCTAATTGTGAAAAACAAACACTACAGTCTAGCTAAACGGGGCCCATTTAACTTGGTTCTGGTGTTTGGTTTTTAAAATGACAACATTTTAATGTATTTTCCACATTTTTTAGTTCCTGGGAAAAAGACAAGACAGTGGCTCATGGAAAAAGGAATTAATCCTCACGAAAAAGAAACCGATCTCGCGAGAAAGAATCCTTTTTCATAAGATCAAATCCTTTGTTGAACTTTTTACCTCTATCCTGGAAAGTGATCTTCCCATAGGAAATAATGGGAACTTAAAAACTGGATAACTTTGCAACAGAAATAAATTTTTCCTCACAATAAGAAATAGATCTCGCGAGAAGTAATCCTTTTTCACAAGATCAATTCCTTTGTCAAACATTTTACCTCTATCCTGGAAAGTGATCTTCCCATAGAAAATAATGGGAACTTCAAAACTGAATAGCTTTATAACAGATTAATATTTTTTCACCAAACAAAGCATGGTAGTTCTTGTACCCAAGTTCTTTTTACCATAATAAAATTACACACCAGCTGGGCACAAGGTGATCAAGAGAAAAACTGCAAAAAGTGGCAGCTTTTAAGGTTTTTGCACTATCCAGATCTCAGGATCTGCACATCCAACTGAAACGACACTTGCCAGGTCAAGAGATGTGCCCCACGGGGTGCTACTGTACCATTATAATATACATGTTAGTTGCAAAAAAACTTTGTTAATGCACCAGTTAGGGTAACTTAATAACACAAAAGTAGGGAAATATGGTGTAAGGGTTTCCATCCCTAACTCCCTACCCTTCCAAGAAGCAAAAGGAAAAAATATTAGAATTTTGGGTCTCTAGAGTCTTGGCGAATCAGTGGTGGGATCTTGCTTGGGGTTGTGTACCATGATACTCCCCCGTACCCCCGGACTGTAGCATACAGGCCCAAGCCAGTGCCTCATAGTGATACACTCTTCTAAGACAGGGAAATATGTCTTGCCACATGTTGCCAACACAATTTGTTGTAGCTTTCTTTACGCAGGGCGCTGTGGGCTCTGCATGAAGGAAAGGAGATCCTGTGTGATGTTTACTTAGGGAGCGGGGTGGGCATTAGGGTTGAGAACCCCAAGGAAAACCCCACCACTGATTTGCCAATACTCCAAAAACCCCAAACCCTATTTTTTTTTCCTTTTGCTGCATGGGGGTGAGGGTGGGGAGTTACGGTTGGAAAACCTAACACCATATTTCTTTACTTTTGGGGGGTTAAGTTACCCTAACTCGTGCGTTAATTAAGTTTTTGCAAAGAATGTACTTTCTTTTTGAGATAGTGAAATCATATCCTTATTGATGCAGCTCCCTTGGGGGCTGATGCCCTGTGCCAAGGAAAGATTCCATCTGCCTACAGAAATGCAGGTTTCAGAGAAGCAACAGATGTGAAGAATTCAGGGGGCTGTCTGGCGGGCTGCAGACGTGCAGGGCCTTGTGGTCCTTGCACTTCCTTGTGGCCACAGATGCAGATACACAGGGCAAAAAGTGCATCTATCAGCCAATGAACAGGGCCCTGTGCTAGCCAGAGGTGCAGAGGTCCAGGGCCCTATGTCAAGAGGACAGTTGCCTTCACTGTATGGTACCCAGGCCCGTGCAGATAGCTGTGCACCTTTCATTCCCTGGCTGGGGGTGTGGTGTTGCATAACAGCACCATCCCCCCACCCTTACACCATCCAGCTGGGACACTGAGCTCATCCCCAAACTCAGCTCACCAGAAAGGGATCACAAAGCATACCCATTAGGGTCAACAGTGGCACCACACACAAACTTTGTTAACAATTATATATTGCTTTTCTTTTCAGTTTTGACCCCAAACATTCAAGTCACTCGTTTCATGACTCACCTTATAAACACGACATGTACCATTTATAGTATGTCATTTCACACCAGAAGCACGAAAACACGTCTCCTCTAGGTTTTAATAAAAATGACACATCACGTTTATGAGGTGGTGTGGAAAAATGGCTATGCTGAAAGTCTGGAGTCAGTATAATGAAAATTAGTGAAACTATGAGTGAACATTGAATACTGCAACGTTCCCTCAAAACCTTGGCGTTTTACCATATTTGTACACCAAATTGTCAGCATAGCCTTCTTATTACATCACCTCATGAACCCGGTAGTAAAAATGTTCAAATCCCAGCTGAAACGTCATTCTGCACTATCGAAACATCATTCCGTGCCACAGGTGCAAAAACACACTTTGGCCATGATTTGAAAATTGACAGCTGTCATATTCATGAGGTGGTATAAAGAAATCTCTGTATTGAAAACTTGGGGTCAAAATATTTAAAATTACCAAAGTTAAGTGTGAGCATAGTAAAATTTCAATGTATATGCATAACTTTGCCATTTTTATATATTTTTACCCCAAATTTTCAGCATAGCCTTCTTATGACCCCACATCACAAAAAAGATAGTGAAAACATTCAGATCCTGCCCAAAACGGGATTTTGCCAAGTGACTGTAAAATCTTCTTTCTGGCTTTATTTACATAATTTCACCACCGTTGGTCATGAGGTGGAGTTCCAGAAAGGCCATTTTGAAAATTTTGGGTCGAAATGTGCAAAAATGACAAAGTTATGCATCAAAGTTCAAAACCTCACTGAAATACCTTGACCCACACTTACCTTAGTTTCTCAGATTGCAATCGGCAGTCCCAGCAGGAAGATGTGTCTTGGATCTCGGAGAGTGAATTTTGCCCTGGGACATGTTCAGGTGAGCGAGGGTGTGTGGGGGTGTGGGGTGGTGGGTGCTGAGTGGGAGGTCGGGGTGGGGGAGTCAAATCAGCGAGGGACCATTTTCTTTTTTACAGGTTTAATTAAAAAAATTATGGGGCAGTTTCCTTTATTACAGGGAAAAGTAATGTGGGGCAGCGATTGGAGGGCGTGGGGGCGCCACTAGACACCAAGGAAATAGAATACATGCGGGGATGGTGATCAGAGGGTGGGGAGGCACCACTAGACACCAGGGAAAAATAATACATAAGGGGATTGCAATCAAAGGATGGGGGACACCTTTAGACTCCAGGGAAACAGAATACATATGGGGATGGCGATCAGAGGGTGTGGGGAGGGGACGCCAGTAGACATTAGGGTAAGATAATACATATGGGGCCATCATCTGGAGAGCAGGGACTCCACTAGACACCAGGGATACATGAGGGGATGATGATCAGAGGGTGGCGGGTGCCACTAGACACCAGGGAAATGTTATGTAAGAAAGGGTTGGCAGTTGGATGGGGGAGAAGGGTGTGCAATTAGACACCAGGGAAACATTATATAAATATGGGGCCGGCAATGGGAGGGTGACACTAGACACCAGGGAAACATAATATAAATACGGAGACGGTAGTCGGAGGGTAGGGAGTGCCACTAGACACCAGATGAATGTAACATAATGGGATGATGATTGGATAGTGGGGGGCACAACTAGACACCAGGGCAACATTACATACATAAAGGGATGGCAATTGGTGGGGCACCACTAGATACCAGGAAAACAGCATCTCACTGCTGTCATAACAGCCTGCAGCATGTGCTCTAACTATGGCTACAGAACTCAAGAAAGTGACACTGTTCTCATACAGAGAAAGTGGGTGAACGGCTCCTCTCGCTAAGCTGGGCGCTCTAGATTTTGGATGCCCAGAAAAGGTATTTCTGGCAATTTAAAAAAACAAACACTGGAATCTAGCTGAATGGGTCCCATTTAGCTAGGTTCAGGTGTTAGTTTTAATTATTTTTATGTACTTTAAATGTTTGTAAATTTAAACAGTGAAAAGAAAATGATGGCCATCTTGATTGCTTCCCCCCATGTCAACTAAATTGTGCAAATGACCACTTGTGATATGTTTTTTTACCTTTCGCAATAGTTTTTTTTTTTACATTTCGCACTGGAACATTTACTCAAAGTCATTATAACTTTAAAATGGTATAATATATTTTCATCAAGCCTTCCAAAGGAACACCATTGGCATGGGACCCTTCAACCCTGAAAATGTCATAACAAAATTCCACACAGTCTAGGCTGTAGGTGACAGCAAAAATTACCCAGTGTTAAGTATAGGAAAATCAAATGTGTTTTTTTTTTTTCTTGTTTTTTTTACTCCCTGTATCTCGAAAACCATGCAAGATACCATCACAAAACTTTCCATGTCTTGAGAGCTTGACAGCCCTATTTCATCAAATGAGGCCAAAGTTATCAAGATGCAGAATTTAAGTTTTAGCATTAAATAGCCTACTTAACCCTAACTATAGAGGTGAGACCTTGCCCCTATAATATGTTCCCTAAAAATACCAACAGCAACTTAAAAACCCGATTCAGTATGCGAGTTTGCATCAGTATCCCCCCCGACGAGGCTGAAAATAGGCACGTTTGCCTAGCTCTCCTTTTCCAGTCAACAACCACAACAAAAAAACTAAATAAATAACTTATATGTTAAAGACACCCCACATTTCAGTGAAATCATTGAATCGACTACTTTAGAATTCACCACAGAAATCAATACTGTGGATACTTATTGTATATTTTAAATTTTTTAGATCTCTACACGTGCATCCCCCATAGTGTGGGTTTAGATGCAGTGAGGTGAACCTGCACTAACACTGTCAATGGCTTAGCAGGTAGTATGCTTACCTCTGGGGCTGCAAGGTCCGGGGTTCTAGTCCCACACTAGGTGCCCGGGATAATTCACTGTAGTGCGGTATGAGGCTGGCGCTGCACTGCTGAGATGCCATCCCAGGGGCATAGTGGGACAGAAATGTAGGTCGGGCAGACAGTTCCAAAATTCCCAACAAGAAAACTGGGGGTCTGGGGGCTTGAACTCTGACTCTAAGCCAGTCCAAAGAACCTCTAGCCTCACCTTTTCCTTACTGTGTCCTTGTATTTTTGTGGCCTTTATACCTTCTCTTACATATAAAACAACCCCCCCTTTCTCTCTGCCTTATCCTTTCAAAACATGCTGTAACCCAGTGTAGCCATCCCAGAGTTGCACATATCTGGGGTGTGGTGACTCTCAGGTACTGGAGTCAGCATGCCAGCTGGCATCCACAATCTCTGTTCGCTTTGGTCTCGGGTGTGGATTTGTGCTTGGGGGCAGGTTGCACAAGGGTGAAGCAGTCTGGACTACAGGCATCCAGTCAGATGCCTGTGCCGGGCCAACAATGTATCCCAGCTACCTTGAAGGACTGTCAAATCCCCACCAGACTGCTACACATTCTGCAGCATTCCCAGCCAGTGTGAGTACTGCCCTCCCATCCACCATGGAGGCTTTGAGGGCTGGGGGCAGAGGAGGAAGGCTGATCGGGCCCTGAGAACAGAGTTTTGGCTGAGCAGAGGGGGCTCATAGACACTACTGCTGCCCTTAGGGCAGTCCAGCCTCCATCCTCTTCAGTGGCCCTGGGAATTGGATATCCCCTTTAGTGGCTGTGATGCATATCCACCTCCACCACTGAGCCTACCCACAGTCCAGCCACATGCATTGCTTTGCGTGTGGGTTGAGATCAGGTACGGTGAGGCATGGGTTTTGCATTTGGTTTTCACCTGTTTTTACAATTTTATACTTTAGTTTGTAACTGTTCATTGTGCATGTTACCAACAGATTTTCCCTAACGTTGCATTTTTATTGTATAGTTTGAACATATTTGCCTCTAAACCCATTAAAAACAATTATCGCTATTATCTGCACACGTACAGAGACCTATCAGTGCAACTTTTTTTTTTTCTTCTTTTGCAGTTAGCAAGAAAGTAATAATTTTTTTGTGCAACGTAATTACCCGGGATAGCTCAACTAAGCTGCAACATCACATTTTGAGTGCACGTGTTCATGTGTCTATGCGTACAGAATGTGTATATGTGTGTGTGTGTGTGTGTCCACACGAGGAATGACATCAGAGAAGGGGAATAAAGAAGTAAAATGCAGTGTAATTCCTAAAGAAGATTTCTTGATCCCCACAACTCTCAGTGTGTTTTTTTTTAATGAATGGTGCCAATGGCCTTTTTAGGCACCTGCACTCCTGCAGACTTGCAGATTTGTAAAGCACTGTTTCATGGAATAAGTTTTTGCACTGTTTTGTGTCAGTCACCAGTTTCCAAAACATCTGTGGTTTGATTGCTTTGCATAATGTTTTATGACATCCCCATTTAATGAACACTTTTGTACCTGTGAGGTCTGCAAAATGTTATACTGCTAATACTATGCTAAATCACTGTTGTGCCAGAGCCATTTTGCAGTTTTGTGTTTCCAGTGATGCAGTGTAGTATAATTTTTTGTGTTGGCATTGTTTTGTGCAGTGTGAGTCAGCATGGTCTACTGATTATAGCACAGGCTTTAAAACTGGGGGATCACAGGTTCAAACCTCAGCAGTACCAAATAGTCATGGTGTGGCCTTGAGCAACTCCTGTAACTTTTCAGTGCTTCAGTCAATACAGCTGTAGAAATGGGTAGGCACAGGACCCCAGAGGAAATGAGAGGTTATATCTCAGCTGGGCAAGCCTGGTTAAGTAGTTTGAATAAAACAATAAACTATTTTGTGATGTGGTGTGATAGGGTCCCTGGCTGGTTTAAATAATTCTGGGAGTATGCAATTGGAGACCCTTTTCAAGGTTCAAAATGAAAACTCTTTATTTGAACACTGTCCTTTAAGATAGAAGAAATAAGCTTTCTTCATGCAAACTACATAAAACAGTAGGTTCTGTTGCAGCTTTTTCTCTCACACATTTAGTCTATCTTTCCATGCATGAAATCTACAGCTGCACCCTTCTCACTGATACATAATAATAAACTTTATTTATCTGAGCCTTTCTTAAAACCAAGGCGCATTACAATAAAATACAGAATAAAACATACTAAAACCTATTAAAACTGAATTAACTACAGAACAATTAATAGGCATCCAAATTCTCTGCAAATGCCTTACTCCATAAAAAAGACTTTAGGCCCTTTTTAAAACCCTCCACCGTCATGCACTCTTGAATCCAACGTGGTAGAGAATTCCAGAGGGTCGGCGCCACGAACATAAAAGCTCAGGCGCCGGAAGATTTTAAAGTTACCCTCGGGATCTCTAGCAACCCCTCGTTGGCTGAGCGGAGTGGTCACGTCAGTAGGTAAGGCACCAGAAGCTCTTTCAGGTAATCCGGGCCCAACCCGTGTAGGGCTTTATATGTCAGAAGTCCGACTTTAAAGGTGATCCACCACTGAATCGGCAGCCAGTGCAGATCTCGAGACACCGGTGTAATATGAGAGAGCAGTCCCCATTAACAACCGGGCTGCCGAGTTCTGCACTAGCTACAAGTGGTGGATATCAACCGGGAAGCCCAAAGTAAAGGGAGTTGCAGTAGTCAGGCGAGGTCACAAAGGCGTGGATCAACGTGGGTAGGTTGCCGGATGGAACAAGGTGCTTGATCCTGGCGATGTTCCTAAGATGGTAAAAGGATACCTTAACAACTGCCGACACTTGCGTACGCAATGTCAGCTGATCGTCAGGGATCACCCCCAGGTCTCGCACCTGTTCAGAGGTCGGGAGCTCCGCATCCCCCAGGAATAAACCAGAGGTTTGAAGTGCCCCTGACCCCTCAATCCGGCGGCCAGGATACACAACCAACACCTCCGTCTTCCCAGAGTTCATCTTCAACCAACTGGACCTCATCCAATCGTGGATCTCACTGAGACGGTTGTTAAACACTGAGAGTGCTCTATTCTGGTCAGGCACAAAAGACAGATAGAGCTGGGTGTCATCGGCATAACAATGAAACTCCAGCCCATATCTTCTTACAATGTCTCTGAGGGGAAGCATGTACACCGCAAATAACATGGGGGACAGCACAGAGCCCTGAGGCATCCCACAGGTCAGAGCGGTAGGTTCGGAGTAAAAATCCCAGATACCACCCTCTGAGTTCTACCTGTGAGGAAGGAAGTAAACCATCTGTGCAACAAACCCGACAACCACAGATGCATCTCAGGCGCTTAAGCAACACCCCATGGTCTACGGTGTCAAATGCTGCTGACAAATCCAGAAGGACCAAAATGGACTTTTTTTTCTGGTCTCTCGCCATCAGGAGATCATTGTGGACCCGAATCAGCGCAGTCTCAGTGCTGTGCCTCTTTCGAAAGCCTGATTGAAGAGGATCATAGATGTTATGGATGGTAAGATGGTTGTCCAGCTGGGCTGCCACCACTTTCTCGATTACCTTCCCAACAAAGGGGAGGTTCGAGATGGGTCTGTAGTTTGCCAGGGAGTCGGGGTCCAAAGATGCCTTTTTCAACACTGGGATATTCACCAGTGTCTAGGGAACACCAGACTATCCTGGCTAGAACCGGGAAGATAACCTCCCCACAGCCCATAATCAGGACTGTGGGACCCGGGTCTAAACTACAGCTTGTAGTACGCATACCCTGGACAATCCTCATAACATCCTCGATTTCTGGCTTTATGAAGGAACTCCAGGTGAACGGTGTGCTTGTGTCCATAGGCTGGACCACCACAACTCCCATGGAGGGGGCGGCGCAAATCCCGGCCCTGATGTCTGCCACCTTATCTGCAAAGAATCGAGCAAGCTCCACACACTGCATCTGTGAAAAAGCTCGACGAACCTGCAGACAGGCTGGGTTGCACAGCCTGTCTACAGTTCAAAAGAGCTGGGCTGGTCGATTCTGAGCAGCAGCAATCTCTCCGGACAGGAACGCTGCCTTCTTATGAGTGATTGCTGACTGATAGAGTTTATAATGCTCTAGGAGTCTAAGATGGTCGGCATCTAAGCCAGACTTCCACCAACATCTCTCCAACCTGCGACCAAATCTCCGCAACTCCCTCAGATCTCAATCAAACCAAGGGGATCGGAGGCGAAGGGAAGAGCCGCACCGGGTGGGAGCAATTAAATCCAAAGCGGAGGTGACAGCCTTATTATGAAAGCACCATCGCTTCAGGGTTAAACTCAGCAGGAAATTCTGATAGGTCAAGAACCGCAGTTAGACTGGTGGGAGTAACATCCTGTAAAGGCGGTACTTGACCATCTCCACTGTGGAAGGTCTCGCGGGGGTGCAAAATTGAACCTCACAGTGTGGTGGTCAGACCATCCGACTGGTTCCACCCCACATGGAGGCCTCCAACCCCAGCAGGAAGACCAGCTCGAGTGACTGGCCATATTTATGAGTGGCAGAGGTAACCACCTGTGAGAGGCCCAATGAACACATCAATTGGAGGAAGTGCTGACCAAATTGCGAGAGTTCATCGTCGATCCAGGCATTAAAATCACCCATCACCATCAACCTGGGCGATTCAAGTACCAGGTCGACGACGAAGTCCGCCACTTCCTTTAGAAATAGTTTCTCGCCTTCCCAGGTCAATCATTATATTGTTAGGTGGTTTGCTATCTCTGATCAACATAGCACTGGGCCCACCCCTTCTAGACAATCCCATCTCATTTCCAAGGCCAGGGATGTAGCCAGGGATTTCAAAACTATACACAGAGCTGCCCACACTGCTCCCCCTGCTGCCAGCTACCTCCTTCCCAACGCCCCCAACCCCTCTTGCCCACTGTCCCCCTAACACAGCAGCATCAGTGGGGTATACTCAGAATGAAACTATGTAACACACATATTCAAACAGTAAAACAAAACAACACACACACACAAACACATATACACACACCCAATGTTTAGTCACCAACAATGTCAGACTAACAGACTGGCTTTTAATTGTAATGTTATATTGTGGCAAGCCTCTGCACCACATCAAGGCAGCCAGCCCCACAGAGGTCCAGTCACACCAGTACTCATTCTCAGACACTTCCAGGGATACACTACACCCCAACCTAAAATCTCATTTGAAATAGCTCCTCCAAATTCCCACTAGCTCCAATGGATTTCCGTAAGGATTTGCACATGGTTTAGGGCTTTAGAGTGTATCTGTGGTTGCGAGAGACACAGAATACAAACACTGTAGCTACACCATTGACCCCCTTACTACTGTGCCTGTAAGAAAAGGACAAAAGTAAAGCCTTTTTTGAAAATGTTGACACTGAAAGTGTAGAAAACCTGAAATGGTAGTACTTTACATTTTTTACCCAAGGTAACCTACTGAGATGCAGCATCTCATTTACAGTGGGTTTCTGTTTCTATACAGTTTTAGAGTTATTGTAAAAGGAGTGAGGCATGGGGGTGGGGGTGATCACAGGATTTTCTCAAGGTGACAAAGCAAGTTAGTACCAGATTCCAGAATCCCTTCTATCTCAGAAGGAGTGGTGCCTGTCCAGCACTACATACTCTGTACTGTACTGTGCAGTATACAGTACCTTTTAACTCCCTTTATTAGACTGAATGCTCCTTTTTGCCACCCAGCGCTCCTCATGTCTCTCTCTGTACCAACCCCCCCCATCTTCATGTTATATAGCTTTTTAAAAGAATTGCAACTCTCTGTACCTATCATCAACACTCCTCCACCCAGCACCAATCTTCAGGTGTCAATGGGATATTTCTCATCAGACTGTCTCAGTCCCAGTAGTGCCACACAGCTCTTTAAAACTCTGCCCCTGAGAGACTAGCAGCAGTATGCGCAAAATACAGCTTACTTTTCAGAAAAACCTCCCCGTCCCTCAAGGGATCTTCAGGTCTAAATTAAGTGGCTGCAAACAAAACAGCAGAAGCAAATTGCAACTTTCTCTCCACCATGCCCCGGGAGAGATTATCAGTGAATGCGACGTGCCCATTGCTTTTCAGAAAAGTCTGCTGTAGTGTGCGCCAACTGAGCTGAACCACGTTTTTGCCCTCTGCAACTCTGGATGTAAAAATTAAATTGTAGCTGTATCAAGAGCCCAAGACATTATCTGGATGTCTGATCTGGGAGTCCGGCCCTGACCACTTGATTCGCTCTAACTAGTCTGCCACTCATTCTCTCCTCCGATAATTGATGCTGTCGCCTTCATTGGCTGTCCTGCAGCTCCGAAATCCAAAACTACGGGGTTGCCAACAAAATGCTGCAAGAACATGCTGGAGGAAATCATTCAAGAAGATGTTGCTTTAATTTGCTTGAAAAGCCTGCTGTTTTGCTGTTCCTCCGCCCCCCTCTCCCACTGACCAATTGCATTGGTCAGAGGTACTTGTATACACCTCATGGCCAGCATAGCTACCAATCAGCTTGCTACTGGTACTGTGAAACAGCCCACCGGCAAGTTGCTGCATTCCTCCCACACCCTGCTGTTGTGTAATTAACTTTACACCCGCCATGCAGCCAACAAAATTTGAACAGATCAGGTAAAACAAAGGTGATGGGGAAACCAGTATAATACAAAAAGGACAGCGACTCACAAAAAGATGCCCCATGCAGGAAGTTTTTGTATGCAGTAGCGAACACTGCGGACGCCTGCCAACGCCCTTATTTCAAGGGACAAGGGGAAAATAATAAAAGGGGTTTCTTTCTCTTTTACCTGTCCTGTCTGTGAGATACCTGCTGTGCTGGTTCACACAGGTTGCATCGTGGCTCCCTGATAAGACTTATAACGCTGATGAGCTGTTTTTGCTTAAGATCGATAAGCATTGCCTATATTGGCCTGGGATCCTATCATACATCATCACAAAGCAGTTACTGTGCTTTAACATCTACGTAACCAGGCATGTCTAGTTGCGATATAATCTCATTTCCTGTGTGGTCCTGTATCTGCTAATTTCTACAGTTGGACTGACTGGAGCACTGATATGTTACATGAGTTACTCAAGGTCCCAGAATAGGCACATTTATATTACCTTACCAGAACCGATGTGGTCTGCAGTGCCCCACTGCTGCTCCTCCTGCTGCTCTTCTACCAGGTGTTTACATACTGCCCATCTGCGTCAGTGCTGAGTTTGGCAGCGTTTTGCAACAGCATTTACGGTCGGGTTAGGGGAAGCCAAGGTGATGTACGGCTATATTAAAAAGTAAAGTACATAATTCGGTCTGCATGGTTGTTCTCTCTAGCTCAAATAATATAGGAAGCAGCTTCCTATATTATTTGAGTTGGGTGAAACAACCATGCAGCCTGTATTATGTACCTTTAATATATATGATTCAGAGGAATTATATAGTCTTGAGGAGGTACACCTCTTTTGATTAAGTTATTTACTTGTGTAATATGTTTGGTGCAGTTGTGGGTCGGGGTATAACAGTCTCACCACAAACAGGAATGTGCAAGAAATGAACTAAGGGGGATGCCGAGCCTGACAGGTGCTTGCTGTGGGGTGCATGGGTGCAGGCAGAGCTGCGTGTTCACACACTAGCAGAAAACATCTGCACTGGTACATGATCCCACCAAAACAGAGATTGCAGAGTGCCACGGCAGAACGGCCTAAAGTGCTCTACCAGACGTTTATGCAACCTGATCTCTACTGGTGCAAGTCATCTGCGTGCTCACAATGGTGCACATCGGGTCATGTAAATGTGCCTAGTGAGTATTTGGCACTGCTAAGGTTGGAACCTGTGATCTCTTAGTTCTCAAGCCAGTGTTCTAACCACTAGGCAACACTGCCTCACATTACACAGCAAGATGTCAGCACAACAGATTACAGAAAATTGCATAATTGCTAACAAATACACAAAATGGCACTGGCAAAAAAATGATTTCAGATAGTATTAGCAGAATAAAGTTTGCAAACCTCACAAACACAAAGATATTGCCTAAATGGGGTGTTATAAAACATTAAGAAAAACCATCAAACCACATATATTTTGGAAATGGATGGCACTGGCACTATGAAACACTTTTCAAAATGGTACAGAACTTATTTCCATGAAACAGTGCTTTACAGATCTGCAAGTTCACTGGAGTGCTGGTGTTTGAAAATGTCATCAGCACAAGTTCGTAACAGTGACACCGAGAGTCGTGGGGAATCAGGAAATCTTCATCAGGAACAACTTTTAGCAATGCATTTTATCTCTGTATTACCCTTCTGATGTCATTTCCTGTGTTAGTTACATAGAAAATGGAAGCCTACAGACGAAAAAGGAAGGGATACTAAATGTGTTATGTTTCCGGCTCTAGTAGCATTGCAGATTTAACAAATAGCTTATTTGGAATTGAGTTCCCTTTACAACAATAGTGTCAACTTTCTTTGTATGAGTATTCCCTCTGAAGGAAGGATTGCTGCTAGGTTAGCAGGACTGAGGAGTTGGGTAAGAATGGTAGAGAGTGAGCCTGTGGACTTGTACACCTGGGGCAGGATTCACGAAGACCCTGTGCTCGGCGCATCTTGAATGACCTGGTGCAAATGAGATGCACCAAGCACCAACTGTGGTAGTCACAAAAGATGCACCAGGGAATGCTTCCGGTGCATCCCCACTGTGAATACCACCATTGCGCCCAGTCCTGGATGCGCTGGCACAACCCCCTGGTTGGGCTGGGAATATAGTGGGGCAGCAGATCGCACGATGTGCTGAGCCCATAGTTGCTATTCAGCACAAGCAACATGCAAATGGGGCCATTCGGTATGCACGACCACCCACCCACTCAAGCACCCCCATCCCAGCATATTCCCACCATCGGCGGGCAGCTCAACCCAACCTCATACCCCCACAGCTACCCGCTGATAAAGCTTTCTGCAAATGACAGCTACAGTACATCCTGCAACCCATTGGTGGACTCTGTCGACCAATGGGCTTGCAGTGTGTACTGTGCACTGTCATTCAAAATGACAGTGTACAGTACACATTGCAAGCCTATTGGTTTACATGGTCCATCAATGGGCTGCAGGATGTACAGTAGCTGTCATTCACAGACAGCTCTGTTGGTGGGCAGCCGTGGTGGTATGAGGGTGGGTTGAGCTTCCCACTGATGGTGGGAATATGCTGGGACAGGAGAGCGGGGTGGGTAGGGCGTGCCTGAGTGGGTGGTCTGCTGAGCTACTGGGGGACTTTATGGAGGCCGTGCCGTGCTTTTGCTCGGATGGGGAGGTGGGGTTCTGTTATTACTACAGTATCACACGAGGGAGTGGCATTATAATGGAGATGTGGGCGGAAGGGGGCACACTGGACTGCCAGGTGGGCAGCTGCCATGCTGTCTGCAGTACGGCAGCCTACCTGTGGGTGGCATGCAACTTAAGTCTACTTGTTGTAGACTTATCTTTCGGGGGTGAATCTCTGGACTTGCCCCGGAGATGCGCCTCCTGGTCGGACTATGAATGGTGCATGCCCCCTTCTCTGCCCCTCCCTATGCGCTGCATATCATTATGGGCGGTATCTGGTGCATCTGTGATGCATTGGAGCATTGGCCCCCTACCAGAATTGCACCAGTGCACAAGTCAGGGATGCGCCGGTGCATCCCTTTTGAGAATCCTGCCCTAGTTGTTTAAATTTAATTGTGTACTGAGCTCCTTCTCCCTTTCCCTCTGTTTTCTCCAAAGGTTGCATAACTTATAATTTTGCCTCGGATGACCACCTTGAAGGCGTCCCATACTGTGGCAAGGAATACCTCCCCTGTGGCATTCACTGTGAAGTATACCTTGGATTCTTTGACTGCACATTCAGTAAACGTCAGATCTCAGAAAGGGGCTGTGCACCAGGTAAAGAATTTGGAGGCACGGGGAAGAGTTCCAAGAGAACTGACATGGACGCATGATCTTTGCAATACTGTATTCCTTTTTCACATTTTATTTACAAAGGAAAATCCAGCTACGATGCAATAGCTTGACTCTTGTCGAGTCCTGCTTTTACTCACTTTTGCAGTGTATTTGCTCAAGATAGTTCAGCTTAGGGTCAACATTTTTCATTTTCCGGAGCTCGCTCAGTGTCGCACAGTATTCGACTATAATAGGGTTTTCATCCCGTGATCTGCTGGTTCCTAAGAGTGCTCCAATCCCTGAAGTTTACTACTTGCAGGAGGAGGAAGACCTCTGGGAAAAGTCAGTGGCTGCCAGACATATTTTGTCTTTGTTTTTTCAGTTTGTTTACCAAGACTGGCCCACCTGAGATGCAGCACCTTCCCAGTGAGGTCCTGCTGTTGTAGTTACCTAGGATAGTGCAGCTGAGGGAGGCTCAGCATCCCCTTTCCAGTGGGGCCTGCTTCTACCCATTTTTGTAGCTGGGTGGTTTGGAACACTGAGAAGTTGAATGATTTGATTAGGGTTACACAGTGAATATTTCTCACTAGCAGGGAATTTCCTAGTTCCTAACAGTACTTTAACATTAGACCACACTGTGTGCGGGGTAGATGGGGCACTAGGAGGCATAAGCAGTAGTTGACAGTGTTTTTTTTTTCTTACAGCATATTTTCCCAGGATAGCCTAGCAGAGATGCAACATCTAGTTTCTGGTGGGGCCTTATATATACCCATTAAAAAAAGGCTGGGCACTAAGCAATGTTATTGGCCAGACAGGTTGAGCAATTACGTTAGTATGTAATAAACTGCTGCTGTTGAGTGCATAAGCCCATTATGCTTCCTTATAGCTTTCCCATGTTGGGTAAGAGTTTGACCTTTTTTCACAACTGCATTTTATAGCTATTCAAGGTCGTCTAGGGATTGGAGTAGGAGTGGGGAAAATGAAAGTGGAACTGTCACATACTGCTTTTGTCATACATAGTCCACTCACGTCATCAATGTTGTATACAGCAGATTCCTGTCCTGCCACCCAATCAAATGCAAGCAAAAAAAAGGGCAATCAGCAGCCTGTCCACAGTGAATTAAGTCAAATGCTGACCAACGAGAATTTGTGCAGAAGTTTACTTTGCTAAGGATCTGTACAGCACACAAATATGCAAGGTACCAGGGGTCTAGACACCCAACATTTTGCACATGTGCATCCACTCAATCATGGGAAAACACCACCCAGTGGTAATGATCATTTGTACACAGTGCTTAAAGGGAAACGCCCACCTACAGTCAGGCCCCACTTCAGTGTGAAGCAAGGCCTGATTAGCAGTTTCACAAAAAGTCATTTTGTACTACTCACTGTGCCTTGTTTTATTTAGAATTAATCTGGTTGATCCTGCATCTCTCCGCGCATCACAGGCAGAAGCCCTACCACTGTGCCGGCAGGCCAGCAAGCAGCAGAAATTTGATAGAGGCACAGATGACTACCTGAATGACCAGGTGTTCGACTGGAGCAAAAAGAAACTCACAGGGGATAGACCTCAGTTCATCCTGAAAAACAGCACATATGATGCAAATCCTGGCACCAGTGGAAGCAATGTGGACACCTCTGGCAACACTGCTTTTTTATGGGACAGCTCCCCATCCCCTTCACCACAGCAGACAGGAGTCCTGAGACACAGCAACCACATGGCCCTCTTCAGATTCTGAAGCGAGGAATGAGGTCTGACTGGTGGGGAAAAGGACAGCAACAGAGAGGTTACCAGGACAACAGGCAACAAACCCAGAACTAGCAAGGATCTGACAACAGAATCAGCAGGGCAATCAGAGCGGGAGGTGGCACTGAACATAGTTAACATCTCCATGTATGCATCATCACCTATACAAAATTAACTTTTGCACAAATTCTTGTTGGTCATCATTCGACTTATTCCACCACGGAAAGGCTGTTGATTTCCTATTTGTTTTTGATTGACGCTGTGTGTACTGTATGCCCTTCCAGGAGCAGAGGCATTTTGTGTGCATTGTCCAGACCACCCCCATCTGATTCCATAACATTCACTCCTGTATGCACTGGCAGTCAGGAAGGATGGACAGCCCTTGCAGTCGGCAATGTCCTGGCATCCCACTGAGTTTGTCATCCACTGTCTCTTTTTTTACTCATATTTTAAGTAATGGCAGGAGCCCTTTGTCATGTGTAACCTATGACTGTGTCTGAAACGATGTGGGATTTCTTGGCTCCCAGATCAAATCTCCTGTCTTGGACAGACTGGCTGCTTGGAGAATTACTACATGCAGCCTCTCTGCAGCCCATTCTGGCTGGGAGTCCCATAAGCTGTGCATTGCACATGAGGAAATTCTATTTTTTCCCCAGAAGAAAAATGTTATATGCCTACATCATAGTTAAAGCTCCCAAAATATCTTCCAGTTCTTCACAGTTGGCCAGAAGGAGGCCACTACAGGTCTGATATCATGTGTGTGATGGTGCAGCTGCTTTGTGATTGGCCAGTCTACTACAGAACTGGTGCAAGGTGTGCAGTGATGCAGCTGTAAAGTAAGCTACCGTGACTAGCTATCTCACAAAGACAGAAAATTCATTGCAAAAAATGTGAATGCTCAAGTTAGGGATTATTATGAGAGTGACAAAAGTAAGAAAATACCATGGTAGGGTTTTTTGAACCCTAACTCCACCAACTCCCATCCACCACTGCAGTGAACCCCACTGAACTGAATGCCAAAGCACAACCCAGGTTTCAAACATATGTTTTGCAGCCCTGGGATGTGGCAAGCATGGCCCAGCATGGAACCTCAGGTGGCTAGGGGTATTATTTGCTCTCTATGAGTTCCGTTGTACTCTACCATACTGTAATCACACACACCCTAGCACTGGAAATCCCCAGGACATATCAAGACCCCACCTGTATTTCCACATTAAACCAAGGACACTCAGTGCACTAGGTCATTACTAGTGATTGAACTGTGAAAGTTCACTTACACATATTTTCCTGATCCAAGGATCACAGTTCACCTGAGCATAGGACTAAACTTAACAATCCCATATCTGGATTCGTATACACTTTTTATTCCACCTGCTCATATCAGAGCAGTTTATCCATTCTCTCAGGGTCCCAGATTGTCTTCTGACCTCTCCACTTGACTGCTACCTTCACAGACTTACTCTTGGACACACATTAACCCTGTCTCTTCTGCAGCATTTCCTGTTTCATCTTAATCCTCAGTTAACTCGCACTCTGTGTTCTTCCTTCACATAGATAAGCCTATGTTGCCAGATCTCTGTTTCCCTGCTACTCTTGCTACAATTGTATTTGGCAATATTTTGATTTCTATTTATCTCTGAAACCCTCTGATTCAGATGCTGTCACACTTCCCTGTGATTTTAGCAGTGTCAGTAGCTCAGTAGGTAGCACACTCGCCTCTGAGGCTGGAAGATCAGAAGGCTGTGGGTTCTATCCCCACACCAGGCACTTGGGTTAATATCCCAATACTGACACTGTAGTGCAGCATGAGGGGGGTGCTGCACTCCTAAGGTGCCGTCTTTCAGATGAGACGTTAAACCGATGTCCCATCTGCCTGTTCTGGTGGTAGTTCAGGTGGATGTTAAAGATCCCATGGCACTTCTCGAAAAGAGTAGGGGAATTTCCCTGTTGCCCTGGCCAGATTTCCCTCATTCACTAAAAATACCACCAACAAGCTTAATCTGGTTCAAGGTCAGTTGGCATTCATCTGTATTCCCCTTCCCCTGGTTGTGCCTGAAAATAGGCAGGATTAGTGCACTTACCCGGTCAGCCAAAAATAAATGTCTGTTTCCTGTTTCTGTTGCAGTACTCTTGCTGTATCTCAAATGTTCTCTGTTGTCAGCCACACAGTGAAGGCATATATCCCAGTGTTGACCTTAGTGTCCATCAGGCGAGATCATCAGAGGTTCCAGTTCCTTCTCCTGCATGGTTAACCTTCAACTCTTTGCCTGTCCAAATCCAGGTGAAGGCCTTCTTGATTAGCTCCATGCACAGCTGTGTGGTGATCATTGACTTGCTCACGCAGATCCATTCTCTTGCAGGTCAGGTAGATGGTGCCACTGCAGAGGGACTTGGCTTCCTTCATTCCTCTTTATGCCCTGGAGATGAATCTACTACTTTGTCTTGCTGCCTTCGGTTCTGCTGCAGCCTCATCTGCTGTTCTCAGGTGTGGCAGCGCTGCATGGGCCTGTCTCCGGGGTTGCCTCCCATGAGGTTCTCCCTTAGTATCTTCAGGGAAACCCTCCACAGGTTTAAATAAACAAAATTAGCAGCTCAACCCTTGCTTGTTCATAGACTTGTAATCACTTTTCACATAAGGGGTGCTTGTAATTTATGGCACTTATCAGTTACCTAGAAACATAGAATTTGTTGGCAGAAAAGGACTGCTTGGTTCACACAGTCTGCCCAGATGTTCCCTTACTAATCTGCCTCTGCAGACCCTATCTGGTCTCCGGCAATCCTTCTGCTTCTCTGACTCTTTTCTAATATACCCCTATATCTGTCCCACACATGCATGAAGCCCTCCACTGTTTTATCCTCCACCACTTTTGCTGGCAGTCTGTTCCAGGTGTCTACCACATTTTAAGTGAAGAATTATTTTCTCACGCTTCTTTAACTTCCCAACCTTCAGAGTTTTCGCATGCTCCTTGTCCTGCTGCTCTTTCTCATTTCAAAGAGACTCCCTTCTGCAACCTGTTCATGTTGAGACCCCTCAGTCTCTCCTTGTAGGGTTTTTTGTGCAAACCCTACACCATTTCAGTTGCTTTTCTCTGGACTGCCTCACCCTGTCTATGTCCTGTCTGAGATGGGTTCTTCAAAACTGGACACAGTACTCCAGGTGGGGTCTCACCAGCGAGTAATACAGTAGCAACACCACCTCCCTGCTCCTGCTGGAGATACAGTACCCCTCCCTATGCATCCCAGCATCCCACCACCCCTATCCACTGCTCTTCCACCTTGAGGTTCTCAGATACGACAACCCCAATGTCCTTTTCCTGTTTAATGACTGCCGGTACCCTCCCCAATCCTGTACTCAACTCCCGGGTTCCTATACCCTAGGTGCATGGTCTTGCACTTTTTGGCATTGAACCCCAACTGCCATGCTTTTGACCACTCCTCGAGTTTTCCAAGACCCCTGCGCATTCTCTCGAACCCCTCCTGAGTGTCCACCCTACTGCAGATTTTGGCATTATCTGCAAAAAGGCATACAGTCTCTTCCAGTTCTTTTGCAGTGTCCCCTATGAAGACATTGAAGAGGACTGGTCCAAGAACTGAGCTCTATGCTACCCCTCTGGTCATTCTCCATCATTAGAGTGAGTGGCACTAACCACCACCCTCTGTCTCCAATCCATTAATCAGTTAAAACAGAGAATTTATTGCACACACTCCCCCCCCCATTGGTAAATCTTTCAGATTTTTTTTCTGCATGAATTGGCTACTTATTTTATATCCAAGGGGTGTGGGGCTCTCTTGGTGTTGATTTCAGAGCTCTGATGTGAATTAAACCCTGCCACTGAACGTCATGGTGGACCATCCATCGGCTGGGTCCCTATACCAAAATGTAACTGACCGAGTTGTCGTCTTTTAAATAAGTCGAAGTACCTAAATTGGATTCCTTTACACAAGATGCATTCACCAACCAATGTGCAGGTGATTGGTAGAGAGCCTGCTAATGGAGACAGTCATACATTTCCCAAGCATTATGCAGACACAAAATTAGCAGCTCGACCCTTGCTCATTCACGGACTTTTAGTCACTTTTCTCATTAGGGGTGCTACTGATTTATGGTTTGTTTCAGATAAAATAGAAAATTCAGTGCAACCCATCCCCCACCCTCCATGGTAAATCTTTCAAATGTTAAGTTTTCTTTCTGTTTGAATTGGCCACTTGCTGGCCAGTTCTTGATGGAAGCAGCCTTTTAGCTTTGCCAACTTCTGCTCATTGTTTGCTCTCAAGCCCAACCCAACTGACAGCCTAGCCTAGAGTTTAAAGCAACAAGCTGTGAATGTGCTTCGGACATCCAGCAGACCAGGGTTTGATTCCAGTAATTTCCACTTGCATACTGTGTGACCTTCAGCAAATCACTTAACCTTGCCATTGCTCCCGGGTCACCCCTGTAAATGGGCCTTTTGCCCAATGGGCCTTACTCGGTTGCCAAAGAATAAGAAATAAAATGTCCTCTTATGGCGCCACATTTCATCGAGAGGTACCTGGAACCAAGAGAACGTCCTATCTGTATCCTCTACTATACTCCTCCTGCCTATAGCCCGTCGGATGAGACCAGAGTGGCAGTCACCACTGGTTTATTTCTGTGCACAACCACCACCCTATTCTCTAAGGAGGGGGTGGTTACACTCTCCCCAAGACATCATTTCTGCACTCAGAAACAGCAGAGCTGGACAGATGTGTTTACCCAGCACACCTGCACAAGGGGATCACAGCGCTATGCTACCCTTCACCAAATGGCACACATGAGGGCCTGTGGTGTTGCCTCCCTCCGCACCAAACCATCCAAACCAAGCTGCAACCAAAACAATCTATTTTATTACTGTGGGATGCCCTCTCATACCAGTGACCTGCCCCATTTTCTTCTGGAGCATATAGTACCATGAACCTGGAGGCCTGTGGCTCTCTCCTCTGGCAATATCCCTTATTGCCAAATAGCCAGGGTACTAAACCCCCTGCCTTTACCAGGCATCCTTGGGAATCACCATGGGACCTCCCAGTGGTCCACCACATTCTGCATCCCCTTAACCCATTTGGTGGGTAGCACAGTCTGACTTCTGGGGTCTAACTTTTCCAGAGTTGTCCTCACCCAGTCAGCAATGTCTGTGTTGCCCTGGGGGGTCCAGTACCTGCTGCCAACTCACCTTCCTGGGGTTGCTACTTACCTGAACTCAGGTTTAACTGGAACCTATATCTCAACCTCTAAACAGCCCCATCCCCCCTTTTTGAAAAGAGAAAGAGAGAGTGTCAGGTGCTTAGAAAAATATTTTATCTTTACTGAATATTCAGGTATCACCACATTTTACCATGGTCATCACAACAATTGAAGTATCAGGTTATTTTTAGAATGAAATTGTTATGTGTAGTTTTACCAATACATTTTCCATTTGGTGCTTCTCCAACTGAATTATTAGACAGGGTTTTGCTTTTCTCCCATATCTGTTTTCCGTCAGGCCTTTGCTCAGCTGGAGTTTCTCGTTGACCCTCCACCTCATCTTGTTTCTGTTGACCTCCAGAAAGAGAAAAGAGAAAGAGAAACGGCATACACACAATTTCCCAGAAATCACGGGCAATCACACCATGTTGGGCCTGTATGTTAAGGTTCCTGTGATGGCCCGGCAATGTCTTTTTCTTAATAAACGAGAGTGCCAACAAGGCTAAAACTGTTAGACTTGAACTTAATGAGCAAAAAAGGAGAAATTCCTTTGTACTTACCATAATTTCCTTTTCTTTTAGCTCCAACATTGTCAGTGGTGAGGTAATATGGATAATGAATAGGGATGTGTGGATCGGATTTTCTGGTTCTGCCAGGTCGGGGCCGGTCAGGCCAGGCAAATCAGAACCAGAATCAAAAGTGTAATACATACTAATAATTAGCTGTGCAATCAACAGTTGAAGACTAATGTTACACAGCAGGTGTGGATCTGCTGCACTGAAAAGGCTGGTGTGAATGAACCTGTGGCATCATTTCTGCCTCCGTCTGTTCCATCCCACCCACCCTGCTCCACTGGTACACACAGATGCATCGGCCTTGTAAGTGCAACAGATTTTGTCCTGTAAGGGAGGAATAGAAAGCATGCATCAATAGATACAAGCAGTGCTGTCTGTATCTAACTTTCTTTCAAAATCAGTGAAGGGCATCTAACTACCACTATATGTTATATCTTTTCATTGGCAGATACAAGAGGAAGAGCGACAGTGAAATGGTTTGGGGAGAGCAGTGGCAGAAACAGAATTATAGTGAAGAATAAGAACAGGAGTCACATAGGGGCAGTTTACAACAGGAAGAGTGGCAGTGGTCTGAGGCAAGAAGTGCATCAACCAGTAACAGAAATATGAGCGATACAAAGAGGAGTCACATTGGGAAAGTTTATCATAGGAAGAGTGGCAGTGATCTGGGATTGAAGAGGTAGCAACTAGAAGCAGAACTGTGAGGGGAATGAAAAGAGGAGTCACATAGGGACAATTTACAACAGGAAGAGTGCCACTGATCTGGGGCATCAAGTGGCAGTAGCCAGCAAGAGAATTATGACAGAAATACAAAGGTGAGTCATCTGACAGTCCCATTTAACAGCGTAGTGGAAATGGTAGTTTTTCCAGAGCACTGGAGGAGGACAAATGTAGTCCCAGTTCACAAGAGTGGTAGCAGGGAGGAGGCTGGCAGTTATGGGCCAGTCATGCTGACGTCAGAGATGGTAGAGTTAATGGAATCACTGCTGAAGGAGAGGATAGTGGAATATCTTGAATCAAATGGGTTACAAGACCCAAGACAGCACAGATTCATGAGTGGGAGGTCTTATCAAACTAATCTGATAGATTTCTGTGATTCGGCGACCAAGGAATTAGATCAGAGTGGAGCGGTGGATGCGAGGGACAGAAGATTTTTCTATGCCCACAGTAATACCTCAGTTGCTTCTGCTAGCATGCCCTGATGTCTCGTGCCTCCTTGATTGTTTATGTATGCCATGGTGATGGCATTGTCTGTCCTTATCTTCATGGTCCTGGAGTGCACCTGATTGGAAAAATGGAGGAGGGAAGAAATGCTCCCCTCATTTACAGCACACTTAACTAAAGCCATTGCTCCTGGGAGTTCCAGACCCCCTGAACTGGAGCTTGGTCCAAGACCATTCCCCAGCCTGACAGGCTGCTGATGGTTGTCAGAATCAGTTCTGTTGGTGCTTTCAGAAGAGACCCCTAGAGGTTTCTCAAGGTTCTCTTACCATGCCAGCGACTGCAATACTGATCAAGATAGTGGGATAAGAGCCTGGTAGTCTTCCAAAGTAAGTGATCAGTCCTTCAACATCCTGTTCTGGAGAGGCAGCATATGCAACAAAGCCCATGGTACTAACTAGCTCTATGGCTGCAGTCATCAGACCTAGAATCTGGAGAAACTGTGAGCAGAAACTGTCAATTGGCTTCTCAGTTGCTGAATATCTCACCTCAGGATCTCTTTCCTGGGTGAGGAGAGGAACACTTTTCCATCATCTGTCCAGAACACTGCCCCCAGCTGCTCTGAGATGGTATTAGGGAACTGTTCTCCCACCTGATGACTCAATCATGTATCTCCAGACAAGGTCCTTGACACTGATCTCTTCACCAGCCGTGCACCTGAAGCTTGGATGAGTAAGTTGTCCAGTAAGGGGTATATGTGATGTTCCTCCTGTCTCAGTTGTGCCGCCAGCATGATCAGGATCTTTGAGAATACCCTGGGTTCTGTCGCCAGGCTGAAAGGAAGTGTTCAGTACTGGAAATGCTGTCCCTGAATAGCAAACCTCAGGAATGTCTGGTGTGACTAGCGAATGGGAATGTTGAGATAAGCATCATTCAGATCTATCAATGCTAAATAATCCCCTTGTTCGACTGTCCCTATAATGGATTACAAGGGCTCCTTCTTGATGATTGTGTGGTGGACAAACGTGTCTAAATGTTTCAGGTCCAGAATCAGTTGGACCCCCCCCCCCATTTCTTGGGAACCACAAAATACTGTAAATTGAGTGAAATCCTAGGCCCTCCTCGTTTGGGGAGACTGGGACTATTGCCTCAGTCTGTATAAAGTGATCCAAGGTCTGACTCACCACCCGAATTTTCATTTGATTTTTGAGGTACTGGAGACCGCAGGAAATTACCTCTCGTGGGTACTGTGGAGAACTCTATGGTGTAGCCCATAGCCAGAATCTCTTAATATCCATGTATCTGTTATTAGTTGAGCCCATCGCTGGTAATAATTCTGCAGTCTTCCACCAAGGGAAGGGAGGGGGCAGAGATGGGCCCATGTACCTTTATTGGGAGGTACCTCCTCTTCTTCCTGCTCCCTCATTATGTCTGCAGGCAAAGGATCCTCTATTACTGTTGTGCTCGAATCCAGAATAGGCTCCTCTCATCCTCTGGTTTCTGAAATTAGGAAGGGCCAAAAATTACCTCTGGTCTGCTGTTGCCAAGCAGACCTATGCCCCCTGGGCGTTAGGTTTGCCTTCTGTTGGTGTCTGGACACCGGTAGTTGCCCTTTTTTATATTGAACATCTTTTAAAATTTTGTCCAGGTCAAGACTGAATAATAATCTTCCAGCAAAGGACAGGTTTTAAGAGCTTTGACTTGGAGGCCTGATCAGCAACCCAGTGTCAGAGTCATACACCTTGCATAGCTGCCACAATATGATAGGCGGAGTGGTCTGACATCTGTAAATTGTTCACTGTCGCATCCCCCAGGAAAAACCATGGACACAAGTTGCAAAATGTTTGTCTCCTCTGACTCTGGGAGGATGTTGCTGCCCAAGGCAATAAAATATGCATATAATATTCAAAGAGTTGCCCCATTTGATGCAAATGCCCTTCTGCACAAAATGTCTACTCACTTGTCATTGGCATCAGTTAAGTGCCACTGAACCTTCCATGGGTACAGTTGTGTGTTTGACAGAATTATGCAAAGCCTTGTCTGCAAGTGGAGGGACCTCCCTCTTCTTGGAGCTTTCCTCCAGGAATGGGTAATACACACCCTTGGCCAAGGAAGCTGCTTGCGCTTATCTGTTTCGGCCCATTCCTGCTCAAGTAATCTGGCTGCGGTGCACAGAGTTTGGAAAACACTTCAATGCAGATGCCGAGGTGGACAGGATAGGATTCACATCCAAGGACTTCATAATCTGCACTTCCCTTAGCTACAGTGTTCGGCAAGCTTCTGTTATAAGATATGACAAAGGCTTTGTATCAAACAAGGGGGGGATTGGGATCTTTTTCTTAGGCTCTGTCTGCTCCCTCTTCTCCTTCGAGGGGTGTTCTTCCTTATCTGACAGAGCTGTTGGGTCAGGATTTTCTCCATGGCCCCCTGTATCCTCAGCTTTACCTCCCATGCTGTCAAAGTCTGGGGTTACCTGCAAATCTGAGTAAACAGTATTGCTCTGTTGTGGTGCACTTGGATGTGCCTGTATGGGCTGTCCCCCGGCCTGAGGGGCCCATCGTGTGTGCTGGTGTTTTGGTGGGAATGGCCTGCAGGACATCAGAACTCAGCAGCTCATTTGGATTTGCAGAACTCAGCTTTAGCACTGCCAGTCAGTGCCCCAGGTGCACCCCCAGCTCAGGGGTTTGTCTAGAGGGGACGATTGAAATAGACATGTTAGATTGTGTTACACAAATTAGGACAGTAAAGCCCTAAAGGAGAGGTTCGTATTATCCTCCTTACATTTCTTGAACACTACTTGTCTCCGATAAGCCTTCCTAATAGCCAAACTTTGTTCAAAGCCTATGCTGCAGCCAGAAATCAAAAGGCAAATGTACAGAGCACCCCTGTAGACGAATGCTGAAATAGATAAATATAGAGACATATAAATTTGTCGGCAGAAAAGGGCCCCATGGCCCATCCAGTCTGCTGGATTTCCCCCCTCTAGGAAAACTTTCCCCCTTCCCTCCCTGCTTTCCCTCTGTCAATTAGTCCCATGTAGGTGTCCCAAGCTGTTTTGAATTTGCCCACTGAATCTACCCCCATTACCAATTCTGGCAGTCTGTTCCATGGCCCCACGACCCTCTCAATGAAGAACTTCCCCCTAATGTCTCCTCTAAAACAGTCCCCCTTCAGTTTGAATGCATGCCCCCTTGTGGATTTGTTCCCACTTATCCTGAAAATTATGTCTATCTCACCCTGTTTATGCCCTTCAAGTATTTGAAGGTGTCACCCATATCCCCCTTTCCCTCCTCTCCTCCAGTGTGTACAGGCTGAGCTCCTCCAGCTGTTCCTCACATGACCTCTCTTGCAGCCCTTTCACCATTTTGGTTGCTCTTCTCTGGACACTCTCCAGCCTGTCCTTATCCCCTTGAAAGTATGGCCTTCATTGAAAGTATGGCCTTCAGAACTGGACCCCTTATTCCAGGTGTGATCTGACCATTGTTTTGTATGGTGGCATGATCACGTCCCTTCTCCTGCTCGTAAAGTCCCTCCCTATGCATGCCAACATTCTGAATGCTTTCCCCACTGCCCTGTTGCACTGCCTCTGAACTTTTTATGTTGTCTGAAATTGTGATCTCTTTTCTGATCTGTTACCCCCAGCTCTTCCCCCATGATCCAGTATTTTGTCCTTGGGTTTTTATACCCTTTGAACATAATTCTGCATTTTTTTTGTGTTGAATTGTAGTTGCCACTTTTCTGACCACTCCACCAGTCCGGCCAGATCCTCCCTCATTTTTTCTACCCCACCTCACCAAACCCCGGCAAGTCAACCCTATTACAGATCTTCGTGTCATCTGCAAACAGACACGTCTGCCCATTTAGACCTTCTGAAATGTCCCCTATGTATGTTGAAAAGTATGGGTCCTAACACAGACGCCTGGAGAACAGATCGCCAACATGCATATTGGTGGGACCAACTGCAATAACCCCCAAACTATTGCCGATGCATTTAACTCCATGTTCTTGGACCTACCTGCTCCCCTTCTTCCCAGCACACTGCTCCAAACCTCTGAGTGGGCACTCCCCTCGACCGCCCTTCTACCTCAAACGGGTCTTTGTTAGAGAGACCCAGGAACTCCTAGCTGGTCTCTCCCCCTATACGGTGGCAGGACACGACAGCCTTGAACCAAAACTGCTCAATCTGGGGGCTCCCCTCCTCGCTTGGCCAGTCTCTCACATCTTCAACTCTTTTCTTATCTCGGGGATCATCCCTGACATATGGAAGATGGCCAAGGTTGTACCTGTTTATAAACAAGGCAACCCCAAAGATATTAAAAATTATTGCCCCATCGCCATACTCTCTGCAGTCTGTAAGCTCCTAGAAAAGGCAGTTGCCACACAACTCTCCCACTACCTTCAGGGTTATACTGTTCTCTCCCCTGCTCAACATGGCTTCAGAAAAGGGCACAGTACATTAACAGCGCTTACTGTGATTACCTCTGAGATATGGTCCGTGACTGATCAAGGCAAACTGACTGGTGCCATCTTTGTCGATCTCTCAAAGGCCTTTGATCGGGTTGACCATTCCCTCCTCTACTCCACTCTTCAATCTCTCGGATTCTCCCATCCAGCCCTTGCCTGGTTCTCCAACTACCTTATGGGAAGGCAGCAATGCACGAGCTTCAGCCACGCCCTTTCTGTCCTCTCCCCAGTTAACTGCGGGGTCCCCCAGGGATCTGTCCTTGGACCCATTCAATTTTCCCTATTCATTAATGAACTGCCCTCCGTCACAACCCATGGGCACACCACCCTATATGCGGATGATCTCGTCATCCTGACCAGTTCCCCGGATATCACTGCCATCAACTGCAGGCTTAACTCCGACTTTGAACTTATCCAGAACTGGCTAGAGGGCCACAAGCTGACCATCAACCTGAAAAAGACCCAGCCCATGCTCTTTGACTCCATGGGCAAACCTAATTCCTGCCCTGCTCCTCTAACCATCTTTGGAATGAATGGCTCCCTCCTGCAGGCCGTGGACTCCGTCAAGTATCTAGGAGTTACTCTTGATCCACAACTGGATCTCACCACACATCTTCGGAATATATGTAGGGCCACAAATGGCAAGCTCGGACTTGTCTACAGAGCCAAAAGTTGCCTCACCCGGCTGCACGGCTCGCCCTAACCAGAAAGATACTTCTTCCCACACTCTGCTATGGGCTGTAGCCTTTGCCCCAGTCCCGAAATCTAGTCTTACCGAAATGGGACACTGCTTATAGCAATATATGCCACTTCGCAGTATCGGCCCCTCGTCTTACGCATCGTTGTGAGCTCTACTCACGGCTGGAGTGTCTCCCCCCTGAAAAGCACTGTGCCTTTGTCCTGTGTAACTTCGCAGAAAGCATTGTTAGAACGGCCACTCCTTCTGCGCTTGCCCTTACCCTCAAACATGGAACCCCAGCCTGCCGCTTAAGATCCAGTGCTGCACAGGACTGCCTGGTTCCTAAGACCCAAACCCTTACGGGGGATCGGGCCTTCTCCGTCCACGCACCTAGACTGTGGAACTCCCTTCCTGCTTTAGTTCATGCCTCTCCCTCCCATCTCTGCTTCAAAGCATCCCTCTGGAGCTTCCTCAAATCAGCCTCTGCCTGTCTATGTGCCATATAGACCCTAGCAGAGTCTTTCCCTCCTTTTTTGACTACTGAGGGTGACGCCCTGAGTGCCATTGATACCGTCTGCTGTTTAATTTCTGTTGATAACCTGCACAGGGCACATTCTGCCCTCCTGTTGGAGGGGGGCACATGTCATATCAATACCTGTCTGTATTTTCAATAATTTTCTGTGTATTCCACATCTTGATGTTATTTACATGTTATTCTACTTATTTAATGCTGTTATGTATCCTGTTGCTATCTGCCTACTTAACCGTTTTATGCCTGATGTCCCATATGCTGTATCTCCTACTTGTCTATGCCGGAGGGTCCTGTATGTTACCGCGACTCTGTACGATGTACTGTATGTACCCTGTAACCCTCCCTGGTCGCACCTGAAAATGGGCACTTGGCTGTTTAGTGTGCTTATCTGGTAAACAAAAGCAAATAAATAAATATATAAACCCCACTTATCACCCTTTCTTCTTTTGAGTGAACACTATTTACCACCACCCCCTGTGTCCTCCCCTTCAATCAATTCTCTACCCAGTTTGTAAGCTTGCTCCACACTCCTAAGCTGCCCAGTTTGCTAATCAGCCTCCTGTGGGGGATGGTGTCAAAGGCTTTCCTGAAGTCCAGGTAGGCCATGTCCACTGCCCCCACCCACCCAGTCCCATATCTCCATAACTCTGTCAAAGAATTTAATCAGGTTGGTCTGGCAGGACCTTCCACCTGCGAATCCATGCTGGCTGTCATCCAGGAGGCCCTCCTCCTCCTCCAGATATTTTATCAGTCTTTCCTTAATTAATGTTTCCATTAGTTTCCTACTACGGAGGTAAGGCTAACCGAGCGGTAGCTTCCCGGCTCCTCCTTTCCTCCCTCTTTGTGCAATACGGCACCACATCAGCCCTTTTCCAGTTCCCTGGGACCCTCCCCTTGCCAGTGACAGATTAAATAACCTTGTGAGTGGTGCTGCCAGTTCCTGTTTTAATTCCTTAAGCACCCTCAGATGAATCATATCCAGGCCCATCGCTTTGTCCATTCACAGTTTTCCTAGAGCTTTCAATATTCTATGCACCAAGAAGGGGGCTTGAGTCCATCTCCTTGCCTACCCTTCCCCTGCTTTTAAGCTCTGGCCCTTCCCCATCTCCACCGTGAAAACTGATGTGGAATAGTCATTAAGAATATGTGCCTTTTCCTCCTCCTCCCCCTCCACCAGTGCTTCCCCTTCTCCCTTGAGCTTCATAATCCCCAGCTTCCCCTTCCTTCTTTCACTCACATATCTGAAAAATTTCTTATCCCCCCTTTTCACCTCCCTTGCTATATTCTCCTGTTTCCTTCTTCACACTTCTGATTATTTTAATGGCTTCCCTTAGTTTTTCCTTATAAAACCCCCATCTGTCTGTCTCCCTCTGAAAGGCTTTGTATGCCCTAAATGCACTCCTTTTCTCCCAGACTGCTTTGCACACTGCTGCTGTGAAACAAAGTGGTCTTTTCCACCCTCTTTTTCTTGCTAACCTTCCTAACACATTGATCTGTCACCGTCAAAATTGCTCTTTTTAATTTCCTCTCATAGTTCCTTTATATCATCCAAGATCTCCTTCCCTTCTAGTTCCTTTTGCACAATTTCTTTCATTGTCCTAAAATCCGCTTTCCTGAAGTTCAGCACCTTAGTGGTGGAACTGCTCTTAACCTGCCCCATCCGAAGGATAACTCTTACTATCTTATGGTCACATTTTCCCCAGCCTCCACCTCCCCCACACTATGCCCATTTGTCAAAACCAGGTCCAGTTTGCCCCCAACCCCAGTTAGTTCTGTGACTAGCTGGTGAATGAATGCTTTCTGCATGGCTTCCAACAGCTCCCTACTCCTTTCCGAAGATGCTGTCAGGGTTTCCCAGTCCACATCTGGAAGATTTAGATCACCCACCACCGCGATTTCCCCTTTGCTGGCCATCCCTTCAATTTTCCAAACCACCTCTCTATCCACTTCCTCTCCTTGATTTGGTGGTCCGTAGACCACCCCTTACCTTACTGCCCCACCTCCTTTTTACTTAGTGTGACCCATAGGGTCTCCGCTGATCCCTGCTTGCCCCCATACACCATTGCCCAAATCCCTTCCTTCACATACAGGGCTATCCATCTCTCCCTTTTTCCTGCTCTGCCTTTCCTGTAGAGACCATACCCTGGTATTTCCATCTCCCAACTCAGGCTGTTTGTTTAGCACGTTTCCGTAACCACTGTTAGGTCAAGGTCACCCGCCACCACCGCCGCCTGCAGGTCCCCCATTTTATTTCCTAGACTCCTGGCATTTGCCAGTAGTTCCTTCCACCAGCCCCGCATTTCTCCATTTTCCCTTCCTCTTAGCACCCCCTACCCCCAGCTTTGGGGGAGCACGAGTTGGGTAGGTTCCACCAGCCATTTTTCCTGGACCACCCCTAGCTTCGTATTCCCCTTCCTTAGTTTAAAACACACCCCCCAGAATACTATCTATGTGTCCCTGCAGTTTCCCCCTCAGCAGTCTAACCCTGTCATGATTTATATGCAGTCTGTCCCTTGCATACAGGCGCTCGTCCACCTATGTGTCACCCCAATCTCCTAAGTATTCATAGCCCTCCTTGCACCACTGCTTCAGCCAGTGGTTAAAGTCATTGATTCTTAACTGCCTCACTGTGCTTGTGCAGCGCATCCACAGGACATCTGAAAAAGTCATGGAATTAACTAACCCCTTGCACCTTCTTGCTAGCTCCATAAATCTCCTCTGCACCTCTTCCACCTTGTTTGTTCCAAGGTGTAAGATTATGTGAGGTTCCCCCCAATTTGTCTAATGCATTCCTTAATTCTTGGACGTGCCGTGCTCGACTCCATCCTTGGATCGCAAAAAAATGATATCCCCTTAAAAGCCACCCCCTTTCGTAACCAATGGATTCCCTTTAGCAGTATAGTGCAGTAGTTTAAGGCTCTGAGCTGCCAACTTGGAGACCTGGGTTTGAGTCCCACAGTCCCCACTTAGATATTGTGTGACCCTGAGCAAGTAACATTAACTTCTCTGCACAGATAGTTGGTGAGACCCCATCTGGAGTACTGTGTCCAGTTCTGGAGACCCCATCTCCGCAAAGACATAGACATGATGGAGGCAGTCCAGAGGAGGGCAACTAAAATGGTGCAGGGTCTGCAAGAGAAGCCATATGAGGAGAGACTAAAGGAGCTTAATATGTGTACTCCTGAGGAAAGGAGGGAGAGGGGGGACGTGATAGAAATTTTTAAGTACCTCAGTGGAATCAACAAAGTCCAAGAGAGTAGCATCTTTTAGTAAAAGAGATGTGCAAAATTTGAAGATGGAGGGGAAGGCTCAGGGGCAATGTGAGGAAGTATTTTTTTCACAGAGAGGGTGGTGGACACATGGAACAGCCTTCCTGAGGAGGTTGTGGGGTCTAAAACTGGGAGAATTCAAGAATACATGGGACACACATAAGGCAATTCTTGTGGGGGGTAGGAAGAAAAAGGCTGTTGGTTAACTAGGATCTGCAGCTTATCCAGTGGGTAGGGAAATGGGCAAATTAGGTGGGCCAAGTGGTCCTTATCTGCCATCATAATCTGTGTTTCTATGTTTTCTTGTGCTCCCAGGTCGCACCTGGAAACAAGCTTCGGCTTACTATACCTCTCCTGGTTAAACAGTTTCCCCTTCCCCTTCCCTTTATAATGGAGTCCCCGTACACCATCACCATTTTTTTATTTACTGACCCCAAGGGTGCTTCCGCAACCCTTCCTTGTTTTTTTCTGGAGTTTTTTATGCCACCACCCTGGCCACCCCCTATCTCCACTCCTGCACCCGCCATCCCTTATCCTCCTGCCCTCCAGTAAGGTTCCCTGCCTTGTCCCCATCCCCCTGTCTCCTCCAGTCCCCATCAATGCCATCACCCATTCTCCCCCTGGAAACCATCCTCTACTTGGTCGCCTACGCTGTGTCCCCCTCCCTCTTCTCCCCACCCTTTGCCATACTCTCCTGTACCTGTCCCATTCCCCTTCCTGCCTTCAGCAACTACACCTGGTTCCTCCATGTCCTTTTTCTCCTTTAGTGTGCCACCCCTGCTACTCTTGCCTTTTACCCTCAACATGAGATCTGCCCTCACCCCTGTATTTACCTGTCTTTCATGACCCTACTCCCTGTTTCCCTTAGCTCACCTCCCATCCACTTCATCCTGTTCTATCAGCCCTGTTAAGGCCCAATACCTGTTTGAGCCTGCTTTATACCTTTGTTCATTGTTGCTTACTTTCATGCCCATAGTGTCCTGTCCCCCCAATATCCCCATTGTGGCCTGCTTTCTCCACCTCCTGCCCCTTCCGACATATCCTCTCTTGTCCTCTACCCTGTGGCATTCTCTAGTTCTCCTTACCATTCCTCTTTTCAGCCATGACAGTTCAGCCTCCAGCCTCCCAGGCCCTTGACAAACTGGGCACTCCCCCCACCACCACAGAGTGCTCATGAACATGGCTGCCCCACATTTATTACATCCCATGATCCTCACCCCTCTGTAACCCCTGCTTCCCTCTCTCTTTCGGTCCACCCTCTCCATGTGCTGCCACTGACTCTCCCCCTGGTGCACCCCTCTACTCTGCCCCTTCCACCAACCTCCACTGTCCTCTCCCATGATCCATTCCCTCCCCACTCCCCTGTGCCACATTTGCTTCATGCTCCCAAGTAAGGCCCTACATTCCACACTCAAGATTATATATTACAAGCAGTTGTGTCCACACTCAAGATTATTTGTTCCATCAGCTACGCCCCCTTCCCCTCTGGTAACCCCAGAGCTTGAGCTTTCCTAGGTAACAATCATTCAAACTGTTAGCCGGCAGTTAACACAGTTTGATAGGAAATCAGCTGAAAAATTGCTTTAAAACAAGCTCTATCCCAAGCCTTCACCCTTGGTAATCCCAGAGCTTAAACCAGCCCAGTTTCAACAATTCCAGGATCTACACAGCCCAGCCCAAACTTAGGTCAGCTCATTCTATACAATTCAGTCCCCAATATGATTTTAGGCCTTTTAGCTTGCTCCCTGGGCTTGTGTCTCTTTCCCTTGGGTGGGTCCTCCTAGTGGCCTCTCCCACTTCTCAGCGTAGATTCCCTCCACCTCTCCTACTGGTGGTAGCTTCCACTGGTAGGATCCCCAAATGTCTATTTAATTAATAGAGGTGGTGGGGGCGGGAGGTGGGAATTTTTCAGCCCACACAAAAAGTCCCTCTGAAGTGGCTCAGCGGGGCTCTGCTTTTAGTGCTGAGTCCCGGTATCAAATGTTGGCACGCTTCACTTGCAGTGGTCTGATTGGCTCCTTCCCAGGCCACTGCTTAATATCTGTGGTCACTGTTGTCCTGTCTTTTGGCTGGTGCCACCGATTTAAATCTTCTGCAGCTATGGTCGCCTGAAACTCCCGGTATGTCTATAAATACCTTAGACTCTGTGAAAAAGAGCTTTCCAACTTTCTCCTATGCCTGGATGAATTCCAAACTGAGCTCCATCTATGACTGTGCCTTCAGGCACAAACTCACCACCATGCTGCCCAGTTAACAGTCGCCTACTGTTAGAAAGTATAGGACAACTGACTGCCCAGGAATTGCGGCAAAAGCCTTCCCTCTGTTAGAAGGTATAGGAAGACTGACTGCCCAGGAATTGCAGCAAAAGCCTTCACTGTATTAAGTGCCAAAAATGAGAGTGAAATATCCAGCAAACCAAGCTGAGAACAGTGCCAATGTGCTCCGTTTCAGCAAGTATGTTGGGTGAGTGTACATTGACAATTGGGCACACACATGTGCAGTGATGTCACAACGATGCACATGATGTCACAACTTACAACAATGCAAATGCTGCTACAGGTGTGAGAGTGCCTCTACACCAGCTTATCTGCAAGCCTGGCACACTGGCAAGCCACCAGCAATGGAACAGGTGAACCACATGGAACATCAAACCCATGTGGAAAAAGGTGTGAAACTGTTGTGCTGGAAGTGCTTCAGTCCCCAAGCTCTGGAAAATGCTACTATCTCCTAAAACAGCTAGAGAAGTACAAATTGAGTTCTGCAAAATGTTACGCGCTTCCGAAGTCATCAGACGAGAAGTTCAGGCTCTCTGCAAGCACAGTAACTGTTAGCGTCAACCAGCTAGGCAACCCCAACCAAAAATACTGAAAGGCAGTTTTCAGTCTTGCTTCACTCAGTCTCCTAACTGCTTAAACTGTGAATTCTGACTAAAGCTGAGAAAACAGGGAGAGGTACATCACCAGTAGCACACTAGGGAGAGAAAAAAGAAAAGAAAAAGTTAGTGCTAGTTCCAGTCTAGCTTACTAGCTGTGCCCCACGTGAGTAAAATAAAACACTTACCTGAGGCACCAGGCTGAGATAATCGGAGACCTCGGTTGCACGTCCTATGCAAATAAAAATGGCACGTGGTCCTCAGTTCATGCAGAGAAGGTGCTGAAATGAGAATTTTATAGCAAGTTAGTCAGTTTGAAAGCTGCAGCTTAACAGGTGCGATTTCTAAATTTGAAGCTGCTTGCGCTGCCACCAGGAAGACTCAACCTGCCTCACAGTTGCACAATCCTTACTAGGCAAATAACAAATCAGTTGTAGAACAGATGCTTTTCTGAGAACTCTACCTATGCTGCCTTCCTCTCTAGTGGTACATCAAAGACTGGTTAACTGGTGATCTCCGAATTCTCATGTGCCCAAGGTTCTATGCTAATTGACAACTTTGGGCTGCACCATTAGCCAAGTAGGAGTGTTCATTACCCTATGTATTAACTCCTCATTGACAATGTGGAGCGATATAGGAAAGTCCCTGTTAAATCCATTTATGGTTTGGACCTCCGTAATGCAGGGGATGGGGCTTCACCACCAGCTACCCATCATTTTAGTATTCAGTCTGTTTGTAGTGTGTGATGCCCAGAGGAGTATGACATACCATTCTGTCGTATCACACCTTGTGGTCGACACCCCCACGGCGAAACACAGAAAAGACCATTACGGCGACATTGCGGTAATGGTCCTTTCTGTGTTTAGCCTTCCCAGTGTTCCACTCCTCCCGGACCAACTCCGACCTGGAGTTGGAATTCTAGAGTCTGGGGGGTTCAGGGGGCACAGCCCCCCACAGAAAACAGTGATGGAAGAGGCGGCACAATACCTGCATTGGTATTGTGCCATCGCTGTGGGGCAGGTCAGCATTCTCGCCGACAAGATATCTTGGTGCTTCCCCATGCTGTCCATTTTAATGCTGCGTCCCACTTGCCATCGATTAAGGAGGCTCTCAATTTGTTATCATACTCATCCTGGGATTTCACACTGATGTACTGCATTCACTCTGCTGTCACTTTGCAGAGCTATCCATCTCTACATAGTTCCAATAAATGATAATCATTTGGTGCGAGAGACCAGCTTGGGGGGAGGGGGGGGTGAGCAGGCTCTTAAGAGGAAGAGGCAACTTGTGTGCTCAGGGGGAGGACTGATGGCACAGAGCTCTGTGTTATTTCAGAAGTGTACTGCTGTGTTTTTTTCAGTGTTTTTTCTCGCTTAATAGGTTTATGGAAGGCTAGCATGATCTGTAGAAAACGGGAGGTCAGATGGAGGGTGGGCTTTGAGGGAGGAAAAGGGGCCAGAGTTGATGGCTACTTGTAGCTCTGTCAGTCATGGGAACACCCATGTGGCTGACAAGTGCCATTCAGGCACTAGCGGCAAATACTGTAAAAGGGAGGCTCCAGACTGCAAGAGACAGTCCGAGCAAAGAAGTAGCTGGGGCTGGTGGTAAACATGCTGTTTAGCTGAAATCTTTAATTGTTTGGGGGCAGTGGAAATTTCATGCTTCGGTGGGGGGGGGGGAGCAGTTACAGAAAGGAAGCTGTTTTTAATTTCAGAACTGTACTGTTGTAGGTTATTTTTAGTGTTTTTTCCTTCCACAGCTTCATGAAAGGCTAGCTCTAGCTGTGATGAGGGGAGTTCAGGTTGAGGACAAACTTTGAGGTTAAAGGAGGGACAGGAGACTGCTGCTGATTGCAGTGCCATTGATTGGTGGACCACTCACGTGGCTTACTAGTACCAATCAGGTGTTAACAGCACACTATAATCCCCTAGGGCATTGTGACTATGGATTATTCAGGATCCCAAAGAGTGAGGGCCACGGAGCAGGAGGGCAGCATCTGCAGGGGCATGTGCAAGTAGTCCGCAATTCTTCAGGGAACTCTTCTTGTGAGGACAGAGGGTAAAACTGTAAGCCAGCGTTGGCGTAGTGGGTAAGAGGGGGTTGTTCTAGATAAGGTAGTAAGTAGGGTTTGAGTTGAATCAGGGGCATCTGGGTCTGTAAGATAGCTCATAGGAGGGCCAATACACAATAGCCGGTGTAACCCCCCTGCAAATGGGGGTTCCCAAAAGACTTCCAGGAGCTTGCTTGAATGCTCCAAGCCTGAATGGTGTTTGGCATTTAAGCCATTTATCAGTGAGTGTTTTTAGAGCCTCTGGTACTGTCTCTTTAAGAGCTGTCTGCTTGCAGACATAATTAGTTTGTATGGGGGGACTGTGTGCTTCTCTGAGTACCACTCGAGCTGCTGCCAATTCACTTCATTTTGCAGTCACTAGGAGTGCAAAGGGAACCTATCTGAAAGATGTAACTGTTTGCCAGAAATTATTTAGAGTAATAATGAAAGTACAGTTTGTCTAACCTGCTTTCTTTGCAGTCAGAACTGTGTCTGCTAGTTCCCATTCTAGTTTTGAACTGCTGAACTGGACCAATCAGTGTGGGTAAGCTAGCTCTAAAATGATGCCTTGGACGAATCAGAACTTGGACTCATAATCTGAGCCAGCCACAAGAGGATTGTATGGGCAGTGACTCTGGGAGATGTAGTTTAGACTTCAGTGCCTTTTGGACCAACAGCAGCAGTCTATTGTGAGTGACAGCCAATCCAGTCAAGAACTGGGAGGAACTCAAAGGAAGTGCCGGTTTCGTCAGTTGGAGTTCAGTTGAGCTTTGGCAGTGAAGAAGGAAGGAGCCCTGTGCTTTTCAGTGTGCAGTTTTAGTCAAAAAGCGTGTGTAAGGCCCAGAGTTCCGGTCTGCAGCTTGTGTAACAGCTTGTTGGGACTGAATCCGTCCTGTGAAAAGAATCAAAGGATCTCTGAAGAGTAGAAACCAGGCTCACCCTGTAGAAGACTGGAAGAATTGCTGAAAATTGCACTCGGTCTGTCAGGAACTGAATCTGCTGTGTGTTCTCCGGGTATTGTGCAGTAATTGCGATCGGGATACAGATGCAGCCTGCCTGGTATAGTACTTTCTTTTATATGGATGTGTGAAGAGGTTTGTGTACCTCAAGTGAGCCCTGCTGACATTGAAGGACCCTATCTTATTTGGAGGTCGTGGAGTACTAATTCAGGGTTGCTCCCTGTTGAATTGCCACATTAAATCCAAATGGAATTACTGTACTGCTGACTGTTTAATTCTCCTTTTCTCTGTGTGAAAGAGCCCCTACCAGCTGCCACGGTTTGGACTAGCCACTAGGGCTTGGGTACCCAGGGACAGTAACTGATAGGGATAGGCCTGTGCACAGAGCCATAAATAGATTATTAGAGTGATAAGCTAATTAACCTGATTTCCCCTGTCCTTGTTATATCCCTAAATAAATCAGAGCTGCTTGTTTCAGCAAAGTTATACTGCCTGAGGTATTTGTCTATGTTAAAGTACTGTACTGTGATTGTTGCACTGTATCTCATTTCACAGGAGGTCCCAGTGCGGAACCAGACCTGGGGGTAAGTGTATACTGTGAAGGTAATTCTGATATATTGTGTGGGCCACTAGTGGGAAGAAAGGGGGGTTGCAGTGTCCCAGAGGGCTGTGACCAAGTTAGTTTAACTATTGCAAACCCTGACCTCTGGGTGGAGGCACCCGCCATTGGATCCAGGCCCCTCAACCTGTTAGTGGCAAATCAGGCAGGGGTAGTAGCCCCTGGGATAGCGCCATCTAGGGGTTACACCATGATACCCTATTTAGGACTGGCCAAACTACAAGCCAGGAAGGGATGAAATTGCAGGCAGCCACCTCACCCTATTTAGGGCAGGCCAAACTGCAAACCAGAAGGGTGATGGAAGTGCAAGCGGCCATAACACCCTTTTTAGGGTAGGCCAAACTATAAGTTAGGGGGGTGTGAAACTGGAAGCAGCCACAACACCCTATCTGCGGTAGGCCTTACTGGGGATTTTGGGAGGGGGATGAAGCCACACTAGTAACTGAGAACCATCTTATCCAGGCAGAAAGTGTAAAAGAATAACAAGCACTGTAGTAAATACCAGGGAGCTCCCACCACTAAATCAACACATCACTGCTACTCAGGTAGTGTAGTGTGTTGGCAGCAAGGAGGATAGAAGGAGATTGTAAGCTGTGGGAGGTGTGGCCTGGTGGTCTTTTAGAGCGTGCTCTAGGAGATGGGAGGGTGGCTAATCTGCAAGAGAATAAGGTTCCTTGTAGCACAACTGAACCAGCTTAAGGTTGAAGTAATTCGTCTGAGAGGTACTCCACCCCAATTGAACCTAGCAACCTGACACCAATTTCAGAGGCAACTAGATGGCCCAAGAGACAAGCACTGAGCCAAGGGAAAGACAGGGGCTTGAACAAATGCAGTCCTCAGGGGCAGAGATCAGGAACTGCTATCAGCTCCTCTAGTCCCCAGAAAGGGTCAATACTCTAGGTCCTCGGGTTGTTGGAGTGAGAAAGGTAAAGGGTAGCAAATATGGGAGGCTTCCCAGACACAGAAAATGCCTGAGGGACTGGTCCAGACTACATGGAGGAAGCCTACTAGAGGTAATGAAAGGAAGGAAAAACCAGACTACAAAGGAGGCAAATTGGGGGGGTAGGTGAAGGAAAGGTAACCAATCTTCTCAGGGAAAGGCAAGGGGAAGGAACAGGCGGAACAGGCAGGACAAGGGTTGCCAGCTGAAGATAAGGGGGAAAAAAAGGAAGCCAGACAGTTCAGGGAGAGATGGCAGGGGTAAAGAAGGGAAGGGGACCACTCTAAGCAAGGAGTGCAAATGAGGGGAAAAGTATTGGGATGGTAAATGGTCCACTAATGACAAGGCAGCAGGGTGGAGGGCAAGGAAGTGAAAACAGGCAACACAGGTTGAGTCAGCAGTCTGAGGGGGTGGGAAGGAGATCCAGACCACACAAATGGAAGCAGTAGCTGTGAGGAACAGGAAGGGGGGTCATTTGGAAAGGAGGGTACCAAAAAGGGTAAGAAATGGAGAGGATAAAATGAGAGGAAGGATTATCCTAGTCTTGAGAGGCTCAGTTGTCAGGAGGACAGGGTGGACAGTAAAGGAAAAGGAGCCACATAGGAATAAAGAGGTGTGCATCCTGGGTATAATGGCAAAAAGGATAATACCTAGGTTCCAATCCCTGACCATGGGGGAAGGGCGGAAGTCAATGTGTTGGTCCACGTGGGAGCAAACAACCTGGCAGGGTGTGGGGTGCAGGTGGTACAGGACAGGTTTAGGGTGCTAGGGGGAACGATCAGGGAGTGGACAGACACTGTGACCTTTTCAGAAGTGCTACCAGTTCCAGAGGCCAGTCGGACTAGGAAACAGAAGATGGAGGCCTTAATAAGTAACTTAAAACATTGTGTATTAAGCATGATTTTGGCCATGTAGGGGATTGAAGATCTGTTTTGGAGGACAAGACTCTGATTACAATGCAGTATCTGCACCTTTGCGAGCAAGAAGCAAGGACCTTGGATGGTAAGCTGGGAAAATATATCAAACAGGACTAAAACTAGAGAGTGGTGGGGGGCTCTAGTAGGGCACAAGACCCTAAGATTTCTTACACAGGGGGCCATAGGACACCCTTGGGACAATACATTAGGGGCAAGGGGGCTACACATGGGGAGCAAGGACAGCAAGGAGGAGAAGGATAAAGTCAGTTCAGGGAGGGTTATACTGAGGGACATGGGGCTACAAGGGGGGATACAGGATATGCGGTCACTCAAGGTCACACAAACTGGCTGCAGAACACATCTGGCCAAAATTTAAACAGTCAGGGCATCCACAGACGTAAAGGGCTGAGGGATAACAGGCAAAATGGAGAGTCATATGCATCAATGCTTGAGACCTGGGAAACAAGGTGGATGACCGCCAGGCTTTAGTGGAAGAGGATCACTTTGATGTGGTGGCAGTCATGGAGATCTGGACTTTTCCAAACCATGACTGGGACCTCACCATCCCAAGAGTCTTACTCCACAGAAAATACAGAGAAGGGGAAGGGGCAGGGTGGTCATGTGTGTATGGGAATGCATAAAGTCTACGAGGGAGGCAGTATGAACTGTCAGAACAAAGACACTATGGTCCAGGTTGAAGCAGACATGGGAAGGAAGGTGAAACTGGGTGATCAATAGACCACCAAACCAGAGTGAAAAGCTGGACAAGGATCGGGAAGGTGAGACCTGGAATGTAACAATGCAGGGGGAGCTGATAATTACTGGAGACTTTATTCTAACTGATAGAGATTGGAGCATCCCAAAAACCAGCGGTGGTAAAGGTTAATCATTCCTGGATGCATTCCAGGATGGCTACTTAGTCCAGGGTTTAGGGAACCTATGGTATAAGAGAACAAGCAACCTTGGGCTTCGTGCTCACAAACAGTGATTACATCAGAGACATCGGCATAGCTGAGACCCTGAGTAGTAGCCTTGTGGGTGGAAGGCAGTAAAGAAAATAAAGAAATATTGAACAAATTTGCAAATATTTCTTATCAGTATTTATGAAGGAGAATGGGGGCTACTTCCACAGGAGCAGGTAGACAAGGGCAGGGAGGGGGAACAAAGATATGTGCAGAATCCATTGCCACAAACGATGTCAAGGGGCTAAAAGCCCTGAAGTGAATAAATCCGCATGGTCAGGTGGGGCCCACTCCTTGCCGCGCATTAGCCTCTTGTCAGGTATTACTTTGAGGTCCTTATCCTCTTCCATTGTAGCAACAAGAGTCCCACACAGTTTGTAAGTCCTACGTCTGGTTTTCCTCCCCAAGTGTAGAACCTTGCATTTGGCTTCATTGAATCTGAGATTCTACAAGTTGGAGCAATTGCCCAGCTCTTATAGGTAAACAGTAAGACATGGCAGGGTGTGAGTTAGGTTGAGATAACGGCACACGAAGGGGTGTAGTGAGGCCTGCTGCCACAAGCGGAAGCATTACAGTTCCTGAAAGTGTGTTTATTTTAGTCTAGTTTACACCCTGATGTGTCTTATTGTACTAATAAAATGGATTTTATGGTACACAGTCTACAGAATAACAGTTCATTTAATTTTGTGTTTGTTTAATGTTACTTTTTAAGGGTCATAATAGTCCCAAAACTTGCAAATGGAAAAGGTCAGTAAAAGTGCATAGGTGTGCCCAGTAATTTGTGATACTTGAGTAGGCAAGCAGGCTGGTGCTAGTACTTTTTTCCCCTGTGAGTTAGGCTGAGTTGAACATAGAGATTCCAGCCTGTTATAGCCAATCTGCAGCCTGCATTCATCGTACCCATTTTATAACAGCTCTTACAAGTACTGTTTCTGATATCATCTGCAAGTCTGAGAGTGGTGCGTCATGTGTTGTGCTCATTGGGTCCACTGATGAAATCTGACCTTTAAATTCTGCAGGAAATGTTAGTCACATCTTGCACTGCAATGCACATAAATCCCTGGTCACCCTAGAGCAGAGCTGCCTTTATCTGTATTAACCACATTGGTCAAAAAAAGTGAAAACTGGAATATCCTGAAATTCTGAAATAGTATCATGGGATATCTAAACATCTCTAGTCATGCTTTGTTAGTCATCATGCACCATCTATGTGCCAGCTGCGAAATGCTGGTATTCATCAACAAAGGGAGGAGTCATTCGGGTTCACATTCCCTTGGCTAGAATGCAAACCTCAGAATGGCAGAAGAATGAAAGATAATGCAAGCCAGTATTTGTTTGTCCCGTGTATGGAAGTACACAACTTGATGCAAGAAGTATGAAAGGGAACGTAGAGGATCTGCGGGCTTGGATATACAGTAATTGGAATAATGCGACAGGCATTTGTCAGTGCCAGATGTTTGCTTGCATGCTGTTGTACTGGGTCCTGCGTGTACACATTTTTACTATATATTTACCTAGGATAGACCAGATGAGATGTAATATGTCATTTGCAGTGGGATCCTGATTTTACGCATTTTTGTACTGCATTTACCAAGGATAGTAGAGGGTGAGATGCAATAATTTTTAGTGTGGTCCTGCTTGCAGATTGTATTTTCCTGGACAGAGCCTCCTAGATGTAACATCTCCTTTTCTGTGGGATTCTGCTGTAGGGTCCTGTTTTTCCACAGTGTTGCAATCTATGTACCCAGGATTACCCAGCTGAGATGCAGTATCTCATTTTCAGTGGGGTTCTGCCTTGCTACATCTTTGTACTGTATTTATTTTTTCTTATTTACTGTGCTTTTTCTGCCCCTGGCCGCCCGGTACCTCGGCCTGGTCACAGACCCTTTGGCTTCCACCCTCTCATACTGGCGACTCCCTGATACCCCTGAGCTTGCCCCCAGAGGCGGGGAATAGCAGCACTGGCAAAGTGCAGAATCCAGCCAGGAGAGTTGTCAGGGAGCGGCCTGAAGATAGTGAAGCAAGGGCGAGGAAGCCTTCACAAGGAAGCGGATGGCAGCTATTTTATGAGCTGCAGGGGTGGGGACCACAATGACATCCAGTGTCCGCCCTGCCCTTTTAGCGTGTTGGCACGGTCGAGCTGTGGTTCCCCGGCCTCCGCCAGGGGTCCCTCGGGTGCCGGATACTCTACCTCTCTTTCCCCCTGGAGAAGAAGAGCAGTCCATGGGATGCTCAATCCTTCTACCCCTGCCAGCCCTCCAACTCCCTGGGTCTGTTCCCGAACCCGGGTCACTGGCATCGAAAGCGGAAATCCAACCACTGCTCCAGCATCTTTGTACTGTAGTTACCCAGGATAGCACAGTGCCAATGCTGTCTTGTTTTCAGTGGTATCCTGCTTTCGCCCAGGATAGCACAGCTGAGGTTCGATAGCTCATTTTCGATGGGTCCCTGCGTTTACCCATTTTTCTAATATATCACCCAGGATAGCCCAGCTGAAATGAAAGTTACATTTTCAGTGGGGTCCAGCTTTTACAATGTATTTTCCTAGGATCAAGCAGCATAGATGCACAATTCAGTGGGGACTCTGCTCTACTGGGGTATTGCTTTTACACATTTTTACTATACATTTACCCAGGATAGCCCCGATGAGATGCAGTATCTCATTATCAGTGGCCTCCTACTTTTACGCATTTTTACAATATATTTACCAAGGATAGCCCAGATGAGATGCAGTATTTCATTATCAGTGGCCTCCTACTTTTACACATTTTTACTATATATTTACCCAGGATAGTCCAGATGAGATGCAGTATCTCATTATCAGTGGCCTCCTACTTTTACACGTTTCTTTCTTTATTTTTTTAATTATTTAATATTCTTTAGGATTTACAACCTTTGAGTCAGAGACTCATTTACAAAGACTCCGCATCAAAAGACAATATAGACATACAATATACAGTCACAGCAAATAAAGGGTTACAGGCAGCAATGACTCACAGTATTGCAGGTTCTTTACAATATTAAAACTAGGTTGTATTATACAATCAGCATATAATTACCAGTTTCCCTTTTTTCCCATAGGGAAACCGTGGCGTAATTTGCCGTAATGAAGAAGTGTTCATTACGGCGAAACCGTTCTGCGATTTCCCTCACTGTCTTCTATCCTGGCGCACTTCACTTCAGTTCGACAACACCGTGCCTGCTCGAGGGAACAGCTATGGGACACTTCAAACCGCCACCTCGACTAGTGGTAAGTACATAAAAACAAATCTGCCTCAGTCAGTGCTGTGAAAAAAATAAAAATAACAGAATCAAGCATTTGACTTCGGCAACTACTTCACCCTCCATAAACCTGGCTGCACAGCTAGATTTTATTTTATACAATTGCTGAGGCAAAAAGAAACCCAGCAATTAGCATAAAATAAAATATAGGGTCTGAGTGTGAAGCTTCAATTTACACACACCCTCGGGGTTAGATGCTTCCACATAAACCCCTCGAGCTTAAACTCTCGGGTTTATGTAGCATCAAACCCCTGAGTGTGTGTAAATATATTTACACAGACCTACTATCTATATATAATCAACAGTTTCGGTGAAACACCAGTGCATAAATACGCTAAGGGCGTAACAACTTAGGCAAGGCAAATTTTATTTTCTGGCCCAATTCAGAGGATCTGGGCACCGTATAAACACACAAAATTTAAATTTAAATACATATATATATATATATATCTATATATATATATATATATATATATATACATATATATATATATATATATATATATATATATATATATATATATATATATATATATATATATATATATATACATATATATCACCATACAGTAAATAATCACATATCAAACAAGCATTTGTCAATGCCGAATGTTTGCTTGCTGGCATTGGCAGTGGTAGTGTAGACGTTACAGAGCTGCGTAATAGGAATGGCAGTGAAGTATTGAACTGAAGCCAACCCCACCACCACCCTGCAGAGAGTGACAGGCATTTGGGTGTGCCTTTGGGTCGTCAGGCATAACGGCCAAGCCATTTCACCACCCACCCTGCAGACACTGACAAGTGTCATGGTGTTCCTTAGGTCTTTGGCCTTATCACGCACCCCATTCCATTTAGGAAATACGGTGAGATGGAGTGCGAATATAGGAGAATGGGGTGAACTTTGGGGCGAAGAGTCCAAGGCATACCTCGATGCCTCTCACTGGCTGCAGGGTGTGGAATAGGTATGAGCATTACAGGCAAGAATCCCAAGTCCACCCTGATGCCTGTCATTCTCTACAGGGTTGGGTGTTATGGTTGAAAACCCGAATACCTCAGGCATTCATTGGTATTTTCCTCAAATGTTCAACATGTTTTTGTGACCCACCTCGCCAGACAGAGGAATATCAGTTTGTTGGCAGCTGCTTATGCTGGCCGACTGGCATTTAGCACCACAGGTGCAAAACATTCGAACAGGATGTAAAAATGACAAATGTACTTTTGTCCATGGGGAGGTGTAAAAAAAATGGCAATGTTGCAAATCTGCGGTAAAATTATTTAAAAAAATGGTGAAGTCACTGGCGTACATAGAAACTGTACAGCGCACCCGTAATATAATTAGGTTGGGATTTTTACAGCAGATTGTCAACTCAGGCATTTTGGTGCCTCCGATTATGAACAGTGTCACTGTGATTTTCTTTATCTGTCCCGAACAATGATTTCCCACAGCGACCACGCATCTCTGCGCTGAAAGTGTGAAAACACACTTTGGCCTGTTGTGAAAAATGACAGCTGTACTGTAAATAAGAAAGTGTGGAAAAATGCCACTGGTGAAAATCTGGACTTAAAATATTACAAAGTCATGAACTTACGGTGCGTGGAAACTGCAGCAATGCTCACTCGTAACACAGTCATTATGGACTTTGTCACCAAATTTTCAACATAGCCATTTTAAGACCTCTGCTCATGAACAGTGTAACTGTGATTTTCTTAATCTGTCCCAAACATTGCTTCGCACACCAACAGCACCGCTATCTACATGTCTTGAAAACACATTTTTAGCGGCATATGAAAAATAGCAGCTGTACTGTTCATAAGAAGTGTAATAAAATGGCAATGTTGAAAATCTGGATTGAAAATATTAAATTCTCAAACTTATAAGCATGCATAGGAACTGCATAACGCACGCTCGTAAAACAGTCATTTTTAAGAATTTTTTCACCAAATTTTCAACATAGCCATTTTAAGACCTCTGCTCATGAACAGTGTCACTGTGATTTTCTTAATGTGTCCCATACATTGATTTTGCACATCGACTGCGCCATTGTGCGCTACATAGGTGGAAACACATTTTGGGCAAGATATGAAAAATGACAGCTGTGCTGCTCATAAGGAGGTGTGGTAAAATGTAATGTTGAAAATCTGGTGAAAATATTGAAGCGTTAGAACTACGGTGCGCGTAGAACTATAGCATAGCTTCGTAAAAGTCATTTTGGAATTTTTCGCAAATTTTCAACATAGCCATTTTAAGACCTCTGCTCATGAACAGTGTCACTGTGATTTTCTTAATTGTCCCATACATTGGTTCCCTCTTTGACCATGTCGCCATTGTGTGCTACATGGTAGGCTGCGTTTTGGGTGAGATGTGAAAAATGACAGCTGTACTACTCATAAGAAGGTGTGGTAAAGTGCTAGTGTTGAAAATCTGGAGTGAAAATATTGAAAATTCGCGAACTTACGAGCGTGCGTTGCGCAAAACAATCATTACGAGGGTGCGTAGGAACTGTACAACGCACGCTCATAAATTTTCTGGAATTTTTCCACCACATTTTCAAAATAGGCTTCTTGAGCCCACCCCGCAAACACTGACAGTGTCGGTCTGGATGTCCGGTCCTGAAAGGTGATTTTCTTGATGACTGCAAATCATCCTTGATTGACTCTTATATGTTGCTTGACAACATTCATGAAGGGGTCCCAAACCCCATGTTGAAATTTGGTGCAAAACCAAAAAATACCTGAGATATGCAACAAAGTTGAAAAACCTATCTATCTATCCCATTATACAGCTTACCGGCATTTCTCTCAGTTGGCGGTCATTTGAAGAGTGCAATGTTCCCGGTCCACCGAAAAGTATTCTTGCCGGGTCTGGAGGTAGTAGGGGTGAGGGGGTATTGAGGCGGGATGCGCAGTGGGTGGAGTGCGGGTTGTGGGGGGCAGGGAGGCGCTGTGGGACCGTTTAAAAAAAAAGGCGACGTGGGGCGTTTGCCGCAGCTGGGGTGGGCTCCCCAGCGTGGTAGAAGGATAGCTGGGGGCATGGGCGACAGGGGATTGGGCACCCTGTCGGCCATAGCATTTTGCCACACTGGGGTGGGCTTCAGCGTGGCACCCTGTACTGGGGGAGACAGTGAAGCCGATGGGGATTGGGCACCCCGTCGGTACTACCATGAGTTGCCACGCTGGGTTGGGCTCCCCAGCGTGGCATTTCAGAAAACTTTGGGGGAGCAAAGCACAGCCGATGGGGATTAGGTACCCCGTTGGCTATAGAGTGTGTGCATGGGGGCACGCGGTATGCGTGCGTGCATTTCTCTGTGTGTGTGTGTGTGTGTGTGTGTGTGTGTGGGAAGCTGCGCATGGGCGGCGATATCTTATCGCTGCTCACTGAAGCGTAGCTCCCCCTTTCAACTGTATGCCACTGTATTTTGGAGCTTGTCACAGACAGCTCCAGCATGCGATGGCCGGGCCAGGCGCTCATGCCAACACACTGACTGAATTGGAAGAGGGGGTGACACACCTCCGAAAACTCGGATGATGGCACTATGTTTCTTGCACATGCGTGCAAGCAAACATAAAAAGCAATACCTGCATATAAATAATCACCCTCGTTAAAAAGGGACTGATAACCTATGTTCTCATACAGTACCTGAGAAAGCCTGGCTAAACAGATAACGCTTAAGGCGGGCTTTGAATGTCTCCACCAGCGGGGCCTCCCTCACCAGTAGCTGAAGCGAATTCCACATGACTGGGCTGGTGATACTAAAAGCTCTATTGCCGGCCGTTCTCAGCCTCGTCCTGGGAATTGCCAGGAGGCCCCTCGAGGAGGATCGCATGGGACGGACCAAGACAGATGGTGTAAGAAGGTCCACTAGGTAGCAAGGGCCCAGTCCATGTAGGGCCTTATAGGTGAGCAAGCCTACCTTAAAAAGCACCCTCCATCAAACCGGCAGCCAGTGCAATTCCCGCAGCACCGGGGTGACGTGACAATATTTTGACTGTCCAGTCAACAACCTGCCAGCTGCATTCTGCACCAGCTGCAGTCGATGGAGGGTGCCTCCAGAGACCCCGAGGTAGAGCACATTACAGTAGTCAAGCCTAGATGTTACTAATGCATGCACCAATGTGGGGAGTTCCAGGGGCGGAATCAGGTGCTTAATCCTGGCAATGTTTCTCAGATGGAAAAAACTAACCCTGACAACAAATGACACTTAATGTTCCATCGTCAAAACTGCTGTCTAACACCACACCAAGATTGTGCACCTTGGAGGAGGCTATCAATGGGACAGACCCTAGAACTAGTCCAGTATCTGCCCCAGAGGCCATCCTCTTGCACCTCCTGTTCAACTCCACCACCAGTACCTCTGTCTTATCGGGGTTCAGTCGCAACCAGCTAGGGGCCATCCAGTTGTTCTCTGCCAGACAATTATTTAATACTTCCACTGCATTGGATGTCTCACAGGCAAAGGATAAGTACAGCTGAGTATCATTGGCATAACAGTGAAACCCCAAGCTGTACTTCCTAATGATCTCACCCGAGGCGGCATATACACGGCAAACAGCATTGGTGACAAGACCGAACCCTGAGGTGCCCCACAAGACAGGAGGCTTGGGGATGAGGACAAATTCCCCATCACCACCCTCTGTCTTCTGTTTGTCAAAAAGGACTCAAACCAGCAGATGACAGTGCCAGTGAGTCCACAGAAGTCCTTCAGGCAGTTGAATAACACAAGATGGTCTACCATGTCAAAAGCTGAAGAGAGGTCGAGTAGAATGAGAATTGTCCCCTCACCTCGATCGCTCACCCTGAGAAGATCATTATGCACCCGAACTAATGCAGTTTCTGTTGAATGTCCTGCCTGAAAACCCAACTGGAGCAGCTCATAGATATCAAATGCCATAAGGTGTTCTCTCAACTGTTGCGCCAAAATCTTCTCCACAACCTTTCCCAAAAATGGAAGGTTGGAGACTGGTCGATAATTCGCCTTGATGTCAGGGTCCAGTGATGACTTCTTCAGAAGGGGCCTCACCAGCACCTCCTTCAAGGCATCTGGGAAGACCCCTTCTGACAAGGAGCACCAAACAATCAAGTCAAACACCGAGCCAACAGTGTCGACACATCCCATTAAGAAATGCACCGGCACCGGGTTCAACTCACAGTATGCCTTGCCAGCTTCTAACCAAGCATCTTCTTCCAGTTCGACCTCCAGGCAGCGATGAGCTGTAGTACTAGATACCGAGAGGGCGGTGAAGGGCTGCAGATCATAAAGCTGGGACATCCTGTACACAATCCTAGCCCGCCCTAAATTGCCAGATACCCCCCAACACATATTTATCAGTTCTGAACACAAAATATTTCTCACCTACTCAACCACTCCTACACTAACTCTTCCCCTTAGCCATACACCCCACTCTCACACACACATACACTAACATCCAACTCCCTCCTGTCCAACTAAATTAACACAAACAGAAAATACCCCCAACTAATAATAAAAAAACAAATTCTATCACCCCCTTTCCCCAATACACAAAATTTAAAACAACTAATAATGGAAAACTAATAAAGTACAAAGTGCTATCCAATCAATCCAATCCACCAAGGGATTTTAACCCAATTTTGGTTTGAGCAATCATATAGTTTCTGCAGCAAATAGTCAATCCAATCCTGGCAGAAAAACTGGTAGTAGTCTTTTCATACAGGCTATTATCCACATAGGACCATCAGGATCTTAAAACAGAAAAGTTCCATTCTCACTAGTACTTTTCGGGGAGCAAATATTCACAGCACTCACTCAGAACAGGAAAGTCCAGCGATGGCAACTCTTAAGTCCTTAGATTCCCTGCTTTGCTCCTTAATACAACAGAGTTTGTTCCTGTAGTGCAAATTAATACAAATGCGAATGATGGCACAATCCACCAGTCACCAAATGGAGCTCCACAGAAGGACACACAACACATTAACACAAGAGGACTGCCTGTCTCCGGCCCAGGATCTGCACCAACGATTGCTTTTGGGTGGTGGGAGACAGACGAGGTTCTCCCGGGAGACAGCAGAGCTCCCTCCTCCTGCCATTCCGGTTACCCCTACCGCTCAACCACTGCCCCAGCACCACAGATCCCCTAAATCCACAAGGCAGCCTTTGTAATGGCTACGCAGGGTTCCTTCATTGCTCAGGATATCAGCCAAAAATCCTGCAGCTGTAAATGGCTAAAGTCCGTAACCACAACCAAACAGCCAATGCGCCAGTCCTCCGACAGCAAAAACTCTCCTCCTCCTCCTCCTGCCCTTGGGTGAGTGCCAAAACTTCAGTTAGCTCCTCCATGATCCTACGCAGCCACCAACCATTTAATATTCTGTAACAATTTTTCTAAATGTTTCCCCTAACTAAAAATAATAAAACAAACTCCTATACTACCTCGCTTTACATGCCCTGCCTAACACTTAATCCCCTAACCTAAATTATAGCTAAAAAACCTTAATGATGCCAAAATACAGGACCTCTTCCCCAGATCTGGCTATGATGTTTAGCAAAATGTTTAGCACATTCAAACACTTGCTAAAAAGTCTCCAAACAGCATTTCTCAACAAAGTTTCAACTGAGGCAGTAAGCCCAAACAGACGGCAACCCAGCGTGGCCAACATCTTGCCTTCCCTAGTGAAAGAAACAGTATTTTAAAACTCACTTAGAGTATACTAAGGAGTGGAGAAACTAGCATAGTCAACAAGCATGTGCTGCCAACAGAGTCACTGTCAAGAGGTTAACTTTAGCATCCAGGGATACTAGCCCTGCAGGGCAGGTAATTAACTGCAGCAGGTAGCATCATTATGGGGTCAAGAGTGACATAGCACAATGCAGAGGGTATAATATGGCCTGATAGCAACCAGCAATGTCGTTAACATGGTGAGAAACTACCATAGTTGCTGAAGCAGCGCCACCCGATGGGTGCTCAGAGGCAGGGTGAAAATGGTAGGTTCCTAAACTAGGTGGTGCATTGACAGCACCGTGAGGCAAGTATATGTTCTTTGAGAGCTAGCTTAAAGGGACCTAAATTGTAGATGGAAGACACATCAGAGGGGAGTTCACTTTACCAGACTGGAGCTCTGTAAAGGAAAAACCTTTGGGCTAATGAGGTTTTGACCCTTGGTATATTCCACACCTGTTTGTTGGTGGTGCGGGTGTTCACTGAGGTGTGGGGGGATTGGAGAGAGGCAGACACCCCCAGAGGAGTTAGCCCAAGGTGAATCTTTTTAGTGAGGAGACATGTTTGATAGTGTAGCCTTTCATCCAGGGTGGAGAGGTTTGCCAGGGTATACAGAGTACACGTATGGGTATGCTTATCCACCCCGGAGAGAAGTCTACACAATTTGTTGATGGCCAGATAGATTTTGTTTCAGCCTTGGGATCAGCGGCTGAGTAGACAGTGAGCCCATAATCAACTAGAGAGAGAGAGAGAGGACATGGAAAGGTGATGGCCAGGTTGAGGGCTTCCGGTGGTAGGCAGTTTTTGTGCCTATACAGTAATCCTATATGGGCGTTTATGGCTGTGGATAGATTTTTAATGTGTGAGTGGTATGAGAGGCAGGAGTCAAAGGTTAGGCCCAGGTATTATAAGTAGGGACCTGCTCTAATGGAAGGAACAAGTGGGAGAGGCTTGTTAGTTGTGCATCCTTGGACTTGTTCTGACGATGGACAAAGAGCATGGTCTTTGTCTTTTTTACGTTGACCTTGAGTCTGTGGTCTATAAACCAGTTCTCGATCTGGTTAAATATGTGTTGGAGGGAGGACTGCAGAACACTGGCATCCGTGTGTGAGGCAAACAGAACCGCGTCATCTGCATACAAGAGTAGTTTGCCGGAGCAGAACTTGGGCAGGGCATTTGGATAGATGCTGAATAACAGAGGGCCAAGAATGGAGCCCTGAGGGACCACGGATCAGACTGGCAGGGTGGTTGAGAGGGTGTTGTTTATTTTGACACATTGCGAACTATCTGTAAGGCAGCTGGTAAACCAAGCTATGGGTCCTTTCGACAGACCTATGCGGTGGAGTGTGCTTAGGAGTAGGAGGTTGAAGACAGTGCCAAAAGCCTTTGACAGGTCTATATAAACAGCTCCAGTAATGTGTTTTTTATCCAGGGCTGAGTGAAGGAAGTTAGAGAACTCAGTGAGGGCCATGGTTGTACTGTGTCTGTATCCGAAACCATGTTGCTGTTTGCATAGTAGGTTGTTAGTATGCAGGTATTCGGTGAGCTGTGTGGCTATAATCTTTTCTAGGGCTTTTGAGAGGGGGAGGATGGAAATGGGCTTGTAATTGTTGGGGGACATGCTATCACCACATTTCAGTATAGGGGTGATAGTGGCAGTCTTCCAGCCTGTTGGGAACTGGCCCAGGCATAGTGAGCGGTTGATAAGGTCAGTCAACAGGAGAGTACCGAGTCTAGCACAAGATGAAGGCTCCTCATATCAAAAGAATCCTTGCAGTAGCAAGAGCCACTGAGGGTGTTAGCGAGCAAAGGTCTAGCCTCATTCATAGTGATTACCCTGAAGCGGAAGGGGGGATACTGAAGGTTGGGGAGGTGTAATTTCTGGAGTGGGGTTGAAGAAGTTGTTCGGGAGTACTGCACTGAGGTCAGAGAAGGACAAAGTTGAGGCATTTTACTATATATTTACCCAGGATAGCCCAGATGAGATGCAGTATCTCATTATCAGTGGCCTCCTACTTTTATACATTTTTAAATTGTGTTTACCCAGGATAGGCTAGCTGAGAGGCAGTATCTAATTTTCAGTGTGCTCCCATATTTTAACCACAAATTTCCAACATAGGTCTTCATTTTCAAAGCCCGAAAAATGATGCAAGGTACCTGCGTCAAACATTAATGACACAAGTGGTGCCTTGCGTCAAAAGATGTGGCATCCCCAATTTTCTAATGTGATCTGTGTCCAAGAGGGGAGCCACTGCACCAGCCTTGCGACCCCAGTCAGGGTGCACCAGGTTGCAATGGGGCTTGCACCACGGCAAGGCTGCAACATCCCCTTTTTTGAGATTTTGCAAGCTCCAACATGGACACAGCAAGGGACACCACGTGGACCAGCCAGGATGTGGTTTAAGTGGTGTGCGCCTGCCAGTGGGAGGGGGTCTGATACTGGGCTGCCAGGTGCAGAAGGGGCACAGGAGGTGGCAGAGGGGGAGTCAGGGAGACAGCTGGGCACTAATGGGAGTGCTGTGACATCCAGTGAGGTGTGTTTACTATTGTATGTATTTTCAATTGTCTATCAATACCCATTAAAATACTGCAAAGTACTGCACCTATGCATTATACTAGTATGGGGGGTCAGGGACAGAATGTGCAGCTGCCAGGGCTGTACTCACCTAGTGCCATGTCAGGTTCTGTCCCTGGAACCCTGCCTTCATACAATATAATTCATAGGTACAGTACTTTGTGGTACACTAATAGGTATTAATGGACAATATATAAATACATACAAATGCAAATGCACCCCCTGGGAGCCACAGTGCCCTTTAATACCCAGCTGTCTCCCCGACTTCATAATTTAGTTGTTTAATGAATTTTAACCCCAAATTTTCAACATAGTCTTTTTATGTCCCCTCCTTCCAAACATGATAATTATTATTTATAAAATACTGGCTGAAACCTTATTTTGTGCCACAAGTGCGAAAACACATTTTGGCCAGGATCTAAAAAATTACACCTGTCATGCTCATGTGGTGGTGTGAAAAAATGGCTTTGTCGAAAATTTGTGGTCAGAATATTGAAAATTTCCAAAATTATGAGCGAATGTTGACAAATTTCCATATACCTTCATAAGTTTGTTGTTTTTTTAATATTTTGCCCCCAAATTTTCAACACAGTCTTCATATGACACCACCTCATAAACCATATAGGTGAAATGTTTCAAATCCTGCTTGATAGATAATTTCATGAAGCAACTGCAAAATCACCTTTCGTGCCAGAGTTTAAAAATTTCACCTACCTTGTTTATGAGGTGGTGTCCCCAAAAGGCCATGTTGGAAATAGGGGGAAGAAATATTAAAACATGACCATGAGTACAAGTTCAAAATGCATTGAAATACATTGACGAGCTTACCTGAATTCCTCAATTCCTGGTCCAGTGTTGAAAAATGAAGATGTGTCTCTGGTCTGGAGAGGATTATGGCATTGGACTCTGGTAGGTAAGTAAGGGGTAGGGGGTGTGGGGTGGTGGGTGCTGAATGAGTGGGCTGGGGGAGAGTAATGGTGGCATGCGGCAGCAGCAACAGACATCGATGGACTGTTTTCTTTTTTATAGTGTGTAAAGAATAAAGGAATAATGCACAACAGGGTGTGTGTCATGCTGGGATAATGCCACGCTTGGGGTGGTTGGGCATGAGGCCGCAGGCTGAGTGCGTCCAGCATCCCAGGTGTGGCGTTATCCCAGCATGACACACACCCTGGAATGCATTATTCCTATTATACAATGGCTTGTTGTTATATACAGAATAAAAAAAAATACTTTTAAAGAATGTTTTTGTCAGTGTGGAAAAATATTTTTGTTTCTTAAGATAGAAACAATCATCAGTAGCTAAGGAATATAATGATTCACAGTGTTAAGACTAGACCCGTGGTGTTTTGCTGGGATAACACCATGGGTCCAGTTCCAGACTGACCAATCACAGTCCAAGATTCTTTCTTGCCATTGTGTAATAAATAATAAAAGACTGTGAGGGATGATTTTTTTTTTAATTCAAAGTTTATTAGAAGTTTAACACATAACACATCATCATCACATAATAGAGAAAATACTGATGTATACTTTCAGCAAAATCATAAACATAAACCTAGTTCTCCTTCCTTCCCCCCTCTACCCCCCCCAAATCCAATATATCAAGAAAGAAAAAAGAAAGAAATAGAAGACCACTCCCCAGAGAAAACCTCCTACCGCATCTCACCCCCTCCCTCCCCTCCCGGTTTGCTTACTCGGAATAGTGATTCATTTATATCCTTACCCTCGGGGATCCACTACCTTAATTTGTCTGGAGAGAATAAAGAGTTAGTAGTGGGGCCCAGATTTTGTTAAACTTACTCATTTTATTCAGCAAACTAGCTATCATTTTTTCCACTCTAAGATTGGCCAGAAGCTCCTTCAACCATTCAGCATATGATATTTCTTTGCTATCTTGCCAATGTCTTAGTACTAATTTCTTAGCCGACATAGATATTAATGCCATGTTATATTTGCGTATAGTTATTGGGATTTCAGAATAGTCTCCTAAGAGGCAAATTCTTGCTGAAAACAAATCGTTGAGCCCTAACAGGGGATCTGCTTTTTGTTTAATTTGCGTCCATAGGGACGCTACCTTAGGACAGAGCCAGAAAATGTGTAATAAGTTGCCCTTCCCATGAGCACACCTTGTATAGCTGGCAGAAGAAGCAATACCAAACTTAACCATTTTTTTGGGGAGTATAATATAAATTATGTAAAATTTGGAACTGCATGAGTCGGAGCCTATCCTGTGCAATAAATTTATGACACCCTTGCCAAAGTATCTCCCAATTAATGGGTATCTCAGGAAGGAGCTCCGCCCAATAGTCTGATGGTCCAAAGGGTCCAGGGTAGATCCAATCGTATAGAGCATTGAAAATCTTCAATACGGCATGTGGTAGGCCTGCCATTTGAGCTAGATTCGCCCCAAAAATAGGGCTCTTGGGAGGCTGAGTCTTCATTCCTATGACCTTCACAAGGATGTGTCGCAGCTGAAAGATTTTAAAAGTATTAGAGGTCGAGACGCCCAACTTGTCTAAAATTTCTGGTGATGAGAACCATTCCCCTTTGGCCTCATTCCAAAAGTATGCAAGCTTGACCTCCTTAGCCTGTGCGAGCCATTTTGGAGAGAGAACCCTCCCCTCTATTTTAATATTGGGGTTACCTATCAATGGTTGCTTCAGATCTACACAGTGGTTGTATTTTATAAAACTACAAAATTGGGAGTGTACTCTCACAGACGTTGCAATAGGTGTCAAGCAAAGCAGTTTTGGGAGGCTCTTGGGTTTTGCGAAAAGCAGCGCCACAGGAGAGAGGTTGTAATATCGGATTAGAGCTAATTCTATTTTTATCCAGAGGGGTTTGTACCCTTGGGGCTCTTCTAGATCATTTATTTTAAGCCACCTCAGGTATTTACTTACATGGCTGGTCCAATAGTAAAGGCCTACATGTGGCACGCGAAGGCCACCTTTGAGTTTTGGGGCCGCTAACTTGTGGAACGCCAAACGGGGACATTTCCCTGCCCAAATAAAATTAGCGAAAATGCTATGCACCTTCTTGAACCATGACTGAGGTAGCCATATGTTCAAAAGACTCAGTGGATAATACAGCCGAGGGAAGACATTCATTTTAATGAGGTTGATTCTACCCCAGATAGTCAGTGGGAGAAGGGACCACCTATTTAAATATTGGGCAATGACTTGCAATAATGAATCCAGGTTGTTCTTTTGCAATTGTGTGACACTTCTTGTGAGGGCTATGCCTAGAAATTTCATTGATTTCTTTTCACAGAACAGACCCAGTGCACTAACTTCATGTTTCATCACTCTTTGATTGAGAGGGAAAACCATAGTCTTTTCCACGTTCAATTTATAATTGGAAAACCTGCTATACTCTTTGATAACTTCCAGTAGATGCAGAATGGATTTTCCGGGGTGAGAAATTTGAAGTAAAAGATCATCGGCGTAGGCCGAGACTTTAACTTCAGTTCCCTGTATGGTGATACCTTGGATCTTAGGGCTAGCAATCAGTCTTCGAGTAAGCGGCTCTAGATATAGATTGAAAAGCAGTGACGATAGGGGACAGCCTTGTCTGGTGCCCGAACCCAAAGGAAATAGTTTGGAGATACACCCATTGCATAGAACCCTGGCAGTGGGGGCCTTGTAAAGCATTTGTGTCCAGTTCTGAAACTCTGGGGGAAAACCTAAGCATGTAACGCCCTGAAGAGGAAATTCCAGTTTACTCTATCGAATGCCTTCTCGGCATCCAGGGACACCAAGGCAGCTGGATATTCTGCATCCCTGGATGCCGAGAAGACATGGGCCAGGGTACGTAGATGGTCACTGGCCGATCTCCCCTTCATAAAGCCCACTTGTTCCGCTCCTATTAAATCAGGAAGGACCACGTTGAGACGATCTGCTAACAGTTTACTCAGGATTTTAACATCCTGATTAAGTAAAGCTATAGGCCTATAATTGGTCATATATACAGGAGCCTTTTCAGGTTTTGGCAGTAGAGTTATCAAGGCCTCGAATAGTGTATCATCTGTACTATTGCCTACAAGAATCTGCTGGAACAGTGAGGGAAGCAAGGGGGCAAGTTGCTTTGCGAACTTTTTATAAAAATTAGGCGAAAACCCATCTGGTCCGGGGGATTTATCTAGGGGGAGGCCATCTATGGCTTTTAGGAACTCCGCTTCAGTTATAGGGGTACATAATGCCATTCGTTGTATTTCTGAGAGAGAGGGCAGATGAGATTCAGCTAAATAGAGATCCACATCTTTAAGTGGAGGAAAGTCAACCATCGGGCTATACAACAGTTGGAAGAATTTTTGGAACCCTGCAGTAATTTCTTTCTGGGTATTTACCAGTACCCCGTCGGAAGACCAGATTGAGGCAATAAATCTAGTAGATTCTTGTTGCCTAACTCGAGTAGCTAGAAGGTGACCTGCCTTTTCCCCTTGGTCAATGTAGGTAGCTTTCGATTTCAAGATCAGAAATTCTGCCCTCTCCCTCAGAAGGTCTGAGTAGGAATCCTTTAATTTTATAAGTTCCAACTGAGTTTGTTCCAAGGTATGAGGGGACATGTTCTTTTCTATAGTTCTAATCTGATTAAGGAGTTGCATTAATTGCTGTTCTCTCATTTTCTTCCTCTTTGACGCAACGCCAATTAACACTCCTCTCAGATAGGTTTTTAAGGCACCCCATTCTATATTGGGTTTCCCGGTAGTGTTGAGATTAGCAGATATCAATTGTGAAATATGACTACTAATATATTTCACCGTATTTGGGTCCTTTAGAATTTGGTTATTAATTTTCCAACGCCCTTCCACTTTTGAAACACTGGCTAAAGAGAGCTGACAAGTAACAAGAGAGTGGTCCAATAGGGGTCCAGGCTGTATGGTCGATTCTGTAACCCTCGAGAATAGTTGCTGGGAAATCATGATATAATCAATTCTGGAGGATGTTTTATGAACTGGAGAAGTGAACGTATAGCATCTATCTGAGGGGTGTAGAGTACGCCACACATCACATAGTTCTACCCTGTCCCACATGTCTTTTAATGCCCTTTGGGTCGGTGAGAGGCCTTTGAATTTATTACCTGTACGGTCTATTTTGGGGTCAAACACTAGGTTTAAATCTCCACTCATAATCATAGGTACTGCTAAAAAGGGGGCTAAAATATTGATTAACTCCATGTAAAAACCGGGGGAGTCAGTATTCGGCCCATATATACTACCCAATAATACTTCTGTAGTATACATTCTCCCTTGAACTAGTATGTATCTCCCACGGGCATCTCTAATAATCTTAGTTGGTGAAAATGGGACATTACGCTTTATCAAAATCCTCACCCCGCAACTTTGTGTAGTGCCCTCAGCTGCAAACACTTGCCCTATTTGCTGCTTTCTCATTTTAGATTCTTCTGAAATCAATAAGTGGGATTCTTGAATAAAAGTGACATCCGATCTTAATAATTGTAAATGCTTTCGGACTTGGTATTGCTTAATCTTCCGCCTAATTCCTTTAACATTCCATGTGGGAAAAACTAAGTTACTGATCATGGGCTAGACATGCATAGCTGTGAGCATTTCTGGGCATTTTTTCAGCAGACCCTAGTCCTGTCTGGGCATTAGAAGGTAGACCTGAGCAAACCCAGCCCTCCCCAAACCTCCCTCCCTCCTCTCCCACTCCCCGAAACCCAACTGCCCTGGGTAGGAATGTTCCAGTGTTTGCATTAGGTTCTTCTCCCTGCCCACCCTTCCACCCTCATAGCTACAATCTATGGTCAACAGTGCACCTTACTAAGTCCGCCCTCCCCTCAGCCCTCCCGACCCAACCACTACCCCATCCATACCTTCAACCATTTGTGCCATATGTAACTAAGGTGGCATCGGGGAATATGAGTCGAGCTGTTCCCATTGACCCCAATTTTATTAATAGGCCATCCTCCTACTACATCTACTCTAAATTGTTTTCTTGGTAATCTGTTGCTTCAATCTTTATTAACACCTATGTCTCTAGATCCACTAAAACACTAATGGGTAACCGGATCCCTTTTCCTACGCTTCTTCAACCATGTAGTACTTTATAGAACTTTAGAGTAGCCCTGTCTAACCTTCAGCGCCCCGGGCTTAATTGCTTTGAATAAAGAAAGAAAGCAAAGACAGGAGGAAACTAGCAAGCTCCCATAAATATACAAATCCTCGAAAAGCACAACATTGGAGAATCTACCCCCATATAAACACCTAACATAAAGAAGACATCCTTCTCATTGCAAAGCTTTTAGCCATCATTCTCTTGGCCCCTTTTCTAAGATCGATGCCCCTTTTAGCGTTACCTTTTCTATGATGGTGCCTCCAAAATCTAAGAACGAACTCAGGGGCCCATTCGTCTTATATCCTGAGTTCATTGTTCTATAATGCTATATTTTAATAAAAAAAAAAAAAAAACCCCTTCCTTCTGGGTAATGTTCTGGGGCATTGGCTATTCGCCATTATCAGTGCCAGAATCGAAATTCGCTTGGGCTTTAATTATCCACATGTCTCTCTGTCATTCTGCAGTCTTGCTCCCAGTTACTTTGCAGCCAATGCCGGTAAAGCGGTTTAATTTTCTGTCAGTCTTGGCATTCCAATCATTGCTGGGTTTCGAGAGCCCTCTAATGGAGACTGTCTTAGAAACATAGAAACATAGACTTTGACGGCAGATAAGGACCGCTTGGCCCATCTAGTCTGCCCATTTCCCTACCTACAGGGTAGGCCACAGATCCTAGTTAACCAACAGCCTATTTCTTCCTACCCCCCACAAGAATTGCCTTATGTCTGTCCCATGCATTCTTGAATTCTCCCACAGTTTTAGACCCCACAACCTCCTCAGGAAGGCTGTTCCATGCATCCACTACCCTCTCTGTGAAATAATACTTCCTCACATTGCTCCTGAACCGCCCTCCTTCTATCTTTAAATTGTGTCCCCTTGTTTTTGCAAGTCTCTTTTTCCGAAAGATGCTACCCTCTTGGACTTTGTTGATTCCACTGAGGTACTTAAAAGTTTCTGTCATGTCCCCCCTCTCCCTTCTTTCCTCAAGGGTATACATATTAAGCTCCTTTAGTCTCTCCTTATATGCTTCTCTTGCAGACCCTGTACCATTTTAGTTGCCCTCCTGTGGACTGCCTCTATCCTGTCTATGTCCTTGCAGGGATGGGGTCTCCAGAACTGGACGCAGTACTCCAGATGGGGTCTCACCAACTGTCTGTACAGAAGGATAACAACTTCCTGTTTTCTGCTGCTGATGCCTCTCCCTATACATACATGTATACCCCCAGCCCTCCCTACTGCCTTCTCACATTGCTTGCTAACCTTAAGGTCATCTGATATGATTACCCCCAGGTCCCTTTCCTTTTTTGTTGTTGTTACTACCTCCCCACCCATTGTGTATTCTTCCCCTGGGTTCTTGTTTCCCAGGTGCATTATTTTGCACTTCTTTGCATTGAATCCTAGCTGCCATACTTCTGACCATTCCTCCAACCTTGCCAAGTCCCTTTTCATCCTTTCCACTCCTTCTTGTGTGTCTTTAAACCATACCAGGCACTGAGGCTATATCTCTTTAAGGCAGATTCTGCTCACGGGCATCTCCAGGACATAAAGAGGCAAAACAAGGTGTGCTTCCCCATACATAGAAGGGACGAGGCTACAAACAGATCGCAGACCACTCAAAACTTTGCATTTTGCACGAATCCCCTTTCAAGGGTTAGGACATCTCATTGGGAGTCCCCTTAAAAAATCTGCCAACAAGGGAAAAAACTAAAATTTTATCTGATGGCCATCCAAACTGTTAACTTTGCATGCTGGATAATACTTATGTTCCCTGCTGCCAGCATGTAGTAGGACAAGCTTCAAGTTTACATTGGAATCGACTTTGATATCTCTTCACTTCTCTCAGCAACCTGTACCCTCTTATATCGGTTTTTCATTCATCTTTGAATAGATTAGGGAAGGCAGCCTTGGGCCCTTTAGTGACAGCATCTGGATCTTCGTAGGACATCCATGCTCCAGATATCATTACCCCTAATTTCGCAGGGTATCCCATCCGGAATTTCACACTGGCTGCGATTAACTTGGATACTAACGGATGGAACAAAGCCCTTTTTTGCCTAACGGATGCTGGCAGGTCTTGCGCCACCCTGATTTTAGTACCTTCCCATCACACTTCATGCAGCTCTCTGACTTTAGCAAAGAAATGCTGTTGTTCTAAATAATTAAAAAATTTGAAAATTAAGGGGCGAGGGGGTGCTTCCGCCGGCGGCTTTGGGAGAAGAGACCTGTGCCCCCGCTCTATAATGTATTGCTGTCCAAAAGGCAACGGGCCAGCTAATTTTTACACCAATTTTTGTATAAATAATACCACATCAGCTCCTTCTTCGCTTTCGGGAAGACCTATGAGGACAGCATTATTTCTATGACTTCGGCCCTCTAGGTCTTCGATCTTAGCTTCCATTCGTGTTAGCTTTTGATGGATGGCTGCAATCTCAGGTTCCGCTTTCTCAAGTCTTTTTTCAATTGAGCAGATTCAGGCTTCACTATCTGCTGTCCGCCGATGCAAATCTTCCAGCATTTAAGTTATGCTTTTAATTTCGGAATTTATCTCACTGATGCCTTCTTTAAACGGGGCAAATTCCTGCAGAAACCGCTGCAAAGTAAGGGGTTGCTGTTCCTCCTCCGTAGCTTCAAAGGCCGGTCCTTCTGCACTACTCGAGACCCTGGATTTTTTGGAGGCCTTTTCAGGTGTTGCCAGCGGGGTATGTTTAGATGCATTTCTTCTCATAGTTACCTCCTTATGTATACTCAACCCTACTCTCTTGTTCTGGTACCTTCCTCGATGTCGCAGAGGATGTTTAGTAAGTTTCAGAGAACTATTGATTGTAAAACAAGAGATTAATTGGGTCGGGAGGCTGGAGCTGCACCGGAGAGCTGCTATCTGGTGGACTGCATCACATGACTCCAGCGTGAGGGATGATTTTCAATACTTCAGGTACTGACACTAGGCACTGGGCACCTCAATGTTGTTTTTTTTTTATTTAGAGGGGCACAGGAAGTGACTTGAAGATGGGAAGGATACTTGGTAGAGGGTAGGATCTGTTGGAAAGAGGCACGGGGTATGGGGAGTGACGGGGAGGTGGGAGGGATACTTAGCAGGAGGTGGGATCTGTTGGAAAAAGGCACAGGATACAGGAAGTGATGGGGAGGTGGGAGGGATACTTGGCAGAGGGCGGGATCTATTTGAAAGGGGCACGGGAAGTTACAGGAGGTGACATGGATACATGGCAGAGGGTGGGATTGTTTTTAGGTTGAGGAAGGAAGACGACCAGTAGGCTGATCACGATGGTGCTCAGCTGGCTGCTGGGTGGCTTCATGCAGATGAAAGGATAGAGCTGCTCCAGATCTGAGCAGCTCTTTTGTTTCACCTATGGAAAGTTTCTGCCCAGCAAGCCAAGAACAGTGTCATGACAACCAGGCTGACCATTGGTCTGTCACTGTTGAGCCCACTGCAGTCTGAGCTGCATTGGACCTGACATGACACACCTCTGAAATGCCAGGATGCATTTTAGCACCCACATTATTCAATATTTACATTGAAACTCTAGTAGAAGACTTAGCTCAATGTGACACCTTCCCACCTCGAATTAATAAGATCCCAGTAAAAATATTATTATATGTTGATGATGCAGTTATTTTGTCTCAAACCCCTCTTGATCTCCTACATGCTTTGAACTCTGTCCAGTCTTCTCTTCAGAAATTATTTATGGAAATTAATATAACAAAAACTAAAATAGTAGTTTTTGGATCCTCAAGGAAGGGAGTGGAAAATAACCACTGGAAAATTGCTGACTGCACTGTAGATGTTGAAGAAGAATACAGATATCTTGGGGTAATCTTTCACTGAAATATATCTTGGAAAAGGCATATTCGGGCAACAAAAAGAGTTGCAAAAAATCAGTCTTAGGAGTAAACAGTTTTGCAGCAAAATAAGAGGGGGTACTCATTTATAGCTAAAAAAAAATTCTGTGAAGCAAAAGTAAATGGCCAGATATTGTATGCCTCTGAGATCTGAGGTCTAAGCAGTAACATCTCTGAGTTAGAGAAGCTTCAAAATATGTATTTAAAGCTGCTGCTAGGGTTACCAATTTATACCTCTGACTCAGTTGTGCGTGCTGAAACTGGAACCCTGGATGTGAGGTCAAAAATATTTAAACGTAGCCTATCATTTTTTGCTACAACTTTAGATGCCCCAGAAGACAATTTACTTCACCACTGTTGGTTAGAGACTCTGTCCACTGAAAATAAAAGGCAATGGTTTTTACAGTTAAATCAGATATTAAACAGGTCTGGCCTAGAAGGGGTCCAGATGTTTGATTTGAATAAGGACATCCAAACTCCCTTTCTTCACACTGCCACACAAAGGTTGACCGATATTGCTCAACAAACTGATCTGACAAATATACATGACTACAGTGAACATAAGTTATTAAATACTTTTAAAATAAATTGGGGCCAGGAACAATATCTTTTAACCTGTGACAATGTATGGCATTGAAAAGCTCTCACTAAGCAGAGGACCAGTTTACTGTGGAACGGGAAAAATGGCTTCTGCCGCTCTTCGAGGGTAGGAGCCCTTTAAACAGGCAGGATACGCTTAAAACTCTATTATCCCTAGATAATGTAATCTATGTTTTTGCTATGTGAAATATAGATTGTAGCATTGTCAAAAAAATAAATAAGAATCTGTACCCAATTATTTGTAGGAACTGTGGTTTTATTATTGTTTTTAATGCAATTCTACAGGAACAGTTGTGATGAACACATTATTATACAATGGCAAGAAAGAATCCTGGACTCTGGTTGGTCAGTCTTGGGCTGGACTCATAATGTTATCCCAGTACAACATCACAGGTCTAGTTTCAGCACTGTGAACCTCTTGATATTCCTTGGATTACCTTGATTCTTCTCATCTTCTCCTAAGAAACATAACTATTTTTCCACATTAACTAAAACATCTTTAAAATGTTTTTTTTTAATTCTGTATAGCAACAAGCCATTGTATAATAGCAGTAATGCCCTCCAGCGTGTGTGTTGTGCTGGGATAACGTCATGTCTCAGGTATTGTACGCACTTGGTCTACGGCCTCGTGCCCAGCCACCTGAGGCGTGACGTTATCCCAGCACGGCACACACCCTGTCGGGCATTATTGCTTAATCATTGTATTAATTCTTATATAATGAAAATTATTTATATTGTAGTAACACAATTTTATGTGATATGTGGTTTGTATTTATATTTATGAGTATGTGATTTGATTTTGTATTTGTGTATGTGATTAGATTTTATATACATACTTAAATAAACTTGAACCTTGAACCTTGAAATGCTGGTATCATAACAAGATGTTAGCTTGTGCATATGCAGCAAGCGAACATAATAATATCATTTATTTTTGTACAGTGCTCTCATACAAATTATATCTCAAAATGTTTCACAGTGAAAACAAAAACAGCAATAAAAACTATGGGATAAAATTGTACAAAATAATAAAATGCAAACATTAAATAACAAAATGGGATTTTACACTGTGTACACACTATTAGATTCAAAGTAGCTTTAGCATCATGGAAGTTATATACCACTGGATAGTCAAGATCATATTTAAATTAGAAACTGAAGACAAATGAGTAAAGAAGGTATTTTAGGTGATATTTACAAAACTAAGGTAGAGTACAAAATTGAGTACAGTCATAGGAAAGTTAAAAAAGGCTACCATAGAAAGAGGGATATTAAATTATAGAACTGTACCTTGTAACAGGGTGCTTCCCTGCCACTATTGTGGTTTCAGGTGCTCTGGGGGATGTGAAAAAAATTGAGCCAGAATTTGGCTGGATAGCTCCCTTCAAGAAAGTTTTAAAATCCATTTACGTTTTGTTTAGCTTTAAAGTATTGAGAAACAGAAGTCATGAGCATTACCACAATAGAATAATAAGCATTTGTTAATAATTTTCTGGGCCAGTGTTTTTGTTTCACTTGCTAAGAATAAAACAAATGTGCAGGTTTTCAGCCTTGGTAGTTACAATGTGGAAACATGTCAATATGAATTTATAATAATTGTAATAATTTATTTTTATTAATGGGAAACCGATATACCATTGAGTCAGTGACTCATTTAGAATGGTTTCCTCTGAATCATATCCAGGTGTGTCCTGGGAGCACATGGTGGTTAAGTGACTTGCTCATGGTCTCACTCACAGTGTGCAAGTGGAAGTTGTAATGAAATCCAGGTTTGCTGGATGCACCCAGCTCATTCACAGCTCATCGCTATTCTGTGACCAGGAGTTTTGAAATCAGGATTTTAAAAGTTCCATGATAGCTGAAATGGAGGTGGAGCAGATGTGGATCAGCTATCATCTAAATATCTTAAATGTGGATCGCCTATTGTGGGCATGCCTGAAATATGGATAAACTATCATGGGCATGCCTTAAATGTTCATAAAGTATTGTGGGCATATCCAAAAATTTGGATAATCGACTAAGAAAGTAGTTGTAGTAGTTTGAGTGGTATAGAATATTTTCCTCTGCTCAGACTGGTTTACAATAGATACCCATTGTGTAATTTGCTTCTTTCATTTGTGTCCTTGGAGTTTCTGTATCATAATCATAAGTGTATTTTATAACACCGTACAGAAATATCATCCAGCCTTAAGAGAAAATAAACCAAGCTGACACCGTGGCGTCAGCCTGTGGCAGTAGACTGTAACCAAAAGATTATGATTGAAATTCTTGTTTAAATATGGATAATTCTTGTGACATACTGAAGCATGAAAATACCTGCGTGTAATAAATAGGTTAGACACCAAGGAACTATTCTCCTTGATTTCAAACACTGGGACAAGAAGGAATTCACTGAAGCTGGCAGGGGGAGATTAAAAAAAGACATCCATAAGCACTTCTTCATAGAAAGGGTGGTGGATAAGTGGAATAGGCTACCTGAAGTGGCACAGGCCAAATCCAGTAGCACCATCAAGCAGTTATGATAAAGGCTGATGGGTTTAGTTAGAGAAAAGGGGGTAGAGTAGGAAAGGGGAGGACTGTCACAAGGGCAAGGCAGAATAGTTAGGCAGGGTGGGCAGACTGAATGGGCCAATAGCCTTTTTCTGCCTTCAACTGCTATAGATCTACAGTATGTATCTATGTATTTTTAAATTTTGGATAAGTTTCAAAATAAAAGTTGGCCAGGTTTATTTTAGGGTGTAGTTACCATACCCACCATTGTGATATGTTCAGATATTTGGGGTGGTATACTCTTGAAACTAGAAATAGATTAGTACGGTTAAATCTCCTCCAGAAGTACTTTGTAAAATTCCTGTACATTATATTACGGTCACAGCCTTGTGTAAGAATGATACAAAAACTTGTAAATCAAATAGAACTGTGCATGAAAATAAGATTAAAACTACCATCTGTAGAACTAGATATGGGACAAAAACATTAAATTATCAGGCTTCTGTATTATGGAAGGGGTTGTCACATTTATTTGTGCACTACATTCTTCACTGGAGAATTTGACTCCTTGCTGAAATCAACCTTATCTACAGTATGTAATTGTTAGTCAGATGAGCTGCTTGCATGTTTTAATATTTTTCTTATTTAAATCTATGTTTATATATATTTTTATAATTACTGGTGACCATGAATATCAACTGGATTACTATACCCATGAAATCCCATATCAGTTAGTATTCCAGCTGATATGCTGCAAAACAATATTAACCTGAAAACTGGTTGATAGCACTTTCAATATCAACCTGAAATCCAGTTGATATTGCTGTCCATAGAGAAACAACAGAATGTGAACCTCACCATGCAGCACCCACAGTTTTTGAACCTCTTGCTTGGGACACTGGGCATCCTGGTTCACCCTTGTCTCTTTCTGGTTAACTAATTTAAAAATAAAACAGCAAAAAAAAAAAAAAGACGCCTTTTTTATTTCAGACTGCACTAAAACCAGATGATATTCATGGTCACCAGCAATTATAAAAAATAAAAGGTGAATGTGTGTGTTCATGGACTTTTTTCACACACCCTCGGTGTGTGATGACCATATAAACTTCTCGAGCTTCGCTCTCAAGGTTTTATGGGTCATCACCGCTTGGGTGTGTGAAAAACTGTAATATTACACTTACCTGTCCATTATTCTCTATTTAATATATGAATTTTGTATTGTTTAACATCTGATCACAGGACTGTCTTGTAAACAGGGTAGTTTTCCTTTATGACATGTTTTCCTGTATAAAAATAAAAGTTTTATCTTAATTTTTATCAATTTTGGGCAAGCCACTTCTCAAACCAGTACTTCGGTCCGTACCGCAGTACTGTTGGAATGGTGCAGAATGATATTTTAAGTTGAATGTCTAATTGTAGCAGGACTTCTGGTCCTAATGTGACTTTCTGGTAGGTGACAACATCAGCGCATGTCGATTTTATATTTCTTTTATGTTCTAGGTCCTTCATTAGTGCAGATGACATGGAAGAATATCAAGAAACACCATATGTGAAAGTCAGTGAAGACAGATCACTTCTAAAGTAGGTATAATAGACTAATTGTGCATAACCATCAAAGAATAAAAAAAACAATGAGACATGATAGGTTATGTGATAAGCAATGAGGCATGACAGTGTGTGCTATGTGCTGGGACAACAACATACCTTGTGTGGGTTGAAGCACAAGGCCAAATGCCAAGTGCTTCCACTGCTTGAGAAGTGCAATTATCATAGCAAAAAGCACATCCTGCAGTGCCTTACTGTGATTATGAAATGGCTTCATTAGGATTAATAAATACATATAGAAGACTGTATATGATCTGTCATATACAACAAGGGTATTTTTCACTCGAGAGGTTTTCATAGTAACTGGAGACCTCGAGAGCGCAGCTCGAGAGGTCTCGTTACCATGCAAACCTCGAGAGTCGAATAATACCCTTGTTGTGTATGAGAGATCATACACAGTCTTTATAGTGTATGGTCACTCATAAAAGATTGCCCTTACTTTCTTTCAGATTAGTGTGTGGTTTCTGTTCCTCCGGCTGTTTCACCCTTGTGTACGTTCTTAACACGCCATGATTAGCCCTATCATCATGTGCCCAGCTTCATGCATAGCACCCCTTTCTTGGTGTTATGCTGCACTAGCTATGTAGCTAGTGCAGCACAACAGCTACGATGACGTAGCTAGTGCAGCATAACAACGCTGTTGGGAGCATGAATTTCCATGCTCAACAGCGTTCTACCATACACTGAGATAGTTTCTTAAATATAAATTACATAGGTAAAAAATAGAAAAAGGTAAAAAAGAAGAAAAAGAAAACATAGTCCCACTGAGCCATTACAATTTTGTTGTTGGTCAGTAGATAGTAGATGCCGCACTTTTGTTTAAATACAAGTAAGTGAATTGAAGTGTATTGATACAACTGTGCCTGCTTAATGTAAACATATCAGTGAGTCACAGATCTTTTTCCAGTGTTGCTGTGCTGGGATACCAGATTCAGTACTGGGTTTCAAGCTCATCAGCCAATCAGATTTCTGTATTTTTTAATACCCATTTCATAATGTAGGATAGTGGTAGGGATGGGAGGGTCAGATCGGGACCTCTGGACCAGCCTGTCTGGACTTAACTGGTAATCCAAGCCCTTCGTGGCTTGACTCTGAATCAACTCAGCCTGGTCTATTGAACAGGTTCAGATCTTCTAGTGGCCCATTTCTGCCCCAGCCTGGATGTTTGTGGGATTTTGGAGTTGCGCTCCAGTTACAGATGTGCAGAGGACTAATTGTAGCATAAACGTTTGGGTGGGGTGGGAGGCAGCGAGTATTGGAGGACTGTTTATTTGTTTACACCCACTATCTCACAGGTGCTATTCATAGAAAGCAAGTGACGCTATTTCAACCTGTCATCCTTAAAGAGCTGCTGTTGCTACAGGGAACACTTAGACAAATAGAGTATTACAACAAAAATTCATTCTTTTTGTAATACTCATTTTATTGAAATATAGTGTACCAAAAACACAGTTCAAATACACCAATATAGATGGTATATAGTTACAAAATACATAAAAAAAACCCAGTGTAAATCAGCTGTACAGAGAGCATATCTAGGCGCCAACATTAAACCACAGCAATAAACAAAGTCAAACATAATAAACAACTCTGTAAGGACTAGATATTAAGTGTGTGTATATATATATATATATATATATATATATACATATACATACAGTATATATATATATATATATATATATAAAACTGTGGATATTGAGGTCAGGGGCAAGTGAGGAAGGGTCAAAAACTGTGACGCATTGAAAAGAAAAAAAAAGGTATATTAATTTGTGTAAAATATCTAATCTTGTCCTAGTCATCCCCCCTACTGTTATACTAACTTGCATGTGAAATTACCCCCATGAGCTATTAAAGATGAAAACTTAGTATTAAAATCATTATTAGTATCCTATTTAGTCTGGTCTGGCTCCTTCTCTTCAGACTTGGCACCTCAACTAAGTAACTCTCACTGTGTCCATCTATTAATATTGGCTGGGAGTCTGTCCTAAACTAAGAAAGTAATACTCTTTATATCCAAAATCCACCTGAGTACCTCCAACTGGAAGCCCACAGTAGGTAAAGTTAAATAGACTGAGGGGTAAGGAGCTTCTCCAAATGAAACAGGAATTGAATCAAATGTCGGACTGTAAGATGGAACAGAACTTAAAATTTCTCAGCCACCATTGTTATGAAGGGGTCCACAGGCCCTTAAACTTTTGACTTGCAGTCTTCGTGCTCTGAGAACCCAGGCATGCTATTTCCAAAATACAACATTCAATCTTTATTTTATAGATTTTCTGTGTTTATTTTTCTGTTCATATTTTTACTGGCATTTGTATTCAAATTCTAATTCTGTCTGGTGGACTTAATCTGTTTTTGCTATTGTGTGAACAAGAATTCATAATCCACGGCTTGGGACATTGCAAGGATTTACCTAGGAGGAGCACTTGAAGTGATCTTTGGACTAACTACTGACAGAATTAATAGGACCAAGATTCATATTTATGAGCTGCTTGATTTCTTTGTATTTAGTGTGCTGGAGATTACAAATTACAGGGAAGGTTATATTAAAATTGAAGCATATGTATGAATTTATAATGTCAAACAGTTTTATTAGCTATGGCATATTAGCTTAACTGGAAAATAAAAAGAAGTTTGCAAAAATTAAAATGTTCATTAACCACTTATGCAGAGAAGAAAGAGAAGACTAAGTGCCCGGAAGCTACGCTCAGCTTCACGTGTGCCTGTGAGTACTCAGAAACCCCAAATTTGGACACACAACCCCCAAGAAAGAAACATATAAGGAGATTTGCACAAAGATGAATAAGGCCAGTACCGCAGGCTTAGATGCTATGCTCAACATCTGGCTGAATGTACAGTAATATATCCCTGTAATCATATTTCGCTGAACTCAAAAAACATCTTCATGAACAACATAGGCTAACACCTGCCTGTCTAAGAACAGACAATGTATTCCTCCTCACCAAATAAGACCCCACTAATCCTGTCAAGAACTATTGCTCAGTAGCCTGCATACCCATAACATATAAGCCATATACTGAAATAAATGTACACAGTGTCTATAATCTTAATAATCTCATGGCAATAATTAATCAATCAATCAAAATCTTTATTTATCCAGGCGAACACCATTGAGCGCAGCTCCTTTTCAAGGTGGACCTGGGTGAACACAAGTACAAGATAACAGGGTAATACACAGAAGTAACAATACACAGGCTTGATCAAAAACAAGCATGCACAATACATAGTTAGGAAATGTAGGATAAGTATCACAATGGTTTACAGATAAGAAACTGGGCTAACAACAGTAATACAGATAAGATCAAAAACAGTGAAAAGATGGGGTGACAGGAGCCATGGAGAAGAGACTGGGGACCCTGAAGCACCATGAAGAACAAATGAGCCCTAGAGCACAGGTAGGGGGGATGGAATAGGGGAACTGGAGCATGGAGGAGATGGAGGGCGAGTAGGTCGGAGGCCATTGGGGGGGATATGAACCGGGGGTGCAGAGGTAAGTGAGGAACCTGACGAAGGGGACTAGACAGGGGGTGCAGGGTGATGGGAGAGTCGGTATACTACTGAGACAAGAGCAGTGGGTAAACGATAAGGAGGAGAGAAGAAAGGATGAAGGAGAAAAGAAAGGATGAGGGGGAAGGGAGAGGGCCAGGCAAAAGCTGGGATCAGCGAAAATAGACCGGGGGGGTGAAGAGATGGAGAGAAGCGAAGGAAAGAGGGGATGGGAGGTAGGGAGAGGGCCATGCACCAGCTGGGATCAGTATCTAGGATGAGGCCAAGACAAGAATGATAAGGGGACACCCTGAGAGGGGGAGTCGTTTAATCAGGAGTACCAAACACAGGATTCTTTATTGTGCTGAAGATAAAGTGTTTTGAAGGCTGTGATGCTGACTTTTTGCTTTAATTTCAGAGTTTTTTGCAGGTTAAAACAGAAAAGCAATAAAAGGAAACCAAATACCTCAAAAGATCAGCTTATGCTAAAAAAAGCATCATGGGAAAGTGCAAGAAGGGCTACAACCTATAGCATGCATAGGTCAATAAAGGGCATCTTATAGTACTTCATACTCTTGGATCCTCGAACACCAAAAATAAATGCAGAATCCTACCTACTCTGGTAAACATCTTTACAGTCACTATGAGAATGTGGCAACCCTGCCAACTCCTAAGTAAGCAATAATGCCCGACAGGGTGGGTGGTATTGGGCAATACCGGACCGGCCAGGGGCGTAATGAGGCCCGACGCCGCAGGCAGAGGGGCCTTATAGCCCTTGGCCGGTCCGGTATTGCCCATACCGCCCACCCTGGAGGGCATTATTGCGCTTAGAAAATGGGCACTGTAAAAAAAAAAAAGGTAAAAATTGTTAATAAATTGTTTAAGATTAATTTTGTTATTAAATAGTTCCTCCGCCTAAATAAGCTTCCTATAGTAGTCTGTTTATAACTCCCCTTAACAGTGCAGAGTGTCAACCCCCCCCACACGCACACCCACCTTCTCGAGACTGTAAAACATTTACATTTTATGTAAAGAAATGTAAGTGCAATTTCTTTCTTTGTTGTGCGGCAGCATTTCAAATGGAGAGCAGAACAGGAGTGGAGCGCGTGTCTTCCGTATGAGAGGAGCTGAGGTGGCGGGCAGGCGGCAGTGATGTACAGGAGCCGAAAACGGACTTCATGGAAGGTCCGTTGATTTTGTGGGAGTCGAACCAGTTACTTTTATTTCTTTTAGGAATACAGTGCTGTAATTTTTTAAAATTACTGGGAGATGTGTGTGTGTTTGGGAGAGGGAGCTCTCACTCGGTCTCTGTCTCGCTAGGCAGCAGCAATGTACAGTAGCCGAAAGCGATCGAGACTGGCGGGCAGGCGGCAGCGATGTACAGTAGTCAAAAACGGACTTCGGAGTCAGTGAGCGGGCGACCAACCGACCGGAGCAGCAGGAGCCAGAATGTTGACAGTTGTGGGAATGAGTGAGAGTGCTGCCAGTTGTGGGAATGTAAGTCCCTTAATATTCAGCGTACACAGGATCGGGGATTGCAGGGCATGGGGAAAGATCAGTGGTGGCAGTGTTTTAGAGGCGAGAAGTACTGTAGATTTTAAATGTTTTCCTTTTTGAAGCTGTGTGGGGAATTGGGGGCATGGGACAAGCTGCATATTCTTTATTTAGAGAACGAGACATTCAAAACAGACGTTAAAAAATTAATGTAGCTAGCAGGCAGTTGTTTCAGTCAGGAAGGAGTGTATCGGGAGAAGAGATGGTGGTTGGGCTCTCTCACTAAGCGAAGGGAAAAAAATGGCGGCGTTTTACATTTTAAATGAGTTGTTGCAGCCAATTATGTAGCAGGGTGGGCACTACAATACTACTGGGTGAAGGGGCACTGTAGACTGGTACTTTTTGTTTCCTGGGCATCTATTGAAAGTTAATGTACCCCCTTGGCAAGGGTACTAGCCAATCAGATGCCAGGAAATAAAAAGCCCATTTTCTAAATCATGATAAAGGCAAGAAGATCATCCCGAGCATCAAAGTTCAGCAAGGATTATCCCAAAAATGTTTCTTGTTACAACTCATTTTCTTCCTCATCCACAGTCCACTAAATAACCTTATCAACTTGAGTTATGGGTCTGACTTGCACTTCAGAAACAGTAGGGATCCACAAACAATAACTCCCCTCCTACAGGGGTACCCAGTGTCAGGTTCCCAAATGTCACCAGATCTTGTGACACTACAGTCACATTGTCCTCAGTGATGACTTGTCATAATGCTTGGAAACACCGAACAATTTTAGGGGATTACATACTTATTTTATTTCCTTTAGTTGTTGGTAACCAAGTAAGTACACAAGGCAATAAAATGCCTATTTTCTGGAACTGAAAACTGAGTAAACAAATAAGTAGTACATAGGAAAAAGCAGGCTGTAATCAAAACAAGTGATACATAAAAACATGTTACAGACTACAAAATCTTACCAGTATATAAAGTTACAGTGTGTGTTCAAGCATGAAATAGGCAGAATTAGATAATAGCTGACCAAGAGACAAGGTGAATAAATAAAATACAATATACATGCATTTCATATACAGTAAATCATGGGCAGACACAGTTTATTAGGCTTAGGAAGGGCTGAAGTGCTCATTTTCTAAAATGTCAATGCAAATGCAGACACTTCTCTGGGAGTGGCAGGCAGCACCAGAAGCTTGGGGCAGATGAAGAGAAGGCTACTTGGTTCATACTAGAGGAGCATCTAGGTTCTGGAAATAAAAGTGAATTATTGGAACATAAAACCATTCGAAAAAGTGGCTGTAAAATATGGCCTAGTGATCTATCAAGTCTGCTTGTGTTGTGGAGTTCATGCGGCAACTAAGGACCCCACCCTACATCCCCAAGTGCTGTCCTCACCTTCCCCCCACTCCCCTTTCGACTCTACCCTTCCCCTTACCCTGTCCCACTCTGTTTGAAGCCCTCAGCTGTCTCCAGTGATACCACCTTCTCAGAGTTTGTTCCATCATCCTCTGTGTGAATAAATGCCTCCTGAACTCCCTCCTGAACCACACCCCCTTCAGCTTAAGACAGTGTCGCGTTGTAGTTTTATTGCCACTGAGACTGAAAAGGCTGTCATTGCTCGCCTTATTACTGCCCTTCAGATATTTAAAGGTCTCCATCATGCTACCCCTTTCCCTCTCTACTCCAGGAAGTACATGTTCAGGTCCTCCAGCCTCTCCTCATATGTCCTGCCCTGTTGACCTTTAACCCTTTAGTTGCCTTCCTCCGGACCACCTCTAGCAGGTTATTGTATTTCTTTAAGTAGGGATGCCAGTACTGCATACTATACTCCAGGCACAGCCACAATATGACTTCCTTCTAACTACTACTGATCCCCTTGGCAATGCACCCCAGCTTTGGCAGTTCCATTTCTGTAGTGTAAGTAGTGCTTTGGGTTACTAGTGATAATCACCCCCAGGTCTTTCTCTCGCCCTCAGATTTAGTTACCTGGAACCCTCCCAGACTGTACTCTATCTTTAGGTACTTGGCTTAAGTGTGCATTGCCTTGCCTTTTATGCATTGAACCTGAGTTGCCATATTCCGGACTACCTCTTAAGCTTAGCTGGATCCTCCTGTAGGTCCTGTATCCCTTCCGCTGTATCCACCCCTCCCATAGACTTTAGTGTCATCCTTGAACAAGCAAATGTTGCCCTTTATGTCTTCCCCAATGCTGTTAATGAAGACATTAAACAACACCAGCCCACTCATCAAGCCCTGTGGGACCCTACTAGTAACTTCCCTTGAATCTGAGCGCTCCTTCCCCCAATAAACATAATTTATAGGAGGGGACTGTAGCATAACAGGCAAGCATGTGAGGCTGTTAGTTCTGATTGGCTTGTCATAAAAGTAGGCCATAATAAAAGAGCACCTTACAGGTCATAGTGATGAGTGAGATGAGCTGTGCCCAGCACAAGCAGTAAACACTGTTATAAAGTATGCTACATCCCGTTTAGATAAAGTGAACTTACAAGTGAACCAGCACGCAGTAATTAAGACTAGGCAGTAGAACACCATTGACTATAGCCAGAGAGGCCTCCAGAGGAAGACTGGATTCTACCCTGTAGGCAACGCCAAGTTTGACATTCACTAGTTTACTTGTAGTCCTGTTATGAAAGGGCAAATCAAGAGACAGATCTAAATAAACTCCGAGGTACCGGAAGGTGGATATCGCTCAAGCACATAGCCATTCAGGCACATTATAGAGAGGCTGGAAGCTCACAGTGAAGTTTAGGTTTTATTTTATTTAATTAGCGAGTGATTGCTCTGTCTATTCTTGCCAGTTCTTCACTGAAGAGTCTGATTGACATGACTAGACAAGAGGGGAACCTTACACTCTGCTAACATGTTAAACCAAGGTCCCTGCTGCCCATCTCTGGTCACTCTCTAGGTGGACGTAAAAGAGCCCGTGTCACTTAATGAGGAAGAGTGGGGCATTTCTTTGTTAAAACAAGTCATATCAAAACAAAACTGATCAGAAACAATACTTCACAAAATCAGGGTAGGGGAATAACCAAAAATAAAATAAGGTTATTGACATAAAACAAAAATATATATACATAAAAGGAACATAAAACAAAAAAGTATATTAACCATGATATTCCAGACCACAAAGCCATAAAGTGCCTTCTTGGTAAAGATTTTAATTCCCTTTCATGCACTGGTTTGTATTCAGTCTCCACTTTCTCAGCAGCACGGAATCCAGGCAAGAAATGTTTTGCCTACCTGAAGGTTAAACAGTTCACCTCAGATGGAGACCTTTTCTTGTCTTCCATTGAAGAAGAAGCACTATATAAACCACAGTATCTATTTTGTCTAAGCTTTTTTTAACGTCTGCATCCCTTCCAGTTATTAAGGCCAGAATAGCCTGGGAGAGTGTCTTGGATATGACGTTAGATACTAGAATCTGGCAAGATGCCTAAAAACATGTACATAGCTGTTCAGTATCCAATAGGTTGAGGAGAGTACAGTTGAACTTTTGTATCAAACATACCTGACTCCCTGTAGGTTTAAAAAAACACACACCTGCAAGGCAGGTCATTTGCCAAAATGTTAGACTGATAAGAGTGATTTCTTACATACTGCCTTGACCTGTAATAAAGTGGCACCCTTCTGGTGGGCAGGCAGTGCATGCCCTCATGCAGAAAATTCTTGGTACAAACTTGCCAGGGACACCTCTTGAGTTCATTTTGGGTGCTGAAGCTAGAACTGTTCACGGGAGGGGTAAGCATAGACTCTGGAAAATGGCATTAGTTAATGCGAGAAACATGGTGGCACAGCATTGGGCCAGTAAAACTGCTCCCAGTGTGGCACATTGGGTGAATAACCTTGCTTTATGAATGTGCACTGAAAGATGTCAACTTTTAGCCAATGACCAGGAGACCGCACTGCTGCCACAGTGGAATTCGCACTGGGAGTGGTGCTCCTGACACAACGTTTGTCTAAACACTTTAACAAAAAGTGTTGGGCACACAAAAGCCTCTACCTGCATACAAGGATACCACATATGGTCTGGTTTCAATAATTTATTAGACACATAAAAATAAAAAAAATCACAAGCTACACACTGCCTGGTGCATTTCAGATGTGTTCCATTTGCCTTTGATAAAGGATGGGACACATCTAAAACACATCAGGCAGGGCATAGCCTGCAATTTTTTTATTTTAAAAGGTTTGTGTGCACCCAACAATTTTGTTAAAGTGACCAGGAGACCACTTTTCTAAAAACCTGGCAACACTTTATCAGGGGCATAGAGAAGGGTATAGTGGAAATCTTATGAACACAGAAAGGTATAGTGGTCTTAACTATTATGGTTCAGTATCGATACTTATGCTCACTCCTCTTGGTGTGGTGTCCAGCAGTTAGTAGATCTATAATATAAACGGTAATGTAAGTGGACTTGGTGTACTGATAGTGTGCTGGGCTTATGGTATAAGCTTTTTCCAGTATTAAATACCAGTGCACTGCAGATATACGTTTGCTCTATCAGAATATGGCTGTACTTAATATTAATTAAATGAAATGTTTCAAAATCTATGTATATTACTGAGCGATAATGTCGCTATATGTGTATCTAGCAAAGTTTTTGTGTATGTAGCCAGATGTAATGCATGCTACGTATTTATTTACTTAACATTTTAGAAATAACCTTTGAGCTAAGATCTCTTTTACAAAGGTTCCTCATAAAGAGACAAAACAGATACAGTGGTACATTTTAACAATGACAAACAATATGGATAACTAAAATGGGAATATTGATTGGGCTCAATCAGTTACTTAGCCGTTTCAGTTTCATGTAGTTACACATTCCAAGTAGAAGAGGTAATTAGTAGCTGCCTTGGGATCAGACATTGTCACATGATTCAAGTACATATTCTTTCAAGAGATACAGGTAAAATGGGGGAAGGAGAGGGGTACGGGGGCTGGAGATAATTGGTCTACGACCCGGAGAATGTGGAGGAAAGTCAGGCACGAGAAGAGCAGCCAGGGGAACATAGGGGCTGGTATGGGTGGTATTGACAGCAGGGAGATGGTGTGGGGTTGGTGAATGGTAGGGACAGGACACTGGTAGTATGAGTGGTATTGAGGTAGCTGGAGCAAGGGCATACGGGGGGCAGGAAAGAGTATTGGTTGGGGTGAGAACTAGTATGCAGTGGACCAAACCCTAATGGTGGGGTTAGGGAGTCTGAAATCTCACAGTGGAGGTGCTTTCCGCTGATGACAAGCGCCTTTCAGGGGCGGGGTAAGAGTGTATAGGTCAAGCCTTTTAATAAAACATGTTTACAAAACAAAAAGTCAGGATTTCTTGAATGTTCGGAATCCCATGTCCATCCTCCCTGCATAGAATAGTAATCTACCCTGTCCCTGCAGTCAGAGAAGGGCTTTTTTCTGTGCTTTTTTCCTAGTGTGCCAAATTTTTGTTCTTGCAGTAGAGAAGTCATTCCACTGTACTGAAATTGGGCCATTTCCTTTGTTGTATATTTTACCCTTTATTAATTTTCAGAGTTGTACAGTTACAGAGATAAGGGACAGTCTTCAGAACTGCAACAATACTTACAATGCAAAATGGAGACAATGCTGGTCAGCTTCTACTTCTGATAAATCTGAATTCCCTGGAAACCAGAGTTATTAAAAAGGCATAGATTACATAGAGAAGGTGGGTATAATGACGAAGTGCAAACAAAATTGGATGAACAGAGTTTCCAAAAAATATGCAAGTTTCCCCTCCGTCCCCCTGTCTGAAAGCGTGAAAATGTTACACTCGCCCTACCCCAATAACTGGAATCAGTTTTAACCAGCAAATAAATTGCTTAGTGGACAAAGGACTCATCATGTTCCATTACACATATGTAACCCCCAGGTGGCGCTATCCCAAGGGCTACTACCCATGCCTGCATAACTACTAACAGGTTAAGGGGCCTAGGTCCAATGGCGGGTGCCTCCACCCAGAGGTCAGGGTTAAGACAGTCTGGTATGACTTGGTCACAGCCCTCTGGGTCACTGCAACCCCCACTTCTTCCCACTAGCGGCCCACACAATATATCAAAGTACCTTCACAGTATATACTTACCCCCAGGACTGGTTCGATCAGCTTGACTCTGGGGACCCCCTGTAAAACAAGATGATACAATGCAAAAGCCACAGTGCAACACTTTAACATAAGTGAATACCTCAGACAATGTAACTTTGCTGAAACAAGCAGATCTGATTTATTTAGGGAATATAACAAGGACAGGGGAAAATCATGTTAATTAGGTTAGACACCTTAATAATCACAGTACTGTGCGCATGTTCAGAGTCCCAAATTGTCACTTTCACTGGGTACCCAGGATGGGGGGGGCTAGCCAGGATCGGTGCAGCTGGATGGGGCCCTGTGATGGAAAAACACTTGCACAATACACAATTGTAATCCGGAGCCGGATGGCTCAGTTCGTGAAGAAATGAAACAGCAATAAATAGATGACACACTTGCAATTTGATAAACAGATGGCAGGGAGCTACCCTGCTTTGTATTCACAGACTCAGTGCTGGGAACTGAATGGAAAGCAGATTGCCCTGGATTGCCAGGAGGAGCAGAACATGTGGAAAAGGTCCTTGTGGCTGGACCTCACTGCAGTTTAGAGCAAATAGATGTAGTCTGGATTAAGCTGGGGTTTACTTCCAGCTTCATGCACTCAATTCACTGTACAGGGGGGATTTGAAATGCGATTCCCCACAAGCACTACACACATTTATATGTAAAAGGAAAGTACTGTACCAGGCAGGCTGCTTCTCGATCCCGACCGCAATTACTGCACGATACCCAGGAGAACACACAGCAGCTTCAGTTCCTGACAGACCGAGCGCGATTCAGCAATTTCTCCAGTCTTCTACAGGGTAAGCCTGGTTTCTCCTTTTCATATCTCTTTGATTCTCTTCACAGGTCAGATTCAGTCTGAACAGGCGCTTGCACAAGCTGCAGACTGAAACGTAGGGCCTTACACGTGATTCCCGCGCTAAAAGTACACACCGAAGAAGCACACAGTTCCCTGTCTCTTCACTGCCCAAACTGATCTGATCTTTCCAGTAGACAGAGCCAGGCATTTCCTTTGAGTTCCTTCCAGTTCAGTTGGCTGGTTTGGCTGTCACTCACAGTAAACTCCCCCCTGTTGGTGGAAAAAAGGTGCCAAAGTTCAAACTACTATTCCCAGAAGCATTGGCCATACAGTACATAGGTGGCTGGCTCCACAATGAGAGTCCAAGTTCTGATTTGCCAGCAGCAGGCTCCATTTCAAAGGTCCCCCCACACTGATTGGTCCAGTTCAGCAGTTCAAAACCAGAATGGAGGACTAGGCAAACACAGTTCTGACTGCAAAGAAAAGCAGGTTAGACAAACTGTATTTTCGTTATTACTCTAAATGATTTCTGGCAAACAGTTACATCTTTGAAAAGTGCTCACTCTGCCCACGTAGTGACGGCAGAAATGGAGCGATTTGGCAGCAGCTTGAGTGGGACTCAAGCAGGGAAACACACAGACCCCCCTCCAAATTAATTATGCCTGCAGACAGACAGCTCTTAAAGAGACAGTACCAGAGGCTCTAAAAGCACTCATTGATAAACGGTTTAGACACCGAACACCACCCAGGCTTGGAGCATTCAAGCAAGCTCCTGGAAGACTTTTTGGAACCCCCATTTGCTGGGGGGTTACACCTAGGATCCAGTTCTGCCACTACTCTCGGAACTGAGATGCCTCTCCCCTCAAAATGGATGTAAATTGTTCATGACATATATGGAGGTAACTGTGGCCCTCCATTGAGGTATTGTGGGGGCCTGGGGTTTTAGCCATAACCTGGTTAAGACCATCTTACTGGCCAGAACACAGGGCAACAACAAAGTATTATTCAACAGTCTCAATCGTGCTGGAGGGATAGGAGTATTATTTGGAGTCACTAAGTCATGTATTACCTTCCCACCATGGACGGACATCACCAGGAGCTTCAAGGGGTTTAGAAAGTAAGAGTTTGCTGCCTTTCTTACCCTCCCCCTGACATTTGCCTCCACACAAGTCCTGCTACTTGTTTTTGCTGCTGGGAGACCCCCAGCCATTTGAAGGTTGGAACTAGTGTGTGAGCAGGGCTAGGAGCAGCCTGTGCTTTTAATTTGAACTCCTGCCGATTCCTGAGCCCATTCCTACCATGGACAGGTGCCACCTGGAGCATCAAGGGATTGAGAAGGCAAGAGTTTGCCATCTTTGCTACCCCCCCCCCCCAAATGATCACCTCCACACAAGTTCTGCTGCCTGTTTGCGTTGCTGGGGCCCACCCCAGCCAATCAGAGGCCAGAACGAGTATGTGGGCAGGGCTAGGAGTAACTTGTGCTTTTAGTTTGAACTGCAGCTGATTCCTGAGCCCATTCCCACCACTAGAGATTGGTGAAGTCTACAAAATTCCCTCTGCAAATTAATACACGAATTTCACGCGGTTCGCAAATTAATCCACAGGTGCGAATTGCGAAGTCCCACCCCCACTGTGAAGTGCGGAATTTCACCCACAAAGTGCGGAATTGCGCCTCTGAACAGTGGAATTTCACTGTAATGGCAGAATTTGCCACTCGTGGGCGAAATTCCTCCATTCATGGGCGAAATTCTGCCATTCACTGGTGAAATTCTGCACTTCTCAGCAAAATTCCATGTAAAAAATGGTGACGTTAGATAGGCGAATTAACAACCTATCAGCAAAACTTCATGGATTGCTCCATGAAGGCAAATTTAAACTTTGTTGCATCTCTACTTCACCACGGACAGATGCCACCAGGAGCGTCAAGGGGTTGAGAGAGCAAGAGTTTGCTTTCTTACCCCCCATGATCAGTTCCACACAGTCCTGCTGACTGTTTTATTTCTGGGAGGCCCTCAGACAATCAAAGGTTAGAGTGAGTGTGTGGGCAGGACTAGGGGTAGCCTGCACTTTTCATTTGAACTGCAGCTAATTCCCAAGCCCATTCCCATCATGGACAAACCATGCCAGGAGCTTCAAGGGGTTCAGAGGGTAAGAGTTTGCCATCTTATTTATCCTCCTTCCACCAGCGATTGCCTCTACACAAGTTCTGCTGCCTGTTTTTGCTGCTGGGAGATCCTAAGCCAATTGGATCAGAATAAGTGTGTGTGGGCAGGGCTAGGAATAGTCCACACTTTTAATTTGAACTACAGCCAATTCCCGAGCCTATTCCCACCACAGACGGACACCACCAGGAGCCTCAACAGGTTGAGAAAGTAAGATTTTGCCATCCTTTTTTACCCTCCCCCTAACGATCACCTCTACACATGTCCTGCTGCCTGTTTTTGTTGCTGGGAGACCCCCCTACTAATCAGAGGTTGTAACGAGCATGTTGGTGGGGCTAGCAGCAGCCTGTACTTTTAATTTGAACTCCGATTCCTGAGACCATTCCTACCATGGATCAATGTGGCCAGGAGCTTCAAAAGGTTGAGAGGTTAAGCATTTGCCATCTTTCTTACCTTCACCACCCCCCCCCACCCCAACAATTGCCTCCTCATAAGTCCTGCTACCTCATTTTGCTACCTGGAGACCCGCAGTCAACTGGAGATTGGAATGGGTGTGTGGGCAGGGCTTACAGTCCCCCCATAAGTGCTTCCTGTTGAGTGATCCGGAGTGCTAAGGACTGAGCGTAAAGGACATCAAAAATTAGTCTGCCTGGTGTCTGCCATCAGCCAGCCACACTGCTCCACACACAGTAAGTTACTGATGGTCTGGTTAAATCTGTTCTGTTGCTTGAGTCCCTCCAATAACTCTTGACTGTGGTCACTTCCTATCTGATTCACCATTATCACTCTGCTTCCTCATAGCCACCTTTTGTACTGCCTTGCCTTAGGCTGCCCTAGCTAGCTCCTCTGGTATTGGACTACTTTCTGGGGTTACTTTCTGTCAGGGTCACTCCTACTACTGATTAGTTGCATAACCGAGCTAGTTTTTGCTCTGCCTAACTGAACACTGTACATACTTTCCAATCATTTCTAATTACTTGTTCATTGTGGTTGCTCCCTATCTACAGTAGATCTCCTCTGTAAACTGTTTTTTGCCTTGCCACCTGCTGTTGTACACGTTGCTAAGAGTTGCTGTATTTTATACTGCCTAGCCTTGCTGAACCCTGCATAGCTATAACATTCAGTTATAATTTTTGTTCATTGTGGTTGCTCCCTATCTCTGTCTCCTCTGTAAACTGTTTTTCTAGGGACGTGGATATGATGTTCTATCCACACTGTCTGGTAGTTGCCTTTCCCTGTAAGATTTGCCGGAAACATCTTCTAGCTGGTTCCTCCCACCCACCCTGGTGGCAACTCCCATGGCTCTGCCCCATGACGCCAGATCTTCCTTTCCACTGGAAAAAGCAGGTTCCCTCCTTACTGCTCCCACGTTGAATAGGCCCTGGCACTTAAATTTTCAGATTTACTTCCTAAACTAAAACTCGTTTGAGTTTGGTCTTCAATCCGATCTTCGATCGTGACCGCGATGGAGGATAAATCTTCGCTCGGATTTTGCTGGTGCCCATGCAGGCAGAAGATGTTGCGTACCGACCCTCATGCCTCATGCGTATACTGTCTGGGTCACGATCCACAGGCCTGCGATGTGTGTCGGTCGTTTCATCCGAATGTCCTGGAGGACTGCGCTGCCCACCTAAAGTTGGGCCGTCTGGAGGACCGTTATCTGCCAGTCAAATCAAAGGATTCCCATTGAATGGTCTCCGCGGCTGTGTGGTCCACGGAGCAGTTAGAACAACTTAAGGCCTTTGAAGAGGAGAATGCAGCCCAGGCCACTGTTCAATCCTCTTCTGCCTTGGTCTTTGTTCCGCACCAGTTGGGCTCCACCTATTTAGCCTTCTTCAAGGAGCTGTGCCCGTCCCTCTTGAACAAAGGAGAGGGCCCTTCCGAGTTGCATAGATTCTGCTCACGCAAGAAAGAGTCCAAGAAGGATAAAGAAAAGACTCATCATTGATGCTCCTGGGACCGGGAACATTCCCGCTCTCAGGAAACTTCAGTCTTGACTAAGGTCGAAATCGCAGGCCGCTGGCTTCTTGGTAACCCTGTCAGGCCAGCTGGCTGAGATGTCAGCTGACGATGTGGTCAAGATTCTTCTCAACCCTGTCGGCAGATTGTCATCTGAAGAGGCCGACAACTGTCTTTTCAGGACTCTGGTCCTGCTGGTGACCACTGACAGGTCAGCCCAGCCTGCTGAGCCGGACCTGCCGGTCATCAACCCAGACCAGGAGGAGTCATGGACCTCCCTGGCTCCTTTCGAGGCCCCCCATCATCACCGCCGATGGTCGAGATCTCAGTCATCTTCAACTCCGGCGTCAAGCAGGTCCCGCCAACATTTTTGGTCTCGCTCTCAGCACCATGGTAAGCAGTACTCATCTTCATTCTCTTCTTGTGAAGAGAGGCTTTGTTGCAAATTGCATCAACGCTATGAAGACCTCATGTGGCAACAGTTAGTTCTGTCCAGGCTGAAGCTGACACCAACTACCACCTCAGCCATTACCTGTCTGTCTCCCAAAAGGTTGATGCTTACTTCCCTGTCAAGGCCAGTTGACACCGTTCCTCCCCCAGCGGAGCCAGTTCAGACCACGTTGGCTTCTCCACCAATCATGGTGAAGCCACCACCTAAACAGCCAATGATTGGGGCTCCAACCAAGGAGTCTTGGCTGGCCAAGGGGCTTCCCCATCGGCTGTCGGTCACCCTTACGCCTGACCATCCCTGGCGGGTCAAAGGTGACATGGGTGGCCGCCTTCTTTATGCAAACTCCTCAGAGTCTGAGGATTCCTCCTTGCACTCCCATGCACTGGACATGGAGTCGATTGGGGATCTCTCCATGAACAAAGGCACTACTTCATTCATGGGCATTCTTCATCTCATCTCTGAGTCTATGGAGATGAAGCTGGAGCCCATCCAAAAGCGTGCTCGATATCCTGTCACAGAAATTCTGAACAAAGGGGATTCTCCCAGTGTCCGAGGCCATTGTTGACCCTGCCCTCGAGCTTTGGCAGCGCTCTGCTTCTTGCCCTGTGCCCTCGGTCTGGATGGCCCACAAGTATGCAGTGCCCACCGGTACCCTTTCCAGGTTCATGGAACATCCCTCGGCTGAGGGATTGGTGGCTGACTCCATGTTTCGGTGCTCGGGCAACACTGGGGACATCTATAGACCACCAGACAAAGAGTCCAAGAAGTTGGACCATTTAGCCAAAAAGTTCTATGCTACCTCCTCGCTAGGCCTCTGCCAGGCAAGCACGGCTGTCTTGATAGCACACCTCTCATGCCCTGTTAGGCTCCCTGGATGAGGTGATCCCTCACCTTCCAGCGAACCTTCAGACCACGGTCAAACAGATCCACGACCAGGGTAAGCAGTGGTGAAACAGCAACTCCAGATGGCTTCAGATATTGGCGATTCTTGTGCCTGCTCGGTAGCGGCTGTGGTTGCCATGCACTGTAGGGCTTGGCTACGGATCTCAACCTTCACGGCAGTTACCCAGCACAAGCTGGCAGATGTCCCCTTTTTGGGCACCAACCTTATTTGGGCATGGTGTGGAGGGTCACCTCCAGCGCACTGAAAACTCCAATGCCACCCTGGACTCTGTGACATCCACCCAGAAAGACAACAAGGGCTCCAAGTAGCAGAAGTGCAAGCCCTCTCGGTCCTCCACCCCGCAGCAAAACCAGCCCATCATCAGTCTGGCCAGCAGGCTCAGTCCTGGTAAAATCGGACCAAGTCCGTGGCTTCAGTGGTCCAAAAGCCTGGATGGAAGGGACCTGGTGGCTCCTCAGCCAGATCCTCCTCCTCCTCCTCCAAGCCTGCTCAGTGACTGGATGGGGGTTGCCACCTTCATTCCCGTCATTCCTGTCACGCCTCCCCTGGGTCGTCCTGTGAGGGGCAGGCTCCACCACTTCTTTTCTGCCTGGTCCGCTGTTACCACAGACAGGTGGGTTCTGGAAATGGTCGGTCAGCGTCTGCCTCTGGAATTCTAGCAGTACCCTCCAAGCTGAGCCCACGCCCCATGGGAGGACTTGGTATCTACAGACACTTGGTCGACTCTTCGAGATGACATTTCCCAGCTCCTCCGCAAGGAGGTCATGGTCAGAGTTGTGGATCCTCCAGAACACCCAGGGTTTGTCTCCAGCTACTTTCTGGTGCCAAAGTGTGATGGGGGGGGGGGGTGGCTGGTGCCCCATTCTAGATCTTCATGACCTGAACAAATTCCTCTGGTTTCGCACCTTCAGGATGGCAGCTCTGTCCCAGATCATACCATCTTTGCAGTTAAACACGTGGTTTTGCTCTCTGGATCTTCAGGATGCATTCTTTCACATCCCAACCTGTCCGTCCCACTGAAGGTTACTTTGCTTCTGAGCAGACAGAACCCTTTACGAGTTTCAAGGCATGCCTTTCGGCCTCTCCTCAGCCCCAAGGATCTTCACTAAATGCATAGCAGTGGTGGCAGCTTACCTGAGGCGCCGAGGAGTCCGAGTGTACCCCTAACTGGATGACTGGCTGACAGCAGGTCCCTCCAGACATAAGGTGGAGCAGTCCAGGGACCTGGCCCTCCGGACCTGCATCAATCTTGGCCTCCTGGTCAATGAGGAAAGGTCGGAACTCGTGCCGTCACAGGTGATCAGCTTCATCAGGGTAGAGCTTGACTCATGCCAGGCCAGAGCTTGGCTCCTGGTGGGTAGGGCACAGATTCTCTCCTCCTTTGCTTAATCATTTCTGGTTGGGCACTTGTGCCATGCCTGGGACTTCCTGCACCTTCTGGGTTACATGGCGGCCTGCACCAGTGTGGTCTGATGGGCCCATTGGCATATGCTCTCTCTCTGCAGTGGGAACTGGCCAACCAGTGGTCTTAGTGCAGAGGTCACTTTGACCAGCTGGTCATTTGACCCAGAGGATGTGGGATGCCCTCCAGTGGTGGCTCATCCCAGAGCATCTGCTGCAAGTGATCCTGTTTGTCCGCCCTGAGCCAATGGTCATCCTGACAACTGATGCCTCTCTCACATACTGGAGTGCCCACCTGAGGGAACACAGAGTCCATGGGCTCTGGATCCCCGAGGAGTCCCGATGCCACATCAACCTGCTGGAGCTTTGAGCGGTTCGGCTAGCCCTGACCACATTTGCTCCATTTGTCCGGGATCAAGTGGTCCAGGTCCTGACGGACAACACCACGACCATGTACTATCTTAACAAGCAGGACAGGATGCACTCCTTGCCTCTGTGCAAGGTGCTCTCCCCATCTGGACCCTTGTGCGCAGCCTGGAGGCAGATCTCCTGGCCATCCGTGTGGCAGGAGCCTCCAATCAGCTGGCGGATGCTCTCAGCTGGGTGGGCGAGGCATCTCACGAGTGGCCCCTCCACCTGGAGGTAGTTCACAGTCTGTTCTCTCAGTGGGGGACCCCTCAGGTGGACCTGTTTGCCTCCAGGGAGAATGCGAAGCTGAGGCTGTTTTGTGCCCGCCCCCCTCAGCAGGGCTTGCTGCAGGGGGATGCCTTCTTGAGGCCATGGACCCCTGGCCTCTTCTATGCCTTCCTTCAACTTCCCTTGATCCACATAGTGCTTCTCAAGATCAGGAGGGGCAAGGCATAGGTGAACCTCGTGGCACTGGACTGACCCCGCCAGTTTTGGTACCCTGATCTCCTCAGCCTCAGCAACAGGCTCCTGAGACATCTTCTAGCATGCCTGGACCTGCTTTCCATGAATCAGGGGAAGGCACTCCACCCAGAACTTCAGTCCCTGCACCTGACAGCCTGGTTCCTGAGCGGCTAGAGTTCCAGGCTTTGGGTCTCTCTGAAGATGTCCTCACTGTCATGGAGGTGTCTAGAAAGGAATTGACCAGAAAATACTATGCCTTCAAATGGAAGAGATTCTTCATTTGGTGTCAGGGCAAGGGTTGGATCCTTCGTCCTGTCCAGTGGCTAGTATTTTGGACTGTCAGTGGTCTCTCCCTCTCAAGGGGAACTTCGGTCAACGACCCTAAAGGTGCACCTGGTAGCCATCTCTGCTTACCGGGTGTGGGCTGGTCAACAGTCGGTGGCACAGGAGAAGGTGGTCTGATGCTTTTTTGTTTTTTTCTTTATAACTTGATCTTTATCTATCTGTTACAATATTTTCAAACATTACACCAATAAGGCGTACAATCAATCATACTGTAGCTACAGACAAATACAGTTTCTAGTCAAACCAAGAAGTTGATTTTATCTTTTCTCTTTACGTTTCTAGGAGTAGCACTCCTGTAATAGGTTCATATGTGCGTTGGCTGCCATGAGGGACATTGCACAGCATTTTTTTGTCTCCTCAGGTGCCTTTGAAGGTGAAATGATTGGTTTCAGTCCTAGATGCCATAGAGAGAGCTGTTTAGCTGTATCACCTGTCCGTAGTCCAACATTATAAGTAACACTAGTTATTCTAGCGCAACCCATAAACTCTTTAGGTTGCGGATTATAGCAATGTGTGGCTATAGGGTTATGGAAATGCAATCATCCCTTGTGATTAACATTATTTTAAGTTTAAGTGAAGACCAATATCAACTATAAAAGTTATTTAAAAAAGAAACAAGATAAAATATTTAAAAAAAGAAACCAACAATACATTTTGTGTCATTAAACATTTAGATGATTGATTTTCTCTCTAAGAATGATTTATCTAAGGGTTTTTGAGTCACTATTGGCTGGTTGTTCAGTCTTGACTCCAGCTCCTACCTCTTCTATGAGCAAGCAGAGATGGCCTCTATCCAGGACCATGTAAGGGAAATTTAGAAGGACTGTGGTGACCCCTGACCACGATGGGGTATCGCCCCAGACCTCAAGTGTGATCTGCATTGAGATTTCCATTCCCCTCTTCATGCCCCCTAGCATGCCACATTCTCTGTATCTCCAGAAATGTTTCTGTTTTGAGGCAAAGTGAGGCTGTAAGCCTCTCTATGGTGTCCAGCTCTACAACTGTCTGTATCAATACCGCAAAAGTTGGGGGCTCTGGTGATAACCACTTAATAGTAATGCATTTCAGGGCTGCCAGCCTCAAGACATGGAATAGCCAATGTCGCCCCCAAGCCCCCAGGTCCAGAATCAATGCATGAAAGGTAAAAGGGTATAGAAACCCCAAGATGGTTTGGATTTGGGCATGTACGTGTTGCCAGAAGGATGTCATTATTGGGCAACTCCAGAAAATATGCTGGTGGGAACCTACAGTACAAGTCAGATTAAACTGTCCCGCCAATGAGTTGGTTTAGCATTGTTTTTTACAGTTGGTAATGCACTGGCAACTCATATTGCATTGTTTTTCAATGCTTAACCAGCTCAGGAACAATGTGCCTGCATTCCAGTCACAATGCAATGCAAAACTGCATTTTAACTCTTAAGAAACAGTTGGTTCAGTTCTTTGTGCTGGATCCAGCAACGCTTATGCAACTCAGTCAGAAATGCTGGAACAACTCACTGAAGGAACAGTTTAATGTGACTTGTACTGTACGCCTCCACAAAGTCTCCAACACTTATCGATGTTGGTAGACCCGAAATGTTTTGTTTGGGTAGGTGTGAGGAAGAATCTTATTAGAATCTTCCAATGGAACTCCCTCCAGGAGGGGGAAGAGGTGACCGCCCAACCCTTCTTTAACCTCGTAAGTCAGCTATGTTCAGGGATTGGATATCCTGCCTCCTTGTCCCAAGACTGATGTATCCCCTCTTATACAGGGAGGGTAACATCAGTCATGAATTTTTAAAGTTGTGATATGGGCTTCATCTTGACTGACAATCGTACCCACCAGTAAAATAAATCTTCCAACTCTGTTCAGGGCCTCTGGATTTGGGTCTGGTGGGAATCCTGCAGAATGAAGTTCCTGACCTGCAGGAATCTGAAATGGTCTTCCCTCCATAGGCCATATTTTTGTTGGAGTTTATGGAAACTCATACAGATTCCCCCTTGTATTGTTTGTGAGAAGCAGACTAAACCTTTCAATTCCCAAAAGGCATATCCCCTGTCTAATACTGAGGGCTGAAAGTCAACATGGAAATCTAATCAGAGACAGGGGGCCCAATTCATTTGGGGTGCCTGTTTGGAGTCTCAAACTACCCAGGGTTGTGACTGTGTGTCTAGTCCAGGGATTTATGATTTTACTTAGGAGTGATCAGGGAATTTTACCTGTGGCTAGTGCTGTAAGGGGGAATTGGGGCAGTTGTTCCACCTCCATTGTATACCAACCAGACTTGTTTCTTTGCTTTAACCAGGTGAGCAGCCATGGACCCTGGGCAGCCAAATAGTATTTCTTAATGTCCAGGAGCCCTAATCCACTTCTGTCCCTGGGCACTGTTAGCATATTATATAATAGTCTAGAGCTCTTTTATCCCCCTCCACAAAAACTGTTGATGGAATGTGAGCAATTCTTTCCAATAGCTTCACGGGATAGGGATAGGGAGTGTCTGAAAAAGGAACAAGAAACGGGGGAGGACATTCATCTTGATCACTTATGATCTGCCATATGAGGATAGAGGGAGTATCTTCCAGTCAGCTTAATCTTGTTTTAGAGTATTCAAAAGTTTCAGGTAATTGTCAGAGAACAGTTTGCCCAAGTTAACCGATACCTGAACTCCCAAGTATCTGATTGTGTTTTTTGATGCCCAGGTAAATGGGAAATTGTCCTTAAATTCAGGTTGGGGGGTTGGGGATCCGCTAAGGACAATGTCTTCAGACTTAGATTTATTTTGTAGCCTGCCAGCCTATGAAAATGGTCCAGTACCTGAAGCAGATGGGGAGAGAGGCTGAGGGATTTCCCAGAAAAAGTAAGGCATCATCAGCGTATAGGGCAATTTTCTCTTCCTCCTTCCCCACCCAAATACCCTGAATATGCGAGTGGTTTTGAATCATTACCACTAATGGTTCCAATGACAGGGCAAATAGCAGAGGGGAAAGGAGGCAACCCTGCCTTGTTCCTCGTCTGAGACCAAACCTATTGGACATGCAGCTATTCACCCTCACTACAGCCTCTGGCCCCCCATATAGTGCGGCTGTCACAGCTATAGATCTATCCCCAAGCCAAATTTAGTTAGGACTTGTTGCAGGAAAACCCAGTCAACTCGGTCAAGGGCCTTCTCTGCATTGACCCCTGTGGCTGTTTGAAATTGTTGGTGCTGTTTCTGGGAGGAGATTATGTTGAGAAACCTTTGAATGTTGTCTTGGATGAGTCTTCCTTTTATAAAGCCTGTTTGATTGTGGTGAAATAGCAAGCACATGGTTGTTTACAATCTAGATGCCAAGATACCAGTGAAGACCCTGAGGTCTGTATTTTGTAAGGAAATGGGCCTGTATGAGCCACATTCTTGGGGGTCTTTACTGGGCTTTGGTAGGATAGTAATCTAGGCATACTTCCAAGATGGGGGGATAGGTTCTGCCTCTCCTATGATGGAATTATAGGCTTTTTGGAGGGATGGTAGTAGTTCAGCCAAAAAGGTCTTATAGAACTTGACTGGGTAGCCATCCATCCCTAGGGCTTTAGAATTTTTTAAGGAAGTAATATTTTGCTCTATCTCCTGCACAGAAATGTGGGCCCCCAGCACCTTGGCCTCTTCCTCTTTTAGAAAAGGTAATGGGATGTTAGCAAGGTATTTTTGCACCTTCAAGGCCTGAGATGCACCTCTTTCTGCACTGTATAGTGTTTTATAGAAGTTTGTTAATGGTTGCGTTATTTCTTTGGGTTTGACTGTGAGATCCATAATCAATCTCCTTCTTATCTTTAAGACTGCTCTGCTGGCAGCCTCTTTACGCAGGCGTGCTGCAAGCAGTGTATCTGCCCTATTCCCTGATTCATAGTAAAGCTGTTTAGCATATCTGAGTTTTCCCTCTATTTTGTACTCTAGCAGTTTACTTAAAGCCCTTTTGGATTCCTCTAATTGATGCTTAATCGTAGCATCTAGATCTGCCTTATGTTGTGTTTTGAGGGAGGCTATACATTTTTCTAGTTTTTGTTGGTGCTGGATATTTTCTTTTTTAAGTCTGGTGGCAAAGGAAATAATTTTCCTCTGTAAGTCTGCTTTCAGCATATCCCATAGTATGGAGGCTGAGGTGCCTTCGGGGGAATTTAGTTCCAGGAAAGATTTTATCTCCCTTAAAATCATTTCTTTAAATTCTGTCTTATTTAGAAAACTAGCACTGAGATGCCAGAGGACAAACACCAGGTTCATGCTGACTGGAGTGTGATCAGAGATGGTCGAGATACCAGTCTTTGAAGTCTCTACTCCATGTGCCCATTCTGATGACATTAAAAAGTAATCTAATTTAGAGTATTGGTTATATCTTGGTGAATAAAAACTGTGGTCTTTTACCATTGGATCTGAGTACCGCCATTTGTCTAGAAGACTAAATGCGGACACGATTCTGCCTAATATAGTTGAGGATCTGGAGCGTCTCTCTCCCCTCCCTAGACCTATCTTGGTTGGGACAAAGTGTAGTGTTAAAGTCTCCCCCACTATATTTATGCCAGAGTCCTTTGTCATCTCCTGTCTTACTATATCTAGAAAAAAGGTGGACCTGAGTTGCTGTTTGTTCGGGACATAGATATTCAGCAGATTAATTTTTGAGTTCCCAATTCCCCTGTGACCCCTCCAAATCTGCCTTCTGTGTCTGTCTAGACTCCTACCACTCTGAATGGTATATTTTTTCATATTAGAATTGCCACCCCTCTTTTACATGGGCATTCCATACAATGTGAGGCATAGACTTCCCCCTCCCAGGACCTTCTAAGTTTTGCGTGTTCCTCTGCCCCTAAATGGGTCTCCTGTAAGAGGTCAATGTCTGTTCCCAACCTGTTTAGTTCCTGTAGCAATCTGAAACATTTAATGGGGCTATGGAGGCCCCGTACATTGTAAGAGACTACCTGTAGTCCCCCCATCTTGAAGGTCCTGCATGTGGATCAGCCATCCCGCCCCATCCAATGTCATAACACATTACACTAAACATAACTATCTTACAATCGGTACAAGCAACAATAAACTTTTCAAAACTCGAACAGTAACTCATGTAGGTATAAATCAACAGGTTCACACTTTAAATGATAATTATTGGCCAGCCCAGTGGCACTGAGGGTTGAGGCACTGGACGCCACACCTCGCACCTCGCCAGCGACCCGGGTTTGCAAGTGAGCACAGGCCACCAGGGGACTGCAGGGGTGGGTGAGGATTGAGTGACGAAGAGCTGCTCTCCTCCCGGGGGGGGGGGGAGTTGGGGTTTGCCCGGCATGCCAGCGGCTCCTGGTGGAGACCAGGGGCACTGCAGCATGCTCGGCTGCACGACATCAGCGTGCCCTGATGCAAGCAGAGGTTGCCATGCATGCCGTGTGCCAGGGAAGTGCACACACAAGGGAGGAGGGAGAAGATTACCAGAACAGGGAAAACACCGGTCTGAGGGGGTAGGCGACGGCACCTGCCCCCATGCCCAAGACCGGGTCCATCCTTCCTGGCCTCTCAGGTTCCTCCACCTGGGTCCACTCCCATGTCGGAGTCTGTCTAGTAAGTGCACCCAGAAGGAGGGGTGGCCCCACACCGGAGGGGTTAAGCCAGGGGTGCCAATCGTGGACAGAGGAGGAGGGAGAGAGGAGGAACAGGTGGGTGGACTTCAGGTAGGGCAGGAACAGGCAGGATGCCTGAGGAAGGCCCCCCAGACCGTGACCGAAGGGAAAAAAAAATTAGAATTATTGCTTCTATCGCTCCTAGCAGCTTGACTGTTGTTTTTCTTTTCATCCATACTAGTCTCAGCTGCTTATCTAAATCAGCCTCTGCCACTATTACTCCCCCCTCCCTTGCCCCACTTGCCCTTAGCACCCTCTGCACCCCTTTTATACACCACTCTCCTCCTGTCACATAAACCTAAGCCCTAGACACTATCATGCGCACCTCCATAGCTTAGGGACTTCGATTCAGGCCTGTAACTTGTTCCTGCTGGACAGGAATATAAATAATTTTCTTTTTTTCTCCTATGGTTTGTGTATGACATCCATACACATCCTGCTCCTGTGGGTATTGTATATATCATGTTAGGGCTCTGTTATGTATATCTTTCTTGTACATGTGCCTTTGGAATGTATATATACTGCTCCTATCATTATTGTAAACATTTTGTTCATTTTGTATTATGTATATTTATCTGTAACTGTACAATTGTCCCTGTCAACAGCAGGTCCACTTTGTAAATGAGCTTGCTCAATGGTGATCGCCTGGATAAATAAAGATTTGATTGATTGATTGATTGAATTATTTTTATAATGGGTGCACAAGGTAGGGGGGCAGGGTCCTTGTATGGGCCCAACCCCAGTGATCTTAAGGTGTTTTCACCTCTTAACCTCTTCCCTACTACAGAATGGTCGAAATGGGGATGGGGTAGGGTGTGGCACAAACCCTTATTTAGGGTGGCCCTCTACTGACCAGACTGGTTGGATGGTCAGAAGGATTACTCACCTCTGCTTATTCTCTGGATCGCACAACTAATCCTCGAGCAAAAAATGGCAGAGTCTCTGGCCTCACATACGACCACTAGTTACATATCTACAGCTTGTTTAGGGGGAACATTCAAAGGGGTGACTGTTAATTTGAACATGGAGAAAACTAACAAGGTTTCCATCACACAACAGCTGTCAATTCAGCGCATGTTTTTTCCCCCCAATTATTTAACCAGGAGTAGCACACTAAGCTGAAAGCTTGTTTACAGATGCGACCTGGGAGCACAGGGAAGGTAAGTGACTTGCTCAGGGTCATACAGTATGCAAGTGGGGGCTGTGGGATTCAAACCCCGTTCTCCAGATTTGCAGCTCAGAGCCCTAAGCCACTCCGCTATATTGCTTCCCTGCTTGTACTGCTTGTAGTACATATGGTGTCTTTAAAAGGAGGGGGAGATGGCTTTCAGGCTGCATGCTGCAGAAAACAGTTTAAAACCCCTTATGTGTCTAACTAATAAATTTGTATAAATATTGTAAATAAAACTTTTTTTCATCAGTCTCAAACCATTGAAAATCATGAATGTTTTGTAACTCAGCAAGATGCCTTTTAAAGAAAATGGGGTGCATACCCATTTAGTGTCCTCTGATGGGGAGGGAGAGTAATTAAACAGTCACTTGCCTGCCACATTCTCTTCACCCTTCACTGGTGCTTTGGTTCCTATCAATGGTTGCGTTTGCCCAGGTTGACACAGCATTATTGTGCTTTGCAGGCTTCTCTGGGACTCATTGGGTTTGAACTGTGTTCCAGACCTCTTGTTGTTGTTTCCTTCCAGAATGAGGGCCTGTTTTGGTCTGCCATTCCTTTTGCTGTAGGTCTAGTTCAGGGGATCTGGAGATCACCTCTTCCAATGCGATGCCCACAGACTGAAGAAAATCCTTGGCGTCTAGGAGCGCTGCAAAGTGTTTGGTTCCATCTTGTATCATAACTCGTAGCTTAGCAGGGTATTCTAAGAGGCTTTCATTCCTTTATCTTGGAGTAGCCTTTGTACTGTGAGCACCTTCCTGCGTCAGAGTACTGTAAATGGAGTAAAATCATGTTCAAGGTGAAAGCGCTGATCACCGAAGAAAACTCCCTTTTTATTCCAGCCGGTACGTAAAATTTGCTCCTTTTCTCTGTAGTCTAGGAACACCGTTAAAATTGACCTGGGTCTGGCTGATGGGTCTTTAAGTGGAGCTACCTGGGATGTGTATGCCCGAATGATGCTTAGTTGTAGGTCGGGTGGCAGGTTCAGAATTTCACTCAGCAACCCTTCCATGAACTGGACCATATCTCCGGACTCCAGCTTTCTGGTAAGCCATGCAATCTTACATTATTTCACTTATGCCAGTTTTCTAATTCTTCCATCTGGACTAGGAGTTCTGTTTCCCAGCGATATAGGTAGAGTAGGGCTGTATTATGCACATCTGTCAGCTGAGTGTATTCTGTTACGGCTTCCCCTAAAGCCGTGGTGCAGTGGTGTATTACGTGGAAGTCATGGTGGTTTTTGGCTGCCAGCGATTCCATTTTGTGGAGGGCATCTCCTATTTTCTGGAGTTGTGTGTATAATTGTTTTGAAGTAATCGTGAATTCTACTTCGGGCTCACCTTCAGCTGTACTATGGCCCGACGATTCATCCGTAGCTGCTGCGGGAGGCCCTGTCAGTGCATGGTGCCATTCAGTGGTGGGCTGTTTAGGGTATTTTTCCAGGGGTCCCGTGGTCGATTCCCGATTTTTATTTATTTTTTGGTCTGGTAGACATTTGGGCTGTCAATTGTGTGGATCTTGTTGACTGGATCCTTTGTTTGAGTCTTGGATGGAGTTAGATTTAGGTCGGATGTGGCAGAACTCAGAGGCTAGGCTGCCATCAAGGAGGCAATGTTACCGGAAGTCCAGTCTGGCACTTTTTCAAAGGCCTTAACCACATTTCCCCTCAACCACCACAACCGCCGGACTTGTTGCTTGTTGCTGGTTTTGGCAAAGCTCATGGGCAAGCCATTCAAACCAAGGCACAGGTGTGAAATGTCTCACCTGTCCTGGAAGACCACCTTCTTGGTGGCTGTCACGTCAGCCAGAAGGATCAGTGAGCTACAGGCACTCTCGGTGGAGTCTCCTTACCTGGTCTTCCACAGGGACAAGGTTGCCCTGTGCCCCAACCCAAAATTCCTCCCAAAGGGTGTGTCAGAGTTTCACCTGAATCAGGTGATGACCGTTCCAGTGTTCTTCCCAAATCACACCTCGGAGGCCGAACACAGGCACCCTAATCTGGATCTGAAGCGAGTGCTCGCTTACTGCAAAGCGCACAGGGCTGGAGTTCGGGGAGAGGTTCTCCAGCTGTTTGTCACCTACGCTGAAGCTGCACCTGGCAGACCTGCAGCCAAGTAGATGATTGGCAGGTGGATCACATCCTGCATTGTCTCTGCTATAGGCTGGTGGGTAGGGAGCCTCCCGGAGGGCTAAGGGCTCATTCCACCCACCATACCTCTGCATCAGTGGCTGCTTCTAGGGATGTCCCTATCCAGGAAATCTGTAGGGCTGCTACCTGGAGGTCAGCACACACCTTCATTTCCCATTACCACATTGACCTCAAGTCACGCCGGGATGCTGGTTTTGGGGCCTCAGTTCTCTAGTCTGTGTTCCCTAAGTAGGGGGTGTGCACCTTGCCTCCCTCTTCTCAGAGAACTGCTAGGAGTCTGCATGACAGTGTGGGTAGAACATCATATCCATGTCCCTAGAAACACAGGTTACTCACCTGTAACAGTAGTTCTATAAGTGGTATATGATGTTCATCCACACAGGCTCAACTGACCTCCCCAGCTTCGGTCCACAAACTCTGCTACCAGCGAGCAAGATCTGGCATCATGGGGCAAAGCCATGGGAGTTACCCTCTGGGTGGATGGGAGGAGCCAGCTTGAAGATGTTTCCAGCGAATCTTAATGGAAAAGGCAACTGCCAGACAGTGTGGATGAACATCATATACCACTCCTAGAACTACTGTCACAGGTGAGTAACCTGTGTTTTTGCATTACTACCTGCTGTTGTACGGTATATTTTGCTGAGTAGCTATATTTTGCACTGCCTAGCTTAACACTGCATAGCCTAAACCCTCATCTATGGTATTTGTTTTTCAGCTGCTCCTGTCTAGGTCACCTTTGCTTACAGTTTACTGCATAGTCTCCTGCTGCTCTTCACTTGCTTCACTTAGCTGTAGACTGCACTGCCTAGCTACTTACTCCACTGTGCATCTGTTGTTGATGTTTTTTGCTTTGCATCTAACTGCAATGTTCCTTGTACTCCTCTGTATTTTTCATTTCCCTTTCTCCTCTTACTACTTCATCCCCTTCACTCATCCAACTTTTCTACCCTCTTTTCCTTCCCTCTCCATCCATCCCCTCTCTCTACCCCTCTCCCCTCCTCCACCCTCCATCCACCATGTTCCCTGCCCCTCTCCCTCCATTAACCTGAAGTTTCTCCACCATCACCATGCCTTCCTCTCTCACTACTGTCTCTGTTTCATGCTGTCCTTCCCACTCCAAGGGTAAGAACCCCCACTCCATCCTTTTCCTGCTCCTTCTCCTGTCTGATGACATTGAGACCAACCCTGGTGCCTCCTCTTCCGTCTCCCCCCTCCGCTACTCCCAAGGGTCTTAGCATCTTCCATTTGAATGCTGGGAGCCTTCTCCCTATGCATGACCTCCTCTCTCAACAACACTTTCCTGATACACTGTCTATTTCAGAATCCTGGCTCACCTCCAGGACTCTGGACTCAAGCCTGTCCCTTCCTGGCTACAGTCTTTTCAGACAGGACAGGAGAAAGGAGGCAATACTGCTACCTATGTCTGCCAGAGACTGTCATGTACTATGGCCATCTGGGAGGCCATAACCTATCCCCACACATTTTTCATAGTCAGGCTGTCCTTCCCCTCCTCTTTACCCAATTTCACTGGAGTTTTTCACACCTCTCCTAAAATCTCACACTCCTCCCTGGCTGCCTCCCTCTCTACCTTCTCCTCTCATTCCTCTGCAGGGGTACTCATCTTCAAGTTCAAGTTTATTGCAGGAAAACTCCACTGAGCAAGCTCATTCACAAGGAGGTCCTGTGACATAAACACTTAAAGTACAAACACAGATAGGTAATAACAGTATATACATGAAATGCACGTTACATGATACAGGCTGGATATACATACAAGGGTACCACATAGGGTGACTGCAGGTGGTAAACACTGATATGAGACAGGGAAGCGACTTACAGGTTGCATACTGATAAATGAAACATGATGACTGGTGTGTGCAATACATATACAGTATTTTGGCAGCTAGAACAACAACAGTCTACAACTGATATGGGGGGAGGAGTGATTTGATAGAGTAGCAGTGGAGCGTAAGCAAAGATAAAGCCAGGAGTAGAAGGGGAAGGGAAAGCAGTTAATATGACAAATCAATTATACCTTACCAGTGGATAAATATGGCACACATGGGGAAGGAAGAGACATAATGACAGTTACAGGTGTCTTTTATTTTGGCTGAACTTAGCGATTTGTAGAAGTTTATTGAAACTGTGCTAGTTAGTTTCAGTACGGTTGGTAATTGGTTCCAAATGGAGGGATGGGCATATGCAATAGCACGTTTACCAAAGGAAGTCTGCGTCCTTGGTATGTCAAGCATAATAAAGTCAGATTTTCTTAACGAGTATGCACTATTTGAGATACTAATAAGGGAAGAGAGATCTTCCATGGAGATTTCAATATAAATTGTCTCTCCCTATCCTCCAGATCTACCATTCATAGGATTGAGTCCCTTAATCTTTCCCAGATCATTTCAGAACCCACTCGGTTCAATCCCCACCCCACCATTGATACTCTGTTAGACAGAGTTCTAACCTCTCACCCTTGACATATTGTTGCAGCAGGTACTGTATACTGCTGGATTCCTTTAGTGACCACAATATGACATTCTGCATCAGAAAAATTCAGTGTCCCACTTCCTCACCAAAATTCATCTGGTCTAGGTTTCTTCGGTAACTAAACATCAATGCTATACTGAGCAACCTAGCTGCAATAGACTGGTCAGCCTTCCTCTCTGCCTGTGATATAGATGTGGCCATCACTCTATTTCACTCCAAATTCTCCTTTGTCTGGGACAAGCATGCCCCCCCTTAGGAAATGAAAAGTCAAAACTTCCCAACATCCCTGGATTAATTCCAAAATTATCAACTTGTACAAGTCCTGTGAGCTCACCTGGACCCGCTATAACATGACCCACACCCTTCCTGACCTTATGACCTACAGGGCCGTGAGGAACAATTGTACAAAAGTTGTCTTGTCCACAAAATGGCACTATTTCAAGGCCAAACTCCAGAAAAGCCTTAACACCCCAGCTAAACTCTGGAAGGTTATCCACTCCCTTTTCGACCCCCTCCAATCCACCAGTCCTCATGTTTAATGGTTCACCTGTGTCTGACCCTCCTTCTGTTGCTGCTCACTTCCATGAGTTCTTCACAACCTGCAGCTACCCTTCTCCTACTCCTGGCTCTTCTCCTTCCCCTCTGGTTCCCCCTTCCTTTACCTACCAATCGCTGGGTTTCTACTTACCTCCAACAACACCCAGAAAACTCTGCTTGCCTTCTTCTCCATCAACCCATCTAAGTCCATTCCTGATGGGCTGGACCCCAAGCTCCTCCACCTCGCAGCTCCAGCCATCACTACAGCCCTTACTCACCTACTCAACCTTTCCTTCTCCATGTATGCTGTTCCTCAATCCTGAAAGTTGGCCAAAGTTATTCCACTTCACAAAAGGGGATTATCCCTCTTCTCCTGGCACCTTCCTCCTCTTCCTCTCAAAACTGCAAGAAAAGCTGGTCTATTACAGACTCCTTGACTACCTCACATCCTCCAATTTTCTCTCCCCATTCCAGTCTGGTTTCTGGAAGCACCATTCCACCATTTCCCCCTTGCTGCATGTCACTGATTTTCTCTTCTCTGGGATGGGTCAGAGGCATATTATGGCCATCATTTTCATAGATCTGGCCAAAGCCTTTGACTCAGTGTCCCATCCACTCCCCCTGGTCAAGCTGAGCTCTGCTGGCCTCTCAGATTCCACTTTTGATTGGTTCCATTCCTTCCTCATGGGCCATCAACAGTCAGTACAGGTAGGAGGCATCCATTCCCATCACCTCCACTATCCATCCAGGCCAGGGTTCCTCAGGGCTCCATCCTGGGTCCTGTCCTCTTCTCCATCTTCCTGAATGACCTCACCTCTGCCTGTGTCAACTCGCTTATTCATATATATGCTGATGACACAGTCATCTTTATCTCTGGTCCCTCTACCGCAGCTGTTGAAGACCTGCTTTAGCAAAACTTCAGCTACGTTCTGCACTGGCTCCAAATGAATCATCTATGGGTTGGCACTAAGAAAACAGTGTCCATGACCTTTGGAACCAGTCAGAAACTTGCCAGACTCATGGCCTGCCCCTGGTTTTTCCCACACTGTATGGCTCCCTTTGAAGCTGTGCAGTCCCTCACGTACCTCAGTGCTTGGCTCTACAGTAAGCTCGACTTCTCAGAATACATTGATGCCATCCATGGTAAAGTCTGCCCCAAGCTTGGTGCGCTGTATTGTAGCAATGACTGCTTACCTCTGCAGGTCTGCAGGGAACTTGGTACAAAAGTGGTGCTCCCTGTCTTTGACTACACGGATGTAGTCTCTGGCACCATCCTCTCTGTTGCCCTTGCCAGACTAGACACCCTCTGCAACTTGTTTTGCTGCTTTGCTAAAACTCCTCTCCCTTTCCATCCTCCCTCTGCCCTCAAGTTGCTAGGCTCACTGTACCTCTTGCATATCCAAATACTGGTTTGGTTCTCTTCCCTCTAACCTCTCCTCCCCCAAATCGCCCCTGCCTCTTGGTCCCTTCATTCCAGGGATCATTTCACATTCTCCACTCTTCACCCCCGCTCAGCAATCTGCCTTCTTCTATTGATTTCCCTTCTTCTGAAAGCCACTCCTCTCTTCCCCTCCTGCCACCTCTCCTCCTCTCTTGGCTCCCTCAGGCACCAGTTGAAACTTCAGCTATACCCCACTTGCTTCTGTTACTCTTCCTCCTGACACCCCTTCCCCAACCTTGTCTCAAACATCCTTGGTTTGGCCTTTGCCTGGGTCTTCTGTACCTGCCTACTGACTGTACTTCCTCACCACCACTGCTTTTCCATCTACCACAGGGTTAGGCATAAGCTTGTCCTCATGTCCCTCCCTGTTGGCAGTTAATAACTGCATGCTGTGGGTTGTCATTCTCCGTTGCACTTGAATGGATGTCTCATACTGAGCTGTGTCCACACTTTGTCTGAATAACTTAATTTTGTACCTACTCATTTTTGCACCAACACATTTATCAAATGTGCTCTATTGACTTGCTTTATGTATGTAGGTAGCTAGGTAAAATCTTATTTCTATTCAGGAAAACATGTCATTAGGGATGTATGCTGTACCCTGTTTACAAGACAGTCCTGTGTTCTGCACTTCTCCTGTTCCCCTTCCCTGGGTCATACCTGGAAGTGAGCCTCGGCTCAATGTATTTCTCCCGCTTACCAATTCTCAAATAAATAAAATAAATTACAAATAAATCAAGGAACTTGGCCTTAATGGACTGCCAAAATTCTGCCAATACGAGGTACTCCCAGAAAATCTGAAGGTAATCAGCATTTGTTTCCCACAGTCTCTCCAACATCTACTATGAGATTGCCCCATATACTTCTCCTGCACCTTAGGGGTGATAAAATACCTATATCTGCGCATCCATGCAAATTCCTGTAACTGGGTTGAGGTTGTAGTCTTGACTGCAGCAGTGCATATTGTTCCCAGTGAGACAGAGAAATAGTAGCAAATAATCCCCTTTTCCAATGTGCTAATATTGGACCTGCTGTTGTAATTTCAAATTCCATAACATTTCTATAAAGACTACTAATTAGACATCCCACGTGTTTCCTCCCAGTGCTGCCATAATTGTTTTAATCACACCAGGTTCTGAATCAGGGGTATGAGGGTTAGTGCCCTTCCTTTTAAGTTAATTTATTTATTGAGTTGTGGATCAGAACACCTTTGATCAATACAACTCCTTTACAAAGGTTCCACGTCAGTAGTACAAAGGCAAAACAAGGTAAATGATAGATATATAGAATAGTGGATGGTCGCTCATCCACAACAAGGCTGTGTTTCCCTCGAGGGAGTTGATGACATCATCGAGACCTCAAGAGCGAAGCTCGAGAGGTCTCTATGATGTCATCAACTCCCGAGAGGGAAACGGCCTTAGTTGTGGATGGGCGACCATCCACTGTTTTATATAGTATATGGCTTAGGGCTTATTGTTGATGAACATTTTTTTGTTTCCGTTGCTGGCTTGTTTGACCATCATGTTTCTCACTCGAGCATCTCCCCAGCTTCCACTCCTTTGCTCCCACTCTTGCTGCCACTCACTCCTGCTTCTCCCTGCTCCCGCTGTCACTTGTTTTGCTTGTCGCTGCTTCTGCTCCCTCCGGCGTTGCCATTAGTACTTTTTAAAATAAAAAAATCACTTTTGTGACACGGAGCGATGGTAGCTCCTCATGTCAAAATGGGCAGAGTCCTCTACTTGCCGCTCGCTAAGCTGCCACCGCCATGTTTCCAGTATTTTTTATGTCGAATTTGTTGGTATGAGCCAATCAGAAGGCAGTTCAACTAAAAGCTGTTGTACTATCGTTCTGACGTCATGTCGATAGTACAACAACTTTTTTGACCTTTGAACTGCCCTACAACAAGATTTAGAAAGCCACTGGTTTTCATCAGCAATAAGCCCTAACCATATACTGTAAGTAAATAGCAGATATCAAGAATATACTTAAAAAAAATTAGTACATCAAAGCAATCAAAATAGCACTGAATGTTGCTCAATATAACAGTAGAGTGGGCTAGAAGAGAGGGCAACCTGGGAGGCCTTGTCAAAATTTAGGAGAGAAAGTAATGGGATGTAAGGTGGGGGATGGGAGAAACGAGGGAGAAGGAGATGAGTTGCACAGGAGGTGGAGAGGGAAGGAGCGGAGTTGCAAAGCAGGTAATAGGGATATGGAGATGAGAGGATGGGGATGCTGAAGAAGGGAAATGGGGTGAGTGCAGAGAGAAGGGGGGAGTGCTGGTGAAGTGAGGGGGAGGAAAACAAATTAATAGTATAAGGAGACGAGGTGGTGTTCAGTCAGGAGAAGAGGCAGCCTAGCAGGCCTTGTCGAAAACCCAAGAGAGAAAGAGAGAGTGATATGGGTGGGAGAGAGGTAAGAGAGAGAGAAACGTAGCAAGAAGGAAGGGAAGAAGTTGCAAAAGAGGTGGCATGAGATAAGAGAATGGGTGGAGGATGGAAGAGGGAAGGTGAGGAGGAGCAAGGGAAGAACTTGAAGATGCGTGAGCAGAGAAGAAGCAGGGGTGAGGGGTGGAGGGGAAAAGGCTTGAGGGTAGGATTGAAATGAAGTGCCAAGAGTTAAAAATGCCGAAAGGTATACATACAATGATAAAATAAGCAGAAGGCTGCTAAGGGCAGCAGTCACATATGGTGTTTGCTAATAGATGTTGTTGGAGTTTGTGTTTGAAAGGGCCAAGTTTTGACTCAGCAGAGTTGTCCCTACCCAGGGAGTTGAGCCAGAGGAGGGGCTTTGGAAGCAGAAGACCTCTGACCTAAGGTGGTGCGGCATCTGGGAACAGTAAAGACCTGAGTTACCAAGCTGCGAGTATGTTGGGTACTGTGACAAGGGCTAAGGAGCTGTTGGACCCCAGGGGGTAACAAACCAAGGTGTGCCTTCTTGGCAGGTAAGCAGGTTTGATATTGGATCTGGCGGAATAATTGAAGCCACCCAGTCTGAGCATGTAGGTGACGTGTGTGTGAGGTGGGCAGCCCCAGTAAGGAGTCTGCATGCTTTGTTAAGAGCAACAGTGATCCTGTGAAGGGATGTAGCAGAGGCAGAGCCATAACAACCAGTCCATAATCGATGATGGTAATGACAGAGCTGACAAGAAAAAATTACTCACCTTAGTAATGTTGTTTCTTCTAATGGAGTCTTGCTATATTATGACTATTGCAGTTTGTCTGACCATTAGAACTGCTCCGGAGGTGAAAGAGTTAACTTCCATGCAGGGCATGGAACTCAGAGCGCGAGCTCGGTTAGAAAAGCTATGTCTGGAATATTTCAAACTGAAACTGTCAGATCTTTACGAGCAAAACTCACTAAGGTTCTGTGTGGAAGCTGTAACCTACACTAGCCAACTGGCTACTAAAATATTAACACATTTTCCTAGTCCCAACACCAAGACTCAAGTTAGGGGACCAGAAAAAGATAAGATAAAATAAAACACAACACCCAAACACCCCAAAAAGAAGGGGTGGAAAACATAAAAAGGGGCATCAATAAGTGCCAACAGTGGACTGCCCACCCCATACCCAAAGTAGAAGTTCTGAGAGGGGCAGGTTGGGGAGGTTGCAATATAGTAAGACTCCATTAGAAGAAAAACAACATTACTAAGGTAGTAATTTTTTCTTCAAACAACATGAAGTCTTGCTATATTATGACTATTGCAGACTACACAGCAGTACCTCCATGGAGGAGGGACAGAACCTACTTAGGGAATAGGCTCTGAAGCACGGCTGTGCCAAAGCGAGCATCCCTCCTGGCCTGGATATCCAGGGTGTAATGCTTGGTGAAAGTGTGTACTGTTTTCCAAGTAGCTGCTTGACATATCTCTAAGATAGGGATGTCTCTGGCAGCAGCTAGAGACGCAGCTGTACCTCTGGTAGAGTGAGCCCTCAGGTCTGAAGGGGGAACCTTACCCAGTTTTTGATAGCAAAATTGGATACAAGAGACAATCCACCTGGCAATGGATCTCTTAGTGGCCGGTTTCCCTTTCCCAACCTCACCATAAGTGAGAAATAGTTGGAGGGAGCCAAACCTGTGACCCTCGGCACGCCTATGTAGTAACTTAGGGCCCTCTTAACATCTGTTGTGCAACCTCCTCTCACCAGAGGAGGAATGGTCAGTGAAGAACACTGGAAGTGAAATAGATTGATTAAGGTGGAAATCTGAAACACCTTAGGCAAAAACCTCCTGTTAGTCCTGAGGACTACCTTATCCCTGTGAAAGGAAATAAAGTCAGTCTCCACTGACAAAGCTTGTAACTCACTTATGCACCTGGCAGAAGTGATGGCTACTAGAAATACAGTTTTCCAAGTCAAGCACTTAAGCTCTGCTGAAGACAGAGGTTCAAAGGGGGGTTGCATCAGCTGAGCAATGCAAACATTAAGATCCCAGGCAGGGCAGGGTCCTGAATGGTGGATTGGTATGAAGCAATCCCCTAAAAAACTTGGAAAATACAGGGTAAGCAGAAAGAGAAGAGGGCTTCCCTGCTGAAATAAAAGCAGAGACAGCTGCCAAATGCACTTTGAGGGTAGCTGGTCTCAGTCCCAAAGAATTAAGATGGACCATATAGTCCAAAACGGTGGGAAAATCAGCAGATTCCGGGGAAATATGTTTCCCAGAACACCATATGGAAAACCTTTTCCATTTGGAGTTATAAGTAGCCCTAGTGGAAGGCTTTCTAGAAGCTTTCAAGATTTGAGAACATCTTGAGAAAGTTGTAGATCAGCAACTTAACCCTCAAGAGCCAGGCCTTGAGGTTGAGGGATTTGAGATTCGGATACCAGACTCTCCCCTGGGCACAGGTTAACAGATTGTGGTTCCTGGGGAGACACAGGGGAAGATGGACTGCTAAGGACAGAAGGAGTGGGTACCAGGGCTGCCTGGCCCAGTCTGGAGCAATCAGAATCATCTTGCAGGGCTGAGATCTGATTTTGACTAGCACCTTGAACAGGAGAGGGAAGGGGGAAGGCATAGAGAAACTTCCCTTCCCAATCGAGGAGAAAGGCATCCAGGGGGACTGAGCCCAACACTGGGGGCCTGCAACAAAAAAGTGGAAGTTGATGATTGTCTGGGGCTGCAAAAAGATCTATCTGAGGGGTGCCCCATCTGGCAAAAACTATCCCCAGTACTCGGGGATCCAGTGACCATTCGTGATGGCCCTGGGAAATCCTGCTGAGAGCATCTGCCAGGACATTGTCCTTGCCTGGGAGGTGAACTGCTGTGAGGGAAGTGTTCAGGTACAAGCCAGAGACCACACCTCACGCTGCACAAGGTCAAGACTGAGTGCCCCTTGTTTGTTGATATACCACATTGTAGTGGTGTTGTCTGTTCTGACCTGTACTCACTTTGTTCTGCACAGATGCAGAAAACCTGAAGTGCTAGAAAACAGCTCTAGAGTTCCAACAGATTGATGTGAGCAGAGATTCCTGAGGGACCACAATCCTGGGTGGAGAGGTCGCCCATGTGAGCTCCCCATCCCAAGAGGGACGCATCTGTAGTGAGGGTCAAGGAGTGAGATAGAGGGATGAAGGGCACCCCTTGTCTCAGATTGCTCTGATCCTGCCACCACTGAAGGGCCTGGATCAGGGTTCGAGTCACTGGGATCAACTTGGATAGGGAATCTCTTCTTTGAGACCAAAAGGCTCTCAAATGGAACTGAATGTCCCTCATCTGAAATCTTGCTCCTTGCACTACAGCTGTGGAAGCAGCCATGTGTCCTAGGAGCTGTAGGAAATGCCTTGCTGGTCGAGAGACCTGCAGAGTGAAGGACGAGGCCAGGGACACCAGGGTCCTTACCCTTTCTAGGGGAAGGAAGGCTCTGGCCTGCTTTGTGTCCAGTTCTGCACCTATAAAGGTGAGCACCTGAACAGGTTCCAGAACTGACTTTGGAAGATTGAGAAGAAAGCCCAGAGAGGTAAGCAGCTGCTGGGTAACTTGCAGGTGTGATTTGACCTGGTCTGGAGACTGACCCACAATGAGCCAGTCGTCTAGGTAGGGAAAGATGGCAATCTTTTGCCTTCTTAAATGAGCAACTGCTACTGCCAGGCATTTTGTGAATACCCTTGGGGCAGAGGTAAGGCCGAAGGGCATTGCTCTGAACTGATAATGGCCTGAGGGCAGTTCGAATCTGAGGTACTTTCGTGGGAGCTTCTGATAAGAACATGGAAGTAGGCATCCTGAGGTCCAGGGAAGCTAGCCAGTCCCCTGGCCTTAGGGAGGGTAAAATCATTCCCAGAGTCACCATTTTGAATTTGGTTTTAAAAGGTGCTTGTTCAGATATCTTAGGTCCAGGATGGGCCACTCTCCTATCTTTTGGGGTAAGGAAGTACCTGGAGTACAGACCCTTGCCCTGGTGAGGGGAGAAACCTTTCTACAGCTCTGAGAGCCAGGAGGTTGAGACTTCTGTTTCCAAAGCAAGAGTCTCTAGAGGGTTTGCAGGTGAAAAGATCTGATTCTCATCTTTGAAATTTTTGAAGCTGCGAACTAGACCCTCTCTACTACTTCCAGGACCCACTTGTCTGATGTTAAAGACTCCAGTCCTGGACGAAGTAAGCCAGTCTGCCCCTCACAGGTAATGGAGAATCGCCCTGGGCATCCCATCAGGGTGCCTGTTTGGCAGGGGTTTAGGCTGAGGGGTGGGAGCAGGCCTGCTTGTACCCCGCCTGCCTCTCCCTCTGAAGAACCCTCTGAACATAAGCTGAAGAGGAGGCCTGGTTTGGTAAAAGGCCTGTGAAAAGGCCTGCCTCTACCCCTGGGGTTGCCTCTGAGGAGTGGCTTGCCGCCTTGGCTTGTGCACTCCTATAAGTGGTTCTATATTCATCCATTTTTTCATATAATTTCTGTCTGCTCCCAAACAGAGAATTTCCCACCACAGGAAAATCCATAGCCTTAGCCTGGGTATCCTGTGACAAACTAGTACACCTGAGCCAAGCCAATCTACGAAAAGCCACAGATGTAGCCATGACTCTAGAGGATACATCATTAGAATCCACTGCAGCATGGAACTGCACCTTAGATGCCTCAATACCATCAGCAGCCACCTGCTCCAGCTCCTTGGCAAGTTGGCCAGGGGCCTGTTTGTCTAAAGCCATGACAGTATCCCATCTAGATGTTTGGTATCTTGCAACATAAACCATATAATTTGCTTGTCTGAGTCCCAAGGACGCTGCCATGTATTGTTTTTTAGCCATGGCATCAATCTTCCTGGAGTCCTTGTCAGGAGGATGTGAAGCCAGGGGAATATTAGCCGTATCATAAGCTGCAGCCTGAACTACCCCAACATGGCTGCATTGCTGTGAAAGAAATTCTGTATCAGGACCTGACAAAGTGTACCTCCTGTCCATCTTTTTATCCACAGGAGGCACAGAATTAGGAGCTTTTAAAATTGTTATTGTTTGTTTCCTAAAGGATTTATGTAAAGGAATAGACAATCTCCTGGACTCTGGGATATCCATCATCTCTACAAAGTCAGGCTCTCTTGTTATCCACAGCTTCCTCCAAAGGAAGCTGGAGGGTTTCAGCAACTTTTATAAAACAGAAAATGAGAAGGGACTCAGCAAGCCTAGGGGAGATTCTCCTAAAGGTCTGTCTGGGGAGATGTCCGGTTCAATGGGCACATCCAGACTTTCAAAGTCACATTCACACTGTTCATAATCATCCTTCCCCTCCTCTGGTTCATAAAACTCCTCTATATCGTATTCTTGAACCGGTGGAACCGGCCGAACCGACCTTTTGCCAGATAGTGGCGGTTTGGATGGAACCGGGGAAAGTGACTGGACCATTTGGATTGCCCTGGCTATCTCTGCAGCAGTTGGAGAAGGGATTTTTGACTCCACACCTGCTGACTTTCTAGTTCTCTTTGCTGGAACTGGCTCTCAGAGTCAGCTTACGCTTGCCGAGGAAGTCTGGCCCTGGTCAGAGGGCTTCCCTCGTTCGGTTGGCATCAACCGGCTGACCATCCGGTCAGCGGACTTTTTGTCTCTCGCTCCTGAGCCTACCAACTCTTATCTAGGGTAGCTGCAGGAAATTCTTGCAAATCTGGCAGTCTGCATTGAGGTGGTCAAACCCCAGACAATAACACATGTGGTGTGTGGGTCAGCCTTGGCAAAGGCTTCCCAGACACCACGGTGTTGAAACCCAGTGGGCCCGGTTTTTCTTTTGGGTTTCTCAGACATAATGCCAGCCTAACCAAAACTTGCCTCTTTTTTCGGCAGTGCCAGGCAAGACACCCTTATCGGTTCCCAACCGTGATCACGGGTCGGGAAAAACGTAATGAAACTGCTTTTTAGAACCGATAAGAACCGGGAACCGCACTCTAAAAAGCCTTTAAAATGCTTCAGAATAAAGTTTCCATATAACCTGATCGGTTCAAACCGAACCGATAAACATTTACAAGTTCCACACAGAAATAAACCTATCTATTACTTATAATACCATAGACAGAACTTGAACCGATCGGTTTGCGGTTAAAATAATGATAATCAGGTTGAATTTAACTGAGAAAAACTTTAAACCGAGAAATGAACCGAGCAGTAGGAGGAATTCGGAGCGACTGTTCAGTGAGGCGGAGTAAAGAATCTGACAGTTTCAGTTTGAAATGTCCCAGACAGAGCTTTTTCTAACCGAGCTCGCGCTCTAAGTTCCATGCCCTGCATGGAAGTTAACTCTTTCACCTCCGGAGCAGTTCTAGTGGTGGGACAAACTGCAATAGTCATAATATAGCAAGACTTCATGTTGTTTGAATTGCTATTCTTAGTGCCTCGGGAGTGAGGCTATGTTTGTGCCTGCGGAGTAGGCCAATCCTAATGTTGACAGCTTGAGCTACGTTATTAATATGTTGCGAGTAGGTGAGTGAGCTATCAACAGTGACCCCTAGATATTTGAAGGAGTGGATTTGTTCAAGTGGGGTGCCAATGCAGTTTGTGATGAACAAGGGTGTGGACTTGTGTTTCTTATGGGCATTGTTGAAAAGCATCACTTTGGTCTTTTTATAGTTTAGCACCAATTTTTGAGTGCTGAACCACTTTTCTACTTCTGAGAAACTGTGCTGAAGGTTATCCTGGAGGCTGTTAGGGTCAGGGTTACTAGAATAGATCACGGCATCATCCACGTAAAGCAGAACCTGTTCATGACAGGCTCGTGGGAGGTTATTCAAGTAGATACAAAAGAGAAGGGGCCCCAGTATAGATCCCTTAGGCACTCCAGAACGGACCGGCTTCCTTTCAGAGAGGACATTGGTTATCTTAACCTGCTGCGAATGGTCTTCTAAGTAACTTTTGAACCAGTTGACAGCATCATTCTACACCCCTGCGAGAGATAATTGCCCGAGTATCAGTGAGTGGTTCACAGTTTCAAAGGCCTTCCTCAGGTCGATAAAGGCAGCCCCTACCAGATGGCCTTGGTCGAGTGCGTTATGTATGAAACCAGTGAATTCTAACAGTGCAGTGGTAGTACTACGATCTTTATGAAAGCCATGCTGCTGGGGACATTGGATATTGTATTTATCCAGGTATTCTATAAGTTGATTTGCAATTATATGCTCTAGTGCTTTTGATAGAGGAGGTAGAATGGAGATTGGCCTGTAGTTTATGTGCTGTGCTCTATCTCCACATTTGTACACCAGGGTTACTAGGGCCTGTTTCCATTTTTGGGGGAGTTGCCCAAACCTTAGAGAAAGGTTCAGAATCTTGGTAAGAGGTGTAAGAGTTTCCTCGAGGGTGAGGGCAAGAAATTTGAGATCGAGATTGTCCCCACTGAATCTTGCTTTACCGAGTACTTTGCGTATGTACTTTCTAGCCTCATGCTGGGGGGAAGCCTGCTGCTGAGCATCACAGACTGGAGGCTGGCAGGGGCAGAGACCATGAAATAAATTGGGGGGGGGGACATTGCTGAGGTCTGTAAAGGCATCGTTAAAAATATTGGCTATGGACGTTGGGTCAAGAGTCGGGCTTCCATCTATGTTAAACATTAAGTAGATAGAATTTAATTATAAAATATCTTAGCTGGTCCCCTGGGCATAATCCATATAGTATGTAGAACATAACTCAATGAAAGGGAGTAAGCCCTGAGGTGAAAATAACAGGAACATATACGTCAGGCCTAGTCTACTTCATGATCAGTATCCTATGTCCATATGGGAAGAAGTAAACTTGGCAAAAGAAAAATGAGCTAACAGCTGGATGCCAACTAAGTTTGTTACATTGCTTTAATGTTACAGCTGAATAGTTGGTGAATCATCCCATAGGTTGACTACCAGATGGGTGTGCAAGCAGGTATTGATCAGTAGTATACTGGACCCTGGGTTGCTGCCCGCCACCCTGCTACTCCTTCCCCCATTCGCCCTGCACCTGCATTAGTGCAGGTCCCTTGTTCACCCTCTAGATCTCACAACCACTGGCCCTCCAGCCTAACTCAATATTGCTTTCTGCACATTGCAAATGTTGTCATCCTCCAGAACTTTATTGTACTGAAGTGTATTTTACTTCCATAGAATCTGTGTCCTTTCACAGTTGTTAATTGTAATGCTTACTTACCTGTTTGTATTAATTGTATTTGTATTTCTTGGTCTTAGTGTACCTCTGTTCCTCCCTTTCCCCTCTCCACAGGATACACCTGGAAACTAGCTATTACCAGCTCAGTATGTCTTTCCTGATAAAACTTTTGAAATAAATAAATAAACGATAATGATCATTACAGTTAAATTCTATGTCTTTCCATATGGTATAGTGTGGTCGTAAGGTATACAAGTAAATAAGTCTCAGTTGGGCCACTCTCAAAGTTAAAAAATTTGGTAAGTTTTACCCTTCTTAGGATTTTTATAAATGTAATACAGAAAACCCCGCCTAATAAGCCAATTTATTCCAAAATGTGAAAAAAAAAAAAACTAATATCTGGTTCCACAAGCAGAGTTTATAATAAAGCAAATGCAGTAAGACAGTCATGGAAATAATTTGAACTCCGGAAAAGAAACCTGTTTGCAGTGGAGTCCATGTCAAAAGATTTGACATGGTCCACCGTGTGAGATGTTCAAAATTTCAAAGGTCCAGATTATACAAATTTGGGGGTGACTCCCTATTATTTGATAGCCTAGTCAGCCGAAAATCAAGTCACTCAACACTCTCCACTTGAACAGATGCTGCTTGTCACAAGGGATAAAGTGTACAAAGCTTTTAGTAGGTGATAAAAGTTCTCCATCAAATAGGTACAAATACTGCCCAGCAAAGCCCTCAACATTTCGCGCTTGCATGCTTTGTCACGAGGATTCTCTTAGTCCCTCATTGTGTTACTTACATACACAAGTGCTCTGAACAACCTTATTACCTATGTGGTGGTCCCTACATGGCAAGGTTGAGGCACTTTGGCAAGGCAGTATGGGGAAGTTTGCACTGTGATCGCTGTGCTGTACCTGATATGTGGATAGAGGACTTCAGATTCCAGTGCTGTCAGTCCAGCACCTTTCACAAGCACTAAATTCACACACAGAAAAACAAAACAAACAAAAATCTTAAAAAAACCAATGTGATAATCAAGGACTTCTGTTCTTCCATGAAATCCCTGAGTTTCATGTCCACCATCTGGTCCTTAAAAATGTAGATATTTAGTCTCCAAAGGCCTGGTCCCATAGGGGCAGGTGAATCTCCTACTGTGACTGAGATCAGTTTCAAACAGCAGGAATCCATCAATGATGCTTTTCAAGAAGCATCATTTTCCTGCCAGAGTGTGATGCTCTGGAGATAGAACTTATACAAATTTTAGAATTTAGTATGCCAAGTTCAAACTCTGCACTGTGATCATGCTGCCCCCAGTGTCCTAACATCAGATTTGTTTCTCTGCCTGAAGAAAGCAGTCTCCCTGAAGTACAGCTCCAGCCTTCTGGTCAACAAAATTCATCCTTTTTACTTGTTTCTTAGTTTCTGATATTTTCAATCAGTAAGGGTTTATTTTTCTGTTATTTTATTGTAATTTTGCTGTTTCTCTGGTTCCCGATGTGTTCCGAGGAACGAGAGAAGGCCACACAGTAACATGGTTCCTGCATGAGGGGAATAGCCTGAATGTGACAAAAAAGTATTACAACTAGTTTTATGCATTTATAAGCAGTTTTTAACACTTCTAATACATGATTCACACCTGTAGGGAATGGAACTGCATTTCCATTAAAAGTTGAAATCGGTTTTGGCTTTTATGACTTAAGACTTTCTAAAGCATTTCCTTCATGTTTTTGAGGAAATATTTATTTTAAAATAACGTAGTGACTAGGAACCAAATTATTTTAGTACAGGTATTTCAGTGTTTAGCATGACTGATAGATCCAGTAAGAAGAGAAAAGGACTGACAGGCTTTAAAAATGTTGTAAATTGTTTTTCAGCTTCTGGCAAAAGCAGACTGCTACAGGCTTTGTTTAAGGTGCCTGGGTTCACATCACAATTTTCTCAATTGTGAGTTATGTAACAAGTTTTGCCATAAAATGCAAAAGAACAGGGCTGAAAAAAAGAGAAGACTTTATGGCTTAGTCTACCTCTGTGTCACTAAAACACAATAATGGCTCTGCAGGAGTTCCTAATGATGGTGGAAAGCACACATCATAGGGGGCATGGGTTCATAATGTCACAGACGAAACTGCACACATCAGGACTGTACGGCATGATACCGTATGTGGCAACAGCCAACTGTTTTTCTTGTGTTTTGGGGGGGGTTGCCCACCACGCTCCCCCCTACATAGGGGGCTTTGCCCCCACACCCCCTGGAACTATTATAATCAACTCTGAGGGGTATGGACACAGAGGCAAGAAATAAAATTGGAAAAAAAAGATTTGCTAGAAGGGAATCAAACCACTTCCCCCAACCCAATCCACTGCTGGGTCAGGTGCTCTAGCCACTCCACCATGGTAGCAGCTCGACAGAGCACCCGAGCAGCAGTGACTACATCCACCTGCTTGTTGCTGGTGAGGGTCAGGGGGTAGTGATACTTTCTGTCACTGTAATTCTCCTGTTGCTGTAAAGCCACACATGGCACTAGCAGCATGGTCTTGCTGTGCGTGGTTTCGTCCATGGTATTATGACCTGGTAGGATCAGAGAGTTAGTCTCCTTATAGGCCCTGTCCACATTAACAGTATGGTAACTTTACAAATGAGCCGAACCATTACAAATCTTGGTAAAAACGGTTCACGTCCTCATTTGTAACGTTCCCAGCACCGATCTTGAAACCGATCTCAAGACCTGTTTTCATGTTGTCTTTAGATGGGAATGGGTAATGTTTTGAAGCCTGTAACGTTTTGATTACCTGTGTGGACATGTGACCATTTCAATCCTCCATTCATAGGGTCTTCCAAACGGATTTCACACAGTGAGAAATGAGGAGTAATGCAGACGCAACACTACCTGTCTGTAACATTTAAAAAATTTTACTATCAGAATACAGATGCTCCAAAATGGTAAGGGCTGTAACATTTTTAAAAATGTTACCACAGACAACTTTGTAGTATGGACAGGGTGATAAACAGCAGCAATCTCTGTCAAAGGGGACAGATAAAACAGATAAAGCTGCCCAGCCATCAGACAAGCATGGTAAGGATAACAGGGTGCCTGAAAGGAGGAACTCTGATACCAGTGATGGCAGAAATACAAACAAAAGAACATCAGAGCAGGTACTGGAACCAGTGCTTGCAGAGAAAAAAAACAAAAACAAAACAAAACATGTCCATATTACTTCTCCTGCAAAGGAAAAGGAGCAGGTAGGAGTCATAAAAGAAATGCCCTCAGTGGAAGACAAGGCCAAAGAATGGCAGTTTTTCCAGACTTTTTGGGTATGGGAAACTTTCTCAATACATCCCCTCCCCAGGCTCAGGACCCAGACCATTTACCTGTGGAGGAGAACATGTATTAGGAGGAGGGGGGGGGGTGAACCTACTGAATCCAGTGGTTCACCTGAACACTGATTTGGCTCCCCTCCTAGGCTTACAGATCCTCATTCATCAAACGGATGGTGAGCACCCTCAACATCCCCTCTTATGAAACAGAAGGATGAGGAGGAAGCAGATTTCATGGACATGAATGCCTAGCCTACAAGAAGGTTACTTTTCACTATTCACAAAACACTCCGAAAAGCTACTCCAGAAATCATGTCAGCACTTAATTCAGTGGCTGGCATTCATAAAAAAAGGTGAAAGCAAGTATCAGGTGGAGGGACGGGGGAGGATGCCTCTGCTCCCACCCTGATCATGATGGAGTGGTCCAAGCAATTGCCTGTGATAAGGGTGACTTGCCCTACTTAGCACAGCCTCCTGAGAAGGATTCCAGGAAACTGGATACTATGGCCAAAAAAGTGTATACAATAAGCTTCCCTGCTCCTGACGCAGGCAATCTATTTGGCTTATACAGCACTGTACCAGACCACATTGTAGAATGCAGTGCTGGCAGTGACTGATAAGGTGGTGAGGTGGCACATGACCTGGCTGCCACAGCAAGGTCAACCTTGGTACCACAAAATACCAGTTACACATGACTGCTGACACCAGTGACTCTGCTTCATGGGTCTTGGCCAATACAGTGCCATTGAGGAGGTTTCCCAGAATACCCAGACTAAAGTAATGGATTTCTTCTTTGAGAGAAATTCTTTACTTGGGGACAAAGCAGAGACATACATGAAAAAAGTGGCTGAGAACAAGACCACTTATAAAAATAACACTGAAAAAGAAAAGGCCTTCACCTCCTATGGCTCTTTGGAAGGGGAGGCAGGGTTAGGGGCTACTATCCAAGACCGTATGTGCCATGTAAATACCAACCCCAAAGATGTTACTACAGAGACAAAAGGGACTACAGATGTGCTGCTATACTACCAGCTTCTAAGCCACAGCCAAATCAAAACCCCTGACAATTCTGCCCAGATCTCCCAACCATTGCCAGTGAAGGGAAGGGTAACCCGATACTTCCAGAAATGGGTGCAGATTACCAGAGACAAGTAGGTCCTGGAAGTAGTGGGTATGGGATTGTCTCTGCAGTTCAAGAGGTTTCCCAAACTGGGGAAACTCAGAAACCTTCCAGCTCATCCACCAATAGAAAGAATGCTGCTGAACTGGAAGTAAAGAAAGTGCTGTAGGTGAAAGTAGTAGAAATGTCCCCTTCTTCACAGTGGGACGAGGCCTGTTTTCAAGATACTTCTTCACCCACAAGAAAAATGGAGAGTGGTGATCCATTTTAGATCTAAGCAATCTGACCAAAACATATCAAAAAAGATAGATTCAAGATGGTCCCATTGGGCACACTGATACCATCCTTACAATTAAGAGGCTGGCTGAGGTCACTGGATCTGCAAGACACTGATTTGTACATTCCAGTCAGACCTACACACACAGAATACCTCCAGATCAGGCTGTGAAACTGCCAGTGTCAGTTTATAGCCCTCCCCATTGGTCTCACTTCAGCACCAAGGGTCTTCATAAAGTGCCTAGTCACAGCGGCAGCACATCTGAGAAGGCAAGGCATGGTGGGTTTCCCTACCTGAATGATTGTCTAGTCTCAGGGGAAACAGAGCAAGAGGCAGGGTGCTCTATCCAAGGGTAAAGAGCACCCTGGAAAACCTGAAGTTCCTGACAAATCTGCAGAAGCCTCAAACAGAACTGGTTCAGGTGTTGAACTTCATATGTACAGAGCTGGATACTCTGCAGGGGAAGACTTTCCTCCCACAACAAAAGGTATCAAATCTGATTCCTACTGCAGAATCCTTCATCCTGAGACAGCCCAGGCCTGCAAGGGATTTCCTGCAGTTATTGGGTCATATGGCCTCATCAACAGTGATGGTGTCATGGGCCAGATTTGAGATGAAGGACATTCAGTTATCACCTAAGGAACCACTGGTCTCAAAGGTGGGATCTATTGTCCAAGTCAGTACCAGTTTTGAGCTGGAAACTGAAGAAGCATGAACTGCAGGTGTATCCTGGTGTTTGTTTGAGGCTAAACTAAAGGGAAGTATTTATTTTTCTTCCCTAGTTTGCTTTAGTTCAAATAGCTTGTACTGGGAGAGGGATATGCATTTGGGTGTTTAAACAGTGCATTTGTTTAGGGCTGTAATTTTGGAGTTCAGTTCTGTGCCAGTTGAAAGACATGAAACTGCAGAGTTAGACTTTGGGGAGGGGCAGGAGATTAGCCAGAGCAATTTTAAACTGATTCAGTTTGGAGCTGGAAACTGAAGAAGTATGAACTACAAGTGTGTCTTGGTGTTTGTGTGAGGCTAAACTAAAGGGAAGTATTTTTTCCTAGTTTGCTTTAGTTCAAATAGCTTGTACTGGGAGAGGGATGTGTATTTAGGTGTTTACACAGTGTTGTTTGGGTAAGGGCTGTGTTTTGGGAGTTTAAACAGTGCTGTTGTTTAGGGCTGTAATTTTGGAGTTCAATTCTGTGCCAATTGAAAGACAGGGAACTGCAGAGGTAGACTTGGGGGAAGGGCAGGAGATTAGCCAGAGCCATTTTAAACATGTAACCCCTAGATGGCGCTATCCCAGGGGCTACTACCCCTGCCTGATTTGCCACTAACAGGTTGAGGGGCCTGGATCCAATGGCGGGTGCCTCCACCCAGAGGTCAGGGTTTGCAATAGTTAAACTAACTTGGTCACAGCCCTCTGGGACACTGCAACCCCTTTCTTCCCACTAGTGGCCCACACAATATATCAGAATTACCTTCACAGTATACACTTAACCCCAGGTCTGGTTCCGCACTGGGACCTCCTTGAAATGAGATACAGTGCAACAATCACAGTACAGTACTTTAACATAGACAAATACCTCAGGCAGTATAACTTTGCTGAAACAAGCAGCTCTGATTTATTTAGGGGATATAACAAGGACAGGGGAAATCAGGTTAATTAGCTTATCACTCTAATAATCTACCTATGGCTCTGTGCACAGGCCCTATCCCTATCAGTTACTGTCCCTAGGTACCCAAGCCCTAGTGGCTAGTCCAAACCGTGGCAGCTGGTAGGGGCCCTTTCACACAGAGAAAAGGAGAATTAAACAGTCAGCAGTACAGTAATTCCATTTGGATTTAATGTGGCAATTCAACAGGGAGCGACCCTGAATTAGTACTCACGACCTCCAAATAAGATAGGGTCCTTCAATGTCAGCAGGGCTCACTTGAGGTACACAAACCTCTTCACACATCCATATAAAAGAAAGCACTATACCAGGCAGGCTGCATCTGCATCCCGATCGCAATTACTGCACAATACCCGGGAGAACACACAGCAGATTCAGTTCCTGACAGACCGAGTGCAATTTTCAGCAATTCCTCCAGTCTTCTACAGGGTGAGCCTGGTTTCTACTCTTCAGAGATCCTTTGATTCTTTTCACAGGACGGATTCAGTCCTAACAAGCTGTTACACAAGCTGCAGACCGGAACTCTGGGCCTTACACGCTTTTGACTAAAACTGCACACTGAAAAGCACAGGGCTCTTTCCTTCTTCACTGCCAAAGCTCAACTGAAACTCCAACCGACAAAACCGGCACTTCCTTTGAGTTCCTCCCAGTTCTTGACTGGATTGGCTGTCACTCACAATAGACTGCTGCTGTTGGTCCAAAAGGCACTGAAGTCTAAACTACATCTCCCAGAGTCACTGCCCATACAATCCTCTTGTGGCTGGCTCAGATTATGAGTCCAAGTTCTGATTCGTCCAAGGCACCATTTTAGAGCTAGCTTACCCCACACTGATTGGTCCAGTTCAGCAGTTCAAAACTAGAATGGGGAACTAGCAGACACAGTTCTGACTGCAAAGAAAGCAGGTTAGACAAACTGTAATTTCATTATTACTCTAAATAATTTCTGGCAAACAGTTACATCTTTCAGATAGGTTCCTTTGCACTCCTAGTGACTGCAAAAATGAAGTGAATTACAGCAGCTTGAGTGGTACTCAATCAAAGAAACACACAGTCCCCCATACAAACTAATTATGTCTGCAAGCAGACAGCTCTTAAAGAGACAGTACCAGAGGTTCTAAAAACACTCACTGATAAATGGCTTAAACGCCAAACACCATTCAGGCTTGGAGCATTCAAGCAAGCTCCTGGAAGTCTTTTGGGAACCCCCATTTGCAGGGGGGTTACAAACAGATTCAGTTTGGAGCTGGAAACTGAAGAAGCATGAACTGCAGGGAAGTGTTTGCTCTTGGCTGAGGTGTGCAGTTGTATAAGAGGCTTATTGACTCACGTGGGAGTGGCAGTGGGCTCTAATCCCACCCACCTCCAGCTTGTCCACACTTATTGGGGTGGTGCTGTATTGGGATTGGTGGAAAGCACTACTGGTGCATCCACTAACATGCCCTAACAGAGGGGATTGTTCTTTGTAATGTTACAGAGTAATATGCAGCTCTGGTTAAAGAGGTAGAAGTTAAAAACTTATAGATAGTGCTGTGTCTTGTACTTCGGCGTAACACCTCAAGCTGTATGTTGCTGGGAAACATATGGATGGTATGGTATCATAGTAGTGTTTTGTGCTTCTCTGTTAGTGGAGTTGGTATTATATTTTTAAGTAGGGACTGGACTGGTTAGAAACTTATAGATAGAACTGCATTTTGTAGTTAGTACTGGTATCATGGATAGGATAGTGGGCTGTAATGAAAGTGGGGGTGGCAGTTTGGATTAACTTATTGTGGAGGCTAGGAGGGTGTCCAATTTGTATCTGGTTGAGGAGGCTGGAGGAGGAAGTGCTGTGGCTTGGTAGAGAGCTGGAGAGGATGAGGGGAGGGGGAAGGGGCCTGGAGGCAGGAGGGTCACATCCAAGAAGTAACATGGGGACACCGCAGGGGAGGAACGGTGGCTCAAAGGAAGTGATGAGGAGGGAGTGCAGGAGCGGAACAAACATGGGCGTAGCATTAGTGGGAAGGCTAGTGTTGGGGGGAGGGAGCAGAAGCACAGCCAGGCAGGATGGGCAGGAAATAGCGTTGCTGTGCTGGCGACACTGGTGGAGAAGGAGGAGGGGGGGAGTGATCTCCACGGGAGAGCAGGAGAGGGAGGAAGAGGGAAACCCACAAGGGGCAGGAGTCAGTCAGAGGAGAGCAATGGAGTGAAAGGGAGAGAAGCACTGCTGGTGGGGTAGATGACAGGGGCAGAGTGGGGGAGCCAGGGTGGAGGGAAGGGATGTGGAGGATAGGGAGGGAGCAGTGAAGGGGGCAGGGAATGGGAAGGGGGGAGAGCAGTAAGGAGGAAGGGTGGAGTTAGTGAGCTGGCATGCTCTAAGATTGGATACCCTGGGAAAAGGGTGGGGCAGGGAGAAGGAACAAGAAAGAGGGTGTATTAGTGCTGGGTGATTCCATAGTTAAAGGGATGGGGTGGCAGGGGGAACACGCATAGTAGAATATGGGTGGAGGCTATACCTGGGCTAATGGCGGACAGGGCGGGGCAGGCAGTTCTTAAGTGCACAAGGAGGGGCAGGAAGAAACCGCATGTAGTGGTGCATGTGGGCATTAATGATCTGGCAGGGGAGACAGTGGAAGTAGTGAGGAGGAGGTTTGAGGAATTAGGAGGGCTATGTGAGGAAGTGGGAGAATCAGTGGCCTTTTCAGAGGTGCTTCCGGTCCCCTGTACAAGTATGGGAAGGAAAGGGAGGATTGGGGAGTTCAACAAATGGCTCTGGAATGGTGTCAGTCTGTGGGGTATGGGGTAGTGGGAGACTGGGGCAGTACCTGGAAAAAAAAGGATCTATATGCAGGGGATAGGCTGCACCTGTGCAGGGAGGGGAAGAGATATTAAAGCAGAGGTTTGAGGGGTACATAGCATCAAGAATAGATTTAAGCTGGGTGAGGGTGGTAGGAGGACAGCTAGTAGGCAGGGATCTCAGAGGGGGAGCCAAGCATGCCTACCCCCCAACTTATCAGAGAGGTATTTGAGGTGAGGACACAAGGAGGGATTAGGAGGAGGGAAACCAGGGTGGGGGGAGACACAGGTTGGAGGGTAGTCTTGCTGAATGCAAGAAGCTTAGGTAACAAATCAATCAAACTACAGGCTCTCTTGGCAGTGTGGGGGGGGGGCATTGCGGCTATCATGGAGACATGGGCCACCCAGAACCAGGACTAGGATATGATGATTCCAGGGTACAGGATATTCAGGAAGGACAGGACTGGGGGAAAGGGGGGGCATGGTGATCTACATGAGGGAAGGGATAAGGTGTATGAGAGAGGAGGGGGGATGGAGGGCAGGACAGAGGCCCTATGGATGCAGTTTCAAGAGTCTTAAAAGAAAGACACTGAGAGTGGGGGTAGTGTACAGGCCACCAGCTCAGGGGGATGACCTGGATAGGAAGTTGGCCAAGCAGATTACAAGAGTCTGTAGGAAGGGAGACACCATAGTGGTGGTGGACTTCAGCCTACCTGGGGTGGACTGGAACACCCAAACCACCATGTGTACAAAGGAGCAGAGGTTACTAGATGCATTTCAGAACTGCTTCCTGGTGCAATTGGTCCGAGAGCCGACTAGAGAGGGTAGGACTCTGGACCTGGTATTAACAAATGAGGAGACTGTAAGATATCTGGGAGTGGAGAACCCCCTGGATGGGAGCGACCATCATGTGGTGTGGTTCACACTCAGTATGGGAAGGGTAACAGGAGGAACAGATACCAAGGTGATCGATTTTAAGGGAGTGGACTTTAAAAGGATTAGGGGAAACTTTGGTTGAGCATCTGGTGGGAATTCAGACATGCATGAGTGCCAACCAGAAATGGAATATCATTAAGAAAGGGCTGGCAGAGGCTACTGAGACCTGCACCAGGACACGGAGCAAGAAGGGGAAAGCAAAGAAGCTGAGCTGGCTGACTCTAGAGGTAATAGAAGGGGTGAGGGCTAAGAGAAAAGCATTCCTGAGGCTTAGGAAATCGGGAGGGCAAGGGGACAAAGATGAGTACACGAAGAAGTCCAGGGGGTTACCAGGCTAGTCAGAGCAGCCAAGGCTTCCAGAGAGCTGAGACTGGCACAGGGAATCAAGGAAGGAGAAAATGACTTCTTCAGATACATTGGTGAGAGAAGAAGAAACAAAGACCAGATTGTGAGGATTGAGAAAGATGGGGGGTGGGTGGATAAAGGGGAGGACAAGGCAGAGGCACTGAACGAGTACTTCTCTGTGTTCATGAAGGAAAGGGGGGGCAGATACCCCATGGGAAGGGTGGAGTGGGTAGCAGGGAGGGGGTAACTGATATCAGAATTGCAAAGGACAGGGTTCTGGAGGGATTTAGGGCACTGAGGGTGGACAAGGTGCCAGGGCCAGATGGCATTCACCCTAGGGTACTTAGGGAGCTAGTGGAGATCCCATCGGAACCACTGGCAGACCTGTTCAGTACATCACTGGACACAGGAGGTGTGCCACAGGACTGGAGGATGACCCATGTGGTGCCCAGCCATAAAAGTGGCCCGAAGGATGATCCAGGCAACTACAGACCAGTGAGTCTCACTTCAATCATGGGGAAACTCATGGAGTCAATCCTGAAAGAGAGGCTGGTGACTTTTCTGGAAGACAGTGGGCTCCAAGATGGCCATCAGCATGTTTTTTATGGGGCAGATCCTGCCAGACGAACCTAGTCGAATACTATGACTGGGTTACCAGGGAACTGGACAGGGACCATGCACTGGATGTCCTATATTTGGACTTAAATAAGGCCTTTGACTTGGTTCTGCATGGGAGGCTGGGGGAAAACTGGAATACATTGGGATGGTGACAAAAATGATCAACTGGATCACCAACTGGCTAAGGGGTAGGCAGCAAAGGGTGGTAGTGGTGGTGGGGGGACTCTCATTACCAAGGGCAATTACAAGTGGGTTGCCCCAGTGTTCAGTACTGGGACTGGTGCTGTTTGGGATATTCACAGCTGAAATCTCAAATGAGATCCGGAGTAGGATCAGTCTGTTCACAGACGATACTAAGATTGCTGCAGTGGTAGATGACGTAGAGGGCTGCAGGTAGACCTGAACAAACTGCAGGAATGGTTGGAGACATGGCAGCTGGGGTTCATAGAAACATAGAAACATAGAATTTGACGGCAGATAAGGACCGCTTGGCCCACCCAGTCTGCCCATTTCCCTACCTAATGGATAAGCTGCAGATCCTAGTTAACCAGCAGCCTACTTCTTCCTACAACCACCCCCTAGAATTGCCTTATGACTGTCCCATGCATGATTGAATTCCACCACTGTTTTTGACTCCACAACCTCCTCCGGAAGGCCGTTCCATGCATCCACAACCCTCTCTGTGAAAAAATACTTCCTTAAATTACCTCTGAGCTGCCCCCCTCTATCTTCAAATTGTGCCCCCTTGTTCTTGCACACCTCTTTTTTTGAAAGATGCTACCCTCTTGGACTTTGTTGATTCGCTTGAGGTACTTGAAAGTTTCTGTCATGTCCCCCCTCTCCCTCCTTTCCTCGAGGCTATCCATATTAAGCTCCTTAAGTCTCTCTTCATATGTCTTCCAGTGCAGACCCTGCACCATTTTAGTTGCCCTCCTCTGGACAGCTTCCATCCTGTCTATGTCTTTGCAGAGATTGGGTCTCCAGAGCTGCACGCAATACTCCAGATGGGGTCTCACCAGTTGTCTGTACAGAGGGATAATAACTTCCTGTTTTCTACTGGTGATGCCTCTCCCTATGCATCCCAGTATCCGCCCAGCCCTCCTTGCTGCCCTCTCACATTGCTTGCCCACCTTTAGGTCATCTGATATGACTACCCCCAGGTCCCTTTCCATTTTTGTTGTTGTTAGTATCTCACCCCCCATTGTGTACTCTTTCCCTGGGTTTTTGTTTCCCAGGTGCATTACCTTGCACTTCTTAGCATTGAATCTAAGCTGCGATACATTTGACCATTCCTCTAACCTTGCCAAGTCCCTTCTCATCCTTTCCACCCCACCTTGTGCATCAACTCTGTTGCAGTTCTTTGTGTCATCTGCAAAGAGACATACTTTTCCTTCCAGTCCCTCTGCAATGTCGCTTATAAACACATTGAAGAAGACCGGTCCTAATACTGAACCCTGTGGTACCCCACTAGTAACCCCTCTTTCTTCAGAGTGGACTCCATTTACTATTACTCTCTGTGTCCTATTCTCCAGCCAATTTTACCAGGCTGTCATCCTGGGACCCACTCCCAGGCTGGCTAACTTGTATATTAATCTTGTGTGGGATTGTGTCAGATGCCTTGCTAAAGTCTAGGTAGGCCATGTCCACAGCCCCTCCCTGATCTACTACTTTGGTCACCCAGTCAAAGAAATCTATCAGATTTGTCTGGCATGACCTTCCCGCTGTGAATACATGCTGCCTTGGGTCCTGTGTCCCTCTGGCCTCTAGATACTCGACAGTTCTTTACTTCAGAAGTGATTCCATCATTTTCCCTACCACTGAGGTTAAACTAACAGATCTGTAGTTTCCTACTTCTGCCTTGCTCCCACTTTAGTGAAGGGGAATCACATCTGCCCTCCTCCTCCAGTCCTCGGGTACCACCCCATCCTCCCATGATTTGTTAAAGAGGGTAGTCAGTGGTGTCACTAGTTCTACCCTTAGTTCTTTAGAATTCTGGGATGAACCCATCAGGCCCCATTGCTTTGTCCACTTTCAGTTTTAAGTGTTCTTTCAGAACCCTTTCTTCTGTAAATGGCTGGTATCAACTTCTGTATCCAGACTGTTTCTACTGTTTGTTTTAGGTACCTCCCTCTTCTTTTATAAATACTGAGCAAAAATATTTGTTTAGTATCTCTGGCTTTTCACAGTCACCCTCTGCCCACCCTCCCTCCCTTTATTAAGCCTCATTATCCCTCCCTTGGTCTTCCTTCACTCCCTGATGTACCTATAAAAAGTTTTATCCCCCTTCTTCACTGAGTTGGCTGTCTTTTCCTCGGTTTGGGCCTTTGCTGTTCTGACTACCTTCCCAGCTTCCTTTTGCTTTAACTGATACAGTTCTCTGTCCTGCTCCTTCTGTGATTCCTTGTACTTCCTGAATGCTTTCTTTTTCTCTTGAACCTTCACTGCCACTTCCTTTGAGAACCATAGTGGTTTCTTACATCGTTTTGTTTATTTGCTTTACACAAAGGCTTGTTACCTCTGTGATAGCAGTTTTTATTATTCCCCATTGTTCTTCCACCCCTCCTTCCTGCCCATTTGCTACTGCATTCCTTAGGCACTCACCCATTTTGGCAAAGTCAGCCCTCCTAAAGTCCAGTACTTTTGCCTTTGTATGGCTTGACTCTATTGCTGTGTTTATTGTGAAACATACTGTTCGATGGTCACTAGTTCCTAGATGGCTACCCACTTCTACATCTGTGATCCTTTCTCCATCTCCATTTGAGAGAACCCGGTCTAAGATTGCTCCCTCTTGAGTGGGCTCGAATACTAGTTGTCTAAGGCATGCCCCCTGTAGGGCATCTAGAATAACCCCACTCTTCGAAGTGGCTGCTGCAACTGCACTCCAGTTAACATCTGGCATATTCAGATCACCCATCAGCAATATCTCCCCTTTTTCTGCCATTCTAAGTATACTTCTATCATTTCCTTGTCCATTTCCTCCCTGAGAAGGGTCTGTATACAACCCCTGTGCGGATTGTGGTGCCATTGCCTGTCTCCAAATTTACCCACAGTGCTTCTTCTCCTCCCTGTTTACCCTTTTGTTCTGTTGCTTTGATTCCTTCCTTATGTAAAGAGCTACTCCTCTTTTACCCTCCCTGTCCCTCCTGTAGATAGTGTATCCTGGTATGTTTACATCCCAGTCATGGTTTTGTGTGTACCATGTTTCTGTGACTGCCACGATATCCAGATGTTCCTCCTCCATCAAGGCCACTAATTCAGGAAGCTTGTTACTCAGACTACGGGCACCGGTACTCATTGCTCTCCATTTTTTGATGGCTTTACCTTCTGTTGCAGCATCCCCCACTGACCTGTCTACCTCGGTCTTTTTCTCATTTAGTACCCTGTTTTGTAGGGAGAGGCTGGGATTTTCCTGCTGCTTATCAGTGCCTCCCCCCTTGACTAGTTTAAAAGCTTGCCAATGAAGCATTTAAACCGATTGCTCAAAGACTTGTTCCTTCCTGGACAGATGCAGACCATCCTGCCAGTAAAGGCTGGTGTCCTCCAGGTGGAACCCAGTCCCCAATGAAGCAAACCCTGTGCTCCACACCATTTTTCAACCATTTATTAAACTGCATAGTGCAAAGTACCTCGCCTCACTCATGCCATTGACAGGCAGCACCTCTGAGAAGGATACTGTGTGTGCTACTTGTCTTAGGCCCCTCCCCATTTCTACAAAGTCCTTCTGCACTGCTCTAATCTCATGATGAGCCAAGTCATTTGTCCCTAGGTGGACAATGACGTCCAGCTCAGACTCCCGTGCAGCTGATCTCGTGATCCTGAGGATGCGCTTCCTGTCCCTCCAAGCCATGGCACCAGGCAGGCACCTTACTTCAGTTTTCCCTGCTCCCCAATTCTATCCTCTAATAATTGAGTCCCCACCAGGAGCTGCTTCCTTTCCTGTGGTGTCCTCTGCCTCCTTCCTGTAGGCCTCCCTGTGACAGTTGTCCTCAGCCTCCTTAGTCTCCTCTCATGGTGCATCCATGGGGAGCTATGCTCCCTGGAATGGTGTATGGATTGTGGAGTGGAACAACTGACTGGGTGTGCCTCTGTTCCACCATCCTCACCCTCCTGAGCCCACTGTGGTCCAACTGATGTGCTTTCTTGTAACTTCTGAGGTAGTGGTGGTGGCTCTGGTGCTTCCTGGATGGGGGAGGTTCCTTCCTACACCGTCCCAGTGTGGCCTGGGGGAAGGTTCCCTTACTATTGTCCAGTGTGGCCTGAGGATGGGCAACTTCCTCCTGCAGGGCAGAGAGTTGTCTGCAAATAGGGCAGCATCTCAGCCTCCAGAAAGACTCCCAGAAGACTGCTGCCCCACAGCCATTACATTGCACTACTCCCCACATGTTTATCTACTTTTTTTGTGTGTGTGTGTGTGATTGGTTTGTTATATAGAAATATATATATATTATGCAATGTGTATGCTTATATTGTCAGTGCAGTGTGCTAGAGAGGATATGACAGTGATATGCACCTTGCACTCTTGAGGAAATGATGTCAGAACCCCAGGTATAAAGGAACTATTTCCAGGGGTTGAGCCTAAACTGTGCCCTCACAAAACAATCAGCTAAAAGCTCTAACCCACCGCTGCGATGAGTGCCTTCCTGTCAGCAATCTGCCCTACACAACAATTTGACAGAGAAAATACCCTGCTAATCAAACAGAGAAAAATCCAGACATCCAAGTCAGACACAGGTAAACCTCCCCAGCCCCAAAACAGCCTGGTGGTTTGTGCTCTGAAAGCAGTCAGCCCCAAAATAAGTCAGCTGTGCTTTAAACTCTTCCTGCACTGAAAATCTTAAGAATTGTAACAAAAGTAAAGCTAGATCCACCTCCCTCTGTTGCTTGAAAGACTGTCTTTTCCTGATAATTCTAAGTTCCTTATTTCACCTTTCAGTTAGAAGTAGCCTCCATCTGCAGAATATCTGCTACAAACCAAAGACAATTGTAAGGTTCACCTCCTTCTGTTGTGAGTACAACTCGCTTTCTTGCAAATCCTATGTTCAGTATCGCAGCTTCCAGCCAGAGGTAGTTTCACTTGAAGAATATTAGCTGTTCTGATGAGTTTGCTATAAAACACTTGCTTATACTACTTTTGTACTCAGGTCTGTTACCAAAGCTATTGGCTGATAAGTAGTCATGATGTAAGCACTTCCTGACAAAGTCTGATCTGGCCTTATAAGGCACACACAGATAAACACAAAAAACAGTTTCCACCCCCTAGGGTACTGTCTGGGTCAAATACACAACCTGTACCTGCACTTATTTCAGGACTTATGACAAATTCTTAGCCCAGGGTTTAAACTCTTCCTGCACTGAAAATCTTAAGAATTGGAACAAAGGTAAAGCTAGATCCACCTCCCTCTGTTGCTTGAAAGACTGTCTTTTCCTGATAATTCTAAGTTCCTTATTTCACCTTTCAGTTAGAAGTAGCCTCCACCTGCAGAATATCTGCTACAAACCAAAGACAATTGTAAGGTTCACCTCCCTCTGTTGTGAGCACAACATCACCAAGAAATGCAAGGTACTGCACTTTGGAGCAAGAAACCAGGGGAGAAAATATAATTTGGGAAGGGTACAGCTGGAAAGCACAGTGGAGGAAAGGATCTAGGGGTACTAATAACAGGGAGTATGAACCACTCAGCTCAGTGCAGGAAGGCAGCTGCAAAGGCAAACAAGATGCTGGGGTGCATAGCGAGGAGAATCTCCTCCAGGCACAGAGAAGTGATCCTACCGCTGTAGAGGTCACTGGCCAGGCCACACCTGGAATACTACTGTGTGCATTTCTGGCGTCCATTCCTGAAGGGGGACATCAGATTACTGGAGGGGATCGGCCCAGTGGTGCTGAGGGTTGAGGTGCAGGACACCACACCTCATGTCACGCCAGCGACCCGGGTTCGCAAATGAGCATGGGTCATTGGGGGGAGGGGAAGGACTGTGAGTAGCAGCTGGCAGGCAGGCTATATGCCTTGGAAGGGAGAGACTGCTCTCTCCATGCTTGGCTGCCCCCAGTGGAGGCTAGATGGCAGTGCCACAACCAAGAGCCTGGGCGCTAGCCCCGGGGAAGGCAGAAGGAGCTGTAGACTGGAGCTGTGGTGCTCATTTGGGCCTCTACCCACACACAGACACTACTTCAGTGGCTCCAGGGTTAGGAGGGTAGATAACGGGGAAAAATCACAGGGGTCACCAGGATGAGGCCTCTGGGCCAGCTCCAGGGGTTCTGCCGGGGCATGCATAGTGTTCAGAAGTCCCCGAAAGACCCTGGAGTCCGGTAGGGTTGGCCGACAATAAGGTGAGCTGCTGAGGAGGAGGTAAAAAGAGTTAAAAAAAAAAAAGATTGCTGGAGGAGAGGCATAGGGCAATGAAGATGATACAGGGACTTGAGGGAAAATCCTTCTAGGAGAGGCTGGGAGAACTGCAGTTGTAATCCCTGGAAGAGAGGAGGGATATGGAGGATATAATCGAAACTCTTATGTACCTAAAGGGTATTAACAGGATTAATACAGAAGGGATTCTTCAGATCAGAAGGGGGAGGGACACGAGAGGGCATCAGCTGAGATTGGAAGGGGGGTGATTCAGAAGGGAAATTAGGAGACACTTTTTCACAGAAAGGGTGGTGGATAAGTGGAACACTCTGCCCGAGGAGGTGGTATCATGTAGAATGGTGGGAGGACTCAAGAGAGGGTGGGACAGAGTGAGGGGGGGATGGTTATAAGGAGGGGAAGGGAGTGTGGGGCAGCTGCAAGTTGAAGGGCTATCTGCACAATTGAGCAGAGCTGACAGACCGTGAGGTCTGTTTCTTTTGGCATTTTGTATGTTCGTATGTCACAAAGACCTTTGGGCAGGCACTAAAGTTGTGGAAGGGGGAAGCAACTTCAGAGAGGCCATCCCCTTCCTGCAGCAGTGCCCAACAAGAGTCCTAACAACAGATGCCTTGCTCCTAGGTGGGGGCTCCCACCTAGGGAATCTCACAGTAGGAGGTGTCTGGAGCATACAGGAGGCTCAGGAGCACATCAGTCTCCTAAAATTCAAGGTAGACAGGCTGATAAAGATGGCCCCAACATGAATAAGATGTAACCTAAGTCTCTTCTGTTGCTGTAATTCTACCATCAGTCAGTATTTTCATAAAGAAAAGCAGCAGGCAATGTGAATGCACCACCCACAGAGGAAAAGTAAAGCCCCAGCTATGAACAGAACCACAGTTTGGCATATAGATATTTTTCCAACAGCGTGCAGAACCTACTATATAGCGAACAAGTACGTCTTCTCCCAAAAATTAACATCCTGTACAGAATCAGCTATCCAACTATAACCCACAGGTGGCGCTATCCCAAGGGCTACTACCCCTGCCTGCATAACTGCTAACAGGTTAAGGGGCCTAGGTCCAATGGCGAGTGCCTCCACCCAGAGGTCGGGGTTAAGACAGTCTGGTATGACTTGGTCACAGCCCTCTGGGTCACTGCAACCCCCCCTTTCTTCCCACTAGTGGCCCACACAATATATCAGAAGTACCTCACAGTATACACTTACCCCAGGACTGGTTCGATCAGCTTGACTCTGGGGACCCCCTGTAAAACAAGATGATACAATGCAAAAGCCACAGTACAACACTTTAACATAAATGAATACCTCAGACAGTATAACTTTGCTGAAACAAGCAGATCTGATTTATTTAGGGGAATATAACAAGGACAGGGGAAAATCAGGTTAATTAGTTTAGACACCTTAATAATCACAGTATTATGCACATGTTCAGAGTCCCAAATTGTCACTTTCACTGGGTACCCAGGATTGGGGTGGGGGCTAGCCGGATCGGTGCAGCTGGATGGGGCCTGTGATGGAAAAACACTTGCACAATACCCAGTTGTAATCCGGAGCCGGATGGCTCAGTTCGTGAAGAAATGAAACAGCAACAAATAGATGACATACTTGCAGTTTGATAAACAGATGGCAGGGAGCTACCCTGCTTTGTGCTCACAGACTCAGTGCTGGGAACTGGATGGAAAGCAGATTGTCCTGGATTGCCAGGAGGAGCAGAACATGTGGAAAAGGTCCTTGTGACTGGACCCCACTGCAGTTTAGAGCAAATAGATGTAGTCTGGATTAAGCTGGGGTTTACTTCCAGCTTCATGCACTCAATTCACTGTACAGGGGATTTGAAACGCGATTCCCACAAGCACTACACACATTTATATGTAAAAGGAAAGCACTGTACCAGGCAGGCTGCTTCTGATCCCGATCGCAATTACTACACAATACCCACGAGAACACATAGCAGATTCAGTTCCTGACAGACCGAGGCGCAATTCAGCAATTTCTCCAGTCATCTTCTACAGGAGTGAGCACCGTTTTGCTCTTCAGAATCCTCATGATTCTCTTCACAGGTTGGATTCAGTCCAAACAGGCACTTGCACAGGCTGCAGACCCAGGCTCAGGGCCTTGCATCACATACCGTGCTAAAACTATACACCGCAGAAGCACATAGCTCCTTTTCTCTTCACTGTCTCACCTCATCTGATCTTTCCAGTAGACAGAGCCGGGCACTTCCTTTGAGTTCCTCCCAGTTCAGTTGGTTGGTTTGGCTGTCACTCACAATCAGACTCCCCCTGTTGGTGCAAAAAGGCACCAAAGTCCAAACTACAATTCCCAGAGGCATTGGCCATACAGTACATAGGTGGCTGGTTCCACAATGAGAGTCCAAGTTCTGATTTGCCAGCAGCAGGCTACATTTCAAAGGTCCCCCCACACTGATTGGTCCAGTCCAGCAGTTCAACCAGAATGGAGGGCTAGGCAAACACAGTTCCGACTGCAAAAAAAAGCAGGTTAGACAAACTGTATTTTCGTTATTACTCTAAATGATTTCTGGCAAACAGTTACATCTTTGAAAAGTGCTCACTCTGCCCACTTAGTGACGGCAGAAACGGAGCGATTTGGCAGCAGCTCGAGTGGGACTCAAGCAGGGAAACACACAGCCCCCCCCTATAGAAACTAATTATGTCTGCAAGCAGACAGCTCTTAAAGAGACAGTACCGGAGGCTCTAAAAGCACTCACAGATAAACGGCTTAAATGCCAAACACCATTCAGGCTTGGAGCATTCAAGCAAGCTCCTGGAAGACTTTTTGGGAACCTCCATTTGCAGGGGGGGTTGCACAACTAATAAGTTTACATTGTGCCTTTGTGGAATTTGTATCTTATGAAATTCACTTGGTGACTAACTATCCCGTGGGAGTACTGTACTTAACAGTGGTAATCAGCCACAGCAAACTCTTGTCACAGCTTGTATGCAGCAGAAAAAATGAGTCATACCCCATTTCACAATATTCTTGAATTTCCAGTGGAATGATATTGAAAGCAGCAGTACTTGTTAGTCAGCAAAACGTTACATCATATAGTTTGTTTGTTTTTTAGCAGAAAATGTGTTTTTGACATCCTTCGAGTCATCCTTGGTGTGTTTTTAGTTTTCTCAGATATTTTTAAAACAGGTTTTGGCTTAGTTTGTAAGTAATGGCACAGGTCATTAAAGATTTATTTATTGAGGTCCTGGATTACACCCGTGAGCAGCTGCTCATTTATAGGTTCCACACAGACAGTTACATACACAATATAGTAACAGATGACAGGGTTACATATGGCACAGATAAGTTACAGTTACAACTGCATTAATAGAGAATAAATGATGGGAAAGTATGTGTTATGAGAATTTAATCCACACCCGAGGTGTGGGATGCTACATAAACCTCGAGGATGAAGCCCAAGGGGTTTATTAAAGCATCCCACACCAAGGGTGTGCATTAAATTCGAGTATGCCACACACTTCCCCCATCTTTTATTTTGTATAATATACTGAGCAGAAATTCTTCACACACACACACACTTGTCTTTAGTGTTCACATACACACATGCACACACACACACACACACACATACACACACACACTGGCCGTGATTCCCTCTTTCTGCTGCTTTCTCCCTTTTCCTTTTTTTTTTATTTTGGCACCTGATGCTCTATTTTTGGTTTTAAATTTACTTACAGTTTGTCACCGCTGAGATCGCAGGATCAACCAGATATTTAGCGGGGTACAAGGTTGGATCAACTAGATACATTTTAAAAACTAAAGAAGGGATGATCATGTCTTTTTTTTGTGGCAGCTCCTCGGGAAGCGACAGATGGAGCACTATTTTTCCAAGACTGTTTAGCCCGCACACATCCATTCCTTAAGCTAATGCAGGAGCGGCATCATTTGAATGGCATGGCACTTGAATGTCATAACAACCAGCCGGTTGTAATGGGAAATATCAACTGGTCTAGTCTATAGGAAAAATTGCTAACCAGTTATTATAACAGATTAGCAGTATAACAGCTAGCTGGTGCCAGAGGTTAACACTCTACTTGGAAGCTCTCAGAGGTGAGAAGAATGAGGGGTTGCAAACATGGATGGAAGGAGTATGGTAGTTGGGAACATTTGAGCGGGTAGGGAAGTGGGAGCAATGTCATGATTAGGGTGGCAGGTGTAATCTAAAATGCTGGGACTGGGATCCTTCAACCCAATGAGTTGTCAGGAGGTGAGTGCAGGTAGTTGGTTGATGCTCCGGGAGGGTGCTATTGGTAGCAGTCGCATTTACTAAATTTTACTAGGTGCTACCAGAGTCTGCATTTGAACAATCCAATAGATGTGGCATTGATGACGTCAGGAGGTAAGGCATTGGTCCATAGTGGAGCATGATAGTAAAAGGCACGTTGTGCCAGGGCTGTGTGGCATCTGGGAACTTTGTAGGTCTGAGTGGAGGAGTTTCTTGTGGGTCGGGTGCTTGAGTGTGGTGTTAGGAGGTTCTGGACCCTGTAGGTAGTCTGTTAAGGGAGCATTTCTTGGTGATGAGGCAGGTTTGGTAGTTTATTCTGTCCTTCAGTTGCAGCCAACCTGCCCGCGTGTAGAGCTCACAGGTGTGCATCAGTCTTTCTGCACCGGTGAGCAGTCGCCTGCCTTATTTAGTGCAGCGGTGATGCTGTTTAGGGCTGTGTCTGTCACCGACCCCTAGCCTGCCAGGCCATAGTCGACGAGGGAGACTATCAAGCTGTTGATGGCCAGGATCAATGCCTCATTTGTTAGGCAGTGTCTATGCCTGTATAGGATCCCTATTCTTGTATCAGTCACCCTTGTTGTGTTGTTGATGTGTTGGATGTACAAAAGTGTACAGTCGAGTGTGATACCATGGTACCTGAAGTACTGGACCTGTTCTAGTGGGTCCCCATTAGTGTTCCTGATTGCAAGGGGGGAGGCCTTATACTTGCTCTGTGTGCTGGTGAACATCAAAGTCTTAGCTGTTTTGCAGTTCATGACTAGTGGTCATCCATAAACCATTTTTCAGCAGTTGAGAACCCCTTTTGGAGATCCAACACCAGTTCGGAATTAGGGTTGCTGTTGAATATGGCCGCGTTGTCTGAGTATAGGAGCATTCAGCCCAAGCATGTGGATCGCACTTTGTTTAGGAATAAACTGACCAGTAGGTGTCCCAGATTTGATCCTTGTGGGACCCCCGAGTGAACTGGTCTGTTATCAGAGGTGCTCCCCCCCCATTTTGATCTTTTGAGAGTGATTGTGAAGGTAGCTGCTGAACCAGCATACTAATTCCAAAGAGAGTTCCTTAGTTTGCTTAGAGTCCCAGTTGGTCCAGCAGGAGCTTGTGATGCACTGTATCAAATGCTTTTGATAGGTCGATGAAAGTTGCCCCAACCAGGAGATCTTGGTCAGTTGAGTGGTGAATGTGTCTGATGAATTTGAGCAAGGCCGTGATGGTACTGTGACCTGACTGGAAGCTGTGTTGCTCAGGACAGAGAAGTTGGCCACTCACAATTTAAAAAGAACTCTTCTATTGAGATTACCTATTGAATGAACATATTGAATTCATACTGTGGATATGCTGGGCAGGTGCTAGCATGTGTTTCTGATGGTAAACAGCACAGCTCTATACCAATATACTATTATTCCATGGTGGACGTAGGACAGAAATAGGAAATTTTATAAACTTAAAAATCCCATATTGTGATTAAGGAATGAAGGAAAACTAAAAGAAAATGGATATACTGATACTTTTGCCTAAAAAAAAAAACATTGTTGAAAAAACTATGTGATGAGTAATAAATACTGCTGAGCTAAAGCATTTTTTCTTCATTATCCAAGAAAAACTTTAAAAATGTTAACAGTCACAGTTCAGCTTATTTTTAATGACTGTTTTGTAGTTACACCCCACATTCCGTAGTACTGAAACAAATTGCATGAAAACATGACGTTTGTCACCAGACGTCATCTCATCCACCTGCTTTTCTCCTCGCTGAAGTCATAATTCTTTGTGACATCACAATCTGTTGCTGTGGAACTGGCTATGGTCTCACATGCTGTGGTGTATGATAGGGGAGCAGGTGGACGAAATCTATGCCAGTCTTGCAGCACAGCAAAGGAGAACAAAATTATGCCCCCTCCAGAGTCTATTTTCTTCCACTGTGAAGACAGAGCAAAAATAGTCATTCCATATGCCCTCCAACCTTTCCCCTTCTTTCGTCCTGGCAGTCCCTTCCTTAGGGTTACCCATCTCCCTGTTGTATTAGAAGAAAGCCTTGTTACACTCCTTTACTCCCTCTGTGATTGCTGAGTTCAGCTTTCAGTTTTGTCCTCCTCACTATCCTCTTGGCCTTGTTAAGTCTGCCTAAGTAAGCCTCCCTACTGTTGTGAATTAGACTGGTTTTGTGCCTTTTGGAGGTGACCCTCTTTTCTCTCAATGTCACCCCCACCTCAGTGATATACCAGATAGTCTTCTTGTGCCTCCTGTTCTTGCTCAGAGGTTAGTGACTTCTTCTAACTTTCCCTGATGATACTTCGTTTTCTGTCTGCCCCTTCTGTCAGGTTCACCTCCTCTAGCAACCCGAAAGTAGTCCCCACATTTTCCCCAAATCAGCCCTCCTGCAAACCAGCACCCTGGTACTTGAATTGGTGCGACTGAGTTTTAGCACTATACTGAATCATACTGTTTGTTGTTCATTGCTCCTCAGTGGTTCCTGTACAGTTACCCCTCTGTCATTCTCCTCTGTTGTGCAGACCTGGTCTAGAATCATTTATTTCCTTGTTGTTTCTGTAGTGCATTGCACCAGAAATTCATCCTTGAATGCCTCCACTTGTCCCTGGCTCCTGGTGCATGATACTACTGGGACATTTCAGTTTCACATGTGGCCTGTTGAAATGCCACATCAGCACCACCTCACCCTGCTCTGGGGTCTTTCTAACCTCTTCCACAGTACTTTGTACTCTGTCTCTTTTTGATTTGGTAGTCTGTAGGCTACTAAGACAAGGTGGGGGGGTGCTTCTCATTAAGGAACTTTAGTTGAGTATTCCTACTGTATATTTCTTTCAAATACTTTTATTTAAGGCCTAAGCACCAATGTTTCACCATTTAAATTACATTGCTTCTTCAGAGGGCACAGCTTGCAATTTTCTTGATGTTTAAAATTTTAAATCAATTTTAATTATTACATTGTTTATGGAACCATAAACAATAGAAATTAAAAGGTACTTTTTATTCCATAAACATAACTCCATAAGTACCTCACCCTTTTCTAACAGGCATATCTTTTTATTTTAGTTCAGTTTTCTGACTGCGAATTAATAGTTAATTAGTTTCAATTGTCATTTTAATGTCATTTCATCACCACCAGCACCCTGTATGTATGTGACACAGCACACTCTAATACCTTTATTGCCCCATGTCTGAGGATCACTCACTCCTGCACCTGATGGCACGAATGTGGACCTCTTATTCAAGCTCCTATTTTGGCTTCTAATCCTGCCTTTTCATCCAGCTTATGCTGAGTTGTTTCCTATAAGAAAATAAATTTTTTTTATATAAATATATCACAGTTCTCCTCAAAACTTTTTAAGTAGCTGAATCCAGAAAATCAAAGTTCTCAGTTTTTTCACGCACTGCTCCTACTGTACATCCTTACCTAAGTGCTGCCAAGGAGTGCATGGCCCTTCCTCAACTGCTCTTGAGCCCAGGAGCATCCTGATGTTGGACTTCGTAATGACATCGGTGGCTTTGATGTGTCATACATGGAACTCTAAAGTATAAAAAAAAAAAAACACTTTAAAAAAGTTCCTACTGTACACTCTGGAGTGAGCCTTGCTCTTTCCTCACTGGCGTCATAAACTGTGGCTAGTGAAGGGGCATGTCTCTGAATAGAGAAGTGGATAGGATTGGGCTGTCAGATCCACAGAGCCAAGATACAATCCCTTCTATCCCTAAATGCAGCAGCAATTCATCAAAATTTATACTGCACTAGACTTAGGGGTAGGTAAACTTTCTTAAATGTTTTGGTAGGCAGAATTTTAAAAGAGCAGGAAAGGTGCTCTTTATAGCAGTCTGGTGCTGGTGAACTAACTGCTTAAAATCTTCCATGATCCATGGTTTAATTCTTCCCTTTCTTATCACCTGAACTAAAGGTGCTACATGAACAATTACTTTATCAACTTTCCCCACCATTCTCACCCACGTTTCATTAGGGTCACATCATCAATATGCCATTTGGTGTTGATCTTTTGGGACAAGATACATAAAACCTCATCTTTCTTTTCTTGACATCCATTTGCTTTGTTGAAAAACTTTAGTTTCCAGTCCTTCTACTTACCCTTTTACAAGTGAGGGGAATACCAGAACTGTCTTGAGGTCAGATGCTCCAGTTTCGGGCAAATGACTGGGGAGTCATAAGTTAGAGTATTGAGCTGTGAATGGACTTGGTATATCCAGCAGATCTGGGTTTGATTCCCACAACCTCCACTTCCATACTGTGTGACTCTATGAAAGTCACTTGACCTCTCTAGCACTCCCAGGTTGCCCCTGAAAACAAGTATTTGTTCCTAGTGGACCTTACACGGTTACCAAACAATAAACGAACACTCTAGCTGCCTTCGTACCACCTTTAAAGGGTCACTGTCAGCCCTTTTTGCAATATATCATTTCTAGTTGAAAACCCACATTTTATGATTTCTTACCTTCTCTAAAATCCATCGATGTTGCTGCTTGTATTATCTACTTCCTTTCTTAGCATAACTGGAATGCATACAAATGGTGTAATTATTTCCAAACTTGCTTTGTTTTGAATCCTTGATCTACCCTTATTGAATACTTCCTGAATGTGACAAACAACCCCCAGACAGTGCAGTCACTCTGGATGCGATAGTCTCCTGACCTTCTGCAGCATCTTGAGTGTCTAGACTGTGTTGGGGTGTTCCAAGTCCAGGAAAGATGCAGTGGGGAGTTGATCAAGGAATGCAAACAACCATGTTTTTGTGTGGTAACAAACACCGGTGTGGTGGGCAGTCTGTTTTTCACCTTTTAAAACAGAATCAAGCAACCAGATACATCAGCAATCATTACAGTATCTGAGCAATCAGAACGTGTTTTTTAAACTTGGGAAAATGTAAGGCCTAAGGGAGTTGACAGTGCCCCTTTAATAATTTGCCTTACATTTCTCATTTGCATTATCTTACTTAAAGGAAAACTCCATGTTAAAATCAGAAAAAGATATGTAGTAGTCCTTTTTTCTGTGTTCTAACCAGTTCCCAGTGTTTTCTTTTCCTCTGGCTGTGAGAGATGTTTTTTCTAACTTTCCCTAACTGTTTTATTGCCCTTGGGGGTTGCCATTCTGGTTTCTTTTATGGCCTCTTATCCCAGATAGTATTCCCAGAGTGTCCTTTGGTGTGATGTCTAATTGCCCCTGCAGGAAGCCAGTGTCTTGTTACAGGGTCTGTCACAGCTCAGCCACAGAGAAAATACTTCTTCCAGAGAAGACACACTGCTAGATTTTGGGTGAGTGTAATCATTATTATTTTTTGATATCAGTATCTTGTCCTGTTATGTTCTGCTGTGTAGGTGTGTGTGTTTGAATCATGTCACTGTTTATTCCTCTCAGTCACTTTCAGTTTTTGCACCAGTACTAAGTAGTAAAAATTGAACATCACCTTATAGGTTGTAACATAGCAGGACAAGGTACTAATATCATAAAATAATAATGATTACACTCACCCAAAATCTAGCAGTGTGACTTCTCTGAAAGAAGTATTATCTTTGTGGCTGAGCTGTGACAGACCCTGCTAAATCTAAGGGAATAGCTACATCACTGTCACATGAGCCAGGGTGCATTGTAGGAGAAAGAAAGCCAATAAACCTATTTGTGATGGAGATCCCCAGGGGTCGTAAAACTATCATACAGCTAGCAGGCTAATTTAGGAAAAACCCCTAATAGCAGACAGAGGGAAGGACACACTAGGACTTGACGTACATATCAAAACACTCTACATAACATATGTTTTTGCACATTCTGGGTGGACTTCTCCTTTAAAGGCAGGTGGTTTGCATCTCCATAGGGCTACAAGTTGGATTCATCAGGTAAATAGTATTGATGGTAGTATTCAAAGAGTCAATCATTCTATTTTTGTCACTGGAGGGGGGAAGAGTGGTAAGAACATCCAATTATTGAGTGTCTGCATCCCCATCATAATCTGGGCATTAATAATTTAAACCACATTGTTTCCAAATTACAGTCCTCAAAATCATTTATTCTCTTTCATAAAAACAGCACGCAGTACCACCCTCTCTCCTTTCAGGTCTGTCCCTCTGCGCCACAATGTAATCAGGAATAGCAGTCTCTTCATTCGGGCTAAATTCAGAACACCATGTTTCTGTTATTAAAAGCAACATCCACTTGGTTTTGCTTCATAACACCCCCTAGTTCATCATCCTTTGTTATTAAGGCCCTAAACGTCATGTTCAATACAAATGGTAGCTTTAATGTAATAGTCTTAACTTGAATTCAGTTCCCTCTACCAAACCCCCTCAAATCTGTCTGATTTCTTACAGAAGAATCTCCTTTAACAGATGTTACAAACTGGCAAGAAAATATCTAGAAATCTTATTGACCGAGAGACAGCACCTGACTGTGCATTAAATCTCTATAAACGCATGGTCAGGTGCCAGATCTCATTTTCCTCCCCATAAAAACCTACTAGAGCCATTTCATAAATGTAATAGGCCCCACATTGGTGTGCATCATAGAATTTTGATGCACTTCCCGGGGGAGGGGCAAAAGGACACTTGGGCTTTAGCCTCATGTCTTGCTACACCCCAAGGGCAGCCTTTCTAAAATGGGCAAGAAAAATGCAGTGCTCTGATTAGTCAATAGCTGGCCAGAGCTGAGCGGTAATTGGCCAATAAGGGCTCCAGTCTGGAAAGTGCCTTACAAGTCTTAAAACTGGTTTTCTAGGCAGACCTAACTGCACAGAACTATCACTACACTGCTTTGAAAGTCTCAGTAACTGTGGCAGTTGGGAAAACAAAAACAGTTCAACTAACAATGCGAGTGACTTACCTGCCAACCAGTTCGAGCTCTCTGATGGGGCAAACCCAGCTGTTTGGTGTGAAACCCAATTTAACAATGAAAAAGATTTATTTATTCTTAATTTAAAGATTATGGGGCAGATATTCAAAACCTTGCGCCGAGTGCAAATGGTTTGCACCGCAGTTGTGCTGCATTTGTGCCCGTCTGCAATATTCAAAAGTGCAAATAGCACTGGCACAACGTGATAGCTCTGGCGCTGAAAAATAATGTATGCAGGGGACCAAGTGAGGGGCTGGGCCATGAATACTGGCGCACCAGGATAGTCAAAAGAATAACACCATGGTATAGTGGTTAGTGCACCTGTAGCGCAGTGCTAAATACTGCCAATGAAAAGCATGCAGTAACCCAGGGCAAACTTGGTCAAGTGACCCTCCTTGATTGCTGATACATATGACACACCAGACACTGTCTCTCGTAGTCTAGCGCCCTCCCCCCCAAGTAATGATCCCTGAGACATGTGCTGTTAATGTCAGTTCCATTCCCTGGTAAGCAAGTGTGCCCCCCAACCCTAATCCCCCATCACCAACACAAGCGGTATTAATAACATTCCCTGTCCCTAGTCAGCAAGTGTGCCCCCCGACCGTGATCCCTGATCGCCCACACAAGTGATACAAATACCAGTCCCATTCATTGGTGAACAAGTGTTCCCCCGACCTGATCACCTACACAACTAGTATTAATAACATTCCCTGACCCTGGAAGCAAGTGTTTCCCCTGACCCGATCTCCTATTGCCCATGCATGATACAAATACCAGTCCCATTCACTGGTGAGCAAGTAGTCCCCCCTGAGCCCAGTCCCTGATCACCCACATGTGTTGGTATTAGATCCCCATGAATGGCAGTGTAGTCTTCTCCCACCCCAGCCCTGATCACCCACATGAATAAGCACATTTCCCTGGTGGTCCAGTGGACCACTGCAACCTTATCCCATGTACATGGCAAGTCCCAAATACCTGGTGGTCTAGTGGACCCCCCACCCCGCAGTGCCTACCACCCCACTCCCCCATCCAATAAACGAGCCAGGGACTGGCTCAGCCCACTGCTCACCTCCATGGCCAGCCGCCAACTGAGCTCTGAATGAGCACGTACATATCGCACACTCACTCTGAGCTTAGTCAGCAGCTTGTCGTGGAGCTGAGCGGTGGGCTGAGTGAGTTGCTGGATCAGTTACAGGATGGGGGGAGCAGGGTTGGGGGGCCGTTGACCACCAGGTTTTCGGGACTTGCCATTTACGGGGGATCGGGACTCCAGCGGTCCACTGGACCACCAGGGAAATGTGCTAACTCTTGTGTGGGATCGGGGCTGGGGTGTGTGTAGACTACACTGCCATTTGGAATATTTACTTAGTTCTGTTTGGAATATTGGGAGCTGTTACTGTTTGAAATTCTGTGTGGTTGAGTCAGGAAACTATGGATCAGTTGGTTTTATGAGTGGGAAGGAGGAACTAGCAGGAGCCAGCTGTGCTAGCTAAATCACTGGCAAGAAGTGGACCAGAGAAGCAACAACAGTAGGGAACTGCTGATTTCTTTTCACTTTGATATTGGAATAGTCTGTACTGTGAAGGTAAATGTGGTGGTGAAATTAATTAGTGCTCTGGTTTGGAGCTGTTATTGAGTGTAATTTTGTGCTGGAATATTTACTTAGTTCTGTTTGGGCAATTGAGAGCTGTTACTGTTTGAAATTCTATGCTGTGTAGTTGTCAGGAAACTACTGCTCACTTGGCTTTGTAAGTGGGAAGGAGGAACTAGCAGGAGCCAGCTTTGCTAGCTAAATCACTGGGAAGCAGTGGAACAGAGGACTGTGGAGTGGTGGATCAGAGCTGTGGCTGATTGTTTCTGGAGGGCATGGGCTTGGTCCCACCACCCCACCCCTCACCCCACCCACCCCATGCACATCACTTCCTTTATACCAGGGGTTTTGGCATTGATTCCCAAAAAGAGCAATTGACATGCACCTGTCATATCTTTATCAACTTAGCACACTGCTTAGGGGTTCAACGGATGCATACACTAACACAAATTGGGTTTCTTCAGCCTTGTTTATTTCAATTAGAACTGTTCTAAGAGTCACAGAGAGACTCAGCTTTAGATTTCTTCAGCCTATGTTTATATATTTATATATTTTTGAATTTTGTAGTTATGTATAACTGGAGGCTAGAAGAAGTTGAACTGGGAGGATGTAGGGGAATAGGTACATGTGTGGGAAGCAGGAGAGTGGTAAACTGCAGTAACTGTGGAACAGCAGTTGTTCTGTGGGTGATGTGGAGTAAAGGGGGATGTTCTGTGTGTCAGAGCATGGAGCAGCTCAGGGCTGAAATAAGGCTGCTCAGAAGGGAGCCGGGGAGGATCATGTGGAAAGTCAGAGGAGCAGAGCAGTGGAGGGAAAGGCAGAGGGGTGATGCCCAGGGGAGTGACAGCATCAGGCTGAGGATGGGAGTGGGGAGGAGCACTCAGTATACAGGAGTATCTCTTCCTCAGAGCAATAGGGAGCCTAGGGTGAAGGAATGACAAGTAGTAAGGGGAAGGGGTGGGAATGTGAGAGTAGCATCAGGGGTGAGAAATTCTAAAGGTGTGCCTTTATTGAATAGATTTGCACCAATGTCTGGAAGGAGGGAGGGGCAGTAGGAAACATAGAAACATAGAATGTGATGACAGATAAGGACCGCTTGGCCCACCTAGTCTGCCTATTTCCCTACCTAATGGATAAGCTGCAGATCCTAGTTAACCAACAGCCTACTTCCTCCTACCCCCACTAGAATTGCCTTATGTCTGTCCCATGCATTCTTGAATTTCCCCACTGTTTTTGACTCCACGACTGCCTCAGGAAGGCTGTTCCATGCATCTACAACCCTCTCTGTAAAATAATACTTCCTCACATTATCTCTGAGCCGTCCCCCTCTATCTTCAGATTGTGCCCCCTTGTTCTTGCACATCTCTTTTTCTGAAATATGCTATCCTCTTAGACTTTGTTGATTCCCTTGAGGTACTTGAAAGTTTCTACCATGCCCCCCTTCTCCCTCCTTTCCTCAAGGCTGTACATATTAAGCTCCTTTAGTCTTTCTTCACATGTCTTCTGGTGCAGACCCTGCACCATTTTGGTTGCCCTCCTCTAGACAGCCTCCATTCTGTCTATGTCTTTGCAGAGATGGGGTCTCCAGAACTGCATGCAGTACTCCAGATGTGGTCTCACCAACTGTCTGTACAAAGGGATAACAACTTCCTGTTTTCTACTGGCAATGCCTCTCCCTATGCATCCCAGTATCCCCCCAGTCATCCTTACTGCCTTCTCACATTGATTGCCCACCTTTAGGTCTTCTGATATAACTACCCCCAGGTCCCTTTCCATTTTTGTTGTTGTCAGTATCTCACCCCCCCACACACACACCATTGTGTACTCTTCCCCTGGGTTTTTGTTTCCCAGGTGCATTACTTTGCAGAAGGTCAGGTTGAGGCATGGTTGAGAGTAGGAATACAGGAAAGGGGGAAGGGAACTAATTAGGCAGGGCAGAGAAGAGGAGGCAGACAAAACAGAGTGGAGGATGGGGGTGATGGAGAGAAAAGGAAAGAAACAGGGGAGGGACAACTGAAAGCAGATACAGATAGTCAGAAGGGGAGGGGCAGATTGGGATATGGAAAAACAGTTAAGGGGATAAATTGTGGATGTGGAGATACATTCACCAGGGTGCAGAGGGAGCAGTTGGGTGGGGAAGCAGCTAGTACTAAAGGTGAGAAAGGAAGGACAGGGAGCACAGATGCAGGAGATGGAAGGGTGTCAATCATAGGGGACTTCATAATTAGAGATATTCACTGGGGAAGGAAAGGTGACCCAAATGCAAGCAGAAGGGTGGCTTGTATACTAGGGATGACAGCAGGGAAGGTACACCCAAAAATAAGGGACATAGTAAGGGAGGTTTGAGGAAAACCTAATTTAGTTACACATTTGGGAACCAACAACCTAGCTAGGGAGGAGATTGAGGTAGTACAAAGTAGGTTCAGGGAGATAGGGAAGATCTGTAGGGAGGAAGGAAGTTTGCTGGCCTTCTCAGAAGTAATACCAGTACCCAGGGCCAGCACAGCCAGGAAAAGAAGAATGAAGGATTTTAATGATTGGCTGAGGAAATGGTGCAGGGAGGAGATGTTCATCTGTATTGGGGACTGAGAGGAGACCTGGTCAAACAAATCACTCTTTTCACCAGACAGGTTACACCTCATTAGGGAGGGTTTGAGGGTACTCTGGGACAAACTGGGGGAATACATAACCACTACCCTTAATTTAAACTACTGGGGGGGGGGCAATGGGCATGCATGACCACAGACTCCAAGAGGAGGAGGTTAGTGAACACCCCCCCCACACACAGTGATGGAACAGTGATGGAGGGAGGAGGTGGAAGGGGCAAGAACACAGTTAGCAAAGGATGGAGGGGTGAGGAACACACAACAAGGGTACATGGAGGGGTGCTCATAGAGGGGATAAATGTGAATAGAAGAATAGAAGGAAGAGAAGAAAGGTCAGATTCAAGGTGGAGGGTGGTGTCTCTGAATGCGCGGAGTCTTGGAAACAAGATGGACAATCTACAGGCACTATTAACAGGCAGGAGGGTGGACATAGATGCAGTAAGTGAGACTTGGGCAACATCACACCATGACTAGAACCTTGCTATCCCTGGATATAAACTATACAGGAGGGACAGGGTAGTTGGGAAGGGGGGAGAAGTGGCAGTTTATATCAGGGAGGGAATAATTTGTGAGAGGGAGGAGTCGGAAGAAGGGGAGGTGGAGGCATTATGGGTTCAGTTAAGGTCCAATAGAGGGAGAAAGGTGAGGTTGAGGGTGGTTTACAGACCACCCAGTCAGGATGAGGAGAGGGACAGGGAACTGAGCTCCCAAATATTGGAAGCTGCGGGGAAAGGAAAGGTGGTAACTGTAGGGAACTTCTTCCTGCCCAAGGAGGACTGGAGCATACCATCCACAACATGTGCTACGAATTAAGTGATCCTGGAAGGACTGCAGAGTGGGTTCCTGACTCAGGGCATCACTGAACCAACAAGAGCTGAGGTGATTCTTGATCTGGTGCTCACAGATGGGGATCATGTACGTGAAATAATGGTCAGGGAGCCACTATGGAAGAGACCATTGCACAGTGTGGTTCCAGTTGGATATGGACAGGGAAAGCATCCCAACTAAGATTAAAATTTTGGATTTCAGGAGGGTGGGCTTCAGGAAAATAAGCGAAGTGCTAAGGAGCCATCTGGTGGGCACCAGAGCAGATATCGGGGTGGACCAAAAGTGGTTTCTCATTAAGGAAGGATACTGGTTGCCGCAGATGAGTGCATTAGGATCGGGGGAAGAACGCAAGGACCAAAGCACCCAGCTGGTTCAGTTCTGGGGTTGCTCAGGTAGTAAGGGAAAAGAGGTTGGCCTATAGAAAATTCAGGAAGACCAAGAAAGATGAGAATAGGGAAGATTACCTAAGGTTGGCTAGTGAGGCAAGTAAGGAAGTCCGGAAAGCAAAGGCAAAGACAAAGTTGCAGGTAGCTGAAGGAATTAAGAAGGGGAAGAAGGCTTTCTTTTGTTATACAAATGAGAAAAGGGACAAGAAGGAAGGGATTGTTAGGCTTATGAAAGGGGTGGAGTGGGTGGAGGATAATGGGGAAAAAGCAGAGATACTAAATGAATACTTCTGTTCCGTCTTCACCAGGGAGAAGGACAGACCAGTGCCTTCAGGAGGGAAAAGAGGAGTGGGGGGAAGGGAACACAGATGTAATGATTGAGGAAGATAGAGTGAGGAAGGGGCTGCTGGCATTGAAGGTGGACAAATCACCAGGTCCAGACAGAGTACATCCAAGGGTACTAAAGAAACAGGCTGAGGATCTGGCAGGGCCACTGGCAGACTTATTTAATAGTTCACTAGAGTCAGGCATGGTACCACAGGACTGGAGAACAGCATATATAGTGCCCCTCCACAAAAGCAGTTTCAAGGATGACCCAGGGAATTACGGGCCAGTCAGTCTGACCTCCATTGTGGGCAAGCTCATGGAGACCATACTAAAGGAAAGGTTGGTGAAATATCTAGAGGAGTATGGTCTCCATGATGAGAGGCATCATGGGTTCATGGTGGGAGATTGTGTCGAATGAATCTGATTGACTTCTTTGACTGTGTCCCTAAGACAGTAGACAGGGGCCAAGTGGTAAATATCCTTTATCTTGATTTCAGCAAAACCTTTGACTCTGTGTCCCACAAAAGGTTGATCAGGAAGTTGGTGGATCTCGGGGTTGGGGAAAAGATGGCCAGATGGGTGGACAGTTGGCTGAGGGGAAGAACCCAGAGGGTGGTTGTGGGGGGAGAGTTATCTGGCACCAGAGTGGTAACCAGTGAAGTCCCACAGGGCTCAGTGCTGGGGTTGGTGTTGTTCAATGTCTTCATCAATGAACACTGGAGATGGCGTTAAGGGCAAAATGTGCCTATTCATGGATGACACCAAGCTCTGTGGGAGAGTGGACACAGCTGAAGGGATGTAGGACCTACAGGAAGATCTGGAAAAGCTGGGGAGGTGGTCCAGGATCTGGCAGCTTGGCTTCAATGCCAAGAAATGCAAAGTTATGCGTATTGGAGCCTGGCATCCCAGGACAGAGTACTACTTGGGTGGAGTACGAGTATCTGTATCAGAGGAGGAGAAGGACCTGGGAGTGACGATCACTAGTGACCTGAAGCACTCCATGCAGTGCAAGAAAGTAGCAGCAAAGGCAAACAAGATGCTGGGATGCATATCTATGGGGATCAGTAGTAGGAGAGAGGAGGTCATACTGCCCTTGTACAGGTCATTGGTAAGGCCGCATCTAGAGTATGGAGTTCAGTACTGGTGCCCACACCTCAGAAAGGACATTAAACTGCTGGAGAAGGTCCAGAGGAGGGCTACAAAGATGATAGCTGGTCAACAGGGTAAGGCATACGAGGAGAGACTGAGGGCACTGAACATGTACACCCTGGAAGACAGAAGAGAGAGAGAGAGAGAGAGAGAGGGGATATGGTTGGGACATTCAGGTACTTGAAAGGGATAAATAAGGTTGATAAGGAGAGTCTCTTTAAGCTGAGTGGCAACCATAATACTGGGGGGCACAGTTTTAAGCTAGAGGGTGGGAGGTTTAGGAGGGAGGTCAGGAAGCAGTCTTCACAGAGAGGGCGGTGGACACTTGGAATGCCGGTAGAAGTCATCTCATGAGTGGGCAGCATTAAGAAAGGCTGGGATAGGCATAGGTTGAAGGTAAACATCATGGGTAGGGAGGATGGGAGGAGTGGGGAGGGAGGGTAGGAACATTAGCTCAAGCTGTGGACCCTGCAATCCGAGCAGACTTGATAGACCAAATGGCCTTCTTCTGCTGGCTTCTTCATATGTTCCTATGTTCGTATTTGTGGGGATTGAATACCTACATGTGTGGGTGATCAGAGTCGGGGGGACCACTTGCTCACCAGTGAATGCGACTGGTATTTGTATTACATGTGTGGGCAATTGGGGATCAGGGTCGGGGGTGGATACTTGCTGCCAGGGACAGGAAATGTTATTAATACCACTTGTGTGGGCATTTGGGGATGGGGGTTAGGAAGGAACACTTACTGGACAGGGAATGTTATTAATACCACTTGTCTGGGCGATTGGGGATCGTGGTTGGGGGGGAGAGACACTAGGCTATCAGGGATAGTGGTGTTTGGTTATGTCCACAGTACTTGGGGATTGAGTCGAGGGGGCAATGAAGCACCAGGGAAGCACCATGCATATGTATATATATATATATATATATATATATTCATGACAAAAATCTCTGTTTAATGCATCAGTTAGGGTTGTTCCACAGCGATAAAGTGAGGAAATTTGTTGTTAGGGTTCCCACCCCTTTGCACCCCACCCCACCAACAGGCATTGGAGTATACGCTGTAGTCGTCTGTCCTAACTCTCACCCCATTTTCCTATACTACACCACCTCAGCTTGTTTACACATGGGATGGGGTGAGGGTTAGACCGATGACCCCAACGCACACCCGATGCCTGTTGGTATGGTGGGGGGTGGGATGCATGGGGTGGAACCCTAACATAGAATTTTCTTACTTTTGTTGCCGTGGAACAATCCTAACTCATGCATTAAACAGAGTTTTTTGCCATGAATTTCCCTTCTTTTTAAGAATGTACACTATAAATAGTCAAGTAAAGGTAAAGCAAATGCAAGCGCAAACAGTAACGCACACGTATACGATAACGCAAACGGTAATAGAAATGCAAGCGCAAACGTTAATGAAAACAGAAACGCAAATGCAAGCGAGTACAGAAACGCAAATCGTAAAGCGCACGGTCACGGTAATGCAATTGGAAATGCAAACAATTATGGTAACAGCAACGATGACGCCAAAGGAAACAGAAACAGAAATGGAAACGCAGACGGAAGCACGTATGCAAATGCAAATGGAAATGCACATGGTGATGCAAAAGGAAACGCAAAGAAAAACAGTAATGGAAACGCAAATATTAACAATAACGCAAACAAAAACGCAAAGGGTAATGCAGACGGTGGTGTAGACGGGAACGTTAACGCAAATGGTTATGGAAATGCAGTAGAAACGCTAAGTGTTACAGCAACGAAAATGCACACCCTTTTTTTCCCCAAAAGCTGCATTGAGAAACACAGTGAATACAAAGAATGTATGCATAATAATGGGCCTTGGAGCAGAAAATGAACACTTGGAATACTAAATTGCTTATATTCTTAGGAACCGTACAATGTAGAAAAAAATTAAAATTTCATATAAATGTATTACTTTCCTGGCTAGTTTTGCAATTAGCCCCCTAGAAGGGGTCTAAGCAATTTTCCGACGAAGAGGCCGTATCTCGAAACGTTTCCAAGATACAGGCCCCGAAAGGCGCAGCGGACGCCGTAATGTTAGCTTATGGGAAAAATCATCAACTTCGGAGTACCATAACTTTGCAGCCCTGTAATATTTTGTCACCAAACCATGAAAAGGTACATCTGTTGGATCTCATCTTTCCTCCCTCCAGATTTCAGCCCAAAAGACCAAACCGTTCTTTTGGACCAGGGTGGTAAAGATTTCCTATTCTTTTGGGCATAGAGTCACAAAGTAGTGTTTCAAATCACGACACTTTCACAAAAAAAAAATCACAACAGTGTCACAAGTGTGACACTACTTTGTGACACTACAGTTTACAAAAATTTCAAAAACATATTTCTGGGGTGTTTAACCCCCCAAAAAAGACATGGCTAGCATCCTCGGGTCTCGACTAGGTAAACACAAAAATAATTGTGTCTCTAGAGGGTCGCACATTTAAATGCCAAGCATTTTTGTGGCCAGTAACTAAAAAAAAATGTCTGACTCACAACACTACAGCGGTAATTTGCAACACTAAAAACTGCATTTGCGACACTGTCAAACTTTTTGTTAACTTTTCCCATTGACTATAATGGGAAACTTGTTTTTTGAATAACTTTTGAACCATTTAATATTTGTTCATGAAATCTTCGAAAGGCACATCGGGGACCCCAGCTGCATGTTCCCTGAATGTTTCATACCAGTCGCGCAGACCAAGTGACCTGCAGGCACGAGCAAAAAATGCATAAAAAAGCGTAAATACGACTTTCTATTGTGCTTTATAGCTCTGCAACTGTATATCAGACCATTACAAAACTTGGCAGATCTAGAGACCTATTGTACTGCTCCATACCTGCCAAATTTCAGGCAAATCCATCATACAGTGGCAACGTTATTAAGCTGCAAACTATCACACTTTGACCTTAAATGGGGTACTCAACCCTAACTATAGTGGCACTACCATGCCACTATAATATATATATATATATATATATATATATATATATATATATATATATATATATATATTTTTTTCATGGCAAAAACTCTGTTTAATGCATCAGTTAGGATTGTTCCACTGCGACAAAAGCGAGGAAATTTGGTGTTAGGGTTGAAGCGCATTGCACCCCAGCCCAACCCCACAACCAGCATTGGGGTGTGCATTGGGGTCGTCAGCCCTCTCACCCCATCACATGTGCAAACAAGTTAATGGTATAGGAGAATGGAGTGAGAGAACCGACAACCCCAACGCACACCCCGTTGCTGGTTGTGAAATTGGGCTGGGGTTGCAAGGGGGGCTTTCAACCCTAACACTGAATTTCTTCACTTTTGTTGCTGTGGAACAACCCTAACTGATGCATTAAACTGAGTTTTTTGCCATGAATTTCCCTTCTTTTTGAGAATGAGGACTATAAATAATGAATGTAATGCGGTGGTGGGAGCACAGGCTCTTTCGGTTCCCGAGCTCCCACCACATGATGTCTTGTGACATAGTAATGGTAACTGCAACACAAATGCAAATGCTAATGGTTATGCACATGGTGATACAAACGTAAATGGTTAAGCAAACATTAAAAGAAACTCAAGCGTAAAGTGATGCCACAGCAAACAATGATGCAAATGGAGACAGAAGTACGTAGGGAAACGCAACTGGTAATGCGCACGGTCACGGTACCGCTATTGTAAACACAAATGGTAACTGTTACAGCAACAATAACACCAAAGGGAACAGAAACGGAAACACTAATGCAAGCAGATGCAGATACGCAAAGCATAACGTGCACGGTCACGGTACCACAATTGCAAACGCAAATGGTAATGGTAACAGCAACAGTAATGGGAAAGGAAACAGAAACAGAAACGCAAACGCGTATGGAAATACAAACTGTAACGTGCACGGTGATGGTACCGCAATTGTAAACACAAATGGTAATGGTAACAGCAACAATAATGCCAAAGGGAACAGAAATGCAAATGCAAGCACGTACAGAAACGCAAAGCATAACACGCACGATCACGGTACTGCAATTGCAAATGCAAATGGTAATGGTAACAGCAAAAAGAATGCCAAAGGAAATGGAAACGGAAAGGCAAACGCAAGCGCATACGGAAACGCAAACCGTTATGCACATGGTCATGGTGCTGCTATTGTAAACGCAAATGATAACTGTAACAGGAACAGTAATGGGAAAGGAAACAGAAACGTAAACGTAAATGCAAGCACGTATGGAAACGCAAACCGTAAAACACACGGTGACGGTACTGCAATTGTAAATGCAACTGGTAATGGTAGCAGCAACAATAACAGCAAAGAAAACAGTGACGCAAACATAAACGCAAAGGGTAATGCACACGGTGGCGTACATGGGAACACTATGGCAAAGTGGCATGGAAACACAAGTGTAAAGCCTACGTGTAACAGTAAGTGGAGCACACACCCTATTTTTCCTGAGAAGCTCCATTGAGAAAGACAGTGAAAACAAGGAATGTATACATAATAATGTGCCTTGGAGCAGAAAACGAGCAGTTGTAATACTAAAATGATAATATCTCAGCAACCGTACAATGTAGAAAAAAAATTTAAATTTCACATGATTCATGAGTTTCCTGGCTAGGTTTTCACTGTACGTCATGACAAAAAAACCATATCTCGCACTGTTTCTGAGATACAAGCCCCGAAAGGCGCAGTGGACTCCACCATGTTAGTCTATGGGAAAAAATGTCAACTTCGGAGTACCGTAACTTTGCATCCATGCAATGTTTTTTCACCAAACCACCAAAAGGCACATCTGTTAGATGTTGGCTGCCTTTCCTCCAAATTTGAGCCCAAAAGACCAAACTGTTCTTTTGTAGCAGGGTGGCAAAGAATTGCTGTCATTTTGCCATAGCCTGGAAAAGTAGTGTCTCAGTTTGTGAAAGCTTTCGCAAAAATTTGCTGACGTGTCGCACGTGCAACACTACTTTGCGACACTACTGTTCCCAGAAATTTGAAAACCATATTTCTAGGGTGTTTAACCACAAAATAAAGACATGGCTAGCATCCTCAGGGTCCGACTAGGTGAGCACAAAAAGAATTGTGTCCCTAGATGGTCCCAATTTTAAATGCGAAGCATTTTTCTGATCAGCAACTGAAAACAAAATTTTGGATTTGCGACACTACTAGGGCCATTTGCTACACTAAAAAGTACATTTGCGACACTTTCAAACTTTTTGTTAACTTTTCCCATTGACTTATAATGGGAAATTTGTTTTTGAATAACTTTTGAACCGTTTAATATTTTTTCACAAAATCTTAAAAAGGCACATCATTGACCTGGCCGCACGTTCCCTGAAGTTTTCGGACCAGTCGCCCAAATCGTGCAACCTGTATGCAAGAGCAAAGAATGCGCATAAAAGCGTAATTGCGCATTCGGATGTTGCTTAATAACTCTGCAGCAGTAGATCCAACCGGTACGAAAGTTGGCAGATCCCAAGATCTATCTTGCCCAACCATGCATACCAAATGTCAGGCAAATCCTTTAAATGGTGGCAAAGTTATTAAGGTGCAAAGTTTCACCCTTTAACCTTAAAAGTTCTACTCAACCCTAACTATGGTAGCACTACTGTGCTACCATAATATCTCTCTCTCTCTCTCTATCTATATATATATATATATATATATATATATACACACACACACACACACACACACACCACAACACATATGTAGGATCGTGATGGGGGCACATATATATACCACACGACACGTATGTAGGATCGTGGTGGGGGGGGGCCACCTCACAGATGTCCATATACACCAGCATTTGTGCATGCAGACTGGGTCAGGGTACATGCAGTCATGGCCTCTAAGTGTAGCATCCACACATTTTCCAGAGACCATCCACGAACCCACACTAAAGCATCCAAGGAGGGGACAACAGTTCTTTGGGTGCATCAGGCTCTGTTTCTGTTTGTTCCCCTGGCCTGGGGCTCATGCTGCCTCTGGATTTTACAGGTTGTACTGTTCTCAGCAGGGTACACTGAGTCTCAGCATACCTCTCAACTGTCCCTGATTATGTGGGACATTCCTCATTTTAACCCTCAAACTTGCTCTGTCCCTCATTTGTCCCTCGTGGACAAGGTACTGTTCACACAGAGTTTGTGCTGTAATTTCAAACCGTAATGCAGACATGAATAATAGTCAGTGTGTGTAACTCACAAATAACCTTTCTACAGGCACATTTAGTGCTTATCACTGTGTTCCGGGCTTGTCTCTCCATGTTTGCATAGGTGTCCTTCATTGTAAGGATTAGTGTCCCCCATTGTCCGCCATTTTGAGCATCTGTGTCCCTCATTTTAGTGATGAAACGTTGAGAGTTATGCACTGTGTAGGCCTGCTGACACCCATTGCCTGCCGCTACCACACTGTTGCTCTGGTCTGGCATACAGGTGGAGCTATGTGCACACCCTGGCCTGCGGCTTCTGACCTGTAGTTCCAGTCTGACATACAGGTGGAGCTGTGTGCTGCCTACAATAGCGCCAGACAAAGAACATGGTGATACATGCAAAGTAGGCCATAATGAGATGCTAATGTGGCTGTTTTCACATGGATTGCCTAAGTAGGCTTATTTGCATAGGAGCTTTGACTATAGCAGAATTTAGCCCCGGGCTAATGTGTTTGCCCAGGGCTAACATGTTAATGCTGAGCTAATGTGTTTTCCCTGGGTTAACCTGTCAAGACCATAGCACAGTTCTGCTGGGTTTAGCCTGCAATGTTGTTTGCTGTTGCTGTGCAACACTTCATTGCTATCGCACACATCGGCCACCTACTGCAACTCTGCCTTACTCCACCTCTGTGTGCACTGGGCTGCTGTTGCAGTTTGGCCTTCCTGGTTGCTATATTCAGAGCAGTTTTATTTGCCAGGCTATTTTTGCACTGCACTCTCAGCCCTGTTTGCATGACTTCATTTGCACGCTATATTCAACTGATTTAGCCTCGGGGCTGTTCCTTTGAATATAGCGTGCAAATGGATCTGGGCTAATTTTGCACACTGTGCAGTGCTAATTTTGTTCCGGGTCCGAGTTCTGAATATCTGGCCCCTAGTCTTGTGTTTATTTATTATTAAGTGCCATTTTATAAGTGCAATAACATGCTTCATTGCTTCCTTTTTGGCTCAACTTTCACCACCAGATGGCACTCTACATTGTCCGATTACTGAGCTCTTTAAACACTACTGACATATGGCCAATGTATAGCTGTGCAAGTGCTGGTGGAAGATGGGAGGACAAAGGGCACACAGCAGCCAGACTACAGTACCCACTGAGTGATATGACTAAATGGGCAAAATAAGCCCATGTTACTGTCAGATGATGGCCCTGGTATTCTCAGGCCCTCCTCCCTGAAGCTCGCCTCACCAGATTGTTTGTACCTAATGGAAGATGCCACCGCTTGAAGACCCTACCACAGGGGTAAGGCTGTTGTTTCTGCAGATGGAGATGAAAGGTGCTGGGGCTGGGAAGGATATTGCAGATTAAACTTAGCCAGTGACATTGCTGTAAAGTTGCCCATTTCACACTACGTAACGCTTTACATAGTTTGCTGGGCCACAGTACACTTCACTGGCAAAGTTTGATTTATATTTTTTTAAATATAACCCCCCAATAAACCATTCCCCACCCTTGTAGCACTCTTACGTACCCTCCCCCAGCCTCTATGATTAAAAACATAACCCCTTTCCCTCCTTTCTTGTAGCACCTATCCACCCCCCCCCCTTGCCCAAGCAAAGTGAGCAGAGCTCAGTGAAGCTTGTCATTATGTCAGTCGTATGCTTGGTGTGGTTTATAGGACTAGACAGTATTTAACTTTTCAGGTCAGATTGTCTTTAGTTAGGGGCTTGCCTTATCTAAGTTTACATATTGTTATGTATCCTAGGGGCTTGCTCATATCTAAGCTTAAATATTATTATGTAATGTAATATACTATATGTGATATATTATGTATATTGTTCTTTAATTTACATCAGTGCTTTCAGATCGACCAACGCATCATCGTTTCTACCATGATTTAAACTGGCTTTCCCCTACCTAAAGGCGTAGTTATGATATTCGTTTATTTACTTACAATGTTCTACAAAATCAAAGTTTTGTTTGTGTTGCCAAGACATTACTGTTTGTTCCCCCTAGTAGGACTCTTACATAAACTGACAACAATTTGCTTATTGTTCCCTTTATAAAAGGTCAGTTTGGTCAGAGGGCCTTGTCTTATTCCGGACCATCTGACTCATTATTGGTTAATTTTTTTTTTTTTTTGTAAGATGGAATTGTCTTGTGTTGCAAAACTTACGAGACATGGAATATTTTGCTTAAAGGGACTACCAGGGATTTTTTGTGTAACCTGAGTAGGGGGAATACTGGCCTAGCTGGGGAATACCTACCAGAGGCTCTAAATATTATAGAGGGGCCCCACAGTAATTGGGGGACATACAGTATGTGGGACATGAACACGGAAAAAGAAACTCAATAATTTCTTTATTGTTTATTAGTTTGCTATCAGTATATTACCTTTGAGGTCCTCTACTTAAAATTGTGAATATGAAGATAACATCACATGAGGTTTTCAAGACCCAGTCCCTAATGTTTAAAAACAATGACCACGTAACGGTTCCATGTCATAATAGCGATTGAGAAATAGCGATTGCTATTATGGCGAGTGTACATTGCCGAAAATCAATTTTGGCGATGCTCACTCATAGCACAGATAAAAAAGGTGCCCGAGACCTACAGGTCTCATTATTAATCCAAGGGACTGCACCCCGCACCCTCCACTTATGGATTCTCAACTCCAGGGGGTTGCATGTCGGGGGTTGGTGAAAAAATTAAAATACATGCCACCAGTCAGCAAAATGAAACCCGCACTGTGTCAGACCAGCACCCTGTGCCTCCCAGCCGACCACCCTATACATGACGCAAGCAGTCCAGCTTGGCAGCTGCTCATCACAACCACTCCTACATGCCATCCCTCTCCTACCTTTTCTTCCCCCTTGTGGGTGTGCATGCATATACTCGCTACTTCTGTCGTGGTTTTCGCCAACTGCAGCATCCGTTCTCCCTCCTTCCTGGGTAGCCGTGATTACAGGCAGTATAGCACAATGGTTTAAGGCTCTGAGCTGCAAATCTGGAGACCTGGGTTTGAATCCCACAGCCCCCACTTGCCTATACTGTGTGATCCTGAGCAAGTCACTTAACTTCCCTGTGCTCCCAGGTTGCACCTGTAAACAAGCTATCAGGTTAGTGTGCCACTCCTGGTTAAACAACTAGAAAACGGACACCGTAATTGAGTCCCCGTTTTTCTAGGTGCTCAATCTCTGTCACCTTGTTCATGGACTACCCCACGTAACATATGTAACAGGGACAGATAAGAAGCTAAATTGAAAAACAAAAGTTATGCATAAATATATTTTGACCAGTAAATGAATTTTAAGTACATTAACTCCTTTAGCTTCATCAGTAAGCCACTCCAAAATATGTGCATGTAATTGGGTGCAGTAAACAACAATCCAACCTTATTGCATTTCTACGGGGCAAAGTTATTTTAAAACTTTTCCTTACCATGATTTCTTGGCAAGGCATAGATTAAAATGCATTTATGAGTAAGTGGGGATCAGAGTAGATGACAGTTTAAACTTTGTTTGATTAGTTTTAAACTTTAACCCTTAAAATCATGGTATTTAATTTTATTAAATTAGTTGTAAGCCCCCCAAAATGGGCTTACCTATAGTGGAGTTCTGTGCTTCCTGGCTTTTCCTCCACATGTGGTCTTGTTCCAGGGATTCTGGTGGGAGTCGTGGCTGGTGACCCCCCGTTGCGGCAAGCAGCCGTTCTTCTCCAGGGTCTTGGCCTGATTAGGGCTGGGCCAAACGCTGATTGGGTTTTCATGCTGCAGGGTGCGGCGTTGCATGGTCCTGGGTCTGGTGAGGTACTAGATTGGGCTTGGGGTCGTGCGAATGTAAATAATTATTGTAGTTTTAAAGATGGTGGTTCCTCACACAATGCACATGTGCAGGTACCACCGAGAGTAGAAATTTAAAGGGGCAGTAGCTACTTAGTGAGAGCTGTAGTTCTCAGTGCTAGCTGGCACCATGGGGCACCTCCATTAAGTGATGAAGTGGGACTACAAGTCCCAGGGGGCTGCAGGTTTGGCACCACGGTACTGGGTCCCTGATTGGGCCCAGGGTTTTGGCTCCAAGCCATTGAGTCTTTAAAACCCCAGGGCTGGGGGGAACAAAGGGGAGAGTTACGGGGAGGAGAAGAGAAGGAGGTCGGAGCGGGGCACTTGGCCAGGAGGCCATGTGGCTGTTGCTGCAGTTTTATTGAGTTACCAAGCACGGCCATCAGATGGAGGAGGAAAGAAGCAGGAGCTGCAGTTCACAGGGAGTCCTGGGGATTCTCAGCCAGAGAGCCCAGAGGGAGAAAAAAGTAATCACTGCCTGCACGGGGGCCACGAGGTAGGGGGTCATGTGTGGGGTCTGTCAGTGGACAACCTCAAATCAGTTGTTGCCCCTTTGCTTAAGTAGGCTAATTCTGGGCTTCGTGCCCAGTGGCCAACAGGAGCATGTGTGTGGCAGCTGAGGGTCAGGCAACTGTTTGTCCCAGTTAAGCCTGCTCTGTGTAGCAGTTCTGGTGTGGAGCCAAAAATGGGAGCTGAGCCTGTTGCTCCTTTTCGGATTGGGGGCGGTCAGTTTGTTCTAAAGTGGGCCTTTGCCTTGGACTGCAAGCTGCCCAGTTATTCTGGAGCAGCTGCCTGGAACTGTAAAGAGGTACTTCTGCATGTTCCAAATTGGGATCCCAGGGTCCAAAGTGCAGCTAATCATCTACCGTGCATCTATTAATGTGGACCCTGGTCCTGTTTTACTGCTCTATGGAAGTGACTGGCTGTTCCATTCAAATGACTGAGCATTAAATGGAATCCCCTGTTCCTGCAACCTTGTGTTTGCCTCCTGTGTTCTAAACAGACTGCTTTGCCACTGCTAAAAGAAGTTGCCTCCACAGCCTTGCCTCCATTGTATTCCAGCTCAGTGCCATGAGGGTCCGGTGCCCCAGATGGAGTCCATCCATCACCATCTTTACCAGTGGACATTCAGGTACTGTTTTCCATTGTCATATTTCAGAACTGTGTTTTTGTTGGCTACATGGCGCTCCCCCTTACCCATGAGCTTTACCTTCTAATTACCCCTAGACAGAGGAAGTGGGGGGTGCCTACAGTGTGGGGGCTCGTCCAAAGGATGTTGATTTTGGGAGGCAGTGGGCCTTTCTCCACCTCACAGCAGCAGTGCTGGACAAGTTTTGGATGTCTCTTCCTCCCATTTTTCTTGCTGGATTATTTTGGAAGCGCGGTCAAAATGGTACCTAGGACTGGGACATTTTTTCACCATTTCCTGTGAGAGCTGCAAGAGTTTTATCCATGGCCATGGATTAGAGCAAGACTGTATGGTGTGGGAGCTGAGACTATACTGGGGGCATGGCCTCTTCTACCGGGGGCTCAGGTATAGGGGTATGTTGCTCCCAATATGCTGCGCCCCGGTTTAAATGGAGATACAGCTAATACAGAGACTTTTAAACTGTGTGCAAAAGGTGGGCTTTGGGGGGAAAACTGTGTTGAATTAAAAAGAACAAATATGGTTAAATGTTTAGGCTTTGATGGTACAGCATGTAGTAATTAATAATGATTTCATTTGTGCCATGCCAAGGTATTCATTAGTTATACACTGGTTAAAATGCGTGTACTGTTTATAAGGGAAATAATTTTCTTCTAGAGGTGCTCAGGGTAGACTGTTTTCTCTAGTTAACATTTTTTTTTATTGAACAAAATGTTTCAAAATGAGAAGATAATGCAGTAATGCTATTTTAAGGAGAGTGGTAATTATGGCTGAAATGTATATTTGCTAAACTGTTGTCCATCTTAAAGGTCCCAGCAGTCCAACTCAGGCCACTGGCTGCAGCTAAGGATTTAAGGGTAGGTAATGGTAAGTTGCGGTTTAGGATAAGCATAGTGTAAATAGTCTTTGGCCACATTTTGGCTTGCTGGGACATCGAGCGTTTGGTTGGGGAAGTGTGTAAGCCCCTCAAAATGGGCTTACCTATATCGGAGCTCCATGCTCCTTGGCTTCTCCCCCATGTGTGGTCCTGTTCCAGGGGTTCTGGTGGGAGTAGCACCTGGTGACCCCCGTTGCAGCACATGGTCATTCTTCTCTGGTGTCTCAGCTCGATCGGGGCTGGGCCAAGCACCAGAGTGGGTTTTTGTGCCGCTGGGTGTGATATTGTGTGGTTCCGGGTCCGATCAGGTACTGGATCGCGCTTGGGGTCACACAAATGTAAATAATTATTGTAGTTTTAAAGATGGCAGTCCTGCACGCAATGCACATGTGTGGGTACCAACGAGAGTAGAAATTTAAAGACACAGTAGCTCCATAGTGAGAGCCATAGTTCTCGGTGCCGGCTGGCACCATGGGGCACCAGCATTAAGTGATGAAGCAGGACTACAAGTGCCGGGGGCAGCAGGTTTGGTGCCACAGTACAGGGTCCCTGATTGGACCCAGGGTTTTGGTGCCAAACCATTGAGCCTTTAAAACCCCGGACTAGGGGTAACAAAGGGGAGAGTTACAGAGAGGAGAAGAGAAGGAGGTCGTGGCAGGGCACTCGGCCAGGTGGCCATGCAGCCGGTGCTGCAGTTTTATTGGGTTACCAAACACAGCCATCAAATGGAGGAGAAAATGAGCAGGAGCTGCAGTTTGTGGGGAGTCCTGGGGATTCTTAGCCAGAGAGCCCAGAGGGAGAAAAGAGTAATCGCTGTCTGCACAGGAGCCATGAGGTAGGGGGTCATGTGTGGTGTCTGTCAGTGGGCGGCCTCAAAGCAGTTGATGCCCCGGTGCTTGAGTAGGCTAATTCTGGGCTTCATGCCCAGGGGCCAACAGGAGTGTGTGTGTGTGGCAGCTGAGTGTCAGGCAGCTGTTTGCCCCAGTTATGCCTGCTGTGTGTAGCAGTGCTGGTGTGGAGCTAAAAACAGGAGCTGCAGCTTGTTGCAGTTTGGGATGGTCAGTTTGTTCCAAGTTGGCCTTTGCCTTGGACTGTGAGCTGCCAGTGATTCTGGATTAGCTGCCTGGGACTGTAAAGAGGTACTACTGCATGTTCCATATTGGGACCCCTGGGTCAAAAGTGCAGCTAATCGTCTACCCTGCATCTATTAATGTGGACCCTGGTCCTGTTTTACTACTCTATGGAAGTGACTGGCTGTTCTATTCGAATGACTGAGCATTAAATGGAAGCCCCTGTTCCTGCAACCTTGCGTTTGCCTCATGTGTTCAAAACAGACTGTTTTGCCACTGCTCTGGAAAGTTAGCAACTCTCTGAAACTGTACCACTGCCAAAAAGTTATAAGTTTATGAAAGATCATTCTCCAACAGATCATTATCGTTAACTAAAAATACAAGGTACAACTTACCAAAACACAAGCAATAAAAGTAAATAAGGTCTGTTACCAAAACACCACACGATATGCGATGTTTAGTTCAGTTCAAGTCCCTCCTTAGAGTAAATCTGGCATAAACCTTACGCTATCACTGAGGGACCTGAACCCACAGGTGACAGGAGACTGTGTAGCTAAATCCATCATATGAAAATGCTGGTGCCCGCTGACAGTGCCTTGCTTGAGCAGGTATGCATAGTAATCCTCATGTTGACTCACTAAAGCCCCATAGATGATTGGCCAGTGACCTGAGACACCACATGTTATGGCATAACTGAATCCACCAGATGAGAATGTGGGCAGCTTTCATTGCTCCTCATGTGGATGCACCGTGGTCCAAATGGAGGCATGCAGCCTCTGGGTTGCAACCAAAATTCTGCTTACTGCCATCTTTAAAACTACAATAATTATTTATATTTGGGTCCCCCCCAACTCTCCCCAGCTCTATCAGCCTCCCCTAGGATCTGTTGGAAATTGCATCATCTTTCCAGCCTTGTCAGTCATACCTAGGGCTTGGTGGTATCCCGTTCCCTCTCCCCATTACCGTCATCAGTCTCGGAGGATATGACATCATCCCCTTCCCCCTTCACAGCCCTGTCAGCCTTCCCTGGTGTCTGGTGGCACACTTCTCCCATTATACAGCTCCATCAGCCTTCCCTGGGACTCTGTGGCACTCAAGTTCTGGTCTCCAGCCCTGCCTGCTGTTTCTGGGTCTGGTGGCCTCCCCTTCCCTCTCTGCGTCACTGTTAGCAGACTCAGGGGACCTGGCATCATCCCTTTCTTGCTCCCCAGCACTGTAAGTCTGCCCTGAGAATTGGTGGTGTAACTTGATAATCAAATTACCTTTCTTAGGTTCTTGTTGGAACTGCACAAAAGTGAAGAAACGACAGACAAGTGGTGTCCAGCACATAAAGTGATTTATTTCTGGTATATAAAGCAGGCTTACAACCAAATCACAGTGATAAACACCAGGGAGAACACTTCCAATCTTTCTTACCTATATGCAGTAATACATTTCTTCTTCTCAGTGAAAAAGATGCAATGCAAAGGGTCTTATACCCCTGATAATTACCATAGTAACTACTAAAAAGATATATAAAAGTCTCCTCATTGGCCAAGGCCTGTTTGAGCTGGGACACAGCTTCAGTGTGTGTGAGGCCCCATGTCCATGGGACATCCTTTTTCAGCAGCTCATACAGCAGAGCAGCCCTCAAGGCAAAATCAGGGATAAAATCCCTAGAGTAGTTTACCATTCCCAAAAATTGTCTCAGTGTTGCCACGCTAGTGGGAAGTGGCAGATCTTGTAAGCCCTGGTTCTTCTTGACAGTTGGGCTTTGGCCTTGGTCCTTGGTCTGTGATGCATAGGTCAAGGAACATAACCTCCTTCTCACACAGCTGTGCCTTAGAGGGGTTGCACTTGAGGCCTGCTCTCCTGAGGATAATCAACAGTTCATCCAAAAGGGTTAGGTGTTCTTCTTTGGTGAAGGTTGCCAGGACCAAATTGTCCACATACTGCAGGAGATATGGGGGCATGGAAAACCCCTGCATGGAATCCATCATGTGGAGATGGAAGAGGGAAGGGCTGTTGTGAAAGCCCTGGGGCGGAGAGGTCCAGGTGTACTGACACCCATCATAGGGAAAAGCACATTTTTATTGGCTTTCCTGTGCTAATGGGAGTGACCAAAACCCATTAGCGATGTCAACAGCTGAGAACCACTTTTTGTCAGGTGTTAGCAACTTAATCACATCAGGGCTGATGCCACAGTTGGGGCACAGCTGGGGGTAACTTGGTTAAGTTTTCTGTAGTCTATTGTAAGACTCCAAGCTCCATTTTGCTTTTTCACAGGCCAAATGGGTGAATTCACAGTGGAAACACAGTTCCTAATCACTCCTTTTTGTAACAGTGAATGGATGGTCTCCCTCAATGAGGGTAAGGCTTCAGCAGGAAATGGATACTGCTTCTGCCTTACAGGATTGGGTCCTGGGATCTCAGTGGTGGTGTGCATCCTACCATAGTCATGCTTGTTGGTAGCAAACACATCAATATGTTCCTGTAGCAATGGTAGTAGTTCAGGAAACAAGTCATGACTTTCAAACAGAGCCATGATGTCATACTCTTTATTGTTATGAGAGATAGCTGCCACTGCATGGGAGTCTGGTATGGTAACAGCATGACACTGTTGCTTGATCTGTAGCAATAACTTGTTAGCTAGGTCCATCACACAGCCATGCTGTGCAAGAAAATCAGTTCCCAATACGCTGGGGTGATGACGTAATACCATGAGGTCAAAAACAAAATTTGTTTTAAGATGGTCTACCTGCACAGGCAGAGACACAGATCGATAAGTTTGCAGTTGGGTACCATTTACACCCTCTGCGCTGGTCTTCCAGCCGGTTGACCAGGCAGACGTGTCTGGGTTCTCATCATGGAGAACAGACATAGCTGCTCCTGTATCCAGAAGCATGTCCAGTTGGTGGCCCACAACTGTGGCCCTTACACAAGGATATCCATTTGTGTTGACGAGCAGGTCATTCACAATCCGGACTGGGGCACGTAATTGTCAATGAGTACTACTCCCAGCTTCTTCCTCATTCTCCTGTCCCTGTGACCTGAGGCCTCTGGAGGATTGTTGGGCCTCCTCTCGGCGCTTCACAGGGTATGAATACTGTACCTCTGATGTCAGGACTGAGATCTCAAACTGTTCAATGGGTGGTTCCCGAATCACCACATCGGCCTGGCCAGTGCCTAATGCCATGAAAGGGTTTTTCCCTCAGCTGCTCGATTGTTCGGTAGCTGAAAACCAAAAAGAGTTGGTACTATTGCTAGCCGGTGCCGGGATCGCCACAGAACATGTGGATGTGGCCCCCTTTTCAGCACGGGCCTCCTTCAGCTGTTTGTGGAGGGTCTTGTTTTCATCCTTTAGATCTCGATAACTAGGCCCGTTACGGTACTTGCCATCAGAATTTGATTTCCCCTTCCTGTTGTAACTGTTATTATTCCAGTTATTTCTGTACTTTTGGTTACCCCCCACCCCGTGCGACTGTTGGTTGCCAGAAGCGGCGTCTTGTTTATCATTTTGCCCTCCACTACATAGTGGGTTGGGGCAAGGCCTACTGTGGTGACTTGTGCTGGGTGGCCTGGGCTGTTAGATTTTGGGTGACAGCTGCCTTGTTGGTGTTTTTGCCAGAAGCTAGGTTACGGAGTTAGACCTGGAAGGTGAGGATCTCCTCAAAGTTTTCAATCTGCAGGTAAACGTTGAGTTCAGCTTTTTCCTGGAGAACCATAGTCATGCTGTGGATATGCAAATACTTGTACTCAGTTTGCCGGCCTCGTAGGTGAGCCACAACCGTTGATGGTAAGCCGCTGGGCTTTCCTTCACATTTTGCTTAACCATGTAGGCCAAGCATGCTCCAACGATACCTGGGGAGTTGGCAGCAAGGAATACCTGCGCAATATCATTGTAGTTGAGCATCTCACAATTGCAGATGGCCTCTGGGAGTTTGGCCCAGAGGGTAGGCTCGATGGTTTGTCTCAGGACTTGGACCTGGTACTCGAGTTGGAGAGGAAAAGGGAGTGCACCCTCTTCAAATGACAGCTGAGGTCAGTTGGACCCATCTGTCCAGTGCCTTGGGCAGTTTGCTGAACAGAATGAGTGACATGTAGGGGATTGGAAGTGTGCAAGCGGGGAGCAGTGTTTAGTTCCCCCTCGATCCAAAGCACTGCGAAATGCAGCTTCCCGCTGCTGCTTCAGCGACTGCCCTGAATGCATTCTCCTGGGTTACTGCATTTTCAAACATGCATCCGATCTGTTCCTGCATGGAGGAGCTTCCCTCCGGTGGATAGTCTAGTCAAGGTGTCCTGTGCAATGCCTCAAACTTCCACACTGTCTTCCCAGGAAAGGGGAGCCAGTGGAAGCGGGCTGCTACTTGGAGGTGGTCGGCCTCCCATATCATGGGGGCTGCCATGTTTGTTTTGATGTGGCAGTGTAGAAAGCATACCAATGTGACATGGGGTGGGCTATAACATCCGCCATCTGGGGAATAGCTGGTAAATGCCACTGCCCTGTGGGGCGGGGTCTTAGACATGATGAGGTGCCCTAAGTCCTTGTAATCAGAGTCATCATTACCTGATGAGGTAATATCAATGGGTATGTACTGAAAAACATTCATGGCCTTTACATGACCAGCAAAAATATTTCGCTGTTGGCGCATTCTCGCCATTTTATCGCTACACTTCTTGTGGCAAACTTTAGCAGTGCCCTGCTCAATACCCTTCTCAATCTCATGCTGCAATACTCTGTATGTGACACCCAACTAGACATTTTTCTTAAGCTCTTTGTCTAGCACATGCATCAGTCTCACATTCTCTTCCTTCAATTCAACAGCATCCTCTCTCAAACTTTCATTCGTATCACCCAAAATGTCATTCAAATAAGATAGCTGTTTCTTATCACATTTTAGCCTTTCATTGTCATACTTAACATACACAATTCACACTTAGAGCCTTGAGCAGTGCAATGCAACAGTCTGTTGTTATGATCACGGAGTGACTGTGTCTCCTCCTTGAGCTTCTGTTCCCTGTTCAGTAACTCTGATGCCTGCAAGCCCATCTCTTTCTTTAGAGAAGCATTTTGCAATTCAAGAGATGCATATCGTGCTACCAAACTTTCAGTGGTGGTATGTAAATCTGCTACCAAGAGACCTTTGGTGTGGTATTCCTTGGCTTTTTGCTTGGCCTGTAGATATTGATCAGAGATTGTAAGCAAGAGGTCTTCAACTGATCTCGCGTCCAGCATGAAATCAGTTCATCCTCCATGGGAGGTGAGGTAATTAGGGACATCGAATCTCAGTTCTGTGCACAGTTCAGGCATAACAAACAAAGGAGTAAACAGACAAACAAAGAAAGCAGTTGAAAGACTGGAATAAAATCCTTGGCGCCGTTACACCTGCTTTCCGGTTCCCCGTGGGCAAACAGTGGTGCCAAGGTGGTACGCTGCTACTCACAAAGGGAGTGTACCAGTGGTTCGGTGTTGGTCTGCCACGCCTGAAACCGAGATGGAACAAGTCCATAAAGGAACAACCATAGTAAGTTCGAGTAGGTCCAAGTGGGCTAAAATGCCACACACTACTTGACATTCAGATCAAAGAACTCGAATGGAATAATCACTTTGTACATTCCAACCTGCATACGGTCGCCAAATGTAACTGGGTAATGAAATTATCTTTCTTAGGTTCATGTTGGAACTGCACAAAAGTGAAGAAATTACAGACAAGTGGTGTTCAGCACATAAAGTGATTTACTTCTGGTATATAAAGGCTTACAACCAAATCACAGTGATAAACACCGGGGAGAACACCTCCAATCTTTCTTACCTATAGGCAGCAACAAGTTTCTTCATCTCAGAGAAAAAGGTGCAATGCAAAGGGTCTTATATCCCTGGTAATTACCATAGTAACTACTAAAAAGATATGTAAAAGTCTCATCATTGGATAATGGCAAATAACCTGACTTCTCACTAGCCTGGGAAAGCGTGCTGAGCTAGCAGAAAGACAAGATAACTAAACAAAGAACTTGTATTTGTGAAGGTCATTTGTATTTACACATAATTACATAAGCAATTGCTGTTTTGCACGAGAACTAAAGATGGCAGTTTTGTCTAACTAATGATTATACAATTGTATAAACAGAGGGGTCTCCCAAGTGGTACAATTATAATAGCAAATACATAATGATTCTTAGTAGAAATACAGTAGATCTCAGATCCTGACACTTATGCTTATACAATAAGTGTCTGTGCCCTAGATATTACTATCTGCAAGGTAAGGGGCCAATCAGGAGTGCTGGTCCATGGCTACAGTGGCACCCTCCACTTTCTCTCTCTCTTTCTCTCTCCCCCTTCCCAGCCCTGTCAGCCTTCCCTGTGATCTAGTGACACCCTCCTCCCTCTTCCTAGCCACATCAGCCATCCCTGGGAGCTGGTGGGACCCACCTCCATTTCCCCAGCTTTGTCAACAGTCTATTGACATTGTGCATCCCTTTCTCTCTCTTTCTCTCTCCCCATCCCTATCTGTAGTCCCAGGTGAACTGGCATCATCACCTTCCCTCATAAAGCCCCTGTAGCCTTCCTTGAGACCAGGTGGCACCCACCTCAATCTCCTCATTCCTGTCAGCAGTCCTCAGACTTGGTGGCATCATCTTCTTCCCATCCCCATCTGTAGTCCTGGGGGAACTGGCAACATACCCTTCTTCTTCCCAGCTCTGTCAGCCTTTGCTTGGACCTCGTGGTACCAACTTTCATCTCCCCAGCCCAGTCAGCAGTTTCCTCACTTGGTTGCATTCCTTTTCCTCTTCCCATCCCGGTCAGCAGTCCTGGGCACCCAGCATCCTCCTCTTCCCTCTCTCCAGCCTTGTCAGCTTTCCATGGGACCTGGTAACACTTGCCTCCATCTCCCCAGCCCTGTTTAGCAGTCTCTGGACCTGGTGGCATCCCCATCCCTCATCTCACCCCCTTCAGCAGTCCTGGGGGAGCTGGCATCATCCCCCTTCCCTCTCATAGCCCTGTCAGTCTTTCCTAGGTCTTGGTGGGACCCTCCTCCCTCTCCCCAGCCACATCAGTCTTCCCTGGGACCTGGTGACACTTGCCTTCATCTCCTAAGCCCTGGCAGCCTTCCCTGGGACCTGGTGGTACCCACTTTCCTCTCCCCAGCCCCACCAGCAGTGCCTGTTGACCTGGTATCATTCTTCCCTTTACCCAGTCCAATCAGCATTATCTGGGACCTGGTAGCACCTGCCTCTGTCTTCCCAGCCCAGTTAGAAGTCCCTAGACCAGGTGGCAACCTCTTCCCTCTCCCCATCTGCATCAGCAGTTCCGGGTGACCTGTCATGATCCCCTTCTACCTCCCCAGCACGTCAGCCTTCCCTGGGACCCAGTTGCACCTGCCTGAATCTCCCCAGCTATGTCAGCAGTCCTTGAACCTGGTGACTTCCCCTTCCCTCTCTTTATCTCAGTCAGCAGTCCTGGGGGGCCCCAGGCATCATCCCTTTTCTTCTCTCTCCCCCCGTCATATTTCCTCGGGACCTGGTGGCACCCATCTCCATTTTGACAGTCATGTTACCAGTCTTTGAACCTTGTGGCACCAGCCTCCATCTCCCCAGCCTTGTTCTTTTTCATTTACATACAATTACAAGGGTAAAATTAACCTTGTTGACAGAGCATTTTTTAATATTTACTTAACCGAGCACTTGTACAGAGATAAGATTGCTGTTGATGGCCATTTCCAAAGATGCATTCTTTTTTGTAAGCACCACTGTTTGGGAAGTCTGATTGCAAGAAACTCTTATGCCCAACACTTGAAAAACAGAATTAAAGAATAACATTTACAATAAAAATCTTGTTTGTAAGAGAGAAAATGTTCATAACATGTCCCGTTACAAATGAGATTGTGATACTTCATTCCCTGTTACAAACAGGATTATGCGTGATATCGTAAGTCAACCTGGGTCTGAGGAAGTAACTTCCTCTTGAAATCATTTCACATACAAAAAGACTTTGTCTGGGCTGGCTTAGCCAGAATGTTTATACATAGATACATAGACAGTGTTGACAGATAAGGGCCTACGGCCCACCTAGTCTGCCCATTTGAGCTTGTAAGTTCACTTTATGTTTTCCTAGAAGTCTGTTGCCCCTTAACCCTGACCTCCAAAATTCCTTTATGTCTATCCCATGGATTCCTAAATCCCATGATTGTTTCAACCCCCACCACTTCCTTTGGCAGGGTGTTCCACTTGTCCACCACCCATTCTGTGAAGAAATTCTTCCTCACGTTTCCTGTGACTCATCCTCCCTCCAACTTCACTCCATACCCTCTAGTCCTGGAACATATTTTTCACTTTAGAATAGTGTATTCCTGCACCCTGTTCCTCCCTGTAAGATACTTGTATGTCTCTATCATATCCCCTCTCTCCCTCCTCTCCCTCCTCTCCTCCAGGGAGTACATATTTAATTCCTTCAACCTGTCCTCATAGGACTTGTGATGCAATCCGTGTACCATCTTTGTTGCCCTACTCTGAACCTTCTCTACCCTGTCTATGTCCTTACATAAGTAAGGTCTCCAGAACTGTATACTGTACTCCAGGTGGGGCCTCACTAGTGTGTTGTATAGTGGAATTATGACCTCCCTTTTCCTGCTGGTTATGCCCCTGCCTATGCATCCCAGCATCCTATTTGCTTTACCTGCTGCCTTGTCACACTGTTTCCTGGTCTTGAGGTCATCAGAGATGATAACCCCAAGATCTCTTTCCTGCTTGGTGCATGCTATATCCTCACCCCCCAACTGATATATTGTGCCAGGGTTTTTGTGCCCCATATGCATTACCTTGCACTTCTTTGCATTAAACTTCAATTGCCAAACTCCTGACCATTCTTCAAGTTTCTGCAGGTCCCTTCTCATTCTGTCTACACCCTCTGGTGTGTCTACTCTGTTACAGAGCTTTGTGTCATCAGCGAACAGGGAGATTCTGCCTTCTAGGTCCTGTGCAATGTCACTGATGAAGATGTTGAATAGGACCAGTCCCAGCACAGATCCCTGTGGTACCCTACTGGTCACTCTTCCTTCTGTGGAGTGACAGCCATTTACCACCACCCTCTGTGTCTTGCCACACAGCCAGTTACCTACCCACCACACTACTGTCCTGCCCATACCCATATTACTGAGTTTGTGTAATATTCTTCTATGTGGCACCGTGTCAAAGGCCTTGCTGAAATCCAGATAGGCCATGTTCACTGCCCTCCCCTGATCCACCTCCCTAGTTACCCAGTCGAAAAATTCAATGAGGTTGGTCTGACATGACCTCCCCCTGGTGAAACCATGCTGCCTTGGGTCCTGTAGTCCATTGAAAACCAGATGTTCTACCAATCTCTCCTTCAGTCGTGCTTCCATGATCTTCCCCACTACCAAGATGAGGCTGACTGGTCTGTAGTTCCCCGCTTCCTCTTTGTTCCCACTTTTGTATAAGGGGACTACATCTGCTGTCCTCCAGTCTTTGGGTACCTCCTCTATTTCCAGTGATCAGCTAAACAGGATTGCCAGCAGTTCAGCCACCACCTCTCTTAGTTCTTTAAGGACCCTGGGGTGCAGCCCCATCTGGCCCCATTGCTTTATCAACTCTTATTACTTCCAGTTCCTTCAGGACCCTTTCTCGTGTAAAGGGACTTGTGTCCATTTCTGCACCATTCCCACCCCTTGTACTCCCTTCAGAACCATTACCCTCCTCTTCCTCAGTAAAGATTGAGCAGAAATACCTGTTCAATATGTCAGCTGTACTGTTGTCATCCTCCACATGGCCCCCATCCTCCCCCTTCAGTCTCACTATCCCTCCCTTCGCCTTTTTTTTTTCACTTATGTACCTATAAAAGGTTTTGTCCCCTCTACCCACTGATTTTGCAGTGTGCTCTTCTGTCTGAGCTTTGGCTTCCCTTACTGACCTCCCTGCCTCCCTTTGCTTCTCCTGGTACTTCTCCCTATCCCCTTCTGCCTGTGTCTTTTTGTATTACCTGAATGCAATCTTTTTGGCTTTCACTTTCTCCGCTACCTCCTTGGAAAACCATAATGGCCTCCTCTTCCTTTTCCCCTTGCTAACCTGCTTAATGCATAATTATGTTGCTCTTGTAATCCCCGTTTTAAATACTGCCCACTGTTCCTCAACCCCGGATTCCTGCCATATTCCCCTTAATGCCTCTTTCAAGCATCTCCTCATTTTCTCAAAGTCTGTCCCACTAAAATCCAGGATACGTGTTTTTGTGTGGTTTGGTTCTGCTCCTTCTGTGATTTCAGACCACGATGACTGGTGGTCACTGTTCCCCAGGTGCTCCCCCACTGTTACCCCATCACACTGTCCCTGTTTTTGAGCACAAGATCCAGTATTGCCTTCTGCCGAGTTGGTCCCATGACCAGTTGCTTGAGGAAGGCACCCTGAAGGGAGTCCAGGATAAATCTGCTCCTGGTTGATGCTGCTGCTGGGATGCTCCAGTCCATGTCTGAAATATTGAGGTCTCCAACCAGCACTACCTCACCCTTGTATGCCATCCTTTGGATGGCTAGCATCAGCTCCCTATTTGTTTCTTCCTCCTGGGCTGGTGGTCTATAGTCCACACCTATGTGGATGGCTGGCCCCATTTTCCTTTCCAGTTTAACCTACAGTTTCTCTCCCCCATTTTGTTCCTCCTGGATCTCTGTGGTCCTTATGTCATTTTTCACATACAGTGCCACTCCTCCTCTCTTCCTACCTGCCCTGTCTCTTCTGAATATGTTGTAGCCGTGTATGGCCATCTCCCAGTCATGATTATCATTACACCAGGTTTCTGTGATGGCCACAATGTCCAGGTCTGACTGCACCATGACAACCTTCAGATCCTCCATCTTGTTGCTAAGGCTCCTGGCATTGGCACACATGACTTTCCATGATTTGACCTCCCTAGACTGTTTAGCTGTTCTACTCCAGCCCTTCCTTGGTTGTCCTTTATCCCTGGTTCTCCTTGCTGTCTGCCCTTCTGTTGAATTTTGCCCCTTTTCTCCCTATCCACCTCTTGGGTGCTTATCTCCATCTTTTGCACGCTACTTTGGAGAGATATACACTCCCCCGGTTCACTGGTTACACTGCTAGCTGTCAGGGGTGGGCAATTAGGTACCCTCCTTGCTGGCCTGCCACCCCCCTTGCTAGTTTAAATGCTTGTCAGTGTAGCATTTAAACTGATCATTGAGTGCTTGGATACCCCTCCAGGATGGATGCAGGCCATCAGGTTTGAATAAGCTTCCATCCCTCCAGGTGGGTCCCAGTCACCAATGAATCCAAACCCATCCTCACAGCACCAGTTCTTTAACCATAAGTTAAAGTTCCTGGTGCATGCAACCCTATGCTCTCACATGCCTCTTGCAGGTAGTACTTCAGAGAAGGTGACAGGAGTAGCTACTTGCTTGAGATCCCTCCCCAATTTCCTAAACTCTTCCTGAACTTCCTTTGGCTCCCCATTTGCCAGCTCATTAGTACCTAGGTGGATAATGACATCCAGCTCACCCTCTCGTCTTGACTTCCCAGTGATCCCCAGGAACTTTCTTCCATCCCGCCATGCTGTGGCACCTGGTAGGCACCTCATCTCCCTGTTCTCCCCCTCCTGTGTTCCTAGCTGGATCCCTGTTATGATGGAGTCCCCCACCAGGATTCGCTTCTTCCTCCTCTGGGGTCCACTGCTGTCCCCACTGAGGTCACCTCCTTGGCTAACCTCCACACCCTTTCCTTCCACTTCTCTGGGCACCTCTATTTGGTTGTCCCCATTTGCCAGTGTGGCATATGAGTTCTTGAGTGGAATAGGATCTGGGATGTGCCTCTGCCTGACCACCCTAACCCTCCCTGAGCCCACTGTCATCCAAGTGTTCTTCGATCTCGGCATCCTTTGAGGCAGCAGCATTGGACTGGGTGGTCTCTGGATAGGGATGATAGTACTCCTGACCCAGTTTATATCCGCTCTGAGTCTGGCTACCTCATCCTGTAGTCCAGAGAGATGCATGCAGATAGGGCAGCACCTCAGTGTCCAGAAGGTCTGCCTGAATATGGCTGCCCCACAGCCACTGCATTGCACCACTCCCCACATTATACTGCACTTATACTGCTATTCCAGTACTTGTCTGTTACTGAAGCTCTCCTAGTTCCCTTTTTATTAATTTACTGTCCTAAAAATCCTGCCACTGATCCTCAGATACTTTAAAAAAAAAAAAATGAGTCAAAACATCTGTCCTGCTGAGGGTGGGCTTCTTCACCCTTATGCACCTTCTACTCCAAAACCCCTACTATCCCCCGTGCTTAGCTCCTGTCAATCAGATTTAACAGGGCATACAATTAAGAATTGGAGGTGGGGGGAGGTGAAAATTTACAGCAATTAAAGGCAGCAAAGAATAGACCACCACTACAAGCACACCAAACTAGATTTTAAATTGTCAGTAGCCCAAAAACAATTCTAAGTAAAGACAGCAAAGAAATTACAGTGCCACTAAAAGCCCACAATCTAAGTTTAAAACAAAAATAGCAATGAACGGTTACTGTAAAGCACTGAAATGAATCTGTGTCCTTCCCCGTCTGGCTTCTTCTGAGAAAACAAAAATCATTTGCTACCTCAACTCTGACTAAGCCCCACCTCCAGTTATCATGTAGCTGAAGTCAGAGGTCAGACAGTTAGCACCCCTCACCCAAACTGCAGGGCAAGTCTGACAAGCCAAGACTAAATTTGAGAGGAGAAGGGAAAAAGATTCATTCTGGAAAAGGAGGGGGTAGCTCCAGTAAATTAGTCTTTGAGCTGTATACTTGCGCAGACTAGATAGACTGAAATGGTCTGTTTCTGCTGGCATTTTTGTATGTTCATAGGGACAGATTGTTTTCAGGAGGTCCCCTGTTACAAATGGTAATACAATAAATCTGTCCCTGTTATAAATGAGATACAGCATTCAGGACCTTTTAAAACACATTTTTGGCAGTCTCACAAAGTTAACTGCAAGACTGTAAATTACTAAGCTTTAGACCCTCTTGATCACACATTCAGTTCTTTCTATTTGCTTTGCATTTTCGGCACATAAGAGGAAGTGGTGGTTAGTAAAACAATACCCTTTTGCCATCGTCATAAAGACTGGTCCTTTTTCGACATTATATTATTTATTTCAATGGCAGTTATTTACCATATGGTAAATGTGATGCCATACAAGAGGGAGGTAATAATCCCTCTTTACAAGACACCGGGTTAGGCCCCATCTGGAGTACTGCGCGCAGTACTGGAGGCCACACCTTCACAGGGACATTAACCAAATGGAGGCAGTCCAGAGACTGGCAACCAAAATGGTGCAGGGACTGCATCAGAAGACATATGAGGACAGATTAACGGAGCTCAATATGTATACCCTAGAGCAAAAGAGGTAGAGAGGTGATATGATCGAAACATTCAAACACCTTAAGGGTATTAACAAGGTGAAAGAGTCTAGCATGTTTCAATATAAGAAAAATAGCAGGACAAGAGGACACAGCATGGGATTAGAGGAAGGCCGATTAAGGGGTAATGTGAGGAAGTTCTTTTTCACAGAAAGGGTGTTGGATGCATGGAATGGCCTACCTCAGGAAATGGTGGCTATGAATACAGTGCAGGGCTTCAAACAGGCATGGGACAGGTCCAAGGGAGCAATACAGATGAGTATGAATAGATAGGCCTCTGACAGAGCAAAGGCCGATGGCACATTTATAAGGTAGATAAAGAAATGGGCAAACTGGATGGGCCTTGTGGTCCTTATCTGCCGGCAACTTCTGTGTTTCTATAATGAGGATAAAAACACTGGCCAGTACTCAAATCTCATAAAAGGGACGGATCTGCTAATTCCGTCCCCTGTTACAAATGAGATTGCCCTTTCAATGTCTCCAGCCACGTTCCCAGCCTGTTACAAAGACAGTGACTGAGCACATAATGCAAAGCTGGCATTTTACTCGAAGGAAAAAAACCCGCACAGCTAATTTGTTTGTAGACCTTCCTTGAGCTGGACCAGATCATGATTCAGAGTGAAAAAATAAGTCTGTGAACCAACCAGCAATCTATATAAGGTCCCTTTCTGTCACACTTTATTTGGTCAGTGATCCTTTGGCTTCTGTGCCCCTAACTGGCTCAGCTCCCTCCCAGGTGACCTACTGACAGACACCAAACTAGATCCTTTCAAATTGAAACTCCGCTCATATCTTACTGACCTAAAGAAGTGCACTTGCCTGTGCTAACCAGTCTTTTTTGTCCTCAGTCAGGCCTGATTGCCTCTGGTCTCTAACCTCCTAGTTGTTTCCCATCACCTCCTACTACCTGTACCCAAGCTAACACATTTCCCACGCTCCCTCTTACTCTACCTTCCTTCCACCCTGGTGCATTTTTAATAATTCCCATCCTCTTCTCCCTACCTCCATTTTTCGCTACATCCCCCCTACCTCCACTCCCCCCTCCATTACCCTTCCCTCCTTTTCTGACAAAGGATACTGGCTTTACTGGTTTCCCACACTATACCTGATTGATCTCCCTTCTCCTTTGTTACTATTTATATCTTGTTATTGAATTTCCTTCTCCAGTTATAAACTTTGTGTTGTACTAAGTAGCTTTATGCTGAAATAACTGTTGCTTTGTATGTGAATATGTTACTGTTTATTGTTAACACCATCTTATTCTTTGTAATTTGTGTATGTTCTGAGCTTTGTTTTTAATAAACGTGGAACCTTGGTAAATGAACTATTAGCTCAACCTCAAAGGTTGTAATCCGAGACTGCAATAAATAAATAAAATAAATAAAAAAACTTGCCACATGTAACACAGGCTCCCATTTGTAACAGGCAGGTTAGATGACACAAACAATGCAGGCACTAGCATTTGAATGCTGAAATTATGGGGAAAATATGTTTAAAGGCTAGGAAAACATTATTTTAATTGGCTAGAAATTAGTCAGTAATATCTGGTTCTTAATGCATACTCCACAGCCAGTTTGGTGAGCGTTACAAACGTAGATGGGGTGTGGATGGAATGGAGTACTTGGGATGGACTGTAAGCTGCAGCCCAAGAATAACCCCAAACACAGGGATGTACGTTAGGTAGTAATTATAATTTTTTCGGCGGGAGGGTTCAGATGCCTCGAATCTCAATGGTCTTGTTACTTAAGGTGCAATATCACGTGTGTAATCTAAGGGGACAGATACAGTTACATACATGGTTTGAAATTTTCACAGTGTTTTTTTACAAAATGGCAAGAAATAAACACTCACACACAAAGATGCTATAAAATAGTGCTTATTTGCAAGGCAAAAACAGCAGTTTGAAATGCGACATCATTTAGGCGGATTGAAGCAAACAATACAAAAAGCATGGTGTCGATATGTTCCACTCACATGAAAAACTCGGGACAGTTCTGAAAATTCTATCATTAACATTTATTGCTTTATGTTGCATGACTAATATTATTTATGCTAGCCTCCAAGTGAAGGAGTAAGCTGCAGGGCATTTCCTTGCCATTTTAAATTAATATTTGTGGGGCTAATGAGATGCAAATTAAGTGTGGTGAAAAAGTATCCATTTAGTGTGGATGGATCCAGCAAATACCTAACACCAAAGTGTGAAGAACAAGCCAATTCACACACCTCACGTGTCCTGTGACATCATTTGGAATGAAACTGAAGCTCAAATGACTGAATGGTGTCATAGCAACCACGAGGTGTGTGAACCAATAAGTTCTTCAGACTTTGGTATTTTTTATAGTACAAACATTGGCACATTTTTAAGCATTTACATTTTTTTATTGTTAAACACTTGCATTTTTTTACTACTGGAGACAGTGCTGGTGAGTAAGTGTTTTCAGAAGTGAAAATAGTTTGACGGTGTGCGGTTCTGATTAGTGCAGCTGAAATCACAGCTGAGCTCGTACTCAAGGTTCCAAGTTGCTCTTAACATTCTGAAAAAATTGTTTGTAATGTAGGCTAAGAACAACTTTTTCAAACTGCAGGAAAAATATGCCTACTGTGTGTTATAAATTGAATAAAGTGTGGGGTGGTGTGTGTAGTGAGAAGTTTACACACACCCAAGGGGTTAGATGCTACATAAACCCCGAGAGTGAAGCTCCAGGAGTTTGTGCAGGCATCTAACTCTGAGAGTGTGTGTGTAAACTTTGAGCTTACACACACCACCCCATGTTTTATTTTATATAATTGCCAGGTCTTTCTTTTTGGCCATAGCAATTATATAAAATAAAAATAAAAAAGGTGTTCCTGACTCCCATGCATCCATGATCATTTGAGCACACAGTCCGGATTTATTTTTATTTAATTAACATTTTTTCATTTATTTGTGCCTGCAGGTGAAACTTTAGTTTTTAATGTGTTGTTTTTTTTATTTTTGGTAACTTACTGCGGAGTCTGAGTGGCAGATCTGTCTGCTGTGGAGAAACGAGGCAGTCAGTAGTCCAGGAGGAAGAGCAGTGGCAGGTACATGCGCAGACCGAGGGAAAACCGTGTCCATTTGTGATAATAAACCCTTCTTTATTACGGCAAATAACACCACAGTTTTTCCTTGGTAAAAAAGAAGACCCATTAATTATAAAGAAGTTAATTGCAGAGAACATCTTTTGTGCTGTGTACACAGCCATCTTGAAGTTAAGAGGGCAGTAACACATGGCATGATGTGCTTTCATTGGGGGAATATAGGAACTGCTCTGGTGTAGCTGACAAGATGCAAGGGTAACTGTCATGCACACATTGTCAGTCAAAACTACAATAATGTCAGCACATTAACTTTTAAAGAGCAGCTGACAACACTCTTCTGTAGGTCAGGCTACTCATGGCAAGGTGTTGCTTGCCCAAGGACCGAAACTCATGAATTTTTTTAGTCAGGCATTAATGAGATATTTTATTTTATATAACGGGGGGCTAGACAAAAATGTACAGATAAATTAAATATTTACATTGCAGTAGGACCTGGAGTGATGATAAATTGTGAATCATCACTAGAGGTGGGTCATTACTTGAGGTTGGTCACAAAGGGGTTCTTAACCAATGGGAGAGCAGCTAGAATAATGCCTGATGACATCACAGTGACCTCTGCTGCACTCAAAACAAAGCAGTGAAATCAAATAGAAACAGTTCATTCTTCATGAAAAGAACTAATCTGAAAGTTTTACAATTTAAAAGACATTGTATAAATTGGACACACAATGGCCTCACTCACAATATGACATTTGAAAATGATCCTCCCAATTTTCGACTATGGTGACATAGTCTACAGCTCAGCAACTTAGTCTGCTCTAACCAGACTGCACACGATCTTCCACTCCTTTTGCCAGTTTGCTTTAGACTGTCCACCCCATACTCACCACTGTGATCTTTATACCTCTCTCTCCTTCCTCCCACTCAAAGCCAGATGCCTCACCCACTGTTCCTCCTTTGTCAGGAAGTTCTGGCTTGGCTCTCTCCCTTCTTACCTCTTGTCTATCTACCCACCCCCTCTCCTCCCATCTACTTCCTCTGGAACTCTGACTACCAGACCTTGGCTCTTCCTGCAAGATCATCCACGGCAGGTCAGTCTGCTTTCTCCTACTGCTTCCCTAAACTCTGGACCTCCCTCCCTCCCTTTAACCATCTGTTCTGCCCCATCCCCTTGATTGCTTTCCTCTCTTCTGTACAATTTTATTTCCCCTTCCTGCAACTGCATCTGACCACTTCTTTTGTCACCAGTGCTATCCCTCTCTCTCCCCCCCTCTATTCCACAGTCCTCCCCTAACCCCCTCCCCAATACCACAGCCCTAATTCCTATTCTTTTCTCCTTCTAACTGACTCTTTTACTTCACTCCCACCTGCACCCCTACTGGTACTTCATAGTAGGCCTGCAATCCAGAACACAGACTGGGTGTGTATCCAGCCATGCCTGGCTCTTGTGGGGTTTGCATCCCAAAGGTAAAAAGGTTTGCCTCTCCCCTACCTCCCTATTCTCTCTCTCATTACAGGCCTGGAAAGCAGTGCATGGACTCGGTGTGCACTGAGGCATGTCTGGCATTTATGGGGTTTGCATCCCAGAGGGACGAAGGCTTGCGTCTCCTTTACCTTCTCCCCTTCCCCTCTTCTCTCCTACCTTCCTCACTTCTTTCTCTGCTTGGCTCCCCCTCTGCTCCAAGGGAAGTGCCTCCTGTGCCTAGTTTTATCTTAATTATAATTTTGGAATATCATTATTTAATTCCTATGCACTGGTCATATGCTCTAAGCAATACCCTTAACAAAGAAACACTTACAACTGCAAAGCTTGGTCCCTTTAAAAGGCAATTCCGACTATTCCTCACATCTATCACTCAAATGTGACTGCCTCTCCTAAGTAACTGCCTCCTCATTTGACGATAGTCGTAGGTGACCTGTAACCTCCCCTAGAGCTCCACTTTTTTGGCACCAGTTTCCCCCACTCTTACCCCTTCCCCCCCCACACCACACTTCCTCTCCCACCCTCCCTCTCTAATGGCACTTTCAGATATGGGGTCCTCCAGCCCATCCACCTCGCACTTCTGCCACCCTCTACCCGCCAACAATGGCCCTTTAGCCTGCCTACTTCTTCCTGACTCCCTCCTACCATATACTAACTATATACTGTTCACCCTGAAACTTGTCTGAAGCTGGCTTATGTTGTCTCTCTCCATTTTTGGCTGTATAATAAATGCTTAGACATCTTTGTGTTTTTAAGACTATAACCATTGTTGACCTTTGTATGTATGTTACCCTACATCCTTTGACGTGGAACCTTTGTAAATCAGCAGTTCCTGCTCAAAGGTATTTGTAATCCTAGAGTTTAAAAATAAATTTCTAACTGTATATATCTGTTCTTTGTTATCTTGAATCTCTGTACAGTGTTGAACCTCATTTATTGTATTATATTGTTGTATAAACTTATTGTACTTAGCCACTTACCCCTCCTCCCAGGACGTATCTGGAGATGAGCTGTTCTAGCTCAATGTGCCTTTTCTGATGAAGCTTTTTCAAATAAATAAATACAGAATGACATTTATCATCACTTGTGAGGGGGCAGGACTTTCATAACTCGCTTGTGGCTCTGCTACTCATGAGTTGTGGTCTTGCTGCCTCACTCATGATGATAAGTGGCATATTCTGAGTCTGGCCATTGTGTATCACTTTTAACTTTACGAGTGATCCCGCTTCCATAGTGCCAAAAGCCGCTCAGCACCTGCTGCAGTCATGCCCCTAAAAACTGCGTTTTGATGACACTAAATGGTGGACAGGCTGCAGGGCTGATAACAGCAATAGATACTGATTGGGGGAGGGGGGAGCGGTGCCTTGTAAATGGATATAGTTTACTTTGTAGGTACTTACACGTTATGGGGAGTATGTAAATGTAATACTACCCCCCCTTAACATGTGTAAGTACATACAAAGTAAACTATATCCATTTGCAATGCACTACTCCCCCAATTACTACCTACTGCTGTTAGTAGCCCTACAGCCAGTTCCCCACTTAACACCATCAAAACAATGCTTTTAGCAGCATGACTGCGGTGGTCGTAGAGCAGCTTTTGGCAGTATGGAAGCTGGATCACTGGTAAAACTAATTAAATATCTCATTAAGGCCGAACTAAAACAATTCATAATAGGGGCAGTTTAGGTCCTTGGGCAGGCAGCTCCTTGCCATGAGTTGTCTAACCAGAGGTATCAGTAGCTCTTTAAATTGCTATGCTGACTGTACAAATTCACATGTGTATTACCCAATTAAAAATAACATTAAAACATCAGTCAGGCCGGTTCGTCGGCGCAGCTGTTGATTTCCGCCATGACAATCAAGCAATTCGGGTTCGAACAGACTGGTCGCTGGAGAGCCAGCCGGGAGTAGACTTGAGTGTCCTGGCGACTGCTCACCTTCTCCGGGGGGAGGGAGGGGACATGGCTCGCTGTCTGCTGCCTCCTGGCGGAGGCCGGGAGAGCAGCATCTTAAGTGAGCCACAACTGCACAAGGGGTGTGGTGAACGTCGGCTTGGCCTAGACGTTCATGGCACACCACGCCCCCGGGGAGAAAAGCAGAAATCCTGGCCTCCTGGTCAGCCGGATGATGGCTGCCGGCTCCTGCCAACTCGAGATGCCCTGACGCCTCAGAATCCACCTCAGCAGCACCCGGGGACTGATTGACTAGTGCACCGGCTTCCCCCTCCTGGCGCCTTCCCCCTCAGAGGAGAGGGGCCCATCCAGAGATGGGATACGCCGGGCCACCCCTGGGTTGGCTGCAATCTGAGGTGAGAGGAAGGGGGTCAGGGTGAGGGGGTCAGAGGAGTCATGAGCAGCCGGAAGAAGAGGCAGGCCAGGGGGCAAGTAAGGCACAAAAAAAAAAAAAAAAAACATCGGTCAGAATACTGAAGTTCATTTCTGTCCTACTGTCCTGTAGTGTACTAATTTCTAGAGTTAGGCTGATAGCGACTCTGTACCTATCAGCTTAACTAGGAGTACCACCAAATAAATTCAAAGCACATGCATCAGCAGCTCTCAAATGTAAATTAGTGTGCAGACATAGAAATGTAGAAATAATAGAAACATAGGCAGTGGTGGCAAAAAAAGACCATTGGTCCACCCAGTCTGCCCATAAACCCTAACATATCAGGGACCTATTGTCCACACAGGGTTCTAACCCACACTATCCTCCCCCATACTCTCTGTCCTACCGCTACCACCGCAACCATGAAGCCCTTCACTCTGTCCCAACTGTGTTTGAAACTATTGATTGTTTTGTCACCCATCTCATCAGCTGGCAAATTGTTCCATGGCTCCACCACCCCTTCCATAAAATAAAACTTTCTCACATACCTCTTGAATCCCCCCTCCCAGTCAGTTTCCACTTGTGCCCCTGTGTTCTTGATCTGCTACTTATACTAAACAGTTCCTCCCACTTTACCTTGTTCATTCCGACACAGTCAGTGTTAGTGGCTCAGTAGGTAGCACACTCACCTCTGAGGCTGGGAGATCAGAAGGCTGTGGGTTCAGTTCCCACATCTGGCACAGGGGTTAATATCCCAGTACTGACACTGTAGTGCAGCATGAGAGGGGTGCTGCACTTCTGAGGTGCCGTCCTTCGGATGAGACGTTAAACCGAGGTCCCATCTGCCTGGATTGATGGTAGTTCAGGTGGATGTTAAAGATCCCATGGCACTTATCGAAATGAGTAGGGGAATTTCCCTGGTGTACTGGCCAAATTTCCCTCATTCACTAAAAATACCACCAACATCTTCATCTGGTTCAAGGTCAGTTGGCATTCATCTGTATCCCCCTTCCCCAGGTTGTGCCTGAAAATAGGAAGGATTTGTCTAGTGCACTTACCTGGTCAACAAAAACTAAATAAATAAATAAATAAATTCCTTTCAGGAACTTGAAGGTCTCTATCATATCTCCCCTCTCTTGTCTGGCCTGTAGTGAGGACATGTTCAGTGCCTTGAGGCGATCCTCATAGGATTTGCCCTGCTGACCCTGAGTCATTTTGGTCACCCTACATTGCACTGTCTCCAGCCTGTCCTTATCTTTCCGTAGGTGAGGAGTTCAAAACTGGGCACAGTACTGCAGATGGGGCCTCACTAGTGATCTACAGAGAGGTAATAATACCTCCTTCCTTCTGCTGTCAGTGCCCCTTCCTGTCCACCCAAGCATCCTGTTTGCCTTACTGTAGGCCTTGCTACACTGGCTTGATTGTTTTAGGGAGTCTCTGATGTTGATCCCTAGGTCTCTTTCCTTAGAGGTCACGCACAGTGTTACATCTCCATCCAGTATGCTATCCTGGGGTTCTTGTTCCCTATGTACATCACCTTGCACTTTTTGGCATTGAATTTCAACTGCCAAACCTTTGACCACGTCTTCAACTTTTGCAACTCTTTCTGCATCTCCCTAACCCCCTCCTCGCTGTCTGCCTTGCCACAGAGCTTAGTGTCATCTGCAAAGAGACAAAGTTTATCCTGGATTCCTTCTCCCGTGTTGCTAATGAACATATTGAAAAGGACTGCACCCAGGACCATACCCCAGGCATAATACAATGAAAAAACAGTACTGCACGGCATTGTGAAACCAACAACTGCTGTGTTTGGACCACAGAGGATCATACTAAAGGAGATCATGGAGCTAGGAGGCAGGTCATGCCCAAAAATGCTCTGAGGAGCATGGTAAGATAGTGGGATCTGAGGTTGAATGTCTTACTTATATCCTTCAGATCCTCTATAGTCACTTCAGGGATTTGGTATCTGATTGGGTCCAAGTTGTATTGGAATATTATCCAATAGCACCTGGTATCTGAGAAATTAGTTTTACTCAGTTTGTCAAATACTATCTGAACAACACTGAAATGTTTTGCCGAGAAATGCTATCTGAAAGAAAGAACTGTTTGCTGTCATTTTGAATTACTGTAATATGCATTATTTTCTTTCCTAGATCAGAGCTGTTATCACTGTTAAAAACCTACAACTGTTACCATGAAGGCAGAAGTTTTCAGCTGAGGCACAGAGAGGTAGGACATTTTGGGATCTGTTTAAGTAAGCAGTAAGTCATGACAGAGTATGCATTAGACATTTCTAACGCACAGCCAGGGGCATACGGCAGTGCCTTCATTCGCTGACCATGCATTAGAAATGTCTAATGCACATCCCTGGAGTGTCTTATTGTGCTTATAAAATGGGGCACTGTAATGTACAAGCACTAAGAAAATAAAATTTAAAGTTTAAATAACCTAATATTAAAATCTTCCATGTGTTTTGTAGTAAAATAGTTCCTCCACCTGTATTATTGGCATATATTTTTTTTAAGTTTCTGCCTTTTGTTGTATTATGACCTCTATAGTTCTCTTTGTTTTACTGTGGTTACTAAGGTTTCCATGCCCCCTCCCCATATACACACACACACACACACACACACACACACACACACACCCATCCTTGCTCAGTTTCAATAAAAAGAAACATTTATATGAAATCCTTTTGTTAGCTTTTCATGAAGCTTCAATAGTAAGACTGAGTTGTGGAGCCAGTGAGCAAGTGAAGCTAAGTGAGCAGACTGAGTGAGCAGATGGCTGGGGGTGGTGGCTGAGAGCAAAGATGCTTGCAGTTGCGAGTTCTTCCACAACTCATTGCTTGAGACGGACAGGGATAAAAGTAAATGTTCTTTTTTAATAAGTCGATATGAGGAGTTCTATGCATTTCGAGATGAAACGTGATGAGCAGCTGTTTGAGATCATGGCGGAGTATTGCTGGCAAACTGCTGCTTTTAAAGAAGCATATTGACAGTGTGAAGGAACAGCTTAAGTGGTGCATTTCTTTGGAGGATAGCTGTTATTTAATTTCTAGATTTGTGCCAGTAAGTTACTGGATTTGTGCCAGTAAGTGTACTTGGTAGATGGTAGGAGACCGAAAGTTATACATATATATTTTTTTTGCGGTTCCCAAGAAACGAGCCATCCAAGTAAGTGAGAGACTTTTTTGGTGCCACGGGTAAGTAAGTGTCTTCAAGAGTAAAATAAAACTTTTATGTCAAGCACTTCAAGCTCTGTATTTCCAGTCTGTGGGAGGCTGATTACGATGTGCTGAATTTAGTTTTCTTTTTTTCTACCCTGTATTTATGCTCCTACCTTCCCCACATTGGCCCCTCTCTTTGGGGCCTCTATGATGACCAGCCCCGGAGCCCTTCCAGGAGATGCCCGCAGATATTGGTGCCCCACTTTTTATGACCCTAACCCACTGGATAACCCCCTGGCTGGGGTGGAAGAGTCCCCCTTAGTTCCCCCAGACACTTGGTGGAGCGTGCAGCCTGTGTATGGAGCCCCCCCCCCGGAATCTCCGAGTGCTGTCCTCTGAAGCCCTTCTACCGGTGCCGACATGGGGAGCATTTTCCTCTTTTCTCATCCCACCCCCTGAGCATCGGCTTGCAGTGAGAGCCAAGGAGTCAGGGGCATGCTGAGGCATGCTCTCCACTCCGGCTCTTGGCTGACACTCAACCCTTCCTTTCATGCTGCTTCCTCCAGCACCTACCACCTGGGCACCCCCAGTTGGTGGTATTGCATCAAGGCCTGTAGGTCCTCTCTCCCCAGAGAGGGAGAGCAGCTGTTGGGTGCTCACTCCTTCTCCCACCTGCTGACCCCCGGTGGCCTGTGCTTGTTCCTGAACCTGGGTCACCGGTGTGGTGGGAGATGTGGCGTCCAGTGCCTCAACCCTCAGCGCCACTGGGCCGGCTGTGCTGAATTTATTTAAATGACTTTGCTGGGTGAGAAGTATACGTTGCTGGGTTTATGAGGTGATGCGGGATAAAAAAATGATGGCGGTCATTAAAATTCTATCCAAAATGAAGATTCTTTTTTTTTTTTTTTTTTTTTATATTCCTGTTTATCCCTCCTACATCCCTACCAGAGCCACCCCGTCAGGAGTCGCCAATGAAGCCCATCCCTACCAGCATCCTACCTGTCAGCCTGGGATCCTCCATCCGGCCGCAGTTAGGGTGGAGCAGGACACCCCAAATCATTGTAGTTTTGTCAGGCTCCCTTGACTGCAGGCTGACACTGGCACATCAGGATCGGACTCAGTGCTCCATCTTCCTGGCTCTGGAGGGGTTTTTCCCTGTTCTGTAAGGGACATTGCCAGCCCCTTGACATCAAGGCACAAGCACCGACATCCGTAACGTTCTCCCCCTAAATGATGCAGCCCCTAGAGGTGATTGGTCTGCAGCCTCCGCCCTTGAACAATCAAACCCCCGAGGTGCAGACACACTGTCATGCCCCCAGCCTCCTCCAGAGGTCACGGCACACTGGGTTGGATTCCCCCCTACCCCGTTGTCGGACTCTCAGCCTTACTCCCCCCGGCTGACCCCTGGCTCCCTGAGTCCGCTTCCGAACCCGGGTCACTGGTGTGGTGCGAGGTGTGGCGTCCAGTACCTTAACCCTCAGCGCCACCGGGCCGGCCCAAAATGAAGATTCTGTATGGCACAAGGATTTTAAGGGGTTCTGTGTCCCCCTTGGCAGCACTTGTTTTTACCCATGCATTAGACAGAACTAATGCACAGGTAACAACCAATCAGAATGAAGGAGTTTTCTTACCCATTTCATAACCATCAACAGAAGTGCCCGTCATGTTTGGAGAGACAAGCAACAGGTAACTGTGTTGGAACTATGTCACTTAACTTGGCAGGATGTGGACCTGCCACAGCTTCAGTTCTTGAGTTTATACTTACGCTGTAACACTATAGTGGTCAGGGTTTACAAGGTAATAACTGGAGCAGGAGGTAACTACTGAGATATTTATTAACCCGCTGGTCCAATTATTGCCAAGTAAAGCTCACAACCACTACAGCTGTTATCACTAGGTCACAACTACTACAGCTGTTATCACTAGGTCACAACCACTACAGCTGTTATCACTAGGTTGCAACCACTACAGCTGTTATCACTATTACACTGAGAAAAAAAGAAATGAGGTTTTGAATTGGTGTGCCGAAATCACACTCCCTCTTTCTAGTGCTACACCACATTTGTGAGAAAACTGGAAATGTTAGGTGGTTGTAAATCATTGAGCAATTTACTACAGCCTTTAATTACTGTAATAGGGTAACTTCAACTGTGTACTTATGGTTGCAGTAAATAAAAAATCAAGTCAAAATTGTTGATTGGACCTACAAAACTGTTGCAGATGTGGAACTATTTGGCGGTTAGGTAGGCAAGAGACCCGTTTATTATCCAGTGTTTACTTGCTAGGGATTGCTTGAATGTGCACATTTTGATTATTGGTGACCTAAGAAGAAAAATACAAGCAAAATGCTGCAAGCAGGGATTTTAAATAACCATATATGAATAAATATTTCTGGAGTTACAGTGATGAAATGAAACTCCTGCTTAAGGTGGACTGCATGTGAAGGCAGTCTTGCAGATAATTACAGTAACCCGATGTGATGTGTTGAAGGGGGCTCAACGTGTACTGTGTTGAGGACAGAACAGGGTGGGGGACATGACTGAGACCTTCAAGTACCTTAAAGGTATAAACAGAGGGAGCACCGTGAGCCTCTTCAACCTTAGTGGAAACAAGACCACTGCGGGTAACAGTCTGAAGGTGGTGAGGGGGCAGGTTCAGGAGGGAGAAGAGGACAGGGTGGTAGCTAAGTGGAGTGCATGGTCGGAGGAGGTGGCATCCCCAAAAATGGTGGACAGCTTCAGGAGAGGTTAGGACAGGGTGAGGGGGGAATGTTGCGGGGGGAGGGGGTATTTGAAAGGGGTCAAGGGGGATATGGGGGCAGTTCCCCTTGTAAACACAGTGGGAACTGCACACTCAAGCAGATTAGATGGACCATAAGGCCTTTATCTGCTGTCACATTTTTTGTGTTCCTATGTGAATCCAGTAGGGTAAATGGACTGCATGTGGGAGTAGTGCCTTACAGGGGATGGGATGCACAGCAGGGTTCCAAATTCATATGTGCTTACCCCAGTTCCTATTTTGTAAACATTTCTTTTCTTGATTTCTGAATCCTTGGGGCTGGATTTTAAATGCATGACACATTCTGAGCAGAGCTTGCATCAAAGCAAATGCTCCCAAATGTTTGCAGACTATTTTCAAATGTTTTGACATATTTGCAACATTTTATGCATGTTACAGCAGAAAGATTATGCATGTTTCACTTTTTTGGTGCACATGTCATTTTCACTGCACAGCTTGTGGCTCTTGTGGCATGAAGTTAGACCATCAGTTTTGTGGCCTTAACAGTCTTTTGTTCCAAGTAGCACACGTGTGCTTCAAATGTGCTGCAGACGTCTGACAGCAAAGACCCTGGGGCTGGATATTCAAAGAGCTGCACCACGTTTGAAGCGCAGTTGCGCTACTTGAGACATACCATAACTGTTAGAGCACATAAATGGTGGCCTAATGCAAGTGCTGCAAGTTGTGCAGCAAAAATGACACGTGTCAAAATAGTGACACGTGTCATTGTGTTATTGGAAAGTGTGGCAATTGTCGCAAATCCATCCAGAAAGCATTTTGATATGGAATAGCCATCTCCCTGACCCTGATCATATAGCAGAGCAATGTTTATACTCTTTGTTTGTTGTGACCCCACTTAGTTAGCTTGCTTTGATTCCAGTTTGGATGAAGTTACTGTTACAGTTTCTTTTTTCCTGTGCATATTTTAAGCTGCATGTAACTATTCCTGCTGGATTGTGTTCATCTTCTGACTGCTATTATCCTCCTTGGGACCCCTGGAAAATGAGATGCAGTATCTCATGGGGTTATTCCAATTGGAATAATTTCAACTAAATTAATATCGGTAAATAAAACTGCCCAGAACTGTTTTGGCAGATTTAACAGGACACGGTCTGCGTCCAAAACTGGGAATTGCATCTGTGTCACGTGTTTTGAAAATCTAGCCTCTGGTCTTTAAAACATGCTCTGTAGGTACCCCCTCCTCCTTATTGCACCACTGTGGATGCGCCAACCATTGACATAGTCAGTTGCAATCAGTCAGTAACTCCTGGCATAAGTACTGCTATTTGCATAAATTGCTACTTCAAGTAAGGATTAATCCACAACAGAGCGTGGGTCTGTCAGGGATTAATGTATGGCTGGGGGGGTGGGGATTGGCCTCGTGGATCCAACCACAGAACTCAGGCATTGTTAGTGGACAGTGCACACGTCCATCAGTGATTCATCCTTACCTCAGAGGGCACAGAACTCAAGCATTGTTAGTGGACAGTGCACACATGCATCAGTGGTTCATTCCTACCTCAGAGGGCACAGAACTCATGCATTATGTAAGTAATAATACCCAACAGGGTGGGCGTTATTGGGATATAACGGACTGCCCAGGGGCATAATGAGGCCCGGCCTTGCAGGCGAGAGGGCCTTATAGGCTCCAAGGTCTATAACCACACCACCCTGGAGGGTATTATTAATTTAGAAAATGGGTTTCCATTATTTTTTTTAGATACTGTTTTGATTTAAAAAAAAGAGTGTTAAATGTTATTAAAAATGAAGAGAAATGTGGGTTTTGTAAAATAGTTCCTTGCCACTAGAGGGTGCTGCTGTTTTTGACAGGAGTTTTTTTGTACTGGAGTGTCACTTTTTTATTGGTAGGAAGGGAAAATGTTGGTTTAAATTTTTGCGGTCCCTTGTTTATGTGTTCGGGGTATGTGGATAGATATGGTTTTGGATTTGAGAGAGAAAGAGAGAGAGGATCGAAAACGATACAGAAATGAATGTTAGCGTGGTCGGGAGACTGAAATGAAGTGATTCAGAAGAGGAGGACAGATGCGAGTCAGGAAAGTGTTTTATTTAAGAAAAAAAAACCCAGTTTGCTGTTTTGTTGCTGTTTCTTTTGTGGGGGGAGTGTGGGCACAATGAACGCGACTTGCAAATGGAGTGGCCGGTAACAGAAAGTAAATGAGTGAGCGCAGTTGGCAGACTGGCCGAAATGTTGTTGGTGGTGGGTGAGAAGTGAAGTACAGCGTTAAGTTTAGGAAATATGTGAGGGAGATAAAAAAAAAAAAAAAAAAAAAAATTGGAGCAGTATTTTGTTTTTGCCGCGGTTTCTGTTGAAGGCGAGCGTGGGCAGAATGCAACGTGGGTTGTCGGGGAGCCGCTCGCTTGGCGAGTCAGAGAGAAATGGCGCTGGTGAGATTTAAAATTCGGGGTGCCCAAGGATAGTCTTGGTAATAGGGCATCCCGAATTGGCACTTTTTCTGAGCAGGTGTTTGAACCAATCAGGAAGCGAGTTTGAATTTACCCATTATCTAATAGTGGACAGTGTACACATCCGTCAGTGGTTCATTCTCACCTCAGAGGGCACAGGACTCAGGCATTATTAGTGGACAGTGCACACATCCATCAGTGGTTCATTCTCTCCTCAGAGGGCACATAACTTTTTGGTGACCATGAATCTTTAATTTTGTCTCAACAGAGTACACGGAACATTTCATTTTTTACAGTGGGTCAGCAGTGGGTGACTGTGTCAGGTAACTAGTATCAGAAGCACTAAGGAAACCTCTGGCTAACAAGCTTTTATATAGAGCGCCAGCAAGCAGATGATCAGCCCAATGTAACATCCAGCTGTTCTGGCAAAAAACAAAGTTTAACAGCTGACACTCACAAGAGCGCAATCAGAACGTACTGTGATTTCCCTGACTGATTCACCATGCTTACAGCACTTTTAATGGGAGTCAAGAAGAACATTCATTATAAGTGAATTTTCATTATAATGGAGTTCATTATAGTGAGGGAGCATTATACTATGGAAATAAACCTTGTCCGTGAGCTGTCTAAAGCGTCGTGCTCAGCACTGAGCCAGCCTCTACTGTAACTGGTGTGTAACGTATAAACTGGCTTACTACTGACACGAAATCCATGAAAATTGGCTGTCATTAAGAAACTGGGTGCCACTTACGTCACAGTCGATTGGCGCAGACACCTTGCGTCAAAGATTTCCTTTTGAAAACTGAGCCCAATATCTCAAGTCTGAGATTTGGGAGGGCTGGAGAAAATTGATACCACTCCAAGAGAGGGGACTATTTACAGATTACTTCACAAAAGAAGGGCATGCTAGGTAGAACGGTTTGGCACACTGGATCCTAAATATGGAATCAATAAGAGCACAGATCGGATACAAATATTTAGAATATTTGCACCTGGCATTTACCAGCACAATGGTTTGTAGTTATGAGCAGCATTTAGGTCTTCATTTTTCACTACACCTCACCCTGCAAGGCCCTATACAGATCAGCCCTGGCTATCTGTCAGACATCTTTACACCTGCCAGTCTGGTACACTTCCTCTGTTCCTCCACCAAGGGCCTCCTGGCGGTTCTGAGGACCAGGCTGAAAACCTCGAGTATTTGTTCATTCAGGGTAGCCGGCCCAGTTCTCTGGAACTCACTGCCAAGATCTCTGAGGGAGGCTCCATCGGTGGAGGTGTTTAAGAGGGGCCAGAAGACCTATTTTTAGTGAGGCTTTTTTTGAATATTTATAGTGGTTTTATAGTGATTTTAAACCGCTTTATTTATATTAATTTATTGTATGTTACTTATATATTACCCTGTCTAACCATGCTTCGTTACTGTGAGGCACCCAGAGCCTCCGGGATTGGGCACCAAATGAATGTGTGGGGGTCAGTGTTCTATGGATTCCCATCCTAGTCCCTAATCACTCTGTAGATCTAGGGAGTTAGAGGTAGGGAACACATTGTTACCACAATGAAGTGTTCTTCCTAAGATTCTTGTTAGCAATTAGGGCTAAACAGTTGGTGGCAACATTGGTCTTGTGCAGATGGGGGTTTGAAGAGTACACATCAAACAGGGACTCAAGGAGATTGCTACCTCTTTGTTTTCCCTGAACTGGGTTCTGATATAGGAAGGAATCAGGTACTTTAGCCATTAGGCCATTATTGTCCTGCACAATTTATATTTTATTTTATTTTTATTTTATTGAAATCTAGGATTACAAATACCTTTGAGCAGGAACTGCTCATTTACAAAGGTTCCACGTCGAAGGAATGGGGGGGTATACATATATACTAAGGTCAACATAATAATACATAGTTACACAATAAAAGAAGTAAGAGACTGAGGCTTAGGAAATTCCAGTAATTCAAAATGTGCCAAATGTTAGGTAGCATGACATACCAGCCAAGGGCAATCTTAGAAATAAGCACTGCAGGTGAGAGGGAAGGAGGTATGCAGGCAGGAAGGCCATTGTCGGAGGGTAGAGGGTGAGGGTAAGAGCTCTAAAGGGGAGGGAGGGGAGAGATAAAAGTCAGAAAATGCCTGAGGGGGGAGGAAAGGGAGAGGGGGCAAGGGGGTAGGCAGATAGAAGGGGGCAAGGTGGGGAGAGGTAGCTGTCAAGACTGAAGTGATAACATACTCAGCTGATGAAGTAAATAAATTTTATATTTATCAAGGGCTAACTTGAACTGGTTCATGGCTTCACTAGAAACCACTGCACTTAGTAAGGCATTCCACACTGAGTCACTATACATTGTGAAAACCATACCCCTCTCAGGTTTTTGTTGTATTTTTCACCTATAAGTGGATACTGGTGGCCCCAGTTTGTAATTATATTAGGTCTTCCCTTTAAACCTTAACATTTCCACGTGTCAGATGCCCGGCATGCCCTATAAATCAAGCACATATCCTCACGATCTCTCCTATACTGCAATGAGTACAGACCGAGTTCTCGCAGTCTGTCTTCATAGGGGAGGCCCTCCAAGCCTTTTACCCACCTTGTCGCCAGTCTCTGGACCCCCTCCAAATGCCTCATATCTTTTTTCAGTCTGGGTTGCCATACACAGCCAGCATACTCCAAGTGGGGTCTAACAAGAGACTGATAAAAAGGCACAATCACATCCCTTTCCCTGCTTTTTATATTCCTCATAATTTTGGCCAAAATGCCATGGGCTTTTTTATAGTAACTGTACAGTGGTGAGTAAACTCTAGATCTTTGTTGATTCATTTTCCTAGGACTTTTTCTACATCTGTAGATAATAATCCAACTCCATTTATACTATTTGGGGTTGTTCCTTCCTAAATACATGACTTTACACTTTGCTAGGGTAAACTTTAATTTTTCCCCCACAGCTGCTCTATATAGTTGATTGATATTGTCTTGGAATTGTTTTGCTTCCAATTCATTAGTTACTGCTGCACGAAGTTTCATATCATCTGCAAACTTAGCAAGCCACACATTGACATCACAATTTATAGATGAGTCAAATATATTAAACAAAACCGGGCCCAGTACAGACCCCTGTGGGACTCCACTGGGCACCAGGGACCAATCAGACATTTGCCCCTTTATACAGACCCGCTGTTTCCTATCAGCCAACCAAGCAGCAATCCATCTAACAACATAGAAATCCACACCCAGTTCCCCTAATGTGACAAGAAATTCCTGGTGTGACACAGTATCAAATGCCTTATCGAAATCGATGTACAATACATCCACTGGTAAATTGCTGTCCAGAGCAGCACTTACTGTATCAAAAAAGGACAATAAGTCGGTCACACATGACCTACCCCTTGTAAATCCATGCTGTCTGATATCCACATGTCCCTCTTCCCTTATATACCTTCCTATGTATTCCTTAACAATAGACTCCAGTACTTTACTAATTATGCTAGTTAGGCTGATGGGGCAATAATTTAAACAATCTGTTTTAGTCCCCTTTTTATATATGGGAATCACATTAGCCATCCTCCAGTCCTCCAGTCCTCTGGTACTTCTCCTTTATCTACAGAGGACTGGAAAATGGCCTGGATTGGGTCACTTATGACCGGAGCTAATTACTTGAGAAGTCTAGAGTGTAACTCATCTGGACCAGGGGAAGTATTTATCTTCAGATTCATTAATTTTTCCTTTACCGTGCTGACAGATATTTCCAGTGGACTAGTTGATTCTTTCAGAAGCACCCTATCTGGAGTGGGCCCAGTTGATATAGGAAAGAATAAGATAATACTAGTATTTCATTATTAATGCAAAACTAAGCAGGACAACAGGGAGATCAAGTAAGTTGGGATAAAAGTTAATATAAATGGAAGGAAGAAATTACAGTATATATATTCTTTTTAAAAGTAGGGATGAAAATAAAATATCCTGGGGGGGGGGGTTCAAGTATGTATTTGTGTGTGTGTCACTTTAAATTTGGATGTTTAAAATGAGCATCTGGTGTCAATCACTTTCTGAGACTTGCCCCCATTAGAAGGCCTGCTGTAAGGCTGAGGCACTAGGGGCTTGTTAATTTTTTTTCCGGGCATCCTTGCCAAATAAAATAAGCATTTGCTTTCAAATCAAACCACCTTGAGAGTGGAGTTTTTTCTCAGTTTTGATATTTATGAGTTTGCTGCTCTACTCATGCACCACGGAGTTCAGTGCTCACCTTTCTTGGATTTTAGTAATTAGCAATTTGCTTTAAGAGTGCAGCCGGACTACAGAAACACTGCCGTGTTTTTGGGAGGTCTGTTGAAATGAATTTTCAAATTTGGCAAGGATATACTACCTTTCTTCAATTTTCTTCTGAGTGTCCTTTGGCTTTAAACCTACTATGTGTGAAAGCCACTATACAATGAGCAATCTGAGTGCTACCCCTGTTTTGAATCTGGAAAGCGTTCATGGAAGACGTAAGTTCGGAGGAAGAAGAAGAAGAAGGTCTTGATTGCCTGGAAAACCCAGAAGAAACTGATCGACACCGGGAAAAATTTAAATATAAGGGCCCAGATACTCAAACTGCGCCAGGCTGTGGAGCAAGCTTGGGCGGAGCTCAACTTTGCTGCGCAGGGGTGTGGACTAAGCGATATTCAAAGGAGCTGCGCCATGGCTCAGCAGCTTTGAATATCGCACCCTGGCCACCCCCAGTGTGCATGGTGCAGTGGCACTGTGCCAGCGTAAGTGGTCAGAGTGGAGCATGGAGATGAGCTAGCGCAAGTTCCACTGCGCCATGCACAGCACCCGCGATATTCAAAAGTTGACATGCAAATGGGGCCATAATTTATGCAAGGTGCACATGGGGCCATTTGCATGTCATTATGGCCCCATTTGCATGCAGGTGGGCTGATCCCCGACGACTTGCACCTGGCGCCCTGCCAGGCAGCAGCCGTCGGGGACTGACACCCTGCAGCCTGTCGGGCATCTGTGTAAAAATAGAAAACCTTCAAATCTCTGGTGGTCCAGTGGATGTGCATCGCGGTCATCTGTGTAAAAATAGAAAACCTTCCTATATCCCTGGTGGTCCAGTGGACCCTTTCTGCCCGATCGCGGGCATCATTATTACTAAAATACCCGTCCAGTATCCTGGTGGTCCAGTGGACCCTTTCTGCCCAATCGCGGGCATCTGTATTACTAAAATACCCCATCCAATATCCCTGGTGGTCCAGTGGACCCTTTCTGCCTGATCGCGGGCATCTGTATTACTAAAATACCCCGTCCAATATCCCTGGTGGTCCAGTGGTACCCCCCTCCCCACCCACCCACTGGGCCCCACCACCCGCTCCCCTGGTCAGCCGGCCGGGCTGACGGCCTCCTCCTTCCTGCCGCCCCCACCACCCGGGCCTGACCATCAGGGCTGCACGCCCATTGGTTCACAGCGTGAGCCAATGGGCGTGCAGCCCCACTGTACTACACATTCCAAATAGCCTAATAATGGCACCCTACCGAGGTGTCAGTGGGTGGGTGGTGGGGTGCAGGCAGGTGGGGTTCTGCCGCCCGCTGGCTGACCGGGGGAGGCGGGCGGTGGGGCTCAGTGAGCGGGTGGGGAGGGGGATACCACTGGACCACCAGGGATATTGGATGGGGTATTTTAGTAATACAGATGCCCGCGATCGAGCAGAAAGTGGTCCACTGGACCACCAGGGATATAGGATGGTTTTCTCTATTTTTGGACAGATGCCTGCGATCGGGCACATAGCGGTCCACTGGACCACCAGAGATTTGGAAGGTTTTCTTTATTTTTGGACAGATGCCTGCGATCGGGCACATAGCGGTCCACTGGACCACCAGGGATTTGGAAGGTTTTCTCTACAGTATTTTTACACAGATGCCCGCGATCGGGCACATAGCGGTCCACTGGACCACCAGGGATATTGGATGAATTCTGATTTTACATGGATGCCTGCGATCGGGCATGGGGGGAGTGCCACCTGGTGCAGCTGGAGCTCTGGTGGCCACCCACAGGTGGCAGCTGCCATGTTGCGCCCTGCCCTAACTTTGTGCTGGCGCAGGTAGGGGTTGCGCATGCATGGCTCTGCACATCTCGGGCTGAATATCGGACTGTGCAGGTTATGCATGGGCACACCCCCCTACCTGTGGCTGCATACATTGCTGATGCACTCCGGCACATCGGGATTTGTGCCGTGCACGTTTCCCTATTGAATATCGCGCCGGGGCATATCAGTGGGTTACGCATGGTGCAACACTGTTGCACCATGCGCAACCCTTTTGAATATCTGGGCCAACATCTTTTAAAATGGGAGTTGTTGCTAGAGGTACAGCTCAAGGAGTTCTACATTTGACATTATTTCTCTTTAGTTCATAAAAATGTGTCCCGCTCGTCATGTACGAGCATTCCAGCACACAGCAGGAAGAACATCAAGTCACTAAGGTCACGCTCTGTCTTCCAGTGCGGCGGCAGTTTCCAAATGGCGCATCCAGGACAGTTCAAGAAACCACTAAACAGGCAAGAAACCAAAGAAATTACTAGGCAAAGGTTAGCTATAATGTACAGGTTGTGCTAATCGAGCATTTTTGCAGCCCTGGTAATTGCCAGCACTGTTTTGGACAGTTTTCCTTTAAAGATGATGTGTTGGTTTCTACACATTTCTTGTACTGGAGTATTGATTTTGCACTGTCTCATAACTATTTCTCATTCAATGGTGAATTTTATTTACAAACCTGCGGAATAGCCATGAGGGCAGCATAGCACCATCTTATGCAAATTTATTTATGGGACAGTTAGACGAAAAACACATTTATGACCAGAACAGTAATAAATTTAAACCCCACATAGTATCATATTTTCATTTTATTGATAATGTAATAATAATTTGGAATGGGGACAACAATATGATTCATGATTTTGTTGGGTATTTAAACCAAAATGGCATGGGACTTGAATTTACATATCAGTTTCACAAATCCAACAGTAAGTTTCTGGATTTAGAGCTTATTGGTGTCACAGGTGAAATAATAAAATCAAGGGAAGGGGGCAAGAAAAGACACAGCGGCTAATGCAATCTTGCATACCTCTAATGCACATCCCAAAAAACTAATTGCATCCATACCATATGGGGAACTTCTGAGGCTAAAACACAGTTTGCACAGAAGAAAGTGCATTATTGATACAGTCTAAGGAACTAATGGATAGAGTTAAACTAAGAGGTTATACTGAAGAGATATTGAACACAGCTTATGATAAGGTTAATAAATTAAATAAAGTAGATCTGTTGAAACCAAAAAAAACAAAGAAGAACATATTCCATACAATCAAACGAGAACAACCAGAAAATATGGTTACTTTCACAGCAGAAGTTAGCCCAGTTGCAGGGAGAATTGGCTGTCTGGTACACAAATGTTGGTCACTTCTGTTAACAGATTCTGTTTTGGCAAAACACATTAATAATAAACCTAGGGTGTCAATTTCCAAAGGCCGGAACTTAGGTGATAAAATTACCAATAGTCACTTTATTCCAAGTATAATAAGTCCTGGTTGAGTAATATACCTAAGGGCCTACATAAATGTGGGCAGTGTAATATTTGTGTTCATGCCAAAATGGGGAAAACTTTTATCATGGGTGGTAAAAACTTTGAATTGGACACTTTTGTCACATGTACAACTCCATTTGTTATTTATATCTGTTGATGTGATTGCCAGTGCTATTATGTTGGTATGACTACTAGACCTGTCAAGGTCGGAATCCAGGAGCATGTTCGTGCTATCGTTAATGGCAACTGTAACAATGCCCTTGGATTCCATTTCTTACAGTCCCATAATGGCAAACCAGACTGTCTGAAATTTACAATTTTGTAACATATAGCGAGGTAACAGAGCCAAAAAGGGAGACAAAATGGATCTTGGCTTTGGATACTGGTTACACCCCGTGGTCTCAATGAGGATGTTGACTTTTCCCCGGATTTATAATAGGAAAGTCCATTAATATCTCCTTATTGCTGTCTTTTTCTCCCTCTAGGAAAACACTGATTTTATCTGCCTGAGCACTTAAAAATGGGCTATAACAGTAATCCCATGAAGCACAGTCAAGTTTTAGTATTACTTTGGATTAAGGGATGATTTCCTCGGTGAGGGAGACTCAGACTGGAATAATAAGTGCCCGATTTCTGAAATGTACTCTGTATAATTTGTTTTATTTCTGTTCATTTTATTCCTCAGGTGAAATGTTACTTCATTTAAAAAAATTAGTTAAGGTTGGAACTTTCATAAAATAACATTGTTAATCCTAGGACATATTAAGGCTTGAATTTTCTATCAGATTCTATTAGGGAGAATTTCTTGTCCCTGTCTGTATCTACTTTGGTTTAAAAAAAAAAAAACAATATTTTTTTGAATGTCCAGAATCCTCATCCCTGTGCTGTTATGTATTACACCCCCCTCCCCAACAAAATATACTTAGAGTTTCCCTCATTTTCTCCTTGTCTAGTACCTAAGAAAGTATATTCTGAGTGGAGATTGGATAAAATGAAAATAACAGCTTGAGAATGTGACCTTTTGCACCTTATGTTGACCTCCCATATGTACTGCCACTTTGAGAATTTAAATGCAGTAATAAGGTTAAGGAATCTTTTTAAATTGAGAATGTGACCTTTTGCACTTGGTGCTGACCTCCTAAGTGTATTGATATTAGGAGAACCTAAGTGCAGTAGTAATGTAAACCTAAGTGAAATTTTCCATCCTTCTCCTTCCTCCTCTCTTTTATTTTCTTCAATTACAACCTAAAATCTAATTAAATAGCAAGGTTGTAAAAGGCCAAATAAAATATGTGTGATGTACTTTAATTAAGATATGAACCCATCTAACCTTTTTATGTATCTCCACTTGCTTTGGACTTATAAAATAGTGTTACATGCCTAAAAAACTTTGTTTGAATGTGAATATGAAATTGAATATTATGATACATAAGGACTTATTAGGGTCATGTAATCACTGTCCAAAAAAGAAATGTGTTATGTTAGAAACTTTTTAATAATTTTTCTATCTACTGTTTGGTTTCAAGTATGCATTTGTGTATATGTGTGTGTGTGTCACTTTAAATTTGGGAGTTTAAAATGAGCATCTGGTGTCAATCACTTTCTGAGATTTGCCCCCATTAGAAGGCCTGCTGTAAGGCTGAGGCACTAGGGGCTTGTTGTTGTTTATTTCCAGACATCCTTGCCAAATAAAATAAGCATTTGCTTTCAAATCAAACCACCACGAGTGCAGAGTTTTTTCTCAGTTTTGATATTTATGGAAAGGAAAGTGGGGTAGGGACCAGTACTCACCCAAAAAAAACAAAACAAGAGCAAATAAAAACCTAGTGCCTCAGGTAGCAATACAGGCACTTAGACATAACATACCGTAGGTATTGAGGAAGGAGCCTGTTTAGTAGACTGAGTACCCAGCTGGCAATATTGCACATGTGCATGGCATTTGGCACGCTGCCGCAGTTACCATATCAATCCAACATTTCATAAAGCGAGTAGCATCGGGTACCAATTGCCCATCAAAATACTGTAGCACAATGCTGATGCAGCACTTAAGTGCTGTACAAATGCTGAACCCTTTGTTTACTTAGTTTTTAATTAACCAGGGAGGGTGCACTAGACAAACATTTATGTATATTTGGGCATGACCTGCGAGAATTACTGCCAAACAGTGCAGCTGGTGACAATGCCTGGTAAATTCAGTTCATGACGAGTTCCAGGACACTAAATCAAATAAACAGGACCGTGGGAAAATGCATAACAATAGGGAAATAACTGAATAGGGTATACATTCTGCATAACCTGTTCCAAAGGACGAGTCAAACATACAGTGAAAATACTTAACAAGTGAAAGATAATAAGTTTAGGAATACATTCTACATGTAAGGTCCCCGTCCCCCCCCCCCCGACCATGTCTAGGGGCACCTGATGTTATAAGGGAAGGGGCTTAGCAACACAGACAGCAGTCCAGCAAACTTGGATGGAAAAACAGTTACCTGGGTTCAGACTTTGAGCTTAAATGGAGATCAGGCATGGGGGTGCAACAGCCATAAGGGTACTACCAGCTAGAGGGGACAACTAGGTGGTTATATGTTGGCAAACAATTAATTCATTACGTCCAATGTTCACTCTGATAATGCAAACAGAAACATTTAATTTGTTATAAAATAGGAACTTCCACACCATGGAGCAGTGAGGTACAGGCAGCACGGCTTCTCAGCTAGCTGAAATTCGGTGACACAAGGCTGTGGTACATTACTTGTTGATCTGGGAAGATCGAAGATGGGGAGTCTGTGAAGCTGAATAGGGCCTCTGATTTGATGGCAGCAACACAGAAAAGATGTGAGTTCAAATTTTCACAGAACCTGCCAATTCCACATTCACTGGCTACAACACACAGTGATCCTCCTGTCTCCTCAGGTGCACTGGGCTCCAAGCATCCTAGGGCAACTCAGCTCAGGCCGTAGCAATCCCAGAGACACACTGGTACCCACCTCAACAAAACCATAGGGTCTAAATGACACTATGGGTCCCGCTGAAGTGCCACACTGGAAAGGGGAAGGCAGGCTGCCACCACTACCATCCTCGCAGCACGAGCTCTCATGACTGCACTGCTCCAACAGGAGGACCCAGGCATACCATACGTTTGGACCCACCACCGACCCACCCATTGCTGCAGTTCACGAAGCGGGTCCTCCTAGCACTCCCCAGGCTGCGGCTCCCCTAAAGTGACAGTGGGGCCCACTCAATTGCAGAACTACAGACTGTGCAGGCACTATACAGGCAAACTGCCGTGGATGACCACTGTCACTACTTGACCCACTGCATCTGTTTACCACTACCCCTGCACTGGTTCCTGGATGACTGACCACACACCAACCATTTAGGAATCCCAGCTGGGCTGGGGATAGCATGGGCCACCCCGGCCCCAAACTCACAACCTCCTCTTCCCACCAACCCCCCAAAAGGCACCAAAACCTCCCATAAATACCCTGGCTGGGAGTCATAGCCCTGCCTGACCCGCAGGTGGGCCACAAACCCCACAGCCAAAAATGGAAAAAGGGGAGGAGCAATGGCTGAATAGTAAGTACATATACTTGGGGGTGCTTACATACATAACAGGTAAACACGGTGTTAAGTGCAAAGATCACCATTGACATGAACAAAAGCCAATTTGACAGCTAGAAACAAGTATATACAGTCGGGTCTGAACAGTAAGACATTATCTGATTTGAGATGGAATAGCATTCCTGAGTTTAGTGGCAGAAACTGAGACAACCGTATCCCCCTAATTTTGCTCTGGTCCATGTTACAGCTACATGGTCAAGGTACATAGATCTCAAAGGATATGCATTCTTGCAAAACGTCAGGAATGAGGAAAGAGCGTAAGACATTTGATTTTGCACAGTACTGTAGATGACTCCTCCCAAAGAGAGGTCTCGAATTGCAGATGTAGGGAGCCATCCTAGCTTCAAGTACAATGTACAGCAGTGGGTGTGTTAATTTCAGGCCAGTGCAAAACAACGAATGTTGTATGCGACTTCCCATTTTTGTAAGATGCTTTTAGAGGCTGCTGAAAAGACAGGTAAACCATAGGTAAGTTTGAGCAGCAGACTACCCTAAGGTACAACAAAACAGGCTCTGGGAGGTAGATTGTGGTTAGCCCTGTAGGACAGCCCTAATCTGGTATTAACTGCTTTACAGGTGGATGCCACAAAGAGTGAGAAGTCCAGGGAGAGGTGAAGCATAATATCTAGGTAGTTAAAGGAAGGGACAGTTACTAGGGGTGTACTGTTATCATATAACACTAGTAGCGGGCTTGAGTTGCTTTTTAACCAGGTGGCAGTTTCAAACAGCATGGCCTGAGTCTTTGTAGCATTCATAAGAAGTCTGTTGCCATGAACCCATTTTTGGACAGCCTATTAGTCAAATGACCATTCTGCATTCATGACAGATACATTCTGGGCACTAGAGAGGAACACCAGGTCATCTGCATATAGGATGGGCATGCTGTATGTGAAACAGTGGTGTACTGAGTTAAAATGTAGGGAGAAAAGGAAATGCCCAAGTTTTAAGCCTTATGGAACTCCAACTGTGACAGGGGCATGGTCTGAGAGAGTGATTCCAAGCCTAACTCATTGCTGCCTGTTAGATAAATAACTTTTAAACCAGGGAAGGGCAGTGTCAGATACACTCATGCCTTTTAGCTTATTGCAAAACAAGGTGTGATCAACCAGGTCAAAGGCTTTTGTTAGATCTGCCCATTAGCTCACCATTGTCAATTGCAGTGGCAATGCAATTGGTGAGTGTACATAGAGCCGTGGTAGTGCTATGGTTCCAGCAGAAGCCATATTGAGCTACACAAGTGAGGTCATGGAATGAGAGGTACTGAAGAGAGTTGGGAGGCAACAGTTTTTCCAATGACTTTAAGTACTGGTAGGATAGCAATGGATCTATAGTTGCAGATATTTTTACAATTTCCTTTTTAAAAACAGGTACAATATGAGATATCTTCCAGCGATCAGGCACAATTTGGGATGTGAGGGACAGGTAAAAAATTCCAGTGATCAGGGAAGCCAGTTCATTGGCTGCAATCTTTAGAAGCCTGGGCTCAATCCCATCTGAGCCAGCAGATTTGGGTTCAGTAAACTGTTTTATGAGTTTGCACACCTCAGAGACCCTGATGCATTTTAAATAGGAATGGGGCTGTTACACTGCTTTAGTACTAGAAGAGGATACTTGAAAACCCGGGGGTTTGGGAAGGGTCCCAGTATGTGCTGTTAGGCCAAAGAAAGTACAGTTGAAGGCATTCGAGATGATGGATTGATGGATGGATTCTTACAGTTGATGCCACCAGTGTCTATATTGGTAGGGTGAACATGGTATCCTGACCTAGGGTCTGCTTAATGGATTTCCAAAAGTGGCACTGGCTACCAATGGTGTATTCATACTGGGTATTACAATAAATAATTTTGCTCTGCTACAGGACCTGTTTACATTCTTTTCCAAGCATTCTATTACATATCCAACTGTAGGCAGAGTTGATGGCCTTAAAGACAGCCCAGCGTTTGTCCCTCTTTTAAGTCAGGGACAGTAGGGGGCAGTCTAGCCATTTGGTGATTGGACCTTGGACCTGTCTAGAGCTTAGAGGAGCATGTTTAGCCTGGATACCAGAGAATGGATAACAGAACTGTGCAAGAGCTGTGTTGATGTCATTGGCAGCCCACAGGTGAGACCTGTCTTGCCTAGCAACTTCCTATTTAAACTGGGTTGGGTGAAAGTGGGAAAAATCATGAAAGTGAATTATATGTGGGGGGGGACCTTGGGAGAGCCTATCCCACGATACACAGAAAATAGGGGAATGATCACTAATTGCATCTGGGAGCACACCTGAACAAACTACTCTATCTGGCCTAATCACGAGAAACCAATCAATGAGGGTGGGACACTGGCCATTATTAGAAAGCCCAGTGGGCACAGAAATACACAAGGTGAACTGCAGTTTATTGAGAGATTTCTCAGCATTGCTGTTATTGCGTTTAAGCCAGTCAGCATTAAAGTCACCAAAGAGGATGAACTAATTGCCATGTGCTATGGGGCACATGGCGGCAATATGTGATGGGAGTGCCTGGTGACTGCCAGCAGGAGGAATGTATACACAAAATAGATGGAGCTTCTTTGAGTTACAAAAACCACAAAACTGCTCAGAAGGCTATGGTATGTGCAGGATATAAATATCAAGCCAAGCAACAAATCTCTGCACCGCACGAGCATAAATATCAAAGAGTAGCTTTAATGTTTAAAAATACACACCAAAAAGCATCTGCTCACCAAACCTCTACCGGTTTCACAAAACTTGCATCATCAGGAGGCTACCAATGCATGTTACCTGGACCCTTAAATACATACAAGCACCACAGCATTTAAAGTGGCAGTGCATATTATATATGCAGACATACAATCTGTGCACTTAATAAGTTGTATTCGGGCAGTGCATAGAGGTTATTTGGTAAACTAGGCCTGAAACAAATTTCAGAAATACTGAGAATGTCTGGACTGAAATGGTTCACCCAGGCTGTAAGCTCACCCAAGTTAGGGATAAGGCTTTGTATGTTTAGATGTGCAAGTTTAAGTCCCTTACAGCCATGGAGGTTGAGAAAAGGTTGTGAGGTGAGGTGTACTGGAGCCAGGGTATGATTTCATATAACCAGTAGCCAAAAGGAGGGATAAGGCCAGCATGACTAAGGCATAGGCAATCAGGTGATTTCCCTCAAGGGGGAGACATGATTCTTTAGATACCAGAACATAAGATACCGAAGTCTAGGAGTGAGTCGGCAGAGATTATCCCACATCCTATAAGCACAGACCAGGGTATTAGACATGGAGAAATCATTGTAACGTAAGCCACTGTAATCTATATTTTGCAAGGGAGGCATAGTGTCCACAATGAAAAGAAGACTAGTTAGGACACTTAAACAAGCTACCACCTAATGTAGTAGTGCCTAATGCCACGATTATAAGGCACCGCAGGTACAAGAGGATATACATGTCAGCATATATCCTCACCAAAACTGCCCCTCCCCAGTCCTGCCATTCTCATTCTGCCCAGTATCCCAAGCAGAAGTCTTCCGCTCCTTACGGGCCCTGAACCCAAACAAAGGCAAATGCCCTACGTCCCTGGACGCCAAGATGCTCTTTCTGTCTGCCCCAGCCATAGCTGCCCCTCTTGCCGCCCTCTTCAACTTCTCTTTCTCTTTGGGCAAGCTACCAACAGCCTGGAAATTGGCCACCATTATACCCCTGCCAAAAGGTGGTGACCCCTCCTCCCCAGGCAATTATAGACCCATCTCCCTACTCCCTATCCTGGCCAAATTACAGGAATGACTAGTTCTGTCCCAGCTCACTCCGTACCTGGATGCCTCCTCCTTCACTCCTTTCCAATCGGGCTTCCCAAAATCCCACTCAACCATCGCCTTCCTGCTACGTGTCACTGGTGACATTCTCACCGGCATGGACAAAGGACACATTACCTGGGCCATCTTTATTGACCTAGCCAAGGCCTTAGATACCGTCTCCCAATCCCTACTCCTCTCCAAACTCACAGATGCAGGGCTCTCTAAACCAGCCACTGAATGGTTCCATGACTACCTAATGGGCAGGAAACAAACAGTCAAACTTGTCTCACACACCTCAAACCCCCTGACAGTCACTGCTGGTGTCCCCCAAGGATCTGTCCTAGGTCCACTACTCTTTTCCATCTTTCTTAACGACCTCCCATCAGCATGCTCCCATTCAGCCATCCAGATGTATGCGGATGGCACTGTCCCGTATGCCTCTGGTCCCACAACATGCAGCGTGGCAACCCTCCTTCAGGAGGATTTCTATGCCATCCAGAACTGGTTCAGGACAAACCAGTTATTTCTAAACTCTAAAAAAACCATATCACTAACATTTAGCTCCCAACAAAGACTCTCCCACCAAGCCCCCTGCCCCCCTTTCAAAACCTTGGACGGGACTCCCCTTGAGAATTGCACTAGCTTCAGATATCTAGGCATCTGGCTAGACCAGCACCTAGATTTCACCTCTCTCATCGACTCCTTACACAAGAGGCTGCTCCCCTAACTTGGTGCACTATACCGAAACAAAAGTTGCCTCCACACACAAACAAGGCATGCCATTGTCCAAAAAATGATTCTTCCCGTACTCGACTACGGCAACATAGTATACACTATCGCCCCCGCATCCGCCCTGGCCAGCCTAGACTCCATGTTCCACTCTTTCTGTCATTTCATCCTCGACTGCCCACAATCCCACACACCATTGCAACCTGTACAGCTCCCTAACCCTGCCGTCCCTCCATGATCGCAGACTAATTAACTGCGCTAGGTTCACTGCCAAATATTGGTCCCTCTCCCTTCCCACCTACCTGGCCTCTACCCTCTCCCAACAACCTCCACCTGCGTACTCCCTCAGGAGCACGGACCCCAGACTACGGTCCCGTTTATGTGCACAACTAAAGGCCAGGCTGCCTTTAACTACCGAATCCCACAGATTTGGAATGCCCTACCTGCCCCCATAAGACACGCACCAAACCCCTACCATCGCAACCTACTACTCAGAGCACATTTCTCCTCCAGCTGCTCCTGTTTCAACTAACAATTTTTACTATTATGTTGTTGTAGTCTAAATGTATGTTAAATGTACACTACCCTCCAATTCTTTACACTGTATGTATCTACCCCTGTCTGTAACTTTCTGCCAAATGTTTATAGGTGTAAGCCTTTGCTTTCCCATATTGTACTGCATATGTATTAAATTCATGTTATGTATTGGGTCTCGACCCCCAGGTCGCATCTGGAATCGAGCATGTTGCTCAGTATGCCTTCGTGGTAAATCTCGTAAATAAATAAATAACCTCCCTAGATTAGGGTTTGTAAGGTACACTCTGAGCTAGGCAAAGAATTTTAAAGCAATGCTAAGGTGATGCAGGATGCATACATAAAGTAGCTAATACATCAATCTGAATATAAATAACACTCACCCCAAAAAAGGGTTGTTACTAGCAAGAAGCATATAAACTAGAGCCTGCAGGCACAAAGGCCTACTCTATCAATGGCACAGTGGTACTATCAGGAGAAAGTTACAATAGGTCTAAGACTCACAGTTAAACGCATTAGTGGGAACTGAGAACCATTATGAGTAAGCATTACAATATAGGTTATAGCTGCAAACACTTCAATTTAGACTTATTACTATGAAAAACGTCATTAAGTCTATGGGTCTCCATTCATGAACACGGTAATTTGTGCCAAAATGGGCATACTGATGGGGCATACAAACCACGTAGAACTCACCAATACTGCTACGCACAGATGGTGTTGTGCATAGGGGCACTACAGCGTGTGGAACAGGACGTGGGAGGGTCCACCAGAGGCAGGAACGCCCCTTGACTCCACGATATATTGTTAACATAGAACATTTAAAACACACAGTCCACCTATGTGCACAGACGGAAGTGCATGCAGAGTACAAGGAGAGAACATGTATGCATGCCCCACACTGAATAGCAGCCAGGGGAGACAGCCTAATAATGGCACCCCAGGCCCTGGGGCTGGATGGGGACAGTGAACCACCAACTAGTGCCAGGAAACAGGAGCACACATATGGCTGCAACCGAGTGAGGGGAGGCATGCGTGGGCCGATATGGTCCTGGTTGTCTTAACCTTTTTTTGCACTAGCCAGCAGGGCAAGTTGATTCAAAATTGCACTAGCCAGCAGATGGTTGCACTAGCCCTTAATTATAATGGTAAATTTTGATCACTTATACAGGAAACAATGCAAGCAAATCCAAGAAATACCCTGATTATTGCACGTTTATCCTGCTCCCACATTGCTTCCGGCTCCGCAGCAGAAAAAAAAGATTGCAATGCCATCACAGACAGTGAGCCCACCCTCATTGTTTTGTACCATAACCTCCTCTCTTCCTCTTTCTGCTCCCCACACCAAACAGAGAGAGGATATCACAACAGCAAATGTTCAATCAAGCAGTCCTAGCTCTGTGCACGCAATAGCTGACATCACCATGCACCTCACCACACTGTCACCACCACCCACAGGGCAATGAACAGAGTCAGGCAGAGAAAGACACTCAGTCCCCACCCTATAGTCAACTGGAGACCTGCACTTTTGAAAGTTTTTTTATAGTCTCAAGTAAGCCAGGAGCACATCTAAGATTATTTGGGGTGGGGGCTAGACAAACCTAAGGGGCTTGGGAAATAGAAAACTGTGACATTTTTATTTGTAAAATCATTGATTTTAATATGCTCTGCCCCAACAATAACAGATTTTTCTTTAACATTGTCCTTTCATCAACCCAGGGGAAACAGTACACAGGCATAACACTATACTGTTTCTATTTCTGTAAAGGATGATCTATGCACCCCAGGAATGCCTATTTCAAGGTTTCAAATTATGTATTTTGACAAGGTTTATTTTAGTACCATACATGATACAAAGCTTTGTTTTTAGGCTGAAAGGACATGCTGAGTGGGATAAGGGTGGAACTGTTTGGACGGTGATGGCTGGCATGGTCCATTTAGAAGAGCTGGGGAACCCCTACACTTGCCAGTAATGGCAGCTATGCATCTGTGGATGGTCACTTTAGAGTCTGGTCTGCAGTGGTGTCCAGGGAAAGAATAGAGTTAAGAGATTTGGAGGGGAGAGGGAAGTTATGGTGAGGATGGGATAAAACCTATTACCTGCAGGGACGATCCTGTATACCTCTTTGCATTTTGTCACTGAAATGTTGGATACAAACACTCAAAATGCAGAGAAATGGTGGGGGAATGATCTTAATAATATTGGACAAATTGTTAGAGGTAGACACATTCAAAAAACTGGAACCTAGTGACTTAATAGCACTCCACCCTTGATCACACCCTGAACACTAGCTGAAAGTCTTAACAGAGGAGTGATAATGACTCACATTGAGTCTTTTGTGGGATCCATCTCTTGAACTGCCAGATAATTGCAGTTCTTAATAAACTGTTAATCACACCTGGCCATCTGGTACATTGAGAGAGATTAGCATGAGGACTAGAGAATGCTAAAGTTGACACTTTTTTAACTTCATTAACAGCCATGAAAACCTGCACTAGTCAAGATGGGCAAGTAGAGAGTTAGCTGCACTAGCCCTGGTCAATTTGCACTAGTGTTTGGGCTAGTAAAACATTGTTAAGATCGACACCTGATACCAGAACATAAGGTACCGAAGTCTAGGAGTGAGTTGGCAGAGATTATCCCACATCCTATAAGCACAGACCAGGGTATTAGACATGGTGAAATCATTGTAACGTAAACCACTGCAATCTATATTTTGCGAGGGAGGCATAGTGTCCATAATGAAAAGAAGACTAGTTAGGACACTTAAACAAGCTACCACCTAACGTAGTAATGATTAATGCCAGGATTATAAGGCACCGCAGGTACAAGAGGATATATGTCAGCATAACCTCCCTAGATTAGGGTTTGTAAGGTACACTCTGAGCTAGGCAAAGAATTTTAAAGCAATGCTAAGGTGATGCAGGATGCATACACAAAGTAGCTAATACATCAATCTGAATATAAATAACACTCACCCCAAAAAGGGTTGTTACTAGCAAGAAGCATATAAACTAGAGCCTGCAGGCACAAAGGCCTACTCTATCAATGGCACAGTGGTACTATCAGGAGAAAGTTACAATAGGTCCAAGACCCACAGTTAAACACATTAGTGGGAACTGAGAACCATTATGAGTAAGCATTACAATATAGGTTATAGCTGCAAACACTTCTATTTAGACTTATTAGTATGACAAACATTGTCACTAAGTCTATGGGTCTCTGTTCATGGACAGGGTAATTTGTGCCAAAATGGGCATACTGATGGGGCATACAAACCACATAGAACTCACCAATACTGCTACACACAGATGGTGTTGTGCATGGCACACTACAGCGTGTGGAACAGGACATGGGAGGGTCCACCAGAGGCAGGAAGGCCCCCTTGACCCCACAATGTATTGTTAACATAGAACATTTAATACACACGGTCCACCTATGTGCACAGACGGAAGTGCATGCAGAGTAGAAGGAGAGGACATGTCTGCATGCCTCACACGGAATAGCAGCTAGGGGAGACAGCCTAATAATGGCACCCCAGGCCCCGGGGCTGGATGGGGACAGTGCACTGTCAACTAGTGCCAGGAAACAGGAGCACACATATGGCTGCAACCGAGTGAAGGGAGGCATGCGTGGGCCGACACGGTCCCAGTTATCCACCTTCAGCCCCCAGCAGGTGACCATGCTGGCGACTGAGATCCAAAACAACTACAACACCCTCTATGGTACCAGCTCGCTCAAGGCTGGACATACAGGCCATCACCAATGCTACAGCATCTGCCATCAAACACAAATGGCGTGATATACATGCCACTGCCAAATGGAAAGTGGCCACATCCCACTGGTACAGCATGCAGACCGGTGGTGGTACCCTTTGGGACCCTCCACAGACCTCTCGCCAGTTGAGGCCTTCCTGGCTGAGACCCTGACTAAGGTCAAGTTGGATGGGGAGGGGGATGGAATGAACACCCTACCATATGCCAATCCTCAGCTCAGGAGCACAGCATATGAGCACCACAACACCCTATCACAAATGCAGATCATCCAAACCCAGAGTGCCACTGGGAAGTGCCCACATCCATGTCACCCTCTGCGGACATCACACAGCAGGTTGATGTACCAGGAAGTGTCTACTAATGCATACCACATCCTACAAATGAAGCAACAAATGATCCCCCATGCAAAACAGACAACCATTCCGTCCTCCACAGGCTTGCCAGACCAATTGGCATCACAGGCACAGGGGCATGATATGTGAGCATAGAGTCCCACTGGAACACGTCCTGTGGAACAGGACATAGCACGTTGTGGCACAGTGTCACCACACCAGACCATTGACCATGCAGAACAGCAGGGAGTGCCAGTGGAGACATGCACACCATACAGCACAACACGGTGGAACATACAGAACAGAGACATGCACTGGTGCACCCACCAGCAGCACAGCTCACACCTCCTTGGGCTGAGGGCACAGACACCAACCATGCCACCCACCATCCCCCATCATGAGGCCAGGAAAGGCATACACCGATGAGCAGAATACTTGGGTGTCACTACCTCGTGCTCATAAACCTGGAACTCCTGCACCTACATGGCACATGGGAGAACACAGAGTAGGTGACCCTGACTGTGGCTGAGATGTGTGGCATCTTTGGTGTATTGGGTTAGATCGGGGACAAACTCAGAATGCAACTCACGCAACATGTACCGCTTCCACCACAACCCACTAGAGAGGTCAGCACCCAGGCACACATGGTCAGCACCCAGGCAGATGCCCACACACAGATTCCCCCCCAAGGGATATGCCTGCCCTGGCAAGCCAGCCCACAGGTGCACAGCAATGCAGGGTACAGTCTGCATGAGGCACTGCCTGTGTCAGAGGTGTAACTGCCAGTGCTAAGTACTTTGGCACACACTCCTCGACCTGTATTGGGAGGAGAAAGTAGTACCCCCCCCGCAGCATTCCCACTCCCTGCCCCTGGGGGAATGTACTACTCAGTACCCTGGTCACATCACTGTGACAGTCCTGCATGGCAGACCACCACCCATGCAATAACCACCCACCCCTGCCTGCTGAATGTACTCTGTACTACTTGATGCCATGCCTTCTTCCTGGACAGTCCACCATCACACTGCCGAGCTGTGTTTTCAGGAGTGAAAACATTGCCATCAGGATACTCTACATCAGTTGCGTCCTCTGTCATGGATTTGCAGTGTTGTACAGCCATGTTGCCCAACATCATGCATGCGATGAAAACATAGCACACCTTCCCTGGTGCCAACATCATGGTGCCACCCCTCCTGTCCAGGCAGCGAAAACATATCTTATGCATGCCAAATGTAAGCTCCACCACTGAATGGGTCCAACTGTGTGCCTCATTGTATCTCTCCTCAGCCTCAGTAGTCATGGACAGGATGGGTGTAAGGAGGTATGGCTGTAGGGGGTAGCCTTGTTTCCTTTGGAGTGGGATAGAACACAATTAGTTGCAGTACACCATAACAGGGACAGGCAAGCATTACCCTCACACATGCAGTCACCGATAAACCATGACTCATGGCTAACATGTGTCTCAAGCAGTGCCTATAGACATGATTGGTCAAATTTGTAGGCATCATGGCAGGAGCTGGAGTACTTTGCCAACACATTGGTGATGGCACCACTGGCACCACATGTCACAGAAACCCTTCCTGTTGCAGTATGCCTCCTTGTACTGTGTCGGGATAGTATGGTCATTTGCGCACAGTCTGTAGCCCTGAGCATGTTAGGGAGGCCATGCATTGCATGGAACCCCACCTTGGTGGCCTGAATGTCCTGTTCAGTGGCGAGTAATGATATGTCAGTGGAGGCATGGTGAACAGGGGTGTTGGTTACCTGTTGCAGTGCACGAGACACTGTTGACTAGCTCACATCTATCACATCACTAGCCACCCTTTGGAAGAAGCCTGCGGCATAGTAATCCAGGGTGCTTGTTACCCTCTGATCCACAATCAGTGCACATGGCCATGCTGGTGTCGGAGCAATGTCTGACCCTATCAGACATCAGATGTCATGAATGTAGTAGTGCAGGCAGAAACAGTTGAGGCAGTGAATACATGTGAGGACGGACACCTGCAGACATAGGTGGTACAGCCGTGGTCTGTGCTGCTTTTCATGCATCTCCTCCCACTGCAATTCATCCTCTAGCACTAGTATGTTTAGGAGGCTAGAGGGGCGCATGATGCATGGTTTTGAGGCGTTTCATTGGTGGTCCGTATCAGGATTCTACAATCCAAAGCATGGATGTCACATGCAAGTTATGTACCTGTGCTGTCTTGATGTTGCCCATAGCGTCTCCTGGCCATTCCCATGTCTGGATGTCTGGGTGTTCATCCCACAAAGGGGGGCATGTTCATACAGTCCTAGGGTGTTGACATCTCTGTGGGCCTTTGCACTCAGTGTGCACTGGTCATTGAGGGTTCAAACAGGATCAATGTATCTGTAGGCAATGCAGCGGCCAGTGATCCTGTGTGATGCATAGTCCTGGGTGTCTGGGCTGCTCATCGCCCCATTTGGGTGAGCATGATCACCTACCAGGACAACATGGGTCAGCTGTGAAATGTCACATGGCCCATGCATGTGAACATTGTAGTGGGGGGGTGGGGTGTACCTGTATGTGCAGGACTGTGATCTAATGTGTATTTCCCCATGTACTCCATACTGTGTGTTTGAAGGCCAACAAGGCTGTTGTTGCAGCTGGAGAAACAGCATGAGGCTGGTGTTGTTGTAATGGTGCACAGATGGGCCCATTCACCGGTGTGACTACCAGAGGACCTGAGAAGCGAGGGCCGTACCTGGCTATAGGGATGACTGCCTCATACTGTGGAGGATCCTTGAGCCATCTCCAGTAAGTGTATGCATGTCTGTCACGGGATGGTATGGTCACAGACGGGTTGCCATGCCAGGGGGGTTGGTCGGCCAGGGATGGGACACCAGCAATGGAACCTGTTACCTTGTTGTGGTGAGGCATGTTGGGTGTGTACACGGCCCTTAACAAGGCATCGTTTTTGGGCATGGCAGTCCTTACTCACCACTGGCAGCCATGTAGTTAAAGGGCTGTGATTCCCTGTGGGTGCAACATGCAAGGGTGCAGTACTGATGCTATGTCCCCTTTTTGTGGCATTCTGCAGTCTCCCTTCACAGGCTATTCCTGAGGGATGAGGATCTATTTGGGCTGGGCCATGCCACCCTGCCATTCTCCAGCCCATCTGGGGACAGCAGCATGGAGTCAGATGACATCATAATTCAATGGAAGGATGTGTCACAGGCCATCATTCCAGATCTGCACTTGACATTCCATGTTTGATTTGTTGCTGCAAGGCATGGCTGTCCGTGGAGCAAGCATAGAGGACACTATATTAAACATCCCACTGATGGTCTGTGTGGCATCCAGTGCAGTGGAATGCATGCTGCTGGTCATGGGGCTGTGTGCAGTTGCCTGTACTGACTGGGCCAATCGTTGAGGACTGACCATGGGGATGTCAGTGCCCTGTCGCCATGGAGGATGATGTGTGGTATATGCAGGTTGTGACACTTAGACAGCTGGTTCTGATAACTCTATGATTTTTGTAAAATAAAAATATAGTGTGATTGTCTGTCATGAGAAATGTTGTGCTCCTGGATGACCCCCCAGGTATCAGTTCAAAAGACGGGATATATGTTAAACAGCAGATCTCTGAATGCAATTAACTTGTCAGTTTGCTTTGAAGCCAGGAGCTAATATATCCATTTTAGGACATCCTCAGGAAAGTCAGTTAATTGCGCCTGGTATCATAAGGAAGTGGAATATCCATTTTACGATGTCCTCAGGAAAGTCAATTAATTGCACTTGGTGTCATAAAAAGTCCTTTGATGTGTTTGAGAACGGAGACTGCTCATAGATCAAAGGAGACTGAGAAATCACAGTCTTAATTAAAAGTGTTATCATTTGGAAAATGAGTCTTGCTGGAGTCACAGAATTCAGTACCTTGATGGGACTTCCAGTTTTGTATATATATATTATTTATGTATCCTGAAAGGGAGGATCTGGATGATGACATCATGAAGAGGGTTGAAACACAGCATTTTTAAACTGTAGTCTGTATTCCATTTAGAAACACACATGTTTGTGCTCTGAAGCTATAACATCTTTCAGCACTGTAAGAATATAAGAATACATTACCTAGGCAAGGCTAAGTGTATGGTTGGTAGGAAACTGCACTTTTAAACCTGTTTTTTTTTAAGTGATTTGTATGTTTTGTGATATATGGTTCTGTATTTATATTTTACATTTGTATCTATTTTTAAGTAAACACCTCATTTTAGAGACTACTTGGTGTGCCTTTAAAATTCTTTCTTTGACAAGTGAAGCATATATGGTTAAAGCTGACATTGTGCATAAGCTTACTGGTTTACCAAACAGGGAAAAGGTAAGAGTTTATTCTGAGGTCTTTCATAGAGTTCTTAAGGGTTCATTTTGTACACCTGGTTAACTGCCCATAGGCGAAAGATATCTGGCCCCCGAAGGACAGAATTACCTGATCCTGTACATTGAGTATGCTAGCAAGAGGTTCACAGTTTGAATCCCTTCAGAGCTTGAGACCAAAGGTTGATTCGAACCCACAGAACAGACAGGAGGGTTACCCTGTTCTGTTAACTGTTCACAATACTGCGCTCGTAGCTTGGGTCTGTGGGAGCAGAGGGCCTGGCCTGCTGAGTGGGCTTGAGACACAGGTCACATTCATTGTAGTGTCTGAGTCACAAATATATGTGCATGGTGTGCCTTCAGAATAAGTGATATGCACTACACCATGCTGTGTCTGTATGGTCCATGTGGCCCCTGCATGTGTAACATCTGCTGCTTGTGTCCTGGCTAACTGATGGGCATTGCTGGCATGTTGTGTGGGCCAGGGTAAATGCACTGGCTTCATTGGGGTGGCAGGAAGTGATCTTGATGGAAGGGCATCCAGAGTGATTCAATGAAATTGTGTGTACTTGATTGCTGGGATGTCATATGAGCATGCCATTTGTATTGGGACAGGGTAGCTGTGGTTGGACACATGCTGTTGACCGTGTGCTTGTGGCACTGGATGTCCCCTGCTCTCTGCATGTCTTGCAGATTGGTGCTGCATGATTGGGCCACCATGGGTCTGGAGGGGTGAGCTGTGCTGAGAGGCACACTGCGTGTTGGTGGTAGTGGTGCTCATCACAGTTGAGGTGGTGAACAGGGGTCGACAGGTGACAGGGAGTGGCATCATATTAGTGGACTGGGTAAAAGTGGGGTAGCATAGCTTCTGTAATTGATGCATCCTGCTATGGCAGGCACCATGTTCCAGGCACTGTTAGTTCCTGTCCCAGGCATGGCATTGTGGTTGGTACTGGCATCTGTGGTACCACCCCCTGGTGAACAGGCCCAGTATACCTTTAGTTGCACATCCCTTGGCACATAAGTCCTGCATGTCACATGTATGAGACCCTGCTAGGGATCTCCCCCCCCCCCGGAGTCGCCACCTCCCTGCAGCATGCTTCCCCCTCAGTTTCCACCCGCAGCACAGTCAAAACCTCCCTTATTGTCCCCAGGTTAAGGACCTTGATGACTCAGAGATCCTTTTGCCATCGGGCTCCCTCCTGGTTCAGTTCCCTCCCAGCCAACATAGCTGACTCCACTAAGCTTGGTCCTTTCAAGGTCTCCCTCAGAAGCCATCTGACAAGCACTCACTGCTGCAACTGCACATAATCCCCCACCTGCCCCTTACCATCACCCCTAGGCTGGGTCTGCGCTGTCTACTTTTGCTGTATATGCCTGGGGTCTCAGGCAACATCTACTGATTAATGTAATAAAATATCTCTCATTGTTACCTGACGTGGTACTCATGTACCTATATTATTGTAACCCCCCCTGCAAATGGGGGTTCCCAAAAGACTTCCAGGAGTTTTCTTAAATGCTCCGAGCCTGAATGGTGTTTGGCGTTTAAGCCAGTTATCTGTGAGTGTTTTTAGAGCCTCTGGTACTGTCTCTTTAAGAGATGTCTGCTTGCAGACATAATTAGTTTGTATGGGTGGGACTGTGTGTTTCTCTGCTTGAGTCCCACTCGAGCTGCTGCCAATTCACTCCGTTTGTGCAGTCACTAGGAGTGCAAAGGGAACCTATCTGAAAGATGTAACTGTTTGCCAGAAATCATTTAGAGTAATAATGAAAATACAGTTTGTCTAACCTGCTTTTCTTTGCAATCAGAACTGTGTTTGCCTAGTTCCCATTCTAGTTTTGAACTGCTGAACTGGACCAATCAGTGTGGGTTAAGGTAGCTCTAAAATGGTGCCTGTGGATGAATCAGAACTTGGACTCATAATCTGAGCCAGCCACAAGAGGATTGTATGGGCAGTGACTCTGGGAAATGTAGTTTGGACTTCGGCGCCTTTTTGCACCAACAGGGGGAGGCTATTGTGAGTGACAGCCAATCCAGCCAAGAACTGGGAGGAACTCAAAGGAAGTGCCCGGTTTTGTCGACTGGCGTTTCAGTTTAGCTCTGGCAGTGAATAGGGAAGGAGCCCTGTACTCCTTCGGTGCGCAGTTTTAGTCAGGAAACGCGTGTAAGGCCCTAAGTTTCGGTCTGCAGCTTGTGCAGGTGTCTGTTTGGACTGAATCTGACCTGTGAAGAGAATCAAGGAGATCTGAAAAGTAGAAACCAGGCTCACCCTGTAGAAGACTGGAGAAATTGCTGAATCGCGCTCGGTCTGTCAGGAATTAAATCTGCTGTGTGTTCTTCTGGGTACTGTGCAGTAATTGCAATCGGGATAGAGGAGCAGCCTGCCTGGTATAGTACTTTCTTTTTTTTTCCCATATAAATGTGTGTAGTGCTAGTGGGGGCTCACGTTTCAAATCCCCTGTACAGTGAATTGAGTGCATGAAGCTGCAAGTAAACCCCATCTTAATCCAGACTACATCCATTTGCTCTGAACTGCCTTGGGGTCCAGTCACAAAGACCTTGTCCACATGTTCTGCTCCGCCTGGCAATCCAGGACAATCTGCCTTCCATTCAGTTTCAGCACTGAATTTGTGAGTACATATCAGGGTAGCTCTCTGCCATCATCTAATTGCAAGTGTTCCATCTGATTACTTTTCCTTTCTTTCTCCACAAACTGAGCCTACCGGCTCCAGATTACAATTTGGATATTGTGCATGCATTTTCTATCTTCAGGGCCCCAACCAGCTGCACCAAATAGGCTAACCTCTTATTGCCTGGGTACCCAGTAAGAGTGACATTAGGGACATTTGGGATTCTGAAATATGTGCACAGTACTGTGATTATTAATGTGTTTAAACTAATTAACCTGATTTCCCCCTGTCCTTGTTATATCCCCCTAAACAAATCAGATCTGTTTGTTTCAGCAAAGTTACGCTGCCTGAGGTATTCGTCTATGTTAAAGTATTGTACTGTGGTTTTTGCACCGTATCATCTTATTTTACAGGTAGTCCCAGGAGTCACACTGCCCGAACCAGTCCTAGGGGTAAGTGTATACTGTGAAGGTAATTCTGATATATTGTGTGGGCCACTAGTGGGAAGAAAGGAGGGTCGCAGTGTCCCAGAGGGCTGTGACCAAGTTAGTTTAACTATTGCAAACCCTGACCTCTGGGTGGAGGCACCTGCCATCAGATCCAGGCCCCTCAACCTGTTAGTGGCAGATCAGGCAGGGGTAGTAGCCCTTGGGATAGCGCCATCTAGGGGTTACATTATGACTACTGTGATCTACCTATTACCAAGCTTGTACCACCAGTGAATGCCTGTAACACTGGTTGCTTTTTTAATCTAAGTGTTATGTACTGTACTGTGTTGTTTGCTGTGATGTATTGCTCTCTTGACGAGGTGCCTTTGTAAATGAGTCTTTGACTGAAAGGTCTATAAACGATGATCTAATAACTAAATAAATAAATGGGTGGCCGGGCATGGCTGTATTGCACATTCCGGTGTATTTCTGTGTGGTTGGGTGCATATCCAGGTTTAGGGCAGTGGTCTGCTGGTATAACTGTGCTGTGGCCTCCGCATGTGCCCTTTCAATGTATACTGGTTGACACATCTCTGTTACACCATGTATGCAGCACGTAGCTCTCTGACAAGCCCACGGGCAGAGACTGCTAGAGGCGTGCAGGGGTGTGCACACATCGTGCCTTTGCACACTGCATGCTGTGGCTGTGCATCCCACTTAGGCATAACTGCATGCAATTTGCACATGCTGCTCTTCATGGCCCACTTACACAATGTGTAGTGGGCTGTACATTTTGCTGAATAGAGGCCCCGGTGCACAGTATGGCCCAGTACAAGAAGTACTAGGCTCCACAGCACAATAAACAGATTACTAGTATTCAGCAGGTTGAAAAAGGAAACTGTCAATGAAAAATATAAATTTAGGCCTAAGGTTACTACCTACTCGTTTTTTTACTGAATGGATTCAGTTTCCTAGGTCCAGGTTTGGTCCTCCTGTTTTCACCATTGCAAATTCAGTTTTTAAATTGCGTCAAGCAGCATCTATAAGGTCCTCCCATTAATTCTGTTTCATTTGCTTCTCATGTGACAGTAAGCAATTGTCTAACATTTCAGTGTGCTTGATTGCTTGCAGTGCATGCTACTCAGGAAGTGCCTTCAAGTGCAGGGCACATAAAAGAGCCACATGTGGTCCCTGTCATCCCAGTTGTCACCTCTAACTTCACACTAGCAAACTGGAAGGTTATTCCTGGGAAGGGTAAACACTAAACACCTTAATTAACACCTTCATTTTTCTGAAACCCTTAGACATTCTGGCCCTGTCCACACTCACAAGCCTGAGAGCGTAACGTTTACTGTAACGGCTCTGCATCTGCCGTTACTGTGAGTCCACACTCTCTTGCCAGCATTGAAGGTGCACCCACCAGCACTCCCCTGCATCTCGCATCTGCACTGCTAGCCACAATGCCGATTCTGACAGACGCCATAATCTGTATTTGCATGAACAACCCACAGTCCTTTGCAGCACATCGCAATGTATCCCAGCATGCCGCCGCTCATTTCCATGGGCACAGTAAATGGAAATGAGCATGATGGCATGCAATGGGGTGCAATGGGTTTAAAGAAGTTCTGCAAATGGGTTTAAAGAACTTCTGCAATGCCCAATTATGCTGAAACAGTGTGCCAGACTACTTCTGAAGCTTTTAAGCAGCAGCACTGATTATTTGGCACCAGGAAGTAGTGACAGGCTGGCCAGATTAGTCCAGAAAAAGCAAGCAAGCAGCTCCACAGTGCAGTACTAGCTACACTGGCATACACAGCTACTTATAGCACTGGTAGCATAACGGCAGGCAAGTGCAGACAGTATCACTTCCATGGCCTTCTCCTTTTCAGGACTAATCTGTCCATTTAAAAAGCCCGTCTGTCACTACTTCCTGGTTCCCCTACCACACATAAGGCACGCCTGCAGGCATCGCACTCCCTCATGGGATACTTGCCGTGCCCATGGAGGAATGGTGACTGCAATGCATGCACTCGCGCCTCCACACTGGTGAGTGACCTGAGCTTGATCCGTTTTATACTGCCAAACACTGCTGCTCCCAATCTCGAGACTACCTTTATTCAGGTATCGAGATTGGAAGCAAAACCGGATTGCGTACCTTTACCAATGCGGATGTGCACTGTTTTTATCACACTCCATAATGTTTGCACCCCGCAGTAATGATACGGACCTGCGAGTGTGGACAGGGCCTCAGACAAGTACCACGTTAGGGTTGCCTCCTGTCCCAGTGTGGACTATATCATCTGTGTTTCAAATACCTTATCTGTTAATCCAGTTTGTTTCAGAGGTAGTACTTTTCAGTCATTTTGAATGCTCACATACTTGTAAAACAGATTCTGCTAAATCATTCACTATTTTACTTGCATGTTCAGGTTACAAACAAGTTCTGATGTTATGCAGACCTTTGTATACCAGTAAGTCTGAGAGGTGTAAAGCAAGGCTATTAAGACTATTAGAAGCAAATCAACCTAACCCTTTCCAGGATGCATTGTGAGGATGGTCTTTGACCGATGTGATAGGGAATACTTTTATACCTTTATATGTTCACCGGTTTTTCCTTTAGGGTCTGTCATATATTCTAATATTTGTTACAGCTTTTGTTGTTAAATTAATATTTACTATTTTGTTCCATTTCTAGCAATACTACACCCCTCTCTCCTCAGTAGCTATTGCTGTCAATTTTCATAGTACCTGGATATTCCAGGCCTTTCAGATGAACAGCACAGAATAGTGTGGCTAATGTCATGCTAAGCCACATGAATGAGAAAAGGATGAGAAAGAGCAGTAGCTGATGAGGTGAAAGGAACACAATCTAGATTTGATGGCACTGCAAATTTATCAAACATATTTTTTTTTTTTTACCAGGAGAGACACACTAAGCCGTAGCTTGTTTACAGGTGCGACCTGGGAGCACAAGGAAGTTAAGTGACCTGCCTAGGGTCACACAGTATGCCAGTGGGGGCTGTGAGATTCAAACCCAGGTCTCCAGGTTTGCAGTTCAGAGCCTTAGACCACTGCACTATACTGCCTCCATACATAATGCATAACACATATCACATATCACACTATCTGCTGTGTATGACTAACATGGAAAAAATGGGGTATTTAACAGCATAGAATAATTCCTACCACTTTTAAAAACTTCTCTGACATTACAAATAACTTTAGTGTAGGAGCAATGAGAGGGACAGTAACACATCTTAAAATGGCAGATGATATTTGTAATTACAACTCAGCCACCGTTACTGGTGGTGTAATTTATTTATTTACTGACAGGGCTTTACCAGAAAAGGCCACCTGATCCAAAATATCCGGTTGTCAGAGGTGTCCTTGTAGTCACTCGATGTGTGAGTTAAGCTGTATACACAGGATGCAAAGTCACCTGAACCCCCTCTCTAACCCCACCCAGTGTTAATACACACTGAAATTTAAACTATTTTAATCTAACTCAAACAAACCAAAAATAATAATCATGATGTAATTTAACAAAGTTGTACGTAATGCAATATCAGCAGCAATTCTGAATAAATCAAGTGAGTCAGAGTCCAAGTGATGCCCTCTTCAGTCTTCAAAGGGGTGGGGTTAGGGGTGGAGTTTAGGGGTGTGGTTTAATATTCGGTTTTCATCTCATCCAAAGGTGGCAACTCTATTTAGATCCGATGAGACCGAGTATCAGTACATGGCTAGAAGTGTTAGAACAAGCCTGTTTTCACAGAGCACTAGACAGGACATAGGGCATTGCGGCTGGTTGCTGGCTTCCTCGATGGCTGAGTCTGAACAGACTCCTATTGATATCCTTTGTGCACAGTCCTTAGCCTGAGGGCTGCAGCATGGAAGGCCACTAGTAGGTAGCTACAAAATAGGGACACTGGCAGGTTAACACTGACAGATCGTAAAAGGTGGCTTATTGTCTGTATACTGCTCATTGTGAGAGCTCATTAGATACATTCCTTGTTTATGTTTTGAGGCTGAGTGAGGGCTGGGACTGGCAAGTCTTCGGCCAGTGTGAGTGTTTTCAGACTGATATGGCACATGAAACGGTATAGTAATGTCAGGCACAAAAGTATTGTAGTAAAGTAAATATGAGCACATGAGGTTGCTGAGGTGGAAGTTTAGAGAACTAGTGCACCGTTTGCATGATGGTGGTTTGATAAAAATCTCATAACATGAGATACACTATGAGAGAAAAAATATTACACAGAGAAAAACACTAAGAAGTGTATGTGCAAGCTGACTTTATGTAAACAGAAGCTTTTTGTGAGAGCAATATATGCACATGTGGTCTTGCTTGTACGTTAAAAGATATACTGAAAACAGAGCCGATGTTCTCCTAAGTATAAAGTGAGTGTAAAAAATGTTTTCCAATATTTTTTCAAACAGTGCTGTGGCTATCATGGTCTTGTTTCAGAATACTGAATATACAGTATACCTGAAAAAATAATAGAAGATCAAGCACTTGCATGGTCAGTATACAGCCACGATTATTATTTGTTTTTGAACAGTAAGAAGAATAGTAGGGATGGTGTATGATACAGCACTTTTGTTAACCAGCATTTCAGTGACTGTTTTCCCAGTGTCAACATATTATAGGCTATAATGAGGAACAATAGTGACAGTATTATGAGGCTCTGATTGTTGTTCGTCCTTCATGACTATCACAGAGGATCTCAAATGACACAGGATGATTCTTTCAAGAACAAAATTGCAGTCCAAACAAAACATTTTAAAATAGCAGGCACCTTTTCCTGATGATGTAGTCAAATGTTTAAGAACAGGAAATGTTAGTGATTATTTGTTGGCCTGTAAGCAAATGAAAATAAAAACAAAACATACTTGTCTCTCAACTGTTGACCGGGTCATTTACTCCACTGTGTTGGACTTATGAACTTGAGGCTTTGTGGAGCTAATCTCTCCCAGTTTCTACTTTATGTTTACTAAGGAGAAAGGAGGAGCACTACCAAGTGGGGGGAGGTCAGGCTCGTGGGGGAGGAGGTGACAGATGGGGGGAATCACAGAGGGCAGGCTACTGGATGGCACTGAGGGTGGACAAGGCACCAGACCCGGATGGCATTCACCCCAGGGTACTGAGAGAGCTGTCATAAATCCTGGCGGAGCCCCTAGCAAACCTGTCCAATGCCTCCCTGGTCTCAGGAAGAGTACCTCAGGACTGGAGGATGGCTCATGTGGTACCCCTGCGCAAGAGCAATCCCATAGACGAACTGGGAAACTATAGGCTAGTAACCCTCACATCCATTGTGGGAATACCAACGTAGACAATCCTGAAGGAGAGGCTGGTGTCCCTTCTGGAGACCAATGGGCTGCAGAACGTTAGGCAGCATGGGTTTGTCACGGGCAGATCCAGTCAGACCAACCTGGTGGATGACTGTGACTGGGTAACTAGACAGTTGGACAAGGGCTATGCAGTGGATGTCCTGTTTCTGGACTTCAGTAAGGCATTTGACTCGGTGCTGCATGGGAGGCTGGGTAGTGAGCTGGCAGGTACAGGTGCGGGGGAAAAAAATGGTGGGATAGGTAGTAAACTTATTACAGGGAAGGAAGCAGATTGTGGTGATGGTGGGAGAGGAGCTCTCATCTGCAAGGTCAGTGACAAGCAGAGTACTGCAGGGCTCACTGCTGGGACCAGTGTTGTTTGGGTTGTTCATATCTCACATCTCAATGGGCATCAAGAGCAAGATCAGTTTGTTTGCAGATGACACCAAGATGAGAGTAGTAACGGATGACCTGGGAGAGTGGCATGGGTTGCAGGATGATCTGTCAAAATCGGAGACCTGGTTGGACACCTGACAGTTGGGGTTCAATGCCAAAAAGAGCAAGGTGCTACCTTTCAGGGCAAAAATCCAAGAAGGAGCTACCAGCTGTGTGGGGGTTCAGCTAGCCATGACAGAGGAGAAGGATCTGGGGGTAATTATAACGTGTTCAATGAACAACTCAGCACAATGCAGGAAGGCAGCTGCAAAGGCCAACAAAATGCTGGGTTGTATTGCCAGAGGTATATCTTCGAGGAGAGGGGAGGTGATCCTGCTGTTGTATAGGCCACTGGTTAGGCCACACCTGGAGTACTGCATGCAGTACTGGCACCCATACCTGAAGAGGGACATTAAGTTACTGGAGAGGGTGCAGCACAGGGCAACAAAAGATGATCCAGGGACTAGGGGACATACCCTATGTGAGCAGGCTGAGGGAGTCGAACATGTACTCACTGGGGGAGAGGAGAGATGAGGGGATATGATTGAAACCTTCATATACATGAAGGGAATAAACAAGACAGGTATGGAGGGACTATTAAAGTTAAGGGGGTAGGGATACTGAGGTCACAATCTTAGATTGGGGGAAGGTTCAGGAGGAAATGAGAAGACACTTTTTACGCAGAGAGTGGTGTCTGGGTGGAATGCTGCTGCCTGTGGAAGTGATATCCTGCAGAACAGTCGACTGCTTCAAAAGGGAATGGAGTAGAGTAAGAGGGGAGGTGAGGGAGGGAGGAGGGGCAGTTCCAGTATAAAGGTTGCTAGTTGCACTTTCAAGCAGACTCAATAGACCATAAGACCTTTATCTGCTGGCAAATTTGTATGTTCGTATGTTCATATATTACAGGTGCAGGAGGGCCACACTGGCACTAGGTGTTCTTGGTTGAACATTGAGAGGTTGTACCAGACTGTGGTGAAGATCATAAAGAAGGGAGGTCAGGCCAAGCAACATGTGTACTTAGGGGATGCTTTTGATTGACAGACGTAGAGACACAGAAGATCATCTTGTAATCACTGTAGGCATTGGGGAGAGTGACAGCTTTTAAATATAACGGTAGGAGAAGAGGACCCATTCAATGAGGAAGTGATTAGAGGAGTGTGGGTTGAGGCAGGTAGGCCTTGATAATTAGTTGAGTGAGGTTCAGTTTGCTGTACGAGTGCTGTGGCACTGTGGGGGGAACCAAATAAATGTTAAGTTCCATAAGAAGCAGCAGCTCACTAGAAGAGGCAAGAGTGGAGATGAAGATAGGTTGTCAAGAAAGGGGTCAGGCTTGGAGCGAGGGCTGGAGTATATCATGCCTGTGCTGAGGGATTTGCACTGGCTGCCTGTTTCATGGCATACCACCTTCTTGATTTGATTGTTGGTTTTTAAGGCCCTCGTGATCTGGTCCCTGGCTACATTAAAGACCTGCACCCTGTTACTCCTGATCACCTTCTTTACTCCATTGGGAAGAAAGATTTGGAGATTCCTCATGCCCAGAAAAGTCATCTGCCTATGATGTGGCTGCTTCCCAGCTGTGGAATTCTCTGCCGCTTATATGTGCTGGATTTCCTTAGCGGAGGCATTTAAAAAGACTCTAAACATGTAATTATTCTTCTAGACATTTGGAATTCTGGTTGATAGTTCTTTTTGATATTTTATTTTTGTACTTTATTTAATGATTATGAAGTGCTATGTATTCAGACTATTTATGAACAGTGCCTAGAGCCAATAGGATAACACTTTAAAGTTGATTGATTGATTGACAATGAAGATTAGGAGGGAGAATGGGAACGAGAGCTTTTACAGGAGGATTTTATTCAACGAGGGAGTAGAGGCACAGAGTATGACACTACAGCTGAGACTGACATAAAAATATCCACACCATCCCTGCACTTTTCATAATCCTGTGTTTGGGCTGCATACTTCACCCTGAAATTGCAATGTCAGCATCACAAGACTGTATCCCACAAAAGAGGAAGTTTTAGATTGAGGTTGTGAGAGGATGGCGGTGCCATGAGTCACAATCTCATTTTTAAATTATTTGTGGCACGGGAGGAGGAGGAGGAAAGTGGAATGGGGTGCTGGTGGACTGGGGACAAGGGAGTTATTCTTGAGTGTAGTGAAAAGGAAGGAGGGTGGGATGTTTACTAGTAAGAGGAGGAAAATGAATTGCTGTTGTTTATTTATTACACAGTAGGAAATAGTTGAGCATCTGGTGCCGAATTGGTGAGGGGGATGCACACCAAGGTTGGGCTTCCAATGGCTGCATAAATATGCGTGTGTGTATTTTAAATACCAAGGTAGAGCTGGGGGGGTCACCACTGGATACCAGGAACTAAATGGTTTGAGGGCAGGGTGAGAGAGGGGGATACTACTGGACACCAGGGATACCTGGCATGGAGCAGATGTGAGAGCAGGTGCCACCACATAAAAGAGATGCTTGGCACTGTGTCAGGTGTGTAGGGATGCCTTTGCATGACAGTGATACTTGGCTTGGGGACTGGTGTGTGACAGGGGATACCAAGGGGTGCTTGTAATTGAGTGCTCTGTGGAATGGGGTAACACTGCACTCTTTAGACTGCATACAATAACTACTTAAAAAAAAAAGTAAATTCATGGCTTAAAAAAAGAAAAAAAACAACATTTAAGCATCAACTAGGGTTGAAGCAGAAATCCTCCAAATAGGTAAAGAAGATGTTAGTGTAAATTAGGTCCAGGGCAGTAGATCCTAATTTGGTTAAATATATGCTCCCTGTTGAAATTAAAGCAGCAGTACTAGTTAACAAAAATTTTAATAATTTCGTTTGCAGTTAGGACAAACCAAAACATGAATATATCTTATTTTTCTTTTGCTTTATTTCATTTCCAAGGGAAGAGACAGGATTTTAAAATTCTTAAAATTTCTTGTTCTTCTGCCAGGCCCACCATTATGGATATAAGCAGATCAAGGTGATGCTGTGCCACTGGTCATCAGATACATGTGCTGGCAATGCCCTGACCTGTCTTCATTATGAACACAGTGGTTGCCTGTTAATGGGTGACCTCCAGGGATGAGATTTATAAGATACTGGGAGCTGCCATCTTTATTGTGGATCCATGCAAATTATAAATGCTGTAAGTCACATTCCCCAACTGGTCCAGCTGAATAACTCCTATACTGTTTTGGAAGTACAGGAATGCCCCGCAGCTGGGAGCAGGGAGGATGGTCAGGACCTCCATGCTGGAGCCCCAGGGAAGGGGACAAGGGACCCTGGAGGAGGGGTATGCTTCTCCTAGTGTGGGACTCCATTGGCCGGGGAGTGGTGGGTCAAGTGCATCCCAGGAAGTGCTGTATGGAGGGATAGGAAGCGAATCCATAGGATCACTAGGGCAATAGCCAGGAGAGAGGAGCTGGATGTCATTGTCCACCTGGGGACCAATGCCGTCTTGAGGAGAAGGGTGGAGTCAGCCAGAGACCAGGAGGATTTCAGGAAGCTGAGGGGAGGTACCTGATACAGGTAGTACGTTCTGTCTCATTCTCGGAGGTGCTATCTGTACAAGGCACAGGGGAGGCTAGGGCACTCTGCATCCAAGCCTTCAACAGCTGATTGAAGGATTGATGTGAAAGGGAAGGATTTAGCTTCATAGGGGACTGGGGCCCCACCTGGGCAGATGTGAGCTTGTATCAGGAGGGTGGCCTCTATCTGGGAAGGGGGCCTCACTCCTTGGCGAGAAGTTGGAATGCTTCAGCAGAGAACATTTAAACTGGCCAAGGGGGTAGAGTCAGAAGGGACAGGTGGCTTAGGAACACTCCCCCATGGTAGCATGCAAAAACACAGGTTGGCAACAGGAACAACTGAAGCGGCAGTGGGGGCAGGCAGGCAGCAATGTAAAGGGGGCTAAGGGGGCAGGAGCATGAACAAGAAAACCAGAGTGGAGGAAACTGGCAAGGGAGAGAGAACAAGAACGGGGGAGGGGCAGGGTATAAAACATGGAAGATCATGCTCGCAAATGCCCACAGTCTGGGAAATAAGGTTCCAGACCTGGAAGCCTTGACGACGGATGCAGACCTTGACATAGCAGCAATAACAGAGACATGGTACTCTGCTAATCACAGCTGGGATGTCAATGTAGCAAGCTATACACTGATCAGAAGGGACAAGGAAGGTAAAAAGGGAGGGGGTAGCCTATACATCAGAGAAGGCATAAAGACTACAGAAGTACAGGAAGATGGGGGAGGCCAAGGCAATGTGTGGGTCACCTGAACCAGGGAATGGCAAGCATACGTACTGGGGTGATCTACAGACCTCTGGCACAGAGGGAGGAAGTGGACAGGGTACTAATGGAGGAAATTCACAACATGGCAGCTAAAGGTGAAGTCCTGCTGATGGGTGATTTCAGTGTGCCAGATGTAGAACTGAACCACCCAGGCTGCTGCTTCAGCCAGAAGCATGGCCATCCTGGAATCCCTGCAGGGGTTGGAGTCAGACAGATGGTGCATGAGCCAACCAGAGACAAATCAATCTTACTTCGAGACGGTTGCTGCTGTATGTCTTCACATATAGCACTGTGCCCCCTGGCATCAGGACCACACAGCAAACTTCTAGCTAGCAATCTATAGCAAGGGACCGACTCTGGCATCACATGACAGGACATTGGCATGACCATATATAGGGGGTAATCTCCATGCCCACCCTCCAGTTCTTTCCTGCCATCAGCCTGAATTCATTGGACCTCACGGTGAACTCAGCTTCAGTTGACAGCCTTTTTTTATAAGTATTTTCAATTTTTTTCTGTACATTTTCTTAAATTTTGTTGCCTGTCTTCATGCAGAATTAAAAAGAAGTGCTCAGAGTGTGGCGCTCAGATCCCACATGGTGACGATCATTCCCGCTGCGTTCTCTGCCTATGCCCCAAACACTGGGTGGCTGATTGCGAGATATGCCAGTCCTTTGACCAGACCACGCACTCCCTGCGCCAGAAGACCCTCAATGCCTACACCCTAAAACGATGCCTTGCATTGCTGGAAAAGGAGTTGCAGGAGCTGCGGGAGCATTCCTCTCCAGCCACCCCAGAGAAAAAGAAAAAGAAGAAGGAGAAGTGCTGGGAATGGGGACGGTCTCCCTCTACTCAGTGTTGCCAGACAGCCGACGCCACTTCAGGTAGGGCCTCAACATCGGTGAGTACTCCTCCTCCTAGGTCTCCATCCGCCCAGGTGGATTGGACGCCTTACCCCCCCTCCTGCCTTGGTCAGTGGGTAGGAAGGGGATTTCTCTTCGGAGAGCTTGCTTTCAGGACCTGTCGACAGCTCAGCTGATAAGTCTCCCTCTAGCTCCACCACTGGGTGAACGGCCTCGCTCCATGAGCTATACTCCGACTCCTCGGCAGTTGTCCGCTCGACCACGACTGATAAGTCGGATGTTGGCTCCTCTGATGCCTGCCCAGTTGAAGCCGATCAGTCAGTCGCCAGTTTGTCCGATATCTGCTCGGCTGAAGCTCTCCTGTCAGATCCTTCCTTGGTTCCTGACATCGCGCAGAGCCAGCTTCCAGGTTCCTCTGCATCCCATGAGGGTTCTCCCTCCTAGGTCCCACTGACCCAGTCCAACCTCTCGTTTTCCTTGGATATCCAGGACTCGAATTCTGCTGTCAAGGAGGCCCCTCCAGCGCCGGGCCTTCAAACTGGGATTTCTGCTTCCCCAGCAGACCTGTCAATGGGGGTATTGATTCCTTTACCCCCCTTGCCCTTCTTGGATCAGACATCGGGCATCATTCGACCCCCAATGCTGGGCCAATCTCTGGTTCAAATCCCCTCTAATTTTGGGATGGACTCAGGGTTTTACGCTTTGATGCTAGAGTCCCCTCCTGACCTGTCAGGGATCCATATAGAGACTCCAGGCCAGCTGTCAGACCCACATGCTCCCAATGGCCCCTTGGCACCACCACCCTTTGGGCCTTCAGCCCCTCCGCCATCGGGCCCCTCTGGCAACTACCCCAGCTACTTGCCACAACAGATCCCATACTACCCGACACCTGGAGGGTCGCCGCCAGGCTACCCATTGCAGGTGCTGATGCCAGGATACCTGATGCCGGGCCACATGCACCAGGGGTACCATCCTTACTGGTATTAGACTCCTGGCTACCCCCCTTACTCTACCATGGGGTACCCAGGCTACCAGCCTCCACCTGCTCCTCCGCAGCCAGAACCGCAAGAAACTATCCTGGCCTGGTGAAAGGATGCCAAATCCCAACTCCTGCAGGAGTTGGGACAACCCTATCTGGTCATGGCTGCCACCCCGACTGACAGGGCAGTGATGAGCCCATCCCTAATCGACCACCAGATGTCGGATAGGGACTCTGGCAGACACCCAACCAGGGTTTTCTCTGGCGCTAAGGCTGCGGAGGCAGTACCAGATGTGACCTCCCTACCAAGCACACCGAAGTCTTCTGACTCTGACTCCGACTCTGTCGGTCATTCGGAGCCTCATTACCCTGTAGAGCCACAACTGAAGGAGTCTCCCAAGTCTCTGCTAGAGCACTTGTCCTTTGAAGAGCTCTTCAGGTCCATCCAGCAGGCCTGTGGTTGGGCGTTTCAGGAAATGGACCCTAAAAGGAAGAGGCTCACAGTACATCTTGACCTAACTAATGCGGACCCCATCCCACCACGGACGGGGCAGCACGAGGACTTAACATCGACAATATGACAACAACCATCCTCCATTCCTGTGGTTTTGAAGAAAACTGACAGGATTTATCACCCCCTGGAAGAGGCGTGCCATTTAACTAATCAACCTAAGGCCAACTGTATAATTATTACTGTGGTCCATGATAGGTCGGCTCAGCTGAAGCACCTGAGTACCTCCCCACTGGATAAAGAGTCCAAACAGATGGCCGCAAGGTATGTGCTTCCTTCACCTGCACCATGCGGTTTCTAAATTATGTGTTCCTCATGGTGTCCTTCCAGAAGTCGGCTTTATCCGACTTGGAACAGGCTCTACAGGCTATTCCGGATGAGGATCTCAGAAATAAGCTTCTGGAAAAAACAAGACTCAATAAGTCTTCATACCACCGTCATTTGTGGTCCACCTATGATTCAGTTGATTCCGTGGCCCGGTGCACTGCTATAGGCATTTGTTTGAAGTGTCTGTCTTGGCTCCGGCTTGCAGGACTGGAGCAAGAAGTCCAAAGCACTCTTGTGAATGCCCCCTTCAGGGGTTCCATCCTCTTTGGAGGCAACACTAAGGACATCATAATGGAGCTACAAGAGAGTGGCAGGTCACTTAAGGACATCCGCTTCATGTATCACTTGGACCAAAAACCCAAGCAGCCTTTTTGTCTCCCGCAGAAGAGGTGGAATAGGCAGAACCAAGACAGGCAACAGGGCAAGTGCCATGCCACTGGTTCTGGTACCCAGACTCCCCAGGCGAAAGCACAAAAGGCCCTGGAGGTGGCAGAATGGCCCTTCCCTCTGTGTCCTGACTTGAGGGGACTCCCTCCATCTCCTCCTGTTTTTCAAGAGGAACCTGTGGGGGAGCGGGAGGTTCACCCTCCACCTGGAAGGGTGGAAGGTGATTACTGCAGATGCTTGGGTACTGCAGTTTATTGCAAGAGGGCACTCAATTGAGTTCCTGGACAGATCCCTGGACAATTCATCAGGTAGGTCTCACTATCCGTTAGTCCACCAAGGCCTCATTTAGCAGGAAATCCAAGCTCTATTGGAAAAGTCAGCTATAGAGCTGGTTCCTCCAGGGCAGATAGGAAGAGGATACTACTCCCATTTCTTTCTAGTCCCCAAAAAGATGGGAGATCTGAGACCCATTCTAGATCTCGGCCTGCTCAGCCCCTTTGTGTAATACAAGAGGTTCCACATGCTAACTCTCCAGGGACTTTTAACCCTGCTCCAACAGAACAAAGGGCTGTGCTCGCTGGACATATAGAATGCTTACCTGCACATTCCTATCCTCCAGGTCCACCACCGTTTCCTGAGATTCTACTTTCAGGAGAACCATTATCAGTTTAAGGCACTCCCTTTTGGTCTCTCCTCTGCACCTTGGGTGTTTACCAAGTGCCTGGTGGTGGTAGCTGAGGCATTGCACAGCAAGGGGATTTATGTGCTCCCTTACCAGGATGACAGGCTGTTGTCAGCTCAATTTCAGGACAGTCTGATGGATTCTCTTTCCACCACCCTGGACCCCTTTTCCAGACTTCGCATTACTGTGAATGATCCCAAGTCTCAGTTCTCACCCCCTCAGCACCTCCAGTTCATTGGAGTGATGCTGGTTATGGTCCAGGACAGGGCCTTTCTACCTACAGATGGGGCAGAAACTCTGATTCAGTAGGCTGCGTTGGTGTCCAACTCTCATTGGACCACAGCACGATCCATCCTCTGACTGTTGGGCCTCATGGTGGCTGCCATCCAAACAGTTCTTTTGGCCAGACTGAACATGAGGGTGACCCAGTGGACCCTCAGGGTCCAGTGGGACCAGCAATTGGATGACATGAACCACAGGGTCTTAGTCTCCAGCAGCTTGAAGAGTGATCTCCTCTGGTGGCAAGCTCTATCCAGCCTCTCCCTAGGGATCCCCTTTCATCCCCCACCCCCTTCCATGACCCTTATGATGGATACCTCGGGTCAAGGCTGGGGAGCACACCTGGGAGACCATCAAACTCAGGGGAGATGACCTTCGAAACAGGAGCATCTGCATTTAAATATTCTGAAGATGAGAGCTGTGCTCAATGCTCTCCAAGCTTTCCAGTCCCTCTTCCTTCCGGAAACACTTCTAATCTAGACCGACAACACAGCAACGGTCTGGTACATCAACAAACAGGAAGGCACCCAATCATAACCCCTTTGCAGGGAGGCGATGCAGGCATGGTACTGGGCAGTACAGCATAACCTGTCTCTGATAACAGTCCATGTTCCAGGTGTTCACAACATTCTGCCAGACAGTCTCAGCTGCAGTCGCATGGGCTCACGATGGGAACTAAGGCAGAAAGTAGTGGAAGATCTCTTTGATTATTGGGCTAGCCAGAGATAGACCTTTTCCCCTCCCCATCCAATGCAAAACTACCCAGCTTTTGCTTGCTTGTTCCTGGGCATGGTATTTTTTAGCAAGATACGCTGTCTATCCTAGTTAGGGAGCAGTGGTGATCCCAGCTATACATGCTCCAGCACCACTGGCTATTGATAGGCTTCTCTACTTCCCCAGAACTCCTCATTCTTCGGTCGCCAACCTCTGTGACCTTCACAGTTGCTCCAGTGAGCAGGCTTAGCAGGATGGTGGTCCCTGTGCCTCTTGGTACCAGATCGAAGGAGGTCACTGTAAGGAGGGACTCAGTAGTTCAGTCACCCTTCGGTGATAAGCTGAGTGGGGCAGAACTGCAGAGAGGAAAGTTGCTTTGGGTGCCTCATGTCTGAACAGACTGGAGTCCCCCAGGCAGCAACTGAGCAGGGACTGACCAAACTCAGAGGGACCCCAAAAGAACTGTTCCATGAGTGGAAAGCCTGACAGGCTGTTGTGTCTTCTCCACTGTGCTTTGCCTCTAAATAAATCTGTAGTTTAAATAGCACAATTCTAGCATCTGTTATTCTTAAAAAAAAAAAACAGGAGGTGAAGTGTGTACCGAAAGGCTCCTCAGCCATGACCTTAGGTAAGCAGGCATGTGACAGATTGTAACAATGTCATCACACAATACACTGAAGTGTAAAACAACAGTGAGAGAATTTTCTTTTTTTAAAGGAAGCACAAGAATCTCAGCATGCAAGATGCTACTCGTTTTTAAGAATTAATTAGTTTTGAGGACTTGGACACCTAGGTTATAACAGCTGCTTTCTACTTCCGGAGATCTGAGTTGGAAGCTGGGTCAGATAACAGCAGAAATTAGTTGCATTTCAGACAAAGGCTCCATCTTCATGGGTCAACAACTGACCAAAAGGAGAGAGACAACAGACCACCAATGACCAGTGAGAGAGGAAAGAACAGAGATGGAGGATCCGTCTCCCAGCACAGAAACTGACCAGAGGGAGAGAGAGAAAAGTAACCAGAGATGGAAGACCTGCTGCTCACAATTGATGCTGGGGCCAGTCCTCTTCTCACACCTCTCTGCCCAGGCAGTAGAGGCCAACATCCTGCCCCCTCCCTCAGCTCTAGTAGTCACCCAGGGGTGTGCCTCAATCAGTTAAATTCGAACATGTGAGTCAACATCCAGGGCACACTGAAACATAGAAATTTGCTAGTAGAAAAGGACCCCTTGGCCCATCTAGTCTTCCCATTTCCCCCTCCCTGTCTGGCTTATCTTACTCCTTTTATTCCCTTGTCATTGTTCTTTCTAATTAGTCCTATGTGCTTATCCCAAGCCCTCTTGAATTTGCTCACTGAATCTTCCCCCTCCACCCATTCTGGCAGCCTAGTCCAAGGGCCCACCATACTCTCAGTAAAGAACTGCCCCCTCACACTTCCTTTAAATCTGCCCCCCTAGCTTGAGCATGTGCCCCCTAGTTGACTTGTTCTTGCTAATCCTAAATATGCTTCCTTACCTCACCATGTTTATTCCCTTCAGATATTTGAAGGTCTTTAACATATCCCCCACTCCCTCCTCATCTCTATCATGTACAAGTTTAGTTCTTCCAGTTGTTCTTTATAAGACCTACCATGTAGTCCTTTAACCATCTTGGTTGCCCTTCTCTTGACCCTCTCCACCCTGTCTCTGTCACCCAGTAAGTGTGGCCTCCAGAACTTCACCTCTTATTCCGGATGTGGTCTAATCATAGTTTTGCATAGTGGCATAATCACTTCCCACCTCCGACTTGTAATGCCCCCTCCCTATGCATGCCAGCATTCTGCCTACCCTCCCCACCACCTTGTTGCATTGGTTTACAATCTTCAGGCTATTTCAAATGATGATTCCCAGGTCCCTTTCTTGCTCCGCTTCCTCAAGTTCCTCCCCTCCCAGCCAGTATTTTTCTCTGTTCAGAAAATGCTTAAAAAACTCTTCCTTCCCCAACCAGTCTACACCTGCTACTAAGCTCTCTTCCCCTGCTCCTTTGTTTCATAACACCCTACCCTGCCTCCCTTACTTCACCCTCCCTCTAGATTCCATCCCTCCTTCTCATTACTTATTTCTTCACCTAGTATGTTTGCATACAATCAAAACAACTGCATTTATAGACTGACTGGTATCTACTCATCATATGTCATTAATCATTTATGACCATGGCACTTAAGTACCAGTTAACAGCAAATACTATTCCTGTTGAATACTCTCTGTAATTGACTACTCCAATTGTTCGTATACATAATTCTGTATATTTACTCTGTGTAACAACATACTCATTGTTTGTACTACTGGAATTGTATTTCCATTGGTCACCCCTGAAAAAGTGATATGTCTATCTCAGTTGGGCCTACCCGGTCATCAAAACTCTAAATTAAAATAAAATAAGTGTTTTGCCCTTAGGTTGTTACACCCTATGTGCACAATTTTGCCCTTTTTTGCATTGAATTGTAGTTGCCACTTCCCTGACCAGTCCTCCAACCTGGACAGATACTCCCTCATTCTTTTCACCCCTCTACACTCCTCCTGACAGGGAGTGCCACACTGACCAGGTGAGTGTACCGTGGGAGGAGATTAAGGTGAATAAATATTGACATTTACCCTCAGGGATATCGCATTGCTTCTATTTGGTAAAATAACATTACTTGCTTGCATTAATTTTTTTTTAATACATATTTTATCAGGATTTTTAGAAAAATATATAATCATACCCCTCAGTCTCATGCCTTGCAAATCAGGGACATGGCTTAAAGAAATCAGGGACACGTGACCAGGACCAGGGACACAGGTTAAAATGTTGTTACATTAGCTTAGCAAGTCTACCATGTGTAGCTTAATGTAAAAAGCATTTTATGAAGGAGAACTAGACTGTAACACCAAAGTCTAGCATTATTGTTTTTTTATTTATATGTATTGCCTTTTACAAGTTAGACTTACAAATGTGACCCACAGTGAAAGGACAATGTGAATTTGTTTACCATATGCACTACAGTAGGATATGGAAGCTCATCTCACCCAACATGCTGTATCTCACATCAATGAATATTTTTTTGTACACATGACTATCTGGAAACCACTCCAAATGCATTTTAGGTATTAAAATCCCTTCTGCTTTCTGGAGCCAAGGCGGTCTCAGAATCCCCTGCCTATTGGTGAAGTCACAGGGGGCCCCGCCACAACACATTGCCAATGGCCCCAGTAGTTGTTATTCCTGGTCTGGTACAGACAGATGACTGTAAACCATGCCATGAACTGTGATTTGTATAGCTGCACTAAATTATTGAACAATAAGAACATTACAATGGTAGATAGTTAGGTTTAGTAGTCAATCAGTTTATTTCTCTCTCTCTCTCTCTCTCTCTCTCTCTCTCTCTCTCTCTCTCTCTCTCTCTCTCTCTCTCTCTCTCTCTCTCTCTCTCTCTCTCTCTCTCTCTCTCTCTCTCTCTCTCTCTCCCTCTGTCTCATCCCACTGCCATATTACATTGTATACAGACCCCCATGTCAGGGGGAGGGAATGGACAAGGATATGATAGAAGGCATCCTTAAGATGGCAGAGAAAGGGGAGATGCTGTTGATGGGGGACCTAAATATGCCAGATGTTAACTGGAGCACGTTTGCTGCTGGGCCATTCTCGATGCCCTTCAGGTGGCATGCCTCAGGCAGCTAGTTTTGGAACCCACTCATGAGGGAGCAATTGGCTACAGAGTCAAGCCATACAAAAGTGAGGGTTCTAGACTTTAGGAGGGCTGACTTGGGCAAGATGGGAGAGTGCCTTAGAAAAGCACTCGCAAACAGGCTAGAAGGAGGGGTGGAGCAACAATGGGGAAACATCAGAACTGCCATCACAGAGGCAACAAGCCTTTGTGTGAAGCAAATAAGCAAATCAAAATGATAGAAAAAGCCACAATGGTTCTCAAAAGAGGTGGTGGTGAAGGTTAGGGAGAAAAAGATAGCATTTAGGAAATATAAGAAAACACGGAAGGAGCAGGACAGAGAGCTGTACCAGTTAAGGCAGAAGAAAGCAGGGAGGGTGGTCAGAATAGCAAAGGCCCAAACTGAGGAAAAGATAGCCAACTCAGTTAAGAAGGGGGTTATAGGTACGGGAGTGTAGAAAGACAAAGGGAGGGATAGTGAGGCTGAATAGAATGGACGGTGGGTGGGCAGAGAGGGACAGTGAAAAAGCAGGGATACTGAATGAATACTTCTGCTCAGTATTCACAAAAAAGGAGGAGGGAGGTGCCTATTCCCATTAACAAAAGCACTCTGCATAGGGGTCGATCCCAGTGTTTTCACAGAAGAAAGGGTTGTGAAAGAACTCCTAACACTGAAGGTGGACAAAGCAATGGGGCCTGATGGAATTAACCCCAGAATTCTAAAATAATTAAGGAGAGAAATAGTGACACCACTGACTACCCTTTTTAACAAATCATGGAGGATGGTGTGGTACCTGAGGGCTGGAGAAAGGGGGATATGATTCCCCTTCACAAAAGTGGGAGCAAGACAGAGGCAGGAAACTACATACCTGTCAGTTTGACCTCTGTGGTAGGGAAAGTGATGGAATCACTTCTGAAGGAAAGAATTATTGAGTACCTAGAGGCCAGTGGGGCACAGAACCCAAGGCAGCATGGGTTCACAGTGGGAAGGTCATGTCAAACGAATCTAATAGATTTCTTTGACTTGGTGACCAAAGTAGTAGACCACCAGGGAGGGGCTGTGGACATGGCATACCTAGACTTTAGCAAAGCATTTGACACAGTCCCACACAAAAGATTAATAGATTAACCAGCCTGGGAGTGGGTCCCAAGGCGGTAGCCTGGGTAAAACACTGGCTGGACAACAGGACACAGAAGGTAATTGTAAATGGAGTCCACTCTGATGAAAGAGGGGTTTCTAGTGGGGTACCGTAGGGTTCAGTACTGGGTCCAGTCCTTTTTAATGTCTTTATAAGTAACATTGCAGAGGGACTGGAAGGAAAAGTATGCCTCTTTGCAGATGACACAAAGATCTGCAACAGGGTTGATACAGAAGGAGGTGTGGAAAGGATGAGAAGGGACGTGGCAAGGTTGGAGGAATGGTCAGAAGTATGGCAACTTGAATTCAATGCAAAGAAGTGCAAAATAATGCACCAGGGAAACAAAAACCTGGGGGAAGATTACACAATGGGGGGGAGGTAGTAACAACAACAAAAATGGAAAGGGACCTGGAATAATATCAGATGACCTTAAGGTTAGCAAGCAATGTGAGAAGGCAGTAGGGAGGGCTGGGGGGATACTGGGATGTGTAGAGAGAGGCATCACCAGCAGAAAACAGGAAGTTATTATCCCTGAGTACAGCTAGTTGGTGAGACCCCATCTGGAGTACTGCATCCATTTCTGGAGACCCCATCTCTGCAAGTACATAGACAGGATGGAGGCAGTCCAGAGGAGTGCAACTAAAATGGTGCAGGGTCTGCAAGAGAAGCCATATGTGGAGAGACTAAAGGAGCTTAAAATGTATACCCTCAGGGAAAGGAAGGAGAGGGGAGACATGACAGAAACTTTTAAGTACTTCAGTAGAATCAACAAAGTCCAAGAGGGTAGCATCTTTCAGAAAAAGAGCTGTGCAAGAACAAGGGGACACAATTTGAAGATAGAAGGGGGACAGCTCAGGAGCAATATGAGGAAGTATTTTTTTCACAGTGAGGGTGGTGAATGCATGGAACAGCCTTCCTGAGGAGGTTGTGGGGTCTAAAACTATGGGAGAATTCAAGAATGTATGGGACAGACATAAGGCAATTTTTGTGAGGGGTAGGAAGAAATAGGCTGTTGGTTAAATGGACCTGCAGCTTATCCTGTAGGTAGGGAAATGGGCAGACTAGGTGGGCCAAGCGGTCCTTATCTGCCATCAAAGTCTATGTTTCTATGTTCTGTCCTACTAACTTGCATCCCCTTAACAGTTTTTTTTTTCATTTGGCTATGATTTTGAACAAATGTTGACATTTATAGCATATTTTAAAAATGTAAGCACCATGTAAGTGCCTAATATTTGTAAAGATCGAGCTGTTCATTTGTGGCTCTTAATGACCAGTTATTTGGATTAATTTAAATTAAATGCCTGATCTTTATGCCACCTTAGGAAAGCCAGTCTAAATTTTGTTGATGGAGACCCAGTTGTTTGGAGCTTTCATGCATTTTTCATAGGAGCTCCAATAATTGTGAGTTTCAGTATCGTTAAAACAAGGGTGTCTGTGTAAGGAATTATATTCTGGGAGATATGCATATCACCATCTGAAGGCAAACCCTAACCTGTCTGTCTTCCACAAACTGGTATTCACTGGAGTTATTATAAAGCTAAATTCAGTCCTGATAACTTAGTTAGCAGCTTCTAACTGGGACGCATATAGTGTAGTTGTCTATCTGTCCCCCACCCCCAACACACACTATGTAACTGCCGTCCTGAAAAAATGGCTTGCAGCAAATGATGTGTAAGTGGCACATTGCATGGACATATACATGAACAATTTTCAAACACCGCCTCTGTATATGCATACATTTAAATGCAGTTGCTTAGGTTATGTGAGTATAGCATTGCAAACCAAGGCAAGGAGTGTTGTACATTCTGGTAAGCAGTACATAGAAGCAATGTTAAAAACTAATTTAGACATTGAAATTTAGCATGATGTTTGCATTAAATCTTCACATTTCTTTCATGGAGTCTTTGCATTTATTACATTTAGAGCAAAACTACTGCATGAGACTTGAAAGCGAAGTCATATACAAAATAGCAATATTTAAAACAGCATACGGACGTATAAAGAAGCCAGCAGAGGAAGGCCATTTGGTCTGTCATGTCTGCTTGTATGGCAGGGTCTGCAGCTTGAGCTACTGTTCTTGTCCTCCTGCCCTACTCCTCAAATCCTCCCTACCCATGATCCTTACTTTCCCCTATGCCTGTCCCAGCCTCTCTTGAAGCTGCCCACTGTCTTCAATGAGATCACCTCTTCCGGCAGTGCATTCCAAGTTTCCTCCACCCTCTCTGTGAAAAAGTGCTTCCTAACCTCCCTCCTGAACCTTCCACCCTCCAACTTAAGACTGTGCCCCCTTGTATTGTGGTTGCCACTCAGCTTAAAGAGACTGTCCTTATCTCCTTTATCACTTTCAAGTACTTGAAGGTCTCAATCATGTCCTCTCTCTGTCTCTCTCTCCTGTTTTGCAGGGAGTATGTGTTCATTGCTCTAAACCTCTCCTCATATGCCTTTCCCTGCCAATCCACTATCATCTTTGTAGCCCTCCACTGGACCTTCTCCAGCATGTTAATGTCCTTTTTGAGATGTGGGCACCACTACTGAACTCCATGCTCTGGACGAGGTCTTATCAGTGACCGTTTCGGGGTAGTATAACCTCATGTCTCCTACTACTGATCCCCCTAGATATGCATCCCAGCATCTTGTTTGCCCTTGCTGCTGCTTTCTTGCACTGTGTGGAATACTTCAGGTCACTAGTGATCATCACTTCCAGGTCCTTCTCCTTCCCTGATACAGCATGCATTAGTGAAAAAATATATACAGATTTTTTTTTTAGGAAACATATATTTATAACATCTTATATTCATCTTAGGTGTATTCTTATTTTTTTCTCAGATATCTAACAGCTTTTATAACTAATTTTGTAATTAATTACTCACATCTTTAAAGATAGCTAATCACTCCTAATTTCTGAAAACTCTCTTCCTTTGTGGTTATCTGTTGAATGCACATGCTAGATTCAAAATATTGATGTATAAGAATGGTAGTACCACACAATTCTGATGGAAAACTGCACATCACTGTACCAAAATATTATTTTTTTTGTACGTAGGGCACCAAACTAGAGTGAGAACATCTTAAAAACTTCAAATCCTAAGTCTTGGTTCAGGAATAAGAGAAAATGAAAAGGCAAATGGTATCTTGATATTTTTGTTGCATTTTTTAGCTCAAAACTAAATGTGTCACCAAGAGACTGATTTCTTCTTTTTTACCATAGCAGCGCCCAATAATCACTCTGTATGTTCATAAGGCAGGGCCAGCATCCTCTGTACGCACTGCCATGTAATGATATTTTAGCCATGCAAACTGTCAGTGTATAAGTAATAACTGCAGGCTAAAATATTGTTAAAGGAGCAGGGTAGGTTAATGTTGCTGTAGAGGCAAACTTTTTGTTTTGTCAGGAGCCAAATGCCCTGTGCCTTTGTTTAAAGAGTGCCAATGACAGCTCTGGAACTGGATATTATACTTAACAATGAGCGGCTCATAAACATTAATGAATCCTATTCATGATTAGCTCATTGTTCTATATACAGTGCTTGTTACAGATAAGTTGAATTCTATCTTGGTATTCCTCGTTAGGCACGGTGTTACTGAGAGGTATACTGAGTGGTACCGAGAAATACCTCGTTACCTCTCAGTAGTGTGGTAAGTAGTGCCTGAGTTCCTAATTAGCTGACATGGTTGAATTCCCATCTGCATTGGCTTAAATGCACCAGGTGGTGCTGTTTGCAGCTTAATTTACATTAATTATTGGCATTTGTCTGGTAGGTGTCCCCACAGTCCACAATCTAAGTCGGGATCTCCCTGTTTGAACCTTTTTTTTTTACAGAACACTGTATTGGTGTCCTGGCCACAAGCCCCGTCAACCCGTTGTTTTAAATAACATTTTTTCCCATTGGTTTAGTTGACTTCTCTACCACAAGCCCCAATCCCCCTGTTTTAAAATATAGTATTTGTCCCCTGGTGGTTTCCCTGGTGTCCACCCACCCGAAAGCATAATCCCCCATTTTCAATTGAAGTATTTTCTCCAGTGGTTTCCTGGGTGCCCCCTCCACAAGCTCTGATCCTGTTATCGATTAAAATATTTTCCCCTGGTGGTTTCCCTGGTGACCCACCCGCAAGCCCCAATTCCGTTACTAAATAAAATATTTCCCCCCGGTGGTTTCCCTGGTGATCCCCAATCCACATGTACACTTCGGCACATGCTGAAGATGGTGAAAGCTCCTCTTCTGATGATGATTCAAGTGGATTCAAAGAGAGAACAGCATCCAGATCTAGCCTCTGTTTTGTTTGATTTGGCTTTGTAATTAAGTTTAGTGTAAAATATTGTCTGTACTCCTCAGTCATTAATTCGAGTCTTGCCCTGTTAGTAGTAGCCATTTTGTACTTTGTTTTGTGTAAATACATTCCAAGTCAAATTTAAATATTTATCATTTTTGGCGGTGCCTCTCCTGAAAGGATGTCCTCGATCACATCTATGCCCATATGTTTATCACTGAAAACAAGCCCTTATTTTTAGTTCAAGACCTCCCCCACTCCAAAATTATACCCCATTATATGTAAAATAGTAATTTATACAGTCATTGGTAGTATAGTGCCCCAATATCAGGATATCGGGAGAAAATAGATTAATCAAATGAACTCACTAAGGAATTCAATAATTATTAATCACAGTTTAGAACATGCTGGTTCACATGGGATATGTACCGATACCCTGAACTGATTTTTTCCCTTTGCATGGGTTTCTGTATTTTCACTGGACATAGCATTACCATCTAGTTCTTTTTTACGTGCCTATATTTGCTTACAGCTGGTTTTTGCATGGAAATTGGATGCTAGTTTGGTTTACATCTTGATAAAAAAAAATACAGCAGTTCTTGACTACTTGTGGGATTTTTTTCACTTGCTGAATAAAAAGTTTCATAAGCCCTGTAGATGAATGAGACTCTAGAAAATTCATTGAAGCTGCCATAAAACTCAAGGAAATGTGACTGTCATAAATGCCTGAAAACCCTGGCAAGCCCCCGGTAATTCCAGCACTGTTAAACCTCTCCTGCCTTTGTACTCTACGTCCCTGGTAATGTTGTTAAGTCAGTCTCTGAGTTGCTACCCTATTAAGGACACTGCTCCAGTGAGCTCACCCAGTTAACAAAATAAACAAGCAAACACTTAGGTTTAGAGAAATGATACACAAATGGAGCACCCCTTCCATCAGCATCCTAGTGGAATTTCTGCAGCTCTGTTCAGGGTATGTGAAATCAGCTCATGTGTGCAAATGATCATTAAAATGCTGGTCATTTGTTTGGGCATGATAGAGGCTAAAAAGGTAGCCATGCTGCCATAAAATAGAGAGGTTTGCTGTAATACAAGACACAGACTGGTGCCAATGTTGTCAGGATAGTTGCTGAATTACTAGTCTGGGTTCTATGAAGCTTCCCAGGGATACAAATTATTGTGTGCCCTTTCAGTTAGTTCACTTTTTCTGATAAAAAAAATAGTAATTCAGTTCATGGTCCCTTGGTTCTCTACATATGTAATTATCACATAATCTGGAATGCCCATAGTTCTGATGTAACATGGAATGCTAACACAGTCACTTCTAATTATCTGCCCCACCTACATAAACACTTCTAATTATTGTCTGCATCTGATGTAAATCGCTTAAAATGATCTGTGTGTCTGGGGTAGGTGGCTGAAGCTGAGAGATGCTGCTGCTGGCTTCCCCCCCAACCTGGTACACAAACCCAGATACCAAAACTGAAATACACTACATATTTGTGATATTTTCTAATTGTGAGGCATGGAAACAAGTTGGGTGAAAATGTCTGTAGTTGTCAATTAACAAGATATTTGTGAATGAGAGGCCACATGTCTGTTGAAGTAACTTAGACAGGTAGAATCTCATTCATAAAATATCTTGTTTAATACAGACTTACCATGTACTGTTTTGGGTAGTGTGTCCACACTCAGTTAAAAAAATGATGTAAAAGGGAGTTTCTGCTTTGTTTTTTATTATTCAACATTTTTCGACAGCTACCGAAAGCTACCAAGCCTAGTTATCTTTATAAAATGGTTCATCTGAGTCTCAGCCATCCTCAGAATCATCTACTGTACTTCTTATACTTTACAGTGATTTAATCTTTCTCTAGTTCTGTTTCAGTCTGTGTCCATTGCCATACGTGAGCCTGGCATGCCAGTGAATACAGTACAGTACAGGAGGAACACTGTCAAACACTTGCTCTCACCTATGCTTCCAGATGCACACATGAAATGTTAACATATTTTAAATCAGTAGAGGAGGGCCTAATAAACAGCTGATTTCCCTGTGCTAGAGTCACAAAAAATAAAAATGTTATGTAGAATCAGTAGTGGCTATCGGGCTTTGCACAGTGCCAGTTTATGTAGACTGCATCCACCCAGAAGCTACGTGCACATCACAGCTTAGTTAATAGCTTATTTCTAGCTGATTTCTATGTGCTGGATTTGAAAAAAAAAACATTTTGTGATACAGGTGCATAAGAAAATGTGCACAGACCAGTTTCAGTCTAGTGCACCTATCTCCTTAAGAATCAGCCAGTCAATAAATAAAATGTGCACAGACCTTCAGTGTGAATGTGGGTATAAACTAGTATTGTGTAAAGCTAGGTTATGCATATGTTTATTAAGGCACCCTTATAGTGCAAGACTGAATACATAGCACAATTCTGATTAAATAATTCCTTTCAAGTGATATACTTTTTAACCAGATTTTAATATGTATCTACAGAATGCAGTCTGTCATACAGCATGTCAAAACAAGCATAGCTGATGCAGTCTCACTGTAAATAATAACTCTTAATAAATGAGTTTGGTCAAACTGGGGAGGGTGAGGTCTGTGAAGGCGTTAGTGGAGAAGGCAAGTGGCAGGCAGGTACAGTAAGAGCAGCAGATGGGGTTGAAATTGGAAAATGAACAAAATTATGGTTTCATACCATATTTTAAAAACCCTGTTGTCACGTAATTTGTATTTAGTTCTGTGTATTGCTGTATTTTTTTATCTGCTGGAAAGACATGTTTTAATATTTTTACTTTTTACTTTTATATTGTTTAAGAAAGCAAGTTGATCCATACCCTATTTCTAGTTTTCATTAAAGTATGTTACTGGTACATGACTCCAGAGACATTCTTCAGAACAGTGAGTCTGAAGTGATTATGGACTCAATGAATCCATCACTCCCCAGCTAACTTGAAGCTTTCTTTGGAACTGAGATGGAAAGGACTATGGAAACAGATGAAATTAACCTCTCCCCCAATTAAAATACACATACTAGTATAGTCATTTAAATGTAGCATTAGGTCCATCTACATGCTGTTTGTTGCTATGGTGACATGTGGAGCTTTTTCTGTGGGGGAGGGGGATGAAATGAAAATCCAAGGCTGTAGTGGCAAACAGCAATCCATGAATTTGAGTAAAAAAAAAAAAAGTGATTTCCAGTGTGTTTACAGTGCATTTATACAAGACAACCCAAGGTTCTGTGCATTTTCCAATTGTTAATTAAGGCAATTATAGCCACACGTTCAGTATATGATTCCTAAACTATAATTTTTATATACTGTACAGAATAAATACAAACTTAAACTAATTAATGTAAGTTTTTAATGGATTAATTGCAAAATTCACACAACCCCAACATGCCTGCTCTGACCATACATACCAATATTGTGACTGATTTGAGCAATCTACTGCAATACTTCAAATGAAACATACACATCAACAGATTATGTGAGCTATCACATAATTTCATGCATAGTCAGGGTTTAATGCAATGCTCTGTTAAGCGACCCCACCCCTCACCCTCACCCTCACCCCCTCCACCCTATAAAAAGTGTTGGTAAAGACAGAGAGAAGAATATAGTAGGCAAGACAGTAAACAATGGAAAATAAAATAGAATGGTATGTGAGAGCCCAAGGAAACAGCAGATAAAAACGTCTGTGGTAAATAATGCTAACCAAAAACAGAAGCATGATTTGCCAACCCTCACACTGGTCATGAATGTGATTCTCATTTCCAACCAACCCATGTAGCTTGGGTTCTATAATGTTAAACTGCTGCTGCTGCTGGAGTGATTGTGAATGCGGGGTGCTTATCAGAAAAAGGGGGCAAATCTGGAGCACTATGACAGGAAAATTATAAATATCTAGGAACAGTACACTGATAACGTCTTGTAATATGGAAAGTTTCTTGGAGTTATTATTTCTCCATATGGGGATGCTGAAAAAAAATCACAGCTATTCTGTTTGCAGCTTTCCTTGATTTAAAGCATATCTTTGGAAATCCCACGTGGAGAGCCACAAAACAACAGTCATCATCAGTCTTCTCTGAAAGCATGGCTTGACACGACCTCACCATCCCCATTCTTGCATCTGATGCCACCCCACCACATCATTGCCTGCAACCGTAATGAGACCAGCATCCATTCATGCAGATTCTGTGGTGACGCCTTACATAGGAGGAATGTGGGTTGCAGAGCTTAGCATGTCTTCAGCCCCCCCCCCACCACAACCACAAACTCCCCATAAGTCCATCTACTGCTTTGAGAGAACAATGCAGAACATTAGTGGCAGCAAATAGCCACCATTACTGCTGTGCATCTTTCACACGCTTTCCCATTCTGGTTGGAATAGATACAGGGTCCAGTTCTTAGTGCTGTTAAACGTGAACTATCAACTGAGAGACAAATAAATCGCTGCCTCATATTTCCCAAAATCATGGAGGGAGAAAGTGGAAAGACACTGATAGATCTGGACAAATGCATGTTCATGGTACTTGCATTTGGGTAGGTCAGTGAATTAATGACTGTGAAGGTTAGCAGCTTCCACTTAGCTCATCTTTATTTGTACAACCCACAGCCGCAGTCCACTCTGTTTGCGTCATAGATAGGCAAGAAAGTTTGGGACTCTGCTCTAGTACACTTCTGCTCTAGTACAGAATAGCCTTATAAGTTAATTCATTAGTCCAGTACTGCAGGTGAGAGAGTGAAGGTGAGGTGCACACCGGAGTATGCACATAGCAGATGTTCTAATCAATGCCACTTGGTGCCCAAAGGACCAAAAGCTCCTCCCCCCACCTTCAAGCAACTATTACAATTAAAAAAATACTATCTAGAAAATGGTTCCTATGTTTAGTTTTCATAAGATGTCATTCTGAGTAAACAAAATCTTGCAGAAATAACCATTCCTAAGGCATTGATCATTCTGGACAGTATCGAGAGGGAGAGAGAGAGAGAGAGAGAGAGACTATCACTTGTGAGTGCAGGCAACACGCACTTTTACAAACTAATCATGATCAAGCTATTATTTCTGTCTGTTTAATTGTTTTTTGTTTTGCATAACCAGTGATGTAAAGTGTACAAAAATAAGACACTATATTATGACCCCAACACAAGCTAAACAAGCGTTTACAGCCCTGTATACAAATACTGGGAAAAAAATTAAAAACAGTTTCAAAACATAATCACACAAGGCGCAGTGATGTGTTGAGCTACATGCAGTCACTATTGCAATACACAAATTGTAATCAATGAGAAGGGCAGTTCCTTTCTGATTTCCCTGACACCCTTGTTTAGATTGCCACGGATCTGTTTAAATTCTCTCACACCTGCAGTTAGTAGTGGGGAGTAAGGGAATTGTCCTGTGCTCCATATTCGAAAACTGATTTTCTTTTAACTTTTTAATTGGAGAGAATGACAAAAGGGTATTAAAATCAATACAACAGACAAATGATACTGTTTTCATCAATGTGTTTTAAGTAGACTGGTATCAATAGCGTGAGCTTGCCGGCTGTCTTGTGCAAGAGCTGTTAGGGCAAATGTCAGTCCACGAATGAAATCAACAACAGTCAGGAGCAACAGATTATGGAAAAAAAAAGATAAGCTGAACGGTACCACCTGCTCTTGTAAAACAACCTGATAAAACAGTAAATGGTTGCAGATTAATAAAAAACACACAGACACATGCTTTCTTACAGTGATTCTTATTAGACTGCAGGTATCTGCAAAAGGAAACCAGAAACATTAGTTATAAGCTTTGCAGCTGATCTTTAAGCTTGTTTATATCTACAGTACTTTTATAATATAGATACTTTCCTGTCAGTCATCCCAATGGCATGGTGGTTACCTGACAAAAACTTTTAACATGTAAGGAAATAATAGAAGATATTAAAGTGTCAGCTTTTTGTGCAGAATTCATGTCCTCTGTACAGTATATTGGATAATGAATAGCTGGGATGGTTGTGCAAGTGGGGTGGAGAGCAGGCAGAGGGAGTGATTGGGAAGGATAATTAATAAAGACAGTTTATCAGGATAGTGTATAAGGACAGCTGCCAAGAAGAGTAAGGGGTAAACAGCATGTAGCGGGAAGGAGGGGGAGGGATAATCAAGATAGTAGGGTGATGGGTAATGGAGATTGGGTGAGGTACCACTAGGCTCACAGGGGAAGGATTTCTTTTGTTAAAGGAGGGCAATCGGAGGCCGATCCAACTTTTGTGCAGTGCGAACATCATTGGCGCAGTCCCAACAAGTGTGTGTGTGGGGTGGAGATCAATAAGGTAAATAACACGCCCTATGAAACTGTGCCTAAATTACAGTAGTGTTCTGTGTACATATAAAATGCTATTTGGCATCATACAAAGTAAGGCTGAATGCGCAGTGAGGAAGGATGCTAGATCCATTACTGAATTTGTGAGAGGTCACTGAGGTCAAAAATAATAATATGAGTAACACTGTGTATCCAGTTAATTAACAGATGACCAGGCCCAAAACCTAGGAACATCGTAATTGTCGCAGACTTGTATACATTTTAACAGATGTACTGGTACCAATACTGTACTATATATAGCGTTAAGGTCACTATTATGTAACTTGATACAGAGTGCTGCATATATTATTACCTTTGACCTCAGTGACCTCCCAAACACTCTATAATGCACAGTATCTTGCACCCTTCCTTATTTCTCATTCTCTCTTACTTTGTGTACTGCTGATTAAGATTTTAATGTGTGTACTTAACACTAGCACAGACACATTTCATATGTGCATATTTATTACCTTAGTGCTCTTTCCCAGCCCCTGCCCCTTTTTTGTTGTTTTTAAAATGACCCCATCCTATAGAAATATACAGTATATTGTGCCAATACATTTTTTTAAACATATAACAACGTTTGGCCTATCTGGAAGACATTATATACAGTAGTATGTTGGTTCTTAGAGTGGCTAACTGAAGCCGGCAGGGGAGGACCTCAGTCATGACGTGGGTGTCGATGGTGCGTTATAACAAGTTTTCCGGAAGTGCTGGTGTTTTTGGGGCTCGCGTAGAATCTGATGTCCATCTCAGCAGTTCCATCTCTACTGGAAACACCTCCATTTCAAAGTGCAAAGAAAATTCAAATGAATTGTCAGTAGCAATTTCAAAATTTGCCAACTTTCTGGCAGCATTAGCGATGGATCAGGTATTCCTAGAGACTCAGCTGTTGAAGGTGGCAGTACCACCAGGATTACCAAGAAACACACGTATTGACAAAGCCCTTTCTGACCCACTGAATGAACCCAGTAGTGAAGCGCTTTTGGTTGATGGATTGGAGTCCGCCCCCCCAAGACACTAGGTTGGGGTGGTGGGTTAGGTGCCACTATATATTTATATTGTCCATCATTCTCTCTCTGCCAAAATATTCAGTGTCTGTCACCTTTCCTCTCTGTCAGCGAAGGAAACTGAGACATGAGTATGTTGCAATATTTTCTAAATTCACTCACAATCAGTCTCCAGCTATGCTGCACTGTAAGATTGGAGCTTTGCTTAGCAATTCACTACAATTAAATAATGTTACTATTTTTTTTGTGTTCATATTTCTAGCTTGAATTGGTGCAGCAGTGATTCAACCAGTGAGACGTGTGTACACTGTTAAGTTGCATTTACAGTGGTAGTCAGCTGCGAGGTACAGTTGTCAGCATTGACTAAAACAACAGCAGTAAACCGTTCAGTGCACCATTTTTTTCTAGCATTTATAAATACGAAAAATGACACATTCAAATGAATCACCTATGTTGTGAATAAAATGACAGCTGAGTGAACGATTCTGTCAACTGAAGTTCACACTGCACACATAATTCACAGCACGGTAACACACTTAGTTTACAGAGTTTACCATAAATAAAAGAAAAATCACAGATCACACCTCACACATCCAGTAAAACCCTGAGATGAGGGCTGACAGAGTACGTTCCTTCCACAGGTTGGGTTTCAAAAATTCATATAAGGGATTTTATGAAATGAACAAATTACAGGTGCTGATCACATACCGCACTCTACCTACTGTAAATCAGGTTGCTGACTCAAAATTATGAAAGATGCCATAGATAAATAAGAAATGTCAAGCAGCCAGAAAACACAGAGAAGCAGTTGCAACTTTTGTACTGTTATTTTTAGATGGCTTGGTTTATGGTTAATGTTCACAGTAACAGAGCACACAAAACAGCACCGAAGATTAATCTGCGTTTCAAAACTACCGGAACAGGACAGCAGGTGCAGCGTGCAGATTACTCTACTGATGTGGTCACGGTTCTGCTTTCTCAATAGTAAAGTGCAGAATTTGCTCAACTCGGCCATCTCCGTGACAGACATAGGTGAAGCAGGGTGTTCAGTGTATCTTTATGGATGGGCAGTAAAAGCAAATTGTAAAAAAATCTGTGTACTAGCAGCAAATCAGCAATAAAACACACATTTTGAAATGAGGGATAAGCATTAGAGATTCAGCAAATCTAAATTCCGCTGGCGAAGTGAACGTGAAGTGGGCACTTCGCATTGCCACTCCGCTATGTGGAGTGGGCAATGCAAAGTGCTCACTCCGCCTTGTCATTACCACTTCACGTTAAGGCAGAATGGCAATGCGAAGTAAGGCAAAGTCATTGTTTTTAATGGACTTCGCATTCCTCATTATGATTCTAAGTGATCCACTTGGTGTTTCAGATTTGGCAGCCCCCCCACACACACATCACATGGCTTACAGTACTGTAAGTCACATGCTCTTTAGCTAGGCAGGAGGGAAGTGAATCATACAAACAGACACTTTTACTTTCTCCTGTGCAGACAGAGAGAGAGGAGTGTGTTTTGTGACTACTGATACTTTGAGATCAGAGCGAGGAGGAGATTTAAACTTTGATTTAGACCCAATAGCTTTTTTAAAGCTACATTTTTTTGTCTTTTCTGTACTCTTTTTTACTAAATTTGTTCTTTCTGTAAATGTTATTTTTCTTACCTTTATAAGTAGTTAGTTTGTCTGTGACTGTGTGTGTTGTGTGACAGTGTGAGTAGTGATTGCTCAGACTGAGGGAGCTCAGTAGGAGAGATGGACCAGGGTGAGGGAATGTCTGGGGTGGGGGCAGCTCTGGGAGAGTGTGGTAGTGGTAAGCGTCATACCATGTGCATGCGTGGGGGGCATGGGCACCCATTCCTGTTGGACAGCTCGAAACTTGTGGGTGCCCCCCCCCAGAGCAGGACCAGCACCACCTCCTGTCCTGACTCTGAGGCAGTTGAACCACCAGCACCAGGTCCTCTGGAGCAGGATGTGCCTGTTCTCCCGGGCCCAGGTGTGGATCCCATCCCTGTTCAGCACTGTGACCAGTCGGCTGCCAGTTCATCTGGCCCTCCCCTGCCTGTGCCTGGTCCTCCCTGCACCTCCGTTGTTTGGCAGTTTTTTGACTGTGTCCGGGGGACAGCAGTGTGGTCAACTGATGCCTATGTGAGGTGGAGGTGTACCATGGCCCCGGGGGACTCACCTAGGGACTGGGGACCAGCACACCCATATGCTCAATCACCACCAGTTGGAGTGGCAGGTTGCCACAGAACGGATCTTGCCTGCACCTGCTGGCCATTCTGTGGCAGAGGGTGCAGCTGTGCATGGCGGCATCCCTAAGAAGAGGAGGAGTGCCACAGCAGCACCTGCTGCTCTACCAGCACCCCCACCAGCAGGTCAGTCTGCAGAAAGTGTGGACCACAGAAAACTGCATGTAACACAGGCTGACTTGGCAGTTTTCTGGAGTGCTGTCGAGGAGAACAATGAGAGGGTGAGTGCTGTGGAGCAGCGGCTGGATCACATAGAGGGACATCAGTTGCAAATTATGTCCATGCTAGAACTGCTGCTGGATCACCATGGGATCCCACATTATTTTTTTTTTCCTCACACCATGTGCCCCCCACACCTTCCTTGCTGTGTTATAAAATGTATTCCTCTACCATCCCCGACTCTTGTATGTAATTATGCCCTTTTTTGTTGCCTTCCGTATGTGTGACACTTTGTATTCTGAGCAGTGCAAGTATACTGTGCTAAACTGCATTTGTGCAGTCAAGTTCTCTTTCCAGTTTGTGTATGTACTGTAGACACTGTCCAAATCCCTGACATAAAAAACACTTATTAATGAGTACAATGGTTGGTTAGGGAAGCCTGAAGAGATACTACAAAACAGGCTTACAATACATCCAAGTAACTAGTAAAAAAATTAATGTTGTGATTCGTGACGTAATCGAAAATCATGTTTTGTGACTGCATTTGTGACCGTGATGATGCAGAAATGAGAATGCCTATGGCTGTACTTCACTGGGCCCCAATGAGGTGTGGCACAAAACTCCCTGACTTAAAAACACTCATTAATGAGTACAATGGTGGGGTGGTGAAGCATGGAGAGATACTACAAAACAGGCTTACAATACATCCAAGTAACTAGTAAAAAAAAAAATGTGATTCATGATGTGATCGTAAATCGTGATTTGTGACTGCATTTGTGACCAGGATGATGAAGAAACATGATTTGTATCATGAGTGACTTGTGATGATGGTCCTGACGTAAAAACACATATTAATGAGTACGATCTTCATGAAGAATTATGCACCACACCTGTCCAGTACTCTGAAGGGAAGCCAAAGAAACAACTGTGACTTAAATTAGAGATGGAGATTGGGCCCTAAAGAGATACAAATGCACAGACAGATTAAGATTACACTGCACACTGAAGAGATGCAGATGCAAAGGCACAACACCTAACCAGAGCTCACCATCAGAAATTCAAATCTGAAAAAAAAGAATTCCTTTGCCGGTTGAGGCGGGCCACGGGGGGGGGGGGCAGTGTACTGTACTGCAGTGCTACAGTAACAGTCACTAGTATTAGTACCAGTAAAGATACCACAAAGAAGTACAAAAATTACACAGCTGCAGTGGATACCAGGTTCACATTGCTGAAATTATGTGGCACAATAAAAGGTGTCTGATTTGATGACACGCATCACACATATACACACACACTAAGTAATGCGTAGCAAATAGAAAACTTATGTAATATAACCACATATTCTAAACAAACTAAAATTATGCACTGCTGCACCACAACAATCAGCAAAACAATTTCAAGAATTATTGAAAATATTACTGCGTGTACATTAACACAGTCATACAAGAAAAATATTGCCAAAACAGAAAGCACTGTCTTTCTCTACAAGTTAATCTACCTACACCACAGATACACCCATCCCCCAAAGCACACTTCCACTGTCTTTCAGTACACAGACTGAATATTGTACATTAACATTCAAAATCCACACACAAACAATAAATGCTCGATGATATGAGCACAGGAGGGTTTCCTATACTCGATTTACTAAAGTTTCAGCAAAACAAATGACCCAAAAAGGCTTTTTTAGCAGCTTTTAGAAGGTTTGAATCGCAGAGAGCTCTCAGAGCAGATTGCCTCCTACAGCTTCATACACACACTACCCCAAACTGAGGCTGTGCAGAACAATCTAGAGCCCATGTGACCTGAAATCCCATGAATCACTGCAAAATTTGCCTTTGGAGCGTAAAAACAAGAATGAGTGAGGTGGAGTACATTGTTTTCAATGTACTTTGCCTTAAGAATTGGTGGAGTAGTGGTTTGGGAAGGCAGAGTAATGTGAAGTCATTGTTTTCAATGGACCTCGCTTACCCATTATAACGAGTACTCCGCTTGATGATGCGGAGCACTCCGGCGGTCACCTTCACTCCACGAATCACTTCACAGAGCGGTAGTAGCCACTCCCACCACTAATAAGCATGCAGCATAAATAGGTATGGGCTCTCTAAACATTTCCAAAAGTCCCCATCATCACCGTCTCCCCCACCACTTGTTGGTAGCTCGCTTTGTGGCATACTGTACAGTACCTGCAGTGTCCACATCCATGACAATGTTCGTCACATCTTTCTTGACCTCAGCTGTGCACGATAAATTCAAGTTCCGGTCAAGATCCTCAAAAGTTCCACAACTTATTTCATTTACTGTACATCCACACCCATAGTTGCTGTCTGTTGATTCTCTGGACCAGCACCCCAAAATAACATTCCAATTTTATTTTCTAAACAATTTAAATAAATCAGTGTGGATCTGGAAGTCATGTATTTCCTTTTCAGGGGGTTACAGAACAGGGGACATGAAATGGTTGGCGGTGGACAGCACACAGAGGGAGGGAGTGGAAGGGATAGTTGAAAAAATAAAAACAGTCTGTGCATTGATGGGAACAGGTTGGGGAGGGCTGCACGCAGAGGGAGGGAGTGGGAAAGCTAGTTTTAAAAAGACAGTGCATTCATGGGAATGGGTTGGGGGTTAACAGCACACAGAGGGAGGGAGTAGGAGGGATACTGTAAAAAAGATGAGAACTGGGACATGACTGGGACGGGGGCGGATGGCACAAGGGAGAGAGTGGGAGGGATACCTCAAAAAGACCAGTGCTCTAACAGGAACAGGTTGGGAGGGAGAGGAGGCATGATTTATACCATCATAAAATAGGTTACTGAAGAATAAAAAAAACACACAGCCACATTGTTTAAATTAAAATTTTATTTTAATCTTAGAAACAAAAAAATCTGCTTCCAACATGACAGTCTCCTTTAAAGATAAAAAAAAAAAATGATTTATTAAATCCATGCCACCTGCTGGTGTACATGTAAAAACAGTGTGAAAAGAAACCCTGGGACACTTCAGGGCTTCATTCATGCTTAGATGAGTTGTGATCACCACCCAGTAAATTAAGGAGGAAGTGCATCAGGAAGTAAACTACACTGCACTGAATAATTACAATATGTGCCGCACCGAGTACTACACCGAGTGACATAGTGCTGCACCGAGCATTAAAACGCAGTACCAGATTCTGTAACAAGCACTGTATATTGAGTCCCACAACAATCACTGTTGCTATTTAAACAAACACTTTTGCGGTATCTGCACCACAGCCCTCATGTGTCAGGACCCCAACTAAGTGACCTTGGGGTCCAGTAGCACCGGGGGAGCTCCTGATATGGCACTATCATCATTAGAAAACTGATGCACAGCAGTGCACATGTGTGGACCACCAGCTCCCACATTCTCAGTGTGGCTGCAAGCAGTTATGCATTCCTGCTCCTTTGGCCTCTCTTCCACGACCTCAGCTGCAGCCCTGTCAGCTCTGGCTAAAGTTTGTTATGTATGGGTACTACCATGGCCAACCGCCAGTCATTTGGGACAACATCACTATTAGCCAAAGGCATCAGAAATAAGTATTTTAGTGGTCTAGATATCAATGGTGCTAACATCTTTAGCATTCTGGATAAAATATTACTGGGGCCTGCAGTTATGATTTTTTTTATTCTGAATTTCTCCTGAAGATGTCTTGATCTGATACATAGATACATACATAGATACATAGACAGTGTCGGCAGATAAAGGCCTATGGCCCACCCAGTCTGCCCATTTGAGCTTGTAAGTTCAGTTTATGTTTTCCAAGAAGACTGTTGCCCCTTACTCCCGACCTCCAGAATTCCTTTATGTCTATCCCATGCATTCTTAAATCCCGTGATTGTTTCAGCCCCCACCACTTCCTCTGGCAGGGTGTTCCACTTGTCCACCACCCATTCTGTGAAGAAATTCTTCCTCGCGTTTCCTCTGAATCGTCCTCCTCCAACTTCATCCCATGCCCTCTAGTCCTGGAACATCTTTTTCGCTTACAAATAGTGTATTCCTGCACCCTGTTCCTCCCTGTAAGATACTTGTATGTCTCTATCATATCCCCTCTCTCCCTCCTCTCCTCCAGGGAGTACATGTTCAGTTCCTTCAACCTGTCCTCATAGGACTTGTGATGCAATCCATGCACCATCTTTGTTGCCCTCCTCTGAACCTTCTCTACCCTGTCTATGTCCTTACGTAGGTAAGGTGTCCAGAACTGTACACCGTACTCCAGGTGGGGCCTCACTAGTGTCTTGTATAGTGGAATTATGAGTTCCATTTTCCTGCTGGTGATGCCCCTGCCTGTGCATCCCAGCATCCTATTTGCTTTACCTGCTGCCTTGTCACACTGTTTCCCTGCCATGAGGTCATCAGAGATGATAACACCAAGATCCCTTTCCTGCTTGGCGCATGCTATATCCTCACCCCCCAACTGATATATTGTGCCAGGGTTTTTGTGCCCCATATGCATTGTCTTGCACTTCTTTGCATTGAATTTCAACTGCCAAACCCCTGACCATTCTTCAAGTTTCTGCAGGTCCCTTCTCATTCTGTCTACACCCTCTGGTGTGTCTACTCTGTTACAGAGCTTTGTGTCATCAGCAAACAGTGAAATTCTGCCTTCTAGGTCCTGCGCAATGTCACTGATGAAGATGTTGAATAGGACCGGTCCCAGCACTGATCGCTGTGGTACCCCACTGGTCACTCTTCCCTCTGTGGAGTGACAGCCATTTACCACCACCCACTGTGTCCTGCCGCCCAGCCAGTTACCTACCCACCACACTACTGTCCTGCCCACACCCATATTCCCCAGTTTGTGCAATAGTCTTCTATGTGGCACAGTGTCAAATGCCTTGCTGAAGTCCAGATAGGCCATGTCCACTGTCCTCCCCTGATCCACCTCCCTAGTCACCCAGTCAAAAATTCAATGAGGTTGGTCTGACATGACCTCCCCTGGTGAAACCATGCTGCTTTGGGTCCTGTGGTCCATTGACAACCAGATGTTCCACCAATCTCCTTCAGTAGTGCTTCCATGATCTTCCCACTACCGAGGTGAGGCTGACTGGTCTGTAGTTCCCGCTTCCTCTTTGTTCCCACTTTTGTATAGGGACTACATCTGCTATCCTCCAGTCTTTGGGTACCTCTCCTGTTTCCAGTGATCAGCTAAACAGGATAGCCAGAGGTTCAGCCACCACCTCTCTTAGTTCTTTAAGGACCCTGGGTACACCCATCTGGCCCCATTGCTTTATCAGCTCTTATTACTTCCAGTTCCTTCAGGACCCTTTCTCGTAAAGGGACTTGTGTCCATTCTGCACCATTCTTACCCCCTTTTACTCCATTCAGACCCATTACCCTCCTCTTACTCAGTAAAGACTGAGCAGAAATACCTGTTCAATATGTCAGCTTTACTTTTGTCATCCTCCACACAGCCCCCATCCTCCCCCTTCAGTCTCACTATCCCTCCCTTTGCCTTTCTTTTTTCACTTATGTACCTGTAAAAGGTTTTGTCCCCTCTACCCACTGATCTTGCAATGTGTTCTTCTGTCTGAGCTTTGGCTTCCCTTACTGACCTCCCTGCCTGATGTAATTACTTTATGTCTGTACCTCCATTAGCAGGGATATCTCCAGTATATAGAGAGGATTTGGAGAATACAGAACAGAAAAATTTGTTAAAGGTTTCTGCCAAGTTATTAGGATCATCGATTACTGAATTATTTCTCAAAGTTCAAGTTTAGTATCAGAATTTCTTAGTTTAAACAGCTATAGAAGTCCTTCAAATTATGTTTTTGAAGTATTAGTCACAAGTTTCACTCTAACACTGTACACTATGTACACTCAGTCACTGTTATTTCATTATTCGGTCCCAAAAGGTGATTTTGTGGTCACTGCACAGAATCGCCTTTCAGGACTGAGTAACGAAATGACAGTTTCACTGTTCATGAGGTGGGCTCCCAAAAAGACTATGTTGCAAATTTGATGAACAAATTCAAAAAAATGACTTTAATACTAACGTGCATTGTGCGGTTTCCACACACGCTCATAAGTTCAAGAATTTTTAATATTTTCACTCCAGATTTTCAACATTGCCATTTTTTCACACCTCCTTATGAAAAGTACAGCTGTCATTTTTCACATCCTGCCAGAAATGTGTTTTTGCACATCTGGCACACAATAGCTCAGTTGCTGTGGGAAATCAATATTCGGGATAGATTAGGAAAATCACAGTGACACTGTTCATGAGTGAAGGTCCCAAAATGCCTATGTTGAAAATTTGGTGGAAAAATTCCACAAAATTACTGTGTTACAAGTGTGCATTGCACAGTTTCCACGCACGCTCAAAACTTCAAGAAATTTTAATATTTTCACTCCAGATTTTCAACATTGTCATTTCTTCACACCTCCTTATGAATGGTACAGCTGTCATTTTTCACATTCTGCCCCAAACATGTTTTCGCACATCTAGTGCAGATTGGCACAGTCGCTGTGGGAAATCAACGTTTGGGACAGCTTAACAAAATCACAGTGCCACTGTTCATGAGCGGAGGTCCCAAATGCTTTCATGAGGTGGATTCACAAAAAGATAATGCTGAAAATTTGGAGTGCCAATACCAACAAATGCCCGGGGCATTATGGTGTCCCACCCTGTAGAGACTGACAGATGTCAGAGGTGTGACTTTGGATTGTTGGCTGTAATGCTAATGCCATTCCACCCCCTCCCCAACCTGCAGCTAGTGACAGGCATGAAGGTGTGCCTTGGACTCTTCTGCCCCAAAGTTCACCCCATTCTCCTATACTACACCCATCTTAATGTATTTCCTTATGTAATGGGGTGCGTGTAAGGCCCGACGACCCCAAGGCACAACGCAAGACTTGTTGGAGTCTGCAGGGTAGGGTGAGGTGAAATGGCATGAGCGTTATGGCCAACGACCCAAAGGCACACCTCAGTGCCTGTCAGTCTCTGCAGTGTGGTGTGGGATTGGCATCAGTTCCATACTTCACTGCCATTCCTATTATGCGTCTCTCTAACTCCTGCACTTACCAATGCCAGTGCCAGCAAGACAGCATTCAGCATTGACAAATGCTTGTTAATAGTGTAATGATGTGTTGCACTGCTGTTATAGAGTGACTGAAGCTTCTGGTAGTTTTTAGTGCCTTGTTCTGGAAATCCTCTGTAAACCACCACCACACAAGAACTAACATGAATGTGGTATGCCTTGTACTCCACTCCACTCTGAGGCATGCATTCCTGATACAATTTATTACAGACTGGGAGTTCTGTCTGATATAAATCCTCTAAAGTCAAATATGTTTTTTGGGGAAGAGTCTCTAGAATGAGCAGAGTTATGCAAACTCCAATTAAACCACACAGACAGAGGCATGTTCAAGCTAGAAATCACTGTTCTGCCCTATTCACTTTCCTGCTAACAGCAGTTATAGAGTAAAACAAATGCAAAGAGAAAAAAACATTTAACTGAGGATGGCACCATAGAAACAGAATTTAAAGGCAAATAATTATTGCTTGTCCCAGCCAGTCTGTCCTTTTTTCCCTACCTGTATTGTTACAGTAGATTGTACTTGATCTACCACCCTTTCTACCTACCGCCTTTCCACTATGATTCCCTTGTGCCTATCCCATGCATTCTTGATGCCCACCACTGTCCTTGCACCTACCACCTTTGCTGGAAGATTGTTCCAGGAATCTACCACTCTTTCTGTGAAGAAGTACTTCCTAACATCTCTCCTGAATCTACCCCCCTCTAGCTTCATCCCATGTCCCCTTGTTCTTGAGCACCTTTTCTTCTGAAAAATACTTCTCTCTTGTACCTTATTTACCACTGTGAGGTATTTAAAGGTCTCTATCATACCCCCCCTCCTCCCTCTCTTCCAGGGTGTACATATTGAGGTCCTTTAGTCTTTCCTCATAGGGCTTTTGATGCAGACCCTGCATCGGTTTTGTTGCCCTCCTCTGGACAGCCTTCACTCTGTCTGTGTCCTTCTGGAGATATAGTCTCCAGAACAACACAGTACTCTAGGTGGAGTCCTACCATAGATCTATACAGAGATAACACCACCTCCCTCTTTCTGCTGGTGATACTCCTCCCTATGCACCTCAGCATTCAACTAGCTCTCCCAACATCCTTTGTCGCACTGCCTGGCCACCTTTAGGTCACCTGATATGATCACCCCCAGGTCTCTTAACTGCTTGGTGGCTGTCTATATCACTCTTCCCATTTTGTATGGGACTGACAAATCATGGTAGAAACAGCAGCAAACACTTCTTTAGGTATATCAGTGGGAAAGGGAGACAAATAAGGTGGCAGGCCCAGTGATAATAATTGGATGGCATGTATCAGAAATTTGGGAATTTACTGCTTATTTTTTGTTCGGTCTATAGTAATAGAAACCGCAGCAGATATGCTATAAAGGATCAAAGTAATAGATCGTAAAAGAGGATTACAGGCCAAGTATGCATACATAAACAGTGGATATAAAATAATATAATACATTAATGTTATACAATATTTTACAGTCGCTACAAAGGCAGTGAAAGTGTGACAGCAAAATTAGGTGCACAAAGGCAGTGAAAGTGTGACAGCAAAACTAGGTTACTCAAAAGTAGTGAAGCCTGTAGAATTCGTTAGATGCTTGCCAAGGAATTGTCACACCCAGTAGCAGTAGTAAGTAATGAATTATTAAGTGAGGGTTAGTGTTAGATGACTGGAAGGGTGCCATTATAATTCCAAGTGACAAACAAGTTAGGTCAGAGCCAAAATGGCTGCTAATTCACTAACTAGAAAAGGGATATAGAATTTATATGTAGATTGTACTGTAATTTACTTGTGCTGTTATTGTGATATAAAAATAATACCACCATTGCATCAAATAATAAAACAAAAACAAAAAAATAAAACTTTCTGCATTATGCTAATGCAGAAGCAGTTGCATGTTTGGGACACACAGACACACACACACACATGCATGCATACATACATACATACACTCTACTTACACACAGCAACATACATACAGTCACTGATGGACTAACTCACTCACTTACAGAAAGACACTTGTGTGCACACAGACATGTCTACTGCATTACCATTCAAATGCAAAGGCATGTGTGCTGCAGTACACATAGACATATGTGTGCTGCTAAACACACCACTGCATAAAAAGCTCTACATGCAGTGCACAAAGAGAGTGGCATTGTCAGTAACTTTAACAGCAAGCACTCACTGGGGTAGAGACACACCCCTTTCCACAACCTGCTCCTGTGCCAAGCAATCTCTAGTGTCCATTGGTATCCCCTTCTAAACATGCCCCGTCCCAGAATTCCTGATGTACCGTTGCATCCCCTTATATACTCTGCTCCATTCCAAGAATCCCTGGTTTCCAGTGGTACCTCTTCAACACCCTGGCCCAACCCAAGCATCTTTGGCATCCAAAGGAAATCCCTCCCTCACTCTTTCCCAAAATATAAGCACCCATGGAATCCACTGATACAACACCTCTGGTGCACTGCTCCATTCCAAATATCATTGGTATCAAATGGCACCATCCTCCCAATCTCTGTGCCATCCAAGTATCCTTGGCATATCCTTGACAGAAGAGGGATGCCCAGATGTCATGGCAGTCACAGAAACATGGTGCACAGAGAACCATGGCTGGGATGTTAACATACCAGGGTACACAGCCTACAGGAGGGACAGGAAGGGTAGGAGAGGGGAAGGAGTAGCTCTCTATGTGAGGGAAGGGATAAAAGCAATGGAACAAAAGAGTAAAATGGGCAGACTGGGTGGGCCATAGGCCCTTATCTGCCGACACTGTCTATGTATCTATGTATCTATGTAAACAGGGAGGAGAGGAGGCACTGTGGGTCACCTTAGAGACTGGAAATGCCACCACAATCCACACAGGGATTGTATACAGACCCCCATCTCGGGGGGGGGGAAGAACTGGACAAGGATATGATAGAAGGCATCCTTAAGATGGCAGAAAAAGGGGAGATATTATTGATGTTGGACCTGAATATGCCAGATGTTAACTGGAGCACCTTTGCTACAGCCACATCAAAGAGCTGGGCCAATCTAAATGCCCTACAGGGGGAATGCCTTAGACAGCTAGTGTTGGAACCCACTTGGGAAGGAGCAGTCTTAGACATTATACTGTCAAATGGGGACAGTGAAAGGATCTCAGATCTAGATGTGGGTAGTCTTCTGGGAACAAGTGATCACCAAACAGTGCAGATCACGATAAACTCAGCTGCAGAGTCAAGCCATACAAAAGTGAGGGTACTGGCCTTGAGGAAGGCTGACTTTGGCAAAATGGGAGAATGCCTTAGGAAAGCACTAGCAAACAGGCAAGAAGGAGGGGTGGAGCAATACTAGGGACACATCAAAACTGCAGTCACAGAGGCAACAAGCCTTTGTGTGAGGCAAATAAATCAAAATGAAAAAAAAAGCCACTGTGGTTCTCAAAAGAGGTGGCGGGGAAGATTAGGGAGAAGAAGATAGCATGTAGGAAGTATAAGGAAACACAGAAGGAGCAGGACAGAGAACTGTACCAGTTAAGGCAGAAGGAAGCAGGAAAGGCAGTCAGAATAGCAAAGGCCCAAACTGAGGAAAAGATAGCCAATTTGGTTAAGAAGGGGGATAAAACCTTTTATAGGTACATTAGGGAGTGTAGAAAGACAAAAGTAGGGATAGTGAGGCTGAATAGAATGGACAGTGGGTGGGCAGAGAGGGACAGTGAATGAATACTTCTGCTCAGTATTCACAAAAGAGGAGGAGGGAGAGGTACATAATCCAATTAACAGAAGCAATCTGCATAGGGGAGTCAATCCCAGTCCTTTCACAGAAGAAAGGGTTCTGAAAGAACTCCTAAAACTGAAGATGGACAAAGCTATGGGGCCTGATGGGATTCACCCCAGAATTTTAAAAGAATTAAGGGGAGAACTAGTGACACCACTTGACTACAGTTTTTAACAAATCATGGGAAGATGGTGTGGTACCCGAAGACTGGAGGAGGGCGGATGTGATTCCCCTTCATAAAAGTGGGAGCAAGACAGAGGCAGGAAACTACAGACCTGTTGGTTTGACCTCTGTGGTAGGGAAAATGATGGAATCACTACTGAAGGAAAGAATTGTTGAGTACCTAGAGGACAGTGGGGCACAGGACCCAAGGCAGCATGGATTCACAGCGGGACGGTCATGTCAAATGAATCTAATCGATTTCTTTGGGTGACCAAAGTAGTAGACCAGGGAGGGGCTGTGGATATGGCCTACCTTGACTTTAGCAAAGCATTTGACACAGTCCCATGCAAAAGATTAATAATCAAGTTAGCCAGCCTGGGAGTGGGTCCCAGGGTGGTAGCCTGGGTAGCAAACTGGCTGCACAACAGGACACAGAAGGTAATAGTGAGTGGAACACATTCTGAATAAAGGGGGGGTTACTAGTGGAGTACCTGAGGGCTCAATACTGGGCCCAGTCCTCTTTAACATCTTTATAGGTGACATTGCAGAGGGTCTGGAAGGAAAGGTATGCCTCTTTGCAGATGACACAAAGATCTGTAACAGAGTTGATAAACAGGGGGGTAGAAAGGATGAGAAGGGATTTGGCAAGGTTGGAGGAATGGTCAGACATATGGCAACTTAGATTCAATGCGAAGAAGTGCAAAGTAATGCACCTGGAAATAAAAGTCCAGGAGAAGAGTACACAATAGCAGGGAGGTACTAACAACAACAATAATGGAAAGGGATCTGGGTGTAGTATATCAGATGACCTAAAGGTGGGTAAGCAATGTAAGGAAGTCATTAAGGAGAGCCAGGGAATACTGGGATGCATTGGGAGGGCGTCACAAGTAGAAAAAATGGTTATCCCTCTGTACAGACAGTTGGTGAGACCCCATCTGGAGTACTGCATGCAGTTTGGAGACCTTATCTCATGCAAGGACATAGACAGGATGGAAGCAGTCCAGAGGAGGGCAACTAAAATGGTGCAGGGTCTACATCAGAAACCATATGAAGAGAGACTGAGAGAGCTTAATATGTATACCCTTGATGAAAGGAGGGACAGGGGGACATGATAGAAACTTTTAAGTACCTCAAGGGAATCAGCAAAGTCCAGGAGGGTAGCATCTTTCAGAAAAGAGATGTGTAAGACAAGGGGCACAATTTAAAGTTAGAGGGCGGCTCAGGGTAATGTGAGGAAATTCTTTTTCATGGAGCGAGTGGTGGATGCATGGAACCACCTTCCTGGAGAGGTTGTGGGGTCTAAAACAGTGGGGGAATTCAAACGTGCATGGGACAGACATAAGACAATTATAGTTGGGGTTGCAGGAAGTAGGCTGTTGGTTAACTAGAATCTGCAGCTTATCCAATAGGTAGGGAAATGGGCAGACTGGGTGGGCCAAATGGTCCTTATCTGCCATCAAAGTCTATGTTTCTATGTTTCTATATCAGATGACCTTAAGGTTGGCAAGCAATGTGAGAAGGCAGTAGGGAGGGCTGGGCGGTTACTGGGATGTAGAGGAAGAGGAAGAGGCATCACTAGCAGAAAACAGGAAGTTGTTATCCCTATGTACAGACAGTTGGTGCGACCCTATTTAGAGTACTGCATCCAGTTCTGGAGACCCCATCTCTGCAAGGACATAGACAGGATGGAGGCAGTCCAGAGGAGGGCAACTATAATTGGGCAGGGTCTGCAAGAGAAGCCATATGAGGAGAGACTAAAGGAGCTTAGTATGTATACCCTTGAGGAAAGGAGGGAGAGGGGGGACGTGATAGAAACTTTTAAGTACCTCAGTGGAATCAACAAAGTCCAAGAGGGTAGTGTCTTTCATAAATAGAGATGTGCAAGAACAAGGAGACACAATTTGAAGATCAATCAATCAATCAATATTTATTTATAAAAGGTGCCTTTCTAAAACCAACACGCCTGTACATTACATGATAAAACAATAAATAATTAAAACAATATTAAAATTAGACTTAACAACAGTGTTCAAAACTCATTGCATGCTAGGCTAAAAAGATATGTTTTTAATGCCTTCTTAAAGCTTTGGACAGTCGGGCAGTCTTGCACCTGACGAGGTAGAGAATTCCACAGGGTTGGGGCCATAAAACTAAAAGATCTGGTCCCTGAAGTTTTTAAACGAACCCTGGGAATCTCTAGCAATCCCTCATCAGTGGATCGGAGATGGCAGGAGGGACAGCAGGGACAAAGGAGATCTTTCAGGTAGCCAGGTCCCTGGGGGGGGGACAGCTCAGGGGCAATGTGAGGAAGTATTTTTTTCACAGAGAGAGTGGTGAATGCATGGAACAGCCTTCCTGAGGAGGTTGTGGGGTCTAAACCTGTGGGAGAATTCAAGAATGCATGGGACAGACATAAGGCAATTCTTGTGGGTAATAGGAAGCAATAGGCTGTAGGTTAACTAGGATCTGCAGCTTATCCAGTAGGTATGGAAATGGGCAGACAAGGTGGGCCAAGCAGTCGTTATCTGCCATCAAAGTCTATGTTTCTATGTGTCTATGTTGGCATCCAGTGGTAGCCCCTTCCCCACACTGTCCCATTTCAAGTATCCCTGTGATCGCAGTTTTTGGTTTCAAAATTACTTTGCTGTGCTGTATGAATTAATAACATTATGACCTTACAGTCCTATTTCCTGTAATGATTTATAGTTGAAGTTGCAAATTTATAGGACACAGCATCACAAATTTGTGATTTTGTAAATACTTCCAGCATTGTAATTATAAAGCCACAACCTCCCCTCCCAAAAAGCCAGAAAACAGCATTTTAAGATAATTTACTGTAAGTAAAGAGATTGTAGCCACACAGATCTTTGGAAAATAGGAGTCCCTGGATAGTGTGATATCTTTTTTTTGACCAACATTTGTCATGTACAAAGATGTATTGTGCACAAGCTTTCGGGGTCACACAGGTCCCTTCAGCATGTGCAAGCTAGGTAACCAAAAATGTGTTCATCCCCTTCTTTTTTTCATTTAGCTTTTTCTTCCTCAGCCCAAGGCACATCTCAGCGATCTATCCTGTTCGTAGAATCATAGAAATCCATTAGCAGAAAAGGACCCTAATTTCCCATTGAGTCTGCCCCTTCCTCCCCCCCCACTCATCTCCTTTTCCACGGGCCTCCCCTTTCCCCTGTGTACCAACCCCATATGTCTGTCCTATGTCCTCTTCAGTCCCTCCACCACTTCAGCTCCCACCACCTTCTCTGATAGTTTGTTCCAGGCCTCCACCACCCTCTCCAAGAAGAATCGCCCCTCACATTGCCTCTGTATGTTCCTCCCTCCCATCTTAGGCTATGCCTTCTAGTTTTAGCCCCCCTCTTCCTTTTAAATACGTTCCCCTCACCTTATTCACAGGGATAAACCCTGATCAGGCCGACCCCTCTGTCAAGTAGATAGCTACCAGGCTTTTCTCCCTCCATTTTCCCACTCCCTACTCCCCTGTGGGGGTCAATGCCTCTTTCAGCCTCACACAACCACAACTCACCCTGTGGCAGAAGCAAGCTACCCTGACCCAGCTACAGAGGTCGCTGTGATAGCAGAACCTGCTTCTAGCCTTCCCCAGTCAATATGCACTGCTAAGCAGCATCTGTCTTGGCCTTGGCCTGCCTCCTGACATGACTTCCTGGATTGCTTCTGAACCCGTGTTGTTGGCATGGCAGTATGATGCACAGCCACTGGGACATTGAGGCAGCTGTCTGTTTATCACTGTTAATCCTTAATCAGGGGTTAACTGTTGATAAAAGCAGACGTATAATATGTGCAATTCACCTTTAAAATGGCCATCCTTGAGTTGTCCCATCAGCACAGTGACAGAGGAGGTGCTGCTGGAGACCAGGGTTCAAGAATGAACCTGGAACATCAGTGGCTGACTAGGGGAAGGATTTGGCATCCAGCAGCATCTTATCCTCCTACAGGGAGGACGTTTGTCTGGTTGCAATGCACTAGCACCACCTGGGTGTCCACAGGTGGTACTGCACTCTGTGGTGTGGCTGAGGAGGTTGAATGGTGGCTGGCTCTGTTGGCGTGCACTTGCATGCTTCCATATTGGAACCCTAGATGCTAACATCCCAGGGGTGTATTCCAAAGAAGCCAGGACACGCCCAGGTTAGCAGGATAAAGCAGACAGTGCTCTCAGGCCCTATGTTCCTTTGGGATGTCTCCAGTGTGTGAAACTATGCCAGAGGGGATGCTGCCCTGAAGACCCTGTCATGGGTGGGGGGGGCTAGCTATGGAAAGTTGCAGCCTCAGACCTCAGGTAATGGTGATGGAAGGTCACCAGGGGTAGATGAGGGCAGTGGCTGGTAAAGTAGCAAAGAAAATGGCCGTGACCTGCACTGTTTTGTGATATATATTTAAGTACAGGGGGTGGACTAAATGACATAAAACACTTTGTGTTCTGTCTGGTCCAGCTTTTATTTAGTTAATTTTTGTTAGCCAAGTAAGCGCACTAAACAAAAAAATGCCTGTTTGCAGGCACAACTCAGGAGATTACTACAATCGCGGGAGATATGCAAGTCAGAAAACAGAAGTGAATAAAGTTAGAATATCACAGTTTACAGATGTGTGCAAGTTATACGTACAAGTCATAAATGCAGAGTACAGTATATACAAAGCACATAAAGTGAGGAATGAGTAAAAACTGACCAAATGAAGTACAAGCGATGTAAGAAAGTCAAAAAAGTATAAAAGACTTGGGGCCAGAACCACACCCTGGAAAGTAAGGAGCCAGTAAAATACATAATCTAGCAGTATTCAGAAGGCGTTTATTTGACAGGAGCCATTTTTGAACTTCATGGAGGTTAGTGGACAATTGATTATTGACCTCTGTTATGCTTTTGTAGTTTAAAAATAGTACCAGATGGCCGACCTGGTGGGACTGAGGGTTGAGGCGCTGGACACCACACTTCGCACCATGCTGGCGACCAGGGTTTGGATGCGAGCCTGGGCCACCAGGGGTCGGCTGGGGAGGATAGGATTGAGCATCTGATAGACTGCTCTCCTATCTTTGGGGAGGGATCCAGGGAGCCATCGCTCTGCAGGGGCCCCTGGTGATGACCGGGGGCACTGCTAGAGCTGGCACAGACACATGGGGGTGCAGCAGTCATCTGCATGTACATGCACGGATGTCATTGCATGCTTGCACCCTCAGGGTTAGAAAAACTGGAAAATGGAGCAGCATGGAATGTGGCAGCTTTATAGCCACACTCCACCAGCCGAAGATGCCTGGATGGCACGTGCCGGTAATGGTTCCTCATCTGGTGCGGGGGCAATGGGGGGTGCTCCTCTCGAAGGCAGAGCTGCATATGCCAGCTGGGCATGCAGACTTCAGGATCAGAAGTGGAGCTGGAGCGGTGGCTGGAGTATAGGCAGGTCATTGACTGCTCAGGGGAAAAAAGTATGACGTGTTAAAAAAAAAGTACCAGATTATCAGCATAGAGGATAAGGGTGATGTGGGCAAGTGACCTATTCATATCCTTTACATGTAGGGAAAAAAGGGGTGGTCCAAGGATAGACCCTTGTGGAACACCCACCTAGGTGGCAGCAGGTTCTGAGAAGAGGATCCCAATCCCAAACATTGTTTGTTGCTTCCTACCACCAAATAGTTTCTGAACCAGGGAAGAGCAGTAAGGGATGCACTCAAATTACATAAAAATAACAGAAATATGGGCTGCAGAAACTTCTTAAATTCTGGCTAGAATGACTATCGCCAAAGTCATAGCTGCCTTTGACTATCGCCAAAGGCGGCTGTCACACTATGTGAGTGGCAGCTGCTCTCTGGTAAGTCAGAAAATCGCTTTAATGCCTAGGGTGGTAGGGTACCTGACTCATGAAAGTTTTTCCATATTGTGCCTAACTTCAAGAAAGGTAATGTAAAATGCATTAATAATCACAGACCGATTTGCCATTCTTCCAGTACCTAATACAATCCTTGAGAAAATTGTCTGCTCCCAGCTTACTGAATATCTGACCAAGTATAATCTCCTGTCCACTGTACTGAGTGGGTTTCACGCAGGTCATAACACCACCACCAGTCTGTTGTCCCAGAAAGTGTATTATTTTTCCTGAGGGTGAAAAACTCTCCATGCATCTATGAGACCCAAGTTAGAGACTACATTTCCGAGATCTCTGTCTGCTTTGTTTGTCCTACTGTATATCTGACATTAGATCTATCTAATAATGGATCCAGCATAGTATTTGTACCCCCAGCTAGCAGTATTGTATTTCCTAGGAAGGAACTCAATTTTGAATTAAGTTCCTTAAACACCTCATGAGTGGCAACAGTTGTCCCATGTATATATTAGCTAAGGTGATGGCCTCTAAATCTAGCTTCCCATTAACAGTAATGAAATGTCCCAGAGGGTCAGTGATGACATTTTCCATTTGAAAATGTAATCCCCTTTTTCTAAGTATAAGTACTCCTGCTTTTTTAGAGTTAAAACCTGCCCCATAAACCTGTTCTACCCATCCTTTATGCATAAGATTAATAGAATCCCCATGTAGATGAGACTCTTGTAGAAATACTATTGATGGATTAAATTTCTTGCAGTGTCTTAATACTGTATATCTTTTAAGTTTGTGATTTAAATCTCTAACATTCCAGGAGATAAAGGTAAAATTCTGCTTACTAGCCATACGTACAGGGTAAATCTAATAGCGGATTCATTTGTATAAGATGCCTAAAGCTTTCCAATCCTACTAACCTATAAACTGTTGAGTAACAGGCCCCTGAGAGTTGAATTAAAATTCATTTTTTTAAGAAAGGTAAGAAAAGTAGAAAGAGAGTAAACAAAAGAGGTATTAATAGAATCATACTAAAATAATTATTATAAAGATTTCTTAATGAACCCTTAACCCCCACCCACACCCTAGTATATTCCCAATTGTGATAGCGAAAACCATCTACCTGTTGAGTGGTTCTTAACTATGCCCAACCCCTCCTCTATTCAGCCTCCTTAGTATTAGATGCTTAAAATAAACTAATACAAAGCCAGCGTAAGAACTCCATGTTATCTTACTATAAGCCCCCCCCCAAAAAACATCCTGCCCTGCTAATAAGGAACTATCACAGTATATATATTTGGCTGTAATTACTACAACCCTTTCTATAAATAACCAACCATAACAGTAATGTATTGTTGCTAAAAACTAACCATCCTATAACTTTCAAAATGTTTTTCATATCACTAAACAGATTTCAACAACAGTGTAAAATAAGTGACTTGTCTTAGTATGATGTTAAAACAATGTGTAAAATTAAATAATCACAATAACCTTAAACACTAACATGTAGTCAAGAGATTATGAAGTAAATTAAATGCTAATTGATACCATGACACTTTAACTCATTCTAGCTGATGCCGCCATTTTGGGTCAGGTTAAGCAATGGATGGTTCTAATGCCATATGGTGCTAATGGGTATAATGGGTTAAAATGAACCAGATTAGCATTCATTGTTCTATTGGTCTTATGGTAAAAAATACCTCTAAACGAGCATTAAATCCAGCATTACACCTAGATAAGGGAAGTGTGTAACAATAGTAAACATATAGTTTGTTTGAGTTTATACCAACACATCAGTGTCTCTAGTACCTTTAAGTTCAAAGACATCTACAATTTGTTTTCAGTCAAACAGGAAGCCATAATTGTAGTCTCATACAGCCCTATGGAAAGAAAGGTTAAGAAAATTACACAAAACCCAAATGTTATTTATAGGACTTCAAACTAGCAGTGCTGGAAGCTTATTATGACATCTTAAATGCAAGTGCGAAGTCGAATGTAGAAATTCATTATAGGAGGAAGGTGTCTGTTTTCCCTTCAGCAGAATGTTGAAATCAGCCTTTACTCCCACCATGCACCACTTTCATAACCCGGCGTGAGTTAATCCAGGAGCTCAAGAGACTAAAGTAGTCATTCTGTGTGTGAGGCTGTCCCTCAGATTTGAAACCCAATTGACTCTTGCGTAGCTTCTTAAGACAAGATGGTGGAAATTCAAAAAATCTGAGCATGTCGACACCACATAGGTACTACTATATGAAACACAGTGGCCCCAAAACATCGTAATGTCCCTTTTTCAGTTCAAAGCCAAGACAAGATGGTGAAAATTCAAAAAAACTGAGCATGTCGGCACCACATAGGTACTACTATGTGAAACACAATGGCCCAAAAATATCGTAATGTCCCTTTTTCAGTTCAAAGCCAAGTCTGCTCTTAATTGACTAGTACCAGAATCTTAAATTAATGTAACCTGTGAGGGGGAGACCAACCCAAGAAACAATCCTACCAATTAAAACTTGACTTAAATTAATAGATCAGCTAGGAGAGAGATCACCATGAAATGGGAGCAACTTTACCTCAAGTCCAGCCCAACCCTCCCAAATCCCCAGGCATTTAAATAAACTTCTTGCAGTTGCTCCCATGCTTAGAGGGGGCTGTCACCTTATACTGTATTATTGTACCAACAGGAACAAATTAGACTCTACACCGATAGCCATATCTAAGGGAAAATAGATGTGTTTCTCCAGTTAAATTTGCAAACTCACCATCCGTAGATGAACCATCATTCCCCCACATTAGGTAAGAGATCAGCTTGCCCAGAGTACCACACTTCCTCATGTGATCTAGAGTTTCCTGCTTGAGCAAAAAAAAAAATAGTCTCTTCCTGTGAGAACAACAAATGGGTAAAATGAGCCACACCACAATCTTCAGAGAGCCATTAAGCTGTTCATAAATGAAATGCCAGGAGATTTCACGGATTCTGACCCGGATCTCAAGGCAAACAAACCTCACCCACAGAAACCCTCATCCCAGGTGATCATTGTAAGATTTTAATTTTGACAGAAAAATGATTTAATGCAGGACAAAATTGTACCCAGATCAGCCCCTCCCCCCACCTCACAGGCATAGGTTTCTTACCATAGTGTTCCAAGAGGAATCATTCTGAGAGAAGAGAGTCTCTTAAAAATTTGGAAAAACGTGCTGGGAGATCTTTCCTCAAAACATTTTTAGCAGCGTTATACCCATTGTAGTCCTTTATTCCATCTGGGGTCCAAATTCTTAGAAGAGTAGGATGCAATAAGCTATATTTTAGATTTGCTTCCCGAAGTTGTTTCTTAATAGGAAAGAAAGTGTCACGCGTTTTAATAACATCAGGTGGTAAGTCGTTATCTTGCAACCCTCATAATCAATAATGGATTTATCATGGAGCATCCTTTGGGTGTGGACTTTGTGTTGAAAATACAGGAATTTGAAAACAAAGGATCTGAGTCTAGAAATGGGACTAGGATTTGGTTTATGTGATCTGTGTGCTCTCTCAAGTACATATCTCGCACAATCAGGAGGGGGGCCAGCAATGGAAATTAAAAGTTTATTAATAAAAGCTATGGGTCACTCCCCTCCATTCCTTCTCTGATGCCAAATATATGTAAATTATTCCTGCGACTTCTACTCTCCAAATCTTCAACTTTAGCCTCTAATTTAGCTATTCTCTTAGTATTTAGAATTCCTTTCCTGATGTCCTTTTCAGTTTTGTCTTCCACACTACTTATTCACACTTCAACATCTATAATGCAAATTCTGTGCTCATCAGTGTCCTTTCTCAGTTGTTTTATGTTACTTGACATGTCCAAAATGCTTATATTGATTGTATCCATCTTAGACATTAAAAGATCAAAGTGTATGGTGGTTAGTGGCTGAGACTGATCAGTGGCTTCAAAACTGTCATTACTGTCTGTGCTAACCTCGGATAGCATTCTTTTAGAGTTTTTTTTTTTAACAATATTAGGATGTGCATTGGTGTTACTGTTAGGTTTGGATGATTCTGTTTGAAAGTCCATGGCATTGCTATCTCCCTCCATTGCTATTAATGAAGCAGGAGAAGTAGGATAAACAATGTGCTGTTAGGTTAAATAACCATAATGTAAGATTTAACCAACTGTCTCTGATATTGCTATGGATTGATGAGTGAAAGAATGTTTGTTTTAAAGTTCATCAAGGTATTTCTTAAGGTATAGTTCTCTGCAATCTTGAAAAACATAACACCAACCTGACGGGTTTCAGTTTTATAGCATGAAGCCAGGCAGGCACCTGTGATGGAAATCAAACTTTGTTGGTACATAGCCAAAAAAAAAACAGAAGACAGGCTTAAATTAAATAAAGGTGAATAAAGAAAGATTTACACTGGTTTCTCCTAATATAAAAAACTCACAGAGTTTTAAACCTAATTCAATTAAATTAGCATATTAAAATATAGTGGTGGACCAGTGGGAGCAGAGTTCACCAGAGAGTGACAGTTCTGAATGCCTGCATCTGCGCGAATCATCTTCTGCAGCCACATATACTTTTATTTTTATTTTATTTATTTATGTCTTTGATAATCAGGTAGGTATACAAATCCACAGTGGTAGCACGGCAGTGCTCTTGCATTTGTATCATCTGGAAACAGTTGTATGTTGTTTGTCCTACTTGATGATGGCTGTCTGTGGTTGCTTGTGTGGTCATGTGGCATGGAGGGGAGTGGAAGTTAGAGTTAGAAACCATAATACCACATTTCTCTACATTTGTGTTAAGTTGAACCCTAACTGGTAAGGTAACTCAGCTTTTAGTAATAAATGTCCTTTCTTTTTGAGGCAGTGGAATCTTATCCTCATTCATGCAGGTACCGAAGGGACCCATGTGAACAGATACCTACATGCTGGACCCTCAGGCACTGCACTGAGGGAAGAGTCCATCCGCCTATGACAGTGTAGGACCATCCCATGCTTCACTGGATGCAAAGAATTTATGGGGCTTTCTGTCTGGCTGTGGCAGCGCAAGGTCCTCTGGCCCCTGCATTTCCACATAGCTAGAGATGCACACATGCAGGGCAAAGAGTACACGTCAGCTGAAGTGCAGAGCCCTCTGGCAGCCATGGTTGCAGAGGTGCAAGACCCTATGCCAAGAGAAGATTTGCTATCACTTTATGATACTTGGGCCTATGTGGTAGACCCTGCACCTAACCTTCCCAGGCAGCATGTCCCCTCAGCCTCAACTCATCCAACTTGTTTACTGAGTTCTCACAGAAGAAAGCTCATTGGCATGGGATCACAAAGCACTACCCATGGGGCTAAATGCTGGCAGTACACGTGTTTTTTAATAATTCACCCTAAATTTTCAGCATAGTCGTTTTATTATTCCCCCATATAAAAGTAACATATGTAGAATAATGACTGAAATATTATTTTGCACCTCAAGCGCAGAAATATGTTTTGACCAGGATTTGAAAAATGACACCTGTCACATTTATGGGGTGGTGTAAACAAATGTAAGCAACTATGTTGAAAGTTGGGAGTCAAAATACTGAAACTTACTAAAGTATTGAGCGAGCATGGAACAATCTTAACATACATTCATAACTTTATTGTTTTTAATATTTTGACCCCAAATTTTGAACATAGCCTTCTTGTGTCCCTATGTCATGAACTGGTAGGTTAAAATTTTCAAATCACACCCAAAAGGTGATTTTACAGAATGACTGTGAAATCACCTTTTGGCCCAGATTTGAAAAATTACACCTATCTTGTTCTTGAGGTGGGGACCCAAAAAGGCCATGTTTAATGTTTGGTGAAAAAGTATTTAAAAAGAATGAAGTTATGAATAAATGTTGGAATATTTCAACATCCACTTACAAGTTGTTCATTTTACCATATTTTTCCACCACATTTTCAATATAATGTTCTTATGACCCCACCTCATGATCCTGGTGGGTAAAATGTTCAAATCCCGCTCAAAAGGTGATTTCGTGGAGTGACTGCAAAATCCCCTTTGGGGCTAGATTTGAATAATTTCACCTACCTTTTTCATAAGGTGGGATCCTAAAAAGGTCATGTTGAAAACTAGTGGAAAAATGTTCAAAAATGACAAAGTTATGAGTAAAAGTTCAAAGTGCATTGAAATACATTCATTGGACTTACCTTATTTCTTCATTTTGCAGTCACAGTTTCCAAAGGAGGACATCTTCCTGATCGGAGAGTGGATATACAAAGTGGGACACTCTTTAGGCAAGTGAGGATGTGTGAGGGAGTGGTGGGTGCTCAAAGGGGTTTGGGGTGGAGGAGAAAGTAGAGATCTACAAGGGACCTTTTTCTTCATTTCAGGTAAAGTTACAAAAAACAATAAAAGATCTTCATAGAACAGTTGTCTTTATTTCAGGAATGCACACTCTAGGGACTGGGCACCCCAGTGTCAGTGGACAATTTTATGGCACGAGGGGTGGGCATCTCAGTGATACGCGGTATTTTGGGGGTGGGCTAACTCAAGAAGACCAGGATGGGTGGAATATTTACTAAATAGTGGCACCAGGGGTGGGCACCCTGTGTCACTAGGCACTATTTGGTGGAGGGATGTAAGCTGGCATTGGAGGTTGGGCAGCCCACCCTGATGTTGGAAAATAATTTAAAAAAAAAGGATAATTTAATAATGGCAGCAGGATTGGGCACCTGCTGTCCATTATACATAAAACTTGGATTGGGGGGTACTGGCTGCGGGACTGAGAACCCATTGTCTGGTTACTGTAATTAACAGTTTGGGTCAGGAGAGATGATTAATTAGCTGTGACTCAGGGCATGTACATCAGCACTTCTGAAATGGCTCCCCTCACTAAGCTATGCACTCAAGATTTTGAGATGCCATAAAAAAGGTATTTCTGAGATGATTGAAAAAAAAAAGACACTGTACGCTAGCTAAGTGGATCCTGCTTACCTAGGTTCAGATGTTTGTTTTTGAGGGAGAATGTTTTTTCAGGTTTTTTCAAAGGTGACTGATGATGTTTTAAAGGTGAAGTGGACTGGGAAAGGTAAAATAAAGGAATGCAGTGCTGTGTTTGTGAAACTGTGCTGTGTGTAACTGTGATTTTCCCTTGTTATAGACTACTGTATCATAGTGCTTACAACATTGTATGCACTCTAGATTCTTCTTCTTCTTCTTCTCCTTTGATGTCTTTCTCCTGTGCTGAAATATCTGCTGTCTGTGTGAGGGAAAAAAAGGACAATGTTGATGATGATGCTTGTGTTGCCGCTGCGGACTAAGTGGTGGACTGAAAAAAATCTGTAATGCATTTCTAACATTTTTTTTTTTTGCGGAGAGCTTGTGTCAGATATGTTTGATTCTATCTCAAACAGCTTCTCCCAGCTCAGGGTCTGTCCCCTCTGTTGGCCCCACTCCATACCTGTGTTCAGACCTGTCAGTTCCTCCACCCTTGACATCGATCTCACTGGCTTCTGAGTGTCATTAGGATCAGCTGTGTCCTCCATGTCCGCCCTCGTTACCACAGCACTGACAGCCTCATCATTAGTCAGTTCTCTCACTATTGGTTCATCGACATTCATCTCCTCAGATCCAATAAAAGCCGCAGGATCCATGAAAGCAGGGATCATTACATCCTCAAGCCCTGTTACTATGCTGGTCTAGTCAGGGGTTCTGATAGTGGCACCAGAGGTAAATCCAGCCTTAGCAAAATCATTCTTAATCATGCTTTGGTTGCACCCCCCCATGCTCTGATCATCACGTAAATGGTATCAAGAAGATTTGTTTTATTGGCAGTTTCTGCTGCATGAGCTGTCTCCTCATCAGTTGTCTGTAATATTTTATCAGCAACATATGATCAGTAGTTGCCTTTAAGATTCTTAATCACACCCATATTCATAGGTTAATGTGGTGCTGGTGGTGTTGGATGGGGAGAAAACAAGTTCAATGAACTTAAGTTTCTAGTGAGATTGTGGGATTGGGCTGAACAGTTGTCCACAAACAGTGCAATTTTTTGGGTGGCTTCTATGAAGCTCAATATCTTGTGTCAGCAAGCAGTCCTGGAATATGCACTTGTTTTTCATGCATTGAGTGAGCTAGTGTATGTAACTGGCAGCAGTTTCAGGTTTTTGGACAAGAAGCAAGAAGGTTTGCTTTTGCCTACGAGCTTTCTCTTTTACATTTTACATTCCTATTTGATTTGCATAGCAAAGGACCGAGATTCTGTCTTTAGCTTTTTTGCCACCTATCAGCTCTTGCTGCTTCAGAGCTTGACCTCAGTCAGGATACTCCCAGTAAAATAACCTGGGACTCAACAGCATTCCAGGCAACTGCAGGTTTTTACCCATATAGAAGCCAAGACAGCACATCAGTTAACCAAGTCTGTGAAGCGCCGGCATCAGCATCCTGCTTTTCACTGTGTTCTCTTTTGAACACTATCTGATGCCACAGCTTCCACCTTGAAATCAGCCTTCTGTGGCCTCAAAAATTGAATGACCGGTTTGCATGGTTAGGCCCTGGGCCTTTGATTTTAACATTGGGCCACAGATACAGTACAAGTCTCCTTGTCTACAGCTTGAGAAAACCACAACTTGAGGGTATCCTTCACCTCATAGTCTTTGCCCTCCCACTTTCGTTTCTGACTGTGGTTTCTACTGGCATGTCACTCTGCAAGAATAACCTCAGATTTAATAAGGTTTTGTTCTTTAGTTTCTAAAAACATATCTTCTCTTCCTCCTTTTTTTGTGTTTTAGTAGAGTTCATTTTCTTTGATCTTTGTTTCAGAGAGAGAGTTGAATCTGGCTCACAGGTGAAAGTGTTTCCTTTCGAGCTCTAGTTCTTGGCATCATGCCTTTCGGATGTTCAAAATGAACTGGAAAACTTGAATCTAACAATTTAAAATGATTAAATTAAATAATCAAATATAATGAAATATTTGAGTATATCAAACATATATTGCACCATCTCTTTTAAAATTTCCTGTCACTATAAACTGTGTAAAGGAAAAGTCCTATTTATTTTGTAGGTACTGTAGGAGAAGAAATAACTTCCTTATTCAGAAATCTTTGGCTACTGAAAGATACATTTCGGTTGGGGCTTCCAGATTCCTCAGTTGCCACTTTTGTGCTGGTATGGTTTGTGGTCATCTTTCAAATTTTGGATTAAATTTGAAGTGCCAGTAGAGCACACTTAATTCACTGCGGGCACTAGATGTCCTCCTTTCCAGACAAGCAGATGTTTTTTGGCACTTTTAGAAAGGTGAAAAGAGAGAATAATAAGGACAGATATAAAATCAGTCTATAATCACCAGCTGATATTTTAATAAACTTTGATGGTGCTTGCTATAAAGGCCCAGAATTTTAATTGTATTTATAAAACTAAATACCTGTTCACAAAAATTTTAAGATTCAGATTAGTTTAATTAATATCAGTATTATCAACAGGCAAATGCAATCAGATTAAATTCAAGAAAGGGAAAAACAAACAACTCCACTGCCCATTTTAGGCACACAATGGGCCCTATGCATGAATGGGCGGGAAATATGCACCAGAGGCATGTATCCAACCAGTGTAGCTCCACATCTTCAAACAGGTGTGCACTGGCCATTATTCACTAACAGCCACCACCTGTCCATGGCTCCACCCTCCCCGGCATGCAGGTCCACCATGGGTGGAATCACGGACCCAGCCAAGCATTCAATTGGATGTCCAGCATGGGTCCTACAGTGGATGCCTTGTACGTTACAGCATGGGTCCGGTTGCATGAATGCTTTCTGCAGTCACCTGGACCCGCACTGCCAGACTCCATTGTCATACCTGCAACCCCTCACCCCAAATACACCATTACTCCATCCCTTGTGCAGGTCATGACCCCTCAAACACACCAGTGGCCCAACCCCGGTGCATGTACAGACATCCAGCCCCCCCCCCAACACACAGAGCAGCCCCATCCCATTGTTCTGCTGTTACACCCCCACCAACACACGGCACAGCCCCATCTCCAAAATTCTGCTGCCATCTCCCCCCAAAAAACCTGTGGCACCAATAGCACCACCCCAGTCTCCATAACTGCTGGATGGTGCCAGTGGAATAGCCCACCACACATCGCCGCTGCCAGTCGAACAGCTGATGATCTGTCAAAGGGTCCCAGGTTGTACCTTTCAGTAGTGAATCTGCCTGCTGCACGCACAAACACATACTGTACAGCCAATGCCGACAGGAGTCATACAGTGGACTGCACTAGTTGTTGGTGTGGAGCTGTGGGCAGGGCATAGCACTCAGCGATATGGTTGGGGGTGTGCATGTGTGATGGAAGGCAATGTGTGTGCATGGCTACAGTAGGGTTGATCCAAGAACCATACTATGGTGGTCTGTTTCTGTGTCACATGGCATTAGTGTGCCACGGTGTATCAGGGAATATCATAGGACCAATGCATATAGGCAGGGGGCTACCAGCATGACCGGTAGTGAAGGCAAGGCTCCCACAGGGCACTCTAGGCAGCATCCTCTCTCGCCAGTAGTGGTAGTACCAGCTGGATAGGCTATCCTCCAGAGTGCTGGCAGTCGCACTCTGGGACCCAGGATGCTGTCTGTTCACCATACTTGTGGCATTGCTGCACGTGTGACCCTTGGTAAGGGGTACTTACTGACTGTTGGACAACACCGGCACACCTGAACACCTGGGTAGCTGAGGTGGGGGGGGCCATCACGTCAGTTATGTGTTGGTTACCTTATGATGGGGCATTGGTTGGTGTGGGACTGTCACCATATACTGGGACAGGGATGTGCTGTGTTCTCTGGGGGGGGTTACATTGTCCACTAATGTGGGGGCTGGGGCATGTGATCAGGGGGGTCCTCATGCTGAGCAGTGTGGGACAAGGGTGACCTCTGTGGTGCTGTGGTTTGAGAAGGGCACACTAACTGGCTGACTTGTGCTGGGGCTCTGCTGGGGGGGTGCTCCGTGATGTGGGGACCACCTGGGGCTCTCTGTGTTGTGAGATGTGCATCCTGCTGTTTGCCAGGACTGGTGAGGGTCTGTGTTTGTGCAGGTCTGGCATGCATCATGGTTATGGTAGAGTCCCTTCTGCTGTAACCTACTCACCCCTATGCCCCCCTGTGGCTGACACTATGTGCCTTTGTGAATGGCGTGGAGTGCAGACGCCCCCACACCCGGCATTGCTGTCTGCTGGCAGCGGATCAGGTCCATATCTCTTGTGCCCTTTTTGTGAATTCTGCACAGGGTTTGCAGGACCCTGCTCTGTGGCATTTATGCTTATCAATGCCTAAGCGACCATTTTCTGCAGCATGTAGGCATCGTGCCTAGGACCCAATGATCCTAATATCTGTAATAGGGTACATGTATTTATTTGAAACAATAAAATAATCCCAGTCACTTTTATATTATTGGGCTCACAAACGGCCCAGGTGAACACCTACTGCACGTACCAGCATATAGCTAGTGTGCAGTGTTAAAGGGTTCATTTCCCAAAATAGTTCTATAAAGCACACCAAGTTCTGCTGTCTGCCTACCTTGTCTGAATGCAGATAGCCTTTGTTTGAGTCCAAACACAGCTGACTTTTTATATGTGATCTTTTATGGAAAATGTCAATTGACTGGTCATAAGGACAAGGTACTGGAGAATATAATTTAACTTACTATAATAGTAATTCCCATGTATTTCATTATATTTCAATGTATCAGCAAATGTTTTCACAAGTTTTATTCAGCCACTGTCATATAAATGTTAATGGGCCTGATCCTAAATTATCTCTTCTTGTTGCCATCAGCTGTTTTCCTCCTTGCCTCTCAGTTTCCAAATTATAAAGCCTTAGAATTCTAAGTCCTAAAATCCTACAAAATAAGATGGCATATGTTATGTGCTATACTCTAGTATCTGACTTCCAATGTGGCTGAGCCGACTCCCGAGTCGTCACCCATAAATCAGTATGTTGGGGGGGGGAAGAGAAAAGGCAGAAGCAAATACAGAAATAAAAAAAAATTAAAAGGGTCAGCCAAATGTTTTCAGATAGTCCTCCATGGTACAAGTAGAGAAGGAAAGGACCACTAAAAAGTTTAAAATTGGCTTCATAAACCTAGGTCCACAGGATATAATCCAGGCCCCTCCTCCTAAATATCTGTATCATTTGTTTTTAAACACAAATCACAAATGAAGACTAACCTCCCTACTTCTTTAGTTCCACACCATTAGTACACTTCAACCACTTTCTTTGAGGTAAGAATTAAAATAAAACTATTAAGAGTGTATTAGTTAAAAGGTTCAGAAATTAAAAAGATTAAATTATGAGAGATACAAAGCCACAAAAATCATATGAAGCTCTGGCTCTAAGTGACGTCCTCCTCCCCTGAATGTTGAAGAAATGTTTGTAGCGCCACTGCTATGTACCCTGTAGTATAGTAAATATTTTTCATAGTGTACTGTAGTATGTAATGGCCTTCAGACATAGTGTGTTATACTTTGTGATGTATTTCTCGGATAATGTACTGCAATTTGTGATGTATTTCTGACAGTGTACTGTAGTACTGTATGTGCATTTCTGACATTGTGTGAAGTATTTGTAACATAGTGTACTTCAGTGTACACATACCAATTTTTGTTCTGGAGCAGCAGATCTACTAGAATGCACTGGAATGCAACACTTGTAGCATGTGACTATGTAGGCAGGATACAATGTATACACTGGGTCCATTCTTTCAGGATAGGGGCAGCAGAAGTTATTTCAGCAGGCCGGCCCGTCGGTGCAGCGGTTGGATTTCCGCTTGCGACGCTGGCGACCGGGTTCGAGAGCGGATCCGGGTGCGTCAGAAGAAGCAGGCGAGAGTGGATCGGCGTCCGCTGGACAGCTCTCCTTCTCCGGGGAGGTGTGGGCAGCACTGGCGCACTGGGGTCTCCTGGCGGAGGCGGAGTTCTACGTAGCCGACGCTGACATGGGGAGGAGGCGGGCAGACGCTGGCGTCATTGCACGTCCCCACCTCCTCTGGGGAGAAAATAAGGAGGAAAAAGATGGCGGGGCAGGACCACCGATGGATGAAGCCCTCCCTGGAGAGCCTCGTATCGCCACCGCCGCTGCGGGACCCCAACCAGTCACAGTTCCGGGGTCACGAAGGTGGCCTGCGGCCCCACCCTCCGAGGGGCAAGCCGGGGGTGACCGAGGGTCCTCTGCAGCTATAGGCGGTGGTAGTGGTCTCCGGGGGCCGTGACCAGGGCGGAGGAGGTAGCCGGTGGTCCTGCCAGGAAAAAAGGAAAAAAAAAAAAGTTATTTCAGCAGTCTAGTGCCTTTTTAAGCTAAAGTATTGTATGGTCCGTTTTTACCAAGAAACCACTTTCAGATCACAGGTGGATCATATCACAAAATCTCTGCACCAGACAATTGGATGACAGTACGGCCTGGGTGATATTCTAACCCTGGATTTAGGGCTTCAGTGCCTCAGGAGCTCTGAGACTAACAGGCTCAAAGTTCTATGTAATAAAATGAGTCGCTTGCATTCAGAGCCCCTGCCAGGACACATCATTGTGAGGTGCTGGCCTCCTTAAAACAGCAGTACTACCAAATCAGGAAGTGATCTATCAAAATTCTGCTTTTTGGGTGTAAGCATGCAGCCATAGTTCCAGTTTCCATATCTGTAAATATTATTTTTTTTCTGTAATCTTTATAGTTTTTTTAGATGTTTGCAATTTATTTGAGTTGTTGTGGTGCCACGATAAATATGGCGGCTGACTAATTTTCAGCTGCACTTTTCCTTCAGGTCGTATCACGTCTTTTGACTACAGCAGTGGGACCCTGTGCTGACCATTCCCGATGTCTCTGCAAACTATACACATCTGCAGTTGGCAGCAGAGGGGGTTCCAGTGCAACATGCTTGGTGACAGAAATGTAAACAAAAGCAGAGGATAACTGAGCAAATTACTCAGTGATAGTACAATGCCAGTGGGAAAGAGTATCAGGTATATGATCAGTACAGCACAGGGAATAAACTGTCAGAAAAGCACAGTTTTGTTTTTCATAGTACTGCTGCTTTGTTATCCTTCCCTTGAAGGAAGGAAGAATGATGTACCCCAGAGTATGCCTGATGTTTAAACTTACCAAAATATACTCTCCACTGAGTCTAAATGGTGTATTAGTTCCTAAACCTGAGAGTCGGCCACTTCGGTCCTAAACTATAACCTACATGAGGTACCCAGGCTAAAAACTAGTATGGGTAAGAGGCCCTATGCCTACTCTGCCCCATCTCACTGGAATTTTCTACAAGCAGCGGTCTTCCTTTGGGAGTTTGGAAAAGGATTGAAGACCCTTCTACTAGGGTGCTGTCTCTGTACTTGTTGCTGTGAAATGACTACCATATCATGAGTGTTTCCTTCATGTTGCTGTAAGAGAATTTTCCTGTGTTTGCTGCTGCGACTTGCTCCAGTTGTATTTCCATATCATGGGGTAATTAATCTGCGATGCACTATGTAACGAATGTATTATGTTACCCAACTTCTTCTAAAAAATGATATGCCTTGTACATTTACTACCTGTACACTCACCTGTAATATATTCAATCCCTTCTAATTAATTGACTGTATACTTTGTACTTAAAGAGTCTGCATACTGTATCTGCATGTAGGTAGTTAATCTTGGATCACCCCTGAAAAGGAGACCTCTGTTCTCAGTGGGCCTACTCAGTTACCAAAATTTCAAGAAATAAATAAATGTGTAATTTGTGATGTAAACCATACAGATTTTTGTTTATGTTTTAATATTTTTTTTGGTTACTACAGGGCAGTTGTTTTTTTGTTTTTGGGGGGGGCCGGGGAGTTAACCATGGGGCCGGCTGCCAAACAGTCAGAAATCTGCATTTTAGTAATTTATGTTGTAACAATGTAAATGAACATTTAGGCATGGACCTAACAGCATAATAAAGTAGGCTTTCTTTGGTTTGCAACGGATGTTTTTGAATTAATTGAGTAATAGTGTTATGTCTGAGGTTGATTATAAACCACCACATCTTATTCCTGGTTACAGCCTGTGGTCAGTTCCGTTACTATTCACTACCCTTTTCTGATGCAAATGGGGAACAGATGTAGTCTGCTGACCAATTCAGCTTGTCAATGCACCTGACTTATCGCTCATACTTTGCTTGTTTACATTTTGATGCTATAGTTTATTTTTATTTTTATAATGTGTCAACTGCAGCAACTTCATAAATCCCCTGACTATGTCATTGCCTCGTGCTTTTCTGTATAAGATTATTGCTGTGTAAGTACTTATAATTGATTAGGGTAACTGGCTGATGGTGTAGCTTCTCACTTGTCTTACTGTTCCTGGATAGATGCATTTTCTGGCTCTCCTAGTTATTGTATAATTATTTCTTGCATAGTAATGTAGGTTTTACCTTTTGCATGATTTGATCATTTTTGTAACTTGTTTTTTCTGCTGTAATCTCCCCAGGTCCTACCTGAAAAAAGGCAAGTAATTGTCTAGTGTGCTAACCTGGTTAAACAAATGAAATGTGTAAATTGTATAAAAGAACAATACTTTTTTGGCCTTCTCAGATCACACATGTGTAACCCCTAGATGGCGCTATCCCAGGGGCTACTACCCCTGCCTGATTTGCCACTAACAGGTTGAGGGGCCTGGATCCAATGGCGGGTGCCTCCACCCAGAGGTCAGGGTTTGCAATAGTTAAACTAACTTGGTCACAGCCCTCTGGGACACTGCAACCCCTTTCTTCCCACTAGTGGCCACACAATATATCAGAATTACCTTCACAGTATACACTTACCCCCAGGTCTGGTTCCAGCACTGGGACCTCTGTGAAATGAGATACAGTGCAACAATCACAGTACAGTACTTTAACATAGACAAATACCTCAGGCAGTATAACTTTGCTGAAACAAGCAGCTCTGATTTATTTAGGGGATATAACAAGGACAGGGGAAATCAGGTTAATTAGCTTATCACTCTAATAATCTACCTATGGCTCTGTGCAGAGCTATCCCTATCAGTTACTGTCCCTGGGTACCCAAGCCCTAGTGGCTAGTCCACACCGTGGCAGCTAGTAGGGCCCTTTCACACAGAGAAAGGGAGAATTAAACAGTCAGCAGTACAGTAATTCCATTTGGATTTAATGTGGCAATTCAACAGGAGGCGACCCTGAATTAGTACTCACGACCTCCAAATAAGATAGGGTCCTTCAATGTCAGCAGGGCTCACTTGAGGTACACAAACCTCTTCACACATCCATATAAAAGAAAGCACTATACCAGGCAGGCTGCATCTGTATCCGATCGCAAGTGCATACCCAGGAGAACACACAGCAGATTCAGTTCCTGACAGACAGAGTGCAATTTTCAGCAATTCCTCCAGTCTTCTACAGGGTGAGCCTGGTTTCTACTCTTCAGAGATCCTTTGATTCTTTTCACAGGGACGGATTCAGTCCTAACAAGCTGTTACACAAGCTGCAGACCGAACTCTGGGCCTTACACACGTTTTTACTAAAACTGCACACTGAAAAAGCACAGGGCTCCTTCCTTCTTCACTGCCAAAGCTCAACTGAAACTCCAACCCACAAAACCGGCACTTCCTTTGAGTTCCTCCCAGTTCTTGACTGGATTGGCTGTCACTCACAATAGACTGCTGCTGTTGGTCCAAAAAGGTGCTGAAGTCTAAACTACATTTCCCAGAGTCACTGCCCATACAATCCTCTTGTGGCTGGCTCAGATTATGAGTCCAAGTTCTGATTCGTCAAGGCACCATTTTAGAGCTAGCTTACCCCACACTGATTGGTCCAGTTCAGCAGTTCAAAACTAGAATGGGGAACTAGCAGACACAGTTCTGACTGCAAAAGAAAGCAGGTTAGACAAACTGTAATTTCATTATTACTGTAAATGATTTCTGGCAAACAGTTACATCTTTCAGATAGGTTCCTTTGCACTCCTAGTGACTGCAAAAATGGAGTGAATTGGCAGCAGCTTGAGTGGTACTCAATCAAAGAAACACACAGTCCCCCATACAAACTAATTATGTCTGCAAGCAGACAGCTCTTAAAGAGACAGTACCAGAGGTTCTAAAAACACTCACTGATAAATGGCTTAAACGCCAAACACCATTCAGGCTTGGAGCATTCAAGCAAGCTCCTGGAAGTCTTTTGGGAACCCCCATTTGCAGGGGGGTTACACATGAAATAGCATTCTCTGAGTCTCAGAATATGATTACATTGTATTAATTTATTTATTTAAAGTTTGGCCAGGAGAGAACACACAGATCTGCAAATAGCTTGTTTCCAGGTGTTTTCTGGGAGGAGGAGGGGAGGAGGAGGGAACACAGGGGTGAAAACAACAAATACAGAAAAAAGTAGTTGGAAAGTTAAAAACAGTGCGACAGAAAAAAAAATAATAGAAGGGCCAAAGCGCACAGTAGGAGTTCAGAATTACAAAATCCAAAATACTAAGCAGAACACACACACACACATAAAATGTCCAGATTCAGGGCTGGCATTACAAGCTGATAAACAAGGCAAGCATAAAGCAGAGTTTCTTGGATAAAATGGAACATTCACCAGGTAGGTTGGGGAACAGCCACAGAGGGGTCTGGTCAGTTCTGTGAATTACTTCTTGAAAACCAGCTGCAAGACAGAGGTCTTGACCTGATAAGGGAAGGCATTCCAGACAGAAGGTAGAGTAATGCAGCTTACCCAGTCAACAGGTGATGCCTTAGAAAAAGGAAAGACCAGGTGGTGTGATTTACAGTGGGTATAAGCAGAGTGGGGAGTTGGTGTGAAAAGGAAAAAAGGTATGTGGAAAGTGTTAGTACAGCATTTGCGGATCAAAAGGGGATGATGCATGAGCCCCCATCCCTCCAGGGAGGGCCATCTCAGGCTGGAATACATCTTGCAGTGGTGTGCAGGGCAGGAGTGGTACAGTTAAGCACAGAACAGCAGATGACAGTGTAGAGGGCATCCATACCAGTTAGGGAGGACGTAAGAACTGCTTCATAAATAATGCCCCCATAGTCAATGACAGACAATATCATTCTATGAACCGTCTCCCATCTGGCAGCAGAGGTGAGGCCTAATTTGGTATGGCAAATTGCACCAAGCTTGGGAAGCAGTTTTGTGTTGATGGCCCAATGTGTGTGGAGAACTCAAGGAACTGGTCTAGTAGGATTCCAAGGTATTAAAAGGATGTGATGTGATGTGTGCCAAAGATCTCAAGGATGAGGATGAAGGTAACTTTGGGCAGTCTTGTTTTGGAGTCAAAGATCATGGCCTATTTTGTTCATTCAGGGACAGTGGGTTTAAACTGAACCAATGCTGAACAGCATTTAAACCAGGTTATATTAAACTTTTTAATAAGCCAGTATCAATGTTACCAACATGGATCACGGTACCTTTCACATGCATGCGGATATTGGAATTGATACAGGCAGAGAGCAACTCACTTACAAGAACTGACAATAATATAGGATTGAGTTCCAAGCCTTGGAGGACTTCTATATCAGACAGGGTGGAGGAGATAGACTGCAGTGTGTGTGTGAATGGATTGGACATATATGTGTCACAAATGCACTCCGCATGTCAGGTCCTGTGCTCCCACAGTGCCAACCTCAGAGTGCAATAGTGTGAATAGATAACAGACAGGGTAACTCTCCTGTCTTCTTTTGGGTCTGAATCACCTTTAGCCTCAAGTTCTGGGGGATTCAAACTGTGAAACTTATGCTAGTGTACCCAAATGTACAGGCTCAGATAATATTCTCTTCAGGGGGATGCAGTATGTCTTTCACCTAAGGGCACCTAACCACATATCCAAATTGAACCCTTAAAACTCTACAAGAAACTTTAGGTATATTCTTACCTTTTTACTCAAGCTCAGTAACACCATAAAGCTGTTGAACGGTTTTATCAGACTTAACCACCTATACGTCACATGCAAAAAGAACTGACAGACACCCAGGTATTCTTTTAAAGAAAAGATTCTTTACTAAAAGATTATACAAATATGAAAAATGTAGACACAGAACAATAGATCAAAGAGCTCACAATCACATAAAAGAACAAGGAAAAATTACAGAAACAAAACTCCTACCACAATGCATTTAGATCTTTGCTATCTAAGGTATTACCTCTGGAAGTGCTTTAGTTAGATCAGAGAACTGTTTTCTCTCAGAGTCTCAAAATAATATGACAATCATTTCGGACACAAGTATCGGTTTAAACTCTATGTCTCCACACCCCTTCTGTGAGTCATCTAGCTCCTCCTTTTAGAATCAAAAAAATACATACATGATTTCCTATCAGAAGGTATTTTAAATAATGTGACATCAGAAGAAAAAAATACATTTTCTAAATTATGACAGTCTTTAATCAAGTCTTTCCTTTGAACTGGTGGCTGGTTCCTGTTTTCCCAAGGAGATCAAAGGGTTTTACAACGTTTTAACACATTGCTGTTATCAATAGGTTCCTCTAGGAAATCATAAAAGTTTATTAGGCTTATCCTCTGGCAGATGGTCAGAGCCTTAATTAAGAACGGAACAGGAAGCTCCAGGTTTTCCCTTTACTATTCAATTTCACACATCCTCTGGTCAGTTTACATATCCTGTAGCTTCACTGAAACCTGGGGGGGGGGGGCACCCATGGAAGCACAGGCTATCTTATTTGAGACAATTACATACTATATTTTTACATTACAAATATCATGCAATAATCATAACCAGCTGGTCGAGCATCACAATATGAATGAACTGGACACAGTTAAATAGGCAGAAACACTGCCAGGAGGTTGTCTGCTCTGACAGCCCAGCTGTGGCTATTTTTCTGAGGAGGGTGGAGTGGGAGGCTGTGTTAAAAACTTTGGAGATAATCAGTGAACATGGCCAATGTTAGGAGCCCCTAAGCCATCCTGGTGAGTATGTGAGCCTTAGTAGGGATCATGTCTGTTTTGATGATTTATGTTCTAGCAAGGCCTAGTCAGCCTAACTTGCACAAGGATGTGAACACCCATGATGCCTTGCATTGAAGTGGAGGCTTTGGAGCTTCTACTCAGTTTGGAGAGCTGTACAGAAATCAAACAATTCAAATACTTTTTCTTTCTTAGCATTTATTTATGGACCCCATGCACTACTTTTCCTGTAAACTGCCTGCTCATGATGCTGTCTCTTAGTGTTCTAAATGTTCAGTGCCTTGGGGTTTTGACATGGTAGCTGTCTGAGCCAATGACTGTAGTACACTGAGGAACCCCAACAGGATGAAACAACTGTTTTTACATTGTCATGCTCAGCCTATGCAAGATCAGGTGTACAGGTCTATTTAAAGGTGATGTCTGATCTGGCAAAGTCTTGCCTGCCTGGCTTGCAGAAAAGGATTTGTATACCCATAATGCCTTACACTGGGCTTGAAGCTTTAGAGTCTTTGTGTGGCTTAGAGAGATGCACAACCTCCCCCACCAAAAAAAAAAACAACCAAAAAAAAACATTTTGAGCCTTAGAATGGAGGTGATAGTGGAATGGTTGGGTCAGAAACCAGACCGGTAAGGGCTGAGAAGAGATGCGTTGGATAGGACAGAGTGAACAAAAGGCTCCTGATTCTTGAAAAGGGCAGGAAGGAGGGAAATGGGCTGGTAATTGCCCAGAGTTGTGGTTTCACTGCCCTTGTGCAGACAGATGACTTTGTCAGTCTGAGTCACTGTTGAGGAAAGAGAGGTTCCGAAGAGTAGTGATAGAAGCTACAATGTCAGGGGCATAAGGAAATAAGAGTGCCTGGTCCAAGTTGACCAGTCTGCACTTAAAAGAGCAAAGAGGGTCTTGAGGGTGTCAAAAGGAAATTCGGGGGTGAAAATGAGAGGGGGCTAATGTGGAAGGGTAGCTGTGTAGGACAGAGATTAGTAAGGAGGAATTTGGTGCAGCTAGTAAATTATTTGTTGAAAGCAGTGGCAACTTCCAAAACACAGGAGCAGAATATGTCAGTGTGGGGGGGGAGGGGGTGTCACAGATTGGGGTGAGGTTTTGAAAAGGTGATGAACCACATTCCAGAATTTAGATGGGCTGTTTGTATTGGTTTTGAAGTTTGTGTTGCAAGTAGTTTGCCTAGAAGCAAACAGTTGTTTTAAGCAAGTATTCTGGACTTTCTTATAGTTTGACGTGATAGTGGAAAGCCTTATGCCGTATGAGAGAGCAAGGCTGCATCAAAGACTTTTCTGCAAGGGCTACAAGATCAGATGCAACCCAAAGCAGGTTGTAGCTCATTACATTTATATGATTTAGGTTATGTTGTCCCAATTCAGAAATAAATTGCTGTGGAAATGGTCCAGGGAGTTATCGGTGTTTTAAAATTAATTATTGGGGGGACCGGTCAGTGCTGGAGAAGTCAGCCAATAGGAAGAGGCAGTCCAGATGATGAAGAGAGCAAGAGAGGATGCTCAGCATGGGGGGGTGACAGTTGGGGTGGTGGATGGAGAGTCGGTGAGAGAGGGTTCAGTCAGTGAGGGAGGGTTCAGTCAGTGAGAGAGGGTTCAGTCAGTGAGGGAGGGTTCAGTCAGTGAGAGAGGATTCAGTCAGTGAGAGAGGGTTCAGTCAGTGAGAGAGAGAATACAGTCAGTGAGAGAGGGTTCAGTCAGTGAGAGAGGGTTCAGTCAGTGAGGGAGGGTTCAGTCAGTGAGGGAGGGTTCAGTCAGTGAGAGAGGCTTCAGTCAGTGAGAGAGAATACAGTCAGTGAGAGAGGGTTCAGTCAGTGAGAGAGGGTTCAGTCAGTGAGGGAGGGTTCAGTCAGTGAGAGAGGGTTCAGTCAGTGAGGGAGGGTTCAGTCAGTGAGAGGGTTCAGTCAGTGAGGGAGGGTTCAGTCAGTGAGAGGGTTCAGTCAGTGAGAGAAATACAGTCAGTGAGAGGTTCAGTCAGTGAGAGAGGTTCAGTCAGTGAGGAGGGTTCAGTCAGTGAGAGAGGTTCCAGTCAGTGAGGAGGTTCAGTCAGTGAGAGAGGGTTCAGTCAGTGAGGGAGGGTTCAGTCAGTGAGGAGGTTCAGTCAGTGAGAGAGAATACAGTCAGTGAGAGAGGGTTCAGTCAGTGAGAGAGGGTTCAGTCAGTGAGGGAGGGTTCAGTCAGTGAGAGAGGGTTCAGTCAGTGAGGGAGGGTTCAGTCAGTGAGGGAGGATTCAGTCAGTGAGAGGGTTCAGTCAGTGAGGAGGGTTCAGTCAGTGAGAGAGGGTTCAGTCAGTGAGGGAGGGTTCAGTCAGTGAGGGAGGGTTCAGTCAGTGAGAGAGAATACAGTCAGTGAGAGAGGGTTCAGTCAGTGAGAGAGAATACAGTCAGTGAGAGAGGGTTCAGTCAGTGAGAGAGAATACAGTCAGTGAGAGAGGGTTCAGTCAGTGAGGGAGGGTTCAGTCAGTGAGAGAGAATACAGTCAGTGAGAGAGGGTTCAGTCAGTGAGAGAGAATACAGTCAGTGAGAGAGGCTTCAGTCAGTGAGAGAGGGTTCAGTCAGTGAGGGAGGGTTCAGTCAGTGAGAGAGAATACAGTCAGTGAGAGAGGGTTCAGTCAGTGAGAGAGAATACAGTCAGTGAGAGAGGGTTCAGTCAGTGAGGAGGGTTCAGTCAGTGAGAGAGGGTTCAGTCAGTGAGGGAGGGTTCAGTCAGTGAGAGAGAATACAGTCACTGAGAGAGGGTTCAGTCAGTGAGGGAGGGTTCAGTCAGTGAGAGAGAATACAGTCAGTGAGAGAGGGTTCAGTCAGTGAGAGAGAATACAGTCAGTGAGAGAGAGTTCAGTCAGTGAGAGAGGGTTCAGTCAGTGAGAGAGGGTTCAGTCAGTGAGAGAGGGTTCAGTCAGTGAGAGGGTTCAGTCAGTGAGGGAGGGTTCAGTCAGTGAGAGGGTTCAGTCAGTGAGGAGGGTTCAGTCAGTGAGAGAGGGTTCAGTCAGTGAGAGAGAATACAGTCAGTGAGAGAGGGTTCAGTCAGTGAGAGAGGGTTCAGTCAGTGAGGGAGGGTTCAGTCAGTGAGAGAGGCTTCAGTCAGTGAGAGAGAATACAGTCAGTGAGAGAGGGTTCAGTCAGTGAGAGAGGGTTCAGTCAGTGAGGGAGGGTTCAGTCAGTGAGAGAGGGTTCAGTCAGTGAGGGAGGGTTCAGTCAGTGAGAGAGGGTTCAGTCAGTGAGGGAGGGTTCAGTCAGTGAGAGAGGGTTCAGTCAGTGAGAGAGAATACAGTCAGTGAGAGAGGGTTCAGTCAGTGAGAGAGGGTTCAGTCAGTGAGGGAGGGTTCAGTCAGTGAGAGAGGGTTCAGTCAGTGAGGAGGGTTCAGTCAGTGAGAGAGGGTTCAGTCAGTGAGGGAGGTTCAGTCAGTGAGGAGGTTCAGTCAGTGAGAAGACAGTCAGTGAGAGAGGTTCAGTCAGTGAGAGAGGTTCAGTCAGTGAGGAGGTTCAGTCAGTGAGAGAGTTCAGTCAGTGAGAGGGTTCAGTCAGTGAGGGAGGGTTCAGTCAGTGAGGGAGGATTCAGTCAGTGAGAGAGGGTTCAGTCAGTGAGGGAGGGTTCAGTCAGTGAGAGAGGGTTCAGTCAGTGAGGGAGGGTTCAGTCAGTGAGAGAGAATACAGTCAGTGAGAGAGGGTTCAGTCAGTTCAGTCAGTGAGAGAGGGTTCAGTCAGTGAGAGAGGGTTCAGTCAGTGAGGGAGGGTTCAGTCAGTGAGAGAGGGTTCAGTCAGTGAGGGAGGGTTCAGTCAGTGAGGGAGGGTTCAGTCAGTGAGAGAGAATACAGTCAGTGAGAGAGGGTTCAGTCAGTGAGAGAGAATACAGTCAGTGAGAGAGGGTTCAGTCAGTGAGAGAGAATACAGTCAGTGAGAGGGTTCAGTCAGTGAGGGAGGGTTCAGTCAGTGAGAGAGAATACAGTCAGTGAGAGAGGGTTCAGTCAGTGAGAGAGAATACAGTCAGTGAGAGAGGCTTCAGTCAGTGAGAGAGGCTTCAGTCAGTGAGAGAGGGTTCAGTCAGTGAGAGAGAATACAGTCAGTGAGAGAGGGTTCAGTCAGTGAGAGAGGGTTCAGTCAGTGAGAGAGAATACAGTCAGTGAGAGAGGGTTCAGTCAGTGAGGGGTTCAGTCAGTGAGGGAGGGTTCAGTCAGTGAGGGAGGGTTCAGTCAGTGAGGGAGGGTTCAGTCAGTGAGAGAGAATACAGTCACTGAGAGAGGGTTCAGTCAGTGAGGAGGGTTCAGTCAGTGAGAGAGAATACAGTCAGTGAGAGAGGGTTCAGTCAGTGAGAGAGAATACAGTCAGTGAGAGAGGGTTCAGTCAGTGAGGGAGGGTTCAGTCAGTGAGAGAGGGTTCAGTCAGTGAGGGAGGGTTCAGTCAGTGAGAGAGAATACAGTCAGTGAGAGAGGGTTCAGTCAGTGAGGAAGGGTTCAGTCAGTGAGAGAGGGTTCAGTCAGTGAGGGAGGGTTCAGTCAGTGAGAGAGGGTTCAGTCAGTGAGAGAGAATACAGTCAGTGAGAGAGGGTTCAGTCAGTGAGAGAGAATACAGTCAGTGAGAGAGGGTTCAGTCAGTGAGGGAGGGTTCAGTCAGTGAGAGAGAATACAGTCAGTGAGAGAGGGTTCAGTCAGTGAGAGAGGGTTCAGTCAGTGAGAGAGAATACAGTCAGTGAGAGAGGTTCAGTCAGTGGGGAGGGTTCAGTCAGTGAGGAGAGGTTCAGTCAGTGAGGAGGGTTCAGTCAGTGAGAGAGAATACAGTCAGTGAGAGAGGGTTCAGTCAGTGAGAGAGGGTTCAGTCAGTGAGGGAGGGTTCAGTCAGTGAGAGAGAATACAGTCAGTGAGAGAGGGTTCAGTCAGCGAGAGAGAATACAGTCAGTAAGAGAGGGTTCAGTCAGTGAGGGAGGGTTCAGTCAGTGAGGGAGGGTTCAGTCAGTGAGAGAGGGTTCAGTCAGTGAGAGAGGGTTCAGTCAGTGAGGGAGGGTTCAGTCAGTGAGAGAGGGTTCAGTCAGTGAGGGAGTGATTTGGGGGACCTAGGGTTTAGGCCGCTGGGTTAATCTGTATGTTGTGTAAGGTGTAAGGCTTGTAAATTCCAGGTGATTTTCTTGGAGAAGGTGCATAACCAGCTATTGTTGAGGTCTTCTAGGAGAAGAAGCTCAGCTGCTGCAGGCATGGGTAACAGAACCAGCACAGCAGCAAATGGTACTAATATAAATTGAGAGACAGTGAGAGGGAGAAGGAAATCTTACTACAGTAATTAGAAGCTTGTGTGAGTTAGGAATGGGAAGAAGTGCACCGTCTTGAAAGTGAGGATTTTTTGAACATGTATCGACACCCCGCCTTCACAATTTTCCTTGCCCTGACTATTGATAATGCAGCTGTGAGTGGAGATGTTATCACTCCTGATGTTTTGGGGAGCACATCTCTGAGACTGTGACTAAATCAGGCCTGATCTGCATTCCCCATAATCACTTTTGTTCATCCTGCAGAGTAGGCACCAGGCATTTATGTAGATGACTCAAAGATCCTTAGGTAGTATAACAGTGCAATTTAGGGGTGGAGACAGGGTTCATTATCACTGGCTAGTAAGAGCAGAAGAATAAGGAGCGGTTTGAAACATTTGGGTTTTTTAAAGGGTAGTAGGGGGTTGGAGAGGGGAAATCATGGGAGAGAGAGAGTGGCATAGGGCCTAGTGGTTGAGCAACTGGGCTGATAGGAGACTGTAGTTTCTGCACCATTGTACTAGTGTAACCCCTTGGAATCCCCTGGGTTCCTAAATTTGGTGAGGTTGCCTGTTGCCACCTCAGTGGTTAAGGTTTGAAAACTCCTGCTACCATGTGAACTGCCACTCATGAGAATCAGTTAGCTTAGAGTCAGATCTGTTCTAGTTTAGTTTTCTTTAGTAGGAGTTCAGAAAAAAGTCACCTGTGCCAGAGCTGTTACCGGGGTCTCCTCATCTTGTTCCTGTTATGCTGTCTCTCTGTACATCAGTGAAGTGCTGCTGTTGAGCTTCAAGTCAGCCACCAAGTGTCTGCCCTGCAGGATCGAACTATAGCTATGGTTGCTACCAGCTTGAACTTCACCTGTTGGGGTTTGCCAGGACTGCTGCTGCAACCATAGACTGTCTGATAGTATAAGACTTACTTGCTGTTTACTGCTGTCATCCTATGTCACCAGAGATGTAGAGCAACATGTTTATTGATGCAAGTGAACTGCTAAAGTTGTCCTGAAGTTTGCCGCAGTAAGAACTGGGGAGCATCTATTGCCTTCACTGCTTCATAACAGTGTTCCACTAGATGGAGAACCAAGTTCTATTTATTGCAGTTCTGCTGTTGGAAACTGTCATTGGATCATCCTCACCAAGAACTGTAATGTATATGTTTCACTGTTTACTTCCAGACAAAGCTGCACTTTAGGTGGGTTGTTGTACTGTGGTATGGTTCACCCTACAGAAATTATTGGCCACCACCTTGGATGGTGTCAGGAAGGTTGCCTCACTACCTGGTAGGCTCTGATGTTGGCTCTCTAGTTAAAGTCACTTTTACAGGTTCTGTTCTTTATGTAGAGGGATTGAGATTTCAGGTGTTAAATGCTGGTGTCCAGGTTGGCCTGAACCATACTTTTGTTCATGGACATGGCAAAGTGCACAACCCTTATTTCTATTTACTTGCTGTACCCAACTACCTCAGTTACTAGCTGTGACTGCTGGACTCTGCTGTATAACTGTTCGGTGCACAAAAACCCAAGGTGTACACCCTATCATCAGTTATCCTGAGGGATGTAATGAGTGAGATCAGAACTATTTGTTAAAATATCTTTCCACTGCTATGGTACTGTCTCCTAAAGGCTGTGACTGGCTTGCCAGCTCTCCACTTCCTCACTGGTTCCAGTTCCCCAAACCCAGGATTCCACCTTCTTAAAATATAAATTAATTCCTACTGTGCTACCATTCTTGAGAGCCAAGTGTCACTGTTCGAAAGTCCCCTAGATTGCTGAGGGGCTTGCAGTGGGGTTTAAGGGCTTGGAAGGGAAGAGTGGAGGGGTGAGAGTTGGGTAGCTGTGGTGGCAGAGATGGGTGAGTTTACTCTAATAGTGAAAAATTGAAGGCCCAGCAAGAGGAGGGTGAGAGCATGGGTCAACATGGCTCTGATGAGTCTGTACTCGGCAGCAATCTGGTCATCACTGAGTACAGTGATGTGATGTCATACTCGGGACACATTGTGGGCATCATATCATCTCCTGTACCACTGCCGGGGCTGGTTGTCATCATCAGTTTCTTCCACTGCATGCCACAGCACTGTGATGTTCTGGGACTTTTGTAGTTTTCAGACAGTTATTCTATTCAGCCAGCACAGACACTGCAGCAAAAGTTGGTGACCAACGGAGGTGGAGGGAGGCAGAGCTGAAAATGTGTCTATGACCCAGACCATTTCCTGGTTAAACAAAGACAATTTAAAAAGAGAGGGTGTTGCCCACCATTGGACCAATTTAAATGTATGTATGTAGATAGCCATGGTTGTGAGAAGGGTGGCATAGTTATTAGATGGTGAGTGAGGACGGGGGGTCATTCTATGTAATGGGCTGCGTGTGGGGGAGACAATGGGGGTATTTTAGTACAATGATGGGAGTAAGGGTTATTGTAACTGGTTGAGATGCTGGTGTCATGGAGGTCCAATACTGGGATAGGGCACCCAGTGTCAGAAATAGGGTTGGGAATATGACAAGCCACTTTGGTTGGGCACTCAGTGGAGGCATAAAATTTATTATTTTTTTGTTTCTTTTGAAAAGGAAAGAACACCAGGATTTAGCACCCAGTGTCAGAAAATCAAAAGGATGGGTATCCGTCCCTTTAAAAATGCAAAGCTTTTTTAAATCTTGACTAATTTACAGTTGGGTAATCACGATTGAAAAGGGGGCTTGCGCTTTTTATAGATTTTTTGGCTTTTTTTTTTCTTTTATTTGCACAAGTACTTGTTTGATAATTTAAAAATGCTTAGAACTTCTTAATTTGGCCTTTTTCATTGTCATACCAATGAAAGGACCTACTGTGGCTCAATATCTAACAAACCTGTATAACGGGACCCCTTCTCTCAGGATGCAACAGTCTGCATTTAGCACCACAGATGACATTGGCAGAACAATTCTTTCACTCAGCTAGCAAACATTCTCCTGTCTCAGTCTTGGAAGGAAGGGGGGAACACAAGAAACATTTATATTTAAACTGGGTTCTGGGGTGGGCTGTAGCACTGGGGACTCCAGAAGTCACACTGTACTCACAAATGAATATCCACAAGTAGAAACTAGAGTCATGTAGTCAGTTTAATTCTGACAGATGAACAGTCAACTTCTAACCACAGGGGGGCTGCAGGTGCAGTAACAGATACAGCAAGTTACAGGTGCAAAAACACACAGAAGCCATACTTCCTATCACAAATTAATTTTCTCCACAGAAGTACTTGGCACAAACACAGGTTCGATACCCACCCCCTTTTCCTCAAGGGCAAAAACTTGTGCAATTTACACAGACCTCACTCCCACTGCGACCTTGCCTTTAAAACTGCAGGGGAGCAGCTACTGTGGAGTTTGTCCAAATTCCCACAGAGATCTGCACCTCCCACACCAGATAGGACACTTGGGGGTTCATCCCTGACTGTAGGGGCATCTCTTTACCAGTTCCAGATCCATACTGAGGAAGATCTACCATTGCCTGAGCCAGTCCTTCCTCAGTGTCCAGAAAACTTAATTCCCTGTCCTCAAGGGCAGTTCCACTTCTCCCATACTGGGCATCACTTTACTTTACTTCCACTAAGTGGGAGACCATGTCCCCAAATTACTGACTGTTTGAAGAATTCAAAACACCCTCCACAAGGGCACGGGCGCAAACGTCCCATCACCATAACGCGACACCCCTCACATTCACTAAACTGGGGGCAGGCATGGCCAGGGGAGAGGGTGAACTCCCCCCAGCTAGCCCCACACTTCTTGTTTGACCACAGTTGGAAGACAACTCACAGAACTCTGCCCAAGGCAGAAAACTCTCCCCTAGCAGCATTCCATGCCAAGATTCTGTTGTGGCCCATGATGCTGCAAGAGTTCCATCTCCTTGGAGCCTCTACCAGGCTGACTGACAGAGGTTACCATGGAGACACACAGCAGGTCCAGGGACGTGGGTGCCCAGTGAAACTGCCCAGCACCCTATTTTAATCTATTTTAACAGGATGTTTAGTAACTCAAGGGAACCTGGGGGTTACACCTGAAAGTTTCTGGTTTTAAATCAATGTATTTTTTTATCTATGTGCAAACAAAATCTTAATTTTAGATGTATACTATGTAATTTCTGCACTTAATAGTGCCAAACTACTGGACCTGTGGTTTTGAAAAGTAGCTTGCAGTTAGCCCCTAGGATGGAGAGTGCACATGGTAATTGTCATGACACAAACACTACCTCAGTCCTAAATACAGTACATTAGCATTACTGCAACACTATAATAAATATATCAGGTGAAGTACCAACAAATTTGGCACTTCACCCAGTGACCTTTGCTGGTGAAGTTTAACTTAAATTTGCCCACAGGGTCTACTGTGAAGGAACCGTAGTACAGTGGTAGTGCTACAGTCATTGAACCTTAGCACAGTGGTAGAGCTACATGCTGCTAGAACAGTAGTGGAAAGGGGGCATGGGTCTGATTCACAGTTCTGAACATTTTTAGGAAGAATGTGAGGAAGTACTACTTCACAGAAAGGGTGGTAGAAATATGGAACAGACAGCCACCCGGATATTTGGAGGCTAGAATGTTGGAAGGCTTCAAGCATGCATGGAATAGACACAGGGGCATATTATCCCCAAAACCACCCATCATTGCACCCAGTTCCCCCTCCTTCTCAGTCCCTATAGGAAATAAAACTACTTCCCTCAACCCACTGAGCACCTACATCCCCATCTTCCCCATCCACACAGTCCCAGCAGTAAATAATCCCCCCCCTTCCCGCCAACTAAATCAGTAACTTACTCCTTCCCCTCCGGTGCGCTCTCTGACTCAAAGAAAGTAATGGAAGTGGTGACTGGTGCAGCCCTTGTTATACCAACTCGGCCAGCCAACTTCTAAATGGGAGTGAAAGTGTGCTATGTATACCATGTATTTTACCTCATTTGGAAACCCTCTGAATGAATAAGAGTAATGTGAGGAGGGCTGTGTGCATTGCCTTCTCCATTACTGGCCTTTTCTTTTCAGAGTCAGACATTGCGCCAAAGGATAGAGGAGGAGGTAGGTGCTGAATGGGCTGGGAAAATGGGATAAAGGGAAAATATTTATTTGCTGTTGGGACACGGTCAGGAGAGAGGATGTGGGAGCAGAGTGCATTAGGGAAGGGGTTATAGTCTGTGATAGTGGTGAAGAGGATGTGGGTGTTCAGTGGTTTAAAGGAAGAGTTTTATTTACTATGGGGTTATTGGGGAGTGGTGCTATTTAGGCGGGGGGAAGGATTTATCAGATGTTTTTCTCTTGACAGGTGCATCTGCTATGCTTTGTATAGCATCTTCAACAACGATGTGGAATTTGTTCTTTTTCAAGGACCAAGTCCACATGGTTTTACACACAGAGTTAACTTTTGTAAAGGTTGAACTCTGCAGTGATTTTTTTAGCTTTACTCCAAAGACTATGCAGAGCATTGTGATGGCACATCACCCATCTTTAATAACAGGGCCTGTGGTATGATGGGATAAGAACACATCTTGGTTTGAGTACTTTGTGAGATGCAAGACACAACTGAGTGATTTCAACTATCAGAGAAGTGACATTAACCAGCAAAACTCATGCCCTGGCATGTCCAATTGTGATTATAAAACAGACCTTGCAGAGCAGACTACAAAATGCTTTATATGAAGGGTTTTGTTTAGATTGGTTTCAGACCATGATGTTGTACTGAGATAACATCATGGCTGGAATGGCCTCTGGAACTAGTAGCTTTCCGGATTGTTTCTATCCATATTATAACAATGGATAACAAACTGACAATTTGGTAGCACATACAGAAGACACATCTGTACTCACAAAAGCTATTTTTTGCCATAGGCACAGAATTGGAAAATTATTGTGAATATGACCCTTTATTTTTAGATATATATCCATTAGTATTTTTTTTTAATATTCATAAAATGAGGTCTAACAAACCTAAACCACTGTTGCTTAGATTATTTGTGACAGGTCTTAGCCAGGTGAAAGAATCCAGTGAGATGCCATACATTCATTTGGACATGCAGTAGTTCTAGAAGTCTACTATCAACCATAATGAGTACCTTAGACTGGTAACTCATTAATCCTAATTAGTGCCAGATCTTATACAGACATTGCTCTTGTTTCTGGCCCCAGACAATAAAGGGCAGCATGTTCAATCGAGAGATTACACAAGAATATGTGTTGAAATTTGTTCCTTTTAACTACACACTTCAGCGGCATAGAGAATCTGAGAGTTAATGCTAACCCAATTTACTTTTCAGGGTTTTTGCTGGTTCATTTCCTTCACAGTTTTTATTAAAACATATATTGCCTCTAACAGCATCATTTGTGGTTATGACCACTGTGACTCTTGGCCAGCTGGTTATGATTGCTCTATGATATTTGTATATAGAATGTGGTATGTGAGTGTCTCTCATGAGACAGCCTGTGGGATGGGTGCCACCCCCCAAGGTTTCAGCAACAGCATATATTAACCTGAAACCAGGAGGTAATTAAAAGACCAGAGAGACTTAATTAGAACGGACCCAGCTGCCAGGATATAGGGATCATAAACTTTTATGACGTCTTGGAGGAAAAAACATAACAGAATGGTGTGAAAAGTTGTAAAATCTTTGACCTGCCAGGGAAACAGGAAACCACACAAGATAAAGGGAAAGGCTTGATTTAAAGACTGTCATAATTTGGGAAACTAGTTTTTGCTGAAGTCACGGTATTTGAAGTGTCTCCTGACAGGAAGATCATTGTTTGTATATTTTTTATATTCTGGAAGGAGGAGCTAGATGGCATCATAGAAGGGGTGGAGACACAGAGTTTAAACTGTATTCTGTGTTTCAACTGAGTGACATACTGTAACTTTTGGGCTCTTAAGAAACAAGGTCTAACTTTAAGCACTGTATAGAGGTAATACATTAGATAGAAAAAGTCTAACTGTATGTTGGTAAGGGTTTGTGGTTTCTTTTCTTTTCTTTTAAGTAATTGTATGCTTTGTGATATAGTGTTCTGTGTTTACATTTTACATATGTTTATCCATTTTGAGTAAACCTTTTATTCCAAAGTCTGCCTGGGTGTGTCTTCGAAGTTCCTTCTGCATGTGACGTATAGAGGGTTAAGATTGACAAAAGCTGTTCTGAAGGGCTTGATGGTATTACCAAACTGGGAAAAGGTAAGAATATACCTAAGGTTTTTTACAGAGTTTTAAGGATTCACTTTGGATACCTGGTTAGGTGCTCTTAGACGAAAGATATTTGGCATCCCCCTGAAGAGTAGATTATCTGAGCCTGTACGTTTGGGTACGCTAGAATAAGGTTCACAGTTTGAATCTCCCCAAAACTTGAGACCAAAGGTGATTCTGACCCACAAGCAGACAGGAGAGTTACCCTGTCTGTTACCTGTTCACAGTACTGTGCTCGGAGGTCGGCACTGTGGGAGGAAAGGGCCTGACCTGCTGAGTGCGTTTGTGACAGATTGGTTGGCAGCAGTGCAGATAAATTTGGTAACACAAGCTTTAACTGTTCAGTGTGTCAGCTTAATACTGCACAGCTCACTTGCAAAAAAAAGGTAGTAATTTATTTTTAAAAAGGAAACAGAACTATATCATTTTGCTTACAGTCAAGTTCCTACCTGTTTTATTTTATTTCTGAAGTGCAAGTTAGAGTAACCGTAGTTAGGGAAGAAGATGGCTTCCAACTACAGCGGGCACTGTAGACTACTTGAGGCAGTTGTGACAGGACAGAGGAGTCTTGTATGAAGAGAGGCCACCAAGCAGAACCTCATGGATGACCTGATGGCAGGAGATGCCCAGAGCATTAAGTCACTGACTGTGTAAGGGACCAAACCTTGAGCGTCAAGGGGCTATTGGCAAGTGCAGTGTCCAGATCCGGTGAGGATGACAGCAGGGCCAGTACCAGCGAAGGGCCACAGCAGCAGGGGAAGTTCACCACCATTCTGGAGCCAGAAGCACTCAGGCTGCAGATAGAGTTACACAGAATGGAGCTGGAGTTCCAGAGAGATGCTGAGTGAGAGAAGTGAGCTGCAGAGGAGAAGAGGGAGTGAGAACAGACAGAAGCAAAGCAAGAGAGACGAGCTACAGAGGAGAAGAGGGAGCATGAATAGCGAGATGCTGACCAGGAACAGCGGGAGGCTGACCGTGAAGAGCATGAGCACCAGTGAGCTACAGAGGAGAAAAGGGAGTGAGAACAGTGAGAAGCTGAACATGAGGAGTGTGAGCACCAGAGGCGACATGAATTGGAGAAGTTACGACTCCAACCACCGGCACCAGAGCAGGTAAGTAGCTTGGGTTTAACTGGAACTACAGGACTGGGTTACAAGTTGAATTCAAAATTGATAGCTGAATTTAAAGAGGAGGAGGAGGATATGGATGCCTTTTTAAATTCCTTTGAAAAAGGTTTTATTCAAGCTAAAATTTCTAGAGGGTCCTGGAGCTTCCAGCTATCCCAGCTATTTACCGGGAAAGCTCAGGATGCATTGGGTCAAATGGACAATGAGGACAGTAATGATTACAGAAAATTTAAAGCTGCACTTTTTAAAAAGTTTTATTTAACTGCTGAAGCACACAGAGCTAAATTACATAAGCTCAGGAGAAGCTCTGAAATGAGCTACGAGGAGCAAGCCACGAAATGTCAGTTTTTAAAATGTTGGTGGGAAGGAATTAAAGCAAACTCTGTAGATAAAATTGAAAATGCTATTTTGTTACAACAGATTTTTTGGGCATGCCCAGCAGAGCTGAAAACCTGGCTGGAGGACTGAGATCCCAAAACAGTGCAAGAGGCTGCTGAACTCTCAGACCAACATGCCAAGAACAGATCTGCTCTGAGAATGGAAGGGGGGTGGGCATGGCAGCGCAGAAAGGGAAAAGTGCACTTTCAGGGCAGCTAAAACCCTCACTGCCTCCACCGAAATCAGTTAGCTCCAGTTTCAAAGAAAAGAGTTCTCTGAGAAAATAAACAAATGTTGGGTTTGTAAAGAAACGGCTTATTGCCAGACATTGTCCCAAAAGGGTGAGCAATACACAACATGGAGCTGGGAAAGAAGTGGGTTGTTTGTGTGTCCCTGGAAGCACGCCTGTGAACATGAGGGAACACATACACCCAGTCACGGTGAATGGTGTACAAACACAAGGGTTAAGGGACACAGGGGCATCCCTGACGCTGATAAAAGGGGATCTGGTAGAGCCTATTCAGCTTATACCTAATAAATATGTCACTGTACATGATTTCACTGGTGAGAGGACAACATTGGTACTCGCTAGTGTTCTCCTAGACTGGGGGTGAAACAGGGGGAACTGTGCAACAGGTGGCTATAGCCAAAACATTAGCAGTTGACATCATCCTTGGCAACAATCTCAAACAGGGGATGTGTATGTAGTTACCAGTAGCCAAGTGGCAAGGGAAAATTGTAGTTCCCTGGACCCCACAGAAGCTATTGTGGAAACCACTGGGAGGCTGGTTCCCCAGCCTGTGTCTCCTGATATGGAGACTAATGAAAAGGGGTAGAAATTTCCCCAGTAGCACTTAACCACACAGCTACAGAGGGTTACTCCAAAGAAAGAGTGGTGACCCATTATCAGAGGGTGAGGGATGACAGTGATCCTGAGTGCCATGATGTTAATGCTAGGGACCCTAGTTTAGAGACTGAAAGGAACCTGCCCCATGACTTTGGAATGTGTAAGGAGTTTGCAGCTGCTCAGAAAAGTGACCCTAGTCTAGAGAAGCTGAAGGCTTGGGGAGACTGTAGCGGAGCACAGGGAGGTGATGGTAAACATAAGGTTTATTGGGAAAATGGACTGAAATGTACTCCAGCTGTACAGACAGAGGGAAGGGTGAAAGGCAGGCAGCTTGTCGTTCCACAGGGGGTATCGTGAGCAGTTGCTCAAGATTGCACATGATATTCCCTTGTCTGGTCATCTGGGGATCATGCACACTACTTAGTGGTTGGCCCAGAATTTGTATTGGTCCAACTTCATCCAGCAGGTGAAGGAGGTTTGCAGGTCTTGTCACCTGTGCCAAGAAACAGGAAAGACAGGCAAGAAAACCCAAGCCACCCGAATTCCATTGCCCATAGTGGAGGAGCCATTCCAGAGGGTGAGAAGGAATATTATGGGGCCTTTAAATACCCCCAGCTCCTCCAGGAAGAGGTCCATCTGACTGTGGTGGATTATGCTACCCGGTATCCAGAGGCAGTCACCCTATCCTCACTGAGGACAGACAAAGTGGCAGATGCCTTACTTGGGATTTTCTCCCATGTTGGGTTTCCACAGGAGGGTATCACCGATCGAGGGGGTTCCTTCATGTTGGACCTGATGAAATGTTTGTGGGATAAGTGTGGGGTGGTGCAGCGATGCACAACACCTTATCACCCTCAAGTCAATGGGCTTGTGGAAAGATTTAATGGTACCCTGAAGTCATTGCTCCAAGTGTTTGGCAAACAGCATGGGAGGGACTATGAGAAATACCTTCCCCACCTGTTTGCATACAGGGAGGTGCCCCAAGAGTTGACAGGATTTATGGACACCGGGTACATGGGCCCCTAGACTTGATCCAGGAGGACTGGGAAGGCAAGCACGCCACCCAGGGAACTCCCATGGTGAATTACATCCTTAAGTTTAGGGAAAGGCTGAAGGAGCTTATGGGGACAGCCCAGAGCAACCTGGCAGCTGCACAACAGAAAAAAAAGTGTAGTACGACCGCAGTGCCAGAGCTCGCTCATACACGGTGGGTCAGGAAGTCATGGTCCTTATTCCGGTCCAGAAAGACAACCTGCGGGCTGAGTGGGCAGGACCGTACAAAGTAGTTAGGAAGGTAAATGACATGAACTACAGTATATCATAGAGTTACTGTACCTGACAGAAGATAGACAGAAAGAATGTACCATGTCAACATGATGAAGCCATATGCTAATAGGGCTGACATGGTGTTCGAAATATGTAGTCCTGGGGAGGGGATGGACGAAAGAGACCCCCTTCTGAACTTGCTGGAAGAAAGCAAGTGGGAGTCCTCTGTGGAGGCAGTTAAATTTTCTCCCCAGTTGACCCCAGAGAAGATCCAGGAAGTAAGGAAGGTTTTAGCAGACTTTGCCCCACTGTTTAGCACCAAGCCTGGACTAACCTGCTTAGCGACGCACAATGTGGAGACAGGGACACAGACGCCCATACGGTAGACAGCATATCGAGTGTCAGAGGCTGTCCAAAGGGACATTAGGAGGGAGGTGGAGGAGATGCTGGATTTAGGGATAATCCAGAGCTCCCACAGCCCCTGGGCCTCACCCATAGTCCTTGTGCCCAACCAGATGACTCTACTCATTTCTGTGTGGACTAAATGCAGTCATGAAGTCAGACACCCACCCGATGCCCCGGACGGATGAACTCCTGGACAAGTTGGGAGAGGTGACTTACCTTATGACTGTTGACCTGACAAAGGGGTACTGGCAGGTTGAGTTAATGGATAGAGCTAGGGAGAGGTCGGCCTTCATCACTCCGATAGGCTTATTTGAATTTAAAGTGATGCCTTTCGGAATGAAGAACGCCCCAGCCACTTTACTAACATACTAACATACTAAAATGCCAGCAGAATAGGCCTAACGGTCTTTCGCGTCTGCTCGTTTGGTCAGCCCCCACCCTGGGAGCTGACCTTGCTGCCCCTCGCCTTCTCTTGGCTTCTCCTTCCCAGTTCGATATTCTCAGGCATTGATTTTGCTTCCAGAACCCTTCCCTGTACCTGTCCCACCACCTCTTGAACCCCTCCACCGTCTCTGCCTCCAACAGCCCCCTGGGCAGCACATTCCATGGCTCCACCACCCTCTCAGTGAAGTAGCACCTCCTCCTTTCTCCCCTGAATCTTCCCCCCTCCAGCTTCCACCCATGCCCTCTAGTTGCCCCCTCCTCCTTCCTTCAAAGCACCCTGACTGCTCCTCCCCATCTACCCCCTTCATGTACCCCTTCTCTCTTCCAATGTGTACATATTTAGCTCTTGAGCTCTCCCCATAGGTCCTGTCTCAAGCCCCAAATCATTTTGGTTGCCCTCCTCTGGACCCTCTCCAGAGTTTAATGTCCCTCTTTAAGTGTGGCCTCCAAAACTGCACGCAGTACTCGAGGTGTGGCCTCACCAAGCAGTTATACAGAGGGAGTATCACTTCCCTCCTTCTGGAGGTGATCCCCCTAGCGATGCATCCCAGCATCCTGTTGGCCTTGGTTGCTGCCCTCCTACAAGTCTCCGAGTTGTTCATCTTGACATCCACCACCACCCCCAGGTCCCTCTCAGCCATCGAAACTTGTAGCATTTCCCCCTCCCAAGGTGTACACTTGGCCTGGGTTTCTGGCCCTCAGGTGCAGTACCTTGCATTTCCCTGCATTGAACCTCAGCTTCCACTTTCTAGACCATCTATCCAGAGCCTCCAGGTCTCCCTGTAGGGCCACCCTCCCCTCCTCCCCATCCACCACTGCCCCCAGTTTTGAGTCATCCGCAAAGAGACTCATCTCACCTCTGATACCTGTCCTTATGTCAGAGACGTAGGCATTGAACAGGAGGGGCCCAAGGACTGATCCCTGTGGGACCCCACTAATGACCCTCCTTGGGGATGAGACTATCCTGCCAGCTATGACCCTCTGGGTCCGGTCCTGGAGCTAATTGCCTATCTATCTGATCATCTGGTTCCCCACCCTCATCTCTCTCAGCTTATCCAACAGGCCCTCATGAGAAACAGAATCAAATGCCTTGCTGAAGTCTAGAAAGAAGACATCCACTGGTCTACCCAGGTCCAAGGCACTCATCATCTAGTCATAGAACTCCACAAGGTTTGTCTGACACGATTCCCCGGGACGAATCCATGCTGCCTATCTTCCAGGCACTCTGACTTTTCCAGGTCCCCCCCCAGCCTCTCCTTGACAATGCCCTCCATCACCTTGCCCACCACCGATGTCAGGCTGACAGGCCTGTAGTTTCCTGCCACCTCCCTTGATCACCACTTGTAGATAGGCACTATATGCGCCACCTCCCAGTCCTGGGGCACCCACCCTGTCCTCAGAGAGATGGTGAAAAGCTCTGCCAGGGGTTTCGCCAGGACATCTGCAAGTTCCTTCAGCACTCTGGGATGTAATTTATCCCTGCCCCGGTGCTTTCCCTGTCTTAAGGGACCAGAGGGCTTCCCTCACTCTCTCTGCTGTGATTTCCACTTCCGCTACCTCTTCTCCCTGCTTAGCCTTACCCCCTCCTGCCAGTGATGCCTCCCCCTCTCCCAAGACCTGCCGATCGGTAAGGGTCCCCCCCTCCTCAGTATCACTGTCTCCTCCCATGTATGATGCAGCACCCCCATTTTCCTTGGTGAAAACTGAGGTGACGTACTCATTTAGTACCTCAGCCTGCTCCCCCAGGTCTTGTGCCCATCTCTCCCATTTTAATTCTGCTACTCTACCCCTTCACCCTTCGTTTTTCCCCAATGTATGTAAAGAACCCCTTGTTCCCTCTCCTAATTTCCCTGGCCAGGTTCTGCTCCTTCCTTGCCTTAGCAGCCCTCACCACCCTAGTGGCCCTTCTAGCCATCAGTTCATACTTCCCTCGATCCCTTTCACTCCTTGAGCACTTGAATTGCCTATAGGCTGCCTTCTGACCTCCCTGGTCCACCAGCAGGGTTTTCGGGCCCTACTGCATTTTCGTCTTACTCTTGCACAGGTGCTGGTAGCATCCTGCACCCCTCTCCTGATGATTTCCCAGCTACTGTCAGCGTCCATGTCTGACCCAATCACATCCAAATGCTCCTTAAGGATCCTTCCCATTTCCTTAAAATCTGCCCCATTGAAGTCAGTTACCTCTGTCTTTGTGCAGCCTTCTACCCCTCCTAGGTCCAGGCAGAACCAGACCGTGGCATGGTCACTCCCCACCAACGGGTCCCTTGCCTCCAGGCCCCCAATCTGGTCACTGTCTGCCGGGACCACATCCAGTATCCGTGCCTCCCTGGTCAGTTCCCCCACCTGCTGAGTTAGGAACGCGTCTTGAAAGACATACAACAACCTCTGTTCCCTGACCACCGAGGATGTCATAGTCTCCCAGTCTGTTCCTGGCATGTTCAGGTCCCCCAACACCACCACCCTTCCCCTGCCCAATCTGCAGTGTCTCCCAAAATCTACCACCAGACTCTCCTTCAGCTCCTCCACCAGCACAGGGGGTCTATACACCACTCCTATTTTTACTCTCTTGCCCCCCTCCTTGTTATCAAGGTGACCCAAATCGCCTCCACGGTTCCCTCCGCCTCCTGTACTCTCCTATGCCAATGCAGTTTTTGACTATCATTGCTACCCCTCCTCCCCTCCCCTTCCCTGCCCCCTGTCCTTCCTGAATATAGCGTAACCCTCCAGGTTCAGGTCCCAATCGTGTCCTGCGGTGGCCCAGGTCTCAGTGACCGCTGCCACATCCACCGCTCCCTCAGTTAGTGTCGCCTGGAGCTCAGGCATTTTATTGCCCAAGCTCCTGGCATTTAGCAGGACTACCTTCCACTCTTTCCCTATAGTTCCATTTCCCCTGCTCATGTTCCCACGGGGATTCCGTTTTCCCTGGTCTGCACTTTACCAGCTGGCCTTTTCCCGCATTCCTCCAGCTCCCCAGGAGGGTGGAGACAGAGTCCCTCCTTTATCGGACCCACCTCGACAGCCTTTTCTCCCATCCCTTCCCCCTTCACAAGTTTAAACCCCACTTTTCACCAATGAACCCCTCTATTTTCAATTAAAGGATTCCCCTTCCCTCCAAATTGAGATGGAGCCTATCTGTAGCATACAGCTCCTTATCGTCCCAGGTCTCCCCCCAATCCCCCATCAACCCACACCCTCTGGCCTCACACCACTCTCTGAGCCACTGGTTTATCTCCCTAATCTTCCTTTTGTGTTCCCCACTAGCCCTTGGCACCGGCAGGATTTCTGAGAAGGAAATTGTGCATCCTATGTCATGACAGACCCTGGCAAGCTCCCTGAACCTTGCCTGTATGTCTAGCTCACTATTTTCTTCAATGTCATTTGTACCCAGGTGGACCAGTATGTCCGGGGAACCCCCACAATCCTTTGCCAGCTGATATACCTCATGCTTGGCCCTGTACACCGTTAGTCCAGGGAAGCATTTTGTTCTAACTGGTCAGGCTTCTCCCTCCCTATCCTATTTGATACCCCTGATCATAGAATCCCCCAACAGGAGCACTCTGACTGCTCCTTTTCCAAAGGTTGGTGAACCAGGTGTCAAATGGTGCTAAGGAGTACACCATGGCATACTTAGATGACATTGCCATCTTTAGTGCCATCTGGGAGGAACACCTGTCCCACCTTAGGGAAGTGCTGGGCAGGATACAGAGGGCCGGGCTCACTGTCAAAGCTGAGACGTGCCAGGTAGCCTTGACTGAAGTGGCATACCTTTCGCATGTTGTAGGCCAGGGACAGCTCCGTCCTAATCAAGTAAAAATAGAGGTGATCAAGGCATGGCCATGCCAAGAAATGTAGAAGCTGGTCAGGAGTTTTCTAGGGGCAGCAGGGTACTACAAGAAATTTGTACCCAACTGCGATGTTCATGCTCCGCTCAAGAAGCGTAAGATCTAGGGTGTCACTAACCCATGGATGACACTAGGCCTCCTTACAAAAATGAAATCTCGAGACCAGCTTTGGTATTGTGCTAAGGCTACTGGCACCCAGACTGATATCCAGGCCTACAAAACAGCAAGGAATGCATGTACCAGAGCAATCCGCCATGAGAAGGCTAACTATTACAGGAACGCCTTAGCCAGCACCTGGAATGACGGGAGTAAATTCTGGTGTAACCTTGCTGAAGTGACTGGAAAGAATCCCAAAACAACACCCACAATGTTGAACTTAGATGGTACCATCACTCTTGACCATGTAATCATTGCCAACGCATTTAGCACCACTTTTGCTGACCTTAGTCATGTGCTACCCCCTAACTTTTTTGATCCCACCACAGTCAACCCAGCTCCTGTTCAGGTTTGCCACCAGGGCACCCTCTTTTCCATTTCAAAGCAATCCCAGAAAGCCTAGCTAAAAAACACATTCTTAAAGTGCTTGTAAAGTCTAGGGTCAGTGGTGATTCACTGGATATGAAACTTCTCGCCCTCACCATTGACAAAGTCCTGCTCCCACTAACCAAAATCCTCAACCATTCCCTCGTGCTCTCCCAGTTCCCCCAAAAATGGAAACTGGCAGTGGTGACTCCAGCCCATAAAAGTGGTGACAAAATTCTCACGAACAACTATAGGCCTATATCCATCCTCCCTCCTCTATCCAAAACCTTGGAACGGATAGTGGCTGATCAGCTCACGGAGTACCTTGTAAAATACAGCCTGCAATGTTCCCAGTAGCATGGCTTCCATAAAGGGCACAGCACTACCACGGCACTCCTCGAATTCACCACACATATCCATCATGCACTTGATCAGGGCCAGTTTGGTCGGCGCCTCTTGTATTTACCTGACTAAGGCATTTGGCACTGTCAATCACTCCATTCTCCTCAAACAATTATCCCTCCTTGGTCTTTCAAGTGAAACTACCCTCTGGTTTCAAAGCTACCTCAGTAACCGGACCCAACAGGTCAGGACTGGTGAATTCCTCTCGTCAGCCCTATCAATCCACTCTGGAGTACCCCAAGGTTCTATCCTGGGTCCCTTGTTATTCAGCATATTCCTGAACAATCTCCCTGCCTCCTGCCATGACAGAATGTTATTGTATGCAGATGATGCAGTAATCTTCACTTGCCACACCGACCCCACCTCCCTTCAGTCTCAACTACAGAAAAGTTTCACAGAAGTGGGAGACTGGTTTTGCTCACATTAACTCATCCTTAACTACAAAAAAACTAAAACAATGTTGTTCCATGGAACCCACAACAAGTACAAGGAACATAAGCTCATAATTAACAACCACAAAGGCGTCACTCTTGAGCAGGTGGATATGTTTACATATCTGGGCCTGACCCTTGACTGCTCCCTCTAGTATACCAAACACATTGGTAATTGGTAATATCACTAAAACTGTGAACTCCCGTATAGGGCTACTACACAAGCATAAACATTGCCTAACTGCTGAAGCCTTGAACCTTGCTATCCAGAGCTCTGTTATCTCAACTATTGACTACGGGCTTGTTATCTATGGATCCGCTACTGATACTGCACTCTGGTGCATAGCTGTAGCCCTTAATAAGGCATGCAGACTCCTTATTTCAGCTGCCTGCCTTTCTCACACGTGTGACATTTACGAGCAGGCTAACTGGCTCTAGCTATCTGGCAGGTTAAAGTACCAGACCTGCATCCTAGCTAAGAAGACATCACTGGGCTTTATGTCCCCTGAAGTCCAATCAATATTGACCTCGCTGCATGTCCGCCACCTAACTAGAAGATCGGACAGTCTAACTTTTACAATACCTCGCTGTCGGACCTCTCAAGCTCAGTGTTCTTACCTTGTCAGAGCCTCCATCTGGTTCATCTTGCTACCTACAGAAATCTCCAACATTGCCACGATTGGTGCTTTTAAGTGTAAACTGCATCAACACCTCATGGCTAGTGCCTTCTGTAATTGCTTCTTATAATCCCCTTCAGGCATACTACCCTTAAGCATCCCTCCTCACTGCCTCAGCTCCTCCTCCTCTCCTACCCCTCATTACTGGGTATAGGACGAATCTGTCTCCTTTTCTTTTTCATCCCTCCCTTTCCTCCTCCCTTGCTGTTTCCTATCTACCACATACCCAATGCAATGCCCTCCCCATTTCTCCCCTCCTCCCTCTCTCTGCCTCCCATACCACCCCCTCACCACCACTCTTCTTTCTCTTTTCCCACTAACCCACTCCTAACAAAGCTTCACTGAGCCGCCTGTGACTGGTACTGTATAATTAACTCGCAACACAATTCCTTGACAATGCCTTTGGCTGCTATTATTGTAACCTTGTCTTTTTTTTTGTAAGTTCCATTGTAATGTTCATGTTATGTTTTGTACCTTATTGTCCTTATTGCCTTGACGTGGAACCTTTGTAAAAGAGCCCTTGGCTCAAAGGTGTCATCCGAAATACAAATAAATAAATAAATAAATAGTGCTCTGGCTGCTCCCCTATCCGAAAAGGATGCCTAAGAAAATTACCTGGGACCAGCCTGTGAAAAAGCCTATAACAGACTGAAGGAGGCACTGTGCAGTGCTCCTGTATTGACAAGTCCTGACTATAGCAGACCCTTTATAGTTCAGACTGATGCCTCAGACGTGGCTGTTGGGGCAGTACTGAGTCAGACATCCAACCAAGGGCAAGATCACCCTGTAGTGTACCTGAGTAAAATGTTACTTCCCAGGGAGCAGGCATATTCTACTGTGGAAACAGAGCGTCTTGCCATAGTGTGGGCCCTAAAGAAGTTAGAGCCATACTTATATGGCAGCATTTTGAGGTACACACGGACCACAACCCCCTGGTTTGGCTGACCCAAATGGGAAAAACTGATGTTAGACTATTAAAATGGAGTCTTGCCTTGCAATGGTATGACATGACAATCTTACATAGTGCTGGAGCAACCAATCAGAACAGAGATGGCCTTTCGCGTCTGTGTGAGGAGTGAACTGATTTGGGAAGCTCATCTCATGCAGGGGATAGAGCCACCAAATTCAGTCTAGGTGGGGAGGATTGTGATGCTTGGCTAGCTGGTTATGATTGCTCTATGATATTTGTATATAGAATGTGGTACGTGAGTGTCTCTCATGAGACAGCCTGTGGGATGGGTGCCCCCCCAAGGTTTCAGCTACAGGATATATTAACCTGAAAACAGGAGGTAATTAAAAGACCAGAGAGACTTAATTAGAACTGACCCAGCTGCCAGGATATAGGGATCATAAACTTTTATGATGTCTTAGAGGAAAAAAAAATATAACAAAATGGTGTGAAAAGTTGTAAAATCTTTGACCTGCCAGGGGAACAGGAAACCACACAAGATAAAAGGAAAGGCTGATTTAAAGACTGTCATCATTTGGGAAATTAGTTTTTGCTGAAGTAACAGTATTTAAAGTATCTCCTGACAGGAAGATCATTGTTTGTATATTTTTTATATTCTGGAAGGAGGAGCTAGATGGCATCATAGAAGGGGTGGAGACACAGAGTTTAAGCTGTATTCTGTGTTTCAACTGAGTGACATAACTTTTGGGGCTCTTAAGAAACAAGCTCTAACTTAAGCACTGTATAGAGGTAATACATTAGATAGAAAAAGTCTAACTGTATGTAGGGTAGGAGTTTGCGGTTTTCTTTGCTTTTCTTTTAAGTGATTGTATGCTTTGTGATATAGTGTTCTATGTTTACATTTACATAGTTTTATCCATTTTTAAGTAAACCTCTTATTCCAAAGACTGCCTGGGTGTGTCTTCGAAGTTCTTTTTGCATGTGACATATAGAGGGTTAAGATTGACAAAAGCTGTTCTGAATGGCTTGATGGTGTTACCAAACTGGGAAAAGGTACGAATATACTGAAGGTCTTTTATAGAGTTTTAAGGGTTCATTTTGGATATCTGGTTAGGTGCCCTTAGGCGAAAGATATCTGGCATCCCCCTTGAAGTGCTGATTATCTGAGCCTGTACATTTGGGTACACTAGCATAAGGTTCACAGTTTGAATCCCCCAGAACTTGAGACCAAAGGTGATTCTGACCCACAAGCAGACAGGAGGGTTACCCTGTCTGTTACCTGTTCGCAGTACTGCGCTCAGAGGCTGGCACTGTGGGAGCAGAGGGCCTGACTTGCTGAGTGTGTTTGTGACAACCACCTTCTTTCTCTGTCTGACCCTGGTTATATTCATGTGTAGTGTTGGTCAAGAGAATTAGTTTGGTGTTTTTTGCAGTTTTTTCCTTAAACAAACTTTAATCAAAATGACTACAGTTGTATTGACTTAGCTAATTGTTTAGTATCTATCTGGAGACCTGAGGCAGTTGAGCACAACCCTACGTAAATAAGGCATCAGTGCTACCATGGTTGCATGTCTGCTGTGTGCCTGTTGCGCTCATGGCCAAAAGTTCTAATGTTCCTTTGGGGTTTGAGGGCCAACAGCACCAGTCCCAATAGTTTAGCTCTATGGAGGAAATGCTCTTGAAAATCTAGATTAACCAGTACTGTATGCAACTTTTCTGTTCTGACATTTCTTGCCCAAGCTCTTTTCAAGATTTCTGCTGCTGCCAGACAGTGTTGCATTAGCAAGAATAAAATGGATTGGCAATAAATGGTAAACACTGTTTGTTTATTGAGGAAGCAAGCTGAAAAATAAAAGGCAGTGCCCAAGCTTTACTATCCCCCACCTCCACATCTGAGGACCAGCTTCCTCACTGTATTCTGCAGTGTTTTATTTTTTTTATTGTGCAATGCAAGGACCATGTAAAATCATGATGTAGGAGTGCAGGTGAGATTTTGTTGATCTCATAACTTCCTATTTCCCACCCAAGACACCTCGCAGCTGTAGGCAGTTGTGCATTCAGTTATTTTTTTTTACCACAGCCTCCTAGAATAGACTTCCAAATGCAAGTCATCACTTTTTTCATCATTTGGGTATCCTCCATCCACCAGCTAGCCCCTTCCAACCTGCTCCTCCCAGTCCCATCACCTGCCTTTTCTAGGGTTTCCCTCTCCATGTGAGTCTCCCCTATTCAGTCCCTGAGGGAGATGGAGTGAATGAGACATCAATAGGAAAGAGGTGAGAGCTCAAGAGAATACAGCAGTGGTGGGTTCTAAGGGGAGAATTTGAAGCAAAGTAAAGGCATAAAAGAGGAAGTCAAGTCTAGCAAGAGAGGAGGCAAGTGCAGTGCAGTGTACTATGTCAGCATAGTTGAAAATGGGGGTTATCATTTTAGCCAATAGTTCCTACCATACAGGGAGAGTGAGTGAGTCCCTGTTGCGGTAAAGGATGCTGAACTGTGGGCAAAGTTTTAAGGATATGGAGTCGATGTGGTTTGAGAAATTTAACTGAGGATCTTGCCAAACACCAAGATATTTCTAGGATGAGCTGAGAGGAGTACCGTCCAGGAAGGTGATTGATGGGGGTACTTTAGCAAGTCTTTGAGAGGTACCAAAAGTCATTGGAACAATTTTCTATGTGTTTAGTTTGACATGATTTACCTGGAACCAAGATTGCACAGAGTGAAAATCTTGTTGTAGGATGGATTGGACCATGGTTAGGTCAGGGACAGAAGTGAACAGGATGGCATCATCCACATACATGTGGATGAGGGATATGGAGAAGCCAAAAGACAGGTTGTTTATAAATAGAGAAAATAGAATGGGGCCAAGGATTGAGCCTTGGGGGCACCAGTAAGAATGGGGAGGGAGGGGGATGAGGAGTTGGTGATCTTAACAGATTGACATCTGTTTATGAGGTATGAGTTAAAACACTGCACAGCCGGGGGGGGGGGAGCTGCATCCTTGAGCGTATTAAGGAGCAGTAGGTGTGATACAGAGTTGAAGGTCTTAGCCAGGTCAATGATTACAGTGGCGGTGAGATGTCCTTGATCAGCAGCTGATTGGATGTGACCTGTAACACGGAGAAGGGTGAATATGGTGGAGTGGTGCTTTCTGAAGCTGGATTGGTAAGGGGAGAGGAAGTTGGTGGCGGTAAGGAAGTTTGTCAGCCTGGATTGCACTAGCTGTTCCTGCAGTTTGGATAAGGTGGGGAGGAGGGAGATAGGCCGGTAGTTCCTGGGTGCTGAGGGGTTGCTGCCCTTATGGAGAAAGATGATGCAGGCTGACTTCCAGGCTTTGGGGACCTTACCTGAGCAGAAGGATAGGTTTAGTAAGAAGGTGAGAGGAAGGGTAATGGCTGGGGCTGATAGGCATAGTAGACTCAGATGTATGCTGTCAGGGCTAGATTTTGATGGGTTGAGGGATAGGAGTGCCTTCAGTAGAATCGGGGGTGAGCAGGAAGAAATTACGAGGCAGTTATGTGAGAGGGGTTTTGCTGCAAGTGGGGCGGCGTAGTTTAGTCTGGGAGGGTGCAAGTGGTAAAAAAAGTGTTGAGGGTTTATGCAATTTGGATGGTGTCAGTTATTGTAAGGCCATTGTGCTTCAGAGTGGGGGTGCTGGTTTGAGATGGTGAATCAACAATGGAGTGGACTATATTCCAGAAAGAGGAGGGGTGCGCTGTGCTGAGATGGGCCCTGAAGTAGTCAGCTTTGGCACACCTTATGGCCTTTGTGCACGTATTTCTAGCAGCATTGTATGCTTGTCTAGAAAGTGGGGTTAGAGAAGATTTGAAGATGACCAGGCCTTGTCATGGACTTTGCAGAGGGTCACTACTGCGGCTGTAATCAAGGGGTGGTGATGTTTATAGTGTACTGTAGTATGTGATGTATTTCTGACAATGTACTGTAGTATGTGATGTATTTCTGATATATTGTACTGTAGTACGTGATTTACTTCTGACATAGTGCGCTGTAGTAGGCATTTCTAACATACTGTAGTATGCGATTCATTTCTGAGATAATGTACTCTGTGCAGTACATTATCTGTTTGTATTTCTTAGTGCACTGTGTGATGCTTGGCCAGCTGGTTACAATTATTGTATGATACTGGTATTATAAATAAATGGTCAGTGTATGAAATGTCAGTCTGTGAGATTTGGCCCTTTTACATTACAAGGTGTCAGCAGCTGAGATCACAGGATGTATTACACTGACCAGGAGATCCTCTGTAATGTAATTAAAGTCCTTGAGAAATTGCATTTTATGGACTTTTTATGGCCTCATGCTTTTGAAGTTGGAAACCAAATATACATTTTATTACATCAGGCCAGGATGTAATATAACTGATTTATATTGGCTATCTCACACCTAGGTGATGGACTGCAGGGTTGTAAACCTTAAAGGAACTGGTTGGTCAAAGACTCATAATTTGGGAATGGGTTTTTGCTGATGTCACATTATTTAATATACCTCCTGATAGGAAATCATGTTTGTATTTTTTTTATTCTAAAAGGAAGAGCTAGATAACTCACAGAAGGGGTGTGGAGACACAGAGTTTAAACTGATACATGTGTCTGAAATGAATGTCATATCATCTTGGGCCTCGAGACACAGCTCTCTGATGTAACTTTAAAACGCACTTCCAGAGGTAATACTGTACCTTAGATAGCAAAGATGTAAATGTATTGTGGTAGGAGTTTTGCTTTATAATTTTCCCTTGTTCTTTTATGTGATTGTGAGCTCTTTGATATAGTGTTCTGTGTTTACATTTTTCATATTTTTATCATCTTTTAGTAAAATACCTTTTCTTTGAAAGACTACCTGGGTGTCTGCCAGTTCTTTCTGCATGTGACGTATAGTTGGTAAGTCTGAAAACTGTTCAACAGCCTGATGGTGTTACTAAGTTTGGTAAAACGTAGGAATATACATAAGGTCTCTTATAGAGTTAAAGGGGTTCATTTTGGAAGCCTGGCTGTGTACCCCTGGTGAAAGATTGTACCGCAATCCCCGAAGAGGGTACATATCTGAGCCTATTCATTGGGTACACTAGCATAAGGTTCACAGTTTGAATCCCCCAGAACTTGAGACTAAAGATGATTTGTATCCAAAAGCAGACAGGGGGGTTACCCTGCCTGTTACCTGTTAACACTATTGCGCTCTGAGGTTGGCACTGTGGGAACAGAGAGCCTGACCTGCGGAGTGCATTTGTGACACATTGTACTATGTGATGTATTTCTAAGATAGTGTACTGTAATATGGGGTCAGTTTCTGAAATTCTGTGCTACAGTATGTAAAGTATTTCTGAGATACTGTACTGCAGTATATAAAGTGTTTCTGAGGTACTGTTCTGTAGTATGTAAAACATTTCTGAGATACAGAACTGCAGTATGTAAAATATTTCTGAGATACTGAACAGTAGTATGTAAAGTATTTCTGAGATATTATACTGTACTGTGTGATATAGTTCTGAGAAAGTGTACTGTAGAATGTGACATGTTTCTGAGATAGTATACTGTAGTATGCAATGCATTTATGAGATAGTGTACTGGCATATGTGAATTATAGTATGCCTGACGTAGTGTACTGCAGTCTGTGAAGTAATTCAGACTTATGAAATAGGTAGGGGAAATCCTGTATCCTGATTGGTTGGCACATATGTCTTAGATCTGTCTAATGCACAGGTAGCAACAGTGCTGGCAATCAGGACTCAGCACACTAACAATATTAATGCCTTTTAAAAAAATCCTGATTTGCAATATTAAGCATGGCAGAAACCTTTACTCTCAAAAAAACATCATCTAGACCTTTAAAAATAAAACTCCCTCAAAATAAAAGAACTGATTAAATGTTCTTTCCCATTGTTTTCCCCTCCTCGCACATATATGTAAATGTAAAAAAAAATGAAGTACAGGTACTGCTCATAGTTTTATTTTGAGGAACTCCTTTTTTTTTCTTTTACTCCCTTATCAGAATAAAGTATCAGGGTCCCTTTTTAACTTTTCATTAGAAGGGGGTTTCAGATAGGATCCTTTCATTCTCTTTCTCATCATTTTCGGGGGATCCTGTTTTTATCCCAATACCTAATAGTTAAACTTATTTTAATCATACTGTTATTTATTAGTTTATGGGTTTAATTCCACCTGGAATTGACTCCACATAGCTAGGAATCTATCTGTTAATCCATTCTTAATATACCATATTTGCTCTGATGTAGATATATCAATCATTAGATTCAGCCATTGATTGAACACCGGTGGGTCAGGGTCCCTCCACTTTAACAATATACACTTCTTAGAACAATAAGAAATAGCATTAATAATTTACACTGCTGTGGCTCTAAATTCCCCTTTTCTGGTACTGTTGCTAAGAGTTTCAACATAGGTGAAAAAAATATTTTTTTCTTCAATACCTTTTAGGTAAAGCATTCAATATTGTACCACAAATGTGATAACAAGGGAACACACCAGTCAAATGAATGAGGGCACCTGTTGTGTTAGTGCATTTTGGACATTTATCGGATATGTTTGGATTAATCAAATGTAATTTGTGGGAGTAAAATAAATTCTATGTGTCATGTTCATTTGTATTTGCTGTAGCATCACTGAAGATACATTCTCTAGATATGATTTAGTAATGTTCTGCCACATATCCTCTAAAATTTTAAATAAAGAGGGGAGGATATACTCCTTTCCCCCCAGTACACCAATAGTATTCACATATTGATTTTTTTCTAATCTCAGAAGCATTGCTCCCATATATTCAAATGGTTCAGTACCCTCCTATAATCTTATCGGACCATGCACCATGTCTCCTTTCTATAAAATTAGATCAAACTTGGGTATCTCTAGAGCCTTGGTGAATGGATAACTCATTAATGTTAAGAGACAGAGAAAAAGGGGAAATTATCAAGCATACTAAAGAATATTTACACTTTAACCTAAATCAAAATATGTCAATAATTAATAAATGGGAAGCTTATTAAGTGTCTATGAGAAGTCTTCTTATTAATGTGACTAGTTATTATAGGAAAAAATGTTCATACAGTACCTTGAGGTGACTTAAAGAAGAGATTAATAGATTAGCACAAATCCATAGTGTGACCTTAGGTCCAACTGTTTATAAACAATTATTATAAAAAAAAATTGGTTTAATCTCTTAACGAATGAGCAAGCAGAAAGGCAGATTATAGTGCCTGATGGAATTTATTACTTTAATACAGATAAACCACTTAGGCTAATGTTATGGCAAACCAGACAAACACAAACCAAGAATACAGTTAACAATATTAAAGATTATAGTGGAGACATTAAGAATCACCCAGTTGAAATTATGAATATTTTTGAGAAATTTTATAGTGATCTTTATGCTTCAGAATTTAGGGGAGATAAGGAGCAGATGCTATATTATTTACGATCAATTAAAATCCCTAGGATACCACAACATATAAGAAGAATATTAGATCTTCCTATTGCTAAATCAGAAATTAAAGAAGCAATAGAAGAATTGGCTAACAATAAAGCTCCAGGAATGGATGGACTAGGAGCTGAGTTTTATAAACTTAGCAAAGAATTATTGTTGGATTCCCCTTGATAAGTTATTCAATTCATTTATAGAAACTCAACAAATTCCTGAGACCTTTAAAGAAGCAGTAATACAGTTTTTTTAAAAAAAAGATAAAGATCCGTTGAGCTGTGTTTCCTATCGGCCCATCTCTCTGTTAAACACGGATTATAAAATCTTTGCAAAGGTTATTGCAAAATGTCTAGAAAATGTAGTACTACTTTTAATACATCAGCATCAGAATGGATTTATTAAAAATAGAATGCTGTCTGAGAATATTAGACAGACGCTGAATATTATAGATCTGAATCATCATTCAGATGCAGTATTGCTTGCTATTGATACTGAAGAGGCATTTGACAGGATCGAATGGCCTTATATCTTTGCAGTGGTACAGGAGATGGGCCTGGGTGCATAGCTCAGTGGATGGTTGAAGTTAATATATGACATGCCTATTGCTATAATTAATGTGAATAACATTACATCAACAAAAATAAATTTAAAAAGAGGAATGAGACAGAGTTGTCCTTTGTCCCCCAATTTTCACATTAATTATTGAACCCTTAGCCGTTAGAATCAGGGAGAATGACTAAATAGCTGGTATAACACTTCATGCTAAGGAAGAAAAAATTGGCTTATATGCAGACAAGATTTTATTTTATATAACTAAACCACAGGTTTCGAGTCTATTGATAATCCAGGTTACAAATGATTTAGTTTTTTTCTCAAGTTATAAAATTAATTGGACTAAAACATCACTTTTAAAGTTAAAAAATGATTATCCATTTCAGGCCATACTAGGGATACAATTGAAAAACCCAATAGATAATATTAAGTATTTGGGGGTGACTATTAGTTCTCAGTTGGCTGACCTTTATAAATTGAATTATGAGGAACTGTTGAAACAGATAGAACATGATCTTAAAAAATGGAACTAATTAGATTTGACCACAATAGGAAAAGTTAATTTGATAAAAATACAGATTTTACCAAACGTGCTTTTTTATTTCAAGTTCTTGCTATCCCAATTCCACCTACCTTTTTTTTCAAAACTTAAAACCAACATAATGAAATGTCTGTGGCAAAACAACCGTGTTAGGATCTCTTGGCAAACTTTAACAGTCCCTAAATTAAAAGGTGGGCAGGCAGTGCCAGACTGTTAGTTATACTATATAGCTGCACAAGTGGCACAAGTCTGGCAGTGGATACCTAGGTATACACCACAATTAATCCTCTGTGCAGATAGAGGCTTAAGCACAACCTTATGTATCACTCATGAATTTCCTATATTCAGAAATTTCTTTGAAAATGTTAAAGGCACCAGTTACAACTAGAACAACTTACCAATGTTCAGAATAAGCTTAAGAGCTTGAAGTATATATCTAATTACACACCACTTAATAAAAACTATAACTGTATATCTTCATTGATGACACATTACCATCAAATATGGAAAGAGGCAGGCGTTGTACAACTGGATGATATTTTGTCTAATAATACACGTCAAACTTATAATCAAATATCTAGTAAGTTTAATTTACCTACAAATCAAGTTTTTTTTACAACCAATTAAAGTATTTCTTAATTAAAAATAATAAAAGTACAAGGTTGGAAGATCCAACTATTATTGATTAAAAATTTATAGCAGAATAGAACAGGGAAAAAAAACTAATCATCAATATATATTCTCCTTCAAGAATCTGTGGTACATAGTTTTGGGAAAATAAAGTGGAGCTCCTTTTCTGACCGTAGCCCCACCTCCTGTCTTTACCTGCTTACCAGGAAAATCATTGCTCCTTGTCATACTGCAGATAAAATTGAATCCCTGACTTTACTGAGACCTCTGTTCAGTGCATCTGTGTTGGGAGAGGTAAACACATTCAGCTAGTAGAATTCTGCAAAAGTTTGAATTTATGCATTCCATGAAAAATAATCATTCCGTCTATTGAATGTGTGGATAGACAGATACTTGACAGTTGGGAAGGGATAACGTTTTACTAGTTACTGTTAACAAAAGAAAAACTGTTTTTAATAAAAAGAAGTTAGCATTTATTTTTAATTTTCTCAGTTTACTCATTTTATAAGTGCAGTAAGTCACTTCAGGGGTATGCATTATGTTGATCTAAGTGTGCTTCCAGAGGCTGAAAGCACTCAGCCTGCAGTGTTGTGCCTCACTGTGCCCTTTTCATGTTTCTTTTACTGCAAGGCAGTTTTTTATTTGATGGGTTTAACCACTGGGGCCTGCTGCCAGTGGTCTGTATTGCTATCATCTATTATGTAACAGTACAAATGGCCATTTAGGCACAGACATGTAAGCACTAATCCATGATGAAGGTGGCATCTAATGAGGAATTAATGTATGGTTAGGACCATTGTGGCACGAGGCCACAGGCCGAGTGCCTACAGCGGACCAACCATGCATTAATTCCCCATTAGATGCCACCTTCAGAGTGGATTAATGTGCTTGTAACGTGGTGTGGACATGGCTGTATATGTGAGAGATATGTTTGTGCTGATGTTATACAATACACAATGACACGAATAAAGTTAATGAGTTGTTTTTACTCTTACTTTGAAAACTGTCAAGGAACCTCTCTTACATTCATATATGTTTTTTTTTTCTTTTCTGCATAGTAGTACAATTATGCATTTCTTAACAATTGGGATACATTTGGTACATTTCTTAATGGCTTTTCATTTACTATTCTTCATAGGATGACTGCAACCTTCTTGTTTTAGTGGTTCGGCATCTAGCTCTCTGTCTCATTTGCATACAGCTATGTTGTTTGGTCCGCGTACTTTGTATTCTTCGTCTGCTCAGAATCTCTTTATAATACTCGCTTAATTTGAGTACTCACATTTCCTGACCCTGTGTGGTATCTGCTCTCTCTCTTTTCTTGCTCCTGGATAATTAAAGTTTACCGTGCCATAGAACGTGAAGTTGTTGAAATTAAATGCATTTCCGGTTCTTCACTGTTCTCCTAGCTCTTCCGCTCCATTGAATCCTGTCTCACTGACTACTTCTGGTCCAGGTTGCTGAATTCTGTCTGTGTCAGCTCCTGTGTGTTCGCTGCTTCATAATATTTCCATTTCTGGTTCCCTGCTGCCTATTTGTGCCTCTGAGATGATTGTGTACTCCTGGTGAGTCGTCATGTGTTTGTCCTGCACTCCTTTTTGGCTGTTTTCCAATTCTGTGCTGTTTCTAGCCTCTCTTTGTCTGGCTCTGCTGTCCTTCTGGGTCTGCTGCTCCATGTCCCCCTCTTGCATCTCTCCGTGTTCTTATCCCTGATTTCTCTCACTCTCGATATTCTACTCTGTGCCGCTTGTCTCCTCTTTGTCCTTTAGTGATTTCGTCTTCTTGTGTCTTTCTTTTGTGGTTCTCTACTCTTGTTTTATGATGATTCTCCTGTGTTCTTGATCTTTCCTCAGCTGGCGACATACTTCTTCTCTGTGGACTTTTGCTGCTCCCTCCAGCGTTACTCCCATGTGGTCTTTTTGGCATTGATAGTATCTCTGACCATTTCTTTCTGTCAGCTTTCATTGGTGCCCAGTAATTCCAAATGCTTGTCTCACAACGATGTCCTGTTATGGACATGATCTCTCGAGTTGCCAGCCCTGCCTGTGATAACGTCTGCACTGCTGTGCTTCTCACACTATGGTTGGTATAGCGTCTGCTGAGATCTACCTCCTCCAGTATTTTCGCCATCATATCGCCCAAGAAATTTCTCCCTATTGGCTGCCTTGAGAACCACTTCTCTTTTTTGTCTAGTACACTCTGGGGCTGTTTTATAGGGTGCAAGTAGAACGCAGGAGCTCTCTCGGGACACCTGCTCCTGTATTCTTTAAACAGCGCTAAAGGACAATGCTTTGATTCACTCTGGGAATAGAGAACACCTCTTAGTGATTCTCTATTACTTTTGTCTCCTCTGCCATGATTCTTTGTTGGCTCAGTAAATGTGAAACTAATATATTCCACACCCCTTGAATCTTTCGCTACTTCAAATGAGTTTTGGTTCAGCTCTCTCAGACCTTCCCTTCCTCTCCTCGATAGGCCTAATTGGAGCTCATACTACAACCTTTTCACTAACCCTTGTGCCGTCCCTGGATCAAGTTTTCTACCGTTTCTTATTTTATACAAGTCTTCCTGTGGCATTGCAGGGTGATGTGTTGCCCTATCTTTCCCATTACGTCTATACTGTTTTATTACAGCCACAAATACATTATTGGCACCTTGAAATGCAACATCACGTATTAGATTTATGTTCTGTCAGACCTCTACACTGTTAAAATATCTATTCTGTTCTGCTCTGATACCACAGAGAGAGATAATGCTATACTGCTCCCTGTCCTCAGCTCTCACTGATCCATAAAATTGTCTCAGAATTTCTCCTAGCAGGTCCACTGTCACAGTTGCTATGTCAACAGACATCTGCTTTAATCTGAGCCAGTCAAAAAAAAACATTGCATGACCATTGTGTATTTTTGACCGTGTCTGCTTCCACTTTTTTCCTTTCCAAGTCGTCCAGATCTGCATGTCTGTTACTATCCTGTTTCTCTTTTGTGCAGCCCTCTACTCCTTCTTTCCACAGATCTGATTCCTTGTTCTCCTCTACTATTACCTCCAGATGCTTTAGTTTTTCTACCTTTTTTCAACTTCCTCACTCTACTGCTGGTTTCAGAGATCCACTACTCGCTGGCGCTGCACATTCTGCCATTTCTTCATCATCCCCGAACTGTTCGTCTACCCATTCTTCCATATCTCTTGCTCCACATAAACTAAACATTATTCTCTTTCTCTCCATCTCTAGCTTTTTCCACTTCCCTCATTCTATCTTTTTCCCTGGTCCCTCTCTCACATTTCTCCTATTCCTGCTCTAGCATACCTGTTTGCTATTTCATAACTTGCTCTCTTGCACTTCTTGCCTTCTCCTCTTTGATACTCTGCTCATTTTCCTCCCGTGGCTACTTTATGTATTTCACAAGCGACATGGCATTATCGTCTAATAATGCCGTGTTGCTCTTGTACCACCTGACGTTCTTCATCCTGTCAGCTTTCTTCTCTGCTATCCTATTATTTTTGCCATGTTACAAAAGAGCATAATAAAGTGGACTTTCTTTAGGTTGCAGTGCTGTTTTTCAGTTAATTGAGTAATAGTGCTGTGGTTGTTGTTTATTGTAAACTACCGTATACAGTCAACCATTCATGGTTAGAGCCTGCATTCTGTTTCATTCTGAGTCACTACCCTTTTGTGATGCAGATAGGGAACAGACAATAACTATGTGAAAGAATACCCATTGTTGTGCTTTTCAGGTCACTCATGAATCATATTCTCTGATTCTCAGAATATGTTTACATTATGTTAACTCTTATTTAAACTTTGGACAGCACAAAACATGCTAATCTGCAAATCGCTTGTTTCTAAGTGTATGCTGGGAGGAGGAACTTGGAGTAAAAACAATAATTGTATGTAAAAAAGTAACTTGACAGTTGAAAATAGTCACACGCACACATTGGAGGGCCTATGTACACAGTAGGAGTTCAGAATTAGAGAATATGAAATGTGAGCCAGCATACACACACATACATAAAATGCTAAAATGAAAAATGCCCAGGTTCAGAGGTGGCAATACAGGCCAACGAACTAGGCCAGCATAAATCAGAGTCGTTTGGATAAACAAAAACAGTCACCAGATAAGGTGGGTTACAGCCAGAGGTAGGTCTGGTTAGTTCCCTGACTTGCTTCTTGTAAAGCAGCCATTTGCAAAAGACAGGCTGGGAGGAAACTAGGCCTGGACTGCAGCAAAGATAATCAAAACCTTGGCAAGAGTATGTGAACCAAACCATTAGGTAGCAAGCAGAGAGACCAGGACATGTTGCAAAAAATAAAATGTGGAACAAGTGATGTAGTTTTATTTCATTTTGCAACTTATTTACCTGGGATAGTCCAGCTGAGATATAACATCTCATTTCCAATAAGGTCCTGCTTATACGTATCTCTGCAGCCTGGCGGCCTGGAGAACTGGGAGGTCAAGTGATCTGCTGAAGATCATGCAGTGATGCTTGGCTTTGGTAGGCAAGATTTTGTTGTTCGTAAGTGATTACAGGAGGGCAGAAAATGTGTTGGATAAAGAAATACCATATTATTAAGCAGTACACCCCGAAGTCAGTTGGCTCAGTGGTGATACCTTTTGGGGGAGGCTTGTTACCATTGTTGGGGCACAATTTGATGACTCTTTTCAATGACAGGGTTTATTGGTAAAGGTCCTACATACCGTATTTTCCAAATGCATTGGGGAATATATTTTGTCAGTTGTAATGTCAGCGATCCTGTTTAAGAAATGCCTCTTTCTTAGGGAGAAAAAAAAACATTTAAAATCAAAATAAACATATTTTCTGAAGTTTGCCAATTTGAAACTCAAACAGTGCAAACTGACATTGTGGAAAATACAGGAATCTTATAAAGGATAGTGTAAATATGGAAGAGGCAAAATGAAAGCAGACTCTTACAGCAGTAAAAACAATTCTTTATTAAATAACAGTCAGAGTTATCAAAGAATCCTCCCATACCATACCATACCATCCACCCCCCACAGTCACACTCTCCCATGCCACCAAAACAGCACAATTTCTTCAGCTGGGCTATTCCCAAGCCATGCTAATGCAGCTATGTCATTGGTTGGCTGGGTGCATGCTAGTGGCAGTAGACCTTGGCCTGCTCTTCCCAGGAGCTGACTGCCTGACACCTGCATCACACTTGGTTGTAGAATGAGATCCCAAACATTGCATGACTGCTCCGGTCTCCCATGTGACAGGTACCACACTACTGGACTAGCCCCTTAAGATTTCATGAGTTTACATTGCTGGCAAGTTTGGGCAGGAATGAAAAACTGAGGAATGGTAACATGTGGTTCTGGAACATTTGCTGCCTTTCTTATGGAACTGGCAAGTTTTGATAAATTATGGTACCCTCATACATCTAGTTGATTGTATCACTGGAACATGAGGTCTGTATAATTCCGTTCCAAATGCACTGCAAGAAATTTCTGTATGGGGGTGGATTAAGAAGGGATTAACAACCCATCTCTTAGAAAGAAATTAATGCAACTGTTATAGTTGATTAATCTCTGTTACCCATATCCCAAACATGGGAATGGGTGGTATCGACAGCACTGCAGTTTGATCTTGTCCACCTTAACTTTACTTTACTCGTATGGAAACTGATAAGAATTTATACTGTTGTCTAAATGTATGTTTATTGCTAACCATTAAGTTATCTTTGTCACATAGTCTGCTCTAAATTGTACTAACTGCTGTTTGTATTTCATTATATTGTATTCCCGGTTTTAATTCATGTAATTAATCCCAGGTCGCCCCTGAAAATGGACTCCCTGAGGCTCAGTGGGTTTACCTGGTCAATAAAATTCAATAAATAAATAAATATCAATGTGGTGTGGGAAAGACCCTCACAGCACAGGTATTTCCTGTGATCCATTAGATCATTCATTTACTACTAAAACCTTTGTGTTTGAGAATGCCTTATGATCAGTTCTTCCCACATGGTATGTTGACATGTGCTGACACCCAAGACTGTGTGTGTGGGGGTGGGTGGGGGTGTACTGTATGTGTGTGTGGGTGTGTGTGTATAGAAATTTAAGATGGGCTCCCATTGGTCTGGTTGGAGTTTTTGAAGAAGTCCTCTCAAACACAAGTGTCATAACTTCCCTCATTAGTTGCTATTTGACTCTTGCTTTTTTCCCAGCAGTCATAAAACAAAAACTAAAACAAACAAAAAAAAAACATCAGATCACTTGACCGGTCCTGTGATCCCAGTCTTACTAAACATTGCTCAATGCCTTTGTGGTCTTTTTTGCATATATTAGCAGTGGTAGGTTGGTGAGGTAAAGATATAAATGTTAAAAAGTGGTACTGCATGCAGTGCATGGTATGAGAAGGGCTGCCACAGTAGTGGGCAGGTGACGGCGTCCTATTTTATAGCCATGAGCATAGTAGGCAAAGTGAGACATGAGACTTGCTCCAGGACAAGGCAGTGTAGATAGGACAGTGGACAGTCAGATAAGCAAACTGACGAAAACAACAAATCATGCACTTTTTAGGTTGGTGCTGCAGCAATAGGCACTGGAACAAAATAAACAAAACAAAAAAAACACTCACTCAACTAGCATATATAAATCATTTTATTAACTTAGGGCCACTGATCAGTACTAAGTCCCAGCACTTTGAGGCACTCTGACTTTTTATCAGGGCTTGTCGCCAGGACAGCAGGAGCTAGCAGAATACACTAAAGCTTGGCACGGGGAGGGTGTTGCTGTGAATTCTTTTATATGAAATTATGTTCAGGCCTCTGAGAGCACTATTGTAGATCACACTGCATCTGGGGGTTGGTGGGGGGAGACAGGAAAAAGTCAGTGCTGGTAAGATTTTGTTTGATGGAGTTTTTTACAGTCATTTACCCACACTACTGTACCTCAGTTGAGATGCAGTCATTTATTTTTCAATTGGATCCCACTCCACTTTTACCCATTTTTATAATGTGTTTTCCCCAGGATAGCCCAGCTGAGATGCAGCATCTCATTTACAGTGGGCCAGTGGGGTCCTGATTTTACCCATTTCCATGCTTGGAATGGAGAACTGGGAGGTTCTGTGACTTGCTTAGAGTCACACTGTAGTTGGCTGTAATGGGGTTTGACTAACTCAAAATTAAGTTGAGTGGGGGTCTCGTTCCAAAGAACACTCAGTTCGCTGCTGAATATCCATCTCATTCATTTTATTAACTGTACTCAGAAGTTTTGCTCATATTATTAAGCTTTTTCAAGAGGATTTTACTTCTATGTCTATTACAGAAAATGACGATAAAAAGTAAATATACAGTAATTCACATGTTAAGAAATGTGTTTTTGGTAATAATTCAAAATAATATTCAAGGTCAGCATATTACCACATAAATGTGTAGTATCTTGACCAATCTTTACTTGCGATGTATCAGTTAACATATCCAATATCTATAATGGAAAATACAGTATAAACCTGTTTTTGCTTGCTATACCAATAACCAATCAGTAATGAAAAAGTAACAAACAACGTTTTCGTTCCATCTGATCAGACAGTGATCTGTGCCCACAGGACCACGCCAGACAAAAAACACTGGGAGTCAACCAGGAAACGTATGCTTAGGGTCTGGGGAGGGTCATTATTATTATCATTTCAATGGCTCATTCACAAGCACTGAGTTTATCACGCCGTTGTGGGGGTGGGGGGCCATCAACCTTTTCTTCTGTCAGAGTCACGGGAGTCAGCTCTCACATAATGGGTGTTTACTCACCTGGTAAAGGTGATTGTGTTGGTTGGCATCCATGGCACTCCAGACATTACCTCATGGGCTACAGCCCACCTGATAGGCTAATGATGCACATGACCCAGATCAGATTTCCAGTATATCCAGGTCCCAGGAACCCCTGCTCTCCAGTTTGAATTTTCCATAGCTGAAAGGAAGATAGTTAGAACAAGAAAAAACAATGCACACAACAGAGACTAGCAAGGAAGAGGTCTGGAACGATATGATAAAAGCAAGGCTGGAGGCCTGAGTTTATTCCCTGTTATGTACACACTACCTCGAACCGTGGTTCGACTGAGTTAGCAGCGGGATTGAGGTCTGAAGGACTGGTGTAGGGACCTCCTGTTTCTTTCTGGCGGACGCCCCGATCATTCCCGAGGGAGAGTTTTGAGTGCCATGATGCTAATCAACACAATCACCTTTACCAGGTGAGTAAATACCCATTGTGATTGGTTGGCATCCCATGGCACTCCAGACATTACCTCATGGGAGATAAGAAGCAGTTAAACCTCCGTGGGATTCGTGAATCGGAGGGTCCAGGAGATGGAGCCGCTGTTAGGATGTGGGCGGCAAAGGCTGGGCCTGAAGTCCTGGAGTTGTTCCAGCCTGTAGTGCCTGGCGAAGGTGTGTGGAGCTCCAGGTAGCCGCCCTGCAGATGTCTTCGGATGACACCGATGCTCGCTCCGCCCAGGAGGTGGATACTGCCCTGGTGGAGTGAGCCCTGATTCCTGAGGCGGGTCAGTCGTCACTGCAGTGTAAGCGCGGAGGACGACCCGCCTGATCCACCTCGATGGTGGTTTTTGGCGCTCTGACCCCCTGTCTTTGGCCTTTCAAGGCGATGAAGAGTCTCTCCGTCTTACGGACGGACTGAGTCCTGGTCAGGTAGATGGCGAGCCGACCCCGTCCAGTGAGTCAAGCGCACGCTCTCGGCCTGAGGGGCTGTCTCGAGGCAGGGTGGGTAGGTCTATAGGTTGTTCTCTGTGGAACCTCGCCGAACCTTCGGCTGGAAGGCCGGGTACTGTCCGAGCCGCACTTTGGGGGTGAAGATAGGTGTAGGTGGAGCGCAAGACAGGCGCCGAGCTCCCCAATCTTCTGGCCGAACAGATGGCTACCAGAAAGGCAGTCTTCAGGCCTACCCAGAAATGGTCTGTTTCAACAAAGCGGTTACATGCGAGTGCAATTCTTAGGGAGTCCAATACCAGTGGTAGGTCCCACGGTGCGACGCTAGGTCTGGTCCTGGGTCGCATGAGGTCTACCGCCTCAAGAAGCAGATGGCATCTGGGTGGGCCCCCGTGGTGCCTCTTCACCAGGCCTCTGGCCGCCCTGATGGCCGCCAGTTGCACCCTTAGAGAGGAGGGTGCCAGCCCCTTGTCCACCCCTTGTTGCAGGAACAGCAGGATAGTGGGGAGGTCGGCCTGTTCAGGTACTGAGCCTCGTAGGCGGCACCACTGTGTGAAGACGGCCCATTGCCTCTCGTGGGTGGATGTAGTGGAGGCTCGACGAGATCGGAGTAGCATGCCTATGACCGACTTGTGATACCTGGTAGCCGTTAGCCGTTCCCTCTCAGGAGCCAGGCCGTGAGTTTTAGGGTTCGAGGGGACGGGTGCAGCACCGGTCCCTGCGTCAGCATGTCTTAACGGGTCGGGATCCGGAGGCTGGCTAGCAACATCTCTGTGATTGCCGCGAACCAAGATCTGCGGGGCCAGTACGGTGCCACCAGGATGATGGAGGTCCGGGATTTCCGGATTTTTTCCAAAACTTGTGGGATGAGGGGGAGCGGGGGGAACATGTACGCGTAGTCCCGTGACCATACCTGAGACAGGGCGTCCGTGCCTTGGGAGTGCGCGTCTCTGAACCGGGAGAAATACTGGTCCACCTGGGTGTTGTCCCTCGATGCCATTAGGTCCATGGACACTGGACCCCATGCCGCCTGGATTACCTGAAACAGATCCAGGTGCAGGCGCCATTCTCCGGGGTGGATCTGCTGCCGGCTGAGCCAATCCGCCCTTACGTTCAGTTTTCCTGCCAAGTGTACTGCTCCCGGTGTGATAGGTGCGTTGTGCCCAGTTCATCACCCTTGGGGTTTCGAGACATGGTCCTGCTTCTGGTACCTCCCTGCTTTGCGATGTAAGCCACCGTCTTGCGATTGTCGGATTTGATCAGGACCGACTCTCCCTGGATGACGTGGTGGAATGCCCTTAGTGCGTGGAACACCGCTCTCATTTCCAGGACATTGATTGAGAGTTGCGACTCCGCTGGGGACCAAGAGCCCTGTGCTGACTCGTCCCCCAGACAGGCTCCCCAGCCAGAGAGACTCGCGTCCATCTCGATGGGGATTGGGTGGGGGGCCTCCAAGGGGATCCCCCTCGTCAGATTTCCCGGAGTGACCCACCACTCCAGGGAGGATCTTACCGGCGGGTAACTGAACCACGTAACGCAGGTTGTACTCGTTGGGTGCTCCGTGCGCCAGGATGTAATTCTGGAGTGGACGCATGTGCCACCTGGCCCAGGGGACGAGGTCGATGCAGGAGGCCATGCATCCCAGGAGTCTCGCCACCTTCGCCACCGTGGTGCGGAGCGTGACTTTAACTGTCCGGCCAGACTTCGGAGGCTGCGGATCCGTGCAGGAGCCGGTCTCGCCCAACCTTCTGCTGAGTTGATGATGGCTCCAAGGTGCTCGATCTGTTGGGTTGGGCAGAGTTGGCTCTTCTCTCTGTTCACCACCCAGCCGTGGTCCTCGAGTGCTCGTACGGCGAGCTCGGTATGAGCGCGTGCCTGATCCTTGGATCGAGCGCGTATGAGCCAGTCATCTAGGTACGGCACTATGTCCAGTCCTTCTTCCCTGAGTCTGGCCACCAGGGTGATGGAGACCTTGGTGAAGACTCTGGGGGCCGAGGACAGACCGAACGGGAGCGCTCGGTATTGAAAGTGGTGTCCCATGATGTGGAAGTGGAGGAATCTTCTGTGACTCTTGATGATGGGGATGTGTAGGTAGGCGTCCTTGAGATCGATGGATGTTAGGAAGTCGCCTACCCTGATACCCTGAAGGGTGGATCGGACGGTCTCCATTTTGAACCGGCGTGGGATCACGTATCGGTTCAGGCGTTTGAGGTCCAGGATGGGCCTCAGCTCCCCCGACTTCTTGAGGACCAGGAAGAAGATGGAGTACATGACTTCCCCCTGTTCCTGAACGGGACGGGTTGGATGGCCCTGTTCTGGATCAGCTCTGCCAGGATCCCTGAACCTGGTGGGGCGAGGCTCTTCTTCTGGAGACCGGGATGAGGCGAAGCGTTGGGGACTGAAGGATGGTACAATTCTATGCGTACCCCTGGAGACCCGTCTCGGACCCACCTGTCCGGCGTGGTGGACGCCAGCGATGGGCAACAGGCTAGCCGCTGCTGGCGACAGGGGGTACGAGCTCTGGTGAGAGTGGTTCGGAGAGTCGGAGTCACTGTTTCCCCCTGAACCCTCTTCCTCGACCTCCGGACTTTTGTCCCCGGGGTCTGAAGGAGGGGGATTTGTAGTTGCTGAAGGCGGGAGTGAGTGGGTAGGATGAGGAGACTCTACCCCGAAAGGAGTGGTTCTGTGGATAGGATTCCCTGTGAGTTTGGGTCTTGGCCCCAGGACGAAACCTCCGTCTAGCGGAAGGCAGGTGTGAGGGTCTTGACCGGTTTCTTAGGAGGTCCCTACCCTCTTCCCTCTGTTTTAGGTAATTTTGGAGACCCTCCCCGAATACATGAGTCCCCTTAAGGGGTAAATTCTGGAGAAGGTCTTAGATTCTGAATCAGGCCCAGAGCTTGAGCCATAGTGCTCATGCGGGCCGGATGGCGATTGCGTCACTCTGGCCTGGAGGCGTAGGGAGTCCACTGCCATCTCTTCCAGTATTTGGCTGCGTCGAGGGTGCAGTCTAAAAGTTCAGCCTCCCTGGACTTTGGACTTGCCTGTTCCTGTAGCTCCTCCAGCCAGCGGATCTGGGCCCGAGAAGTATAGATCGCCACCGTCATCACCTTGGCCATGGTGCCCTCAATTTCAAAAGTCCTCTTTAACATATCTTCGATTCTTTTGTCCGTAGGGTCCTTGAGGGCTGTGGTACCACATGGTAGCACAGTCTTCTTACTCAAGGCCGCCACTTGTGGATCGATGGAGGCGCCTCACCAGGCATCTGATTGGTCGCCTTGAACCGGTACATCTTGTGTAAGTTCCTTCGGTTTGGCATTCTGCCCGGTCTGTGGATTGCCATTCCATGTGAATCAGTTCCTCAATGGCGGGCAGACTGGAGAAAATCTGAGGTGGTGGTCCTTAGCTGGATTATTGGATCTAGCTTGATTCCGTCTTCTCCCCTTCTTGTTCCTCTGTGGACAGGCCCATGGTGGCCTTGATGACCTTCATAAGGCCGGGGATTGTCTCAAACGCACACAGTTTTGACGTCAGTGACGGAGCTGCCTGCTGGTCGATGTCCTCCATGTCGGACTCCAAGCCATGCTCCTCCTCCTCTTCCTTGTTGAATTCGTCCTCTTTGTCCCTTTCTTCCGGGTTGCCATCGAGGGGAATGCTGGGAAGAGGGTCCTCTGGGGCTGGTGGTTCCTCTGGAAGGTCTCTCTTGTGGGGGGGCTCTGCGTTGGGCGGTCGAGATCTGTTTTGGGTAAGGGCCTCCATCTTCTCCATGATCTTCAACATGAAGTTCTGCTGACTCTCCATCATGGCCACCGCCACTTGTTGGTTCTGTATCAGCAGGGAGCCCGGGTCCACCCATGTCGAGGTGCTGGGGCCGGGAGAGAAGGTGCTGGAGGGGGTCTTCCATCAAGACAGCTCATCGTCCAAGAGGCAGACTGCGCAGAGGGCCTGGGGTTTGAGGGAGGAGGGAGGCTGCACGTGCATTTCTTTGCCTTAACCATCTGAAAGATAAAGAGAGAGGTCTGAAACTGAGACTCGGAATCTGTCCCCTATGCCCCAGAGTGTAACACGCCCGTAGGGCAGGATAGGAAGGGGGTGGGAGCTGGAGATGGAGCTGTGATAAGGTGCTGTGTGAGGGCCCTTAGACAGACCATCTACCTATCTATCCCTCTCAGATGATTGCTACTCGGGTAAGCCGGGCCCGCTATGGGAGGGGCCGCATGCAGCACGATGGGGATAGTTCCTGGAGCCTCCAGGGTCGCTATGGGAGGTACCCGGCAGGGACTCTCGGGTGTCCTACTGGGGTCGCTATGTGAGGGACCCAAGTTGGTTCAGGAGATCTCCTGTGTCCCTTTTCCTTTTTTTTTTTAGAAGGTTGATAAGAGCGACTACCTGACTTGCTCAGGGTCACACAGTATGCAAGTGGGCGCTGTGGGATTCAAACCCAGGACTCCAGAGGCGCAGCGCCTTAAGCAGTGTGCTATACTGCCTCTTTGAGTGGCCATTGGGGGTCAGGAGGCCTGCTGAGGCCTGGACCCTCTGATTCTGCTCCTCGGTTTTTTATTTTTAATTTTTATTTTATTTCTATTTTATTTTTATTTCGTTTTGTCCCCAGCTAGCCCGCCAGAGGGACTGGGGGAGCTCCCCCGAGGAGAGGGGCGTCACCCTGTGGTCTAACATGGCGCCGCGCGGTGTGGTCGGCCTCCGAGAAGGCTTTTCGTCCAAACAGATGACCACGCCGCGGCGCCAACCCCTCTGGACGTCTCCAGGAGAGGGGGCAAGGAGAAGCCGCTAGGAGGCCTCCGGGAATCCCGGGAGGCTGGGAGCGCCGGCCAGATGGTCAAGAGAAGAGAGGGAGCTGAGGCGCTGTCTGAGCCAGAATCGCCGCGCTGCTGGAGAAAGGCCTGAAGAGGCCAAGGAGTGTTCTGCGCCTGCTCAGAGGCGAGAGGGCAAGACGCCAGGGTGGTGTCTGGGAGCACGCCCAGACATGGCGGAACGCCGCGAGGATCGTGACCTTCCGGAGAGCCGGGAAGAGGGGAGGTCCTGAGGAGGGCCGAGGGGAGACCGTGGAGTCGCGGGAGTGAGAGGCGACTCGCTGGAGGATGGCGGGCGTGGGCCTGGACGAGGGCGCTAGCGTCCCGGGAATGGGCAGGGGACTGCGCGAGCACCAGGGAGCTGGGAGACGGGTCCTCGGCAGTGGAGGGTCAAGAAAAGAGGGCGGAGTCAGCGGGAGGAGAGGCGACTCGCGGTGGGATTTTTTCAGGCGAGTGCCTGGTGGAAGGAGCCCGCGGGGCCGCGTGGCCTCTGGAGCAGGCAGCACGCTGCCTAGGAGGCCTGGAAAGCAGGGCTTGCTGCCCAGAGCGCGAGGATCCCTGCCTAAGGGCTCAAAAAACATCCTGAAGCACCATATATAACATAAACACAGATGGTAAGGAGCAAAACACCTGGACAACCAAGGAACAATGTTGGCTATAAGATTAGAGAATTCTAGGAGCACTGGATGCCCTCTCTTAATTATAATTAGATTATGGGGCAAGCGGCCTCAGACAATATAAATTAAAAAGGTCCAAATAAATTGCAACAAACACAGAAGGCTGTTGAGAAACACAGTTCCTACCTTAGAAGTTAAAGAGCAGACAGGGGTTCTCTGGATGCTTCTTGCCTATTCAGATGCACAAATTACAACTGGAGAGCAGGGGTTCCTGGGACCTGGATATACTGGAAATCTGATCTGGGTCATGTGCATCATTAGCCTATCAGGTGGGCTGTAACCCATGAGGTAATGTCTGGAGTGCCATGGGATGCCAACCAATCACAATGTGGTTTGTGTGCTGTTGCGCAACTCTAACAGGTGTTCAGAGTATCAACTGCAGGCAGTGTTTTTGTTGTGTAGGTGGGGTGTTGTTTAGTGAGTGCTAAGTACCAGAGAATTTACAGTCAACCAGCCTGCTTGAGAACTGAGACAGATACTTTGCCCCCCCCCATGTCATTGATGCATACCTTGCACAATTCTGTGTGCAGAGAACCTATACAAGCAGTGTCCTTCAGGACCTGGACCTTCTGGCACCCCCCACACCGATACATTGCCTTCCAAATCCCCTGCATATGTAACTAGATAGTGTGACTTGCAAACCATTGTGCCCATATATGAATATTTGGAACTTAAAAGGCAATTAATACTCTGTGACAGAAACAGCACCGCATCCACACAGAAAAATTAAGCAAACTTTAGACTCCATGCAGAGAGGATGAGTGTCTGAGTCCAATACTGAGCCCTGAACAGCTGCCTGCAGTTGATGCTCCAAACACCTGTTGGCATCATGCAACACCAATCACTGTCTGATTGGATGAAAGGAAGAATTCCTCCCTCCCAACCCCACACCCATCGTTACCAATGCATGAATAAAACAGTAAGTGGGAGGAAAACAGGTACTTTGAGAACAGCGGGATGGCAACAATACTGACTCTCCCGACTCTGCAGCAAAACAAGTTTGATGCCCCCCCAAGTTCAGCGAGCGGGCCAGTGCTTTTGTGCATTGTGACTAAAAACAGCACTGCCTCCCCCAAACAATGTCTAATATGATTAAAATAAGTGTCTTTATGTTTATTTATTTTTATGTATTTGTTATTCTTGGATTAACAGTACCTTTGAGCACAGGACAGCACATTTACAAAGGTTCCACATCAAAGAGTGGGAGAGTAGAACAAACAGACAAAGGATGGCACAATGTGCATTTACAGATCACAACAAAAACAGCACAGTACCAAAAATTGTGAACACACTGTCAGATAAGATTCTGATACAAATGCGATGAACAAATAAGGAGTGGAAGGGAAGTAGGAGCAGGAGATTAGGGAGGGTGAAGTGGGGCGAGGAGGGTAGCAGCCCAGAGGCTTTGTCAATAGATAGTGCGTGGAATGGGAGAGGGTGAGTGCAGAGAGAGTAGCGGGAAGGATAAGAAGACATAAGCCAAAGGAGAAAAGTCAGAGCTGGTGGCCAAGATGGTTAAAGTGGAAATGGCTAGGTTCTTAAATTGGCAAGGCTGTTCTTAATTTAGGCAGTCATAGGGGCTCTGTAGCAGGATGCATTGGTGCAGAAGGCATTTAAACTTGGGACATCCCAGTAAGGCTTGTTAGATCGAGGCCAAGGCCATTTAGCCAGATGGGGGCTCTGTAAAGGAAAGACTGTTGGCACCGTGTAGTTCGGAACCTAGGTATGAGTAGAAGCTCAGAGTCCGAGGCCCGGGTATGGCGGACCTTGAGGGATCTGGGTAGAAGATAAGAGATTCCAGCGGGTACAGTAGATCTCCACTGAGCGCTTTCTTTGCTAGTAATACAAAGTAGTCTCTTGGGAGATGAGACTTTCCAGTGTAGAGTAGTTTCATTTTTTTTATTGGCCTAGTAAATGTGATGCATGTTGACAGAGTGACGGCAGCATCAGCTAGGAGGAAGTTAGACACAGGAGTGTGAAAGCTCGTGTACACACTTCACTGACATCATGGGAACGCATGCACCCATTGATATTCAACTGCAAAAACTTGGGCAGAATGTCCAGCACCTGTTGGAGCAAAACAAAAATAAAAAATATTATATAAAAGGCAACAAATGGCAGAAAATGCTCGGCAGTTAGAAAGCAGCACTCAGTATGCACTTTCTATAGCAGTAGCAACTTCAGAAAATTAGGGTGCAGTTTGACTGCTTCATGTTGGACTGCGTCCCTGTAATACTGAGAATCAACACTTCCACACAGAGCAGAAGTCCACCAGCTGCTGCCAGCTGAGACTTATCGCTCCAGGCCAGAAATTATAGGTAAGTTAAACAGTTACGTTGCACGACCTTTACCAAGCAATAGTGTTTGTGAAAGGATTGCATAGTATGAAAAGTGAAAGAGTTCCACCCTGACCTTATCTTAGCAGGTTGGGTAATGAGAGTGAGATATACCTAGCATTTCAGATAGTTATTGTGTAAGGTTTGCGTTGTAGTTGCAAAAGAATTTCACTCAAGCATTCAGATTTCTTCTGAGAGTTTATTGCGGTTATTCATCTTCACATGCATGTTCATGCTTTTCATCATTTTTGGTGCTACTTATTCAATTTACATACTGGGTGGGATATTCAAAGGGGTTGCGCATGGCGCAACAGTGTTGCGCCATGTGCAATCCACTGCAGTCCTGGCGCGACATTCAAAAGGGGATGTTGTGCTGCGATATCCCGGATGCACTGGGGCACACCAGTAATGTATGTGGCACAAGTGCGGGGCGTGGTCCATGCATATGGTACATCCCAATATTCAGCCTGGGATATGCAGGCGCATGTGCAGGCACAAACCGCCTGCGCCTTGCAGGCGCAGATCGCCCCTGAAAGCAGGCAAGTCCAGGCCACCCATACAGGAGCTGCCGACAGTAGGGTGCAACACGGCAGCCGCCTGCTGTGGGTTGCCACCCGACCTCCAGTGACACAGTACGGGTGTCATGCCCCCCTCCCACCTGATTACGGGCGTAATAAATATATATCCCTGGTGGTCCAGTGGATCTGATTGCGGGCTGTAGTTCAAATCATATTCCCTGGTGGTCCAGGGGACTCGATCGCCGGCCCGATCACAGGCAAATAAAGGAATTAATTCCCTGGTGGTCCAGTGGACCCAATCCCTGACCCAGTCATGGGCAAATAAAGGAATTAATTCCCTGGTGGTCCAGTGGACCCAATCCCTGGCCTGATCACGGGTGAATAAAGGAATTAATTTCCTGGTGGTCCAGTGGGCCCGATCGCAGGCGAATAATGCAATTAAATCCCTGGTGGTCCAGCAATATCCCTTCCCACCCACCCACTGAGACCCGCCACCCGCTCCCCGGACAGTGGCAGGCAGCTCCCCACCTGCAAGTCACCCGGCCGCCTGCTGACTGACAGCGTACAGTACAGCTGTATGCCTATTGGTTCACTGCATGGGCCAACGAGCGTGCAGACCGTACTGTACTACACAGTCCCGAAATGTGAATTCATAATGGACCAATAGGCAAACAGCCATACTGTACACTGTCAGGTGGTCGGGTGGCTTGCAGGTGGGAGCTGCAACCCACCACTGACCGGGAGTGGGGTGGCGGTCTCAGTGGGTGGGTGGGGAGGGGGGTACTGCTGGACCACCAGGGATGTAATTGCATTATTCACCCACGACGGGCTGGAGATTGGGTCCACTGGACCACCAGGGAATTCATTTCTTTATTTGCTCGCGATCGGGCTAGGACACCAGGGTATATTATTTTCACTACAGCCCGCAATCGGGCAGGGGAGCAGGTCCACTGGACCACCAGGGATTGCAGTATGATAAACCTGCAATTGAGCGCTGGGGTGGGGTCCACTGGACCACCAGGGATTTATTTATGTTATGCCCACGATCAAGCATTGGGGCGTGTTGCCTGCCAGGGGGCACGGGGCGTCGATCCCCGATGGCTGCAGCCTGGCAGGGCGCCAGGCACAAGTCGCCGGGGATCTGCGCACCTGCATGCAAATAGGCCATAATGACCTTGCATGCATAATGGCCTAATCTGCATGCCCAGCGCTGGCGCATCCCCCTGCTCCTCACTTGCCACTTGCGCTGGCACAGTGCCACTGCGCCATGTGCAGTGTGGGCGGCCCCAGTGCCATAGTCAGTCGTGCTGAGCCATGACGCAGCACCGTTGAATATCGCCGGGACCATGCCCTGGCGCATCCCAACTGCTTTGCGCCCAGGCTTGTGCCCCTGCCTGGCACATTCTGATATTCCCTCCCCCAGTGTTTATATAACGAATTGTTATCTTGAAAAATGCCAACACCCCATTATAAGCCAATCATATAACAAAATAACATATTAATCTTAGGGTGTGGTGTACCCTTTTCTCAAAACATAGGTATTACTTCATTTCTTGCACAACATCATAGGTGTTTACTACATTTCTTGCACAACATTACACAACCCTCTCTGTTACACACTTTCCTCAACAAGTGCACATCATTCTAAAGAGGTGCACTCCTTCCTTAAAGTGCACACTATCCCTAATAAGGTATCATAGGACATTTTGGTGTTAAATATTGTGAAATGTAAAAACGAAATGTAAAGAATATTACGCTACGTATTGTAACATCTGTTTAACATAATTGCAAGTACTGGCTATCTCCACTTAATCCTGAAAGCAGTTACTGACCTCCAAGATGCCATCCAGCCGGCGGTCATCCTCTCTCACTGAACGACATTTAGTAGGATACGAAAAGAGTTAGGAAAATGTGTAACAGGTGCTTATTCTCGCTTGAGCACTTGAAATTCACACACTGACATTTGTCACCAAAATTCAAGTCCCGAACCAGTCACAAGCTCCCAGAGTAAAGAAAATGGGGCCACCACTCCAGGACAAAGCATATCTGCTGAAACAAACAGGAGGGGCGTAGGAGAGTAGTCCACTTTAATCCCCATGCTGAACAATTTCTATCATGCTTTGCCACTGGAGTGAGCCCCCCTTATCCACCTCTGTTGAACCTTGCCATTGCAAAAGCAGTCATTAACATTAGCCGTGCCACAGTTCACCGGGAGGAAAACCACCTACTCCTCTCAGTCTTGGCTCCATTTCCATATGCCCTCCAATTTTGGATCCAGACAAGTGCTCTAAAAGTAACAACATTGTCCCTATACTACCTCACTACAAAATCCCTGGGTACACTATTAACAAAGAATTCTCTTTCCTTGTACTAAAAACAACTTAAAACTGGTGACGAATGTCAGAAACAGGGATAATAAAACTCTGTTCTCACAGAGCTCCTGATAGTACACCCATTGGGGCAGGCACTCCCAACACTGTGACTCCTGCTCCAGGCCCCACAGAGGGCTTGGGAGCTGTTGCTGCTTTCACCCAATGGCACTTTACTTCACCCAGTCCCAGCCCCACAGCAGAGTCCTGAGGCCAGGATCACAAGACTGCAGGTACAGTTGCAGCCATGAGAAGGGTAATGTGCTTCTCGGGCTAGGATCCTGCCACAGCTGCTGCTCTGGCTGTCCTTTTCTGTCCCCCACAGCAGTAGCCTATAGACTGGGGTACTGGAGGGAAAAGAAAAGAGATCCTCACCAGCTGGGAGGTGCTGATGGATCTGAGAGCCTATTAGGGTAGGACCCCTTTGGGGGAAGGGGTGCTACATGCAAATGCCAGTGTTGTTTCACTCAATGCCCAAGAAAGAAATGAATGAACATTTTCCAGAGATAAGTTCTTTTCCACTTACTTCCAGGATAGAATGGCATGTCACATAGATGGCTCAGTACATGCACACTTTATTCTGTGGGATTTCCGATGCTCAACATGGTACAAGAAAATCTGGATAAACTATTTTAGTGCTACATCTCTTGAAAAATGATGGTTATGGAATACCTTCCTCTTAAAGGAAAGCAGTTGTTTAACAAGAACCCACCCACCCCCCAAAGCTGTACTGCCAATTAAGCTTTGTAGTGACAAGAGATTTTTTTTCAGAAAGCAACTACTTTATTTTTAATTTGCAAGAGTCTGCAATGGCCTGTCATGGCGGATGCTACGTGTGTCCATTTCCTAAGAAAGTGCAGTGCCGCATCGCTTGCCTCGATACAAAAGTATTGAGGCAAGCGGTGCAGCGCCCCACTTTCTTAGGAAATGGACCTGAGCAGTGTCCGCCATGGTAGGACATCACAGATTTTAGCAAATTAACATAAGGTAAGTTGCTTTCTGAGAAAAAATGTCTCGTCACTAAAATGCTTAATTGGACAGTACATCTTTGTGGGATGGGGGGGTTCTTGTTAAATGTCCGCTTTCCTTTAAAGAAGGGGGAACCTCATCCTATGAGTTCCCTATGTCTCAGTAGCCAAGTGAGAGCATTGGAAGGGTTGGTCAGTCATTCTGGGGTGTAGGAAGGCAAGGTTGTCATCCTGGGATATGAAGGGGTGAGCCAATCATTCCAGGGTGTGAGTGATCATGCCTGTCATTCCTGAGTACAGGATGGTGAGACTTTTATCCTGCGGTATTAGGAGGTCAGACAGTCATCCTGGGATATAAGGGGGAAAGGATTGATTTTAACATTAATTTACTAGTCAAGAGTATAGTACACATTGCCCTGGGCTGGTGCTGTTACCCCCATACTTGCCTGCCCTGGCCAATGAGGAGAATTGTACCAACTCTGCAGCTTCTCACTTCCAGGAGTGGTTATCTTTTCTCAAAGTACAAATGTCACAACATCTATGAAGTCACAGCTCACACTGCTGTTAGAGGGACTTTGGAAACTCCTGGAAGTTCTGTTCCTCTTCCCACTGCATGCTGGCAGGATAGGCAGGGAGTGTAAATGGTGCTGAATGTATCATGGAGGTCCAAGCTTAACGTCTGTTGAACAGGAATTGATATTTAAAGCTAAAAAGGCAATGAACCTCAGCACAAAAACACTGAGGCACGAAGATAACCCAAAAAGGGATCCAGTCTGTAGGGGTGTGGGGGTAGCTGTGCTGCTTCTCAAAAAGAGTCAGTCACTCAGTATGTACATTTATCCTGGGTTTGTTGCTGCACCCTGACATTTTGCTCCTATAGAGCTTTTTAAAGGGAATTTAATTCATATTCTCTAAATAAAACAAATATTATTTACCTTGTGTTATATTTTTGTTTTGGATTTCCAAATGTATTATGTAATGCAAGGTATTACCACATATGCTGGATTCACATGCCTGTGTGTAGTGTGATGTTAGTTTGCTTCAGTTCAGTTCTGGATATTGTCTTGAACAATATTTTCTGGCTGCAGAAAGGACAAAGCACATTATGCGTTATCTTGCCATTACAAATACTGTCTGCTTATTAATCACCACCACCGCTTGTGCTTTATTTGTATTTAAGTTAATAGCTTTCACCTATGAGTCCTGCAGTCTGCAATGAAATAAAGATGGTAGGTATATCTATATCTATATCTATATCTATATCTATATCTATATCTATATCTATATCTATATCTATATCTATATCTATATCTATATAACTACATGATGGGCAGGAGAGGGATATGACAAATATTCTCACTCCTGCAGAGTGAGCTCTGGATACTCACAAGTGCCAAAGGCACGAGTGAGAATATCCAAAGCTCACTCTGCAGGAGTGAAAATATTTGCCATATTCCACGATCTGCACATCATGGTCCCAATTCTAGAAGGTAGGGTGCAAGTTGCCGCGAGAACGCAGCTTCATGCCCACCAAGAACTGCAACAATGACCTCTATGCCTCTATTCTAGAAGGAGTAGGGTCTCCACAGCTAAGTCTCTCATGACATGCGGCCAGGTACGCCAAACAGCGGGCACACTCTAGCAAGCATGTCGCTAGCTGCACCACAGTTCGCAACTGCGCCCCTGCTCAGCTTGCCACAGAAGGTGCCTGCAGGGCTGCCCACCCTCCTGCCCCCTGAAACCTACAATAACTGCCCTGGCAGGACATCCCATTCCCACAGCCCCCTGATAAAGCAAATGGAGCTCAGAGGGCTACTCATACCCTCAGCCCCCGATGTACCAAATGGAGCCCTGCAGGCTACCCATACCCCAGCCCCGAATCCCTCATAGAAGCCCCAGAGGGCGGCACTATCCCCCCACCCATGCCCCAACCCCAAGTCACCGGCCGCAAATGCAGAAATACCTTCCTGGTAGTCTAGTGGCCCTGACCCCCCCTCCCAGCCATGCCAGCCCACCCAGCACCCCCACTTCCCCAGCCAGCGACTGGCACAGCCCACCTCTCACCACCATGGCCAGCCACCAACTGAGTGCAGAGTATCACAGATTGAAAGACATGCTCAGAAATTAATTTCTGAGCGCGTCTTTCCAGTAACGATCATTGGTGTAGTTCTGTTTGTGGGCAGGATTTTTGTCAGTAACACAGAAGTGAGATTTATAATGTTTTATTTTTGCTCTGTGAGGTATATTTGCTGTTTTTTTCTAATTTTGTTACTTGTATATTTGGAGTTTATGGTTCTGAATGTATTGTTTGGCTGTTTTTTTTTTTTGCATCATCCGTATGTGTTGGTTTCACCAATGGGCCATGTGCAGCGATGTCTTTCTTGAAAGTGAATGCTTCATTTGGAGTGCCACAGGGTTAAACAAGGTTGATATTAGTGCAAGGTACTTTCCTTTGTGTTTATTTTAAAGTGTGGTGCCTTTAGGAAAGTGGTGTTCAGGTGACAGTTTGACTGCAGTGTTGATTAGAGTTGTGAAGGCGTTTGGGGAGTATTACTACCATTATTTATCAGCATCGCACTATAGTCTGTGAAGATACTAAATGTTAGTTTGCACACCGTTACTTATGAGTGCATATTTTTTGTGTAATTTATGCTTTTCTTGAGTGATCTGAAGAGGCATTTGAGTGGTACTGTTTTGATGTTGTTTTGGGATAGGTTATTTTAACACAGAACTAGTTCAATCAAAGAAGTGCTTGTGGAGACATCACCATAGTGAGAATATCACCTACTGACGTAGGCACTATTTGTATAAATGTCAGATATTATCACAGTGTCTGTGTCAGCAGGATTTATTACACTGGGGTGAAAATACATGGTTGTATTTGTTAAAATAAATCTTCACCCATGTTGTATAAATATATATCTATGTATATATATGTTATAGTGGCACGGTAGTGCCACTATAGTTAAGGTTGAGTACCCCATTTAAGGTTAAAGTGTGAAAATTTGCAGCTTAATAACTTTTAACTGTATGATGGATTGGCCTGAAATTTGGCAGGCACGGAGCGGTACCATAGATCTCTGGATCTGCCAAGTTTCATAATGGTCAGATATATGGTTGCGGAGCTATAAAGTGCAACAGAAAGGCGCATTTATGCTTTTTTGTGCATTCTTTGCTCGTGCCTAAAGGTCGCACGGTTTGTGCGACCTGTCCAAAACCTTCAGGGAACATGCAGCCGGGGTCCCTGATGTGCCTTTCGAAGATTACGTGAAATAATATTAAACAGTTCTAAAGTTATTCAAAAAACAAGTTTCCCATTATAGTCAATGGGAAAAAATTAACAAAATATTCGACAGTGTCGCAAATGCAGTTTTTAGTGTCGAAAATGACCCCAGTAGTGTTGTGAGTCAGCCATTTTTTTCAGTTACTGATCACAGATGCTTGCCATTTACATTTGGGACCCTCTAGGGACACAATTCTTTTTGTGTTCACCTAGTCGAGCTCTTAGGATGCTAGTCATGTCTTTTTTGGGGCGTTAAACACCCCAGAAATATGTCTTAGAAATTTTTGTAAACTGTAGTGTTGCAAAGTAGTGTTGCACCTACGACACTTTCGTGATTTTTTTGCGAAAGTGTCGTGATTTGCGACACTACTTTGCGACACTATGCCAAAATAACAGGAATTCTTTGCCACCCTGCTGCAAAAGAACGGTTTGGTCTTTTGGGCTGACATTTGGAGGGAAGAACGCCAACATCCCACGGATATGCCTTTTTGTGGTTTGGTGACAAAATATTACAGGGCTGCAAAGTTACGGTACTCCAAAGTTGACGATTTTTCCCATAGACTAACATTATGGCATCTGCGTGCCTTTTGGGGCCCGTATCTCGGAAACGCTTCGAGATATGGACTTTTCGTCAGAAAAATGCTTAGTCCCCTGCTAGGGGGCAAAGTGCCAAACTAGCCAGGAAAGTCATAAATTATATGAAATTTAAATTTTTTTCTGTCATACGGTTCCTGAGATATAAGCAATTTAGTATTCCAAGTGCTCATTTTCTGCTCCGAGGCCCATTATTATGTATACATTCTTTGTATTCACTGTGTTTCTATGTAGCTGTTGGGGAAAAAGGGTGTGCTTGCTACTGTTACAGTTAGCATTTCCACTTATGCTTCCGTAACTGTTTGCGTTAGCGTTCCCATCTACGCCACGTGCATTATTATCCTTTCATGCTTCATTTGCGTATACTGCATTTCATTTTGCATCACTGTATGCATTACCATTTGCATTTGCGTAAGTGCTTCCGTTTGCATTTGCCTTTTTTTTGGCATCATCATTGCTATTACTGTTAGTATTTGTGTTTCCAATTGCGGTACTGTGACCGTGCGCGTTACCATTTGCGTTTCTGTACGCATTTGCATTTCTGTTTGCATTACTGTTCGTTTTGGCGTCATCGTTGCTATTACTGTAACTGTTTGCATTTCCAATTGCGTTACCGTTACTGTTTTCATCTTCATCACTGTTTGCGTTTCTGTTGCCCTTAGCGTTTGCGTTTACGGTTACATTTCCGTTGTCGATTGTGTTACTGTTTTCTTCTGTGGCACCGTTGCCTTAACCGTTTGCATTTCTGTTTGCGTTTGTGTTACTGTTTGCATTTTTCTTACTGTTTGCATTTCCGTTGGCGTTACCATTTACGTTACTGTTTTCGTTAACGTTTGCGTTTCTGTTGCTGTTAGCGTTTGCAGTACCGTTTGCGTTACGATTTCTGTTTTCATTAACATTTGTGCTTGTGTTTCTTTTACCGTGTGTGTTACCATTTACATTTGCATCCCCATGTGCATTACCATCAGCGTTACGCTCCCACCACCACATTCCATTCACTATTTATAGTGCTCATTCTCAAAAAAAAGGAAAATTCATGGCAAAAAACTCCATTTAATGCATCAGTTAGGGTTGTTCCACAGCGACAAAAGTGAGGAAATTTGATGTTAGGGTTGCCACCCCTTGCACCCCAAGCCCACCCCATCCCTACCAACAGGCATCGGGTTGTGCGTTGGGGTTGTTGGTCCTAACTCTCACCCCATTCTCCTATACTGCATCACCTCAGCTTCTTTACACATGGGATGGGGTGAGAGGACCGATGACTCCAACACACACCCCAAATGCCTGATGGTGGACGGTGGCTTGGGGTGCAAAGGTGGCAACACTAACAATCGACTCTCCTCGCTTTGTCACTGTGAATAACTCAACTGATGCACCAAACAGAGTTTTGCCATGACTATATATGCGTGTGTATATGTGTGTATATATGTGTATATATAATATATATATATATATATATATATATATATATATACTGTATATATATATATATATATATATATATATATAGTTTCTGTTTAAACATAAAATGCCTTATAGCCTGCACCAATGTGGCATCATTGTTTCTAATGCCAAGCTGAACTGGGCTCCTAAGTAACTGTATCTAATGGGGTCTCCCGCCCACACCTAAATACATTTGTGCCCTCCCTAGAGAGCGAAGGGAGTTTGAAGTGGATTTATGTTTCATGAATCATGTTTCTGTATGTAACTGAAGTTTTCAATTGTATACAGTATTTGAAAACAGTTGTTTCCCATAATTGTGAATATTTAAATGTGTGAAATGTGAATGATGGTACATACTTGATGTGGGCATCAAGATCTTTGGCTCGTGGTGAGTGTAGCCCGGCTGTCAGAGATAGAGGTTACTAGTTAACCTAATTTTCAATATTTTTGCTATACTGTATCTTCATACATCTGTCTTCACTTAGAAACATAGAATTTGATGGCAGATAAGGACCGCTTGGCCCACCTAGTCTGCCCATTTCCCTACCTAATGGATAAACTGAAGATCCTAGTTAACCAACAGCCTACTTCCTCCTACCCCCCCCCACTAGAATTGCCTTCTGTCTGTCCCACGCATTCTTGAATTCCCCTGCTGTTTTTGACTCTATGACTTCCTCAGAAAGGCCATTCCATGCATCTGCAACCCTCTCTGTGAAGAAATACTTTCTCACATTACCTCTGAGCCGTCCCCCCTCTATCTTCAAATTATGCCCTCTTGTTCTTGCACATCTCTTTTTCTGGAAGATGCTAACCTCTTGGACTTTGTTGATTCCCTTGAGGTATTTGAAAGTTTCTGTCATGTCCCCCCTCCTTCCTTTCCTCGAGGCTATGCATCTTAAGCTCCTTTAGTCTTTCTTCATATGTCTTCTGGTGCAGACCCTGCACCATTTTGATTGTCCTCCTCTGGACAGCCTCCACCCTGTCTATGTCTTTGTGGAGATCGGGTCTCCGGTGTTATAGCCCAATGTTTAGAACGTTTACAAGGTGTTTCCTGTTAATTACAAATGTTCTACTTTGTAACAAAATGTGATTTGCACAGTTGGTGCCCATCGTCTGGGAGCCTTCTTGGGTGTTCTTTCTGCCCTCTAGAGACATATAAAAAGGGCTTCACTCCCACTGTATGTGTTGTTCTACCCCTTCTGTGTTTTGTTAGTTCCAGACAGAGCCCTCCAGGTTCTGGACACCTCCGTGTGTGCTTCTCCTACTGCAGCCAGCAGGAGTGGATCTGCAGGCCCAGGTTGGTGGCAGGGTCCTGATCCTGGAATTACACTAGTTCCTTCAGTGCACGTCTCTGGAGGGTCAGACCCCAATCAAGGCCTGAGATTGGGGACAGGGAGGGCATGTTGGAGGCCTACCCTCAAGTAAGGCCACCTGCTGGTTGCCACACCAACTATCCTATGTTTCAGCAAAGCAGTTGATAACTTCAAGGGGAAGCCACAGTTTGCAACAATCCTCAGTAGCTATTTCATATTTTTGAACTGGTACCAAAGAGCATGGCCTTAGTTAACTTTTGGTTCAAGATAAGTTTGTTTTTGATGAACCACTCTTACATGTTATGTACTGTATATTACTTATATATTGTTATGTAGGATTAGTAAATTAGTTGATCTGTGTCAGTGTCCCTGGTAGGATGACATAATTACCCATGAACCCAGTGATCCAAATAAAAGCGGAAGATTTATTTATTTATTTTGGAAATGACAGGTAGGAAACAGAAACTTAACTAAAACTTGATGCATATGTTGTATGTGATGAGACGTGCTAATAAAGACCATCAGTGATAAAAAATAAAGGTTTTCTCTGAGTCAAAAAGGATACCTCCCCCCCACACACACACACACATAGTCACCTTGTGACATGGGTTAAACAAGGGGAGACTCTGGCTGGTGTGAGTTAGAGGTGACCGCCATCCCCCTATTTGCAATCCCACAGACACCTCCGACAACACAGCTCTGAAAAGATCTGACCAGCCCTTGGATTAGGTACACCCTCAGAATGTGGAACAAGGCCTTAGACTAACGGGGACATCAGTGGATGTAGGCCCCCTAATGGCCATAGTGGGAGACATTAGCTTCCCACCAGCCAGGACAGACCCTGGCTACTTAACATGGAACCATTACTCCCTTACGCTATACAGATCCCTGATTGTAAACGGCAATATACTCTCCTTTACAGAGCTTCAAAGAAAATACGCCCTCCACAGAAGTGATTTCCCACTGCACCTAACCTCTAACCTGTTAATTCTTGAAATTGATAGAGAACTGTCACCCCTTGAGATGTTTATTTACTGGGTGGTAAGGTTGAGAGATAGAGGTAGGTTAATAACAGGGGCATCTAACGTTATAAGGGGGACCAAGACCAGGCACTGGAACAGCTTAGAATAGCCTGGGAAGAGGACACAGGGACCCACATCCCACATGACCAATGAAAGGCAACTTGGCTATGTGGATGGAGAACCACAGCTTCACCAGGATGGAGGGAGTTCATATGGAAGTGTCTATGCGGGTTCTTCCACACCCCATTCATTACCAAACATTTTAAAGCAGAAAACTCAGATTCTTTCTGGAGGGGCTATGGTGGAATGGGGATACATTATCATAAATTTTGGGCATGCCCGGGTGTGGGGGAGTTCTGGGCCAGGATCCACGACCACCTGAAGGAACTCTGGGGGAGTGCGTCCCTCCTTACCTTTCATAATATAATCTTGGGGTTTAGGACACCAACCTTCAGAGACAAAAGACATGACAATCCTGAGGATCCTCTCCTTAGCAGCCCTAAAAGAAATAACAACACACTGGTTGCTGGGAGATCCTCCCAACTTTGAATCCTGGGTTACAAGAGTAGGGAACGTCTGAAAAATGGAAGAGCTTACAGCAATCCTCCGCCTCACAAAGGGTAAACACCAGGAGCTGTGGCAGCCCTGTGACAGGCTTACAGGAACAGAGGCTGCACTTAGTGGAGAAGCTCAATGAGGGGGTATGGAAGGGGCACAAAAACATCAGAAGGACCCCCAGATACCTGTGAGGAACAAGGAGCACAACTGCGGCCATCCCGCATTCACACTCCCACATTCACACACCCTCACGATGTGGCCTATGTCTTCAACTGTAAGTTCACCAGCTTATCCATGTACCTAAATAAACTGCCAACTGCCCAACCTCAAAGCTCAGCCCTAATTCCTAATACACTGCCATCCTCCTCCAGCTCTGTCACTCACCCGCAAATATCCCCATTCTATTTTAAAGCCCTCTCCATACACAACACAGTGAAGCTACTCAAAAGTCTACCTAACCACGGCTCCTCCGGATCTGATGGGCTATCTCCAGTCTTCCTTAAGCTGATCTCTCCAGCGATTGCCAGGCCACTCACCTTCGTCTCTAACCTTGTCCTTTCCACCTCATCCATGCCTGACCCATGGAAGATAGCTAAGGTTATCCTCATTCTTAAATCTGGTGACCCCTAATCCTCTGACAATTACCGTCCAATATCCATCCTCCCTCATCTCAGTAAACTACTCAAGAGACCAGTCCACAATCAGCTCACTGAGTACATAGGCAAATACACCCTCCTATGCAACCAACAGCATGGCTTTCGCAAGAATCATTCCACTGCCACTGCTCTTGCCCTTCTGACCGACCACATCCTCTCTAACATGGATAATGGTAAAGCCACTGGGGCTGTCTTCGTTGACCTCTCAAAGGCTTTTGACATGGTTAACCATGCTCTCCTTACCTCCAAGCTTAGCCTCCTTGATTGTTCTCAGAAAGTCACAAGCTGGTTCACTAACTACCTTACCGATTACTCACAATTCATGTGTATTGGTCAAACATGCTCCCCCACCATGCCTGCCTCTGTGGGCGTCCCTCAAGGCTCAATCCTGGGTTCCCTCCTTTTCTCCTTATTCATTAATGCACTTCCCTTCGACTGCCTCAACTGTCACTCTCTCTTGTACGCCGATGACCTTGTCCTCTTCCACAGTGACAAATCCACAGCCGCAATCTCCTCAGTTCTCTCGCACAACTGTGCTGCGGCCCACAGCTGGTTCTCAAAAAAAACTCCTCTTAGTAAATGCCAAAAAAACTAAATCCATGCTGTTCGGATCTAAGCGCTTTCTGGCCAAACTAAAAACTATGCCCCCACGATTCTCACACCCCAGATGGCCCAGCCCTGAAGGATGTCAACACCTACAAATTCTTAGGAGTACTGCTCGACCCCTTCCTCACCTTCACTGAGCATACAAATTCCCTTGTGAGAATGTTCCATCAAAAGTTAGGTGGCGCCTATAGATTCAGGCAGTACCTTACCCCTGAAGCCAGACTAACCATTGTCCAGGGTAATCTTCTCCCTGTTCTAGACTACTGCTCCCCTATTTATGCCAGAACTTCAGCTACTGCCATGGCTAAACTCTCTGCTGCCTACAACAGCACCTGTCGCTTTGCTTTAGTGGCCCCATTCTCCACCCACCACTGTACTCTCTATAATACCCTTGGATGGCTTCCGTCACAAGGTCGCTTTGACCTAGCCCTCTGCTGCATGGTAGACAGTGTCATCTGCACAGCTCCAGAATCCCCCCAACTGCCCTTCTGAAAACCAGAACACTCCTCCGCAACCTCCGCTCTAATGGTACTCCCCCTTTAGCTGTTCCTAGGGTATCCACCAACATGGGTAGCAGAGCTTGGTCTGCAGCTGCTCCTTTGCAATGGAACAAACTACCGGCTGAACTCCGTTCCATTGATACACACTCCAATTTCAAGTCCTGCCTTAAAGTCTGGTTCCTGGTAAACACATCCTGCCACTGCTCCCTGGGGTCTGACACCAACCCACACTAGTCAACTCCCCAGCCCTGGGGTTACCCACCTACCCACACTAGTCAACTCCCCTGCCTACAACTGTTATGTCATATTTTTCACAGTAATATTTGACTTCCTTGCCTTTACATATTGTATATATATTTTTTACTGAGTATTCTGTGTATTACTTGCTCTCTGGACGATGCAGTCACACGTTGTACACTGTGCCTACAATTTGTTTGTTTTGTACCAAATCTCCTCATGTCCGATACTGAAACCTTGTATTCGCTGTTCTCAAATTGACCTATGCATCAAACCTGTATATTGTGCTTACTATTGTTGCTTGTATCAAATCTGTTTCATGTATATTACTGTTACCTTGTACTCCACTATCGCCCTGCGCCATGTGTTATGGCCCGGGTCGTGCCTGAAAACGGTCCCTGGGATCAGTGCACTCACTCGGTTATCAAAGTCATAAATAAACAAATTCCCACTCACATTTTGCCCATGAAGAATACTTTTCTGCAAACATGCTAGTAGAACTGACGCATATTTTATTTTTCTGATCTAAGGTGAAAAAGTAGTCAGCACAAAAGAGTTAAAAGTTAAATGTTTGTTGGAAAGAATAACTAAGTTGAAATAGAGTTTATACATTTTAACTGCTTGTTACCATCTGTTTAAGTAATCTTAAAGAAGATACTTCTGTAACGCCACATGTAATATACAATCCTATGTATGTAATATATGTAATTTGAATTGAAGACTTTGTAATGTATGATGATGATTTTATTTCCACAATAAAAAGAACTTAAAAAAAAAATGGAGAGTGTACCTGCCTTACATCTGATTGCTGTCTGCTGACCAGCATGGAACAGTGTTAGTTATTGTCAGCCGCTAAGGCAGCCACTCCCCCGCTCTGAGGTCAAAGGCAAGGTGTGGCTGCAGCAACCCAGATGTTTGAGTGTGGATGGAAATAAACACAGGGCAGAATGCCCCCCCCCAAAAAAAAAAACTGGCAGATTGTGAGCACATGGTTCAGTTGACTGAGCAAGCTTGCTGTCACATCCCAACCCCCACTCACACTACTCATGAAGACCGGCTCATCTGGTTGAATAACTGTTTTAGAATGCAACATTTGGTAAAGGATGTGTAACCCCTAGGTGGCGCTATCCCAAGGGCTACTACCCCCTGCCTGCTTGACTAGTAGCAGGTTAAGGGGCCTGAGTTCTGAAACGGGTGCCTCCACCCAGAGGTCAGGGTTGGTAGTGGTCAAGCTAACCTGGGCACAGCCCTCCGGGACACTGTAACCGCACTCTTTCTTTACTAGTGTCCGGAACAATACACAATAATCACTTTCACAATACCTCTGATACATCACACAAGTACCCTCACTGTTTGCACTTACCACCAGGGCTTTCCTCTGGCCCGGCCCTGGGGACCCCTTGTAAAACAAGGTTATACACAGCAAATAATAGCAGTATAGTACTCTTGCATAAACTGGAACCACAGTCAGGGTAAATGCAAAAAAGAATTAGATCTGATTTATTTAATGGGCTTGAACAAGGGAGGTGTGTAATCAGGTTAATTTGCTTAAAGGCTCTATCAATGAAACAGTTATGCATGCACTTCAGGATCCATAAACAGTCACACACTCTGGGTACCCAGATGGAGAATGGTGGGCTAGCCAGGAACGTTGCAGCTGGTTGGTGCCCTGTGATGGAAGAAAATAACATGCACAACACACACTATTTGTAATCCGGAGCCGGAGGGCTCTGTTCTTGAAAAGAAAACAACAAGACAATCAGATGACACACTTTTAGATTAGGCTGTTGTTGCAGGGAGCTACCCTGATGATTACTCACGATACCCAAGACTGGACACAGGCTGGATGAAAATCGAGACAGCAGGTGGTTAATCTGGAGTGTCAAGAGAAGCAGGGCCCACACAATTCGCCGAGCTGTCGTTCCTGTTCAAGCATGGAGCAGGGGGCTGATCCCCTGGCAGGTCCCTCATTGGTGGCTTTCTCTGTGCAGTGGGGTAGTCTGGCAAGCCAAATGGAGATGAACGTGGATTCAGTCCGATTAGGCTGGATAAAGCGTCCAGCAAGCAGAACACAGTTCACACAGTGGGGAACCAAATCACGACCCACTTTCAATACACAGCACATTTACATGTAAAGGATTCTACTGTACCAGCAAGCAGAACACAGTTCACACAGTGGGGAACCAAATCATGACCCACTTTCAATACACAGCACATTTACATGTAAGGAAATTCTACTGTACCAGGCAAACCGCTCTCCTGTCACGATCGCAAAGTCTCTGCACAAACCGGGGATTCAAAAGCAGCTGGAAATCCTGACAGGCCGATCGCATTCAGCAAATCTTTGGTCTTCTTCAGGTTAAAGCCTAGTCACAGTCCAGTGGCTTAAATAGTCCTCACAACTTGGATTCTGTCCAAATAAACTCTATTTTCCCTCTCAGGGACAGCAGGCAGACAGGCAGGCCAAAACTCGGCCCTTTCACAGTTCTCCCATGCAAAACTACCCAGAACTACTGCTCAAAATCACTTGAGCTGTTACTTCTTCACTTCTCAGCTCAAAACTGAAACTAGCTGCAGCAGCCTGGGAAATTCCTCAAGATCCAAAAAGTTTGGTTGGCCGATCCTCCTGTCAGTCACAACAAAGGCTCCCCCTTCAGGTGCAAAAAGGCGCAAAAAGCCCCAAACTACAATTCCTACAGATTTTGACTCCAGACAGCTCATGTAATCCAACTCCATTTTAGGTCCTACCAGTACTGATTGGTCCAATTCGCAGTCCAGGACCAAGATAGTGGAGATAAACAAAACAGTCCTTGCTGCAAAGAAGGCAGGTTAGACAAACTACATTATCATAATCACTCTAAATGATTTTAAGCAAATAGTTACATCTTTCAACAGAACTCCCTCTCAGATTACTTATGACTGCAATCCAGGTAGCTCTTAAAGAGACAGTACACAGAGGCTATACAGGCATTCTCTGGAAATCACATTTAAACTGCTAAAATGCAGGACACCAGCCTGACAGTGAGCATTTAGGTAAGCTCGAGGAAGACTTTTCGGGATGCCTCATTTGTAGGGGGGTTACAGATGCATTCTAGTACTTTCTCCTGTTGTAACAAATGACCTTTGCTGTACTTACTGTATACAATGTACTACTAACCATTCTCTAACCATGAGGGGGAGATAAGCCATGTTTACACAGTGGCATTTGCACCACAGCAACCCGAGCACTCGCTGAGATGCAAATGCTGATGTGCGGACACTTACCGAATGTGATAAACCACTCCCTGCACTGCATGGCAATCACAGAAAATCTGGGGACGCATTCAAGAACAAGCAGTTTAAGTGGCCGTGTGGACAGGCTGCACCACAAACTCCCACATGCAGGCACTTCCATCAGCTGACCATCCCAACTCCCAGCCCCTCTCCAGCGCATCTTACATCAGCGCTGGGTGGGGTCTGTGTAGACACTTTAGCCAAGTGTCTTTTGGGTCGGGGCAGCTCTGCAGTGCTCCAGAGAAGGAGCAAGGTCAGCCATGTAAACATAACTGTACCCTTTGAGCATGTTACTGTCACAGAATCAGATGGAATGGCCTCCAAAATGAGAAATACAGAATACTGGATGGGCAATCATGCACAAGTAGCGTGTCCTGCAATAGAGTGGTTCTGATGACATCATTGACCTCAGAAGCACAGCTGAAGAGGCCTGATGTAAACAGAACCCCGAGAGGCAGTTCAGAATGGTTGGGCATGTGTTGCCCATCCAGTATTTTTTATGTAGTGTATAGTTAAACAAAACTCCGCTCCTCCGAAAGAGCCACCTTACACTCCCTTATCTAAATGCCACACCATCCCACTGTTTCATGTCACTCCACTTTTCTGAATGGCCTTGCCCTCCCACTACAACTTCCTTTATGTAAATCAGAGAAGTTTAAAGACCTACAGCAATTTATGTATCTTTTTTGTTTTGTTTAAACAAGATTGCCACTTATTTTGGAAAAAAAAACTATGGCCATCTCTCTGCTGTAGTTTTGATTTTCTTTTGATGTGCAGGTGGAAGCTTTCTCAGATTCGAAGCAGTTTGTGGGCTTTTTAAATCAGCTGGAATATTGTTGTACCATAGAAGAGTACGGTGATATTCCCTGACCTTTGAACTGTGGTTCAACAACGTTTTAACTGGTATAGAAACCAGTCTGGACAAGCACTCACTAGACACTGTGTAACAAATTTATTTTACGCTCTGTAGGTACGTAATACCACATTAACCATGAGGCTGAAGGTAGAGTGGTTTATAATGGTATCACCCACCAAGTGAGTTTAATAAACACACTTTCTCTGTTGCCCATATGCTATTTTTTTTAAGTTAACAGAACCAAAGTCAGTGGGTAGTAGTGGAGTCAATCAAAAACAAAAGCACACTTGACTGCAGAAGTTGTGTCTCACCCTCGATGCTGTCTGCAAGAATGAGGCAATAATGCAGTGTGTGTAATGGAGAATTGTAGGTACTGGTCTCAGGTTGTAATCCACCCTAACCAATAATTATAAGACAATTTGATTTGATAAGATTGTGCCTTGACCCCTCCATGCACACTCGAGTGGAAATAGTGGTTATTTGCTGGCTAACCTTATCCACATCCAGCATATATCAGATCCAGATCAAATTTTAAGATATAGGTTGTCCATATCTGGATTTATTTATCCTTATAAAATGGGTAAAGGAAACCAAGTCCTGTTTGTGGTCTGTTGTGATCATATGACCATGCATTACTCCAGCATAACAGCACAGGTCAGAAATAGTTAACCTTCTTAACCTCATTATTCAATTTTTAAACCTCGTTATTCAGTTGTAAAAATAAGAGTCAGTGAAACCATTTTCAAATTGTAATTCGGCACTCCGGGACGGGGGGTTATTGTGGGATAATAGCGCTTCTTGGGTGCATGTGTCACTCATGTTGCCCTGTGCCTTACATCCCAAGGCGTGCTGTTTTCACACAATAATGAATACCCAGTTATGCCTTACTGCTTAATTATCTGGGGTTCACTGTGCATCCCGGGATACTCTGATACCCTGTATCATGGCAATGTTTGGCACAGATTGTTTAATCCAGAGTGGATAACGAGCTATTCTGGTAATTAGCCTGATAAATAATCTGGGGTATCCAGGGCTATCTAGTCAAATGTATTCATTATTCAGGTCACTGTAACAAGGTGGGAGTATCTCCTCCAAAAATAAGAATTCAGGTTACCCCGGTGTAGAGCTCCCATAATCTGTATTACCCATTTTGGGGTTGATGTTTTTTCTAGTAACCAGCAGGACAACTTGACTCAGAATTGCAGTAGCCCACAGGTTGTTGCACTAGTCCACAATTATAATGGAGAATTTTGCTCACTTATATATAAAAATGTATGTCAAGAAATATTCCATGGTTACTTCACATTTATCCTGCTTCTACTTTTCTCCCACCACACCCAGCCACTATGCAAATAGATGTGCTGTGCAAGAAAACACAGTCTGAAAATTGCTCTGTACTGTGGTTGCCTCCATACCTCTTTCCCTGCCCTCTCCATTATCTAGACTATCCAACAGAAGCAGCTACTCAGTCATGCAACAGTAGCAACACACACACAATATCTGACAGATCATCGTGCACCTCGCCATAATATAATCCCCCCCACATGGCGATGAACAGAGACAGAGAAAGACACTGTAAGCCCCCATACTGCAACCAAACTGTGAGCTGCACTTCTGATAGTGGCAGCAGCCATGGAAGCAGTGGCAGAGCCAGGTTTGGGAGCATTTGGGAGCCGGGGGGCCATTCAAGTCAATCACGGGCTCCACAATGGGCACTAAACAGTGAATAAAGATGGTGGCGGGGCAATACTACTGACACTGGGGCAGCCAGGAGGGGCAGTCGCCCCCCAGCCCCCCCCCAGCTCCGCCACTGCATGGAAGATGTGCTAGTTAAGACAGCCAGGTAAAGGGTTACCTGTACTAGTTCAGGGCAATCAGTACCACTCCCTGGACAAGTTAAATAATGATAAAATTGATCCCTGCCCTGTCGAGACAAAAATTGTGAAATCTGGGAGTGTCCAGAAATGTCAATGTAAAATCTGAGCAACTTAAAAACACATGGGGCGAAATATACAGCATAAGGGACAATTGCTTAGTGGCATCTGGGGGCCAGAGGTGACCTCTGCAGTAACTGTGGGGTACACGACTTGTGGATGGCCTCAAGCAGAACTTAAGCCACTGGGTAAGGAAGGGAAAAACAGAAAGTAATAAAAGAAAATGCACTCCTTCTTAAAGGAAAACATATATTTATAAGAACACCCCTCCAACTGCACACACCCTGCTTGCTGACCCCCCCTTTGTTTGTAGCCAATAAAGAAATTTGTAAAAATACCTTATGCTGTTCACTAGAAGAAGAGACCTGTGCCGCCCCAAAAGCTTTTGCAGTATACCACTTTTGTTCAAAACATATGTTGGTCCAACAAAAGGTATCAGACTATTCAGCGACTCCTAAAAATACCTTACAATCCTCCCTGCATGCAGCCATGTTCTTTTCTGATTGGCTTGATGCCAGTGTGCCCTGCTGACTTGGTCACTGGTCAGCAGCACACATTAGCATAGAGTGGGCATGGGAAGCATGCAGCTGTCCGTGAGATGGCCATGGGCAACCTTTCCAATGGAAGTTATGGAGCAGAGTTTAAAAAATAAAAAAGAATTTTAGATGTTTAAAAACATTTATTTACTATACAAGCAAACTGAGAGTGAGCTTTCAGAGGGAGAGGGCTTGTGGATTTGTGATGTTTTCCTTCGGTCAGTTGTACTGTATGGGACATGGTTTTGTGGTTATTACTGAGATCTTTTTCCAAATCCGCTTTCTGTGAAGACCCACAAAATGACAGAAAAAAACAGATTTAAAAACATAATTTATCTTGCTTTCAGCAGGCCTTGTCCCTTCCTCCCTTTTATATCTCACTGTCTACCTCTCCTCTGTCCTTCTCCCTGTTTTGACACCTTCCTCTCCTGAGCACTTAAATGACACCATTGTGACTGCCCTGCCCACCCAGTCCCCTTTTTTATTTTAGGGCCTTGTCTTGTTTCACCACTTGTATTTCTGCCCTGAGCGCCCAAGTTAGGACCTCGTCTTGTTTCGCCACTTGTATTTCTGCCCTGAGCGCTCAAGTTAGGACTTTGTCTTGTTTCACCACTTGTATTTCTGTCCTGAGTGCCCAAGTTAGGACCTCGTCTTGTTTCACCACTTGTATTTCTGCCCTGAGTGCCCAAGTTAGGACCTCGTCTTGTTTTGCCACTTGTATTTCTGCCCTGAGCGCTAAAGTTAGGACCTCGTCTTGTTTCACCACTTGCATTTCTGCCCCAAGCGCCCAAGTTAGGATTTTGTCTTGTTTCACCACTTGCATTTCTGCCCCGAGCACCCAAATTAGGACCTCGTCTTGTTTCACCACTTGTATTTCTGCCCTGAGCACCTAAGTTAGGATCTCGTCTTGTTTCACCACTTGTATTTCTGCCCTGAGCACCCAAGTTAGGATCTCGTCTTGTTTCACCACTTGTATTTCTGCCCTGGCGCCAAGTTAGGACCTCGTCTTGTTTCACCACTTATATTTCTGCCCTGAGTGCCCAAGTTAGGACCTCGTCTTGTTTCACCACTTGCATTTCTGCCCTGAACGCCCAAGTTAGGACCTCGTCTTGTTTCACCACTTGTATTTCTGCCTTGAGCACCCAAGTTAGGACCTCGCCTTGTTTCACCACTTGTATTTCTGCCTTGAGCACCCAAGTTAGGACCTTGTCTTATTTCACCTACTTGCATTTCTGCCCTTAGCACCCAAGTTAGGACCTCGTCTTGTTTCACCACTTGTATTTCTGCCCTGTGCACCCAAGTTAGGACCTTGTCTTGTTTCACCACTTGTATTTCTGCCCTGAGAACCCAAGTTTAGGACCTTGTCTTATTTCACTACTTGCATTTCTGCCCTTAGCACCCAAGTTAGGACCTCGTCTTGTTTCACTACTTGCATTTCTTCCCTCAGCACCCAAGTTTGGACTTTGTCTTGTTTCACAACTTGTATTTCTGCCCTGAGCACCCAAGTTAAGACCTCATCTTGTTTCACCACTTGTATTTCTGCCCTGAGCACCCAAGTTAGGACTTTGTCTTGTTTCACCACTTGTATTTCTGCCTTGAGCACCCAAGTTTGGTCCTCGTCTTGTTTCACCACTTGTATTGCTGCCCTGAGCACTCAAGCATTTTTATCTCACTGTACCCAATTAGTTCACTGTATTCAGTTAATGTCTTTTTTAGCATGTTTCATACATTCTTACTGCTTGTTATGTTGCCCTCATGATAATTGTTTTACATTATCCTGATCTGATACTTTGCTATGTGTCTCTGTCCTACTATGTTGACACAGAACCTTTGTAAAAGAACCTCTGGTTCAAATGTATAATAATCCTAGTAAAGAATAAATAAATAAAAATAAATAGGTAATTAAGAAAGTCAGAAAACAAAACAGAACACAGCCCTGCTTTTCCTGGGGACTTCCAGTTTTTGTTTAATTTAAAAACAAAAAAGTTCATAACAGTCCTAACAGCTTGAGGGTGTGCAGTCACTTGACTGTTGGACTATCACCAGTTTAACTCATGTGACTGCAGCTGCAGAGGAAGTTTACAATAGATTTCCGAGAAAAAACTTGGTCTTAAATAGCATTCTGTGCGAAAAGCTGAGAAAGTGGGATTTCCTTATTACTGTGAAACGGAAATCCCATGGTTGTGTAAGTGCTGAATCCATTATCTAGAGGTGTGTGTGTGTGTGTGTGTGTGTGTGTCTGTGTGTGTCTGTTTTATAAAATGGTAGGAAAAATCCTGGCTTCTGATTGGCTGAAACATGCTGGCATCCATACATTTACTTTGGCATAGTGCCCATTGAAAAGAAAGCATGGGTGCCAGCCTGTCTCTTTACCAGATTTATTCTTATGCCCGCTCTGGAATTTTCATTTTTAAAACTGGTGAATAACTCAGTTGCTACCTACGAATTTTCACCATGCATAGAGACCCAAAATTCCTTCAGTACTTCAAAGAAGAACCTAACAATGAAGAAACGACTGACCGTGCTTCCAAAAAACAAAAAAAATTTGTCAATGCTGAATGTTTGTTTGCATGCTGCTGTATTGGGTCCAGCTTGTACACATTTTTACTATATATTTTCCTTAAGATAGACCTGATGAAATGTAATATGTCATTTGCAATGGGGTCCTGATCGTACACACTTTTATACTGCATTTACTCAGGATAATAGGGCACGGGGTCATAATGTTGCAAGAGATTACAGCGCAGCAATATGCCATGCTGCCAGTACAGCGTGGTATATTGCCAAAGTGATTGCTGTATATCTTGTGGGGGCTCTGCCCCTGCACTCCCATTATGGGAGTTGGGCCCCAACTAAATAACCAATTCGGGGCTTAACACTTACCATTAAACAACAGTACAAAAAATAAAAAAATGTCTTGTGCCTGGGACCGGGAATCGAAACCTGGTCCACAGATGCACTACCTCCCTTGTTGCTTGTGGCTCATCCTGACGATCCACAGTAGCTGCTCGCCGTCCCCTTGTCCTAGCAGAGGTCTTATCCTCTGCCTGGTAAGAGTGAGAGAGTGCATTATCGTGCATACACCCTTTTGTGGTTTTGCACGCTCTCACCCTTCCCTACCGCGCTGTTCCTGTTGTGTGGTTGTGATGTGTGCTGTAGAGCGTACAAGATAGTGAACCGGTAGGATATAGTGGAGGTGAGATACAATGTCATTTTTAGTGTGGTCCTGCTTTTATAATGTGTTTTTCCAAGACAGATCATCTTAGATGCATTATCTACTTTTGAATGGGGTTCTGCTATAGGGTCCTGCCTTTGAACAGTGCTGCAATAAATTTGCCCAGGATAACCCAGCTGAGATGCAGTGTGTCATTTTCAATGGGGTCCTGCTTTGACACATTTTTGCACTGCATTTACCCAGGATAGCACAGCTCAGATGCTATCTTGTTTTCACCGGAGTCCTACTTTTCTCAATTTTTACACTGTATTTGGTCAGGACAGCACATCCAAGATGAAATATTTCATTTTCGATGGTGCCCTGCCTTTACCCATTTTTATAAGGAATTTACCGGTATAGTAGAGCTGAAAGGCAAGTTACAGTTTCAGTCGGGTCCCACTTTTAGGATATATTTTTCCTAGTATAGAGCAACATAGATACACATTTCAGTGGAGGCTCTGCTGTATTGGGATCCTGCTTCTGCACATTTTTCTTATTTTGAGTGGTGTCCTGCTTTCACACATTTTTAGACTGCATTTACTCAGGATAGGATAGGCCAGCTGAGAGGTGATATCTAATTTTCAGTGTGCTCCCATATTTTGACCCAAATTTCCACCATTTTCTTTTTATGACTTTACGTTATAATCAAGACAGGTGGAATTTTTTAAACCCATCCAAAAAGTGATTTCACAGTGCAACTGTGAAAATATCTTTCAGAGAGGATTAGAAAATTGACACCTGTCATGTTCAGGAGGTGGAGTAACACAAGGGATTTGTTTAACACTGGGTGGCAAAATCTGTAAAAATAAAGTTATCAGTAAACATTAGCACAAGTCATCATTTCTTCATAATTTATTTTGTTCACATTTTGACCCCAAATTTTCAACATAGTCTTTTTTGACCCAATGTTATTATCAAGACGGTTGGATTTTTCTAAATTCCATCCAAAAGGTGGGTTTGTCATGTTTATCAGGTGGGGTAACAAAGGGCTGTGTGCACATTTGGGGCCAAAATCTGCAAAAATCACAAAAACAAATATGAGTAAAGATTGAAAAAAAAATCAATGTTTCCTTGTAACTTTGTTGTTTTTTTACATTTTGACCCCAAACTTTCAACACTGTCTTTTTATTACCCCACCTTACAATCACGGCAGGTAGAATTTTCTTAAATCCCATTTGAAAGGTGACTTCACAAAGCAAATGCATAAACATGTTTCAGAGAAGATTTGAAAAATTACACCTGTCATGTTCATGAGTTGGGGTAAGTTTTGTGATATTTTGACCCAAAATTTTCAATGTAGTCTTTTTATGACCCCCTCCTTCTGTACATGACTGGTATCATTTAAAGAGCTCCTCACACAGCTGAGACAACTTTGAAAAAATGTAATAGGCATAAATGTAGCTTATATTTTGTATTTTATTCTGTAATTCTCTCTCGTATTTCCCTATTAATAAGGGTGTGTGCATGAATACAGTATCTGCACCCTTTTAACTCTGGCTGCCTGCCTGTACCTGACATCATAATTCTGTTTATTACATCAAAATATGTTGCTGTGAAGACAATTATGATGTCATAAACAGGGGATTGTTATGTCATGTGTAGAGAAGCAGCCAGAGTAGATATAGTCTAGGGGACAGGAATCTTGTTTTCATGCAGCTGTTTTCAGTAATAAAGAAAACGGGGAACTCATTACTGCAAATATATGAAGTAATAAAGAAAATGGGATGGAGCTGAATATAATTCTTTTTTCAAAGTTTTCCCAATGCTGTCAGGGGCTCTTTAAAGAATATTGGTTGCAGCATCACTTTGTGCCACAAGTACAAAAGCACATTTTGGCCTGGATTTGAAAAATGACATCTGTTATGTTCTTGAGGTGGTGTAAATAAAATGGCTGTGCTGAAAATTTGAGGTCAAAATATTGAAAATTGCCAAAGTTATGAGTGAGTATTGAAAATTTTCAACATATCTTCATAACATCGTTTTTTTTAAATATTCTAACCCTAAATTTTCAACATAATCTTCTTGTGACCCCACCTCATGAACCTGATACAGGAAAATGTTCAAATCCCGTCCAGAAGGTGATTTCGAAGAGCGACTGTAAAATCACTTTTCAGTTCAGATTTAAAATATTTCACCTGCCTTGGTCATAAGGTGGGGTCCCAAAAAGACCATGTTGAAAATTTGGGGAACAGTATGACAGAATGACCATGCTATGAGTACAAAAGTTCAAAACACACTGAATTGCATTGATATGCTTACCTGATTTCCTCAGTTCCCAGTCTGGCATTGAAGAGTGAAGATGTGTCTGCAGTCCACAGAGGATTACAACACTGGACCCCCTTTAAGCAAGTAAGTGGTAGGGGTATGTGGGTAGTGGGTGCTGAGTAAGTGGGTCAGGTTGAGGGAGGGTAATGACAGCAGGAGGCAGCAGCAACAGACATCAGTGGACCGTTTTCTTTTTTATAGGGTGTAAAAGTAAATCAAAAATTATTAGAAGGGACTATTTTCTTTATATCAGGTACCAGCACTGGGGATTGGGTACCCTAGTGCTGGTTTTATATTTACAGGGGCATGAGAAGCAATGGGGAGTTGGAAGGGGTACTTGGCAGAAGGTGGGATCTATTGGAAAGGGCACAGTGTATGGGAATTGATGGGGAGGTGAGAGATATACTTGTCAGAGGGTGGGATCTATTTAAAATGTGTATGGGGTACAGGGCACGGGAAGCGACAGGGAGGTGGGAGGAATACTTGGTGGGGAAGCAAACTCTGCTCCACTCTATGTCTGTGCCATGGCCAAAGACACCAGACAGCAAGAACAAATACTGTCACCAGACACCACAGTTGTGAAAAATACATCAAACGCATTTAAACAAAATTACGTGACATACCAGCAGTCTGGTGGGTGAGTCTTCCTGACCGGTTCTGCATGATGTGTGACCTTGAGGGGAGAGTACTTTTGTTTAAATTAATTTTGATACATTTTTCACAGTTGTGGCATCTAGTGCTATTTTTTGTTCTTGCTGGCATGGATACTTGACAGAGGGTGGGATTGTCTTTAGGTTGGTGAGAAGGATGACTAGCAGACCAATCATGATGCCTGTCAGCTAGCTGCTGGGGAGCATCATGCAGATGAAAGGGTGGAGCCACTCTCTGTTGGAGTGGCTGTTTCCTTTCAACTATGTGAAGTTTCTGCCCAGCAAGCCAAGAACTGTGTCATGTTGGCTAACCATTGGTCTGTCACTGTTGAGCCCACTGCAGTCTGAGCTGCACTGGACCCAACAATGACACACTTCTGAAATGCCATTCTCGTAGCAAGATGTTAGCTTGTGTATGCACAGCAAGCAAACATAAAAAACTACTGAAACTTAGTGAAAGACATCAATTTTTATCTAAAGCGGAAGTAAACCAAATCAAAGTCAGTAAAGACGAAAACTGCAAAAAAAAATGTAGTTTGTAACTGTGTTTAGTAACTGGCTTCATGAAAAAAAGTCTAGTTTGACAAGAAACTGGCTACTGTCACTGACATCAGTCACACAAGGAAACAGTTTTACTTGGCCTCTGTAGTGCAAAGGAAGCCATGTACAGTATTGCTAGCTACACAGCTTTATGAGCAGGACTCAGCCGATATATGGAGAACACTCTAAACTTCAAATGCCTGCAACAATGTCTTTATTTTATATATTAATACATACAGTGGGGGTGTCTCTTACAGGATAAGAAGGTTATCTCATTCTGTTTTGGGTGAGAGGACAGCGAAGTGAAGCTGAACGGTTCTGTCAGCCCAAAATAGCACGAGATGACCTTCTTATCCCATAAGAAACACCCTTCACTATACATATAAATATGTTATAAAGCAGTGGAACTGTCTCCACTCCAAAACACTGCAGATCTTGCTCACAGTCTTCATGTTATTTGTACAGTTTTTGCTGGTCTCCCCTGTTGTTTCTTATGGTAGTAGTACATTCCATGAGCCAATGGTGGCTGCTTACATGCTGTATAATCATGCTGGCGGGGTCTGAATGCTGCAAAAGTGTTTTCATTTATTAAATATCAGCCATTACTCAATGTAACTTGTGGCCAAAACCGGTTGACAAATTCGCACCGGTGACTGGCTGGGTAAGTGGCTGTGTTAGCAACAGCAGTGCTCTCACCGCTCCTATGCATGCTGTCCAAGGCGGTCTGTGTTTATGCGTGATGGGTATGTATGGATGAGTCCCTCTCACATGACCACACCTGTTTGCATCCACCTCTGCACCCTTAGGTGAATTCATAGTAGCTCACCTACAAACTTCCAGGTGGCTCTCATCACCAGAACACGAGTCACCGACTCCCCACCTGGTTTTGTTACTTAGTGGGGGCAGTACATGCATTTTCATCTGGTTAGTGGATATGGAGAGTGACAGCTTGCCAGTTAGGAATTGGACGTTAAGAAAGACACACACTCATGCGCACGCATGCGCGCACACACACACACTCACTCACACACACACACACACTACTAGTTATTACTTTCTTATCACTTGTGTACCTCAGGAAGCGCTTGTTTCACATACTGCGCTGACAGTTTGTGGGGACGTTTTGTGGCTAAATTGAGTGATTTCTTTAAATCTGCATCCCTTCACAGCTTATTCTGCTGCGGCGATTCTGACAGGAATAGTGTTACAACCCCAGAGTCACCGTGGCAGAAATCAGCTGTACTGAGGAGCAAGAGGCAGCAACTGTACACTCAGTAAGAGGTACAGTAATGCTGGCCTCTGATTGGTGGAGGCAGTTCCACTACTTTATAATCACTGTCAAAATCACAGAACATTCTGTAAACATACAGTCTCTCAGTCCTTTTTCTTAGCCCCCCAAATTGTGGGGCTGTTTGCTTTCCTCCTAATTCTAATAAGGGTAAATAAATAATTAATTCATAATATTTTTTGAGTCCACTGCAGTTATTTTCATCAGAACCCAGGCAGTAAGAGTCTCCAGAGTGGGGTTTATGCTGAGTCAACTACTCTTCCGGGGCTGTAGGCCTTCTGCATGTGGGTAGGTGGTTATCTTAACATAATGCCCACCCTGTCATGTCTTATTTTTTTGCCTGTACAGCAGAGTTCTGTTAAGCACACAGGGCTCGATAATAAAAGGTGCAGGGCTGTTTTGCACAAGTATGATGAATATTATTCACATGCAAAATGGCCTTGCAGGGATGGAAGAAGATACTCAGAGCACCAGGCAATATGTAACAAACTAATGTTGGCTGTATGTGGAAGAGACAATGGGGGTGGGTTAGAAAATGTTTGCACCTGGCAATGCTAGACCCTAGAAATGAATGGCCAAATTTTTAAAGTCAGCTTTGGGCATGTACAAGCAAGTAAAGGGCTGGTACTAGCCATGATCTGCAGTATTGCATGGATCAGGACTAGTAAAAGTCCTTTATGGGCTTATTGGCTCTCATGAATTAGAGTTTGAAAATCCAACCATTTTTTTTCTATCAGCCAGTGTGGGGTTGGAGATTGTGACAGGGAGCACCTGCCATTCTTGAGAACCAACCTTTTCTTAAATCTGTTGCAACAGTTCTTCTATTTCTTATCTGTCCTTTACAATTTCTAGTCCATAAGGCTGGCCACCTGTGGGTACCCCCTTCCCTTTCTTGACTATGCTATAGTGTCCTCTTTATTTTTCCTTTTCCCTCTTAGGCCCTCATATAGGGAGGTTATTGTGGTGACCTCCAAACGTATGTAAAACAGGTTGTGTTTATCATCGCTAAATTTAGTATATAATAGCACTATGTCATAAAATACTTAAATGTATATACCTTATGTTTATGAAACCTGTAAAGGTTGAAAATACCATGGCACTAGGTGTTTTTGATAATGATAAAAAGTACTAAGTGACTATTATAGAAATTAAGTTAGTTGTGCTATTTCAAATGCATGTAAGTTGCTCTAAACTGAACAACTCTGAAATGTCATGGTGATTTGCATATATCCCATGACGCTTTGCATTATGAAAGCATGTATGATGTTGTATTTCTTTGAAACTTGAATTGTTCCCCATGCCCTTTGGGGTAACCCTTTTTTTTTAGTGATTCTGTATTAAGGTTCTTTGTCTATAGCTTGCTTTTTTTCTTTTTTTCTTTTTCAGCCCCTAGTACCCACACAAACAAGGCCCACATAGGGATGAAGGATTTTCACTAAAATCGTTTAGATCAGAGATCCGTGTCAGTAGGTGCTGGCTAAGTGCAGAGAAAGGACATTCATAGTCTGTTGCTACAAACTGATGTATTGAAGAAGGAATATGCCACTGCTGAAGTTTATTTGCTATATTTTGAATAAACATCACAGAGAGATTGTGCGTTGAAACTGAAGTTCACTGTCTGGTCCATCTGTTACCCCCAACTCCTCCACAGAGTTCAATAATTCCTCCTTTACTGTGTAGAACTATTGTATGGGCAGACAAGTAGAAAGAGGGTTCATTAATACCTCAAGGCTTTGATGACATCACAAACCATGAGAACAGAGCTTGAGTGATTTGGTCATTAAAACCAAGGACTGTATGGTAACAGAAAAACTTATTCCACATTTGTTCCATCCACATATCTTTTTCTTTCAATTCCTTGACACCTCACTAAAAGAATATTACCTGCAGTGGAGTTTTTCTATTACTGTGTGTGCAAACCTCAGGAGTGCTGCTGTAATGGGCATGGGTATGATTTTATACCTGTGTATTATGGCAGAACTGTCACTTCAAAAACCAAGTTGATGGAAGGAAACACCAGATATAACACAATACAGTTTTATTTTATGTTACATTGTTCATACTATGCAGTGTCCTACCACGCTTTACAAAGGCCTTAAAGTATGTAGATTCAAATAAACCAATACTCCTCTCCTGTTTTCATCCAGATTATTGCTCTTTATTCTATTGATATTAACTGGTTGGTGCCCATTATCACTTGCTGGCAGAACCTCACAAACTCTGTTATACGCATGTGTGAATAACTGGTCTTATATAATGGAGTTTGGTTAATCACCTTTTGTAAAAGTTCTAAAAATGCCTCTGATGCCAGGTGAACAGATGTTATGCACTCTGTCCTTGTGCTGCCAGGTCACTCACACTGCCTCAGAAAAACCATCAGCATGAATGGCAAAAATCTCTTTGAAGTAAAAAATGGAAAATAGGGCACAGTTTTCTCAACAAAATTTCAGCACAAAACCTTAAAAAATGGCAAATGTATCACTGTTTTACTAAGCTAGTGACTTGGAACGTAAGAATTATCTCCTTCCCTTATTCTCCACATCTGGTGCATCCCTGAATGAGAAACACTGTTCATTGAAAAAAAAACCTGAAAAGAGCCTGATGCCTTTACTGAATAAAAGCAGATTTCCTTCAAAAATGTGTTACTTCCACTTATCAAATGCAGTTGCAAAACTACTGTTAGCTAACTGCTGAATAACTATGTAACCACTTTGACTGTTAATTTTGTAATGTCCTGTAATCTGTGTTTTTAAGTACTGTCCCTGTACCTTTTATGTATGACGTGGAACCTTTGTAAATGAGTCGCTGACTCAAAGGTCTTTCTGAATACTACAATAAATAAATAAAGTTGTTTATTGTTCTCACTTTAATTGTCATTGCCTATAAATCATTCTGCTGGAGGTGGGGGGGGTTAGGGACATAGACATTTTTAAAATGTTAAAAAATAATCAAAGCAAATCAGTTAAACAGTTTAAATGTCATATTTTCTACGGTAAAGTTTATCCACAGTTCCAAATTATGGTTACAGTTCATTCTTTCACACAACAGAAACAAGTTCCATAAAAAAAAGGAACCAGTTATTATAAAAAATTGTAACACGGCATTATGAAGAGCCGTGCCAGAGCGCCACGCGATAGGCGGGACGGCCTCACGTGATGCAGGAGCAACACGGCATTGTGAGACGATAATGCTGTGTTGCTGTTGTGGGAAGCGCGTTCACTAGCCCAACACGGCATTATCTCTCATAATGCCATGTTGCTGTTGCGCGTTCACGAGCCCAACACAGCATTATCGTCTCATAATGCCGTGTTCCTCTCCTACCAGCTGACTGCCTTCCACTAGGGACGAAGCATGACGGCAGGACCTCGAGGCAGAAACAGAGACACAGGACTAGAAGAGGCCATCGGAAGAGGTACATTTTCAACTGTGATGGCTACTTGCATCGCACTTGTCCCAGTTATAAGTGATTAATATCGCTTAGTGTAGCTGGTTTCACCGGTGATTACTGCCCGCTGTTGAAACCGGCTCGCCTGCAACAACGCTTCTCCCGGCATTAATCCATCGTAGAGCCCTCCTCTGTCGGGTGATTAATGCTTATAAAACATGGGGAAGTGTTTAAACTTGGATATTATGCACACCCTCAGTGTGCAGTGCTCTGATAAACCCCTCGGGCTTCGCAGAGCATCACACACCTCAAGTGTGCATAAAATCCTTGTAATAACTGTGTTTTCTCCCATGGAGAAACATGGTTATAATTCACCATTATAACCCACGGGTTATAACAATGAACACTTGCCCGATTTCTCTTGCTGAGCACATATGCACACTGCTTCCATGTGCTGTTGGTGTAAATGCCCCCTCACAGCCTTCCTTAATAGTGTGTACGGGACAAACGACAAACGGAACAAGTTTCCACTCCTGCTCCTACTTTAACCACACTGGTTGATCTTTCTGTCACCACGCCTTTCTGACTGTGCCCACTGACGTTCAAGGAGCAGCCTTCAATGATCCCGCAGCTGCTGCCATGGACTCTCTGACTCTCGTACTGATCCCAGGTCCTCACATCAGTCCAAGGCTAATTTTTTTTTTTAGGGAGGCTAAGCTCTCAACTACAGTGTGGGTTGTCTTTTTTTTTGTTATCTCCTGGCAAACAGTAAGTCAGGAGAACTTGTAGGGCATGAAACCCCATTCCCATCTACTGGCCAAACTATCACTCGAATTTAACAATGGATGCAGCCAAGAAAAGCAGAGAAAACACTCCCCAGCAATTACATAAAACAATGTATGTGGGTGAGTGTATAAATGAGAATTTAATGCCCGCCCTTGGTGTGGGATGCTTTAATAAACTCCTTGGGCTTTGCCCTCAGGGTTTATGTAGCATCCCACACTTCAGGTGGGCATTAAATTTTCATTATACACTGACCCCATACATTATTATATATGTTATACATACTTCCCCGTGCATTATTCTACATTTGTTGCCAGTTTTTATGCACAGCAGGGCATTCTCTGCACTTTATTTCTGTACATTTCCGTACATGCAAATTTTGTTCATTATTTGTTCCAATGTTTGTATCATATTATTGATCAGATGTTTTGTTAATTTCCATTGTCTGCTGCTTGTTCCACCTTGCCCACCCTTGGTGGCACCTGTAAATGAGCCTTGGCGCAGTGTGCCTCTTCTGGTTACCAATTTCCAAAAACACGTGGCTCAGTGTGCCTCACCTGGTTACCAGTTTTCAAATAACTGTGGCTCAGTGTGCGCCTCTCCTGGTTACCAATTTTCACATAAAATAAAATAAATAAATGAGGAGGCTAGCTACAGTGGTCTGTTGTTCAGTGGAGTAGAGTACTACTTGCACCATTAGGCCATTAAATACTAAGTTGTTATTTTATTTAATTTCACTGGTAATCCACTAACTTGCCCACCAACTTTTTACGGTATCAAAAACTGCTTCCCTGGGGTGGACTTAGGACACTTAAGTAACATCTATAAGCTTAACAAGCCATTATAAAATTGGTACAGATCATGCTGCAACATGATTGGTCCACTGCCGTGTATGGTGAGACCACTACCAACAGCAAAACACAAGTACTGCCCACCTGGGCACAGTGCAAGTGAAATCAGTGTGCTAGCAACCCTTTAGGATGTTCAAGTTTTAAGCAGTAACTGTGTTTTTCTGCAAGCAGCTAGTACACTGACAAGAAGCCCACCAGCTCTCTCTAGTGTCTACCAGTGGTACAGCAATGGTTTCACATAAAAAAGTAGCGTTCTAACATACAATTTAGTTTATTTTTGTTTACCTAATTACCCACTTTTTTAACTACAACAAGATGTTCCAGGGTATTGACAGTTGTGCCTCAGTTTCACTTCTGGGGGTGGAAGGCATTCTGCTGTTTACTATGTCCCTGAGGCTTACGGATGTAGCACATCTACCAACACCCTATTGTGTCTTATTCGATACATAATGTGGTAACTTCACATTTTCTATTTGGAGAGGGTCAATATCCTGAAATGATATTGTCAATAAAGCATTAAAGACTATCTAAGATAATACTAGCATTAATTTCTAAATGTCGAAGAACCTCAGCACAAAAGCTCTGAGACCTGGGTTACCCAGAAAGGGTATTGGCAATAAGCCCAGGTTTCAAACAAGTGTAAAATTACGCATATCTCCATAACGCAAAGCACCATGGAAAGTAGATGCAACTCACCTCCAGTTTCAAGCCTTTGCAGCGTGTGTGAGAGGCCATTAAGCACCACACATTCTTGCTTAAAGTGGAACCAGTCTAAGTCTTTCATGGTGATTTGCATATACCTCCCATGACACTTTGAATTATGTGGATATGTCACTAATGTCATTAATGCAGGGAAGGAGCAAAAAAGGCTAACACCCATCAGTAGCTCATCAGCTTCCACTATAGTAGTTCATATTACCACCTTCAGCTATGTATCTGTCTAGATTTTTCTTTAAAATATCTTTAGTTTTAGTTATTATTAGATGCTCAGGCAGTTGTTCCAGAGGTTTGCTACCCTCTGCAGATAAAAATACTTCATTTTATTAGTTCTAAAGTGATTTGTTTTTACCTTTAAGGGGTGTCCCCTTGTTACTGAATTGATGTCCTTAAATTCAATGTTTAATTCATTTATCAAATATGGGTTGTTCATGATATCGTAGTAAAAAAGAACATCATCCCTTTTCTGGTCTCCAAGCTATGCAAATTTAGTTGTTTCAGTCTAGCCACATAAGGTGTATACTTCAGGTTCCTGATAGTCTTGCTTATTCTGTGTTGTACTCTTTCTATTCTATTTACTTCTTTCCTTTTATAAGGACCCCAGAGCTGACTGCAGTAATCTAGCTGCGGACTGATGTAGGTCCTGCACAGTGGCATAAGTACCTCAACTGTACGGCTTTTGACGTTTCTTTTTATCACCCCAATAGTTCTATTCACCTTAGCCACTACATCTGCACGTTGTTCCTTAAAGTGAAAATTGGAGTGAACAATTATGTCCAAGTCTCTGTCAATAGTATTAGATCTCAATGTATTGTTATGTAGGATAAATCTTTATAAGGAGTTTTGTCTCCCTATGTGTAAAACACAACATTTTTCGGTGTTAAGGGACACTCCCCATCTATATGCCCAATCTGTGGCATAACATCCAAATCACTCTGTATTTAAGTAATTTGTTCTATAGTTCTACTGAGACTACCAGTTTAGCATCATCCACGTATTTGTAATTGTACATTTCTTAATTTCTAAATGGTTTGATTGTCTTCTGTTTTTATTCTTAGTGCACACTTGATACTGAACCTTGCACTGCACCCAAGAGAGTTAGCAAATGGGTGGTGGGATTTCCTGGCCTCTGACTCGCTGTGCACCTTGCCAGGACGTATATTTATGTGCCGATAGAGACTGGGAAATAACAAGTCCCAGTGCCAGCCAACTGCTTACCTAATAAAATCAAGCAGCAGCTGGCATTTTTCAAAACTAAAAGCCACCATTTTTTTCTCACTTAGTGAGTGAGAGCCCCCCCCCCCCACATTCAGTCTTGACACCAAGTCAGTAACGCCTTAAAACCACTCTTTCCCACAACTGCAGCTGTATACAAATAAAAGTAAATAAAAACTACTTATTATTTTGTATTTTACAAATCCTGGACCAAACTCTGGCTGTGCTATCACTCCTGAACTCCTACCACCCACCCGCTCTCACAAGTGCCACAAGCTAGTAGTGTGACTCCACCTGTGGGATCAGATTTCAGAAAAGTCCTACTTCTGTCACCCTTAATGGCACTGAAAAGCCGCATACTTCCAAAACAACAGAACCAAAGGTGCAAAATCAGATCCTTTTGAAAATAGCAACAAGAAAGTAACCTTGCAGCTCTGTCACCTGTTTCTTTCATTTTCATAGTTTCTTTTGGCTATCATACCACACTTCCTGGTTTGTTCTGCCTGACCATGAGTGCACTTTGTCCAAGTTGGACGATCTTTTGGTCCCGAACAGCAGTAACTCACACTCCTCATGCCTACCAATTTACAGGAAAAAATGGCATTATTTAAAGGGAAACTAACAAAAAACTGGGTCTCATAGTAATATTCAAACAGCACTGCTAAGTACTGTTAGCAACAGTGCCCACTAGTGGCACTGTACTAGCAAAAGGACTATTTCAAACAAAACTTTTTTCTTTAATGATTTTAAACATCTTTTCTTATTTTTTAAACATTACATTAAATTGTTTAACAAATCCCATTTTCTAAGTGCAATAATGCCCTCCAGGGTGGGCGGTATGGGCTATACCAGAACTTCCAGGAGCTGTATGGCCCTCCGCCTGCAGTTTCAGGTCTCATTGCACCCCTAGGGATGTCCAGTACAGCCTAATACTGCCCTCCCTGTTAGGTATTATTGCTAGCATATTGTTAAGTTTATCTGCTTTGCCTTGCCTAGAATTAGTCCGTGGCTCCGACCCTGATACTGCTACTTGCTTGGGCCACTACCTCAGTGCAAAGTGAGCACATTGTGGAGCTGCTTCATTCTCATAAATGTAGCAGCCCATGCCAGTAGTGGGATCCATGTCAGAAGCCACGGACTGATTCTAACCGATGATGTCACTGGCTGGAGAATTTATAATGGTGCTCCATAATGAGTGGGTTTTGGATGAGGGAGGCAGAAAACAAAAACAAGAGAAAGATATACAGAAAGAAAGCAGGGCAGACAAATGTGAACTGGGAACGTTGCAGTGTTTCTGTGCCCCTTTGAGGTCTTATTCATGAGAAAAATGTGAGGCTGACAGAACCCCATTCTGTGACTAGGGATTCTGTTTTTCAGATCATTGGTTATTTCATATTGAGTTAAAACTACAGACCACTTTAAATGCTTTATAGTGTATGGTAGAATGCTGTTCTGCATGCAAATCCATGCTTAGAACAGTTGTTGTGCCGCCCTGAGTGTGTCATGATGTTGTGCTGCTCTGAGTATGTCACTAGAGCAGTACAAGAACATCGAATGTCATCGCACACACGTGATGAAGCAGCCGTGGCGGTGAGAGATGACATGGAAGTGACTGGCGCCGGAGAGAACGCGCCACAGTAAGGCAGTTTAAAGTTATTTGGGGGACCTTTTTTGGACATTGTGGGTCAATAGTGATAGACCATTCACTATAAAAGATTGTGTGTGAATCAGAGCAACCATACACAGACAAGGCTGTTTTTTGATCGAGTGGTTTCCGTAGTAAAGAGACCTCTCGAGCTGTGCTCTTGAGGTCTCTTGTCACCACGGAAGCCATTCAATCCAAAAACATCCTTGTTGTGTATGAGTGCTCATACACAATCCTCTATGTTGTATTGCAGCTGGAAATTGAAATTCCTTTGCACTAAAGTGATACATAGGCACATACATAGAATTTACAGACAGGAGGGAGCAAAAGCCATCAAGCTAGTCTGTCATTTGCTCAGCGGAGTGCCCCATCGAAGCCTCCCTTAGATATCTGTCTAAACTGTTCTTGAATATATTCTTCTTCTGGCTGGTGACACTGAGCTAAACCCTGGCCCACCCAGCCCCACCTCTTTGCCAGTCCTTCCCAAGAGATTGAGGTATTTTCACATAAATGCTTGTTGTCCCCTTCTTAAACTGGATGATTAAAGTCTGGATTACTCAGCACTCCCGGGACATTCTATGTTTCTCTGAAACATTGTTGTCTTCATGTATCCCAGACAAACAGCTTGCCCTCCCTGACTTCAATCTCCTCTGTCAAGACCGAGGAAAAAGAGGAGGAGGGGTTGCCATATATTCCCGAAACCGTCTCACATGCACTATCACCCATCGTGAAGCAATCCCTCATTCACACAAACTGCTTTTAGCTAAGCTCTCCTTTCCTTCCTCCAACCCATTTTACGTTGGAATTTTGTATGTCTCCCCAAAACTCCCTCCCCCTCCCTAGTCACCTGTATCACCTCCATCACCACCCATGCCTCTGCAGGCGAATTAATCCTACGTGGCGACTTTAACTTTGATTGGCATTCTCCCACATCTCAAAACTCGTGCCTCAAAATAGAATCATTAAATCTGTCACAGCTGATCAATGAGCTTACCCCGTCACAGCCCTCGTTCCCAGTCTAACTCTAAAGACCCCCCCCCAGCTCGCCAAAAGCTGCTACCTCAAAAAGGGGCATGTGGGCAATTTTAAGAGGTATCTGAAGAGTGCAGACTGGTCCCCCATAGATGGCTGCAGCAATGCTAATAAAGCCCTTGACTATCTCGTATCTACCTTCAACAAGGCTTGTGACATATTTGCCCCTGTCAGAACTGTCAAAATAAAAGGAGCCATTAACTCCTGGCTCACAGGCCCACTCATTGCTCAGCTGAAACAAATTGACAACCTCTGGCATATTGCCAGAGAGACAGGCAGGCAAACTGACATTACTGCTCACAAAGAGGCTAGGAATAAGTGCATTAGGCAAGAAAGAAATGCTAAAGCTACCTACTATAAAGAACAACTTGAGAGAAACTGGTGTAATGGCAGGGAATTCTAGAAAAGCATTAAGTCCCTCACCGGCAAAGAATCCAGAGCTCCATCAGATCTCATGCTAACCACTTCTGTCCCATTACAGCAACCTATTGACCTGGCTAATGCCTTTAACAATGCCTTTACAGACCTCAGCTCTGTCCTCCTCCCTAAATTTCTCCATACCCTGCCAGCAACGGATTTCATCGACCCTAACCCTCCACTCACCCTTAAACCAGGCCAACCACCGTTCTACTTTAGGCAAATTACTAGGGGCCCAGACCATTAAAAATGTCAAGTAAATCCTAAACAAAACCAGGGTTGGGAGTGACTCACTAGACATGAAGTTGCTAGCTCTAGCATTGGAAGAACTTGCCTCTCCACTAACCAAACTTTTCAACATCTCCTTGCGCACTGGAATCTTCCCAGATAGGTGGAAGACCACCTTGGTCACCCCGGTGTTTAAAAATGGGGACAGAACTAATCTGGAGAAACTATCGCCCAATCTCAATACTACCACCTCTCTCTAAAGCACTAGAAAGGGTTGTTTCTGATCAGCTTACTGAATACCTAAAAAAGTGCAATCTGCTTTGCTCGTAGCAGCATGGGTTTCGTATCAGACACAGCGCCATTACAGCATTAATTGACTATACCTCTCACATATACGTAGCCCTTGGCTCAGGAAAAATGGTGGGGTCTATATTTATAGACCTCACCAAAGCCTTTGACACTGTTAACCACCTAATCCTGCTCAGACACTTGAGGACCTTGGGACTGAAAGTAGCTACCATCTACTGGCTTAACAGCTACCTTTCACACAGATGCAGTGTGTGAGGATAAGGGGTGTAACCTCCGAACTCAAAACAGTAACCCTCGGGGGTTCCCCAAGGCTCAATCTTAAGGCCACTTCTCTTCAACCTCTTCATTAACTCCCTTCCCAATGACTGTCCCGCTAAAATGCTGCTCTGTGCAGACGATGCAGTTTTCTCAGTGCCTGGCAGCCTCACATCAGAAATAGCAAAAAACCTACAGTATAGCTTTGCAATGCTTGAGAATTGGTTCACTCAGAACTGACTCCTTCTAAATTATAAAAAAAACAAAAATTATGCACCTAACTTTGCCGCACACCAAAAGGAATGCCGAACACCTGACTATCTATAGCAAAAAAAGGGGACGGCATTGAACAAGTCTCTACCTTTAAATATCTCTGAGTATACATTGACGACACCCTCTCCTTCATGCACCATACAGACCATGTTGTCAAATCTGCTAATATTAAGCTTGGAATCCTCTATAGGCACAGGCAAGCCATGACCCCTGAGGCTCTAAGCCTAGTCACTCGAAGCTGTATTCTGTCTATCATCGACTATGCCCTCGTCATCTACAGTGCTGCCACAGACTCAGCCCTAAATTGAGTAAAAATACTAATCAACAAGGCTTGCTGCTTGGTCCTGGGGGCTAAACACCATACCCATACTTGCGCCCTCTACTCCTCTACTGGTTGGCTACAGTTACACCTTAGGGCGAAGTATCAGGCTTGCCTAATTGGCAAAACAGCCCTCCTAGGACTCACTCCCTATCCTACCACTGCTCTGTTCCAGCGCACCACCTCCACAAAAGTCGCTAGGAGCTTGGCTAAGGGTGTGCTCCATGTCCCTTTCAAAAGAACCTGCCTGGCACAGCGTTCACTCTCCTACCATGGGCCCACCTGGTTTAATGAACTCCCTACTACCACCCTGGAGCTCACAAAAATTGGACCTTTTAAAAGAGAACTGCTAACCCTTCTGGCCCAAAATAACCAATGTGTTTGCAATTAATAACTGCCTGTGACTATCACCACCATAACTTATCACCCCTCTGTTTACCTCACCCTTCCTTCTTCCCCACTCCTTTCTCTCTCCACCCCCTCCCTGACAAAGCCCCACGGCAGCTGCCCCCTTACCACTGCTCTTCCCCTCACCCCACTTTCCTACCTCTGCGACAAAGCCCCCTCAGGCTACTCTCACCATGATCTGTGCTTAACATCTGTTTGATTCCTTTTCCTGTTTTTTACTGTGACCTGTTCAGAATGTCAAAATGCACTCCAACGTCATGTAACACTTTTGACACTGTAATGGCCTATTTGCTTGCTACCTGTACAGCCTGTAACTTATTGTGTACTCGGAATGTTCTGTAACCTGTCTATGTAAATCTTGTCTCTCGTCCACTTGACATGGAACCTTTGTAAAAGAGCCTTCCTGGCTCAAAGGTATTAATCTGCAACTGAAATAAATAAATAAATAAATAAATAAATAAATAAATAAACTCATTGCCTAACCCACCTTCACCAAATCAGCTCTGCAGGCATACTCCCCGAAGCGATCATTGCCCCACCTACTGTGTCAGGAAGATACGCCCTCCACCCAACCCCCCAAATATATTCAACATCGATCCCTCAAATCACTTGATTCTGTTAAACTACTGCATGACTTGGCCATGGCAAATTGGACACCAGTCCTCTCCTCTCCCTCTGTTGATGTGGCCCGCTCCCATTTCACATCTATCTTCTTAAAGATCTGGGATGCACCCCCCGCCAAAGTCAATTAGGGTTAAACAACACCACAATCTCTGGATTTCCTCTAACATCCTGTCCCTGTGCAAAACCTGTGACCTCGCGTGGCACTACTTTAAAACATCAAACAACCCTACTGACTTGCATAAATACTGAGCTCTCCGTAATGACTGCACAAAGAAGATTCATCAGCCAAAATCGGACTACTTCAGATCATGTTTGCACACATCTAACATCTCTCTGTCCTCCATCTGGAAGGACCTCTGATTGCTCCTGTTCCCTACCTTTGAACCCCCTCCACCAACCCTTTCTGTGGCAGGTTCCCTAGTATCTGACCCCTTCTCAGTCACTGATGCCCTAAATAATTTCTTCATGACCTGTGCTCTCCCCCAAGATTCTTCCCTTTCCTATCCTGCCTCCACCCCCCCCCCACCTCAACAAGTCCTCTGGTTATCTGCTGCCTATGATTTCCCCTTCTGAAGTACTTAGTGCCTTATTATCCTTAAACCTAACTAAATCCAGTGCCAGTGGCCTACATCCTAGACTCCTCAAAATCTCCGCTCCATCTATTTTGATTCATCTCATGTACCTCCTCAATCTATCTCTTTCCTCCTCCACTGTCCCCTTAGCCTGGAAGTCTGCTATGGTGCTCCCTCTACATAAAGGTGGGGATTCTACTGTTCCTAGGAATTACCGCACTATATCCCTCCTCCCCGCACTTGCAAAGATACAAGAATCCCTAGTCCTGTCGCATCTAAACGACTTCCTCTCTGCTTCATGCACTTTCTCACCGGTACAATCAGGATTCAGGAAACTTCACTCAATCACCACCTCCCTACTCCGATTCACTGACGCCATATACATTGAGATGGATCAAGGACAGTTAACATTGGCTATTTTTATTGATCTGGCCAAGGCCTTTGACTTAATGTCACATCCTTTGCTACTAAATAAACTTAATGACATCGGCCTTTTCCCTGCCGCCATCTCCTGGTTTGGTTCCTACCTATCTGGTCAGTCCCAGTCAGTAAAAATAAGTAACATCTTATCTCCCTCCCTCCCTACCCATGCAGGTGTCCCTCGGGATTGATCCTTGGTCCTGTTCTTTTTTCCTTGTTTATTAATGACTTCCCTTCTGGCTGTTCTCATGTTTAGATCCATATGTACGCAGACGACACTGTCTTCTTCCTGTCAGTTCCATCCATCCAAACCTCCCTTCAACAAGATTTCACTGCTGTAACCAACTGGTTCAAAGACAACTGCTTAAAACTGAACACCAAAAAAAGTGTAGTCATGATCTTTGGCTCCAAGGAGAAACTGGCTAGGCTCCCCTCCCTTCCTGTCTTTTCAACTTCATCCTGTACTCCGCTTGATGATGTCCTGACTTACAAATACCTCGGTGTATGGCTTGATCCCTCACTTGATTTCACTTCCCATATCTCTGCCGTTCACTCCAAACGATGCCCTAAACTGGGGCTATTTTACCGTCACAAGACTTATTTCTCCCTCCCCATCAGATGTGACCTGTTGATAAAATGGATACTCCCTACCTTCAACTATGCTGATGTTGTCTTCAGCGCAGCCCCTGTCTCCTCCCTCTCCAAACTTGGTGTCCTTTTCAAGGCTTTCTGTTGTTTCACCTCAAATCTCCCACACCTGACACACCACTGTGACCTCTACTCTGCCCTATCCCTCCAGTCCCTCTCACAAAGACGCTTATCCCACTGCTCCTCTCTTATCTCTAATTACCAGTTTGAGACTCTTCTGTCTTATCTCTTCTCTCTCCTTAATCCGGCCGCTCCCTCCCCCTACAGTTCCTATACAAATTACACCCTCTTCTTCGCCCTCCCAAGAGTGTGTACATTTATGGGGAAATGTGTCTTCTTTTACAGACTTCTTTCCCTTTGGACCAACCTCCCCTCCCATACCAATCTCACCCCCTCCTTTCCGTCACTAAAACGCCTTCTACCACCCCCCATATCCTGTGACTGCTCCATGCTCTAATTCTTCCTTTTTTTCACATCTCTACTCCTCTCTTCCTTACTGTCTTTCCACCCCTGCATAGTTTTGTGCACCCATATTTGTCCTTTGCTGTTCCTCTCAACTAAAACCTTCTACCTGAGCACCTTGTTATATTAATACTATAGTCATATTTTAATTATTTTCTATTGTTGTCACCTATTTCAAATGCATATATTTACTTGCAGTGTATATCGCCTTATTTTGTATCTGCATGCATCATCCCTTTGTTATATTTGTACCCTTTGTCTCTGGGTCTCACCTGGAAATGAGCTCTGCTCTGCATGCCTTTCCCAGTTACCAACATTTTAAATAAATAAATAAATATACTTGGATTGTCACTGGTTGCCACAGATTCTGGTAATGCCTCCCAGTACTGAATTACTCTCTGCATAAACCAATGCCCCTTTTTGGTGGTTTTCAAATGCCTGCTAGTAAGTTGACATGTATGCTTACATCCCAGTTTATTTGCTTACATCCAAAATACAGACAAGCCCTTAAATACTGATTTTTATTATTTTATAGACTGCAATTGTCTCCTCAACCTTATCATTTCCAGAGAAAGCAGGTCCCGATTTTCCAGCCTTTCCTCATAGTTCTTGTTTACCAAGCCGTGTATTAGGTTTGATGTTCTCCTTTGGACCTTTTCCAGTCTAACAATGTCACCTACTTTCTGTAGTGACCAAAACTGTCCACTTGGGTTACCACCTTTTAAGAAGCCCAAAATGGGACAGTTCATACTGAAACATTATTTTTTGTAGGACAATGTGTAACCCTGACCAATGCAACAGATTTCATTTCTCTAAATAATCTGAACTAAGACTAATTGTAGTTTTTTAGTTGTGCATATTGTTTCTATCACTGTAAGGTAATTTACATAAGGTATCACTGTGTTCTAAACTTCTGGAGGAAAGCTAGGAAATATTTTTTCTGCTATAAGATCAGGACATTTAGCATTTTTCATGTTTTTTTTTTGGCAGCATGCAGCCACCTGAACTGAGACTGACCTGACTAAATCAGGACAAGTGGTAACCCTATTGTCCACAGTATTCCACATGTGGTCTCACAAGAGCTCTGTATAGTGGCAATGTGACTTCTCTACTCCTGCTTGTTCTGTTTTTTCCTAATGCAACCCATGATTCTGTTACACTTGGTTATTATCGCATTGCAATGCTTGGTGAGTTTTACGTTATTTTCTATCGTAGTACCCAGGTCTGTTTCGCTTCCTGAGAATTTTAGAATTTGTTCACCTAATTTATAAACAATGTTAGTGCTTCTTTCCTCCAAAATGCATCACAATGCATTTCTCCTGATTAAACCTCATCTTATTTTTGGATCGTTCACTCATGAAGTTCATTTAGTTCCTCTTGCACTAAGCCCACCTGTTTACTATTTTCAACTGTATGACCTATTTTGGTAGCATCAGCAAACTTGCTGATCCACCCAACCTTTGTAAATGTTCATGCTGGATACATAGATGTTAAACTAGGCCCCAACACCAGTCCTTGGAGGACCCCAGAGGTCAACTCTGTCCTTTCTGAATCATGACCATTCACCCTGACCTTCTGAGGTCTATCCATCAGCCACTCTTTAATCCAGTTTATTTATTTGTATTTATTTTATTTTATTAAAATCTTGGATTACAAGTACCTTGAAGCCAGGGGCTCATTTACAAAGGGTCCACGTCAGTGAGAAAACAGAGTACAGCAAAACATACTTTAGGATTACAACAGATGATAACATAGAATATTTGGTACAGGACAAAACAGGGCTGCCATAAAGACTAATACAGATATAAGAGTAAAAACAACCAGTGGACTTTGTTGCAGAACAACGTATGTGGTAACGATTACAAATAATGTTGGGTATGATATACTGTATAACAAAATCAGTAACTATTCCAGTTAATCTTTGTGCCAAGTAGGCCTTGCCACAAGCCCTGGTAGGCCATACAGGTTGATGAGGGTATGAGGACAGGGGAGGGATAGGACAAGTGAGTTAGGCATGGGGATGGAAAGTCAGTGGTAGGTGTGGGTGAGCAGGGGGCAGACTAGAGAAGGAGATGGGTAAATCCTAGGTTGGGTGGTAAAGGGGAGTTGAGATGAGGCATCTGATGGTAAGGATGCAGTAAGCGCCTTGATACCTAAATATAGGGGAAAAGTGCATTTAAAGGGCAGTGCCAAAATGACAACCTGCTACCAAATTTAAGTTTGGCAGTCACAGTTACTAAGCTCAGTAAGGTACGTGCTCAGCTTCTGCTTAAAGGGGCAGATTTTAGATTCGGCAAGTGCGTCACAGCAGAGGGAGTTCAACCAGCTGGGTGCCCAGTACTCAAAGGATCTTTGCCCTTGTGAGGTACAACAGAAGGGTACCTTGAATGGCTGGTTGACAGCTCCTCTGGTGTGGCATGTGTTAGTTGAAATTCTCAGGAGGTTCTGGACTCCTGGGGGTTAGGCACCTATTTCTTTTTTGGCAATAAGGCAGGTCTGGTACTTTAATCTGCAATGGATGCTGCGCCAGCCAGATTGGGTATATAAATCCCACATGTGTGTGAGCCTATGTGCCCCTGTGATAAGCGTGCATGCCTTATTTAAGGCTACTGTAATTCTTTTAAGGGTGGCGTCAGTTGCCGCACCATGTACAACCAAGCCATAATCAATAATGGAGGTTACTGAGCAGTTAACTGTAAGTCTCAGAGCCACATCTGTCATGCAATGTTTGTGCTTATTGTACAAGCCTAATCTTGCATTGTCTGCTTTTGCCACCTGGTCTACTTGGTCTGCATAAGATAAGTTGCTGTTGAGTGTCACCCCTAAGTATTTGAAAGTGAGGACAAGGTCTAATGGAGCGTTTAAGTTGGTTTGGATAGTGAGTTGATATGTTCTATGCAGTTGAAACTGACATGGGTTTTGTCTTTTTATAGTTCCTGAACGGTTTGTGCTGCATGAACCAAGTTTCAACTACAGAGAAGTTCTTCTGCATTTGGTTTTCAAGTAATACTGGGTCAGAGTTACTTGTAAATAGTACCGCATCATCCACTTAAAGTAGAATATTGCCGTGGCAAACCTGGGGAAGGCGGTTTATGAAGAGGCTGAAGAGCAGTGGGCTTAATATAGATCCTTGGGGGAACCCCGTCCATAGAAACATAGAAGCATAGACTTTGGCGGCAGATAAGGACCACTTGGTCCACCCAGTCTGCTCATTTCCCTACCTACTGGATAAGCTGCAGATCCTAGTTAACCAAAAGCCTACTTCCTCCTACCCCCCACTAGAATTGCCTTATGTCTGTCTCATGCATTTTTGAATTCCCTCACTGTTTTTGACCCCACTACCTCCTCAGGAAGGCAGTTCCATGTATCCACCACCCTCTCTGAAAAAAATACTTCCTCTTGTTGCCCCTAAGCCACCCCCCCCCCACTATTTTCAAATTGTGCCCCCTTATTCTTGCACATCTCTTTTTCTGAAAGGTGCTACCTTCTTGGACTTTGTTGATTCCTTTGAAGTACTTGAAAGTTTCTATCATGTTTTCCCTCTCCCTCCTTTCCCTGAGGGTATACATATTAAGCTCCTTTAGTCCCTCTTTGTACGGCTTCTAGTGCAGACCCTGCACCATTTCAGTTGCCCTCCTTTGGACCGTCTCCATCCTATCTATGTCCTTGCGGAGATGGGGCCTCCAGAACTGCACATAGTACTTCAGATGGGGTCTCACCAACTGTTTGTACAGAGGGATAACAACTTCCTGTTTTCTACTGGTGATGCCTCTCCTTGTGCATCCCAATGCATCCCAGTATCCCCCAGCCCTCCTTACTGCCTTCTCACATTGCTTGCCTACCTTTAGGTCATCTGATATGACTTCTCCCAGGTCCCTTTCCTTTGTTGTTAGTACCCCCTCACCCCCAATTGTGTACTCTTCCCCTGGTTTTTTGTTTCCCAGGTGCATTACTTAGCACATCTTTGGGTTAAATCTAAGCTGCCATTCCTCCAACCTTGCCAGTACGATCTTACTGTTTGTTTTGTTCTTATTCAGGCATTTAGCTCTGTGTGGGGTATGGGATCGGATGCCTTGCTAAAGTATAAGTACACCACATCCACCAGTTTTCCTTCATCAAGTGCTTGACTGACGTTTTCAAAAAAGCTGATTAAATTAGTCTGATGCAATTGTCCTTTCCTAACCCCATGTTGGTTCATATCCCACAAACCTTGTTTACTCAGTTATTCTTCTATTAAAGAGCTGCTGATGCCTTACAGAAAACTTTGAAAAAACATAATAACTAGGTACAGTTAAGCTTGCATTCCCTATATATTCTCTAGATTTCTGCTCCCCATTATTTATTACTGAGGAAATTTGCATGAATGCATGATCCTTATCTCTTAAGAGTTTATCTACCCATTGGCTTACTTCCTACCTCAAGTCATAATCCTCTGTGACATCACACTCTGTTGCCATGGGAGTAACTGTGATGTCACAAGCAGCCCATTATGACCTCAGGCAGGGAGAAAGCAACAGGAACAGATAAACTCTTCAGCAGTAAAGCTCCTAATGGCCTCAGGAATAAAAAATGGTGAGGAGAAACACAGAACTAATGTGAAATACAAGCTAAACTGTGTCTAAATATTATGTTTTATTAAAGTTCTCCTTAAGGTGTCAGCTACTCTTTAGGTTTCTCGGGATGGACTCCATAATTTTCCCCACCACCACTGTCAGGCTAACCAGTCTGTAGGTTTCTTTTAGCACCCTGCAGCCCTTTTTATATACTGGGACCACAATCGACAGTCCTCCATTCCTCTGGTACGATTCCTGTCTCCTGTGATTTTATGAATATTGTGGTTATTGGATCAGCTAATTTCTGTGCCATTTCATTCAGTAATCTTGAGTGTAATCTGTCAGGTCCATGCGATTTGTTAGTATTCAGTGATAACAATGCTTCATGCACCTATTTTCCTGTAGTTTGTGATGTAATATCTATATCAGGCACTTCAGTTATTTTTAATTCTGAATCCTGGTATGCCGACCCAAAAAATTGTTTAGGAGGTAGGCAGTTTCCTTGTCATTAGTGATAGTAGTATTTTCTTCTTTTAAAGGTCCCACTGCCCTACATTCACCCTTTTTATTTATTTATTTATTTATTTGTACATCAGTTTACAACCTTTGAGCCAGCATATTCCTGACATATACACAAAACATTTTTGGGTTTGTACGTGCATGTCTTGATATTTTCCTCCTTTTCCATTTTTTGTTCTTTAATTATTAATTTGCACTCACTGGCTTTCTTAATGTATTGATCCTAGAGCTCTTTGCTCCCAGTGACCTAAGCCATCCTATAGAGCTTTCTTTTTAACTTAATTGTATCCAGGACCTTCCTATTTAACCAAGTAGGTTTGATTCCATTGTTGGTGCATTTATTAATTTCTGGGACCTAATTACTTTCTAAGTTTTTAATTTTGCCCACCAGGATAGCCCATGTTTTGTTTGCAGTTTTGCCTTGAAAATCCTATTTCCACTTCCACTTGTCATCGAGGCACAGGTCAGGAAGCATAGGGAAAACTCTTTTGGGCACACATAAACGGGCTAATAAAGGGGAGTGGGAGGACCGCTCACTGCCCCATAGAGGTCAATGGCAATTAACTAACGACAACCCTAGCATTGCCATGGCTCTCAACCGCCAGTTCACAAACCTGGACCTGCTCAAAGCGGACTTGCCACCCCTCCTCCCAGTCTTGAATGATCCCATCCCCAAAAGCCTGGACCGCCCAACCTTCCGCATCCGGCTTGTAAGAGCAAACGAAGTCCTCCCGTTACTAAAGTCCCTCCAAATGTCAGGAGCTATGGGACCCGATGGCATCCCCCCCCGCATACTAAGGGAAGGGGCGCCTGCACTCGCCAGGCCCTTCACCTGGCTCCTCAATTGATCCCTTATCACAGGTGCCATCCCGGAACAATGGAAACTGGCCCATGTAGTCCCCATCCACAAGGGTGGTTCAAGGGAGACTACCAACAATTACAGGCCCATCTCCCTGCTATCTAGCCTTGGTAAGATTCAAGAGAGACTAATTTACGGACAACTCCGGGACTACCTAGAGCTCCACCATTTACTTGCCGCCTCCCAGCACAGTTTCAGAACCAATCATGAGACTGACACCACGCTTATCAAGTTCTCCACTGATGTTCTCAGAGAACTGGACAAGGGCAGTCTTCATTGACCTTTCCAAGGCTTTTGACCTTGTAAACCACAACCTGCTCCTTACAAAACTGAGCCAGGTCAGGTTAGACAGCCACTCCCTATCGTGGTTCAACAGTTACCTCACAGGGAGGACACAGAGGGTAAAATGGAAAGACTCCCTGTCGGAGCCTCTCCCCATAACGGATGGGGTGCCCCAAGGATCTATCCTTGGCCCCCTTCTCTTCTTTCTTTTCACAAACGATCTCAGTAAACACTGTGGGGATAGCTCAGTGGTACAGTATGCAGATGACGCGGTCATATACTGCCCCTCCTCTAATCTGGGAGATCTCTGCTCCAGGCTACAGGAAAACCTGGGTTCCCTTGAGCAATGGCTTGTCACCAACAGAATGATCATTAACCCTAACAAGACTAAGGCCATGCTATTTGGCCCAAGAACCCTCGGCCGGGACAGAAGCCCACGTCTCAGGCTGATGACCAAATCAGGAAAAAGACTTGAGGTGGTTGAATTGATAAAATACCTTGGCCTCACCCTGGATCTGTGCTTCTCCCTCAAGGATCATGTCGACCAGGTAACCAAAAATATTCACGCCAAACTCGGGACCTTGTATAGGCTGAAAGACCAGTTGATACCCGCGGCCAGGGCCTCCATCGCCACAGGCGTCCTCCTCCTTACCCTCTCCTATGCGGCCCCGGTGATACAGGGAGCTGCCAAACAAGAGATGAACAGATTGCAAGTTCTCTGTCACAAGGTGGTTTGCTTCACCACCCTATCCGGCTCCCAGGCTCACCACTGTGACACTCTGTCCCAACTAAACTGGCCCTCCTGGGAGGCCCGGCTCCAATACCCCCTACTCTGCCACACTCAAACTACTCAGCCCATCCCCTCCTCCCAGCCTCACTGGACTCATTGCGCAAAAGAGAAACCCTAGGCTCCTCAGAACAATGGACAGAACCCTTCTCGCAGTGCCAAGGGTTAGAACCAAGGCGGTGGGTAAGTCATTCGCCATCACAGCGCCCACCCTATGGAACTCCCTGCCCCCTGGTGTTCAGGATGCTACCTCTACCCACACCTTCCGCACAAGGCTGAAGGCTCATATGATGATCACCTCCATATGCAACTGCTAAAGTGAGAGGCTCCTAAGTGGAAGCCCGCCCCTCTCTCTCATATGGAAATAGCGACTATCACTGCACCCCATCTATATAGCACTGCACCCCATCTGTAGAGCTTACCCAGGAAATGTTAACTGCTAAAAAGCTACTATGTCTTACCTCTTAAATGTAACTGCTGAAAAACTACTATGTATTATGTTCCTCGCTGTCTAGTATAATGTACCTGTGCTGTATGCTACCCCATGTATTATTCCATGTAATTCCCCGGGTCGCCCCGGAAAAGGGACCTTCAGGGCCCAGCAGGCTTACCTGGTTATCAAAATTTAATAAATAAATAAATAAAACCAGGAGCAGTTGTAGAATTCACCAACAAAACATTTATTTACAGTAGCAGTTGTACCTCAGAGATTGAAATCTCTGCCTGCAGGTCTCTCTGGAGATGTCATACCTTTTCAGGATTTCGCTTTTCACCAGGTCATAGTTTTCTGACTGTGAAGTGCTGTAGGCAAGTTGGGCTTTCCCTGTCAGGTAGGGTACCAGCCTGACTGTCCATTGCTGCTTTGGCCACTGACAGACTGTGGCAACTCTTTCAGAGGTTGTCAGGTATGCCTCAATATCATCTGAGGGACACAACTTAGTAAGTTTAATGGCTTTTAAGTTGCTTGCATTTTGTTGCTTATCTAGGTCTGTGCTAGATCCTCTGCTTTTAATAGCTTGCAAGGCATCCAGCCATTGCTGCTCCTTTCACTGCATCTCTTCTCTCATCTGCTGCTTCTGTCACTGCATCTCTTCTCTCCTCTGTGCTTCTAAACACTGAATCTCTTTTTCTCTCTTCGTCTCAGTCTCTTTTTGTTGTATAGCCCACCATTTAAAAAAGTCCATCAGGCTTTCAGGTTCTATCACTGCCTGTTCTTTTTCCATAACTTGTGCTGGCTGTACAATGTCAGACTGGACTTTTGTGTCTGTTACTTTGGCTGCCATTCTCCTGGTAACCACTCCTGGACTTGCTGCTGCAGAATCCATACCTTCCTCTGTGCCTCCCTGGTACTAGGTCCAGTACCCATGCACAAACTCCTGTTTTAGGGTATGCACAGCGTAAATCCCACTTAGGCTGACACCATCTGTCACCCAGGCACTGGTCAGGAAGCATTGGGAAAACCAGGAGCAGTTGTAGAATTCACCAAAAACATTTATTTACAGTAGCAGTAACAAATAAATATATAAACTTGTTCATAATAACTATGTACAGAGGCAAAATAAAATCTTCCTTCAGGCTCTGTGTTCCTTTTTCTTGTAATCTATCTTGCAATAGCACCTTAGCTCTTTTATAAGCCTTTTCAACTGTTATCCTTAGCAAACATCTTTTCCTTGTAGGTTTCAGGAGCTGCTAGAACACACTGTGCTTCTTGAGGCCCCTACAGCTTTTGCAAAATGCTCAGCATTTGCACTTAAGTAACCTGTAGAGTTTCCAATCATCTCAAATTATAAATATATGTATTTCAACAGTAATACTATATATTTTCCAAACAAAAGTGATCCCATTATCGGTTACAGTTTCATACAATGATTTGCACATATTTTTACATTAGTAGATATGCAAGGGAGGAAAAACAGACAGCGAGAGAAAACTGAGAGACAGTGAGAGGCAAAGAATTGTGAGACTGTTTGGGTTGATCAAGTCCAAGGTCTCACAGGATATATTTTGGTTGAGCTACCAGACAGAGAAGAGACAGAAAAAAAAAAAGATCCTTGCATTTAAACACTTTCTCCGTAACAAATGGGACAGGGTCCTATTCTACCCTGTCACACCACTTACTTAACTCTTACTTGTTTTGCTTGAATTTCACCCTTTGGCAGCATTTTATTTATTTATTTACTTAAATTTTGTTTATCAGGTGGACCCATTAAGACTAAGAAGTCCCTTAATCGGGAGTGACCCGGAGTTAATTACATACAGATGAATAAAGAGTACATAGGTTTACGTGGAGATGAATAAAGCAGATAAACAGAGATACCTGTTTGCAGAATTCATGTAGAGGCACAATGCAATATATCACATATGAAAAAGCAAAGTTGTGAGTTACATACATTTAAAATCACATGGTGGTTAACACATTTAGCGGATAAGTGCCAGGAAGGTTTCTAAGTAAGGTTCAGGAGAAAATAATCTGATTGAGCCCTTAATCTTACTGAATATTGGCTGGCAGTATAGCCTAGAGTTTAGAGTAATGAACTGTGAATGAGCTATGTACATCCAGCAAACCAGACCTAGGTGTGATTCTCACAACCTCCACTTACATACTGTGTGACTCTGAGCAAGACATTTAACCAACCAGTGCTCCCAGGTCGCCCCTGAAAACAGGCACTTGTGCCAAGTGGGCCTTACCCAGTTACCAAAGAATAAAATAAATAAAATACGGATATTCCTATTTCAAATGTGACCATTCAGTGGCCACTGTCATCTGAGGGTTGTCTGGTATCACAGGTTTTAATATCCTTTTCCATATCGCTTAAAATAATAGCAAGGATGTTATTGCCCTAGTAGTATTTTTAAGGTATTACTCCGAATTCAAATTCTGTATGTTTATAAATAATCTGTTATATTGTGCACTCTCACCATCCCCGGGATCCCAGTTTATTCCAGGCAAGTGCAAATCACCCATCAGTATGACGTGACCCTTCCCTTTTAAATGTTCTACTTCATTTATTAATGCTATGTCCACATATTCTGTCTGATTTGGTGGCTTATATCATATTTCTGTTAATAAGTGTTCTAAATTGTTACTAACACCCACCCTAATCCATTGTTTCATTTTCAGGATTAGTCTGTGTATTCACTTCTTTTGCCCATAAGTTGTTATTGATGTAAAGCGCCATCCCACCTCCTTTTTTCCAGTTCTGTCTTTTCTGTATTATAGAGGCGCAGTCGCACCTCTATAGTTAGGGTTGAGTACAGTTTCTATGTTAAACCTTACATTTTGCACTTTAATAACTCTGCAACCGATCAAAGGAGTTGCACAAAATGTGCTATGCGCTGTCCTGGGGGGAGTGGGGGGAGTAGATCTCTTGATGTGGCAACTTTTGTTCCAGTCAGATGTGTAGATTCTAAGATCCGGATAGTGAAAAAAAGTAAAAAAAAAAAACACCCTTTTTGCAGTTTTTTCCTCATTGCCTTGCGGATAGACGCTGTGGAATTTATGTATGATTTTTGTAGGGTAGAAATAACATTGGTAGCAGAACAGACAGTGAACAATTGGTGCAGTAATATTAATTTGTTGCAAAGTTATTAAGTTTTTTATTTCCCATCATATCCTACGGGACTTTTCTGAACATTTTAATCTTTGGATAGCTGTCTTTTTTCCGACAAAGGTTTTGATCTCATGAAAAAGGATTGAGACTTGTGAGAGCATTCCTTTTTTGCAAGAACACAAATCCCTTTTTGTGAGAGAAAATTCCTTTTTCGTGAGCCGCCATCTTGTTCCTGTTTTGTTTTTCAAAAAAAAAATTGAAAACCCACAAAAATGCAGTTAAACCGATACACCAAGGCATGTATCTTGTTCATTGGCACTCCCGTACATGGATTCTGTAGTAGTTTTATGGTGAAGGAACCTCGGAGGGTGTTTTTTTAAGCTTTTATATTCCGTTTTTGTGACTTACTAACTTCCTTTTTTTGCAAGCCTTTCCCTTTTCACAGTATGCTCCACATTCACTGGCATCAACACAGCGAACTACATCCCTGTTGGTAGAATCGACACTTTGCTGACAGGTCGCTGTGTTGGTGTGCCCGAGACAGGTGCACAATGTCTCCCGGTCCTGCACCCCCGCCCGAATCAACTCCAACTGGAATTGAAAATCCTGTAAGGGGGGCAGAGCCCTCCACATGGGGGTTCAGGATGAAGCCCCGATAGAAAAATGTACCAAGAGACACACTGAAATCATGTAAACCACAGCTTGCAGTGACATGATTCCAGTCGGTGAATGCCCGGTCGACAAAGGGTTGTCGAACCAGCATCAGAGCCCCTTTTGCGAATCCATCCTTTTCATGAGGAAAGCAGTGGAATATAAAAGCTTAAAACAACACCCTCTGAGGTTCCTTTACCATAAAACTACTACAGAATCCATGTCCCGATGAACAAGATACATGCCTTGCTGTATCTGTTTAACTACATTTTAGCGATTGGCAAAAAAGGAATCCTTCTTGTCACCCTCCATCAGTACAGTATACACACTTTTTTCATATTTTCCCTGGTGGCTAGTGGTACCCCCCACCCTCCGATTGCTGTCCACATGGGTATGTTGAATTTCCCTGGTGTCTAGTGGTACCCCCCAATCCTATGATCGCTGTCCCCATGATTATTTTTTTATATCCCTGGTGTCTAGTGGTACCACCCTCTCCCTCTGATCACTGTCCCCATAATGATTCTCCATGTACCTGGTGTCTAGTGGTATCCCCCCACCCTCTGATTGTTGTCCCCATGTGTTTACTTAATTTCCCTGGTGTCCAGTGGTATCCCCTCACCCTCCAATGCCCATACCTTCATTGGTGGCAGTGATGTCCCCCCTCGGTCCATCCCTTTATTCGCTGTAAAGGAAAAAATCATCCCTCAATGTCTTTTGCACTTTTTTTCCCCTTAAAAAAAAAAAAAGTCCATCACCAATCATGCCCACACACCCCGCCTGACCACCCACTGTGCACCTACCTCCCACACCCCTAATGGCATCCACACAGACTGCTACTCACTTAGGAAGGTCCAAGGTTCAAGACCCACTCTGCCAATCAAAAACACGTCTTGCTGCTGGAACCGGCGAATGCAATATGAACTAAGGTAAATGCGCTTCTGTGTATTTTAATGAGGGAGGTTTAACTTTCGGCTATAACTCAACCATTTTTTGAGATTTTGGCATCAATTTTTTTAACATGGCTGTTTGGGGACCCCACCTCATGAACAATATGACTGTCATTAGGCAACTCCGGGCAGAAAGGTGATTTTGCGGTCGGTTGACAAAATCACCTTTCTGGTGGGATTTGTGTAATGACAGTCATATTGTTCAAGTGGTGAGGTAATAAGAAGACTATGTTGAAAATTTTGAGTCAAAATTTCAAACAATAGGCATTCATTGCAATCTTGCTACGCACGCTCGTAACTTTGCAAATTTTCAATATTTTCAACATGGCGTCCCTATTACTTCACCTCATACATGTCGCAGCTGTCATTTTTCAGATCTTGGCCAATTTGTTTTCACACCTGTGATGTAGAATGACGTTACAGTTGTGCAGAATTACGTTTTGATGGAAATTTGCAAATGTTTGTACTGGGTACATGCGGTGAGGTCATAAGAAGGCTATGTTGAAAATTTGGGTCAAAATTATGTAAGATGGTACAGTTATGACTATTTGGTGCAATTCCACTACTCCTGCTCATAACTTTGGTAATGTTACATATTCTGAGCCCAAATTTTCAACATAGCTTTCTTGTCACACTTCCTCATATATGTCACAGCTGTCATTTTTCAAATCCTGTCCAAAATGTGTTTTTTATACCTGCACTGTGGGTTGGCATTGCATTTGCTCAGAGTTATGTTTTGGTTGGGATTGCAAAATTTTCTGTACCAGAAACATGAGGTGGGGTAATAACATGGCTATGGTGACAGTTTGATGACTGTTGTGCTATGACTGAAAGTGCAGGGGCCAGAGGTCCCTGTGCTTCCACAGCTAGATACATATACGCATCTATGGAGGGATGGGAGCGTTGGACCCTTTGATCCCACAGTAAAGTAACATATAGTATAATAGATAGGTTACAGTGAATTACAAGACTGTAATTCCTTCAAGAGGTTCTGGGGAACGTAGATAACCTCAAGAGCGAAGATTGAGAGGTTTTTATGTCCCCAGAACCTCAAGATGGAATTTCAGCTGAGTAATTCACTGTAACCTATTTTTATTTTTTGTAATATACGGATGCAAGAAGGTGATGAAGTCTTACCTGTTGGAGTGTTGTGTAGGTTGAGGCGTGGCTTGAATGAGGAATCAGGAAGCTGTTTGAAGAGGTCATCAGGAAAGTGCAGGAAACAGTCCATTGTAAGAGTAGCAGCTAAAGGCTGTTTTTTTTTTTTTAAAGGTATTTTGATTTTCCTGGTCAGAGATGAACTGTAGCCTGTTTTCGGTAACTGTTTGTGGCTTTGACAGAGATATTACTGTTGCTTTTCATGCTAGAATATGCTGATGGAAAGTTTTGTGGCACTCATTTACCACAGAGCCATTTTTTACATTCTTTGTGCTGACTGCTGAAGAAGCCGGCTCACAGTGAGCACGAGGTGGCAGGGTACACTTGCGCTTTTCTGCAGGGGTGATAATACTATCTTTCTAAAGTCTGAATGATAGTATTATTGGGAGTGAATTATTGGGAGTGAAGTGTGCTATTACGGGGAAATGGTATTTATTAAAAGGATTTTTTTGCACCGTTTTTGATAGTATTATTTTCATGATCCATATATTACAATCCGATTATGTTATGTCAAAAAGTAAGGAAATAAACTGCAAAAAAACTTTGTTAATGCATCAGTTAGGGTTGAAGTGACAAAAGTAGTAAAGTTGGCGTTAGGGTTTCCAACCCTAATAGCCCACCCCCAACCTACACAGACCAAGAGGCGTCAGAGGGCGGCATTTGGGTTGGCAGCCCTAACACTCACCCCATTCTCCTATGCTGTTCCCACCCAGATTATTTTCTAATGGAATGGGGTAAATGTTAGGGCTGCCAATTTCAATGCCATCCCCTGATGCCTCTTGGTCTGTGCAGGAGGGGGGTTGGGTGTTAAGGTTGGAAACCCTAGTGCCTCATTTCTCGACTTTTGTCTTTTTAACCCTAACTGTTGCATTAACAAAGTTGTTTGCAATTTGTAATCTATAGCCATCTAGCTGCTTTCCCTGTGTGCCATGCTGTCACTTGATCACCATGTTTCTGTCATTTCTATTATTGTTGGGCAACTAGTTCTAACAATTGCTTCACGTTCACCAAATTTATTGTTGAGATTTACATACATTTCCAGTTTTTGACCTGGTCATGCTCATTGTAACTCACCCTTTTTGTTTGTGTAGCGATTCCCAACTTAGTTGGTAGCTTGATTCTGATTCCATTTTTTTGTTTGTTTTAAAAGTAAAAGAAGAAAAAACAGACTGCCCACCATACTGGTGTTACCACACAAAACGTGTTTGTTTACATTCTTTGATCAACTTCCACTGCATCTTTCCTGGACTTGGGAATGCCCCTTACACAAGATAGCCACTGTTTGTACTGTTGGAGGAAATTAGGCTATTGCATCATGGGAGGCTGCACTGTTGGGGGTGTTCCTAATGTTTCAGGATGTATGCAATTAGAGTAGATCAAGGATTTGAAGCAAAACAAGGCTGGGTATATTTGCAACATTCCCATGTATTTTGGTTGTACTAAGAAAGATAGCAGATCAAACAATCAATAACTTCAATGAGTTTTAGAGAAGGTAAACAATCACAAAATGTGGGTTTTCAACTAGAAATAATATGGTACAAAAAGTGTTGACACTGTCCCTTAAAATTTTTCTCCAAATACTTGTTTAGTCTGTCTCTCAACAGCTTTGCCCCTAGTTTGTTTATGTGGAGTCCTTCTCTCCTACAGAGATCCCTTTGATTGTTAAATAGATTCCAATTTGGAATGAACTCAGAACCCTCGTGTGTTGTCCAGCTTTCAAGTCAATGTTTTGTTTTCTTTATTGCTCTTATTGTATCTGCCTCCATGCACTTGGCACAAGGAGAACTTTGGACACCAGTACCTTACAATTTCTATTTTTAAGGTGCTTCCCTACTTCTGTAAAATACAGATTTTATATCATCATCTAATCTATTTATGATGCCATTTGTTCCCAAATGTACTGCTACCACAGAGTTCTCGACTGATCCTTACAATAAACCTCCAGTCATCTGTTTAAAGAGACTTACCAAGTTAAATGAAGCAGTCCCTGCACCCGACATACAGGTGATGTAGGTCATGGTTCTGTTTCAGTGTAAATCTTGGCATAAATAATGATGAAGTTAAAAAATGAGAGCACTCGTAAAATTGCAAACACGGGGTGCCAAGGACTTCCCGGTTCCTGGTGCTACCCATGCTCCACCCCATGCTCTGCAGATTTATGACGCAATGCCAGGGAGAGTGTGGGGATGTGCTCCATTAAAGTCTATGGACGGCACCTTTTCAGTCTTTTTTTTATATTCTAATGCCCATCTAGTCATAAAACGTGGGCACAGGTCGACCAACAAGGGCCTTGTTACTGTTAAAACAGTAACTGTTAAAATGTACCCAGCCCTAGCCGGCCCACCAGTGCAATGATAGGGCTACTGCTTGCGACACCAGCATCCCAGGTTCGGGAGTGAACTCGGGCTGCTGAAGGGCCAGCCGGGGGAGAGGGATTGAGCCCCCATAGGATGCTGTCCTTCTCCGGGGAAGATGGAATGCCCGTCCTGCCACTATACTGCCACCTGGGTGACCATGGGTAGAGGTGCAGTGGGACAGCATGAAGAAGGAAGGAGGGAGAATGCCATTCAGAAGCCTGGATGACAGTGCATGGTTACGTTCTCTGCCCCTTGGCTCTCCTAGCGCGTCGGCATCCTTGGGGGCAGAAACAGGAAAAAGAGGGGAAAAAAACATATCGGACACCTGGAGGTAGGACCTAGGCTGCCTAAGAAAATCTACAACCAGGCTCCAGGAGTGGCCTAGACAGCATACCCGATGCACACTGATGGACTGGAGGGGACTAGAGGCGGTTCCTCTCCTCCAGAGGCAAACCGAGGCAGGATGGGGCAATGCTGTCGAAACCCTGACAGGAGATACCTGGGGAGGACCTATGGGAGCATGCCAGCCTAGGGGATCCCTGGTGATAGGGTCCAACGCAGTGAGTAGGGGGCATAAACAAAGAGTATAAATAAAAAAGTACCCAACCCTCAGTGAGCTGCCTGTTGGCCCAGCAGTGGTACAACACACTCCGATATGGACTTGGACAGTCAGCACTGGGCAAATAAAGTTTTCGGATGCTGCTAGTGACAATGCTTTCCCAACTACAGGAGAGCTGCACCATGCTCATTGGCCGCAGCAGCCCCCTGTAGTGTGCCAAGGTGGGTGCACCCATTTATTGCTGGAAGAAGCTACGGTTCACAAGGCTGTCAAGTCATGGCAATACTATGAGCAAGGTGAGAGGGATCTAAAAATAACATGAGAAAACATTTTCTTGCCCACTGATGATCCTTTGGGTTTTCTAGATGTTGTTTCTGTGACCTGTCAATCTCAGCCACCTTGGCGTGGGGTACCTGTGATTGCCAGTGATCATAATCTTCATGACTATTTTGTTTACGCCACCACTTACCACTAATTATAATTTCCTGGGGGTAGCTCATTTTAAAGCTGGTTCTGCCGACAAACTGCATCATGACCATGTCACCACACATTGAGGGGTGCAGCTCTGTTCTTGCTCTTATTTACTATTCCACTCCACTACGCCATGCATTACCACACAAGTGAAAAGTGTACAGAACTGGCTGTATTTGCAACTTGAGAATGATGCAGCAGTCACAATAAAACCCCTGCTAGATAGTGTCCAGGTGCACCAGGTAAGAAGCGGGTGTAGTGCATCTCTAAACTGGCACAGCGGGTAGCAGGTTTTCAAGTCTTTTGGGGTTCTCTGATGTGTTGTGTCAGTGACTTGTATACTACAATGAGGGGCCTGAAATGCACTTTTGATGCAGCATGACTTGTTTCTGATATGGTTCGCTGCAGGAATAGGCTATTACCAGTAGCTCACTGAAATTAATTTGGAAATCCACCTGTCACTTTAGTTATAGTGTATTCTAGTTGATGAACAAGTGGATTGCCACAGAGGTCAGTCCTGGGTCCAGTTCTTTTTAATATGTTCATCAGTGACATAGGAGAAGGATTAGAGAGCAAGATGTGTCTCTGCAGATGACACTGTGCTCTGTGGCAAGACGAATGGCATAGAGGAGTTAAGAGAATTGCAGAGGGACCTGCATAGATCAGATAGGTGGTCCAAAGTGTGGCAGTTGAAATTCAATGCCAAAAAATACAAAGTGATGCACATAGGCAACTAGAACCTCAAGATGGAATAATATTTTTTTTTTATTTAAAAGTTTAACAATTTACAGGATGAGTTCTATGAGAAATAAGTTTCATTTACAGAACATCCCAAGTCGTAGATAAACTATTTAAAAAAAAACAACAGACATTACATAAAGATTAAATCCACAAACATGAACAGGAACAATCATTAGTACAAAAAATAAATCTTGGTTGACTCATGCATTTATGAAAAACAAGAGCAAAGTTGGTTCTGGAATAATAATTCCTTCAAGCTTTGCTTGAAGACATTCAAGGAGCAGGAGTTCCATAACTAGATGGGGAGTTTATTCTAAGAAAGTGGGGCATTGTATAAAAAAACTGTCCCTTCCAAAGTGAGTTTTAACTCTGGGTAGATCTAAACCATGATTTGGAACATCACGCTAATTATGACTATGAACATAGGGTAAAAGTCTGTCTGTTAAATAAGATGATATGGAATGATTTACAGTTTTATAAATCAAAGATAACCAATGGAGGGAACGTTGAGATGAGGGAGGGAGGAGGGAGGGAGCCAGTCCAAATGAGTAAGTAACATGCAGTGATGTTCTGTCCTTTTACGACTCAAAATGAATTGCAGAAGTTTAAAATAGATGGTATCCACTAAAGAGAGAGACTAGAAGCACTGGCATTTTGATAAATTGTATCACCATAATCTAAGATGGGTAAGATTGCCTGGGTCACTATTAGTTTACAATTCGTGAGAGACAGGCAGTGGATGGGAGGGGTTAAACAATGTTCTACTTTTGAGAAAAGGGACCTGGGAGTCATCATATGTGACTTGCTAAAACATTCTAGCCAATGTAACAAGGCCTAAGTGTGAAAACAGATTTTGGCCAGGATTTGAAAAATGACAGCTGTCACAGTTATGAGGTGCTGTGAAGAAATGGCTATGTTGACAATTTGGGATCAAAATATTGAAAATTACCAATTTAAAAAGAAAATACTACAGTTTCTCAACATATACCCATTTTATGACCGCAATAACACACTCTGAAATGTGGATTATGCTCTGATAAACACACTTACAGGGGGGGCAGTAAGGCACACAGCCTGCAGCCTTCTGCCTCACTATACCCCTAGGCATGCACATTTATCAGAGCATAACCCACACCCCATCCTTCTGTTACTGCTTACATATATGCTGTCTGTTGCTTTTACCTAAATAATAGGGCTGTGATACAGGGTTACCACCTTTTGAGAAGCCCAAAGTAGGACATTTCTCACCGAAACTTTTTTTTCTTATTTGCAGGACAATATGTAACCTGGGCCAATGCAACATATTTGTTTACTCTAAATAATCAGAATTAAGACTAAGTGTTGTAGTTTTTTAGTTGTTTCTATTGTTTATATAATTTTAAGGCATTTTAGTTAAGGTTCTGCAGCATTTAGAGGAAAGTTAGGAAAAAATTTGTTCTCCTGTAAGGTCAAGACATGTAACATTTTTCATGTTATTTGTAGCACACAAATGACCAACTCAGGACCGTCCGGCAAAGATCAGGACAGGTGATTACCCTAGCTGTGAAGGATGGTGCACAACCCAAAAAGAGAAGACACTCCAGATTTAAAGGTGTGATTTTTTCACCCACATTGCAGTAACCTAAGTAGCTAATTTTAGCAGGAGTGAGACAGTTTGTCACCAGTTAAACCAGAGGACATAAAGTTCAAATAGCGAGTCAGTATCCCTCTGTCTAACGCACTTGTCATTGACAAGTCTGCATCGTAGAATCATAGAAATTTGTCAGCGGAAAAGGACCCCATTAGCCCATCTAGTCTGCCCTTGTTCCCTCCCCATAGGTAGCCCTGACTCTACCACCTTACACTCCATTTCTGTGCCCCCCCCCCCCCACAGATTCCCACCACAGATTTCCATCCCCTCTTTCCTGTCAGGATCAATATGGATCTTCTTCACTGCAGTCTACTCATGGTTCTCACCCTGTAACCAGCACACCAATTGGTTTTCACCTCCCCAACCCGCATCAAATGCACCTATCAATTGGCCTCCTGTTCCTCCTAGAGATGGTTGCCTACAACCGGTCGGCAGTGGAGGCTGCAAAAGGCGATAGCCAAAAGGAAAGAAAAAATATCCAAGAAAGACAAGAAATTAAAGCTGGAAGGTGGGCCATTGCAGCAGAGGAGAGCGAGGGAAGCAGCCCGTGTAGCTCGCCCAACATCAGGTAACGTTTTTGTGATTCTTGGGGTATCCCATCATTGGTGCTATTCATTCTTCTCTTTGGTAACTGAGGAAGGGCAGAGCTGGGGGTTCAGGGTTGATAGTAAGTAAAATAACTAAAGAAGTGACGATATAAGGATGGGGTGACATCCTCTGCTGCTACACTAAGATGTCATTGATTTACAGAAGCTGTCTGCTTTACTGAAGTATAATTGATTTACAGCTTCCGCTTCATCTAATGCTGCCACACTTTTCTTGTATATAACAGCCTGATAAGGACAGCAGGTACAAAAGGTCTGCAAGTAAATATTTAAACATTCCTGGGTGTCACAGAGTAGCTCTGTGAAGGGTTAGGGGCACTGGAACTCCCTGTGCCCTTTGTGTTAGGAAAACCAAAATGTGAAAATAATATTACAGATAATGTTGGGATCCTGATTTAAATGGCAGTATTCTTTATTTTGGACACTAAATAAAATAGAGTAGTACAGCAAGCAGCAAAGTCTTGAAGGGAAGAAGGCGGGGGCTGAAGCTATAGTGGGTTCCCCCATCTTCTTTCCCAGCTATATGAGTTTTCTGTCAAGCTGTCCTATGAAGCTGCGATAGTGCGCATCGTTGTACGGATACGTTAGGCTGTATAGTTCAACCGTTTTCTCTGTTAAACAAAATAAAAATGTTAAAAGTTGAGTCGGAAGAGAGGTGCATTTTGATAATACAAGGGAAGCCGATACTTAGAGAAAAGCCTTAAGAATGGGTTTTGTGGCTTCACTGTTTTATTATTCAGGGCGCTTGGTTTAGCACCAATCTGCAGCTGTAGGTGCCTTTAGTTAGCTTAAAGGGAGATATAGTAATTATAAAGGATTACAAAAGGTGTTTATTTCTTCCCCCCTTTAGGAAGTGAGTGGCAGAAAAGCTTGCTTCTCGAGCTTTTACTCGAGTGGAGCATCATTGTTTCCTGCCCTCTGGTTCCCTTGAAATGCCTTTTGAATAATGCCTTTATTGGCAGTGAACCACTTGGGCTGAGCGTAGGCTAAGCGGTGGATGGACTGACGTGATATGCTTTGGGGCATGGCGACGTTTGTAAATTTCTGCCGCCAGCCCGAGAAATAAACTACAAGTAAGTAGATGTTCTTTCCTTTGTGGTCAGTTCATAAGAAAAAAGCGCTTGCTGCCCGCGAGCGTGCACTGTCTACTGCGATACGTAGCCATGCGCATTCCTTCCTGAATGTGCAAAATAAAAGCAAGCGAGGTTGCCGTCACTGAAAAGTCCTAGAATATGAACCAACTCTTGTAAATGGTCTGTAAGAACAGCCCACTGGTGTTTCTTGCTGCTTTAATGATACAGGGTAGGCAGGAGTACTTGAAATAGGAGGTCTCTCGCTGCAGCTTGTTATGCACTTTCTGCAGCACGACCATGCCAGTGAGATGTCTTTCAATTTTAGGAAAACAGAACAGAAGAAGCACCTGTTAAAAATAACATTCCTGTTCCTATCATTTTGTAAACTGCAGTTACAGGCACAGTGTGTAAATGAAAAGGGCAAAAAGAACACAGTGAACTCAGTGTTTTCATTATTATACAGGGTTACAGGAATATTAGAAAGAGAGTACCTGTTTTTGTGTTTAAGTAGGTTTGGGAAGTGCTGCAGCTTCATGTCTCTCCCTTGCCTCAGTGCCCTTTAGTGCTGGCCAGCTATTTGTTTCTTTGTTTTATGCTGTTTTTTGTTTGGGGCGGTGCTTGGATGGTCAGTTGAGTTTGGAAAAGGGACTAGAGCTGAAATAAAATAGAATAAATAACTGTATAAATGTATATGAACTATGAAGTGTTTAGATATATAGTTGAAATAAAATAATTATGTTTAATTTAGAAGTTTTACTTGAGTATTAAAGATGTGGGCGGAGTTAGCGCATCACATGATCATTTCTCTGTATAAAAGGACTGTCAGTGAAGATTTAATTTTAGATAGGATTTTGGGTCTGGAGAGGAACTCCAGGGAGCTCTGCCAAATGCTCCAACGTGTTGGACTTTGTCTAATTTATTCACATTTTGTTATGGTGATTGCTGTCGAACCAGTTCGCTGTAATACATGTCTCCTGCTTTGAAGAAGAAATAAATAAATTTGAACTTTGATGACTGCTGATGTGTCAGACTACCAGTGTTGTCCACCTGCGCCCTACTACATTGGGCAGGGCACGTAGAAGGCAGACTTCTTTTTCAGTCAGCTTGGCTGCTCTGAAGATTGGCCAATTTAAGTACAAAGTCAAAACTTTGAAGTTTGAAATCCCTGGACAAAATTTTACTTACATCTGTCTTTGTCATGTGAAATGCACAATTAGCTGTGGGATGTGGCTACGGTTTAGTGTAGGCTTGTGTGCACAGGTGATATTTTTAATTAACTTAGCCTGCCGCCTAATGCCAACAACTTATGCTAGCCCCAGCTCGTGACTTTATTTGGTTTCCACTAATCATAAATGGAATAATTTTGGAAGGTAGTATGGAGACTGGTTACAGCATTGTGAACCAGGTTATCTCCAGTTTGAATCTCACCACAGCAATTGAGACATGTGCTGACTGAGAACAGAGGGAGAGAGAGGAAGAGGAGGCACAGCAGAAAGTCGCTCAGCTGTTTGCTTTCATGCAAATCAAAGGACCGAAACCCTCTCTGATTGGAGCGGCTTTGGTCCTTTGACGTACACAAAGTTTCAGGCCACCAAAAAGAGAGTTGTGTCAGGAGTACAGTGGGTGGTCACTGGTCTACACTGCTGAGCCCCTGCTATTCTGATCTGCAATGGGCTCGGCAGTGACACGCCCCTCAGAAGTGATCTCTCATAGCAAGATGTTCCCTGCGCATGCACGGTGAACATAAAAAGGGTAAACTGTGGAGAACTGTTTATCAGGAATAGTGAGTCAAAAACCACAGGGACATGAGTGGAAGCTGATGGGGGGAGGTTCTGGTGGGATGTCAGAATATTTATTTTATAGAAAGAGTGGATGAGCCATGGAACAGCTTGCCAGCAGAGGTGGTAGGTGCCAAAGCAACTGATGGTTTCAGACACAGCTGGGACAGAGTTAAGGGCTTAGTTACTCAGGTGGGGGGGTATCAGCGAGAAAGAGAGCAGTGTGGGGTAGGGAGGAGCAAATAACTCATCTAGATATCATGTATTGGGGTAAGATAGGTTATAGCTGGGCAGAATGGGGGGACTGATGATATTTTTCTAGTGACATTGTCTATGTTTCTATGCACAAGGCACTTAGTATTGTAACCCCTAGATGGCGCTATCCCAGGGGCTACTACCCCTGCCTGATTTGCCACTAACAGGTTGAGGGGCCTGGATCCAATGGCGGGTGCCTCTACCCAGAGGTCAGGGTTTGCAATAGTTAAACTAACTTGGTCACAGCCCTCTGGGACACTGCAACCCCTTTCTTCCCACTAGTGGCCCACACAATATATCAAATTACCTTCACAGTATACACTTACCCCAGGTCTGGTTCGGCACTGGGACCTCCTGTGAAATGAGATACAGTGCAACAATCACAGTACAGTACTTTAACATAGACAAATACTCAGGCAGTATAACTTTGCTGAAACAAGCAGCTCTGATTTATTTAGGGGATATAACAAGGACAGGGGAAATCAGGTTAATTAGCTTATCACTCTAATAATCTACCTATGGCTCTGTGCACAGGCCTATCCCTATCAGTTACTGTCCTGGGTACCCAAGCCCTAGTGGCTAGTCCAAACCGTGGCAGCTGGTGGGGGCCCTTTCACACAGAGAAAAGGAGAATTAAACAGTCAGCAATACAGTAATTCAATTTGGATTTAATGTGGCAATTCAACAGGGAGCGACCCTGAATTAGTACTCACGACCTCCAAATAAGATAGGGTCCTTCAATGTCAGCAGGGCTCACTTGAGGTACACAAACCTCTTCACACATCCATATAAAAGAAAGCACTATACCAGGCAGGCTGCATCTGTATCCCTCTCGCAATTACTGCACAATACCCGGGAGAACACACAGCAGATTCAGTTCCTGACAGACCGAGTGCAATTTTCAGCAATTTCTCCAGTCTTCTACAGGGTGAGCCTGGTTTCTACTCTTCAGAGATCCTTTGATTCTTTTCACAGGACGGATTCAGTCCTAACAAGCTGTTACACAAGCTGCAGACCCGGAACTCTGGGCCTTACACACGTTTTTGACTAAAACTGCACACTGAAAAGCACAGGGCTCCTTCCTTCTTCACTGCCAAAGCTCAACTGAAACTCCAACCGACAAAACCGAGCACTTCCTTTGAGTTCCTCCCAGTTCTTGACTGGATTGGCTGTCACTCACAATAGACTGCTGCTGTTGGTCCAAAAGGCACTGAAGTCTAAACTACATCTCCCAGAGTCACTGCCCATACAATCCTCTTGTGCCTGGCTCAGATTATGAGTCCAAGTTCTGATTCGTCCAAGGCACCATTTTAGAGCTAGCTTACCCCACACTGATTGGTCCAGTTCAGCAGTTCAAAACTAGAATGGGAACTAGCAGACACAGTTCTGACTGCAAAGAAAGCAGGTTAGACAAACTGTAATTTCATTATTACTCTAAATAATTTCTGGCAAACAGTTACATCTTTCAGATAGGCTCCCTTTGCACTCCCAGCGACTGCAAAAATGAAGTGAATTGGCAGCAGCTCGAGTGGTACTCAGAGAAGCACACAGTCCCCCCATACAAACTAATTATGTCTGCAAGCAGACAGCTCCCAAAGAGACAGCACCAGAGGCTCCAAAACACTCACTGATAAATGGCTTAAATGCCAAACACCATTCAGGCTTGGAGCATTCAAGCAAGCTCCTGGAAGTCTTCTGGGAACCCCCATTCGCAGGGGGGTTACACCCTTCCTGGCCTGGGAAAGCTTGACGTCCAGCGTCAGGAAGAGTACCCCATAAGTTTCAACTGCAACCATATACATTTGCATTAGGCTCGCATGTAATCATCAGTCAATATATCATTTACCAACACATTTCTGAAACATTGCAGTACGTCCTCTTTACACAGTATTACATACACATTGTACCATAACTCAAGTTATTACCTCTTGTACATGAAACCTGAAGAGGGGCCCTTCCTATCAGTTACCTTGGGGCTGGACGGGACAAGGGCACCATACTTAGAGGGCAACACAAGTAACTTGGAGTTAGCACTGCAGCGCTCAGTTTGGGCAATGAGCTCGGGGACACATACACTCCTTTATGGACAACATTGAGAGGCAAATCCACAGGCCTCCCAAGGGAATCATAACTGAGGTGCACCACAGGCTTTACAGCTCGACCAGTCTTTCTAGGGAACTGTTACAGTCTCTGCACTCTGAGCCTCATTTTCAGCATTGTCCTCCCTTGTCAGGGAGTCTCCATGGGGTAGAGGCTAGAACTTGGGGCACTTTCAGCTCCAGGAGTTACAGTTTCTGAGTCCACAACATTTGGCTCGCATGGAGAGCTTTGGACACTGGCAGTGGACTGTCAGGGCACTCAAAATACTCTTCTTGTTCAGGTGTATCACCAGTCTGCCGTAATCTATCATTTCCTCCCTGAAAGCTCAAACAGTTCAACCATGCACAATGATTCCATTTCATCTGATCTGATGCTTTGCACTTCACTTTCTGGGAGCATTGGCTCCAGGGATGAAGCTGGGGCTTAGACAGTCCAGAAGGCCCAGCTTTGTCTCCAGTATTGACTAGGGATTGCCCAGAACAATTGACTCAGTTCGTAAGAAGGATAGTATTCAAAGTCACTCTCACTTTCTTCCGATAAGGACTGACAGTCATGCTCAACTGGGACTTGTGGAGGAACACTTTAACTTTGCTTCTGTAGGTGCAGACTTTCTTGATCTTTTCTTAGCAGCAGCTCTAGTCACTGGTCCAGAGGGGCATCTTCTAGGGGCTCAGACTCAATTAAGATTTGTCCAATGGGCAGTAAATGATTTCTATGCATTGTTTTACATCTTTTGAATTATTCTCAGGCCTTACTTTGTACACTGGCAGATCATCTAGTTTGCCCACTACAATGTGAGGAGATGGTGCCATCTGTCAGCAATCTTGTGCTTGCCATGCAGTCCCAGATTTCTTAGCAATACCGATCTCCTCCTGGAGTTCCTGTGCTTTCACCTTTTATCATACCTTTCTTTGTTGGCCAGATTTCTTTTGGCAGCCATGGTTTGAGCCAGTTAGTGCGCATGAGTTAGCTGGGCCTTTAACTTTTGCACATACTGTAAATAGTTGTCAGCTTGAACCCCATCAGGAGAGACCCCAAAACACACATCTACTGGTAGTCGAGCTTCTCTTCCAAACATCAGGCGGTAGGGGGAGAATCCAGTGGCATCACTTTTGGTGCAGTTATAAGCATGTACCAGGGTGCTAATTTGTTGGCTCCATCTAGGCTTGTCCTTTGGGTGCAGGGTGCCTAGCATATCTAGCAAAGTGTGGTTGAAACGTTCAGGCTGTGGGTCCCCCTGGGGGTGGTAAGGAGTGGTTCTGGACTTTCGCACTCCCCACAGAGAAAGCATCTCTTTGATCAGACGACTCTCAAAGTCTCTCCCTTGATCAGAATGGATTCTTTGTGGAGCCCCATAGTGAACAAAAAAGTTTTCTACAAGTACTTTGGCCACAGTGGATGCTTTCTGGTCTTTGGTGGGGAAAGCTTGGGCATATCTCGTGAAATGGTCAGTGACCACCAGCACATTACTGATATTTCTTTGATCTGACTCCAAACTCAGAAAATCAATACAGACCAGCTCCATGGGTGCACTGGTGGTGATGTTAACAAGGGGCAGCCCTCTGGGGCAAAGCTTTCCTCTGTAAGCTTGGCGACTACAAGTTCAAATGTGTTGCTCCACATCAGCCCCATCTTAGGCCAATAGAATCTGGATCTCACCAAGTCAAGTGTTCTGTCTATACCAAGGTGCCCCATGTGGTTGTGCAAGGACCTCAGTACTGAGTCTCGAAGGCAGTGGGCAGCACTAGTTGTTGTTTGTCTACTTGTCCCCCTCTGTCTACTGTTTCTCTGTATAACAGTTTATTGATCAGTTTCAACTTAGGACCTTCTTTGTATAACAGTGCAGTTCTCAAATCAGTGGAGCGTAATTTGGACACATCTTTTCCTGCATAGAGGGCTTCTAAAGCTGCTTTGATCATGGGATCGTGGATTGAGCCCGCCGAATACTGTCATTGTCCAGCTGAGGCAGTGCACCAATGTCTATTGCAGAAAAGTGGCAATAAGCAGCAGGTATGCAATTCTCAGAGGGTCCCAAGCAATCCACCATGCAGTCCACTCGTCCGTGGACATTTGTTCCTCCCTGTCAAACTTCGGCAGAGTGCCCGAATGTCAGGTTCTGCCAATCGGACCCAATCATTCTGGGGAACAGGTCTCCGGAGAGAGCATCAGCATCTATGTGGTTCAGACCTGCTCGGTATTCGAGCATAGTCATATGTAGATAATGCAGAAAGCCACCTATGGCCAGTGGCATCCAACTTAGCTGAGGTCTGCACATAGGTCAAAGGATTATTGTCAGTTTTACTAGTATTTTAGCCCCATACAAGTACTCATGGAATTGGTCAACAATAGCCCACTTCAAAGCTAGGAACTCTAACTTATGTACAGGATAGTTCTTTTGGATGGGGTCAGGCTTCTACGGCAAAGGCCACTGGTCTCAGGCCATTCTCGTGCTCTTGGTACAACACGCCCCAACCCTGCAAGCTAGCATCAGTGTGCAGGACGTGAAGGTTTTCTTGGATCGGCATAGGCCAGCACTGGAGCATGGGTAAGTTGATATATGATCTCATGAAAAGCAGTCTCACATCAGGAGTCCAGCGGGCCCCAAATACTTCACTCGGATGAAAATACACTCTTTCAGTCTTGAGGGCGCTGACTTTGGTATTTTTGTGGGTTGGGGGATACCCTTGAGTAAGGTTAAGTAAGGGCGGATCACTCTTGAATAGTCCTTGATGAGCGCCGATAATAACCACAGAATCCCAGGAATCTTTGCAGTTCTTTTAGATTTTGGGCTGTGGCCAGGTGGTCAAGGCCTCAACTTTACTTGGGTCGGTCTCTATTCCTCGTGGATACTATGTGTCCACATACTTTACTGATGTTTGAAAGAATTGACACTTATCAATGGACAGTTTAAGGCCAAAGTCTCCAGTCGGTCCAATACCTTAAATAATCTGCTCTCATGTTCCTCCAGTGAGCTGCCAAACACAATAACATCATCTAGGTATACCAGGCACTCTAGTAAGTTCATGTCCCCCACTGCACGCTCCATCAATCGTTGAAAAGTGGCTGGGGCACCTGAAATCCCTTGAGGCATCCTCATGAATTCATAGAAGCCAAGCGGACAGATAAAGGCCGTCTTCTCACGGTCCTCTGGGGCCATCGGGATCTGGTAGTACCCACTGCGGAGATCCAGCACAGAGAACCACTTGCTCCCGTTTAGGCAGTCCAAAGCATCCTGAATGCGGGGCATTGTGTACTGATCAGGGATAGTCCGCCGGTTTAAGGTGCGATAATCCACACACATCCTTACTGTTCCATTCTTTTCCTCACTACCACAATGGGGGAAGCATAAGGGCTTCTGGATTCTTGTATTACACCAACAGCTGACATCTCTTGCAGATGCCGTCTCACATCATCTATGTCAGCAGGTGCCAGGCGTCGAGACCTCTCACGAAATGGTCTTTCGTCATGCAGCCGGATATTGTGCTCAGCTCCTTGCCCATCCTACATCCCATTCCTTTAAAGAAAACACCTGGTCTCTCTGGGCAAGCTTCTCACTGATCCTCACTTTCCATTCAGCTGGCAGCGGGAGTCGCGAAATCAAACAAGTCAGACGTTACTCTGTCATTCTTCCTTGAACTTGCTGCTGGGTAGCACTGCAGTGTCTGCACAATGCACATTAGCCAGGATGCAACCTCTGTTTACTCGAATGTCTCTTTCAGACACATTATGAACTTGGACCATTACCCTTCTGGCATAAGCATGGGCTCTAGCGGGCAAAATACTAGGCTTGACCAGCAGTCCCTCTGGCAATTTTCCATCGCCTGGTGCATCCAACATTAATATTTTATTCTTAACATCCTTTCTGATACGGACCTCTCCTGTAAGGTATACTGGGCATTTGGCGCCAGGATCAGAGACTCAGGATCCTTCTTCCATACAATTCCGACCGGTTCCTCTGGTTCTGTTTTTCAGCATCTCTGTGCCTCATAGGCCTTCTTAATTAAAGCCAGAACTCTTAAAGCTCTACTAGTCTTTGACCGCTGTTTTCATAACACAACTGTGCCAGCCTTCCAACATATGAGCATTTGTTCCAATCAACAAGGGACACCATCATACAGTCCAGTGGGGGACACACTAAGGCTAGGGTCTCTACTTGTTCGGCCACTCCAGCCACGGAGGTGGGAAAGGCAGCCAATTCGGATATACCGGAATGAGGGTAGGCCTTCACTTAACCCACTACATGCAGTCCTTCTAATGGTTGTAAGTGCGATCTGACAAATGCTTCTGATACCAATCCTGGAACATAATTGTCACTTGGGAGCCACTGTCTAATACAGCTCTTGTAGACACTCCATTCACCTTTACAGTGGTCTCCATGGAGGGACCCACTATTCTGGACCAGTCTGGAGAGGCGGTGAGTGGGGCCTGGGCAACTGACCTTGCCACAAAAGGGCGTGAATTAGCATTTTTGTTGCCCTCACTGGGATCATGTGTGCACCTCTTAACCACTGATTTCTTCTCCGAGCTCTCCTTGTAGCCTATATGCAACTTTGTCAGTGTCTTTGGGGACTGGCATTCCCTTTCATGTGCCCATCTTTCCCACAATTATAGCAAAACATACTTTCTGGAGTTTGAGCTGGCGGGCGCCCACTGGGAGCCAGAGCGGGGTATTACTAACTGGAAACCTGGGTGCCATCTCTGTCTCTGGCGTGATAAGCATTTGGAGACATCTCGTCAGTTTCTCCACTTCCATGGTCAAGGAATTGAGTTTGGAGCTGTTATCAGCAGGAGATACATGGGTGGTACCCCACCCCATAGCAGATGCAGTCGGATATAGGTCAGGGCCTGCACTTGCAGGCGTGACCTTCGTAAAGGGACTGTTTTGAATTCCGGATCTCTCTCAACAGTTCGCCCCATTGTGGCATATCTTTTCCTTGTCAGAGCACTCATTGACTGTCAACCTCTGCCCTGAACTTCACTTGATGGGTCACCCTCAGTCACTCGGGTCGTAGCCACAGCTGTTGGTGCAGGTACCTCCGAGGTCGCCTTTTCTCAACTCTTGAATTTCTCTCATTAACTCATCATAGGAGGTGGGGATTCCAGTCGATTTGCCAGGCGTAACTGAAGCAACAGCAGTTCTGAGAAGGGGCAGACTTAAGGATTCTGTCCAGTCTGGTTCGTCCAGTTCAATCGCTGGCAAACTACCCTTTCTGAGGCATTCTTGCAACAATTTTTCCAGCCGAGAGACATACACAGACAACAACTCCCCTTGGTACTGTTGTGCATTTCTTACTCTCCACCATAGGTCCTCATCAGAATCTGGGCTCCCATACATTCTCCAAGGCCTCAAGATAGGCCTGTGCAGTCGCTTCAGGGTTACTGGCCCGTTTAGCACGGATGGTAGCCAGGGCAGGACCTGGGAGCTCTCACTAACCCTCTTTCACTTTTCAGCCTTCCGAGCATTGCCATTCTAGCACTTGGGGGCAACATAGTCATCCAGGTCTCCAGTCATCCTCCCTTGGGGTGGGAGGGTGCCAGAGAAGATCCTCAACCTTCGTAAGAGTCGTGACTAATGGCAGGTGCAAATAGGAGTCTGCATTGGTTCAGCCACCATTACGGGCACTGAGCAGGAGGTGTTGGGGAGGAATATCTCAGGTGGCAAGAATAGTTTCCTAAGTCCTCCAGAGTTTTCCTCTCCCAGCAAACATTCAGCAAATTTCTCCTCAAAGTTTCAGATAGTGGTGGGGGCTGATTCCCCCCCGGGTCTTTACTGTCCTTAGTTATCACTCTCCAAGCAGTGATGGCTCCCTCTGGGGTAATGGTCTGTGGCACTTTGGAGCTATCTATGGGATCCTTAAACTCTACTAGGGCCAGGAAAGTGTGGGTGAGCAGATTAGCATGCCGACCCACCACCACAGGGTTTTGTAAACCTTCCACCTTGGAAAGTACTCCCTGCACAGTGTCCGTATTGATACCCAGGGGGATGTCCAGGATAAGCATAGCATTTTGGGGGTCGATCTCCTCCCCAGTACACCACTCCACCAGCCGTGCACAGCCACTTCTGTCGGGTACCCATTTTTTCTTAACAGTGGTTCGGAATATGGCCACTAGAGGACACACAATCCCAGCGGTGAGCCTCCAAGATGTAACCCCTAGATGGCGCTATCCCAGGGGCTACTACCCTCGCCTGATTTGCCACTAACAGGTTGAGGGGCCTGGATCCAATGGCGGGTGCCTCCACCCAGAGGTCAGGGTTTGCAATAGTTAAACTAACTTGGTCACAGCCCTCTGGGACACCTGCAACCCCCTCTTTCTTCCCACTAGTGGCCCACACAACATATCAGAATTACCTTCACAGTATACACTTACCCCCAGGTCTGGTTCCGCACTGGGACCTCCTGTGAAATGAGATACAGTGCAACAATCACAGTACAGTACTTTAACATAGACAAATACCTCAGGCAGTATAACTTTGCTGAAACAAGCAGCTCTGATTTATTTAGGGATATAACAAGGACAGGGGAAATCAGGTTAATTAGCTTATCACTCTAATAATCTACCTATGGCTCTGTGCACAGGCCTATCCCTATCAGTTACTGTCCCTGGGTACCCAAGCCCTAGTGGCTAGTCCAAACCGTGGCAGCTGGTAGGGGCCCTTTCACAGAGAAAAGGGAGAATTAAACAGTCAGCAGTACAGTAATTCCATTTGGATTTAATGTGGCAATTCAACAGGGAGCGACCCTGAATTAGTACTCACGACCTCCAAATAAGATAGGGTCCTTCAATGTCAGTAGGGCTCACTTGAGGTACACAAACCTCTTCACACATCCATATAAAAGAAAGCACTATACCAGGCAGGCTGCATCTGTATCCTCTCTAATTACTGCACAATACCGGAGAACACACAGCAGATTCAGTTCCTGACAGACCGAGTGCAATTTTCAGCAATTCCTCCAGTCTTCTACAGGGTGAGCCTGGTTTCTACTCTTCAGAGATCCTTTGATTCTTTTCACAGGACGGATTCAGTCCTAACAAGCTGTTACACAAGCTGCAGACCGGAACTCTGGGCCTTACACACGTTTTGACTAAAACTGCACACTGAAAAGCACAGGGCTCCTTCCTTCTTCACTGCCAAAGCTCAACTGAAACTCCAACCGACAAAACTGGCACTTCCTTTGAGTTCCTCCCAGTTCTTGACTGGATTGGCTGTCACTCACAATAGACTGCTGCTGTGGGTCCAAAAGGCACTGAAGTCTAAACTACATCTCCCAGAGTCACTGCCCATACAATCCTCTTGTGGCTGGCTCAGATTATGAGTCCAAGTTCTGATTCGTCCAAGGCACCATTTTAGAGCTAGCTTACTCCACACTGATTGGTCCAGTTCAGCAGTTCAAAACTAGAATGGGAACTAGCAGACACAGTTCTGACTGCAAAGAAAGCAGGTTAGACAAACTGTAATTTCATTATTACTCTAAATAATTTCTGGCAAACAGTTACATCTTTCAGATAGGCTCCCTTTGCACTCCCAGCGCCTGCAAAAATGAAGTGAATTGGCAGCAGCTCGAGTGGTACTCAGAGAAGCACACAGTCCCCCCATACAAACTAATTATGTCTGCAAGCAGACAGCTCCCAAAGAGACAGCACCAGAGGCTCCAAAAACACTCACTGATAAATGGCTTAAATGCCAAACACCATTCAGGCTTGGAGCATTCAAGCAAGCTCCTGGAAGTCTTCTGGGAACCCCCATTCGCAGGGGGGTTACAGTATGGTTTGCAGCTGTGGTACAAAGGGAAAAGCCAATGATTCAAAGAATCAACCCTAATGAGATAAGACATGCTTATTTGTAAAATTAGGTACTTTCAGGCCACATGTTTTCCTTTTCAAGGAGGCTTTAACCCTTGCTGTACTGGGGACTGATATATCTGCCCAGAATTCCTATTCTTTCTAGTTCTGTTGGCAGTCTAAGGGTTAACATATGTCTGCATTCAACAGCAATTCTAGAGTAATACAACAATATTAATAACACTTTTGAAATCATAAGGAATAAGAACGCAGTAGAACAGATTTGTAAGTCAGGAATGCAAGATGACATACCGTGACCAATACTTCTTATTCGTTCACAAAGAAATCATGTATGACTTCCAGTGTAATTACTGTGGATCTAATACCGCTTGTTGTGAAGTGTTACTGTACCATAAATTGTTTGCAGTGATTATTGGTGAACATAGCTTAAGGGAAGTTGGGATGCAAGCCCACAAGATATATATGGGCAAGATCCACGGCCCTCCCTCCCCAACATCCCAGGAAATCAGCATTACAACTGGATATTGTGAATGTCCAGTATGAGCCTCAAACAGCAATATGTGTGAGTATGTGGAGAAACACACGCACCATGAGTGCACTGAAAAAAGCCTGACGAGAAGAGGCTAAAGGAGCTAGATATGTACACCCTGTGTTGGGGGGAGATAAGACTGAGACCTTTAAATACCTCATGGGGTAAATAAGGTAATATGTTACAGGAGGGGGGTATTTTTCAAAGTAAATGGTGTTCTAAAACAATGGGGCATGATATAAAACTGGAGAGGGGTAACTTCAGGAGGAATGTGAGGAAGTACTTCTTCACAGAAAGAGTGGTGGATACCTGGAACAGCCTTCCAGCAGAGGTGTAGGGGCGAAAGTAGTGGTGGGATTCAGAAATGCCTGGGACAGGCACAAGGGAATCACCAGGGTAAGAAAGGGAAGGGAGAGGTTGCACCATAAATCAAGTAGGGTCTGCAGCAAGAAAGTGAAGGTTAACAAAAAATGGGCAGACTGGGTGGGCCCAGTGGCTGTTTCCTACTGTCTCATTGTATGTTTCTATATAAACAACCTCTCCTCCATCTGCTCTACCTCCCACATATACATGTATGCAGATGTTACTGTCATCTTTACATTGGGAACTTCCACCACCGATGTACAATCCCCCCCTCCAGCAGGACTTTGATAGGACACAGGACTGGTTCTAGACAAACCATCCAAATTTAAATACCAAGAAAACTGTTACTATGACCGTCGGCTTCAGATAGAGACTGGCCACACTCCAATATTCCCCTGCCTTCTCCACCCTGGATGGCCCCCCCTTTGCAGAGGTCCCCACCTTCAAATACCTAGGGTTTTGGCTAGACAACCACCTAGACTTCACCACCCATATAGAGGCCATCTGTACCAAACTTTGTCCAAAACTTGCAACCCTCTACAGCCAAAAAGACAGTCTCCTTCTCCTTACCCATCAGAAGCTGGTAACAGAAAGGATTCTCACAGTCATTGACTATGCCAATATGGTCTATGGCACAGCTCTCATAACATCTCTATCCAGACTTGACACTCTCCTTAACTCCTTCTGCCGCTTTTGCTACCCCCCGCCACTCACCACTGCCTTCTCTAGTCCTCTCCCTCCATTACCACACAGGGGGATGGTCCATTGCATCTCCTTTATTGCCAAATGCTGGTTTGGGACTCTTCCTCCTTACCTCTCCTCCCACCTATCTCTTGTGAACCCCTCAGCGTTTTCTTTGCATTACAGGGACCACTGATCTTTCTCTGTTTAACACCCCCACTCAGCAGCAGGCAAGTCTGCTTTCTCATATTGCGTCCTTTTCCTCTGGAATCAGCTCCCCTCTGACCTTAGCCTATCCCCCTCACTGTCTTTTTTCAAAAGTTTCCTCTGACTTCTGTCTTCTAACCATTGCTCACACTTCTCCTCTTCCCCTGCCGCCATTTCACCCCCCACACCCCAGCCCAACAAAATTCCCTCTCCCTTATGAAACATTCAGCTAATACCGCTGCCTTTACTGGTTCCTACTGTTCAATGTACTCACTATTCTCAGTTTTATTTTTGACCTAGTTTTTTGTTTCAAGAGTATCTGTTTAGCTGATTTAACTTAAGTTGTCAACTTGCTATCACTATTTATTCCCATGTGTAGCTATATGTTTTGTTTCCCTCACCCCTGAGTCACACCTGGAAATGAGCCTCGGCTCAGTGTGCCTTTCCCGGTTACCACATTTTAAATAAAAAGAATGCTTTTGTGTGTAACCCCTAGGTGGCACTATCCTATGGGCTACTACCACTGCCTGTGTGACTAGGCACAGGTTGAGGGGCCTGAGCTCTTTGAACAGGTGCCTCCACCCGAAGGAATGGTTCTGGGGCAGCATAACTGCTATTGGTATAGCCTTCTGGGATGCTAAAACCCCTTCTAGTGGCCTAAACAGATGAGCAGATAACCATTCACATATACCCTGTAACATCAGTAGGGAACTCTCACTCAGTGCACTTACCACCAGGGCTGGATCAGCTGCAAAGGCCCTGGGGACCCCCTGTAAAATGAGATCAGCAGTAAGACTGTTCAGCAGCTATGCAATATCCCCTCCACAAAGGTACACTGTAGCCAGGTTAAGTGCAGAAATAACAAAATCTGATTTATTTGGGGGAGTTGCACAGGGGTGCAGGCAGTAAATCTAGCATTTAATTAGATCTGATTTATTTCGGGGGAGTTGCACAGGGGTGCGGGTGGTAAATCTAGCATTTAATTAGTTAGATCTGATTTATTTAGGTTTAGCATGCATGCACTAAGAGTCCCTCTGTCACAGTCACACACTCTGGGTACCCAGATGAAATAGGCTAGCCTGAAACATTGCCCAGGGTAGGCTGGTATTGCAGTTGTTGGGGCCCTTACAATCACATGCACATTAACCCAGAATTTGTAATCCGGAGCCAGATGGCTCAGTCCATTGAAACAAACCCAAATAATTAGATGACACACAGTAATTGCAGCTTGGTTGCAGGCAGCCACCCTGTTTGTTCTCACACTACCCAGACCAAGTGATGATCCGATGAAATAAGACCTGTTACAGATGACTTGATGAATCAGGTGGTGAACTCCGTCATAGTCCTCATCAAAAATGCTGATCTTCAGGCTACAGGAGCAATTTAACATTGGCCAAGAACATACAAACTGAAACATTCGAACTACTCGACTGCGTAAACACCTTGCAAATATAAGCACATTTATATGTAAAACCCTGTCCGCTTCTGATCCTTCCAGCTAGCTTTGCAGGCTGATCCTGAGATTTCTTCAGCTTGGATGCTGTTCAAATCTCCTGCTGCCGCAGTCCCAAACATGGGCCACTGGACACTTAGAACCGTGAACTAACGACCGGAAAAGTCTAGGCCTGGCAGGCCTAATCCCTGAAAGCTGGAAAGCTCCCCAGAAGCACACACTAAGCTCTTGGGCTATCTCGCCAGATCTGAAGAAAATGAGCTGTTACCCCCTTTTATATGGGGCTAAGTTCCTGGAATATTATTGGCTATCAAAACTGACTTAAGTAGTTCTCAGATGTTAATTGGCTCCCCCTTTTGGTGCATAGAATTGGTCCCAGTTTATCCCCCATAAGTTTCTGGCATTGTCCCAAGCACCCCTTTGTCAATCCTGGTTCCGAGTTGGTAGAAAAGCACTAAAATGGTGGCTGCAGTTTAAGTCTAGGCAGTCTGTTCAGTGTCCTTCATTAACTAAGTTCTGGGGCAGCTGGGAATTTAGCTTTTATTTAAGTTTCTCCACTAGTCTGTAGCCCCAACAATTCTCTTTTGAGCAAGTCCATGTTTAAAGAAATAAATTGTTCCCTTAGGAAATTGCTGCTCCCATAACACACTGCCCCTAGAAACACACTGAGAGCTTATGAATATTCAAAAGGACTTCTTTTGCCCTGACACTTGTCCCCTGACCTTTGTTCCTGGTGCCCTGGAGGCAGCGCTTTAGGCGGCTGCCATTTATTTAATTAAAAAAAATTTCTCCCACTTTTGAGTGTTCCCTGTGCCTATTTTAACTTAGGAGTGGCACTGGGAACTACTGAGGAGGCACATTTTTGTTGTTTGACTGCAACGGTGGTTGGATGCGCAAAGCATCCTTCTCGGACGTTCGAGCAGCAGCTCTACGACATGCCAGCTCCTCGCAAATAGATTTGTGAGCTCTGAAAGGCTCATTTAAACAAGGGGTCACCTGGGGGACCGGGAAATGGCAGATAGCACTATAGAGGTAATGGGACGCCAGATAGGGATCAACACCGAGGTGCTTAAGGTAAGCTTCCAAATGGGGGGGCACGTTATATGTGCAAGGGGGAATTGTTGACTCTGTCATTTAGGTGTTTTTTCCTAGTTCTCTGAGAAGTAAGCAGCAGTGTGGAGTCAGTAGGAGAGTTACGACAGACAAATCAAAAATGCTGGTCTGCTGAATAGAGTGCTGTTAGGAAAGTAGAGGATGGAATAACTGCAGTTGTTTTTAAGGTCAGTCAATGGGTGCCATCTGCTGACCAGAAGGTAACACAACTAGACAGATATGGTGCTGTCACAGACACACAGAACGTGAGATCTCATCTCTCCACTGTGTCACATTAGGAGGGCTGTCCTTCACTTGTGTCCTCATCCATTCTCACTGTTGCCCCTTTTATTATAGAGGCTGTACAACTTCTGCCCCTATCCAGTCCTACTTCCCCTCTGTACTATGGAGCTCTCACAGCATCTTTAACATATACAGTATTTTAACTTCTGGACCAGTACTGCTGGAAGACTGGTAAACGGTGCTATACAAAATGGTGTATTACACCTTACTGAATCTTCCACTGTGCACTCTGCTTCTTGTTCTAGATTTAGTTGCTTAAAAATTGCTATGTACTCCATGTCCATACTCGATGGCTATGTATCGTTCTGTTGTACTACTATGTTTTATTCTGTTGTACTACCTCGCATTTTTGCACTGTGCTCTTCTGGGTCGACCCTGAAAAAGGGACTGTAATACTGCAATTGTCTCAGTGGTCCTACCCGGTTACCAAAATTCAAATAAATAAATGATTATTTCTGCCTCCTATACTGTGGGGGCATTTACAGCCAAAGACCACCATAACCCCAGCAATGATTTAAACATACTGTACAAAACCTTTTCATTTTCAGACCAGATGCTTCTGACCCATTTTGCTGTTGCCACCCCTGCCTAGTCTGATTATCAGTCCTGGTCTACCGCAACAATGCTTAAAGTTCATCTTCTTAAAGCACTGTTGTAGAGAGAGCGTGGGAGTGGCCAGTGGAGCAGGTAACGGGTCGGAGGCAGGGGGATAATGGTCTAGGAATGGACGACCTTCAGATTAAATGATATTTTGTTTTAAATCAGTACATTGGGTGGGTGGATAGCAGTTGGAAGGGGGAAGAGATTGTTGGGTGTGTACGCTGTGGACAGGGGGAGTGTGGCGTCATATGCTTGTATTGTGGCAAAAATGGTGTCAGCAGGTGGGGATTGAGTTGACATACTGGGCAGGGTTACCTACTTTACTTTTGGGCACTTACACCATCTGCCCAATGTGTTTTCACTGTTTCCCCGATACCATAGGGGTGCTTGCAGCATCTACCCCATGCATACTTACTGTTGCCCCTTGTAGTATGAGGGAACATGTGGCATCTGCCCTCTCACAATCTCAGTTTTTTCCCATTATATTATGTGCCATTAACAGCATCTGTATTATGGGAGCATCTGCAGCATTTGTTCCATACGTTCTCACTTTTGTCCCTTGTACTGTGGGCACTTACTGCATCTGTACCTTCACAGTCTCAGTTTTGCCCTGTGTATTATGTGGCATTAGCAGCATCTGCCCCGTGCATGTTCACTTTTACCCACTGTACTGTGTGGGCTTTTATAGCATCAGCACCCATACATTCTCACTTTTGTCCCTTGTACTGTGGGTACTTACTGCATCTGTACCTTCACAGTCTCAGTTTTGCCCTTTGTATTATGTGGCATTAGCAGCATCTGCCCCATTCATGCTCACTTTCACCCGCTGTACCATGTGGGCTTTTATAGCATCAGCTCCCATACATTCTCACTTTTGTCCCTTGTAATATGGAATGCTTACATGCCCTAGAGTGAGCAGCTAGGCCAGCCAACTGAGCCTTGAGATTGAGACTGTAAGCGGGTAATTAGACCAACCAGCTGAGCATTGATGTTAAAGAGACTATGATCGAGGTGAACGACTGTTGGTCAACCTTCAAACTGGGCCTGCTACAGACTGGAAAGGGGGATTTAAGAAAGGGAGGGTGGGAAGCTCAGGGATCCATTTAGTATGCATTGTGGGTCAAGAATTTGACCGGCTTATGTTTTTTTTTTGTGTGTATGTTATTTTTTTGAGGAGAGTGGGGATTGGGAAATGTTACTGAAAATGGTGTATTACAAAACAATTTAAAAGGAAGCCTCACAGGGTTATACTTGACTAGCCCACCACTACAGTGCGCTGATGGTGGTATTTTGTCTGCAGCTGTTTGGCATGTGACAATCAGTAATCCAGTCACCACTAATGTGGGAAGGAGACACCTGAAGTCACCCCCAGGGGTGGAGAAAGGAGGCCCTGAGTGGCACTGGGTGAGGCAGGGCATTATCTGTCCAGGCAGAGATTGTCCATGTTTCTATCCTTTTCTCCCCTAATCTCTCCTTGAAGAGACATATATAAAACACAGTGTGTGTGCGCTGTCCCCTCCCAACTATGCTCCCTATTACTGCATTGCCAAGTAGGTTCAGCCATGTGGCAGTCTTACAGCCGGGAGCATAACTCTCCCATCCCAGAGGAGAAGACAATCCTGTGGAATCTTGGATCTTACTTCGAGAGGGTTCCTGCAGTAGGCCATAACATATAGGACTGCACCCCCTGGCGTCACGACTACACAGCAAACTTTTGCTAGCAGTGTCTGGCGGGGGACTGCCCACCCGACATCACGTGAGGGATGTCAGCGTGACCCTCTATAGTGGGTGGTCCCCATGCCCGCCTTCCAGTTCTTTCCCACCGTCGATCTGTGCATGTCGGACTTCGTGGTAGATGTAGATCCAGTTGATCGCCATTTTGAAATAAGTATCCTTATTTGTTCTTATATAGTAAAGTTTGCTTTATTTTTCTTGTATGTCTTCTCAAATGCTGAAGACCAAGAAGAAGTGCGAGAAGCACAGCATGCAGATCCCTCACAGGGATGGCCACAAACACTGCCTCATCTGTCTAGGCCTGGACCACAATGCCAGAGCCTGCCCAGACTGCCAGCCTTTCAACCAGGCCACTCGCAAGCACAGGCAGCAGGCCCTAGCAGCTCACCTCTTGAAATCCAGGATGGCCTACTTTGAACAAGAGCTGCAAAAGCTGAGGGATTCCACTTCTTCACCCTCATCGAACTTGAAAAAGAAAAAGAAGGGGAGCCACTGGCGCTGAAACGTTCAGACGGTCGAGATAGGCCCTCCTCCAGTAAGGTCCAGACGGACCACACCGTTACTCCACCATCGGCTTTGGTCACAGTCCAGGCCTCCTCATCTGGCATCTCCGGATCTACATCTAACTTCAAGCCCCTCCAGATGGGCTCAAAGTCTGTTTCTTTGGCCAATAAGTCACCCACTGGCTCCTCTGGCAGATGCCCGGTCGTGACCGGTAAGTCAGGCTCCAGCTCCTCCGGAGTCCGTGTGGCTGCCGATAAGTTGGACTCTTGCTCAGAGGGAGCCCACGTGGCACCCACTGGTAAGTCAGCTGGGGGTTTGTCCTCCACCCGTGCGGCCCCATCGACCAATAAGTCAGATGTCAGAGCTTCCGATATCCGCCTGGTTGAAACTCACCTGTCAGGGGCTACTGTCAAACCACCCGACCCGCAGCTGAGTTCGCTGTCCTACTCTGGCCAGCCCTTCCACCATGTTTCTACAGGGCGGGAGCCTTCCCAGCCACCTCCCATGGTGGCTCCTCCATTTTCCGACCCTCTGTCTGGATCAGAGGGGGAAGAGGGTCCCCTGGACATGGTAACTCTTTCCCCCGCTCCAGCGCTGGTTCTCACGCAGTCCCCTAAGGGCTCCCCCCCCCCCCCCGTGGAGCCTGATGTCTGAACCTGCACCGTGTTGGATGCACCTTTTCCATCTGACCTTTCCCAGCTCCAACATTGGAGGTTCCTCCACTGGACCCCGCGCCTTCGAAGCCTTTGATGCTGGGGTCCTCGATGGGTGCCACGGGCAGTCTCCTGTCTGCGCCGCTGCTGCCAGGGCCTTTACCTCCATCCCTGATGTCTGTTGGCTAGACAACAGTCCTGTCGTCAGAGACTCTAACATCAGATAAGCCTTCACAGGACACTTCTTTTTTGCCTGCAGGCATGGGAAGTCCCCCGTGATGCCATCAGGGCCCCTACCTCCGTCCCTTATGTCCATCAGCTTGACAACAGCCCTGTCATCAGAGGCTCAGATGTTAGACAAGCATACACAGGGCACTTCATTTTTTGCCTGTGGGCAGGGGAAGTTCCCCATCGGTGCTGCCACCAAGACCCCTACCTCCATCCTTGACATCAGTCGGCCAGGCAACAGTCCTGTTATCAGAGGCTTTGACGTCAGACAAGCCAATGCAGGTCACTTCAGTTTTGCCTGCAGGCATGGGGAAGTTCCCCATTGGTGCTGCCGCCAGGGCCTCTACCACCGTCCCTGATGTCAGTCGGACTGACACTAGCCCCGATGCTAGATTTGCCAACGTCAGATGCACAGACACCAGGTTCTTCATCTTTGCCCATGGGCCCCCCAGCTGGTCCTCGGATTACCCTGCCTAATGCTCAGACACCCATCGGGCAGGTTCATCTATAACCAAGCTACCCGACACCAGGTTACCTGGCATTAGACCGGGCGACAGCCTCCTTAGCACCTGGCCCTAACATGGGTCGTCTTTGTCTAGGACATAAGGGACCGGGCTACACCCTGTCCTTTTCCCTAGCAAGGGGATACCCCCTCTTACTACAGATGTGGCCCTTTCTTCTTTTCAGTTACCTCAATCACCCCAGCCTCAGCCCCCACAGGACTTCCAGGCTATCTTGCAGTCCTGGTGGCAAGAGGCCAGATCTTAGCTGTTCCCTGCTCAGACATAACAGATGGCAGTGTCCTCCTCCACCTCACGTTCCAGGTCCCCTAGGAACTCAACCATGGTGCATATTACCAGGGAGAATCCACAGGAGGTCACCCTCACAGGAGCCAGTACCCTGGACAGGATAGATTCCTCGATTTCGGATGCGGAGTCATCCTCTTCCTCTTCCAGGGATCTCTTTGGGACCACAGAGGCTGGGAGAAAGGGATTTCCCAGATTGCCTCCCAATGTTCCTGCCTTTACTGAGATCCTTAGTACCCTCCAGACTACCTATGACCGAAATATGGAAGAACAAGATTCTAAGCATAAATGCCTTGTCGAACATTTGGACTTGGCTGAGGCTCTGCCTACTCTGATTCCTCCTTGGGTTCCCCCAAATGAGGATCTCACTTTGACCATCTAGCAGTTGCCCTTTTCGGTGCCAGCCATACCCAAGATGGCAGACCGGACTTATCTCACTCAGGAGGGCACTTCTTTTTTGGGTTCCCATCTGAAGGCAGACCTTGGCACTTTAGCAATAGCTGAAGATCCCACTCAACAACTTACGCACGTGGGATCCTGTCTTCCTGATAGGGAGTCTAGACTGCTAGATCACTTGGAGCGCAACGCCTATACCTCCTTTATGGGTGCCTTGTGCTCTTTGGATTACATAGCACACGTGGTCTCCCATCAAAAAGCCACCCTGGCCCGTCTCTTGAAATCTTTTGTCAGGTGTAGTAGACTCGGATATTCTCACTGGACCGCCCTCAGACCATTCAGTGGTTTCCTCCTCAGTCTCTTTCTCATCCCTTCCTAAAAAGGGTAACAGATGGAAACTTAATAATCAATTACTAGGGCATCCTAAAATAGTAAATTATACCTCCTCTCAAATATCTGAGTTTATCTCAAATAACGTCAACTCTACCAAACGGCAGGATATGGTGTGGGGAGCACTTAAAGCATTCCTGAGAGGAACATTAATAGGTTTGGCATCCAGGAGGAAAAAGGAGAGGGAACAGTGTATGTCCGAGCTTTTAGTTCGGTTGAGGGATAAGGAGGCTAAACTTTCTTCCCACTCCTCTGAGGATGATAGACAGGAGGTAATTAAATTGAGGGACTTATACTTAAAATTACTGGGTGAGCAAGCCGAGTTAGCAATTATTAAAACAAGGGCAAGTTATATCGGCCAAGGAGAGAAAGCCGGACGTATGTTGGCAAGGTGTATTAAACAATTAGAAACCTCCAAATTAATACCCGCTATCCAGTCTAATGTAAATGGGGTTATCAGAACCTCCCCTAAAGAAATTGCTGATGAGTTCAAGAATTACCTTGAATCTGTCTATAGTTCAATGAAAGACCCCCCTCAGAAGAAAAATTGCATTCCTACTTAGGAGACTTGCATCTGCCCACTCTTTCCGAGCTTCAACAAGCTCAACTTACTGCCCCTATTACCCAGGGTGAAATAGAACAAGTTATTAAGGATCTTCCCCTTGACAAAACGACAGGCCCAGATGGGTTTTCTTCCAATTTCTATAAAGTTTTTTCCAAAGATTTATCTCCTCTACTTATTACTATATTCCAAGATATTTCAATGGCCAGTCAACTGATAAGTCGCTATTTGAGGCACTCGTGATATTACCTAAACCAGATAAACCCCCAGATCAGGTTTCAAGTTACAGACCCATTTCACTACTCAATTATGATATTAAAATTCTTGCGAAGTTATTGGCTGACCGCATAAGCAAAGTCCTGCCTGATTTAATTGGGGTTGAGCAGGTTGGTTTCATGAGAGGGAGATCGTCAGGTGATCACTTAAGGACACTTGCACATGTCCTCTCTGTGTCCAGGGAGTCAGACCAACCTAGGGTGCTGGTCTCCCTGGACGCAGAGAAGGCTTTCGATAGGGTCTACTGGAACTATCTTCTAGTCACAATGAAAACTTTTGGTTTCCCTACTGTATTCCTGAATTGGATTAGTTTTTTGTACAGGATACCTTCAGCTAGAATCTCCTGCAATGGGGTTATTTCTGACCCTTTCCGATTACATGTGGGCACCAGACAGGGCTGCCCTTTATCCCCTCTCCTTTTCAGTCTTTACCTCGAACCCCTTATTAAGCGACTTTTACATAATCAGGAAGTGCAGGGTATTCAAGTGCATGGCCATACCGTTAAAATAACAGCATACGCAGACAATCTTTTATTACATATATCATACCCGGCCAGGTCTATACCGGCTCTATTAAAAATCATACAGAACTTTAGTGATGTTGCTAATTATAAACTTAACATGGAGAAAACAGTGGTACTCCCCCTTAACAATAGAACTCTTAAGCATGAAATTACAGCTCTAGGGTTAACCTGGAGCTCCGAGTCCATAAAATATTTGGGACTCACCCTGGCAAGGAATCCAGCTCGGATTCAACAGCTAAATTTGAACTCCCTGGTACATATAATTGAATTAGACCTTAAAAGATGGGCAATGCTTCCACTGTCTCTATGAGGGAGAATTAATTTAATCAAAATGAATGTTTTTCCCCGGTTGTTTTATCCGTTAAACATGTTAAATTTGTGGCTCACACTCTCCTGGTTTAAGAGAATTCATGGTATAATTACTAACTTTATTTGGAACTATAAGAAAGCCAGAATGGCTTATCACAAATTACCTGCTCCTAAACTAACTGGTGGGCTGAGGTTACCTCACTTCGGTTTATATTACTGGGCCAGCCATGCAAATAAATATCTCAGATGGTTACAAGGGCCAACTCCCCCGGACCAAAATAATTACATACCTCTCTGGTTACAGGTGGAGTTATCCTGTATTAAAAAGCAAGGCCTCTTACCAAACGCCTTGTTGCATGTCAACCCCAAATCCTTACCTTTAAGGCTCAGAAATTCTCCGATAGGTACATCTATTAAAGTCCACTCGCAATTATGTGCTTTTTTAAAATATAATCATACCAGGGACCCATCTCAACCCGTAAGAGGTAATCCCCGGTTCCTAATTGGAGGTAAGCCCCTTAATACCTCTTGGCTTTCTCAACTGGGAGACTGTCAGTTAACTGACTTAATCACAGCAGATGGACAATTGTTCACTTCAGTCGATATTTTGAATAAATATCAACTCCCACATACAGAAATTTTTAAAGTTTTCCAACTTTGGTATCTTTTATTAAAGGTGTTGGGCTCAAATCTGATAACTGCCTCAAAAGTGGACTTCCAAACAGAATTAGGCCCCTTAGCAGGTTTGGCACATGCAGCTTCTAATTTATACTGTATTTTATTTAACTGGGCCTACTCCCAAAATTTTGCACCGACTTCTTTTTGGGCTTCATTATTCCCGGACAAATTGTTTAATTGGACATCATTATGGTTTAGTTGATACAAATATACTCTCCAAGATAGGCTTAGACTGATGCAATTTAAGCTATTACATAATATCTATTACTCTCCCCAGAAGTTGGCCAGGTTAGGCATGGTGTCCTCCTCTGTATGTACTAGATGTCATCAAGGTAAAGGGGACCTTCTTCACATTTTTTGGAACTGTCCCAAGGTAGTACCACTTTGGTCTACTATAAAATGGAAGGTGGACCCCTACTGGGCTTGAATGACCTCTTCACACCGGAGATATGTGTGCTAGGGATGTTGCTCATATCCCAGTGAGGAATAGAAATACCATATGGTTCTAATTTCGCATCTCTTAAAAAGTGGTCCTTAAACATTGAAAGATACCGCAGTAATTACTTATACAGAGTGGTTACAGGAATTACTCGCTAACCTCAGAACGGAAAGAACCATAGCTATCCTCCAGAATAAATTACCAAGGTTTGGTAAGATCTGGGCCCCTACAAGCATTATATTCCTTTCAAAAGTAAGGTTTGTTCTTCCCTGTCTAATGGTATCAAAGGCGGATGCTTACCCACGGTGCTGGGTGGGTGGGTGGGGAGGGGCTGGGTGGTAGTTGGGAGTAGCTATAGAATAGGTAGAGAGTAGATTCTACCGTTATGTGATATATGTGTATATATATATATATCAATCAGTGTATGCTTCTTTTACCTGGATGTATTCTCTGCAATGTAAATTTCAATAAAATTTGAATGGAGAAAAAAAAAAGCCACCCTGGCCCAACTGGAAACTCGCCTCGGGTCCATCGAGGACTCAGACCAAAGAACAGGGCTCTCTAAGACCATACAGCTGTCTAAGTTTTCCTGTAGGCACACTCCGCGAGTGGCTTACAACTCTGTTGACACCGTTGCTTGCTCTTCTGCCTCGGCAGTCTGCATCAGACGCCATGCTTGGCTGAATACATCCGAGCTGACCCTGGATGTACAGGCAGCTGTACAAGATGCCCCCTTCCAGGGCCCCATACTGTTCGGGGGTGGCACCAAGGACATCCTTATGGATCTGCTTGACAAGGGTAAGACGCTGAGTTCTTCTAGGCCTATGCATAAGGTAGACTTCAGGTCTAAATAACCCTCTCTATCCCATCAGAAAAGGCTTCTTAAACAGTCTTTCGCTAGATGAAGGAATGAACGGAGAGTGTTGATCTCCACTGTCTCCTTTCCCCCTGCTTCCAGGAACCAGAAAGAGGCTGAGGGGACCTTACCCTCCCAGGCCTCTGAGGCTTCACTCTTGGAACCCACTCAGCGTCCCCTCCTTTTCCATAAGGCGGACCCACTGGGGAAGGGAATGTTAGTATTTAGGAGTTTTTTCCTCTAAGAATAGAATCCTCTCCAGTAAGTATGTAGAGGGACTTATTGCTTTCCCTCTGCACCGTTCCTTTTCATTCCTTTATTCTCATCTCTCCATGAGGAGATGAGATCTTGGTTATTTCCAAGAATGCTACCATGGTCGCAGCGTTTAGGGTACAGATAGAAAACGACTTACTCTTAATTTTTCTTTATTTTTCTTTTATACCCTATGGGGCGACCAACTGATTGTTGCCCATCCTCCAGTTTTCTTTTTTGGGGTCACCTCTGCTCCGTACGGAAGGTGCCTCAGGCTGCCTATCCCAGATTCACTGTTGAACAGCAGAGGGACAATCTATCCTGCTTACGGGATACGCAGGTCCCCTATCTACGCAGGTCCTGCTTTTCCAAGTAATGGCTAAGGGTTTTTTCTGACTTCCTTTACCTAGATGTTTGGCTCAAGGGGCACCCTGGACAACATTCCTCCTGTCTCCAGGTTCTTTTCCCCTTGATGGGGTACCTAGTCTCTTCCCCCTCGTCTTCCTGTTCCCCCTCCAAATTTTTCCTCCATTGGGGCGGTGCTCAGCATTATGTAGGGTATAACCTCCCACAGGTCAGGGCGGATACCTTATAGGAGCAGGCTGGGACTGGTAGCCTTCCCCTGGCCATGTCTCTACTAGAGCGGCTCTCTGACTTTTTGGCAGGAGGGCCGCAATGCATCCTGTCCATCCCTGGGACTGAGCCATTCTAATGGGTCTCCTTTTGGAGGTTGTGAACCCAAGAAGGTTTGTGAACGCTTACTCCAGAACTCCTAGTTCTGAAGTTGGACTCCCAAAGAGAGAGCGAGATCTCCTGTGTCAGTAGATCTCTTAACATGGAGGGAAGTATCTCTCAATGTGGTCCAGACCTTCTGTGGATATACAATCGGTTACCGGATTGAGCAGGGAGGTACCCCTCTGTATTACCCATGCAGGGACAAGGTACCAACCAGTTTTCTGTCGGCCAGATCTTCCATACCCATGCTCGCCTTAGGTGCCCACTTCACCTAGGCTGATCCCACTTTCTTGAACTACCGGTAGGGAGCTTTCTTTCTGTTAAGATTCCGGGCAAGGAGAACGGCTTTTGGTGCTCTTTGTTCTTCTCTGCCCTAGACAAATCAATGTCTTCCGCTTCCGCAGAAGACTTGGGCCTTTTTCAGTCATTCTGTGTTCTTCTTCACCCCTATAGAAGAGGAAACATATCTGAATGCCACATTTAGACACTTAAGTCTTTCTCTTTGATGCGTGCCTCCTCCAGAAGTCTTGCTCTGGTTATGGAGATCTCTGATTGAGTTAACCAGACTCTGGGGAGACCAGGGAATCTTTCCTTAGGTCTACTTATGTAAGAAAGAGCAACAGTTTTTTCTTCCACTTGGGCAATCCTTAAAGTCTAGGACTTTTCCCTTACTCGCTACTCTGGGTACTGAGATTCCTCTCACACCCATAGGAGTCATACCCAGATGGTCCCCATTTTTTGATCATTATACTATTGTCCACTTTATCTACTATCTTACCTTGACAGGTGGAGGTACACTGGCCTATTGGGGGATACTCCCCTGTCAACTTTCTTGACAGGAGTCCTCCACTGACTCTCTCTTTCTTTCACACTCTTTCCCTCTGTGAGTTTATACTTCACTACCTCCTTTGAACAGCTAGCTGGGGTTGATGCTGCCTGTCCTGGGAAGGAGGCAATAACCACCCTCTTTTGGGATGACAGTATGGCCCTGGCCTGAAAGTTGTTCATTGCTGGGGTTATTTCACAAACAAACAAATTTCTAGTAGGGTTGGGTTCCCCTGCGCACTAGGGAAGTGCACAGTTTTCAGTGTTTTTACACTAACAGGACCAAGGGAAGTCCATACCTACAATCAGTATTTCTATTTCTTCAATTCTATGGGTTATGGGGCGGTACACTTCCCACAGTGCCTGTCCGAATAGTGGGACAACTACACTTTATTATTCTATCCTTTAGGGAATGTACCAAACCACTTCTGTGGGAAGTCAGAGGTCTTCCCATGAGGGTCACGACTGCTTTTGCAAACTTTTCCAAATCAGGTTTCCCGTAGCCAATTTTCATGCTCCGGCACCTTGGAGTTTGTTCTTTTTTTTTTCTTTCTCCAGATGTCCTCGTCTGGACTGAGCCATCTTGACTCGCAGTGTGTTCCTACTTAGCAGTCCTGTAGGATCTTTTCTGGATTAGGTCGGCTCGAGGTTATCTCTCATCAGACTTTCCTTCCTCCTGGGCTCCAGGTTTATCCAACTGAGACTGACTGCTTGGGATTCAGTCCTATATGTTATGACCTACTGCAGGAAACCTCTCGAAGGAAGATAATACAGTTACGTAAGAACTTACCGTAACAGTAGATCTTCGAGAGAGGTTCCTGCAGGAGGTCACCTTTTTCCCTCCCTCCTTCTTCCACGTTTTTCTGCATGCTGTTGCAGGCCATTCTGGATTGGGTTCTAGGAAGGCTATCTGCTCCTCCTGTTGAAACCACTAGGGGTCTCCAGCGGGAGAACTGGAAGGTGGGCGTGGGGATAGTCCGCTATATAGGGTCACGCTGACTTCCGACATGTGATGTCGGGTGGGCGATCTCCCACCAGACACTGCTAGCAAAAGTTTGCTGTGTGGTCCTGATGCCAGGATCCAGAATGGCAGTCCTATATGTTTTGACCTACTGCAGGAACCTCTCTCGAAGATCTACTGTTACGGTAAATTCTTACGTAACTGTACTTTCCTTCTCCTTCTCTTCCTGCACACACTGTCTTGGTGTTTGTACAGTGCCAGTCTGGTATTCATTGCCAGGGCTGTCATGTCCATAGACTCTGGGGCCCAAGTTTTCATCCAAGTAGTGCTTCTTTGACCTGAGGAAGGCTATAAAAGTGTAAATCAGGTTTCCCTTTAGACCAGTTTGTCATTGTGTACCGAAGTGCAAGTGGTCTTTGTGGGCTCGGTAGGCCCTTAGATAGTAATATTTCACGAGCCTTTGTCATCAGATGTTTTATCTATTACATTAGGCTGGTCGTTTTGTAAGCATTTGTGATACTTACCAGGTTCTGTGGTGTTAAAGTAGTTTAATATTTTTCCATCGTGTAGTCTTTTCCATAGTGTTATGCTATACCTGAGTGGTTGTTTTCTGTAGTTTGGTGGCCTTCTTTTCCATAGTGTAGGGACATTTGTGGGGTGTAGTGTTTTGTGCTTGTAGTTTTCCTATAGTGCAGGGACCTTCTATAAAAGGAGACGTGGATATGGGGTTCCATCCTTTAGTTTTTTTTTTTTTATTCAGATAGCAGTAGGGAGTGGCATAGCATGCAGTCTAGAGCAGTGTGCAGAAAGCGGTCAGAAGTGGTGGTTCAGAGTGGGGTGCAGTTTGCAGTCTATGGCAGAACTCTGAATTGATGATTAGGAGAGGCAAGACGTTAACAGTTAGGAGTGTTGTAGGAGTTGGTGGCAGCAGCATGCAGTTGGCAGCAGAACGCAGATAGCAGCAGCATGGGGTAATTGTTGAAGTTGTAGAGAGAAAGAGAGAGAGAGAGAGAGAGGGCTGGAGTATTATGGGACATGGCTGTTTGGTGATTGAGGCTGGAGGGAGGTGTTGGTTAGAGGTAAGATTTTAAGTTAGGGAAGTTTTTTGTAGGTAGAGTTTTTTTTTTTAAGTCTTTTTTAGGTGCTGTAGTTATGAGACATTTAGAGGTTTTTAGTGTAATTGCTACATGTGTTAAGTAGCTGTTACATTTCTTAATAAAGTGGCTGTTGCATGTTTTATTAAGGTGGTTTGTACATGTATTAATAAGGTAGTTTGCAGTGTCTTGATTAGGTATCATTGTGTAAGATATTAATAGCACATTAATGAATACATTGGTTGCATATCTGCTACCAGAGTACCACCCCATACAGTATGGGGTAATATCTGGTATTTTTTTTTCTACTGGGATGAGGGCCAAACTATGATATATGTATATTTTTTTAATATGTATGTGTTTATGCAACTGGCGTGGACACAAAATCAATGAGATAAAACATTTTATTTCCACACATGTGTGATACATTTCTGAACCCAAAATTGATCACACACATGGGATAAATGTTACCTGTCAATTAACCTCACCCCAGACCGCCACAGCCCAGATATTCAAACTGCGCCATTTTGTGGCGCAAGCCCCTGCGCCGCTCAAAATAGTTGCGCAGGGGTGTGGCCAGGGTGATAGTCAACGGAGTTGCGCTATGGCGCAACTTGCTTGATATGCCCCTGGCCACCACCTGTGCATGGCGCAGTGGAACTGGCGCCAGCGCAAGTGGTCAGAGGGAGCATTGAGATGTGGTGGCACAAGTTCCATTGCGCCATGCACAGCACCTGGCGATATTCAGGGGTGACATGCAAATAGGGCCATAATTTATGCAAGGCGCGGGGGCCATTTGCATCTGATTATGGCTCCATTTGCATGCCATTAGCATGCAGGTGCACCGATCCCTACGGCTTGCGCCTGGCGCCTGCCAGGCAGCAGCCGCCAGGGACCGACGCCTCTGCAGCCCGCTTCGTGGGTAGAACAGGTAGAAGCCTCCCAGCAGCTGATCGAAGGGCAGAACAGTATTCTTCCACTTCTCGAGTAGTTTATCAAAGGGCATAACGGTATTTTTCCTCATTTCTCGAGTAGCTCGATTGTGGGTATCAGACTTCTCTCAGTGTCATTTTTGGTGGTTCAGGATCGCGAGTAGCCCGACAGGTTTCATTTCATCCGCTCGATTCCCTTGTGATCTAGTGTTTCTCACTCATTTCGCTTACACGGAGCTTCCCTATCGGTTTCGTTCGTCGTGAGCGCCGGCGGGTGGCATTTGTTCGCTGGCTTCGCCGCTTTCGCACTGCCGACCGATGAAGCTCGGTAGGGCTGCACGCCCATTGGTTCAGAGCATGAGCTAATCGCGTGTAGCCTATATTGTATCAGTCGTCCAGATATGTGAATAAATGTTCATTCATATCTGACTGACTTCGTTAGTATGGTTGCACCATTGGCTCATGCTCTGAACCAATGGGCGGCAGCCCACCGAGCTGTCAGTCGGGCAGGCCAGGGTGGCAGGCGGTGGGTGCTGCCCCGCCGCTGATGGGGGGCGGGTGGTGGGGCCCTGCGGGTGGGAAGCAGGCCACTAGATCACCAGGGATTTCAGACGTGGGGTGAGGATGCCGCCCGCGATCGGGCTACTCAAGCGTCCACTGGACCACCAGGGATATTGGACTTTAGGGGAAGGTCTGATGCCCGTGATCTGGCTACTCAGGAGTGGGGGCGTTGCCGTTATGCCCACGATTGGGCTAATGGGGGGAGAATGTTATGCCCGCGATAGGACTACTTGGGGAGACGTTTCCGTTATGCCCGCGATCGGGCTAATGGGGGAGGAGGGATACCGTTATTTCTGCGATCGGGCTACTGGGGGGGTGACACTTCAGCCCGTGATTGGGGCATGGGGAGGCACCGCCAGGTGTGGCGGGAACAAGTCCAGGGCCACTCACAGGTGGCAGCTGCTGTGTTGCGCCCTGCAATGCGGCAGCTCACCTGTGGGTGGCCCTCAACTATTTCCTTTTTTTTTCAGCATAACTTTGTGCAGGCTCAGGTAGGGGTTGCGCATGCATAACTCTGCACGGCACGGGCTGAATATCGGGTTGTGCAGTTTATGCATGGGCACGCCCACCCCCACCTGTGCCTGCATACATTACTGATGCGCCCCGGCGCATCGAGATTTGTGCAGGCGCACTTTTTCCTTTTAAATATCGCACCGGGGCGCATCAATGGGTTGTGCATGGTACAACACTGTTGCGCCATGCGCAACCCTTTTGAATATCTGGGCCCACCACTACTCCTTCCTCAAATTTCTCTTTATCAGCCCATTTCAGCAGCTCCCTCCCTCCCTCCCTGACAAACTCTGGCAGAGAACATTTCTTTTTTGATGGCTTCTGTTTCTGAAAAACTGTTCTCCATAAAAATAAATAAATAAATAAACTTCCACTGCAGTCATCTTGTTTGACGCTCATCTCTGTCAACAGTTTGTGCAGTTCCTCCCGAATTGCTATCTCCTTTGGAAATCAGCTGAACCACACCAACAGAAATGAAACGCATCTTTTATTTTTCTACACTCCTAAACTGCCACATACAGAACCAGCTCCTACCCCTGCCTAATAACCGAAAACTCCTGTAACCTTTCCTACAAACGGTTATAATACCAGTGCCCCCCCCCCCAAAAAAAGGAAAAGCTGCTGTCTTACTTAGTCTTCACTCCATCATCTTAGCATTTTAAAGGGGTTCTTGGTCTCATCATTCAGCCAAACCATGATTAACCTAACCCCTGAAGACAAGGTGACCGCCTCTTCGGTCAGGTACCTATACTTTCAATTTTAGCATGCCTATATAAGCTGAGGTCCCACTGCTATCTGTCTCTAGTTTTCTGGTCTGGAAACCACTCTCTAGCTGCATCCTTCATACTATATAGTGTGTTCTGGCCCATAAGGGGCTCACAGGTGGCCAGTAAAGAGTTAACTAATTAGGAGAAGACTACAACTTTGCCGTTCATAGATGCAATGTTCAGAGTTTAGCAAGCTCTCCCTACACACGCAAAATTGTATCACATTTTATACGTATATGTATGTGCCTCAGGACCTCCTTGTGAATGAGCTTGCTCAATGGAGTCTTTCCTGCAATAAACTTGAAATTTATACAGTTTTGCAGGGGTGCGCCTGGTGTGTGGCCAAAATCAGAATCAAACAGTGTATTACTACTCCCTAATCACAAAAAAGAAAAGCTGATTAAAGTTGGTCAGGCTAACATGACTCAGCCAGATGATGAGACCAAGAACCCCTGTAAATGTTAAAATGGTGGAATAGAGACAAAATAAAAAGAAACAAATGAAATTAACTTAAATGAATGCTGGGCTTTGAGGCAGCCTTTCTTTTGCGGGAGCACTTGTATTATAACTGTTTGATTCTGATTTTGGCCACAAGTCAGGAGCACCCTTGCAAAATAAAAAAAAAATATATCTATAAGAAATGTGTTAACATCTCTGTGTATTACTAAGGGTTGAACTTGATAAACTCCTAACATTTCGTCTATGAATTGGAGAAATCTGGCTTTTATAAACAGCTTTTCTTTTTGAGAGGGCTCTGGTACTGTAACTGTCTGACTGTGATTTTGGCCACATATCTGAAGCACCCCTGCACAATTTAATGAGCCAAGTGTACTGTCTAAAACTAATATTAGTTTTTAAAAGCAGTCAAATGTTACATTTTATATGTGATATACCTTTTCTTTTCCCTTTGGTTAAGTAGAAGATTGTTTACCTGATGTTAGTAGGTGTGATGTGTGGGACAGCACTCTGCCTTACAGCAGACATATCTAGCTCTGTTCCACCCATTACATTATCAGCATTGTTGCCTCACTGACTGTGACATCACTGCTGCTTAGGAACAGCCACTCAGTGGCTGCCAGGTCTGTCACCTGTGATGTCACTGTCAGTGAGATCACAGTGCTGATGATGTAATGGGAGGAATAAGCAAGCAATAATACCCAATAGGGTGGCTGGTACTGGGCTAAACCCGCTCGCCCAGGGGCATAATGAGGCATGACGCTGCAGGCAGAGGACTTTATAGTCCCTAGAAGGGCAGGTATGGCCCATACTGCCTACCCCTGAGGATATTATTGCACTTAGAAAATGGGTATATGTTGAGGGTTTTTTTGTTACAAACAAATAGAAATTGTTAAAAGTAAAAAAAAGATGAATTTCAACAAAGTTTCTTGCAAAATAGTCCATCTGCTGGTAGAATTATCAGTAGAGGGTGCTGATGTTTATGGTAGGCTCTTTGCTTTCTTCTTGCTTTCCCTTTCTTATCCCTCCCCCCTTCCCACAGTACACACTACAGAAAAAACGAACGGTATCTCCAAAAAGGTTTTGTTTGTTTGTTTTGTTTTATTGCTGGCAGTTGAATTTCCACCGCTCATGGACGAACAGCCTTTTTTATTTCATAAGTGGCAGTTGCATTTTGGCACAATCGGGCGAATGACGGCTGTGTGTGTGAGTCACTTTATATTCTTCTTTTGCAATTATGCTGGTATGGGACACAGAGAGGAGCATGGTTGGGGTGAGCCGCTATGGCTGAGCAGGGGAACTCATGAGCAACAGGCGGTACCAGTGATAAGACCAGTGGCACATAGCTGGTTTTCACTGTCATAGAAGGAGACACATTGCCTGCTTGTGGCAGAAGAAAGAGCAGTCAGGCATTCGGAGGAAGGTGACAAATACAGTGGGAAGCTTTGTGGTGCAGTGATTTACTGAAGCAGTTGCCACTTTTACATTTATTTATTTTTTTTTGCACCTCCCCTCCTCCCTGGCTGCCCACTCATTCAGGTCTCCTGAGCCTTTCCTGACTGCCTGCCCATCTCTAATGCCAGCCACTTACCTCATATATGCGGCCCCTCTTGGGTAACCTGGCATATCCCTTCACCGGAAGGGTCCCCTTCCTCCGAGGGGGAATGCACCGGTGGGGGGTGGCCAGCGCACTCTTCAATTGGCCCGGGGTGTCGCTGAGGTGTGCCGGTCATGGGTTTGGCAGCAGCAAAGGGCTGGAGACCATCATCCGGTCAGCCAGAAAGCATTTTCCTGTTTTTTGGGAGGGAGGAGTGACATCCGGACATCAAGGCTTACGCTGACGTCTGCCACTCACCTTGGGCACTGAGCCCGACATCCTGCTGTGCTCCCAGCCTTCACCAGGGGCCAGCGGGCACTGGTGCGCATCCCACCCCCCTGAAGAAGGAGAGCTGTCCCCAGACACTCCATCTTTCTCCCCCTGGACGGCCCTCCAGCGACCCGAGTCCATTCCCGAACCCGGGTCACCAGCATCACAGACAGAACTCCAACCACTGCGCCGACAGGCCGGCTTTACATTTAGTTTAACATTATGAAAAAAACTAAGTGTGTGTGTGTGGTGGTGGTGGTGGGGGGGGCAGCTGCAAGCCAGCCAGCCAACTGAGTAGCTCCCTTGGTAAGCAAAAGAAAAAAGAAATGGCGGTTTAAATGTTTGCATTTCAGATGTGGCACATGGATTTCAGTGGGTAATGGGGTAATAGGCACAGGGACTTTTCTTAGGTGGGCATTGTTATCTCATGAATGCCCACCTAAACCAGTCTCTCAGCCAATCGGAAGCCTTCAACTGTTCTACCCAATTTCTGAAGCTACGTCAGCTGTCAGGTTGAGAGCTACTCCACAAATACAGCTCAACATTATCGAAGAAAACGTTCTAATGAGCAAAAGGGAAAAGAAAAATACTTCAGAAATAAAAAGTTACAACTCCTTAAAATGTGTATCTTTTTCCTGTCTATCAGTTTTGGTTCCACTAGCTCTTTAAAGGAAAACACTGGAAAAGACACAGCTTTCCTCAGACACTACAGAAACACTCAGTTGGTGCTATTAGACAGTAATAACTTTTTTAATGATTTAAAACAACTACCCACAACTTCCACTTACTGATACTGGCAGCCACCATCTCATGAGCAGCAGTGAGCTTCCTGAGCTCACTTTATGCTAATATACCTGCTTGACCTCTGCTATTGTTTGGCAGGACATATTAGCATAATGTGAGCTCAGGAAGCTCACTGCTACTCACGAAATGGTGGCTACCAGCAATAGAAAATGAAAGTTAAAGGCCACTGTTTAAATCACTAAAACAGCAATTAGAGAGAATTAAAAACAAAAAAATACTGTCTGAAAGCACTAGTCAAGCATTTTTGTAGTGCTTGGGTAAAGCTGTGCCTTTTCCATTGTTTCCCTTTAAGTAAAATGTATTAGAAATGTCATAAAATCTCTGTGTGTTATCAAGGGTTGAGCTTGCTGAACTCTTAACATTGTAATCCTACCTAAAGTGCCTGTCTGCTCAAACTTCACAAAAGCTTAATTTCTTTTGAATAGACTTTTGGCTATAGCCTTTAGCCAGCTGCCACCATAATCACTCATCCCTCAGCCACCACACTAACTGTCCCCTGCCATCTTAAGTTCTTCTCACCTCCCAGCCTGCTGAAGGAGCTTTGCTGCACCCTCGACCTGAACCATCTTCCCTCCAATCCAACTCGATCCTCTCATTGCTGCATGGGGAATGTAAGAGCACGTGGTGCTGCAAAACACTCAAGTTAAAAAAAAAGAAGAAGCTCCCGAGCCATGTAACCCTGATACTAGCAGTTGCTCCATACTGCACAACTCCAGTTGTGAGTGCAGCACCAACCAAATTAATATGGAATCAATCAGCTAAATCTAAACTCTGTGAAAACAAGCATGTGTCAATGCTGAATGTTTGCTGGGATGTTGTGTCAGGTAGGTTTTTGTTGTGTTGTAGAGAATGATGAAGGCAGAGTAATACTGTAGTAAGAGAGAGTTTGCAATGGAGTCCGTGAGTAGTAATGTTTGTCTTATGTATTTTCACTTCTGAAATATAGCAGACTGCCTAGGGCCTTCAGGGTTCATCTCTTCTAACTGTCCAAGGGGGCGAGCCTAGGTTACCTAAAGATGTGCTACACTTGGGTACTCAGGCCTAAATTGGCACAGTGCCTCCACCAGGAGTAGCAATGTGGGGTACCTGGATGCTGACACATGAGGCTGTTACCACCCAGGAAAAAGTGCATAACCCACCCCAAGAATAAGTGACACTGTAACAGCAATAACAACCCCCAAAGAAAGAAGTGCAGTTCTAACAAATAATTTATTTAAAGGGGAGGGTACGGAGAGAACAAGGGGACAATAGGAAAAATCAGAACAGTGCTGTAGACGAGCTTTGAAAAATCATCTTGTTTCTAGCTGTAACTGTATATGTTTCATTGGTTAGCTTTATTGTATCAATGATATATATTTATTAATGATGTATTGTATACTGCATATTGTTTTGTACTGTGTCTGTGTTAATGGTTCTGGTCACCCAGGTAACCTGGTCTTTGGCCCATGGACTTTTCAAGATTTTAAATAAACAAAACAAACAAAAACCAACTCCATATACTCTATGCAGTAACAGCAGCAACAATGTTGCCCCACAGTTTGCCCAGCCCTGGGCAGTCCTTCAGGCCCCAAGTGGGTGCAGCCAACTTAATTCCCCCCAAAGACCATGGGTGAGAACTCTCTTTTTACATTGCAGTGGGCACCTCACTGGAGAGGCAGTTGCTGCTAGCAAGGTAGGAGCTTGGTGGTGCGCTGTAAACTGTTGAAACTAACCAAACCTCTAATTTAATGTTAAACTGTTGAAAAGGGGCTCCTGTTCGTAATCCACAAGGAGTGGATGGCCTGCTGGCCTCCACAGGTCTTCTGCCCGAGCCTATCCCAGTGGCAAAGTCCCACCCAGGGCTTCCTCCTTAGTCAGTGGCATAAACACAATTTTCCCAGTTGCAGGGCCAAAAACCTGTTGGTTACTCACACTTTTATAGCTTCATGGATACTCACATGTCTGAAGATGGAACAGCTGAGATGGATGGACATGCTTCTGACTGGACAGCAGGCTTTCCCAGACGTCATCTGGTGTTTAGTCACTGGTCTTAGTTCTTTCACACTGTTTTGGGCTGCAGGTGCAAGGGGTCCAGGGACCCTGAAGCAGGCAGTGACCATCATAGTTGATGGATCATTGAGGGAGACAGTATAACGCAGTGGTTTAAGGCTCTGAGCTGCAAAGCTGGAGACCTGGGTTTGAATTCCACAGCCCCCGCTTGCATACTGTGTGACCCTGAGCAAGTCACTTAACTCCCTGTGCTCCCAGGTTGCACCTGTAAACAAACTTTCAGCTTAGTGTGTCTCACCTGGTTAAACAATTGAAAAAAAGAAAAAAAGAAAAAGAAGGAGCTTGTCCCCCAAGGGGGAAAGTCACTGGTGGGGCAGGAAAACCCTAGCTCCAGTCTTCTACTTTAAAATTGGCAGCTGTGATAAAAACTGTTAGTTTGCTTCACAAAGTCAGTTGCTGGGCTCCCAGACTTGCTTTAGTCTGCCAAGCATGTGCCACTTAGCAGGAAGTGATTCACTGGCTTGCAGCTGTTTTTTACTCTCTGACACTGGCAGAAGTGGCCTCGATCCCAGGGAACAGTCACTTGTGATGCCCCATTGGTCAGGCTTGCTCCTGGGCAAACAGTATTTGGAATGTTAACCCAGCCATGCTGGGCTTGCATACAAGCTGAATTGCACTTCAGGCTCCTGATTGTCTCAAATATGTGGCAAATCTTCTGCTGACCATTTACCCCTTCCCAGAAATCTTTACTGGGCTGGGAAGATGGGGGGAGGGGTCACCATATATTTATTTGGTTTTTGGTAACCAGGTAAATACACTAGACACTTGAATGCCTATTTTCAGGTACAACCTGGAAGGGTACATGACAGATAATCCACAACTGACAGTACTGAGCAAAGTAAGGAACACAATTACAGGAACAACAAAGGCAAAAACCATGAACAATACAGCGTGACAGTAAGTAACAGATAGTAGATTTGTTTAACTGTAGGGGATTAAAAGTAGAGTAGTCAAATCTGCTATAAGCAAAACACGATAGGGTGGGCAGTTTGACTGCACAGTGTAAAAGGGTGTTGAAAAAACAATGGGTAGTGGATGAGGTTAAGTGCACATACAGGCCATAGATAGGAGATGAGGCTTCAAAGCTGCTTTGAAGGATGGTTGGAGAGTTGTGGATGTTGGTAGGGATGGAGTTTCATAGCCTTGGGGCAGCTGAGAAAAAGGCCTGATCATCCATGTTGGTTGAGCACTTGGGAACAACCAGGGAGGTGGGTATCTGTCAGCTGAAGTGAGTAAGTGGGGCAAGCCACTGTTTACACATCCGGCGTTCTACAGTATGGGTTTCACCTGCTGGTTTGGGTTTAGCAGTCTTGGGCTTGATTTTCTTCGCTTTAGCTGATGCTATAAGCTCCTCCCTGGTCCCAACCCCTCCTCTTTCTGTCTGGTATGGATGGCATCTTGCCCCCTCTCTCGACTACCTGTATTATACCATTTATTTTTAACAGGGGTCAACCTTAAATTTTTTTTGCACTAGCCAGCAGGACAAGTTGATTCAAAATTGCACTAGCCCACAGATGGTTGCACTAGCCCACAATTATAATGGTAAATTTTGATCACTTATACAGGAAAAAATTCAGGCTAAGAAATACTTTGATTATTGCACATTTACCCTGATCCCACATTGCTTACTGCCCCTTCCAAAAAAAGACTGCAGTGCCATCACACATAGTGTGGCCCCCATTGTTTTGTACCATGGCCCCCTCTCTTCCTCTTTCTGCCCCCCAAAGTAGAGGATACCACAGTAGCTAATGTGGAATCAAGCAGTCCTAGCTCTGCACACACAATAGCTGACAACATCATGCCCCTCACCACACTCTCACCCCCAGCCACAGAGCAATGAACAGAGTCAGGCAGAGAAAGACACTCTCAGACCCACCCTGTGATCAACCAGAGATCTGCACTTTGGGACATTTTCATACATTGTCAGGTGAGCCAGGGAAACATCTATGATTTATTTTTGGAAGGAGTTACACAAACCTAAGGGGCTTGGGGAATAGAAAACTTTATGACATTTTTATTTTTAAAAGTATTGATTTTAACATGCTCAGCCCCAACAACAGACTTTTTTTAACATTGTCCTTTCACCAGCCCATGGGAACCAGTACACAGACATAATGCCATACTGCCTCTTTTTCTAGTTAGTAGGATCTAGGCACCCCAGGAAAGCCTATTTTAATATTTCAAATTATATATTTTAATAAGGTTTATTTTTGTACCATACGTGCTCCAAAGCATTGTTTTCAGGATAAAAGGACATGCTGGGTGGGATAAGGGTGGGACTACATGGATGGCATTGGCTGGGATGGTCCATTTAGAAGAGTTAGGGACACCTGCCTGTAATGACAGATATGGAGCTGTAGATGGTTATTTCAGAGTCGGGTCTCCATTGGTGTCCAGGGAAAGTACAAAGCTGAGAGATTTGGAGGGGAGAGGGAGCAACTATGATGAGGCTGGGATCACTGGCGGCGCTACACCGGGGCACACCGGGGCATGTGCCCTGGTGAAAAATGTTGTGCCCCTGTTCGTGCCCCGGTTCTCCGAGGGCGCGTCTACCACTACACACAGTGCGCCGAGTTCTAAAACCTTTTTGTTGCATCTGCCGAATGGAATAAGATTAAAAGCCCAACCCTTTGTCCAGGAAGAATAAACCTTTGTCATGCAGTGATTTGATCCCTTGCCACGCAATACAATAGACATGGCGCCAACTTCATCCTCCACTCAAATGAGTAGTCTGGCCGCAATACATAAACAATCCTGCTGACATCTTCCTACCAAACTGGGAGCCCTAGTCCCTGGAGCACAATTGGAAAACTCGAGCCACTCGGGTTTGGGGGGGCACACAGCACATCATTATGGACATAAACTAAAGCCAGGCTTGCAGAATCAGGAAACAGCCAATGGGGGAATTGGAAAAGAAGTACTAGGGACCAATTCAGAAGCAGGAAAATCTGCACCAATGAGAGGTAGGCGTGTGGAGCCAATCCAATGAAAGCTAGAGTTCAGCAGGCGACTGAGTGTTTGTTTCGGCAATAAAGAAGCATGGACACAGGACCAGTTTTTCTTCATTTGCTGAGAAGAAGGCAAGCGTTGATTTGGATTCCTGGCTCCTTCCTTGTTTCATTTGTTGACTGTGTGCAGTCTGCCTGATCTTGAGTCGACCCGCCGATTGTTTTGTTTTTTTGAGTCTTGGGACCATCAACCCGCTGCCACTGTGTTGCCAACCCGGAGTCCCACCAGTGCTGCCGAGTTACCGACCTGGAATCCCACTGTCCTGGAACAGATCTGAATGGAGATGCCACTGACAAGACTTGAAGTCACCGAGGCCAACCTCAGTTATCTTCTCCCGGGCTCTCTGCAAACTGCATTTGCAATCTGGACCTCAAGAATGGCTGCGGCTGCCAAGAGCCAGACCACTGAGACCTTTCCATGCCCCTACTCAGACTGCATACCTCACCTACTGTACTGGTAAGGAGAAAGGGGGCATTTTTTTTCTTTACAGTTGAGTTGTTTGGTTTGGAGAAGCCAGGGGCTGCTCGCCTGCCACTTGATTGAAAGGGGGTGGGAGAGATTCGAGTTTAACTTACAATATAACTAAAGTGTCTTGAGATGTTTGGATGGCTGACTTGAGGAAGAAAGGGGGGGGTGGCAGGCGCTGGCTGTGCTGTGCTGTTGTATCTTGTGTGGGGCATATTTTTACTGTTGTTTGGGGAAGCCAGGGGTTTGAAAGGGGGTGGGAGAGAAACTGTAAAACTAAAGTGTCCTGATGTTTGGCTGGCTGACTTGGGAAGGGGGGGCACTGTTGTATTTTTGTGTGTTGGGGTCTGGGTGGAGGTGTTGCAGTTTCCTGGTGTAATGTGGCAGTTGGTGTTGCATAGTGGGAGACTTGGAGCTCTCTGATGTGGTTTTGTGCTTTTGCCTGTGATTTTAAAAATGAAACTCCTGTATTCCGTTTGTGGAGTGAGAGGAGGCTTGAAATGATCTGATGACTGGCTGGCTGTGGTGGAGCTTTATTTTATTTATTTATTTATTTATTACCTCTCCTGCACCTCTACCAGGCCTGGGCAGGCAGGACTATATACGCATGATATACATTCTGGTTTCTATAGGTGCCCTGGCTGCCAACTGTGGTGCCCACCCAGTGCCCTGGTAACCAACAGAAGCTGTAGCGCCATTGGCTGGGATAAAACCCACCACCTGCAGGGCAGGCTCTGTATACCTCTTAACATTCTGGCACTGAAATGTTGGATACAGGACTCTAAATGTAGGGAAATGAGGGGCACTGGTCTTAATAATGTGGGACAAATCACCATACAGAGACAAATTTAGAAAACTGGAAGCTAGTGACTTAACAGCACTCTACTCTTGATTACACTCTGGACACTAGATGAAAGTCCTAACAATGGAGTGATAATGACTCACATTGAGTCTTTTGTGGGATCCCCCTCTTGAACTGCCAGATAATTGCAACTCTTAATGAACTGTTAATCACACCAGGCCATCTGGAACACTGAGAGAGATTAGCATGAGGACTACAGCCTGCTAAAGTAGGGACTTTTTTCACATCATTAACAGCCATGAAAAACCTGCACTAGTCAAGACTGGCAAGTAGAGAGTTAGCTGCTCTAGCCCTGATCAATTTGCACTAGGTTTTGGGCTAGTAAAACAATGTTAAAATCAACCCCTGATTTTTAACCCTGCTCCCACTCCCTCTCCCCTTCTTTTCACAAAAATTACAAAGCCTCTTCCTGGCTGCATTGCGTCTTGCTAATTATGTGAATTAAGTACACAGCACTCACTATGCTTCCTGTGATATACTTGATCTCAAATAGCTGCACCGATTTATGAATTGTCAGACCTATAAACAAAATGCTACACATGTGTACGGATTAGCCCAAAATTGTAAATAATTAGATTATTTGCTGTTATATCTTGTTGTGTTCTGTTCATGCCTCAGCACTTGTGTACCCATAATCTGTAACTTACTTTTCTGTGTTTTGTCCTCTTGTAATGACATGGAACCTTTGAAAAAGAGCACTGTGCTCAAAGGTTATTTCTGAAAGATGAAATAAAAAAAATAAAAAATTAAAAAATAGCTAGGTTTTATCTTCCTTTGGCTTGGCAGGTTTAGCCTTTTTTGGGCTCGTTGCTGCCTTTTTGGCCACTGATGCTGGCTTCTTCATTTTCTTTGGAGTCTTTTCTTGCTGCAGTTTTATTTTGAGTCCTTGGAGGCTGATTCCACCTTGCCCTGGTCCCACTGACAGTCCTGAGGCCAGGGAGGTGACTTGGTGCTTAGCCTGTGTTGGAGTCAGGGGCTGCGATATGGGAGGCTGCCTTTTAGCTGGTGTCTTGAGTTGATGCACATACGCACTTTTACCATTTTTCCTCCCAGCCCTGCTGCCTGCCCTGGAGTTGGCAATCATTATGTGCAATGATTGTTGAACCTTGACCCTGGCTCTGCTGCCTGCCCTGGAGTTGGGAATCATTATGCGCAGTGACATTATTGATCCTCAACCCTGGCTCCGCTGCCTGCCCTGGATTTGGCAATCATTATGTGCAATGACATTGTTGATCCTCGACCCTGGCTCCGTTGGCAATCATTATGTGCAGTGACGTTGTTGATCCTCGATCCTGGCTCCGCTGCCTGCCCTGGAGTTGGCAATCATTATGCGCAGTGACATTGCTGAGCTTCAACCTTGGCTCCGCTGCCTGCCCTGGAGTTGGCAATCATTATGCGCAGTGACATTGCTGAGCCTCGATCCTGGCTCCGCTGCCTGCCCTGGAGTTGGGAATCATTATGCGCAATGACATTGCTGATCCTCAATCCTGGCTCCGCTGCCTGCCCTGGAGTTGGGAATCATTATGTGCAGTGACATTGCTGCACAGTGACATTGTTGATTCTTGATCCTGGCTCCGCTGCCTGCCCTGGAGTTGAGAATCATTATGCGCGGTGACATTGCTGATCCTTGATCCTGGCTCCGCTGCCTGCCCTGGAGTTGGGAATCATAATGCACAATGACATTGTTGATCCTCGATCCTGGCTCCGTTGCCTGCCCTGGAGTTGGGATAATCCTTTGGATACAGGCAAGTGACCCAGTTTGGAAATCAAAGCTACTGTACAACTCTGCTCCAGTGCTGCTGTGCATGCCCAGCAATGTGAACACTGCTGGCAGCAGCTTTCCCCGCTGCAGTTCCATGGGTCAGGAAAACATGCCAAATGCACCCGATTTCGGCCGCACAAAGCAGTCCTGGGGTCGAGATCTTGGGTGCCACTGGGAGGCTTCTGCTGTGAAGATATAACAAGGAACCTTGGCCTAAATCCTACCAGGGCTCCTGGATGTCATTGCCCTACCCTGCTGGTCCCCACCTCGGCAGTCCTGGCGGACTGGGGTGAAAATATGTGTACAGGCTGGAGGAGGCATCAGGTAGATCACTCAGAAGGGGGGGGGGTGTTACGCAATGCAAAATACAGGATTTTGAAGGTTTTAAAACTTCCTAGTCTCGTGCATGGGTAGTATGTAAAAATGAAATATATTGATGAGTGGTGTGTTATTTTACCATTCCAAATATGTGATGACATCATTGTACTACATCCAGATTATGAATCTAGCATGTACATTAAATAGGTAAGATCAATGGAAGAGATGTTAATGACATGAGTAATTAATTACAAAACTAGGCCATGACATGCACAGCAACCCTTTGTGTGAGAAGGCTACCTAGCTCATCACAAGGTGTCGCCTATGTGACAGAACACTGTGCAATACCTTCCCACGCGCGGAGCAGTGTGACGTAAGAGTGTTGGCCCTCATCCTCCTGCTGCTCAGCTGGCTCCCTGAGCTAGTCCCCAAACTCGAGTCACCAGTGCGGGAGTTTTTTAACATTTTGACCCCAAATTTTTAACATAGTCTTTTTATGACCCTCCCTTCTGAAATGATAGGTGTCATTTATAAAATTCTGACTGAAATATCATTATGTACCACAAGTGTGAAAACACGTTTTTGGCAGGATCTGAAAAACGACAATTGTCATGTTCATGAGATGGTGTGAAAAAATGGCTTTACTGAAATGTGGGGTCAAAATATTGAAAAATACTAAAGTCGTGAGTGAACACTGCAAAATGTTAATATACCTTCGTAGTGTTGGTGTTTTTTTCAGGATTTTGACCCCAAATTTTCAACCTAGTCTTTTTATGACCCCACTTCTTGAACCTAGTAGGTGAAAATTTTCAAATCCTGCCCGAAAGATGATTTCACAGAGTGACTGTGAAATTGCCTTTTGGGCCAGTTTTGAACATTTTCACCAACCTTGTTTATGAGGTTGGTTCCTAAAAAGGCCACATAAAAGTTTGGTGGAAAAATACTGAAGTTATGTGAGTGTTGAAATATTTCAACAACCACTCAAAACATCATCATTTGACTATATATGTTCACCAAAAGTTTCAACAAAGTCTTCTTATAACCCTACCTTATGAACCTGGTAGGTGAAAACTTTAAAAACCTGCCGAAAAGGGGATTTCGTGGAATGACTGCAAAATCACCTTTTGAGCCGGATTTGAAAAATGTAACCTACTCTGTTCATGAGATGGGGTTCAAAAAAGGCTGAGTTGAAAATGTAATAAAATAAAATATTAGTAAATGACTAATACCGGTAAATGACAAAGTCATGAGTAAAAGTTAAAAACGCATTAAAACTACTGTACATTGACTGCAGTTACTTTGTTCCTTCAGTTCCTGTTTGGTGTTAAAGTAAAAGGATGTGTTTTGCAGCAGAGCGGTGATGAACCATGAAGAGGTAAGTGAGGGGGTAGGGGTACTGAGTTGGGGTTAGGTGGGTGGTGAGGGTCGGGTCAGCTGCAAAAGACATTGATAGACAGTTTTCTGCTTTTCAGGGTAAAATGAAAAAACAAAGACTAGAAAGGACCATTTTTTTATTGCAGCAAGAGTAACACTGGGGATTGGGCCCCCAGTGTCACAGATGTTTGATAGCACTGGGAGGGGCACCCTGGTGTCCATACTTTAAGACGGTTGGGGGCACACTACATAGGTGAGGATGTTACATGAAAGACAGGGAGAGGGGAGGGGGAGGAAGAAGAGTTTGTTATGTTGGCTCCCCGCTCACAGATGGGGCTTACATTCAGTGTAGCACATTTGGGGGGGAGCAGGCTGCGCATGATGCCACTCAGCTGCTTGTTGGGCAGATTTATGCACATGAAAGCATCAAGACACTTTCTGATTGGAGCAGCTTGCACCTTTCAACTATAAGAAGTTTCCACCCCACAAGCACAGGACAGTGTCGTGATCTGCCTTGCTAATCATCAGGCTGTCACTGTCATGCCCACTCCAGCCTGCGCTGCATTGGACCTAACAGTGACACATCCTGAAACCCTTTTATTGTAGCAAAATGTTTGCTGTGTATGTCCAAGCAAACATAAAAAACAGCTACCAAGCAGCCACTGCGCCAGCTTGCACTCTCAACAAACCGAAAACTTAGCCGCTATGCTGTTTTTTCTACACAGCTCCTCCCACAGACATTTTCCATCCTATAGATAAGCACACTAAAAATGTAGTGATGTTGCGACCCTAGCAACCCACCGAGCATACCTAACAACCTGCAGAACATGTAGCTCAGCACAAAAAAAACTTATAATTTTCCTTTTTTTTTTAAAGTCAAACTATTAATCTATAAAAAAACTGCACAGAAAACTACCTGCCTATTGAATAGATTGAATATGCATTGAAGACCCTGTGGTATAACTTTTTTATCCGCACTCAAGCAGTTTGATCTCAGGCACATCACCCATGGCTTACATTACTCATGAGGTTACCCAAGGTCAAACTGATCTAGTGTGGACAAATAAAATTATCACACAGGTCCCCACTGTGTATTGTATCTATCTATCTATCTATCTATCTATCTATCTATCTATCTATCTATCTATCTAACACGATACGCAACAGGGACTGGTGGAATAATGATTTATTTTCACAAGAGCTGTTTGACCTTGTGTAACCTCATGAGTGGCGTAAGCCACGAATGATGTGCCCAAGACCTAACAGCTCAAGTGAAAATAAATAATTTATTTGGAATTGCGGAGATAAAGGAATGGTTATCATGGCTGTTGTACTCTTCAGGGCTGAGCAGGGTGTGATGGGAAAGGCCATGGGAGGAGGTGTGTCCCTGTGGAGTTCTTTTTGATGCTGCGCTGACGCTTGGAGATTCAGATAGTTAATGGGGGGTGGTCTGCACCTGTTTATTGCTAGGGAGCTCTTGGAGAGCCTCCCAGTGTTGTGTTTCAAGCAGGGTTCCACTCAAGCTGGGGGACACTGTGATCACTCTCCCAGTGGGACTAGTACAACACAGCATACTTCTTTATGATAGGGATAGAGGGTCCCCCCTTTTTTTGACACCTTTCTAGATTGGTTTACCTGAATCCCATTTAGTATAGAAATTTATGGGTGCCATACCTTCTAGTCATGATTCCTTGCCAGTATTGTAGGGCGTTAATGGTCGGTGGGCAGGGCGTGTGTAGCAGATAGGGGAGGTGATGGGCACTCTTGTGCTCTGTCTGCCTGACTGGTTATGTATTGGCCTGATACTTGCAGGTCATAACTGCAGCTCTTTGAGGTTTCTGGTGTTCTTTTTGGGGGAGGTACAGACCCTATATATACTGGTCTGTATGAGATGGAGGGGAAAGGAAGAGGTGACATTAGGGGGTTCTGCATGGTCTAGTGTGGTCAGGCCGGGGAATGCTGGGGACTAACTGGAATCATTACGACTAACTTATGCTAAGGGCTTAGCTTAGGCTGTCCAGGCTTCCATCTTTAGAATGGGCCCAAGGTTTTGTACAGCTATGTGGGGTGGGAGTTTGGATGGTATTTTGAAATTACTGATAATGTTGTTTGAGGTTTATGTGTGGGTATATTTGTCGCAGATACATACATATATACATAGACAGTGTCGGCAGATAAGGGCCTATGGCCCACCCAGTCTGCCCATTTGAGCCTGTAAGTTCAGTTTATGTTTTCCAAGAAGTCTGTTGCCCCTTACCCCAGACCTCCAGAATTCCTTTATGTCTATCCCATGCATTCTTAAATCCTGTGATTGTTTCAGCCCCACCACTTCCTCTGGCAGGGTGTTCCACTTGTCCACCATCTGCTCTGTGAAGAAATTCTTCTACGCTTCCTCTGAATCGTCCTCCTCCAACTTCATCCCATGCCCTCTAGTCCTGGAACATCTTTTTGCTTAAAAATAGTGTATTCCTGCACCTGTTCCCTGTAAGATACTTGTATGTCTCTATCATATCCCCTCTCTCCCTCCTCTCCTCCAGGGAGTACATGTTCAGTTCCTTCAGCCTGTCCTCATAGGACTTGTGATGCAATCCATGCACCATCTTTGTTGCCCTCCTCTGAACCTTCTCTACCCTGTCTATGTCCTTACGTAGGTAAGGTCTCCAGAACTGTATAGTGTACTCCAGGTGGGGCCTCACTAGTGTCTTGTATAGTGGAATTATGACCTCCCTTTTCCTGCTGGTGATGCCCCTGCCTATGCATCCCAGCATCCTATTTGCTTTACCTGCTGCCTTGTCACACTGTTTCCCTGCCTTGAGGTCATCAGAGATGATAACCCCAGGATCCCTTTCCTGCTTGGTGCATGCTATATCCTCACCCCCCAACTGATATATTGTGCCAGGGTTTTTGTGCCCCATATGCATTATCTTGCACTTCCTTGCATTGGATTTCAACGGCCAAACCCCTGACCATTCTTCAAGTTTCTGCAGGTCCTTCTCATTCTATCTACACCCTCTGGTGTGTCTACTCTGTTACAGAGCTTTGTGTCATCAGCTAACTGTGAAATTCTGCTTTCTAGGTCCTGCGCAATGTCACTGATGAAGATATTGAATAGGACCAGTCCCAGCACTGATCCCTGTGGTACCCCACTGGTCACTCTTCCCTCTGTGGAGTGACAGCCATTTACCACCACCCTCTGTGTCTTGCCGCCCAGCCAGTTACCTACCCACCACACTACTGTCCTGCCCACACCCATATTCCCCAGCCATGAATGAAGCCCTGGCCATTCTTGGTTTTAGTTAGCTGACTCTGATTCTTCAAAGGGAGTAGGTGGGGGACTGTATCTTTGTGGAATTAGCTTTTAGATTTAAATGTATTCCTACTTGGGTCTGCCTGTGGTAGGAGGTGGTTCCCCAATCTTTTTTGGACGTGCCGTGTGTACAGTATAGTGGGGTAATTTAGTGTTGAAGGTATTGTTTTATTCTATGATGCTAATGTTAGTTTTGATGTGGTATGGTGTACAAAATTGTCTCTTTCCTGTTTGTATTGTTGGGACAGTTTCTAGTTTTGATACCTATTTTGTTATGGTTCATACCCAACACACTGCAGATACACAGCTCCCTGAGGCAAGATATGGGGACTGGGAACTGCTCTTTCATAATGGGTGGTCTAGCTTTGGGTGGCCTTGGTTCTGTCCTTGGTTAAGGAGTTTTCCTCCCTCAGAGCCCAATTTGTATTTTTATTTGGAAACATGACCAACTTGCCTATTTACTCCTCGAACGTCCAGGATATTTCATCCCCTATCAAGTCTAAGAAGATCTATACAGTACTATAAAGGTGTGATGTCAATCAATCATTCTTTATTTGAAAAAAAGGTGCCTTTCTAAAACCAAGGCACCTGTACGACAACTAATTAAAACACATCAATACATAGACAATACAAAAGGTTAAAACTAATAAATACAGCAGCGGCATTAAAAATCAGAAAATGCAAGACTGAAAAGATAAGTTTTCAGGGCAACTTTAAAACTTTGGGCGGCCAGGCAATCTTGTACCCAATGAGGTAGACAATTCCACAGGGTCGAGGCCATAAAACTAAATGACCTTGCCCCAGATGTCTGTAAACCAACCCTTGGAATCTCTAGCAGTCCCTTGTTGGTGTATCGGAGAGTGCGGAGGGGACAGTAGGGATGAAGGAGATCTTGCAGATAACTAGGTCCCTGGTTGTGTAGGACCTTATAGGTCAACAAACCAACATTGAAAGTGATCCGCCACTGTACTGGCAGCCATTGTAGTCCACGGAGCACAGGAGTTATATGACTGGTCCTAGAAGTACCAGTCAAAAGCCTGGGTGCTGCATTCTGCACCAGCTGCAGGGGGGCAGATATCAACCACCAGTAGCCCAAGGTAAAGGGCAGTAGTCAAGGCGAGAGGTAACAAAGGCGTGGACCAAAGTTGAAAGATCGTTGGGGGATCCAGGTGCATTACCTGGGTGATATTACTCAGATGGTAAAAGGAGGTTTTGACAACTGCTGACACCTGTGATTTAAGGGTCAAGCAGTCATCAAACATAACACCTAGGTTCCACACCCAGTCTGAGGTAGTCATCTGGACACCTCCAAGACATAGACCCAAAGGTGAACCCACCAAAAACCCATGTTCTGATGACCTGGGTCCACAACCAACACCTCTGTTTTCTCTCAGTTTAACCGCATCCAGCTCTCATTCATCCGGTCCTGGATCTTGGCTAGACAGCTGTTAAAGACCAAAACAGCATCATCCTGGCAGGGCACAAAGGACATGTACAGCTGAGTATCATCTGCATAGCAGTGAAAACTCAAGCTGTACACCTAATAATCACTCCTAATGGCAGCATGTACACTGCAAACAACATTGGTGCCAAGATGGAGCTCTGTGGCACCCCGCAGGATAGGGAGAATGGAGCTGAGGAAAAAGTCCCAGACACCACCCTCTGAGTCCTACCCTCGAGGAATGATAAAAACCATCTGAGGACCGTCCCAGAAAGTCCACAGATGAACCGCAGGTGCTCCAACAGCACACCATGGTCTATGGTGTCAAATGCAGCAGAGAGATCTAGAAGGACCAAGATGGAATGGATCCTTTGATCTCTTGCTATTAGGAGGTCATTTAGTACCCAGACAAGGGCTGTCTCAGTACTATGTCTCTTACTAAATCCGGACTGGAGAGAATCATAGACATTGTGGCTGGTCCAATGGTCATCCAGTTGAGACACAACCACCTTCTCAATAACCTTACTCACAAAGGGTAGATTAGAGGCAGGTCTGTAGTTATCCAGACAGTCCAGGTTCAAGGAGGGCTTTTTAAGGAGGGGCCGAAACATGGCCTCCTTCAGGGGATCCGAAAAGATCCCCCTCTCTAAAGATATCCAGACTATCTCAGCAAGGACCAGGCTGATTTTATTCACACAGCCTACTAAGAGGCACATGCGGGCCCGTGTGCAGACTACAGTTGGTCGGACGCAACAACTGGACGACCATCACAATGTCATTGATTGTGGGCTGGCTGAAGTCACACCACACAAACTGGGCATCCTACATCTCCTGCTGACCACCACAGCTCTCATTAGAGAGGGTCAGGCAGACCTCTGACCCAATTATGGCAATGTTATCTGTGAAGAATCGAGCAATCTCCTCACACCATTCTTGTGAAAAAGCAATTCCAGGCTGGAGACAGATTGGATTGCACAGTCTGTCCATAGTCCAGAAAAGCTGAGCTGGTCGATTCTGTGCAGCAGCAATTTCCCTGGACAGGAATTCTGCCTTCTTACAAGTAATTGCTGATTGATAGACCACACAGTGGTCCATGAAACTAAGTCTGTCACACTCCAGGCCCAACTTCCGCCAGCACCTCTCCAACCTTTGTCCCACTCTCCTCAACTCCCTCAGGACCTCATCAAACCAAAGAGACCTGGAGCGATGAGTGAGGGGATGAACATGAACAGGAGCAATGGAATCCAGGGCCCCTGTCACCACCTTATTTTAGGCAAGTACCAGGTCCCCTGGATCCGTGCATTCACTTGGTACACCCGATAGGTCATTAGGGGAAACACCCCTCAAAGGGCAGTACCGGACCATCTCCATAGGGGCAGGCCTACTGGGGGGGGCCAGGAAACTGAACCCAATGATATGATGGTCAAAGCACCCGACTGGTTCCACCACCAAGTTGGATATCTCCATCCCCAGGAGAAACACCAAGTCCAATGAATGACTATCAATATGAGTCGAGGAGGAAATAACCTGTGTGAAGCCCAGTGAAATCATTAACTGGAGAAAGTCCTGACCAAACTGTGAGAGTTCATCATCGACCCAGGCATTGAAGTCCCCCAGGATCAGCCATCTGGGGGATCCCAATGTCAGGTCGATAGTGAAGTCCGTGACTTCCCACAGGAAAACATTATCATCTCCTGGTGGATGGTAGACAAGAAGGATCCTGCACACCACAGCCTCACCCAGGATACAGTCAAAGGAGTTGGTGGTCCCCACTGGTACCTCCATCAGGTTCAGTTCCGATCTAAAACAGATGGCAACACCCCCACCCCTTCGATCCATCCTCAGGCTGTGTATCACCAAGTACCTGGACGAAATTGCTGTTGCTAAAACGGGACCAGCATTCTCATCCAGCCAGGTCTTGGTGATACAAGCCAGGTCAGATGATCCAACAAGATCCACTGTTATAGCGGTCTTGTTCTTAATAGATCTGGCATTGCACAACACTGCCCAAGTAGGATGAGTAACCGAGGAAGACTGTGTTACCTGCCTGCTACAAGCAGAGCCTTTGGGTATGGGAACCAGACAGGGAGGACCCCTTTCCTGGACCCATTTCACCACAGGGCATCTCCTTGTCCCCACTATCCCAATCCGCCCACTCCTTTCCATTCCCCTACCAGGCTGAGCCCCCTTCCTCGACCTCCTAACAATTCCCAGAGCCCGGCACCATCTATATACCTCCAGGGACAGCGAGGGACCAGAAAAAGGGTGGAGGTTCCTAAGCCTGGAGGGGAAATAATGCCTGACCATCATTATGCCTTCCCAACACATGTTATCCACACTCCGCAGACATCCAGACACACAACACTCAAATCAAACTCTCAAACTACCACACAACTACACCGCTCCCACACATACAATAAATAATCAACCAAACCCCCAGCCCCAAAATACAAATAATATACAATAATATTCTTTTACAGAGTTTGAAGGTGATTTCAGAAAAGAGAAGCCACGCAAACTCTCCAAAATGAATAATTATTGACCTCTGAGGAGCTCCCACCTCCCCAGAGAAAGAAATTATTGCCTCCCGACACTGTCTCTCACATAGGCTGGGAGAACAGTCAGCAGTTTTAACAAGTAATTCAGTTTAAACAGGGCACTCTCAATGCCCACCAGGTTCAAGATTGTAGAAAAAAGAAAAGAGTCTGACCATCCCTAAGGTGCTGAGAAATGTCCAGATATCTTGACAGGGAAAACTTCCCCCGGCACAGCTATAACTCCAAGGATCCTAGGAAAACTTTCCTCAGTCTGAACTGTTTGACTGCCTGGCCATCCCACAAGGAGTCAACGTCAGAGGCTTTAGGCCACAAATAGGTCTCCAAGTGGAGCTGGTTCTCCAGCCTGCCTCGCCTCAAGAAACCACAGGGCTCCAGTTGCTACAGTGCATGCTGTCCAGTGGCCCCAGACCCAGTCCCCAAGCAGCCAATTACCCCAGCGATCCCACCCCCCCCCCGGGTTCAGGCCAGGCCCACCATTAATCTCACCACACAGGCAGCTTTGCCGAACTAGATATGGTAGATTCATGGTGAGAGGCCAACCTGGATGCAAAGGAAATCACATTTTTGTCCAATCCCCACCGAACATGGTCATGTATTGACTAAATCATGGTACTGAGGGGCTTGTACAGGTGGCTGTGTGCAGTGTCCATTAGCCCGATCTCGACCTCCGATCATGCCCAGGTATCAGTGACGCTAAATGTGGAGGAGACTACGCTAACAACTGGAGGCTGGAAATTCCCCATGTATATGTTAACTAATAACATTTTAAAGAGTTTTTGGTGGAAAGCTGGGAGTGCTATTTGGCTACTAATGTCCCCTCAACGCCATCCCAAATGATCCTGTGGGAGGCAGGGAAGGTGTATATGAGGGGTGCAGTGATAGCATACATAGCCTCTCTGCGCAAGCAGAGCAGGAAAGGTTGCAGAGACTTGAGGAAGCCATCAAGAGACTTGACTTTGCAGCCTTTTGGGATCCTCAAGTGGACACTTGAGGGGAGCTTAGACTGGCCAGAGAGGCCTTCAGTAAGGAGCTTAGTGGCACAGTGATCACAGCCCTTGTTTCCGCTCACCAGAAAGTCTTTGAATGGGACAATAAGCCCAGTCCACTTTTGGCACCCTTGGTGCAGAGGAGGGGTAAACCTAACTTGATCCCAGTGGTTAAGGATGAATCAGGTAAGTTGGTCGCAGAGGTCCGCCAAATCAAACAATGCTTTGTGGATTTTTACTTTTAAGTTATACATGAGTGAGGTCGCTATGAATAAGGAGACAGCAGATGATGAGTTCCTGGATTGCCTGAGGCTGCTGAGGCTCTCAGAAGTGCAAAGGGAGGCTTTGAATAGCCCACTGATAGCGGGAGAGATTAAGAGGACTGTCTTTGGCCTCGATGAAAGTAAGGTGGTCAGCCTGGGTGGGCTTTCTATTGAAGTTTATAGGTCCCTAGGTGATACAGTATGGACACACATACTCAACATGCTTCAAGAAGCCAAAGAGGTGGGTGAGATGCCACCAAGTTGCAGTTTGGCTACTATCATCCTTATACATAAGGAAGGGAAGGACCCCTCATTGTGCTCCACTTATAGGTGGATTTCTGTCTTGAACAGTGATATCAAAGTGCTGGCGAAGGTACTAGTGATGATGCTTGAAACATTAGTGCCTTGCCTTGTGAAGGATGACCAGACAAGGTCTGTGAAAGGTAGGCACTCATATCATAATGTGAGATGACTATTGGGGGTGGTAGAGGCAGTGTTTTGGCACCCGGGGGGATCCTTTGTGCTCTCCCTGGATGCTGAGAAAGCTTTTGATAGAGTGGAGTGGAACTGTCTGTTTAGGGTCCTGGAGAGGTTTGGGCTTGGTGAACAAATTATGAAATACGTTAAATTATTATATGGCAACCCAAGAGCATGCTTCCTTGAGAATGGGGAACTTACTGAGTTTTGGCTCATATGGGGTATAAGATAGGGTTGTCCTTTGCGCCCCCCTCCTATTTGCATTAGTGATTGAACCCTTCATGTTGGCAGTTTGGGAAACAAAGGATGTTGAGTGGATCCAGGGATCATTCATTACATGCAGACAATGTTCTGCTGTACTTGTCTAGGCCAGAGAAGTTCATCTCACCACTGGCAGCTTTGACTAAGGAATTCTCCTCCTTCTCAGGCTATAAAATAAACTTTGATAAATCTGAATTGATGTGCTTGGGTAAAGTGAGTACACACTCAGGGCCTGCATTGCTTTCAATTTAGGCTTGTGTCCTCCTATATTAAGTATTTAGGAATTCAGATGAGTAGAACACTGGACTCCTTGTATAAACTTAATTATAAACCACTCAATGAGAAAGTTCTGGGGGATCTCCAGAGGTGGCAGGGTCTCCTGGTATCCTGGCTTGGGAGAATAAATATAATAAAAATTAACATCCTGCCACGATTGCTATATCCTATCCAGATGCTCCCAGTGGGGCCACGTACAAAAGATCTTTACACTTTAGAGAGGTCCTGTAGCAGATAAAAGGCCAGGGATAGCCTTCAAAGGCTCAAAAATGAACCTCCCGTGGATGGTTTAAACTTTTCAGATTTTCACCTGTATTATTTAGTGGCACAGGCTCGATTGATTTCGGACTGGATTAAAGATCCAAGAGGAGTGGCCTGGGTATCCCTGGATCAGAAGGAGAGGACGCACCATATAACAGCTTATCTAGGCCAGAGCTGGTTGTGAGCATATAGTTTGGGTACCACCAGGAGCTTCCTAGTGGAGCAACTCTTAGTGGCATGGGGGAGGATGAGGAGGCTCTTGGGTGCAACCACTGGGGGCACTCTGCTGGCTCCGGTTTCCTTCAGTCTGGAGTTCCACCTGGGACTTGAGGATCGGGACTTCCAGAGGTGGGAGATGGCGAGGGTCTGCTGTTTAGGGAACCTGTATAACAGTCAAGGGTTCGTAACCTTTTCGGAGCTGGTAGAGAGGCTTGGGATTCAGTCTCCTCAGATCTTTCGTTATCTGCAAGTCAGAGAGTGGGCCAGATGCATGGAACACCTTAGACCACAGAGCTCTCCTCTTAATAATCTGGAGAGGGGGATCTCACAGGCCAGAGCTGAACCTAAAGGGGCACTGTCTAAACAGTATCATCATATCAAAGAATGGTTGCCTAACATCTCACTGCAGGCTAGGACCTTACGGGAGAGGGATTTGGTGGGCCCTATTCCTGATAGAGCGTGGAATGAACTTTGTGAGTTCCATATGGGCCTGAGCATTTGTAATCATTACAAAGAAGCCTGATTACATTTTAACATAGGTTGTGCCTTCTTCTGGTGGTGGTGCACACATTTTCCCAGTGTCTTGGCTCTTTGTGGGAGGTGTGGTATAGGGAGGGGTACATACCTGTACTGTTTTTGGCGGAGTTCCGTTCCTCTCCAGTACTGAGCTGATGTGGCCCAGTGTTTATCCCAGATAATGCAAGTTCAGTTGCCCTTAGATCTGTGGGTGCTACTGTTTGGTGTGGAGGAGTTGGGGGTGGAGGACTGGGAATTCTACCAAAGGCCTGTTAGGCTTATGTTGGTTGTGGTCGGGTAATGTGTTTTAAACATGTTGGTTACCCATATGCACCCCTCGGTGCAGTTGTGGAAAGACTCCCTCATTAATATGCTCCAACTGGAATATCTAACTTATGACTTGAAGGGTTGGTTGGATTAGTTTGAATTGCAGTGGGGCAGGTTCCTGGACTTGCTCTCCTCTTTGGAACAGGTGGTTATTCTTTTAGGTTGATTGATGGGTGATCGGCTTGTGGGAGACTGGATCTGTTCTCTTTGCACTCTGATCTTGTGTGCACATTTTACATAGTGTTGTATTAAGGGAGATGTTTGGGGCAGCTTGACTTCTAATCCAGGGCATTGGTCGCTCTTACTCTCACCTGCACTCTTGTTACTGCTTCTTCTGTGATGGCAAATGGAATGTCAGGTGTTGCAGTAGATGGGTTGCCATGGAGTGGAGTTTGGGAGTTGCGTTTCTTTTTTGTAATAGTATTCTTTAATATTGGAAGCTTTGCCTCATTATTGTCTGTGTGTGTGTGTGTGTGTCAGGTACTAAATGTTCATTGATTGTATGTTTTGCTCTTTTTTGTTTAGTACCAATGATGAGATGCACCTCTGTTTTAATATGAGTATTACTTATTGTTTCCTAAGCTGGGGGGGGGGGTTGCAATATCACTAGTGAATGTTATTGGTACTGTGTTGATAATTGTATTGTATTTTGGGTTTTATGAGAAAAGTTCAATAAAAAGATTATTTAAAAAAAATAATTTCACAAGATCTGTGCTGCGTATTTCATTTATGCCATAAAAAATTCTTAAGGATAGTGCCTGGAGATTAGTTTTAAACGTTTATTTTTTAATGTAAATTTGCAGAGATGTTTTGGTGGTTTTCTCAGTATAGCATAGTGGTTGCTAGGGACGCTGCAATGTCCTGATGCACATGACATCCTTATTGTGTATTTTGGTTGGTGGTCAGGGTGTGATTTGTATAATTTCAATGGAAAAATGGCAGTGAATCTTAGCAAGCCGGGCAGTGAAGCAATACTATTGTCGCAGTGAAGAACGGTGAAAATCAATACTGTTATCAGTTTGTGCGTTTCTGTTTTTTTTAAACACAGTGGCTGCAGCGGATGTTTTATAAATGCTGATTTCAAAGGAGTGAGCATGCAGCCAGAGCAAGTGGGAGCAAGACATCCTCTGGACCTCTGGGGTCATTTGAGATAAACAGTTGTGCGTGACATTGAGTGGTTTTGTTTGCTGTATGTAAACGAAACAAAAAAAAGTTAGTTCATATAAACTGAGGAAGGCGATTGTTTTGGATGTGTCAGTACAGCTTTTCAAGGAGGGAGCAGCGAGTAAGGTACTTATTTTTCTGCTTTGTATCTTGGGAGCAAGTGGAACAGAAGAGAGAAGCAGAGCGAGTAAGTGAGTGAGTGGGTGGGTGGGCACGCTGGCCTAGAGGAAAGAAGTAGCTGGTACATGCTGTGAGTTCAGCAAAAATAGAACAGTTATGGAAAACAGCTTTGTTTTATTTTGCCTTTTTGGCTAACGAGGGGGTGTATGGAAATAACTTGTGACTGAGAGTGTTTAGATGCCTAAGAGGTAATGTACTGTGCAGTGTGACTGAATGAGAGTTAAGGAAGTAGTGCTGGCTGGCTGTTGGGGGGGGGGGAGTGAAATGCCTACGATGCACATAAATGCATAGTGACGTATCTACTGCATACATAAATGCGGATGATAAATGCTGTTTATGGAACAGCTTGCCTGGCTTTTTACATGTTGGTTGCTCTTTACAAGTTTTTAAAAAGTGTCTGAAATTATATTTGCTTGATTTATGTATCTGTAATTGTTGTTGAATGTTTTTATTTTATGTCTTTGTATGTTTTATATTGTATAGTCTGTCCGGGTCAAGCCTGAAACAGGACCCTCAGTCCAGTACTCTTACCTGGTTAACAAATTAAAATAAATAAATGACGAGTCTACTATGTACATAAATGAAATTTATGTACATGGTAGCTCAGATATCAGTATTGATGTAATGCTTTTTGTGTCGATGACTATTGCATAAATATATATATATATATATATATATATATATAGGGATACATGATGGGCATGAGTGTGATATAGCAAATATTGTCACTCCTGCAGAGTGAGATATCCAAGCTCACGATGCAGGAGTGACAATATTTGCCATAGCACACGATCTGCCCATCATGTATTCGATATATACAATAGGGCCAAGAGTTTCAGAAGTTTTGTTATGCTGTCTTGTGTTCTGTTCCTGTTTATGTGTTTGCTCATTCTGTGTGTGAGCTTTTCTGAATGGGCTGGCAGTGTTATAAACTCTGGGTGACACATGAGTGTGTTTTGCAGTGCTAAATGGGTTAGTTTTAGGTAGGAGTGAGAAATATACTTTTGTGAAGCTGTATTGTTTAGCAGTCTAGCTGCAGTGAAGCTAAGAGCATCACAGTAATTGTAATGAGCTGAGAGGCAGAGTGTCAGAACAGCTGATACTGTTTTCAGTGGTAATTAAGTTAGCTGCAGGCAGAGTGCAGAGTGTTCTGTGAAACTGTGCTCTTTAGGATTCTGGCTGCAGTGAAGTTGAGATTGTCAAAATAATTGTAATAGGTGAGAATCAGAGTTTGAGGAACAAGTGAGAGTGTGTTTCAGTGGTAGTTGAGTTAGCTGCAGGCAGTAGTTTAGACTGTTCTGTGAAGCTGTGCTGTTTGGAATTCTGGCTGCATCAAGTTGAGAGCATCACAGTAATGAGCTGGAAGTTGAGGGGGTAGGTGTGTTTTGTAATGCTCACTGAGTTAGCTGTAGGCAGCAGTGAGACCTCTCAGGTAGTTCTGCATTTGTGTCTATGGTAACAGCACAGGTGTTTCTTGCATGTTGAGGGGAAAGCTGCCTAGGGTGATGATATCAGTGACCTTTCGTGACCTGTGTGTGTAAATGTCTGATATCATCACAGTAGAGCAGAGGGTAAAAATATCACACTGCAGTGGATGATACGCTGTTTTATCTCACTCATTTACCACTCACCCCTATTGTGTGTATATATATATATATATATATATATATATATATATATGTATATTATGGTAACATGGTAGTGCTACCATAGTTAGGGATGAGTAGCATTTTTAAGGTTAAAGGGTCAAATTTTGCACCTTAATAACTTTGCCACCGTTCAACGGATTTGGCTGAAATTTGGTATGCACGATTGGGCATGGTAGATCTTGGGATCTGCCAATCTTTGTACCAGTTGGATGTATGGCTGTGGAGTTATTAAGTGACAACCAATTGCTCAATTACGCTTTTTTGCGATTTCTTTGTTTCAGCAGGTGTTGCATGCTTCAGGAGCATGCAGCCCCGATGTGCCTTTTGAAGATTTCATGAATAAATATTGAACGGTTCAAATGTTATTCAAAAAACAAGTTCCCATTATAAGTCAATGGGAAAAGTTAAAATATTCAACACTTTTGCAAATGCACTTTTTAGTGTCGCAAATGGCCCTAGTAGTGTCGCAAATCCGCCATTTTGTTTTCAGTTGGTGATCAGAAAAATGCTTGGCATTTAAATTTGGGACCCTCTAGGGACACAATTCTTTTGTGTTCTCCTAGTCGGACCCTGAGGATGCTAGCCATGTCTTTATTTTGGGGTAAAACACCCCAGAAATATGTTTTCAAATTTCTGGAACCAGTAGTGTCATGAAGTAGTGTCATCACAGTACACTTTCGCAAAATGTTATGTAAAATTGCCGCAATTGCGATAATTACTTTTTCAGGATTCTTGGCCAAAATGACAGGAATTCTTTCCACCCTGCCGCGAAAAGAATAGTTTGGTCTTTTGAGCAGAAATTTGGAGGGAAGGCAGCCAACATCTCACAGATGTGCCTTTTAGTGGTTTGGTGAAAAAATATTGCACGGCTGCCAAGGTAGAGTACTCCGAAGTTGACTTTTTTCCCCATAGACTAACTTAGTGGCATCCGCCGTGCTTTTTGGGGCTCGTATCTCGAAAACGGTGCGAGATACTGAATTTTTGTTGCGAGTTGCATACTCTATGGGCTATGTAATAGCAAAAACCTAGCCAGGAAAATCAAGATTTTTGTGAAATTAAAATTTTTTTTCTACATTATGTGGTTGCTGAGATATTAGCAATTAAGTACTTCCAATGCTCGTTTTAAGCTTCAATCCCCATTACAATGCATACATTCTTTGTACACACTGTGTTTCTGTATGCACCTGTTTGGCAAAAACAGGGTATGCACTTCCGTTACTGTTACAGTTACTGTTTCCACTTATGTTTATGTCCCCGTTTGTGTTACCTTTCCCGTGTATGCCACCATGTGTGTTACCCTTTGCATTGTCATTCACGCTTGCGTTTTCGTTACTGTTACCATTTGCTCCACTACTGTTTCTGTTTGCATTTTTGTTTGCGTCACCATGCGCATTGCCATTTGCATTTCCAGCAGCCCTTTCGTTTGCGTTTCCGTTTCTCTTTCGTTTTGCGTCTTCCTTGCTGTTACTGTTACCATTTGCGTTTGCAATTGCGTTACTGTGCCCGTACGCATTATGGTTTGCGTTTCTAGATGCGCTTGCATTTCCTTTTGCCCTTCTGTTTCCATTGCTGTTATTGTTGCTGTTACTGCTACCATTTCCATTTACAATTGCAGTACTGTGCCCGTGCACGTTTCGGTTTGCATTTTCGTACGCGCTTCTGTACCTGTTTCCGTTTCTCTTTCCTTTGGCATTACTCTTCATGTTAACTTTACCATTTGCATTTACAATTGCGGTACCATGCCTGTGTGCATTACGGTTTGCGCTTACGTGTGCGCTTTCGTTCGCATTTCCATTTCTGTTCCTTTTTGTAGTGACACTAAACATTTCCATTTAAAATACCACTGCCATCACTGTTCGCATTACCAGTTGTGGTTTCCTTCACGCTCAATGTCCATTTATGTCTCTGTTCGCTTCAAGGCCACTTTGCACTATGCTTTATTAACGCTTCCTTTACCATTTACGGCTACCATGTGCACCACTGTTCGTGTTTCTGTTTATGCTGTGTTCCTGTTACTATGTCACAACACATCACATGGTGGCCCCACGCTCCAGCCGCTGCATTACATTCACTATTTCTCGTCATCATTCTCAAAAAGAAGGGAAATTAGAGGCAAAAACTCCATTTAATGCATTAGTTAAGATTGTTCCACAGTGACAAAAGCAAGGAAATTCAGTGTTAGGGTTGAAAACCCCCCTTGGATCCCCCCAGCCCAGACCCCCAACCGGCATCGGAGTGCGTGTTGGGGTCTTCGGTCCAAACTCTCACCCCATTCTCCTATACCTCTGCTTCTTCACACATGTAATGGGGTGAGAGTTAGTCAACGACTCCAAAGCGCACTCGATGCCGTGTTAGGGGTGGGCTGGGGTCCAAGGGGTCTTTCAACCCTAACACTCGAATTTCCTCGCTTTTGTCGCTGTGGAACAACCCAAACTAATGCATTAAATAGAGTTTTTGCCTCTATTATATATATATATATATATATATATATATATATTTATGCAATGGGTGGACATATATTCAGTGTGATAAATGTAGTTTATCTGAGTCACTGTATGGGTAAATAAATTTATACATACAGTGACTCATTTATACACACAGTTACTATGTCACAAATCTCTTTAGAATTCATTTAGAATGTTCGGCCCTCAGAAGCAGTACTAACCATATTCAAATGGAAATAACTTTAAAACGAAAAAGATAGCATGGTCTGTGAGCACGAAAATTATTCAGCACAAAATTTTCTACAAATGAGTGGTGTTTCATGTATAGATACATTATAGATTTTTACAATTAGCAAAAGCAGAAGAAAATGTAATTTTTTGTTCACTTTTTGACAAACAAATGTGAATAACTTTAAAGAGGACAGGAATCGTTTCTAACTGGCAGCTGTTTATAAGGTTCTTATTCTCAGAAATGATATGCATTCTCAAATTATCTATATTTAACTATATGTGTAACCCCTAGATGGCGCTATCCCAGGGGCTACTACCCTGCCTGATTTGCCACTAACAGGTTGAGGGGCCTGATCCAATGGCGGGTGCCTCCACCCAGAGGTCAGGGTTTGCAATAGTTAAACTTACTTGGTCACAGCCCTCTGGGACACTGCAACCCCCTTTCTTCCCACCTAGTGGCCCACACAATATATCAGAATTACCTTCACAGTATACACTTACCCCAGGACTAGTTCCGCACTGGGACCTCCTGTGAAATAAGATACAGTGCAACAATCACAGTACAGTACTTTAACATAGACAAATACCTCAGGAAGTATAACTTTGCTGAAACAAGCAGCTCTGATTTATTTAGGGGCTATAACAAGGACAGGGGAGATCAGGTTAATTAGCTTATCCTTACTATCTACCTATGGCTCTGTACAGGCCTATCTCCTACCAGTTACTGTCCCTGGGTACCCAAGCCCTAGTGGCTAGTCCAAACCGTGGCAGCTGGAGGGCCCTTTCACACAGTGAAAAGAAAAATTAGTTTAAACAGTCAGCAGTACAGTGATTCCATTTGGATTTAATGTGGCAATTCAACAGGAGCGACCTGAATTAGTACTCACGACCTCCAAACAAGATAGGGTCCTTCAATGCCAGCAGGGCTACTCTTGAGCTCCACGAGACTCTTACACATTTATATGGTAAAAAAAGAAAGTACTATACCAGGCAGGCTGCTTCTATCCCGATCGCAATTACTGCACAATACCCGGGAGAACACACAGCAGATTCAGTTCCTGACAGACCGAGTGCAATTCAACAATTTCTCCAGTCTTCTACAGGTGAGCCTGGTTTCTACTCTTCAGAGATCCTTTGATTCTTTTCACAGACGGATTCAGTCCTAACAAGCAGTTACACAAGCTGCAGACCGGAACTCTGGGCCTTACACGCTTTTTGACTGAAACTGTGCACTGAAGGAGCACAGGGTTTCTTTTCCTTCACTGCCAGATCTAAACTGAAACTCCAACAGACAAAACTGGCACTCTTTGAGTTCCTCCCAGTTCTTGACTGATTGGCTGTCACAATAGACTGCTGCTGTTGGTCCAAAAAGGCGTAGAAGCCTCAAACTACATCTCCCAGAGTCACTGCCCATACAATCCTCTTGTGGCTGGCTCAGATTATGAGTCCAAGTTCTGATTCGTCCAAGGCACCATTTTAGAGTTAGCTTACCCCACACTGATTGGTCCAGTTCAGCAGTTCACAACCAGAATGGGGAACTAGGCAGACACAGTTCTGACTGCAAAGAGCAGGTTAGACAAACTGTAATTTCATTATTACTGTAAATGATTTCTGGCAAACAGTTACATCTTTCAGATAGGTTCCTTTGTACCCTAGTGACTGCAAAAATGGAGTGAATTGCAGCAGTTCGAGTGGTACTCAAACAGAGAAACACACAGTCCCCCATACAATTAATTATGTCTGCAAGCAGACGGCTTTAAAGAGACAGTACCAGAGGCTCTAAAACCACTCACTGATAAAATGGCTTAAACGCCAAACACCATTCAGGCTTGGAGCATTCAACAAGCTCTTGAAGTCTTTTGGGAACTTCTATTTGCAGGGGGTTACACCTTCCTGGTTTGGGAAAGCTTGACGTCTGGCCAAGGCACCTATAAGTTTTAACTGCAACCATACACATTTGCATTAGGCTCACACATGTAATCATCAGTCAATATATCATTTTACCAAGAACACATTTCTGAAACATTGCAGTATGTCACTTTACACAGTATTACATATACATTGTACCATAACTCTATATTACCTCTGTACATGAAACCTGGAAGAGAGGGGCCCTTCCCTATCAGTTACCTTGGGGCTGACTGGGCAAGGGCACCATACTTAGAGGGCAACACAAGTAACTTGAGTTGGCACTGATGCTCAGTTTGGGCAATGAGCTCGGGACACATACACCTTTTATGGACAACATTGAGAGGCAAGTCCACAGGCCTCCCAAGTGAATCATAACTGAGGTGCACCACAGGCTTTACAGCTCGACCAGTCTTTCTAGGGAACTGTTGCAGTCTCTGCACTCTGAGCCTCATTTTCAGCATTGTCCTCACCTTGTCAGGAGTCTCCATGGGGGTAGAGAGGCAAGAACTTGGGGCACTTTCAGCTCCAGGAGTTCAGTTTCTGAGTCCACAACATTTTGGCTCGCATGAGAGCTTTCGGACACTGGCAGTGGACTGTCAGGGCACTCAAAATACTCTTCTTGTTCGTGTATCACCAGTCTGCCCCAATCTATCATTTTCTCCCTGAAAGCTCAAACAGTTCAACCATGCACAATGATTCCATTTCATCTGATCTGATGCTTTGCACTTCACTTTCTGGGAGCATTGGCTCCAGGGATGAAGTTGGGGGCTTAGACAGTCCGGAAGGCCCAGTTTTGTCTCCAGTATTGACTAGGGATTGCCCTGAAACAATTGACTCAGTTCGTAAGAAGGATAGTATTCAAAGTCACTCTCACTTTCTTCTGATATGGACTGACAGTCATGCTCAACTGACTCTGCAGGAGAACACTTTAACTCTGCTTCTGTAGGTGCAGACTTCTTGATCTTTTCTTAGCAGCAGCTCTAGTCACTGGTCCAGAGGGGCATCTTCTGGGGCTCAGACTCAATCAGGATTTGTCCAATGGGCAGTAATGATTTCTATGCATTGTTTTTACATCTTTGAATTGTTCTCAGGCCTTACTTTGTACACTGGCAGATCATCTAGTTTGCCCACATACAATGTGAGGGAGATGGTGCCATCTGTCAGCAATCTTGTGTTTGCCATGCAGTCCCAGATTTCTTAGCAATACCGATCTCCCTCCTGGAGTTCCTGTGCTTTCACCTTTTATCATACCGCTCTTTGTTAGCCAGATTTCTTTTTGGCAGCCATGGTTTGAGCCAGTTGGTAGCATGGAGTTAGTTGGGCCTTTAACTTTGCACATACTGTAAATAGTTGTCAGCTTGAACCCCATCAGGAGAGACCCCAAACACATATCTACTGGTAGTCGAGCCTTCCAAACATCAGGCGGTAGGGGAGAACCCAGTGGCATCACTTTTGGTGCAGTTATACATGTACCAGGGTGCTAATTTGTTGGTTCCATCTAGGCTTTGTCCTTTGGGTGCAGGGGTGCCTAGCATATCTAGCAAGTGCGGTTGAAACGCTCAGGCTGTGGGTCCCCTGGGGGTGGTAAGGAGGGTTCTGGCTTTCGACCCCCACAGAGAGAGCATCTCTTTGATCAGACGACTCTCAAGTCTCTCCCTTGATCAGAATGGATTCTTTGTGAGCCCATAGTGAACAAAAAGTTTTCTACAAGTACTTTGGCCACAGTGGATGCTTTCTGGTCTTTGGTGGGGAAAGCTGGGTATATCTCGGAATGGTCAGTGACCACCAGCACATTACTTGATATTTCTTTGATCTGACTCCAAACTCAGAAAATCAATACAGACAGCTCCATGGGTGCACTGGTGGTGATGTTAATAAGGGGGCAGCCCTCATGGGCAAAGCTTTCCTTTGTAAGCAGCGATTACAAGTTCGAATGTGTTGCTCCACATCAGCCCTCATCTTAGGCCAATAGAATCTGGATCTCACCAAGTCAAGTGTTCTGTCTATACCAAGGTGCCTCCCATGTGGTTGTGCAATGACCTCAGTACTGAGTCTCGAAAGGCAGTGGGCAGCACTAGTTGTTGTTTGTCTACTTGTCCCCTGTCTACTGTTTCTCTGTATAACAGTTTATTGATCAGTTTCAACTTAGGACCCTTCTTGTATAACAGTGCAGTTCTCAACTCAGTGGAGCTGCATTCTGACACATCTTTTCCTGTATAGAGGGCTTCTAAAGCTGCTTTGATCATGGGATCGCGGGATTGAGCCCTGAATACTGTCATCGTCCAGCTGAGGCAGTGCACCAATGTCTATTGCAGAAAAGTGGCACAAGCAGCAGGTATGCAATTCTCAGAGGGTCCTAAGCTATCCACCATGCAGTCCACTGCATCCGCGGGACATTTGTTCCTCCTCTGTCAAAACTTCTGGCAGAGTGCCCAATGTCAGGTTCTGCCAATCGGACCCAATCATTCTGGGGGAACAGGCCTCGAGAGAGCATCAGCATCTATGTGGTTCAGACCTGCTCTGGTATTCTAGAGCATATCATATGTAGATAATGTAGAAAGCTACTTATGGCTAGTGGTATCTAACTTAGCTGAGGTCTGCACATAGGTCAAAGGATTGGTTGCTTGCTTTACTAGTATTTTAGCCTCATAAGGTACTCATGGAATTGGTCAATAATAGCCTACTTCAAAGCTAGGAACTCTAACTTATGTACAGGATAGTTCTTTTCGGATGGGGTCAGGCTTCTACTGGCAAAGGCCACTGGTCTCAGGCCATTCTCTGTGCTCTTGGTACAACACAGCCCCCAACCCTGTAAGCTAGCATCAGTGTGCAGGACGTAAGGCTTTTGGATCGTGTATAGGCCAGCACTGGAGCATGGGTGTTGATATATGATCTCATGAAAGCAGTCTCACAATTAGGAGTCCGAGTGGCCTCAAATACTTCACTGGATGAAAATACACTCTTTCAGTCTTGAGGGACGCTGACTTTTGGTATTTTTTGTGGTTGGGGATACCCTTGAGTAAGGTTATAAAGGGCTGATCACTTTTGAATAGTCCTTTGATGAAGCGCGTTATAATAACTACAGAATCCCAGGAATCTTTCAGTGTTTTTTAGATTTTTGGGTTGTGGCCAGGTGGTCAAGGTCCTCAACTTTTTCTTGGGTCGGTCTTCTATTCCTCGGTTGTTACTGTGTGTCCCACATACTTACTGATGTTTGAAAGAATTGACACTTATCAATGGACAGTTTAAGGCCAAAGTCCTCCAGTCGGTCTAATACCTTAAATAATCTGCTCTCATGTTCCTCCAGTGAGCTGCCAAACACACAACATCATCTAGGTATACCAGGCACCTCAGTAAGTTCATGTCCCCACTGCACGCCTCATCAATCGCTGAAAAGTGGCTGGGGCACCTGAACCATTGGGGCATCCTCATGAATTCATAGCCCAGCAGACAGATAAAGGCTGTCTTCTCACGGTCCTCTGGGGCCATCGGGATCTGGTAGTACCCACTATGGAGATCCAACACAGAGAACCACTTGCTCCGTTAGGCAGTCCAAAGCATTCCTGAATGCAGGGTATTGTGTACTGATTGTGGATAGTCCATCGCTTACTGTGCGATAATCCACACACATCCTTACTGTCCCATTCTTTTTCCTCACTACTACAATGGGGAAGTATAAGGGCTTCTGGATTCTTATTACACCAGCAGCACATCATTCTTGCAGATGCTGCCTCTGACATCATCTATGTCAGCAGTGCCAGCGCCGAGACCTCTCATGAAATGGTATACTCATCATGCAGCCGGATATTGTGCTCAGCTCCTGCACGATCCCACGTCCCATTCCTTTAAAGAAAACACCTGGTCTCTGGCAAGCTTCTCACTGATCCTCACTTTCCATTCAGCTGGCAACCGGGAGTCGCTGAAATCAAACAAGCTGTATGCTACTCTGTCATTCTTCCTCGAACTCTTGCTGCTGGGTAGCACTGCAGTGTCTGCACTAATGCACATTAGCCAGGATGCAACTCTATTTACTCTCGAATGTCTCTTTCTGGACACACATTATGAACTTGGACCATTACCCTTCTGGCATAAGTATGGGCCTCTAGCAGGCAAAATACTAGGCTTGACTAGCAGTCCTCTGGCACTTTTCCATCCTGGTGCATCCAACATTAATATTTTATTCTTAACATCCTTTCTGATACTGACCTCTCCTGTAAGGTACACTGGCATTTGCGCCAGGATCAGAGACTCAGGATCCTTCTTCCATACAATTCAATCGGTTCCTCTGGTTCTGTTTTTTTTCACATCTCTGTGCCTCATAGGCCTTCTTAATTAAAGCTGGAACTCTTAAAGCCTCTACTAGTTTTTGACCCCTGTTTTCATAACAACTGTGCCAGCCTTCCGAACATATGCAGCATTTGTTCCAATCAACAAAGGGACACCATCATACAGTCCAGTGGGGGACACACTAAGGCTAGAGTTCTACTTGTTCGGCCACCCAGCTACGGAGGTGGGGAAAGAAGCCAAATTCGATATACCCGAATAGGGTAGGCTCTCTCACTTAACCCCCATACATGCAGTCCTTCTAATGTTGTAAGGGTACGCCTGACAAATGCTTCTGATACCAATCTTGAACATAATTGTCACTTGGGAGTCACTGTCTAATACAGCCTTGTAGACACTCCATTCATCTTTACAGTGGTCTCCATGGAGGGACCCACTATTCTGGAAGACTAGTCTGAGAGGCGATAGTGGGGGCCTGGGCAACTGACCTTGCCACAGAGGACGGAGTTAGCATTTTTGGTGCCCTCACTGGGATCATTTCGCACCTCTAACCACTGATTTGTTCTCCAAGCCTCCCTTGTAGCCTATATGCAACTTTGTTCAGTGTCTTTTGGGGACCGCATTCCTTTCATGTGCCCATCCTTCCCACAATTATAGCAAAACATACTTTCTGGAGTTTGAGCTGGTCGAGGCGCCACACTGGGAGCCAGGGTGGGGTATTACTAACTGGAAACCTTGGTGCCATCTCTCTGTCTGCAGGCGGGATAAGTATTTGGAGACATTCTCAGTTTCTCCACTTCCATGGTCAAGGAATTGAGTTTGGAGCTGTTATCAGTAGGAGATACATGGGGGTACCCCACCTCCATAGCAGATGTAGTTGGATATAGGTCAGGGGTCTGCATTTGCAGGCGTGGCTCTTCATAAAGGGACTGTTTTTGAATTCTGGATCTCTCAACAGTTCGCCTATTGTGGCATATCTTTTCCTTGTCAGAGCACCTATTGACTGCCAACCTCTGCCCCTGAACTTCACTCTCTGATGGGCTACCCTCAGTCACTGGGTCGAGCTGCAGCTATTGGTGCAGGTCCCTCCCGAGGTCGCCTTTTCTCAACTCCTCAATTTCTCATTAACTCATCATAGGAGTGTGGGATTCCAGTCATTTGCCAGGCTAATTGAAGCAAACAGCAGTTCTGAGAAGGGGGTAGACTAAGGATCCTGTCCAGCCTGGTTCGTCCAGTTCAATCGCTGGCAAACTACTCCTTCTGAGGCATTCTTGCAACAATTCTTCCAGCGAGATATATACACAGCACAACAACCCCTTGGTACTGTTGTGCATTTCTTACTCTCCACCATAGATCCTCATCAGAATCTTAGCCCATATATTATCTCTCCAAGGCTCAAGATAGGCCTGTGTAGTCACTTCAGGGTTACTGCCTGTTTAGCACGGATGGTAGCCAGGTGCAGGACCCCTTTGAGGCTCTCTACTAACCCTTCTTTCGCTGCTTCCGAGTACTGCCATTCTAGCACTTGGGGCAAAATAGTCTATCCAGGTCTCCCAGTCATCCTCCCCTGGGGGTGGGAAGGGTGCCAGAGAAGATCCCTCAACCTTCGTAAGAGTCGTGACTAATGGCAGGTGCAGAATCAGGGAGTCTGCATTGGTTCAGCCACCATTACGGTACTGGAGCGGAGAGGTGTTGGGGGAGAAATGTTCTGCAGAAATAGTTTCCTTCCAAGTCCTCCACAGTTTTCTCCTTCCCCCAACCATTTAGAAATTTCTCTCAAAGTTTCAGACAGTGGTGGGGGCTCATTTCCCACTGGGTTCTTTTCATACTTAGTTATCACTTCTAGGCAGTGAGGGCTCCTCTGGGGTAATGGTCTGTGGCACTTTGGAGCTATCTATGTGATCCTTAAACTCTACTAGGGCCAGGAAAGTGTGGCTGAGCAGATTAGCATGCTGACCCACCACCACAGGGTTTTGTAAACCTTCCACCTTGGAAAGTACTCCCTGTACAGTGTCCGTGATGATACCCAGGGGGATGTCCGGATAAGCATAGCCTTAACACCTCTCCCCAGTACATACCCACCAGCCGGTGCACAGCCACTCTGTCGGGGTACCCATTTTTCTCAACAGTGTTCAGCAACATGGCTACTAGAGGACACATCCCAGCGTGAGCCCAAGATGTGTCCCCAGATGGCTATCCTAGGGCTACTACCCCTGCCTGATTGCTACTAACAGGTTGTGGGCCTGGATCCATGGCGGGTGCCCACCCAGAGGTCAGGTCCATAGCAACTACGGTCACAGCCCCTGGGACACTGCAACCCCTCTTTCTTCCCACTAGTGGCCCACACAATATATCAGAATTACCTTCACAGTATACACTACCCCAGGACTAGTTCCGCACTGGGACCTCCTGTGAAATAAGGCAACAATCAAGGTACAGTACTTTAACATAGACAAACACCTCAGGAAGGATAACTTTGCTGAAACAAGCAGCCTGATTTATTTAGGGGGGTAACAAGGATAGGAATCGGGTTAATCGCTTATCACTTTTATTCTATCTATGGCTTGTGGCCTATCCCTTGCCAGTTACTGTCCTTGTACCCAAGTTCTAGTGGCTAGTCCAAACTGCAGCTGGTAGCCCTTCATTAAGTGAAAAGAAAAATTAGTTTAAATAGCAGTAGTACAGTGATTCATTTGATTTAATGTGTAATTCAACAGGAGCACCGAATTAGTACTCACGACTCCAAACAAGATAGGTCCTCAACGTCAGCAGGGTTGTCTCTTGAGTTTCACAGACTTCACATTTATATGGTAAAAAAGAAAGTACTATAACAGGCAGGCTGCTTCTCTATCCCGATCGCAATTACTGCACAATACCGAGAACACACAGCAGGATTCAGTTCCTTGACAGGACCGAGTGCAATTCAACAATTTCTACAGGTGAGCCTGGTTTCTACTCTTCAGAGATCCTTGATTTTTCTACAGACGTCCTATCAAGTTGCATGTTGCAGACCGAACTCTGGGCCTTACATTTTTGATTGAACTGTGCACTTGAAGGAGCACAGGTTTCTTTTCCTTCACTGCCAGATTTAAACGAAACCCAACAGACAAACTGGTACTTTTGAGTTCCTCTCAGTTTGACTGATTGGCTGTCACCACTTAGACTTGCTGCTGTTCCAAAAGGCCAAGCCTAACTACATCTTCCAGAGTCACGCCATACGGTATGGCTGCACGCCTACTGGCTGTAGCTCTGCACCAATGGCGGCAGCCCTACCGACAGTCAGTCGGCGGTGCAGCGGGCCAGCAGGCTGGTGGGATGCTGGTCGCCACCGGGCCGCGGGGAGCGGGTGGTGAGGGGCTGTGGGTGGGTGGGGGACACTAGACACCAGGAGATGTTTGGGAGGTTGTGATGTGATTCTGCCCGCGATCGGCTTTACGGTCCACTGGACCACTAGGGAGACATTCCGTTGGGGGAGGGTTACATTCTGCCCGCCATCGGGCACTGGGGGTTCATGCACGCTCTGTCCGCAGATCGGGCTGTGGGATCACAGTGGGGGTTTCATAACTGTAATGCCCGCGATCGGGCTTCGGATATGTGGGGTTTTGCACTGTGATGCTCACATCGGGCTGTGGGAGATCTGTGGGGGGTTTCTATGTATCTGTAATGCCCCGAGATCGGGCTTCGGATATGTGTGGGGGTTTCAGGGACCGTGATGCTCCGGGCTGACCGGGCTGTGGGAGATGTACGGGGGTTCATACCACTCTTATGCCCGCGATCGGGCTGGTGGGGGTTGACAGGTTATGCCCGCCATCGGGCTTCGGGAGATGTGTGGGTGGGGGTTGTTTTACGCTCTGCCCGCGATCGGGCTGGTGGGGAGGCACAGGGACGAGTTGGGGCCAGCCAGTGGTGGCAGCTGCTGTGTTAGCCTGCAATGCACAGCAGCTCACCTGTGGGTGGCCCTCAACTTGATCCTTTTTTTGGCTCAAGGTTGTGCAGCAGGCGCAGGTTGGGGTTTGCGCATGGACAACTCTGCACAACCCGACTGAATATCGGGTTGCGCAGGTTATGCATGGTTCCTCCCCCTCCTGTTGAGCATGCATTCATTTGCATTGCTCTTTTGCGCAACCTGTTGTCAGTGGCGTAACTGCCTCCTGCTGAATATCGCAGAATGGCGCATTTTTGGACTTGCGCATGCGCAACCCTTTTGAATATCTGGGCCTAAATGTATATGTATGTGTATATATATATATATATGACTGAGTAACAGGGTTTGTGGCACTTTATGGTGTTTGTTATTATGGGGCAAGCAGTATAGCTTGGAGTGACAAGCTGCAAATGTGCTTGGTACATCCATCAGACCTGGGACATGGGGCATAACTGAAATAAACATTAGACTTCAATTTGTGATCCACAGTCTGTAGTTCCTGGAGCTGCATACCTTCTCCTTATTGTTTATTACTAAGAATAGTTGCATGAGGACATGATTTCTGTCATTTGATCTTAATTTTCTACTGCTGTTTGTCTACAAGTAACATACTGATTAATGCTGGAAGGGATACTAGGTTCAACAAAGCCACCCCCAAGAGCATGGACCAGCATGTATGCTGCGCAAACTGCGCTACTTTATAGGGATTTCCCAACCACCCTAGTCCCCAGGTGGCACTGTGATTCTCTTGGTAAAGAATATCATAGTCCTCTGCTGATGACATCACAACTAGTTTCTATAAAAATTTATTATACTGTCACAAGCAAAAGATTATGATGTCACTAGTAGACAAGCAGCATGAACAGATGAAGAAGAGTAAGTGACAGAGATCTTGTTTTTCATGAACATTTTCTTAAGAAATCAAGTATGACAAAAAAAGTAAGTATATAGCTAAACTGTCTACTTATTATATTTTTTTAAAAGCTGCCCCAGTGGTGTCAGAGGCTCTGTAATGGCTTTCCTGTCTGTATCAATTTGTGTACTACAGGTGTATAATATAAGTTAATAGGATCTCCACAGTGTGTCTGTCATGGACTAGGAGACTCCAGGCATGAGGTTTGGGGGAGAGGACCATAAAGAGAAGCTAAGTGGTTCTAGCTGCCCAAACCACAAGAGGAGTCTTATATACCATAAGAGACACCCCCGCAGAGGCCCTATTAACATAGTAAAAATCGATTGGTTAGCTAGAGTGATTTATAAGTTTGAAGTATTTTTTTTTATTTCAAAAGTTAAATGAAGGCAACCTCCCCCTGGCTGTGAAATGGAACACTCCACTCCTAACATTCTTGCATGGAAACCTCTGTACCCAGGATAAGAGGTACAGTGGCTTTGTGCATGGATTAGCAGAGTTCAAATAAGTGATTTCCAATAGGCTGTATGGTTACTATGATTTCTTTTTGGAGATTTTTAAAACTCATACTTAACACCAAACAGTTAAGTATGAGTTTTTTTGGATGTTTAGTGTGACTTTTTAGCCCTGAATCTGTCAGTCACTCTAATCAGAACACGAATGCATATAGTTGCGGTCACTGAAACTGCTCACACAAATACCTTTCTTGTTTGCTTCTTAATTAAACTGTGGCCACCGCCCCCACCCCACCCCCACCCCCAATTCACAGACAAGGACAGGCTCAGTTTTATTCAGCAGCAAAAGAACTTAGTAAAGGATATGAGGTACTCTTTACAGTACCTTATGAGGAAAATATCAAACTAAAAATAGTACTATTCTGTTCTGCTCTAATCTATAGCTTTAGTGAGAATAGCACTGTACTGCTCAAATCTATAGCATTAGAGAGAACTGCATGTTCTTGTTCTGCTCAAATCTATAGCTTTAGAGAGAACAGCACTGTTCTGTTCTGTTCTGCTCTAATCTTTAGCTTTAGAGAGAACAGCACTGTTCTGTTCTGTTCTGCTCTAATCTATAGCTTTAGAGAGAACAGTACAGTTCTGTTCTGTTCTGTTCTAATCTATAGCTTTAGAGAGAACAGCACTGTTCTGTTCTGTTCTATAGCTACAAAGATAGACTAACATGTAGTGCTTTGAGCAAGAAAACAATAAATGAATAAGTTGTATGAGGTTATATTACTAGTATAACAATATTTATTTATTGTCAAGTTTTGACCAGGAAACCACAATCAGTCACAGCTGCTTTCCAAGTGTGACCTGGGGTGCTATATGAATGAAGATCATACACCTGGGACACTGTAATTTATTTTTAAAATAAAAAAAAAGGGAAAGAAGAAACCATGTATTGTGCAACACCAAAAACTTTTATTTCTGGCTTTTTCTTCAAGTGCAAACTAAAGGGTTGGCAGCCCTCCATAAATATACTGTGTAAAGTTCAAATACCGTCAGTCACAGTAATTGAGTCCTGAGTGTAAAGTTGCATAAATAAATTACAAATATAAAATGTTTCTCTATGTGCAGGATTTTTTCCCAGCATTCACATTTCATAAATGATTGGCAGGCTGCACTTTAATAGCCTGGCAGAGCGTCCCTTGGTGTGAGAACTGGATCTTCTTTGGAATTTTGGCCTGTTTCTCTTTTCGCTGGTCTCAGCAATGTCTGTGATTCTGTTAGTAAGAGTGTTCATTGTCTTCACATCCAACACTTTACAAACAGAATGTGTCTTGCTTTTTGTAGCTTGGGCCTGTTTCTGGCATTGCATTGCCACTGTTCGCCGTGTGAAGTCTGGCAAGGGCCTTCTTCTTGAGGAAAGGATTGACCTTTCAGGCTTTTCTCTCTGGGACTGTCCAAAAAAGCCAGTCAATAGGGTCTGTATAGTTTGTCAGGGCAACTTGGCTGGCCTGATTGTCAAACTTGATGGTAATGTCCTCTAAGGAGCTGTCACTCCCCTCAGTGCTGTCTCCCCTCTGTGGCACCGCAGTTATTTGTACATTCCGTGGCTGCCTGCTGCTTGGGTCTGTTCTCTGAGGTCTATGCAGTTTGACTGAACTCCGTCGGTGGCTGGGCAGGGCTGCATCTGACATCGCTGTTGGCTGTGCCAGCTGACGAATGGACTTTACATAATCATCAAGAGACTGTGAAGAATAAACCAGGCTGCCATGGTCCCCCTTGTTAGTCAATGACTGTGGTTCTTCCTGACAGATTGCCTCGTGGTCTTCACAGATTGTAGGGAGGTGGTCAACAGAAAGCAGTAGCCTGGATCTCATCCTGGAAGATAAGAAGAAAAACATTGATATGGGTGCCTGCTGAACAATACTATATAGCGTATGTGTCAGAGAAGCTTCTCACTAGCACATATCAATAAATACACTATTATATCTAGTATTATAAAATGTGTAGAAGAAATTCTGGAAGTTGATTGGCAGAAACAGTGCCTGACCCATGAAAATTTCTCTGTATATCAGCATAGTTCAAAGCAAATTATCAAGATCAGCAATATTCCAGAACTTGTGGGTCATTTTGTAGTTGCAGTAGTTCCTTCCAGGGTGTGTTATGTAATGGAAAAATCATCACTTCTTGGGAAGGTGAAGACTCACTGCCTCACCATGCACCCAAGACATGGCAATATCCCATGATATACCCCAGCTAGTGATCTATTATTCACCGATTCAGTTGGAATGAAATATAGGATCATCTTGGCTAACTGCCATGAAAACACTTAAGCCAAACAACAAACCTTTACCAAATTATATAAGGCAAACAGCTTTATCTATCTACTGCAGTAGATATTCAACTACTTGAACTATAGTACAGTAAGTGATTTGTCATCTATTGTAAATTCAGGAATACTTAGCATAAAGTGTTTTCATAAGTAATAGCTGAAAGGGTGCTACTTAAAGTTTCACCAAGTCTCAATGGGCCATTGTAGGGTTTAAAAAGAATCTAAACCTTGCTTTCCCTTTGGTAAAACAATTTGAATCTTGGACACATGTAGTCTTTCTTTACTGTATTGTCTTCTGTTCGTAATGAACTAATCTTATTGTTCCCTGTTGAGGGTCCCTTGTTATCACTGCTCTTTTCTACCTGACATTCATTTTGTAACTGCTGACCAGACTGGTTCCAAAACCTGGTGATGTCAGTGAAGTGGACAACTGCAGTGAATGTTTCACTCGGGTCTTTCACTGTACTGAAGTCATGGAGTTGCAGAACTCAGGACTGATTAAAAAAATGCACATTAAGCGCAGAAAAGGCAACATCACTTACTGACCCTGAACAGAAGAAAAGGTACAATACGAATATTAAATAGGACCCACATTTACGAACATTTTCAATTATATTTAAAGCAAAGGAAAAAGCCAAGGTTTATGTTTCCTTTGACACTTGGTTTATGTTCAGTTTGATAGTTTTCCTTTGCTGGGTCCCATTCCCAGAAATTTTTTTTTCCATACACACAGAACAAAAGGAGCCACGTAGAAAACAGGATCCACGCAGTGCAGCAGCGCACTGTAATTTCTTCACTGACATCTCTCTGCTTTTCTGAATCTAGTTCACACTTTATTCACTGCTTTTCTTTTTGCACTGCAGCTGTCATTCTGTATGCCATTCATACTCAGATCCCACCTGAGGCTTTGCAAAGTCCTTCAAAAATCAAACAGTGAATAGAAAATTCAAGGGGCAATGCCAATTCCCTGATTAAATTTAGCCAGTGTCTCATAGCTGCTGTTCTCACAGAAGGAACAGCTTCGAATAAAGGGACTGATTGTCAACAAGAATTGTAACTTCCCTCTAAAAGTATAAAAAAAGAAATAAAAAAATGTAGTATTAGCATTAAGGCACCCTAGAGGTTGGGTCACCTTTGTTAATCTAACCATAGGGTCATGAGTCACTTGCCTGTGTCTCATGACCCCCATAGAGTTAATTAACTGTGCCTTGAAAGTAGGGAATAATTCACGGTTGGGTGTGCAGCAATATTGTAATAACAGAACTACCACCAGGAAGTGAAGTTATTACAGCACTGAGACACGCCCGGTGTGGATTATTACACATATTACATATGTAAAATGGTCAAAAGTGTTATAATGCTAAATAATCCAATGCTTGCTGGCATCCTTCTCTGCCTCTCTCTCTCTAGTGGCATGCAGTATTTATTGTGGCAGCGTTTTTTTTTTCCAAGTAAGATTCTGCAGCAGCAACTCTTAACCACTGTCAAAGGATGTCTTCAGTTCTGTTATGTACAGTATTTTACAACTAAATGATTGATGCTATCAACCCCGTAGTTTATTGGAAGCTCAACATATTCAGTAACCATAAATTTGCTGGACAGTCCTATTTATTAAAATGAATGCTGATTCCAGGAGGTTTATGATAACCCTTAAGGCTTCAGGCAGCCAGGGTGTATTGATGAGATTGAGGGAGATACACAAACAATTTGGACACATGTTCTCTTCCTATAGCCTGGCTAAGGATTCTCTAAATCTCTTTTATTGCACACAGCCTCTCCAATATGCAGCCTGTGAGTGTTCTAACTACCTCAACTAGCATCTGTGTCTTTTGATGTATAAACTTACTAAACAAGCAGGAAAAGCACATGCTTAGTGATTAGTCGCTACAGTTCCATTCGGCATAGAGTTGGATGATTTCTTAATTACGTACAGTAGTAGTAGTACATTTATTCATGTGTCTCCTTTTTCTGCAGGCTCAGGGTGCCTTGCAAAACATAACATGCTAGCTTGCTTTTTTGTTCTATTAGAAAATGATAGTTTTAGTACATTTTGGCTTTTTTTCTGAATATTACAGCTAGGTGTTAATTTTGTGTTTCAGAAAGCATTAAAATCTGACCATCACATTTTAAAACAATAAAAACAAGCCATGCTGTACTGTGTAGGACAGGCATTTTCTTTCAAGAGCTTAGCGTTTTGTTTAATGATTACCTTTGGGTTACAGGAATTTATTGCATGGAGTACAAAGTGTAACCAAAAATCGAACAAATTTAAAAGTAATTGTAAAGAAAGAGAGAGAGAGATGTCATTTCAGTCGCCTTTTAAAATAGGTAGTCTGCTCAGATGTAGGCTGTGCAATTAATAAATTCAGTTTGAACATGTCTGTTAGTATTAATGTCAGTTACTGTCTGTAATAGAACATGTTGATCTTACCTTGACCACGGTGAATTGAATGTTCTACTTGTATCTTGCCAAGTAAATGAAATTCTTTCCAAGAATACAGCTCGGTAGTTCTCTCGGTCTCAGTGGGTGACGATGACTGATCAGTTACTGAGGACAGCAGAGACTTTTATACAGTCCTGGGTGTGCATTGGGAGGGGGAGTGAGACAACAGCTGTAAACTCTAGTAATGGTCACTGACCTCTGGGAGCTCAGGAAGTGGAGTGATTCAGCAGGATCTTGGGATGGGGCCAGGATTTTGACTAGCAGTTTTTTTTACATCACTGATTAAAAATATATATGCCGTGTACAAGTGTAGTACTTCAGGTGGCAGAACTTTACCAGTTAATAATCCCTTGCAGTGCATATAATATGCACACTGCATTTCTGATTATTGAACCTTTTCAGATGGGTTGGAGATTTCCTGCATCCTCATCTGCTAGGACTCCTGCATTGAGATAACATACTACATAGTGAAAATGGCTACTGAACATTTTAAGATGGCTTGGAAATTTCCTGTATCCTGATCTGCTAGGACCCCTGAATTGAGATAGCACACTACACAGTAAACAAAAAAAAAAAAAGAAATAAAGTCCTGCCAACCAGGAGACAGCATTTGTTAAAGATTCTTGTGCCAAACTCCTACTGTTTTTCACACTGTATCGATCAGCTTTCTTCTTCCCGGTTATCGCCTTAAAAATACCTGCCTTTAACAAAACACTGACAAAAACCACTACTGGCCCCGAACAATTGTCCTTGCTTTTATTTGCTGTGTTTTCCTTCTTGTTTGTTATATGTATTTTCTGAATTTTTCTTGTGCCGGTACCCTGCTCACCCACTACCTCATATTTTCCCTCTCGTCCAGCTGCCTGCTCATTTCCTTCTACACAAACTACCACCTGCCTATTCTGTCAGACTTAAACTGCAATTCAATGGTTCAAAATATGTTTCTATTAAAAGTCAAGTCAAACAAATTATTAGTAGGCACTGTAAGTTATGCTTTGGTAGTTACTGAGCTGGTAGTATAGCCTAGCAGTTACAGCAATGAACTGTTAAGGAACTCGCACATCCAACAGATCTGTGTTTGAGTCACATAGCCTCCACTTGCATACTGTGTGACCCTGAGCAAGTCACTTAACCTCCCTGTCCCAGGACACATGTTTTTTTTTAAGTTTTGGGTGCCTACCTTATACAACTGCATCATGAGGTGGCTACCATTACAGGGGCTTGGGCTACTGAAACATTTGGCATAGGGGCCACCTGACCAGCAAAACTGAGGAAGATTGGCTTTTGTACTGTACCCCAACATGCTACCCTTGTGCCAAATCAGTGGAACAAATTTATTGATGGAGGCCATTGCAGTTTTTTTTTATCTTTAAAGTTTGACCATACAGTCTGGCTTCAAGCCAAGGCAGCCCTAATTCATTCATGCTATCTGCATATACTGTTACCAATGACCAAGGCCACTGTTTTTCGTTTTTTGCTGGAAAACCTGGTAAAATTCTGGAATTATTTTTCTTATAATACCTTCCTGTACTAGTTTCAGTTTGCTTTATTTAATGCTGTATATATTAAGCCTTCTTTAATTCTGATTATTTATGCACATACTAAAAAAATGATAGCAGAATCCCTGTAAAATCCAGAAATTAGAGTAACAATCACCGGTGCAATTCCGGAATCTTAAGTCTTGAAAATGGAATTTCATTGTTTTAATCACCATAAATCAGTGGCCTTGCCAATGACTCTTTTTATTATGTTGTCTTGCGCACGCAGCACAGACAACATATTAAGGTAGCTTGAAGTGGAATAGTGGAATAGTAGGTTTTGGAGGTGCGGTCGTGTTGTGGCCAGTGGCACCACTGCTTTTTCAGGCTGGGCTCTGTGACATGAATTAGATTGCACGCTGTCTATGACAGCATTTGCAAAATGTGCCACCAACTTGAAACGATTTCGCTGCTGCAATGAGGGAGCTCCCCCTCATTGCAGGGCATTCCTTCCCTGGTGTAACATTTCAATAAAACATGGCGGCAGCTGTGTCGTCTGCCTCTCACACTTCCCGAGTCGACATTGGGGGTGCCCAGACCCCCTGTCAGCATGCCCCCTTCCCAGTTCAATTTGCAGATGGGGGAGCCCAATCCCCATTGGCATAATGGCCCCCCATATAATTTAATTTGTGTGCCAAGGGGGTGCCCAGTCCCTCTTGGCATCATGCACCCCACCCAAAATAGCGACACGTTTCTGTGCCGACAGGGGGCCCAGTCCCAGTCAGCTTCAGTCCCCTCCCAAAAATACAGGTGGCACACTGGGAGCCCACCCCAGTGTGCCAAATGGACCTGCAAAAAAAAGAAAACTGTCCCACATTGTCTTTTTTCCCCCCTTAAAAATGAGAAAATGGTCCCTCAATGTGTCCAGTGCCTCTTCCCCAACCCGCGCCCACCCTCTGTGAACCTAACCTCCCCACACTCCCCTTATCCCATACTTACCTCCGGAGCTCAGCACAATCATCTCCGATGGACCGGGAACACGTTTGCACTCTTTAAAGCTGATCAGGAACCGAAGAAATGCCAGTAAGCTGCATAGTGGCATAAATGGTGTTTTTCCAACTTTGGTGTATATCTCAGCCATTTTTCAACATGGGGTTCTTGGGACACCACCTTATGAATTCAAGTCACTGTTATCTTGTTAGTGGGTCCCGAATGGTGATTTTGTGGTCACTGCACGGAATCACCTTTCGGGACCGATTAAAGAAATGACAGTGTCACTGTTCATGAGGTGGGCTCACAAAAAGCCTACGTTGCAAATTTGGTGAAAAAATTCCAAAAATGACCTTGTTATGAGCGTGCACTGCGAGTTTCCACGCATGCTCGTAACTTTGGGAATTTTTAATATTTTTACTCCAGATTTTCAACATTGCCATTTTTTCACACCTCCTTTTGAACAGTACAGCTGTCATTTTCCACATCCTGCCCGAAATGTGTTTTCACATATCTGGCTCACAATGGCGCAGTCACTGTAGGAAAACAGCGTTTGGAACAGAGTAAGAAAATTACAGTAACACTGTTCATGAGCAGAGGTCCCAAAATGCCTATGTTGAAAATTTGGTGATAAAATTCCACAAAACAACTGTGTCACAAGCGTGCATTGCACAGTCCATGCCCAGTCGTAACTTCGAGAATTCTTAATATTTTCACTCCAGATTTTCAACATTTCCATTTTTGCACACCTTCTTATGAACAGTACAGCTGTCATTTTTCACATCCTGCCTGAAATGTGGTTTCGCACCTCTGGCGCACAATGGCCCAGTCACTGTTGGAAATCAACGTGCAGGACAGATTAAGAAAATCATAGTGCCACTTTTCATGAGCAGAGGTCCCAAAATGCCTATGTTAAAAATCTGGTGCAAGAATTCAAAAAAATGACTATGTTACAAGCGTGCATTGCGCAGTTTTCATGCACGCTTATAACGAGAATACAATATTTTTACTCAGATTTTCAGCATTGCCATCTCTTCACACCTCCTTATGAAAGGTGCAGCTCTGATTTTAATGTGGCGTAAAATGGCACAGTCACTGTGGGAAATCAACATTCGGGACAGATTAATGAAATCACAGCGACACTAATCATGAGCAGAGGTCCCACATGCTTTCATGAGGTGGGGTCACAAAAAGGCCATGTTGAAAATTTGGAGTGCAAATACCAACAAACACCTGGGGTATTAGGGTTTCTAACCATAACGTCCCACCCTGTAGACACTAACAGGCATCAGGGGTGTGCCTTTGGATTGTCGGCTGTAATGCTCACACCATTCCAGCCTCCCCACCCTGCAGCCACTGACAGGCATCAAGGTGTGCCTTGGACTCTTCAGCCCCAAAGTTCACCCCATTCTCCTGTACTGCACCCATCTCAACGTACTTCCTTATGAAATGGGGTGAACGTAAGGCCCGATGACCCCAAGGCACAACGTGGCACTTGTCAGTCTGCAGGGTAGGGTGAGGTGAAATGGCATGAGCATTATGGCCAATGACCCAAAGGCACACCCCAATGCCTGCCACTCTCTGCAGGGTGGGGTGGGGTTCACGTCGGTTCCATACTTCACTGCCATTCCCATTATACGTCTCTCCAACTCCTGCACTACCAATGCCAATGCCAGCAAGACAACATTCGGCATTGACAAATGCTTGTTAGGGACGTATTTGTATTTCAGTGTGCTTTTTTAAAATCTGGTTTCACAGCCTGTGTGCATACCAGTTTATACTGAGGCTATCAACATTTTCTTGTAATGTGCGCACAGTAGTAGTATTCATTAGCGTACAGTTTTGTTGTGACAATGTACAATATTTATGGCTAAAACATCAATCTAACCATTCTTGTTTTCATTTTACTTTTTTCCTGAGCTGTGAAGTGGTTCTGAAGTTTTTAGAAGGTTCTGTTCTCTTTCTCTTGCCATGTCTGCCCTAATAAACATAAACACGTTGGTGTGGTGTGATGCTGCGTTATTATCAGGATTGTGTGCAAGCACTATCCTAATTCCTCCACAGTATGTGTTTTGTTCTTAGAGTCAATAGTGTCAAGCTGCCCATATCAGAAGCAGGACCCCACTGGAAATAAGATGTGGTATCTCAGCTATGTTATCCTATGTAAATAATTTGCTTGTAAAACACTTTGAAATGCAGAGCATGAACAGTACTACATGAATGTCAATTCTGTAGTTTCAGTACAGGCTCTTCCAGTAGTTAATCAAAGTACCACTAGTACCAAGATGTGGCAAAGAACATATCACTGTGCTGACCATATTACAGACAGACCTCGCGCACTACAAGAATTCCCATCATCAGCTTCCAGTTAAGAGTGGAATCTGGCAATGGTATAAACAGCCCCAAACTACAGACGTTTATGAGGACTACTTCCAAATCACTGACAATTCCCTTTCACTGCAAGATGAGTTCTGTAACAATGGGCAGATGCTGTTTCTGCAGCTTCCTGAGAGCAGATATATTTGAACTCCTCTTGTTTATTGTTGTACTGAGTAGAAAGAGGTGAAATCATTTAAATGGTAACGAGAAGGAAGAACAATATACAGGATACATAAAAGATTCAAGAAGGCAGATACTGTACTTTCTAATGTGTGTGGTTATGATTTCTGTAAACAAACATACAATAAAAAAAGCTTAAACTCCAACACAAGGCATCATGGGTATGCAGATCCATGTTTGTTTGCATGTGTGTGTGTGGGGGGGGTAAGTTGACTAGAAAATGATTCAACAGGTGCTACATTCTGTTTGACATGTCACTACTCAGACCTTACCACAGACAACTCACACACACATTAAGCGTAACGATAATCTATAAAATCTGAACAAAAGAGTACGCATGATAATAATAGGTGGAGGCTATCGCTTATCACCTGAAATTAACCTCAGTGGAAGAGATGTTTCAGCACGTATCTAGTGGTGACCCTATTTATTGTATTGAGTCACTCATTACAGAACTAGTAATAAAAGGTGTTTTACAAGTATCAGAGGGAATTAAAGTTATTCTGAGGATGTATCTAAGGATCTCAGAAAAGCATTACTGCTAAAACAAAATGATGTGTTGAAACTTTGTACCAACTAATAAATACTGTTGATTTAAATAATTTGTTCTCATATGCCCCCCAAATTGTCAGCAATAAACATGAGGGGCAGGGTTAAGATGGCAGAAAATGAATCATGCATATGCACACTTGGAAGTTGCAAATTACAGTTCCATTAAAAAAAGAAAGACTTCTGTTGTAACCGAGGTATTCCAAAGCAAATCATACGCCAAATGCAAGTCTTATTCCTTGTGTTTGAAGACAGTTAAGCAAATACTTAATGCTAAGGTAATAGTACTACATTCCATAAACTCATGAGTACTAATTTTATGCATTTAGTTTTTGTTGTCCAGGAAAGGAGGACTGAACAACTCTGTCTATTTTCAGCCTCATCCTGGGGTGGGGGTGGGGGATACAGATGGACGCCAACTGACATTGAAGCAGATTAAGCTGTTAGTGGTATTTTTAATGCATCACACATACCTCCATAATGCAAAGCATCATGGGCTATATATGCAAATCACCACAAAATATTATGCTGGTTCAACTTTAAGCAGAAATGCATGGTGCCGAAAGGCCTCTCACACAGTCTGCAAAGGGTACCAACAAAAGACACAGACACGTGTTTCATCCTACCAGGATTTATCAGTGCACCTTGTCTGTATGACACCGAGTGGAATGAACCAGCTACCCTAAGTTGGTCTATCTGGGCTGGGATGTGTTGAGCCCAATAAAAACAAAAAAGCTAAAAGACAAAGAACCTTAGTGCGCAAGCACTCAGGCAAGGGTTACCCCAAAGGACATTGGTTGGGAAGCCAAGTTTCAAAGAAATACGAAATCACACATACCCCCACAATGCAAAGTATCATAGGCTATATCGGCAAATCATCACAAAATATTATGCTGGTTCAACTTTAAGCAGAAATGCATGGTGCCGAAAGGCCTCTCACACAGTCTTGGCTTCCCAGGCAATGTCCTTTGGGGTAACCCTTGCCTGAGTGCTTGGGCACTAAGGTTCTCTGTTTTTTTAGTGTATGTATGCACCTGGGAAACAAAAACCCAGGGGAAGAGTACACAATGGGAGGTGAGACAATAACAACAAAAATCGAAAGAGACCTAGGAGTAATTATATCAGATGACCTAACAGTGGGCAAGCAATGTGAGAAGGCAGTAAGGAGGGCTGGGGGATACTGGAATGCATAGGGAGAGGCATCAACAGTAGAAAACAGGAAGTTGTTATCTCTCTGTACAGACAGTTGGTGAGACCCCATCTGGAGTACTGCGTGCAATTCTGGAGATCCCATCTCTGCAAAAACATAGACAGAGTGGAGGCTGTTCAGAGGAGGGCAACTAAAATGGTGCAGGGTCTGCACCAGAAGACATATGAGGAGAGACTAAAGCAGCTTAATATGTATACCCTTGAGGAAAGGGGGCATGATAGAAACTTTCAAGTATCTCAAGGGAATTAACAAAGTCCAAGAGGTATCATCTTTCAGAAAAGAGATGTGCAAGAACAAGGGCGAGAATTTGAAGATGGGGGGGGGGAGACAGCTCAGAGGTAATGTTACAAAGTATTTTTTTACAGAGAGGATTGTGGATGCATGGAACAGCCTTCCTGAGGAGGTTGTGGAGTCAAGAACAGTGGGAGAATTCAAGAATGCATGGGACAGACATAAGGCAATTCTAGTGGGGCGTAGAAGGAAGTAAGCTGTTGGTTTACTGGAATCTGCAGCTTTTTTTTTTTTAATTGTTTAACCAGGAGTGGCACACTAAGCTGAAAAGCTTGTTTACAGGTGTGACCTGGGAGCACAAAGAAGTTAAGTGACTTGCCCAGGGTCACACAGTATGCAAGTGGGGGCTGTGGGATTCGAGTCCAGGTCTCCAGATTTGCAGCTCAGAGCCTTAAACCACTGTGCTAGTATATACTGCCTCCTCCATCTTATCCATCAGGTAGGGAAATGGACAGACTAGGTGGGCCAAGCGGTCCTTCTAGGAGCGTGGATATGTTATTCATCCACACTCATTGGCATTGTCCCTTTCCCCGTTAAATCTGCCAGAAGTCTTCAAGCTGGCTCCTCCCACCCACCTGTGTGGTATATACCTCAGTTCCGCCCCATGACGCCAGATCTTCCTTTCCTCTGGAAGATACAGGTTGCCTCCCTCATGCTCTCGCATTCCGTAGGCCCTGGCTTTCAAATTGTTGGTTTTACCGAAAATCAGACTCGTTCGAGTTAGCGATCGGGCTTTCACAGCATCGATCATGGAGGAAAAATCTTCCGGGATTTCGCGGTGCCCTGCGACCAAAGATGTCGGCGCGTGATCCCCACCTCACGTGTGTTTACTGCCTGGAAGTGTCGGCCATGACTCCTTGTCGGCAGTTTTTTGTCCTTCCATCCCAACGTTTTACCCATCGCAGCGTTCACTGAAGCTGAGACCGGAAAAAGGAACCTCTGGTGAAATCTAAGGAGGCTAGGTGGGCGGTTTCTGTTGCCGCGGGCTCCGTGAGCAGCTGGAACAGATGAAGGCATTGAGGAGAGCCGTCACGCTTAAGCCAATCGAAGCTTCTTCATTCCGCTGAACCTAGGCTCCATTTTCTGGGCTCTTTCAAGGAGTTATGATCTCCCACCAGGGTGGGGGCACCTTCAGTACGCTCTCCTCTCACTTTCGAAAGAGGGAGAAAGACCCATCGCTCGCTTCTCTTGACTGAGACGTTCTTGGGACCAGGAGATGTCTGAGTCCTAAGAAACAGCGGTCTCGACCTCGGTTGAGATTGCATCCTCGGCCGCCAGCTTCGGATCTTCCGTCTGGCCGGGGACTGAGGAAGTGGCGGCGAGTCGCCAATCCTGTCGACCCGCTGTTGCCCGGCCGTGGCCGACGACTCTTTAGAATGGACTCCGGTCCTGGTATTTCCTGATGAGGAGACCCAGCCTGCTGGTGTCCCCATCGAGGTCCCAGTTCAGACCCTTGGGTTTCACCGATCCATCCAGCATCTCCTCGACCGGTGGCCTCCTGATCTCGGCAGGGTCTAGGACCCCTCGGTCGAGCGACGAGGAAGAGCCATAAGCGCTCTAAGAAGAAGCAACACTGATGTTGTCCTCATCCTCCTCGGATGAGGAGAGGCTCCGGTGGAAACTCCGGCATTGATATGAGGACCTTATGTGGCAGCAGCTGATTTTGTCCAGGCAGAAGCCGGCTTTGCCACTTACCCTGGCCATTACTTGGCTCTCGCCTCCTAGGTTAAAGCCGACACCTCTGGAACCAAAGCCTCTGGTTCCTCTGCCCATGGGGCCATCCCATCCCCCGGTTCAGCCTGTTCCGGTCTCTCCGCCCATTTGGGTGGAACCACTGCCTAAGCAGCCTGTGGGAGGGGTTCCCTCAAAAGAGGACCGACTAGACACCAGGCTTCCCCGACGTCTGTCGGTTACCGTCACCCCTGACTGCCCTCGGCGGATCAAGGGTGATTTTGGTGGTAGACCACTGTATCCTGATTCCTCAGATTCAGATGTCACTGGGCTGCACTCTCATCCTGGGGCTGATGAGTCGTCCATTGGCACAAGGATGGAGGAAGCCCTTCCTCCTTCCAAGGGATTCTCCGTCTCATTTCCGTCTCTACTGGAATGTCCCTGGAGCCCATCCAGAAAAAGGCGGAGTACCCTCTCACAGATATTCTAAAGAGAGGGGGTACCCCAACAGAGGCCTTTCCAGTGGCCAAAGCCATTGTTGGCCCAGCCTTTGAACTCTGGCAGCACCCTGCATCATGCCCAGCACCGTCTGACCGCATGGCCCGCAAGTACGCGGTGCCCATGGGGTTCCTTGCGCGGTTCACAGAGCACCCTTCAGCCGAGAGCCTGGTGACCACCTCTGTGTTCAGGCGTACTGGCAGTTCGGCCGACACTGACCAACCTCTGGACAAGGAGTCCAAAAATATGGAACACACTGCCCAAAAGGTCTATGCAGCCTCTTCCTTGGGCCTTCGTCAGGCCAGCTCGGCTGTCATTATGGCACCCTTCTCTCATGCCCTCCTCGGGTCATTAGATGAAGTCCTCCCTCATCTCCCCGCAGACATGCAGACCACGGTTAAGCAGGTCCATGACCAGGGCCGTGCTGTCACAAAACAGCAGCTCCAGATGGCCCTGGACATTGTGGATTCTTATGCCCGCTTGATGGCTGCTGCAGTGGCCTCTCGCTGCAGGGCTTGGCTGAGGTTTTCCTCCTTTCCGGCAGATAGCTTGCTGACATGCCCTTCCTGGGGACCTACTTGTTCGGTCCGGGAGTGGCCGGTCACCTTCAGTGTACAGAGCAGTCCAGTGCTACCTTGGATGCTACTTCTGCCAAAGGTTCTTCAGGCAAGAACCAGCAGAAGAAGAAGAAGCCCTTTCGGCACTCTTCCCCTGCGGTTCAGCATCCCTCCAACCAAGGAGAACAGCAGCATCAGCAGCAGCAGACTCAAGCTTGGTGCCCTCAGCCCAAGCCTGGACCCCAACAGGCCCACAAAGGAGGCTGAGGCTCAGGTCCTGGAGCCTCCTTCTCCTCCTCTAAGCCTGCCCAGTGAGGGGGTGGGGGTTGCCACCCCTATCTCCATCACGCCAGCTCTGGGTCCTCCTGTGGGGGGCCGGCTCCGCCACTTTCTTTCTGCCTGGTCCGCTATCACTACGGACAGGTGGGTTCTCGAAGTGGTTGGTCAGGGGCTGCCTCTAGAATTCAAGCAGTACCCTCCCAGCCGAGCCCGCGCCCCTCGGAAAGAACGGATTTCCGTATGCACCCAGCCGGCTTTCCGAGACGATGTTGCTCAGCTTCTCCTCAAGGAGGCAGTAGCTCCCATGGCAGATCCGTCTGCAGACCCAGGCTTTGTCTCCAGGTACTTACTGGTGCCCAAGCGGACAGGTGGGCTGGCCCCCCATTCTAGATCTCCAGAACCTGAATCAGTTTCTCAGGTCACGCACCTTTTGGATGATCACTCTGTCCCAGATTATACCATCCTTGGAGCGAAACATGTGGTTTTGTTCATTGGATCTGCAGGACACGTTCTTTCCCGTCCCAATCCGTCCGTCCCACCAGTGGTTATTCCTCTTCAGGGTCGAAGGGACCCTGTATGAGTTCCGAGCCATGCTGTTCGGTCTTCACCAAATACATTGCAATGGTGGTAGCCCATCTCCGGTGTCGGGGTGTCAGAATTTACCCCTACCTTGATGATTGGGTCCTGGCGGGTTCCACCCAACAGGAGGTGGAGAGGTCCAGGGATCTGGCCCTCCATACCTGCTCCGAGCTTGGCCTCCTGATCAATGAGGCCAAGTTGGAACTCGTGCCTTCTCAGCTGATGGGCTTCATCGGAGCAGAGCTTGACTCTTGTCAAGCCAGAGCTCAGCTCCCGGCGGACAGGGCATCGGTTCTCTCCTCCTTTGCCCAATCATTTCTGGTTGGGCACTTGCGCCCTGACCCGGACTTTCTGTGCCTTCTGGGTTACATGGCAGCGTGCACCTCAGTGGTCCATTGGGCCCAGTTGCACATGCACCCCCTCCAACGGGAGCTGGCCGCCCAGTGGACTCAGCACCATGGTCATTTCAACCAGCTGATCACTGTAACCCAGAAGATGTGGGACACTCTCCAGTGGTGGACCACCCCAAACCAGTTGCAGGAAAGGATCCCATTTGTGAGCCCTGAGCTGATGGTCGTCCTTACGACTGATGCCTCTCTCATGGGCTGGGGAGCCCACATGTGGGACAACAGGACCCCCGAGGAGTCCTGATGCCACATCAACTTGATGGAGCTCAGAGCAGTCAGACTGGCGTTGTCAGCTTTCACTCCTCAGCTCCGGGGTCAAGTGGTTCAAGTCCAGACAGACAATACCACAACCATGTACTACCTCAACAAACAGGGCGGCATGCACTCCTGTCTGCTGTGCAAGGAGGTGCTCTGCATCTGGACCCTCGTAAGCCGGTTAGAGGTGGATCTCTTAGCCATCCATGTGGCGGGAGCCTCGAACCAACTGGCGGATGCTCTCAGCCACATAGGCCAGACATCCCATGAGTGGTCTCTCTCTCTCCAGAGGTAGCTTACAGCCTGTTCTCCCATTGGGGCAAACCGATGGTGGACCTGTTTGCCACCAGGGAAAACACCAAGCTGAGGCTGTATCATGCCCGCCTCCCTCAGCAGGGCTTACCGCAGTGGGATGCCTTCTCAAGGCCGTGGACCCCATGCCTCTTCTATGCCTTCCCTCCATTTCCCTTGCTTCACAAGGTGTTACTCAAGGTGAGGAGGGACAAGGCGAAGGTGATTCTGGTAGCCCCAGACTAGCCGCACCAGTTCTGGTATCCAGATCTCTTCAGCTTCAGCTGCAGGCCTCCAGACCGGCTTTGTACACGCCCGGACCTGATATCTCTGAACCAGGGGAAGGTCTTCCATCCGGACCTTCAATCCCTGCACCTCACAGCCTGGTACCTGAGCGGCTAGAGTTCCAGGCTTTGGGTCTTATCGAGGATGTCTACACCATGGTGGAGGCATCTTGAAAGGAATCGACCAGGAAATGTTATGCATTCAAATGGAAAAGGTTCTCCATTTGGTGTCACGGTAAAGGTCTGGACCCCTTATCCTGTTCTGTGGCTAACATTCTCGACTACCTTTGGTCTCTCTCCAAAGGGGGTCTACGGTCATCGACCCTTAGGGTGCACCTAGCAGCCATTTCTGCTTACTGGGCACGGGCTGGTCAGCTGACATTGGCGCAGGACACAGTGGTCAGCGCTTCTTCAAAGGCCTGGATCACATATCCCCTCCAGTGCATGAACCTCCACCTCCATGGGATCTACGGCTGGTTTTGGCAAAGCTCATGGGCAACCCATTCGAACCCATGCACAAGTTTGAGCTGTCACACTTGTTGTGGAAGATGGCCTTCCTGGTGGCTACCACATCTGCCAGAAGGACAGGGGAGCTCCAGGTGCTTTCGATGGACTCCCCTTATCTGGTTTTTCACAGGGACAGAGTTGTCCTGCGCCCCCACCCGAAATTCCTTCTGAAGGTGGTGTCAGAGTTTCACCTTAACCAGGTGTTAACTCTGCTGGTATACTACCCTAACTACACCTCGGAGGCCGAGTACAGGCTCCATACCTTGGACCTGAGGTGTGCTCTCTCCTATTATAAGGAGAGGATGACGGAAATTCGGGGAGAGGTTCGCCAGCTGTTTGTTACCTACGCTGAAGCCGCTTCTAGCAGACCTGCAGCCAAATGGACCATTGCAAGGTGGATTACATCATGCATAGGTCTGTGCTATAAGCTGGCGGGCAAGGAGCCTCCCAGAGGGATAAGAGTTCATTTTACCCGCCATACTGCTGCATCGCTGGCTGCTTCCAGGGATGTCCCTATCCAGGAAATCTGTCGGGCTGCTACCTGGAAGTCAGCAAACACCTTCATTACCCACTACCACATCGACCTTGAGTCACGATGGGATGCTGGTTTTGGGACCTCAGTTCTCCAATCTCTGTTCCCTAAGTAGGGTGTGTGTGCCTTGCCTCCCTCCTCCCGGAGAACTGCTAGGAGTCTGCCAATGAGTGTGGATGAACAACATATCCACGCTCCTAGAAGAACAGGCTACTCACCTGTAACAGTAGTTCTAGGAGTGGTATATGTTGTTCATCCACACGGACCCACCCGACCTCCCCGGCTGCGGACACACAACACCTGGCTTCCAGCGGGCTAAGATCTGGCGTCATAGGGCAGAGCTGAGGTATATACCATCCAGGTGGATGGGAGGAGCCAGCTTGAAGACTTCTGGCAGATTTAAAGGGGAAGGGATAATGACAATGAGTGTGGATGAACAACATATACCACTCCTAGAACTACTGTTACAGGTGAGTAACCTGTTCTTATCTGCCATCAAATTCTATGTTTCTATGTTGATCACTATGCTAGTGTTGAGTGTAGTAGTAGTATAATAAACCACTCTCTTCATAGATCAGCAGAATAAGCATGCATTACTTGGTATGATCTAATAATGATTCCCTCCTAACCACACGTGCATTTCACTGCCGCCTTAAACTTTCACAGCCAGATACTGCAGAACCATTTGTTGCAACTTCCATTTTGTAACAGATTAGTGAATAACTAGCTGTATGTAGTGTGCCTCTGGATTATTTATGACTGTGAAAAGCATGGAATGCTGGCCTGACTTCTTCTGTTGTACAGTTTCCCTTAGAGCACGGCCCTTAATGCTGAGCAGTATGGTTTATTTTTAACCTGTGAATTGTTCTCAGCCCTCGTACAGTCTGCCCTGGGAACAGAAACACCTTGTTCATTGTATTAGCTCACATCCTGATTTTATTACTGCTGCCAATGTCATGAGCAACTAAACACGTAGACCAGACAGGTTACGTGCTCGTTAAGGAGCTGCATACATGATGCTTATGTGATGCCAGACACAAGACATAAAGTAACCTCATCAGTGGTCCTTTAATGGTTGCTTTGCAGCTAAAAGCACACTGTAGTACTAGTCACATTAAATTGTCACTTCAATAAGCTGCTTTAGCATTTCTCAATGTGTTGTAGAAGTGTTACTGGATCCAGCACAAAGCCTTGCAAAAAATTTTTTTTTAATTCTTACTTAATTCTTTGGTAACTGAGTAAGGTCCACTAGGCACAAGGCCTCCTTACAGGGGCAATCTGGGAGCACTGGAGACATTACGTGATTTGCTTAGGGTCACACAACATTCAGATGGAAGTTGCAGCAGGCCTGGGTTTCATTCCCACAGCCTCCACTTGCATATTGTGTGACTCTGAGCAAATCACTTAACCTCCCCAGTGCTCCTGGGTCACCCCTGAAAACAGGCACTTGTGCTTAGGAAGGAAGGAAGGAAGGAAGGAAAGGAACTTAATTACATAAATGGTCCTTGTTTAAGTGCTGTTGTCTACAAAACAAATGGTTTTACTACTCCTCAACATTCTAAAGTAAATAATGATGACGTGATTCATATAACATTGTACAAATATGAAAACTAATTTATTCATCTGTGACAAATCCAAACAGTGATTGACCTTATATTACACAAACAGATGTGTTTTACATATTAAATATTGATTCATGATAAGGCATACCAATGTTTGTTTCAAGTGGCTTTATATATTCCCTTTAGACTTGCAAAGTTTTGCAACTAGACCTGGAGTAGAGGTGGGCAAAACAGGGGAGGTTATGTGTATGGCTTTACCAGATTACCCCCAGTTTTATTTTTAGATTCAAGATGGCCTTCTTCCTCCCCCCACCACACCATTTTTAAAAATACTCTGCTGTCTCAAACTGTAACCAAGCCTTTCGCTTTATGGCAATAGCCCCATGTCAGATGTCTCCCTGACTCTCTCATACCATATCTGACTTCCTGCCAGTCTTCCTCCCCTCTCATCAAGTATGTTTAAGCAATAAGGCACGACAGGGTGTGGGCTATTGGGGGATTTACCTATGCCTTGTGTGGTGTGTCACGAGGCGCATTCTCAGCCATGGGTTACTACAGGATATACCATGGTCTTGTGATGTGTTTTGACCAATGAGGTTACAGGATTTTCATACTCCATTGTATAATTAAAAATAATTCCCTTTTATAATGTCACCCCTAAAAGAAAAGGAAAATATAATTTGTGTAGCATCTTTCATATACACTACAATACTTCTGATCCCAAAGTGCTTCACAAAGCAATGAGTAGTATAACCTTGCATTTTTGTAATGTTTGTTCAACACTGACGTGGAACCTTTGAAAACGAGTCCTTCACTCAAAGGTATTAATCCCAAAGTAAAATAAATACATAAAATACTGGTATTGCAGAGACTGTTGAATAGATTACAATTTAGTTTTATACAACTCATAATGCTTTACAGTCATGGAGATGGGAGGGGTGTTGCTGCCATGTAGTGTCCAAAGTTCAAACAGCAGATCGATTACGGAGAGGTTAAGCAGAGGGCAGTTTACAGTATGCGAATTGCTCAGGCTCACACAACAAGTGGCAGTGGTGGGACTGAAATCCATGTCTCTTGAGTTCACTGCTGTTTTCTAACTACTCAACAAAGCTGCCCTTACTAAGCAACCTCCCTCCCTAACTAAAATGTACAGAAACATAGGTAACACCCAGCAATGACTGGAATCTCATGGTACCAGGCTACATAATATACAGAAGGAACAGGGAAATGGGCATGGGGGTGTTGCACTATATATTAAGGAATGCATCATGACGCTGAAGGTTAAGGACAGAGGGGGAAAGGGATGATGAATCATTATAGGCTCTGTTGACAGTTGATATAGGAAAAAACATCCACATTGGGGTACTCCACAGGCCCCTTTCTTAGTAGAGGCTTAACATAGAAACATAGAAGTTGACGGCAGATAAGGACCGCAAGGCCCATCCAGTCTGCCCATTTCTTTTTCTACCTTGTAAATGTGCCATTGGCCTTTGTCAGTGACCTATCTATTCATAGTCATTTGTATTGCTCCCTTATGCCTATCCCATGCATGTTTGAAGCCCTGCACTGTATTCATAGCCACCACTTCTTGTGGTAAGCCATTCCATGCATCTACCACCCTTTCTGTGAAAAGAATTTCCTCACATTCCTCTTAATCGACCTCCTCTAATCTCATGCTGTGTCCTCTTGTCCTGCTATTTTTCTTATATTTAAACATGTTAGACTCTTTCACCTTGTTTATGCCCTTAAGGTGTTTGAATGCCTCGATCATATCCCTCTCTCCCTCCTTTGCTCAAGGGTATACATATTGAGCTCCGTTAATCTGTCCTCATATGTCTTCTGATGCAGTCCCTGCACCATTTTGGTTGCCCTTCTCTGGACTGCCTCAATTTGGTTAATGTCCTTTTGAAGGTGTGGCTCCAATACTGCACGCAGTACTCCAGATGGGGCCTAGGCCAATGTCTTGTACAGAGGGATTATTACCCTCTTACGACTTGTGATACCCCCAATAATACACCCTAACACCCCTAGCCTTACCTACTGCTTTAGAGGTCTGCTTGGATGATTTCAGGTCATCAGTGATGATGATGCCCAAGTCTCTTTCTTCCTTTGTGACTGCTAGCAACTCCCTCCCAGCCTATAAGTGGCTTCAGGGTTTCTCTTCCCTATGTGCATGATTTTGCACTTCTTTGCATTAAATCCAGTTGCCACTCTTCTGACCATTCTGCTAGTTTATCCAGATCTCTTCCCATTCTGCCCACCCATCTGGATCATCTACTCTGTTGCAGATCTTGGTGTCATCTGCAAACAGACAAGCCTTACCCTCTAGTCCATCTGCGAGGTCACTAATGAAGATGTTGAATAGGACTGGCCCCAGGACTGATCCCTGAGGTACCCACTTGTGACTTGCATCTCTTCTGACTGTATACCATTTACCACCACTCTCTGTTTTCTGCCAGTCAACCAGTTTGCCACCCAGTTGACCAACTTCTGACCCACCCCAAGCCTACCTAGCTTATTTATCAATCTTCTATGTGGAACAGTGTCAAAAGCTTTGCTGAAGTCAAGGTAGTCGACATCAACTGCTCCCCCTTGGTCCACCACTCTGGTTACCCAGTCAAAGAAATCTATGAGATTAGTTTGACAGGACCTTCCTTTTGTAAACCCATGCTGTCTTGGATCCTGTGCCCCTATGGATTCCAGGTGTTGCACTATCCTTTCCTTAAGGGTGCCTCCATAATCTTGCCCACTACTGAGGTAAGACTGACCGGTCTATGGTTCCCCGCCTCCTCCCTGCTACCACTCTTGTGGAGTGGGATCACATAAACCCTTCTCCAGTCTTCTGGGACCTCTCCTGTGCTCAGAGACTCACTAAACAATTCTGCTAATGGCTCTGCTAGTTCCTCCTTTAGCTCCCTAAGTACCCTGGGATGTATGCCATCAGGTCCCATTGCCTTATCCACCCTGAGCTTAGCAAGCTCTTGTAGGACCCTTTCTTTGTGAAGGGAGTAGTGCTCACCTCCCTCCCCCCTGTGTCCATGATGCTGAGCTGTGGGCCCTGCCTACCTTCTCTTCAGTAAATACTGAGCAAAAGTATCTATTTAGGATAGATGCCTTTACAGGGTCCCTCCTCACTTGCTCCCTTTCTCCATTAAGCTATATACCCCTCTAGACTTTCTCCTTTCACTAATGTATCTATAGAAAGTCTTGTCACCTTCTTTTACTGTTCGTGCTAGTGTTTCCTCAGTTTGGGACTTTGCCTGCCTTACTGCCTTGCCTGCTTCCCTTAGGGCAGTTTGGTATGCCTCCCTATCTTCATCCCGCTGTGTTCCTTTATATTTCCTGAAGGCCAGCCTTTTGGCTCTGACCTTTTCTGCTACTGTATTTGAGAACCAAAGTGGTTTCCTTCTTCTTTTGCACTTCCTTTTCTGTCTAACACAATGGGATGTTGCTTCAAGTATTGCATCCTTAATGCTTGCCCACTTTGCCTGTACCTCCTCACCTGTGTTTCTTTTGCCAGGGCTAGCTTAACTCTGTTGGCCATCTTATCAAAGTCAGCTTCTCTGAAGTCCCATATTTTTGCCTTGGAATGGGATGATTTAGATGTAGTAGCCAAATTGAACCATACCATGTGATGGTCACTGGCCCCAGGTGACCTTCTACCTGGAGATCTGTGATCCCTTCTTTGTTAGTCAGTACTAGATTTAGGATAGCCCTGTCTCTTGTGGGTTGCTGTACCAGTTGTTTGAGGCCCTCCCCTGCAGGAATCCACTATGAGTCTAGTTCTGGCAGATGTTCCTGCTGGTATTGACCAATCTGTATCTGGCATGTTGAGTCTCCATTATCAGAACCTCCTTTAGCGTCATGTTTTGTATATCTTCTAACAGTAATGTGTCTATGTCCTCCCCCTGGTCTGGGGGCCTGTAGACAACCCCAGTTCTTATGGCTGTCCCATTTCCTGTTTCCAGGGTGACCCACAGTTCTTCTGGCTCCTTATGTGTATTCTGAATTTCTGTAGCTTTGATATTTTCATTAACATACAGGGCCACTCCTCCCCCCCTTTTTTTTTTTGTTAGGTTTAGGCTGTAGGTGAAGTTTTGATGCTTCAGAAGTTGACTTCAACATGCCAGATGTGGACTGGTTGTGGTATATTGGTGGTAAGCTGGCCCCTGTGGTAGAGGAAACTTGACGACAGGCAGAGTCCAGATGATAGCAGTTTAACGCATCTTAGCAACAGCTGTGTGCACACCTCTCTGTCATTCTTAGCCTTCTGTCCCCCAGGTAACACCTATTTCCAGTCCATTCCACTTGCCAAATATCAAGACATTACATAGGCTATTAGCTTTAGGAAGTATTGTTTGGCAAGGGCTCACAGTCTTAAAACAGTTGTGTTGCCTGGTTTCAGCTCTGGACTAAAGTGTCTTCAGGCAAACTTGAGGTTAACTCCTCCTGGTGGTATTTCACTGTAGGTGAGCTTCTGCTTTTAAGTGTGTGGGACAACATATGAAACCTGGATATTATTTTTCTTCCTTCAGGTGTGGTTCAGTGTTAGGATGTTTAAGCAATAAGACATAACAGGATGTGCATTGTGGTGGGATAACAGTACACCTTGGGTGTGTTGTGAGGTACGAGGCATCACCGAGTGCCTTCAACCACCCAAGAAGTGCCATTATCCCACCATAAAGTACACCCTGGAGTGTCTTATTCTGATTATAAAATGGATCTGAAATTTGTTTTTAGATGGGGGGGGGGATTGCACAAAAATTAAAAACTGTTATGACTTTTTAAAGACGTTCATCCACCCCAGCAAAATAGTCCCAGCACTATTATGCACAGCAAAATATATATTTTTAATTAGCCCTGGCCATACACCCTTTATTTTCCCCAACCCACCCCATTTACCTGTTTCCTCGCCTTTAGTTCTTCTTCTTTACATTATTCCCTCCCTTTTCCCCACCTTGCTTTTTTTTCTGTTTTTCCTACATTTAAGAGATGCTTGCTATGAATGGAATACAAGAATTCAAATTTCTGTTCAGTTCAGCTGGCAGAATGTTCAGCTCCTCGCTCACATAACAGAGGGTCTCAGATGGAGCAAGTGCTTTTTTTTGTTTTTCTGTAACAGGTTAAACAGCTGAGATTTCCCTGGTAAGCAGGGGAGGATGGGAGGGGGATTTTTCATGGTCAGCAAAGAAACACCAGAAATTAAAAATATAAGTACTATAGTACTTCATTTTTATGTTTGCCATGCACGCTTGTGCGCAGCAAGCAAACATTTTCCTATGATAGTGACTTTTGAGGGGCGTGCTACTTTCCCTGCAATGCAGAGCAGTGTTTTTTGTTTTTTTTTTGTATCATCTTTTTACCTCCTACAATGCTCCAGTGTCTGCGTCCGCCTCTCCTTCTCCTAGTATCGCCACTCCCTGGCCATCCTGTTCCCGGGCACTGCTCTTGTACCACATATCACAGCCAACCCCCGAGTCATCCTGGAGTAACCCATCTCTGGGCGGGTCCCCTTCCTTCAAAGGGGAAGGCACCGGGGAAGGGGAAACCCCAGCACATTATTTTTCCTTACTGACTCGGGGGTCCTGCTGTGGAGGAGCAGGCTCCCGGAGGTACCAGAGGTGTGGAGGATATGGAGGCTGTCATCCGGCGGACGCCAAAGTTGTTTTCCGGCTTTCCTTGGTTGTCCCTCCTGCACCGCTTGCTTGTAGTACCCTGGTCACCATTAGGGGCCACTACGTGAGCGGGGCTTCTAACCCGACCCACCCCAGGAGAGGAAAGCAGTCCTCCGGATGCTCAATCCTAGCCTTCCCTTGCCAAACCCCGGTGTTCCAAGTCCGTTCCTGAACCCTGGTCGCCAGCGTGGTTCGAGGTTTGGCATCCAGCGCCTCAGCCCTGTGTGCCACTGGGCTGGCCCCGCAGAGCAGTGTTTAGTGGGCAAGTCTGTAGCAGACCAATTATCAGCCAGCCTAATTATGACAGAGTTTTAGCTTGGTAAGTGGAATGTGTATCTACTTCAAAACAAAAAGCCAACCCAGTCATGGCTTTGCAGTTGCTTTGATGTAGCTGCCCAGCATGTTGACCTCTCCTTATCAGACTAGCTTAGGTTTTTCAAGCTTCCACAGCCCTGTGATGTTCCATCTGTTAGAAGTAATGTGTATATGTGTGCCTTTCTTTCTCTTTTACTTTCTCACTGTTGGCAAATGGTATTTATTCACCTGGTAAAGGTGATCATCCCTGCAATCTTTCTGTGTTTACATGCCTCAGTAACATCCATGCTATATATTTATATTTGTAACAGCATTTACAAACTGAGTGTTTACGTTTCAAGCAGCCATCCTTGTGTTTGCAATGATCTCATATCTTTCTGTCCCAGCTCGGACTAGTGCTGGAGTAAATTAGTGGGCTTTTCTTACAGTGGATGTTTGAAGTGGTCTGTCCATATGCACTTTTTCATCTTAAAAGATATTATGCTGTTAGCTTTTCTTTTGGGATAGTCAAAAATTGTTTTAGGTAGCCATGAGGGCTTGTACTAGAAGAGGTAATATTTCAGTAAGTACATTAGCTGGGCCAGCAGAAATGTCTGTGGGGTTACCAATGGATTTTCCAAGTCACTAGCCCTGCTGGCTAGTGGCTGCAAAACTTAAACAGCCAATGGAGCCAAAGCAGACAGACAGGAAAATTATACAAATTTTAAGAAGTAGTCAGTTGTAACTTTTCATATTTGAAGCATTTTTTTTCCTTTGCTCATTAGAAAGTCTTCTATGTGATGATATCTGTCAGCTGACTTATCTATCTGCATCGCCCCCTACTACATTATCAGCTTGGTGAACTCACTGAAAGTGACATCACAAGTGAATGACCCGGCAGTCATTGAATGGCTGTTCCTAAGCAACAGTGATGTCACAGTCAGTGAGGTAACAGTGCTGATGATGATGTAGTGTGGGGGCAGTAGAGGTAAATATGTCAACTGCCAGGCTAAGAGCCATTCCACATATCACACCTACTAACATCAGTTAAACAATCTTCTAATTATTTAAAGGGAAAATAAAAGTACCTCAGATATAAAAGGTAATTTAACATTAGTTTTTAAAATTTAACATTAGTTTTAAGCAGTACACTACAGTAGCTCTTTAATTTCAACCCCTGCATGGATCAGCCTGAGATGGGGGTTCTCTTTTTAATTCTATTTATTCTCCCCTAGCTGGCAGTTCTCTGCCTCCTGGTCCCCAGATACATCAGTCCTCCACACCACTTGATGGGAGACAGCTGTAACCTGTGCGGTGGGCCTCCTTATGGAGATCACGGCAGGTGGTAGAGAGAGTATACATATGTATACAGTGAACAGTGTACTCCAAATTCCTGTCTTGTTGGCTGTGCTGTCCATTTCTGTGCCATCATCTTGGTGACCACATGTCATGATGCAGGAATCAGCATGACAAGTTGACATGTTATTGTTACCTGTTGTTGACAGGGTGCAGCAGGTATGCACAATGATGTGAGTTTGTTGGGTTTTGGGTTTTTTTTTGGTTTCTGTTAATTTTATTAATTCTCCCTTACCAGACTGCCCCAACACACAATGGCACCTACATGCCAGCCACTGTTCACCAAGGTTCCCACCTCCATCGAGGCAGTCATGTTTCCCCAGCTCCCATCTGGTATGGCTAATCAGAAGCTTGTGGAATTAGGGTGAAACTGCAGTAAAACAATTGTGAAAACAGCAATTTCATGAGGACATGACAGATGCACGTCACTTTTGTTGCATCACAGGTTATATGCTCTTTGTGGTTGTTGGTTTTGCTTCTGTGTGTTCTTTTAAAGCATGTTTACTTCTGTTTTCATTTATATTGTGGCTTCTGCAATCATTGTGCTGTCATGGACACAACACTAGAATGTTTATGCTGTCATGAGGCGAATGCTATATTGCCTGAGTTTACATACGAACATACAAAACTGCCAGCAGAAAAAGGCTGTAATACTCTATCAAGTCTGCTTTAATGTGCAGCTCAGTTACTTCCTTAGAGCTGCACCCCCTCCTCAACTCCACCCAGAGTTATCTCCCACCTTCCCATTCCCCTCTCCTAACCCCTTCCCGGTAGAGCCCCCTTCAGTCCTATTTCGTTCATCACCCTATCCCACCTCCTCTTGAAACTGGACACTGTCCTAGCTGCCATCACCTTCTCCCATAGCTGATTCCACTGCTTCACCACCATTTAGTGAAAAAGTGCCTCCCCATTTCCTTCTTGAATCTACCGCCCCTTCAATTTAAGGTTATGTCCCCTAGTTTTACTCTCCTTTCTCTTTTTTATAGAGCTGTTTGCTCTCCCATTGCTCCTGTGCCTAACTTGGCAACAGGGGGAGACATACATTTTTTCTGGTTTTCTCCAGTTAATTCAGGACCCCAGAATGCAGTTGCGCATGTGTATGGAGGCACTCACATGTGCTGCAGCTCCGGTGACAGCCCCTTCCTCCCATCTGGACTATTGCCAGGTCTCCCTTGGGCTTGGCACTGCCACCTGGCCACTATCAGGAGGTAGCCCTTGAACAGCTGTCAGACTTAATATTAGTTCAGCAATAACATGCAAAAAAATGACTGAGGAGACCCAGACAGTATCTTAAAGAAAATGTTTACTAAAATTGATAAAAACAGCAAGGTAAAACACAGAACAATCACATAAAAGAAAAAAAAATGGAAAACTACAGAACAAAACTCCTACCACAATACATTTAGATCTTGCTATATAATGTATTACCTCTGTAAGTGCGATTTAAGTTAGAGAGATCTTTGTTTCTTAAGAGCCCAAGATGATATGTGTCATTTCAGATACACTGATACATTTTCAACTCTATTTCTACACCCACTTGATGAGTCGTCTAGCTCCTCCTTTTAGAATGTATTCCTCCAAACATAATTTCCTACCAGAAGGTATTTAACAATGAATGTAAACATCAAAAGAAGATGACATTTCCTAAATATGGCATCCTTTAATTAAACATTTTCTTTGATCTTAACATTCCCACACTGACACCAAGCTGTTAAAAAGTCAATAGGAATCAGCCTAATGACGTCCTGTTCCTGATGTCACAAAGTCACATTTGGTTTCAACTTCAAAAGCCTGGGCAGGTCATAAAAAGGTAATAAAATGCCATTTTGCAAGGAGTCAATTAAATGTTCCTTCTGGTCTGTTTTACAATATCCTGTGGTTTTCAGTCACTGACATCTTGAAGTTACAAGCCAAATTCCTCACACACTGAAAGGTCATACGCAGACCATGTATTTGTAATACCAATATCATACAATAAATCCTAACCAGCTGGCCAAGCGTCACATCGATCATATCCCCCAACTCCCTTCTGTCCTCCATGGTGTACATATTCAGTTACTTCAGCATCTCCTCATGTATTTGTTTACGTAGAAATCACCCTGAGCCAAGTAAAGAAACATACCGTAGAATGTGTCTACCTCCCCCAATCCCCCATCCGTCTCTCTCCCATCCCTTATTTCCTCTTGGTCTAGCCCCCCCAACTTGGTGTTATGTGGGGATTTCAGTATCAGTTTGATGGGATCAGGAGCTGGTTCCACTCACACCTCTGTATCTGAAGCCCACCTATCTTTATTAATAACTGAACTCATCAGGCTCAATATTAAATCTGGCATTCCCTTTTAGACTGGGTCCTTACCAATAGCAGGCTAGGGGAGAATAAATTGAATAAAAAAAATACCATCTCAGGCTGATCCATTTAGGGGTCGGATTACGTTTTGTGGCTGCTAGCCAGCAGGGTAGTGACTTGCAAAATCCACAAGCCCCACAGGCTTTTCCACTGGCCCAGTTGATCTACTTATTGAAACATTACCTTTTCCAGTACAAGCTCTCCTGGCTACTTAAAAAGGTTTTTGGCTATTCAAAAAAGAAAATCTAACAGCATTTGGCTAGTGGACTGGTGCCAGTTTTAACCCTGAACATCCACATGTGGTCACACAGTTGACAGTACAGGAATGGACAGCTAGGACTGCCCTCCCATTAGAAACACACACACACACACCATGGCAAACATATGGCATTGACAAATGCTTGTTAATTTATGTATGCATGTATGCATGTATGTATGTATGTATGTACTGTATGTGTAAGAAGAAAATCATGACAGCAAATAACATTTAATTATTATTTTTTTTAATTTAAGGCAGTTTTAGTTTGAGGGCCTAGTTGAAAGTTTTTAGTGAGTAAAGGCGACAGCCATGTTTGTGATGACACTCAGGATGTGTGTTTAGTATTGATTTTAGTGTAAAGAGGCTTCTGGATGTTTTTCTAGTGCTGTTGCTCAGTGATAACTGCTCTAGTAAAGATGGCACTCAGCCAATCAAGTTTCATGATTTTAAAACCCATTTTATAATTAAGCAAAAATAGTCGCGTTTGGTCATTGTGTTGTGACCACTTTGCCAGCAGGTGGCGTCAATGTTTTAAGAAGCATTTCTTTTTGTTAGTGCAAGTCATGGAAAAGTACTGAGCAGTGGCTTCACTACTGGATATGTTTACTGGTTCCTCATCGTTACATTGGGGGAGCAGCGGGTACTTGCCGAAGCGTATAATCAGCATGTCTGTTTTTTATTTTTTATTTTTTTTGGGGGGTGGGGTTTAAACTTTAAAAAAACATTTTTTCTTTTGTGGTCCATCTCATGTGTGGTCTGCAAGATGGAGCCAATCAACGTGAAGGCAAGTACCGCTCAACGGTCCGTGCAGTCTACCGCTAGTCTGCCTTTTTTTTTTTGCTTGTTTGTTTAAATTACAAAAAAAAAAGGATTTTTTTTTGTGCAGTCTGTCTTGTATGTGGTCTGAGAGACAGACCTAAGCAAGATGAAGGGATAAAAAACAAACAGAGAGCTGTTATGAGAGCGGGATTGGAGAATGTGTGTGACAGGACGTTGCAGTTGCTCTTTGAGGTACGTGTTGTGTAGGGACAAGCTGTGAGCAGTTGAGCGTAGTGCTATTTGTTGGGAGTCTGTTTTGCCAGGAGCTACTTTCACCCGGGCCATTGTGTTGGGGTAACTGCCCAGCTGAAAACAGCTCTCAACCACTCAGGAGCTGAGATTCCTACTACCCATTTCATAATGTGGTATTGTTAGATGTTGATTAGATGGCAGCAAGATGTTTAGAAATGTTCAGAAATGCCACACATGCACACATATCTCTGGTGTCCTGGTAATCTGCTTATTTGAAACAAAAGTTCATATCTTATACATTACAGCATCCACGGAGCAGCATCTTTCTCCCAGCGTCACCAGACCAAGGGGCAACCACATGTACTTTGTTGACATTCCACTAAGATGTGACTCTTCACAGGTGGCACAAAGGTCCGTGGTTGGGTAGACTGTGAGACGGGGGTAAGGGAGTTGCAGTGGGATGTGTATAGGTTGGAGAAGTGATCCTAGGTTTGTCAGTTGAAATTAAAGTTTGTTTCTGATGTCAAATAAAAAGTTGGTTGTTGATGTGAAACAGTGCTTGTATCAACAACTGAAAGAATTGCTCTGAATCGGTTAACTTGCAGGATCACTTTCCCTTGATAAAGCTGCTGTGAACCAGCGAAACATCATCAGGAATTGTTACAGTGGCCACAACTTTAAAAGCATGAATTAAATGAAATGAAAGAGATTTGTTCTTTGAAAGAAACCTTGTTCATTGGTTGAATTTTGTCCATCTCATCCTGTTGCAGTTAAAATTCAGTGCCAAGAAATGCAATCTGATATACCGTGCCTGGAGAACAAGAACCCCGGTATGGATTATGGAATGGAAGGGGTTAATCTGGGCACTGCTTCTGAGCAAAAGTCCTTGGAAGTCATCAGAAGTAACTCCCTTAAACAATTCAGCCAGTGTAACAAGGCCTACAGAAAGACAATCAGGCTGCTGTGGTATATAGGAATAAGTTTTGAAAGCAGGAGGACAGAGCTGGTATTAGTATCTTTCTACTGATCGCTGGTGAGGCCCCATCTAAACTATTGTACCCAGTTCTGGAGTCCTCACCTAAGAAAAGACAAAGACAGGCTGTAGACAGTGCCCATTAGGGTAAACAAAACAATTCAGGGCCAGCTGGGTAAATCCTATGAGGATTGGCATAGGGCACTGAAAATGTACTCCCTGGGGGCTAGAAGTGAGAGGGGCAACATTATAGAGACCTGTAAAGTAGCAGTGCATGATAGCAGTGAAAAGTCTGACCCATACTTTTTTATTCTATTGTAGATTGTTCCTTATCTCTTGACTTGTGTGGCACCCTTTTTCTTCATTTTGAGTCTGCTTAATCTGTTGATGAAACGACATCCCCTATCCTGTGAATTAAAACACCATTTTTTATGTTTATGGGTATACTTGACATTGTCTCTTATACAATAATATTATCTTGTGTTGTTTGGGTGACTAGACTGCAAAGCTATGCTGAGCATTTCTGTCACTCCAAACAGCCTGAGACAACATTATTATTAGGTAATTAACAGGTCTCCCCTTTTTGCTATAGGGAGACGGCAGCGTAATTTGCCGTTATAAAGGAGCATTTATAACGACAAACATGCGCACGGTTCTCCTATCTCTGCGTATGCGTCCGCTGTAGTCATTCCTTTCTGGCTCGGGCCGTTGTCTGCTTGACCACAACCTAGCCGCCAAAGAATCACGGCATGGCGGTAAGTCACATTTAAAAAAAAAACAGTTATTTTCTACAGGATACAAGTTTTAATTATTAAAAAAAACACACGTGAAACCTCCAAAAATCTAAATGTAAGAACCGGACGAAAACCGAACTGGTGCGCGACCGCACTGAAACTGCTATTTTATATAATTGCTGTAGCCAAAAAGGGGAGACCCATCAATTATATAAAATAAAATATGGGGTGGTGTATGTGTAAGCTCGAAGTTTACACACCCTCAGGGTTAGATGCATGTACAAACCCACGACTTAGCTCTCGGGTTTATTCAGCATCTAACCCCTCGGGTGTATGTAAACTTCTTGTTACACACACCACCCCATACTTTATTCTATATGTAAGAGACATTGTCAGTTATACATGTAATCATATTGTGGGCTACGCACAAAAGTGTACAAATTATGTGTGAATCACACGTAGAATGGCTGTGTGCCTTCTTGGCCCCGAACAGGTGCAGGGTGTGTGGATTCACATCTGCAAGCACCCGCAGGGTACCTGTGCTTCCACAGTGCTGATGATTTAGTTCTCCACTGCCACACAACCCACCCCACTCTGGGGCACTATTTTGTTTCCGCTCATCACTTCTGCAGTTGCAAGTGATAAAAAGAGCCCACTGTGCCCAAGAGAGCCACTGTGAGCTCATTGCACATTTGCACTTCTGTCATAGCGGACATCTTGGGCATGGCAGACTCTTTCTTACGCAATTGCGGTGATTATCAGTCACTGCTCATGCACGAGTATTGCACAACTACGGCGTTAGCCACGCCCAGAGCTCTGAGTACTTTTCACTCAGACTCGTCGTTCTAAAGCAGCCATGTTGGCTCTGATCACAGTTTGTTATAATAGCAAGGGAGAGTAATTTCTGTCCATGGTACGTTCCTTGGTAATTCCAAATTAGTACAGGTTGTTCTTGAACAAAATCCCACAAGGAATTGTTCCAATGTTTGAAAATTATTTGTTGTACTTGCCTGCTTTCACTTTCTATATCAAGGCTAGGTTTTAACCAGATATGGCCTGTCTGTTTAGAAAACAGTTCTGCCAAACTTTTCCCACTAGCAGAATGTGTCATATTTCAATAACTGAATAAGAAATGTTCTATACAGTGGTGCAAGGCTAAAGATTCTTGTGTCCAGGGCTTAAAGTGTGCCAGGTCTGGCAGGGTCTCAGACCCACCCTTAAAGGTTTTTAGTGATATAAGTGGGTCTCACAGGGGAACAAGACAGGGCCCTCAGTCAAGTGTTTGCCCCCCACCAAGGCTTCAAGAGGGCAGTATGCAGATGTATGGAGTATAGACAATTTCAATGTTTTACTTTTAAAAATTCCCTTTCCTCCTCCATGTGGTCCTTTTTTGTCCCTCAGTGTCTTGCAGTATCTAAGTACCTGAGGTTTATGTTAATGGAAAATGGATTTAGGATGGAAAGGCAAATTCTGCATTATGAAGCAAAATGGGACTTCCACAAACTGTGTCCATGCTGGCCACTGATGTACCCTTTGTGCTCTCTCTCTCTCTCTCTCTCTCTCTCTCTCTCTTTCTCTTTCTCTCTCACCCTGATTTAGGATGCAAAGCTCATGAGCCCCTCCTCCAACTCACCAGATTAAGGGGTAGTGAAGTAAAAAAAAAGAATCAGCAAAATGAGATCGGCTTTGATCACCTCCCCCCCACCCCACCTCCACAACTTCAATTCAGCTAAGATATTTTGACTGAAGAAACTTCAGCACCATGGTATGGGGCCTAGTAGACTCAAGTAGAGGTGTACAACACCCTATAACCTCTCATTCCAAACCGCAGTTCCTGGTTGTGTCTGTCTTCCTAAGCATCACTAATAAAGCAGTTTTTCTGCTCACATCACGTGGCTGTTTACTCCATTCAGAACCTGAGAATGAACAGAGCAGGTGCAATGTCAGAGCGGGAGGACTGAGCTTGCCACAGTTCTCCACTGCTGGCCCTTCCATAATCAAGGATTGAGAGTCAGGAGGGGACACCTAGTAATAATGATACATTAGTGTATTGGGGGAATCAGGTTGGGGGGGTTCTCTAAAATCATGTTGTCAACTCCTGACTGTGCCAAGATCTGGCATTTTGGTCGCTGGTTAAAAAAAAAATGGTGACTGGTAGGGGTGTGAGAATACCTTATCCCAAGTATTTATTTAGGTATTTGGTACTTGTATTCATTATTCAGTGTTTTTTTTTAAAGATAAAGAAACAGCCCCCACCCTCCTCCCAGCCCAGATCCCTTAAAAAACAAGCCCCTGTCCCCCATGCTCAGTTGCAACACCAAGTCCACTCTCCACCCCACCAGCACCTACAATTTGATAAAAAGTAAATTTGTTTGTGAAAAAAAAAACAAGTTTCTCCTCATGTGATCAGTTGCTTTTACTATACAAGCAGGCATGCAAGCGCTTTCATTCATTAGAAGGCGTCCAGCCATGGAGGAGGGCCAGCTGAGTCTGTCACCTTCTTCATTCTTTCATATCCATCTTGCAGAATTGGGAACTGGGGAGAAAGATGAGAAAAAGGTGCTGCTGCCATGGTGGTTGGGAGGCATATTTGTTTTCCTTACAAAAGCACTAAAAGATGACAGCCAGTAGTAGAGATGGGCGGATTCTGCCAGTCACCCATGCTGGCATCTTTTTCACAAAAAATATACTTTTTATCAAATTGTGACTGCTGCGGGAGGGTGGGCATGTGGTTCTAACTGAGCGTGGGGGGTACATGGGGCTTGTTTATTTCAAGGGATAGATAGGGGTCCACAATTTCAAAGGACCTGACATGGGCCCGAGACTAAGTCAATGTACGCAACCCCCGGTGCAGGGAAAACTCCATGCACCTGAAAAATGCTATTTTCATCATTTTATGCACAGAGGCAGCATTTTCTTTCTCTGCAACTGTGCAAAAATGCTACGTCTGACATTTGTCTGCATCAGCGCAAAAAAATCTGTGCAAGCTGCTGTAAATTGTGGAAAGAGTTGCAAAAAGGTAACTGTTTTGAAAATTGAGTGCATAAGGAAAAAATTGCAATTGTGCAAGGAAACCTTCCCTTGTGTAACTTTTTTTCTGCATGTGTGCAATCCTTCCACTTTTGAAAACCTGGCCCAGCGTTTCCTGAATAGCAATAAGGGACAAATAGTACCAATATTCGTTATGCAGATCTGAATAATGAATAGCACATTGTTCATGGTAATCGAGAAATACTATTCGTTACTTGCACACCCCTAGTGACTGGTGTTGGTGAGGGGGGTGGCCATGGGATCAGCCAGCCCTGTCCACCTAGAAAAGGGATAGAACTTTATTGTATAGGTTTAATAGGTCAATAAGTGGGTGACAAATCACTGGGGTAGTGACGTGTAGTACGTGTAGTACGTTACTGCTAACCCCATCCAATCTTTCTGATTTTCTAGGATAAAGGAAAGCTTAAGTTACATTAGGTTACCCCCTTCCCAAGCTCATAAAAAAGGCATACTGTAACAATGCCATCTTTCCCCAGCCACGATAGTCAGTAAACTTCACATTATATAAGGCTGCCAACATTTATGTGCAGAGACGTACTCACATCATTGTAGTCAGATCGTTGGAGGGGATATCACGTCACTAAATGCAGACAAACAGATGCAGAAGGTCACAGTAGGAGGAAGGGTAGGGTCAGTGCTGCACATGTTGTGCTTCTGTGGGCAGCAGTCTTCTCTAGGTTAACAAGTTGAAAGCTAGGCAGCAGGAAACAGCCAGTTCCTATGAGAATCATTCAAGTAAAAAATCCCATACAAAAAAAAGGTTTATAAAATACAAGGAAGGCAGTGCGGTCTGAGGGTCAGCGCACAGGACTGTGAAACAGGGTATCCCAGATTTGGATCCCACTGTAGCCATGGACTCACTGTGCTACCTTGATTGAGTCCCTTGACGACCTTGAGTTTCAATCCCTCCCAGTTGTATAACTGGGTAAAAAGCAGAGCACTTGCATATAAAAGAAGAAGAATAATCAGCATTTATATAGCGCTTTTCATACACAGTTTATCCCAAAGCTCTTTACAAGCAATACTAGACTCGTAGTGAAGTGATTGAATGTGTAGTGGCGGTCATATCGCACATCAGCACTCACACACAGCCTGGGTAACTGCATGAATCAGTTTATGGGAAGGGGAATGTTGGCCACAACACCAGGAATGTTCCCTACTCTTTGCGAAGAGTGCCCTGGGTTCTTTTACTACCACCTGGACAAAACCAGGATGGGTAGAAGGGACCTTGGTTTAATGTCTCATCCGAGGGACGGCACACCACAGCAGTACAGCAACCCCTAAGACTGCACTCAGATGCCAGTGATTTTTTAGGTGCAAGCCCAATCCCGGTGTGGGACGAGAACCCACAACCTTCTGGTCCAGAGGCAGATGTGCTACCAACTGAGCCACACTGACACCATGATGTCTTAGCTGGTTTATGTGGGGTAAATAAACAGCAAAATTAACTATTTTCTTGAAGGTTGCCTTGTGTTTATAGGTCATGAGTCGAACTGTTAAACTGTTCTCATACATTTGTTATGGTTTGGGACTTGTAAGTGTTTTTGCCTGTTTTTTGATATTAAGTTATCTTATTCAGTGCTGATCTAGCAGATCTGAACATGCAAATGTTTGAGGCGAGAAAAGAGAGGGAACATGACTGAATCATACAAATACTTCCATAGGATAAATACTGTAAAAAGGATAGCATAGCATTGTACAGACTGAGTGGGAACCTGCACACCAGCTGGAAATTCTTGAAGATGCTGGGGGGTCAACTTTATTTATTTAGTTAGTTTTTATTAAACAGATAAATGCACTAGAAAAAAAATGCCTATTTGCAGGCACAACCTGGAGATTACTACAATCACAGGAGATACGCAAGTCAGAATACAGAAGAAAATACAGCTTGGACATCACAGGTTACAAATGAGGGCAAAATAAAACATACAGGTCATACATACAGTATACACAAGGCCCCATGTTTTCCGCGATTCCGTGGCTGTGGAGTTTTCTGAGGAATTTAATGTAAAACACAGAATACACTACCATGTACCGCACATCATTGCGTGGTAGCGGTACACAGTGGGAATTGCGCAAAGGTTATATACCACTACTGTGCAGTGCCGTGCGGTTGCACAGTAGCAGTATACATATTATTCAGAGGTTACCGCATTTGGGCACCACTCAGTATACTGTGCTACTGGGCAACCTTTGCGCGATTACCACTGCAGATGTTATTCAATAGGCACCACACTTGCGCAATGCTTGGCATGCCGCACTACCGGTAACATTTGTGTGATTACCACTAATTATTCCACAGTTTACATCAAAGAATAGTTTTTCGCAGTTTGCATAAACAGAGGAATACTGTTCCACAGTTTACATAAATGGAGGAATACTGTTCCACAGCTTACATAAACTGAGGAATATTGTTACACAGCTTACATAAACTGAGGAATACTGTTCCACAGTTAACATAAACTGAGGAATATTGTTCTGCAGCTTACATAAACAGGAATACTGTTTCACAGCTTACAAGGATTGCAGAGTGAGTTCCTGTCTCAGGGTGTCACTAAACCAACAGGAGCTGAGGCAATTCTGTATCTGGTGGTCACAAATGGGGAGCATGTATAGCAAATAATGGTCAGGGAGCCACTGGGTGGAAGTGACCATTGCACAGTGTGGTTCAGTTGGATATAGGCAGGCAAAGCATCCTGACAAAGACCAAAATCTTGGATTTCAGGAAAATGGGCAAACTGCTAAGGAGTCATCAGACGGGCATCAAAGCAGATATGGGGGTGGACCAAAGGTGGTCCATCATTAAGGAAGGAATGCTGGTTGCCACAGATGAGTGCATTAGGCTCAGGAAGAAGAAGAACACAAGGCCCAAAGCAACCATCTGGTTCAGTTCTGGGGTTGCCAAGGCAGCAAGGGAAAAGAGGTTGGCCTGTAGAAAATTCATGAAGACAAAGAGAGAGGTGGATAGAGAAAAGTGCCAAAGTTTGGCTAGTGAGGCAAGTAAGGAAGTCCGGTGAGCAAAGGACCTGCAGATAGCTAAAGGAGTTAAAAAGGGGGAGAAGGCTTTCTTTCACTGTATAAGTGAGAAAAGGGACAAGAAGGAAGGGATTGTTAGGCTTAAGAAAGGGGTGGAGTGGGTGGAGGATAATGGGGGAAAAGCAGAGATACTAAATGAATACTTCTGTTCTGTCTTCACCAGGGAGAAGGATGGACCTTTGCCTTCAGGAGGGAAAATAGGAGCGGGGGTGGGGAACACAGATGTAATGATAGAGGAGGATAGAGTGAGGGAGGAGCTGCTGGCATTGAAGCTGGACAGATTACCAGTTCCTGTCAGAGTGCAACCAAGGGCACTAAAGGAAATCACTGAGGAGCTGGCAGGGCCACTAGCAGACCTATTTAATAGTTCACTAGAGCCAGACGTGGTACCACAGGACTGGAGAACTGCACATGTAGTGCCCCTCCACAAAAACGGTCCCAAGGATGACCCAAGGAATTACAGACCAGTCAGTTTGACTTCCATTGTGGGTAAGCTCATTGAGACCATACTAAAGGAAAGGTTGGTGGAATATCTAGAGGAGCATAGTCTCCAGGATACGAGGTAGCATGGGTTCATGGGGGGGGGAGATCATGTAAAACAAATCGGATTCACTTCTTTGACTGTGTCACTAAGGCAATAGACAGGGGCGAAGCGGTAGACATCCTCTATCTTGATTTCAGCAAGGCCTTTGACTCTGTGCCTCACAAAAGGTTGATCAGGAAGTTGGTGGATCTTGGGGTTGGGGAAAAGATGGCCAGATGGGTGGAAAACAGGCTGAGGGACAGAACCTAGAGGGTGTTTGTGGGGGGAGAGTTGTCTGGCACCAGAGAGGTAAACAGTGGGGTCCCGCAGGGCTCAGTGCTGGGGCCGGTGTTGTTCAATGTCTTCATCAGTGACGCTGGGGATGGCATTAAGGGCAAAATGTGCCTATTCATGGATGACACCAAGCTCTGTGGGAGAGTGGACACAGCTGAAGGGATACAGGACCTACAGGGAGATCTGGAAAAGCTGGGGAGGTGGTCCAGTATCTGGCAGCTTGGCTTCAATGCCAAGAAATGCAAAGTTATGCATATTGGAGCCAAGAATCCCAGGACAGAGTACTACCCGGGTGGAGTCCGAGTATCTGCATCAGAGGAGGAGAAGGACCTGGGAATGATGATCACTAGTGACCCGAAGCACCCTACACAGTGCAAGAAAGCAGCAGCAAAGGCAAACAAGATGCTGGGATGCATTGCAAGAGGGATCAGTAGTTAGAGAGAGGAGGTTATACTGCTCTTGTACAGGTCACTGGTAAGGCAAATCTAGAGTAAGGAGTTCAGTACTGGTGCCCACACCTCAAAAAATGACATTAACCTGCTTGAGAGGGTCCAGAGGAGGGCTGCAAAGATGATAGTGGGTCAGCAAGGTAAGGCATACGAGGAGAGGCTGAGGGCACGGAACATGTACACAATGGAGGACAGGAGAGAGAGAGGACATGATTGGGACTTGAAATACTTTAAAGGTATAAATAAGGTGGATAAGGAGGGTCTCTTTTAACTGAGCAGCAACCATAACACAAGGGGGCACAGTCTGAAGATGGAGGGTGGGAGGTTTAAGAGGGTGGTCAGGAAGCACTTCTTCACAAACAGGGTGGTAGACACTTGGAATGCACTGCCAGAAGAGGTGATCTTGTTGAACACAGTGGGCAGCTTCAAGAGAGGCTGGGAAAAGCACATGCGGAATGTAAGGATCATGGGTAAGGATGATGGGAGGAGTGGGGATGAGCAGCAGGAACATTAGCTCAAGCTGTAGACCCTGCAACATGGACAGACTTGATAGACAGGAGAGAGAGAGAGAGAGAGAGAGAGGAGAGGGACATGATTGGGACCTTCAAGTACTTGAAAGGGATAAATAAAGTTGATAAGGAGAGTCTCTTTAAGCCAAGTGGCAACCATAAAATGAGGGGGCACAGTCTTAAGCTGGAGGCTGGGAGGTTTAGGAGGGAGGTCAGGAAGCACTTCTTCACATAAAGGGTGGTGGACACTTGGAATGCACTGCCAGAAGAGGTCATCTCACGGAAGACAGTGGGCAGCTTTAAGAGAGGCAGGGATAGGCAAGGGGAAGGTAAGGATCATGGGTAGGGAGGCTGGCAGGAGTGGTGGGGAGGGAGGGCAGGAACTTTAGCTCAAGCTGTAGACCCTGCAACACGAGCAGACTTGATAGACCAAATGGCCTTCTTCTGCTGGCTTCTTCATATGTTCATATACACTGAGGAATATTGTTCCACATCTTACATAAACTGAAGAATATTCTTCCACATCTTACATAAACTGTATAATATTGTTCCGCAGCTTATATAAACTGAGGAATATTGTTCCACAGCTTACATAAACTGAGGAATACTGTTACGCAGTTTACATAAAACTGAGGAATACAGTTTCACAGCTTTCATAAACTGAGAAATACAGTTTCACAGCTTACATAAACTGAAGAATATTGTTCCACATCTTACATAAACTGAAGAATATTGTTCCACAGCTTACGTAAACTGAGGAATATAGTTCCACAGCTTTCATAAATTGAGGAATACAGTTCCACAGCTTACATAAACTGAAGAATATTGTTCCACAGCCTACATAAACTGAGGAATACAGTTCTACAGCTTACATAAACTGAAGAATATTGTTCCACAGCCTACATAAACTGAGGAATACTGTTATGCAGTTTACATAAACTGAGGAATACAGTTCCACAGCTTTCATAAACTGAGGAATACAGTTCCACAGTTTACATAAACTGAAGAATATTGTTCCACACCTTACATAAACTGAGGAATATTGTTCCACAGCTTACATAAACTGAGGAATATTGTTCCACAGCTTACATAAACTGAAGAATATTGTTCCACATCTTACATAAACTGAGGAATATTGTTCCACAGTTTACATAAACTGAGGAATATTGTTCCACAGCTTACATAAACTGAAGAATGTTGTTCCACAGCTTACATAAACTGACGAATATTGTTCCACAGCCTACATAAACTAAGGAATACTGTTCCACAGCCTACATAAACTGAGGAATACCGTTCCCCAGTTTACATAATGTAAACTGAAGAATATTGTTCCACAGCCTACATAATCTGAGCAATACAGTTCCACAGCTTACGTAAACTGAAGAATACAGTTCCACAGCTTACATAAACTGAGAAATACAGTTCCACAGCTTACATAAACTGAAGAATATTGTTCCACAGCTTATATAAACTGAGGAATACAGTTCCACAGTTTACGTAAACTGAAGAATATTATTCCGCATCTTACATAAACTGAAGAATATTGTTCCACAGCTTACGTAAACTGAGGAATATTGTTCCACATCTTACATAAACTGAAGAATATTGTTCCACAGCTTACGTAAACTGAGGAATATTGTTCCACAGCTTACACAAACTGAAGAATATTGTTCCACAGCTTACGTAAACTGAGGAATATTGTTCCACAGTTTACATAAACTGAAGTATACTGTTCTCCAGCTTACATAAACTGAAGAATATTGTTCCACAGCTTACATAAACTGAAGAATATTGTTCCACAGCTTACATGAACAGGAATACTGTTCTGCACCTTACATAAACTGAGGAATACAGTTTCACAGCTTACGTAAACTGAAGAATACTGTTCCACAGTTTACATAAACTGAAGAATATTGTTCTACAACTTACATAAACTGAAGAATACAGTTCCACATCTTAGCTAAACTGAGGAATACTGTTCCGCAGACTACATAAACTGACGAATATTGTTCTACAGCTTACATAAACTGAGGAATACAGTTCCACAGCCTACATAAATTGAGGAATATTGTTCCGCAGCTTATATAAATTGAGGAATATTGTTTTGCAGCTTACTTAAACTGAAGAATACTGTTCCACAGCTTACATAAACTGAGGAATACAGTTCCACAGCCTACATAAACAAGAATATTGTTCCGCAGCTTACATAAACTAAGGAATACTGTTCCGCAGCTTATATAAATTGAGGAATATTGTTTTGCAGCTTACATAAACTGAAGAATACTGTTCCACACCTTATATAAACTGAGGAATATTGTTCCACAGCTTACATAAACTGAAGAATATTGTTCCACAGCTTACGTAAACTGAGGAATATTGTTCCACAGCTTACATAAACTGAAGTATACTGTTCTCCAGTTTACATAAACTGAAGAATATTGTTCCACAGCTTACATAAACTGAAGAATATTGTTCCACAGCTTACATGAACAGGAATACTGTTCTGCACCTTACATAAACTGAAGAATACAGTTTCACAGCTTACGTAAACTGAGGAATACTGTTCCACAGTTTACATAAACTGAAGAATATTGTCCTACAACTTACATAAACTGAGGAATACAGTTCCACATCTTAGCTAAACTGAGGAATACTGTTCCGCAGACTACATAAACTGATGAATATTCTTCTACAGCTTACATAAACTGAGGAATACAGTTCCACAGCCTACATAAACTGAGGAATACTGTTCCGCAGCTTATATAAATTGAGGAATATTGTTTTGCAGCTTACATAAACTGAAGAATACTGTTCCACAGCTTACATAAACTGAAGAATACTGTTCCACAGCTTACATAAACTGAAGAATACAGTTCTACAGCCTACATAAACAAGAATATTGTTCCGCAGCTTACATAAACTAAGGAATACTGTTCTGCAGCTTACATAAACTGATGAATATTGTTCCGCAGCTTACATAAATAGAGGAATATTTTTCCTTAGTTTACATAAACTGAGGAATACTGTTCTGCAGCTTACATAAATGGAGGAATTCTGTTCTGCAGCTTACATAAACAGAGGAATACTGTTCCGCAGCTTACATAAATGGAGGCATACTCTTCCACAGTTTACATAAATGGAGGAATACTGTTCTGCAGTGTACATAAACTGAGGAATACTGTTCTGCAGTTTACAAAAACTGAGGAATACTGTTCCACAGCTTACATAAACTGAGGCATATTGTTCCACAGCTTACATAAACTGAGTAATATTGTTCCGCAGTTTACATAAGCTGAGGAATACTGTTCTGCAGCTTGCATAAACTAAGGAATTTTTTTCCACAGTTTACATAAATTTTGGGTTTGCACAAGATGAAAGCATGGAGGGGAATATAGCAGTTCTGGGTGAAGACAAGAATGATGCCAAAATTCAAGCAATATGCTGGTCCCTGGGTTCCTACAAGAAAGATTACTCAGCGCAGCATGGTTATACTGACTGTTTTAGATCAGCATTCACACCTATCTGTTGCTAGTCTGCAGTCTCCATGTCCTGCTTGTGGTGTGATGTCCCACTGCTACAGAATCAACAGTTGTTCTGCTGCAGAAAATATGGCGCCTTGCCCGCAGAATGTTGGTCCAATTTGAATTGAACATGGGGCCCTGAATATACATTATATACATGTAACCCAACCCCACCAGCCTCCCTTGTCTAACTAGCAGGGCTGCTTCTTTCACCACATGGCACCCAAGATAGGGGTGGGGGTTGTCACTACTGTTCAGTTTACCAGTACATCTTCTTCTGAGCCTGCCATATACAGACAGGCAAACCAAGTGTGGCAACTACCTGGCACACACCTTGTGGGACCATTTACCATGGCCATCAACCTGGTTCCCTGGGAGAAAACGTTTGCTCACAATTATACTAGTTTTGTACTTCTGGTCAGGGGCACCCAAGTAAATCCAGACACAGTGGAAGCAATAACAGTACTGTCCAAACCAGGTTGGGATTCTAGAGTGTGACTTTTATTCAAATACACCGATAATAATCACAAAGCGAAGATGGACCCCCACAGGGCTACTCCTACTGGTAATGCAGATTACTGAGTTACAGACTTCCTGACTTCCCTTTTAGCATAGCCATACTGAACACACACAGCAAACTCTCAGATTCTAACTTGAACAACTAACTCTCTGGTTCTGAAGTACACTGCAAACTCTCTGGTTCTGAATTAAACAGCAAACTCTCAGGTTCTGAATTAGAAGACTGGCACACACGGCCAGTACTAGGAGACTTTCCATATTTCATGAGAAATTAATGGTGGCACCCTCGACCACCAAAGAGCACATACAGGCTCACAGAGAATGCAACACACATCTGGGTAAACTATTTTCTTCAGGCACTGACCAAATGCACTGAATGAAAACACAGGTGCCCAAACTGAACCCAGAGAGGTGAACTAGTTGCTCCAGATTCGGGGGGGTCTCCCACCTTTTGCTTTGAAGCTTATACTCGGCCATTCATCTGGTTAATAACACCCTTACAGAAAACTTGTAGATGCTATCTTGAAATGTCTTTCATACTTAACATACTACATTACACACATCTGAGGTGTCAGAAAGTTAAACGTTCTGTAATTGGCACTGTCTCTTCACTAGACCCCAACTTTAGCAGACACTTTTAAATAGAAAACAGTCTAGGTGACAGGATCCCTTTGACAGAGAAAATTTCCCACAAGGAATGCAGGTGCCCCAGGGCTTTTCCAAACAAAAGTCACAGGTACTCACAGAACAGTTGAATCTCAGGCAGCTTCAACACAGTCCAGACTGGACCAATGATTGCCCCTGAATCATGGAAATCACCCTCATCCCTCCTGGGATGGGGGCAAAGGAAAACCCACTCGGAACGGTTTCCACCACTTCAATCTCTGTCTTCTATGTTCTTCTTCTAAGGTGAGAACAAACTACCCAAAACACAGTGGTAGCTCTCTGTCAGAGCTAAAACTGAGGAGCTGCTGCAGGATGCAGCCTCCTCCTGGAACTCCACTCTACAGACTCTCTCACTCTAACTGAACATTCCAAAGCTAACTCCCTGCAGCTAGCTTGAGTGTGGCTTATGCTGCTGCGACAGTTCCATGATTACATCATCCTCCAGCTCAGCTGAGACTGAAACCAGAGAATGACAGTGTGAAATCCATTTAACTGGCATTTCACTAGCTGCCTTTCCCTGCCTGCCACTGATTTTAATGGGATTCTGTTAACCTCTGGGAACAAGGGGGTTACATACAAAACACATAAAGATACCAGAAAGTCTTTTTTCATGGAGAGGATGGTGGAGGGGTAGAGTAGGCTGCCGGAGAAGGTGGTCTGTGCAAAATCATTGATGGGATTCAAATGAGGGAAGGACAGATGCAAGATCTTGGAGGACACTATGTCTGAAAAAGAGGGAGAAAGCGGAAATAGCTCTCTCAGCATTAGTTAGGTAGGAACTGGTACACATGATGGTCCACTGGGCCTTTTTCTGCTGACAGTTTCTATGTTTCTGTGTCTGTGCTGCCCCACTCTATGACATCCATACATTGGATCTGTTACTGCCCATTCATTATGGGTCAGTACTGCTGTTAGGAGGTTGAAAAGGCACACTTGTAGAGGAGCAGAACATGTGGGAACAAGATGTCCATAATGGACCTTGATGGGCTTTGCCTCATTAGCTTGGATATTGACCATAACATGGAATTAAGTGAATGCTGTCAGTAGATGCACAGTAAGTTGTAGTCCCATTGGCAGGACCACCTCAAAGTGCTTCCAAGGAAACTAGAAGAGGCCTTCCAAAAGGATTCCTTCAAGGCTCCTGCACCAGTCGGTGCTCATGCAAGACTCCTGCACCAGTCAATGCTCATGCAAGACTCCTGCACCAGTCAGTGTTCATGCAAGACTCCTGCACCAGTCGATGCTCATGCAAGAATCCTGCACCAGTCAATGCTCATGCAAGACTCTTGCACCAGTCAATGTTCATGCAAGACTCCTGCACCAGTCGATGTTCATGCAAGACTCCTGCACCAGTCGATGCTCATGCAAGACTCCTGCGCCAGTCGAGGCTAATGCAAGACTCCTGCGCCAGTCGAGGCTCATGAGTAGGAACACTGAGAACATTAAGCACAAGTTCTGAATGATTTCTGTGGGTCCCATCACTCACTCACCATGTGACCTTGGTAACTTTGTGCTCAAGTCCACCCTACTGTAGAAATGGGTCAAAGCAGGACTCCACTGAAAACAAGCTGTTGCACCTCAGCTGGGCTATCCTGGGTAAATAAGTTGTAAACTAAAAAGAAATAAACATTTTGCTTTGTGACTGTGTTAACTCAGTGCTGCAGTCCACCCAGCTGTGGAAATGGGTTGAATCATGACCCTTCTGTAAATAAAATGCATCTCAGCTGAGCTATCCTGGGTAAATGAATTGTAAAGTAAAAAAACAAAAGTCCCAGAAGCTCCCCCCACCCCTTCCCCATACAGTTTCCTTCAAAACCAAGAGAAATCTGAACTCATCCCATCTTGGAGCCTCATCTTCATCATGACAGAACAGGATTGTGTAGAGACCAAGGCTTGAGTTTTCTCTGGAGGGCTATACACCTAACTACAGCCTGGTGGAATTTGTACTCTTTGTGCAGTTTTCACAAAATGTGGTAAATCTTCACATAATTTTGTGACCTTCGTAGAAATAGACACCATTTCAAAAGTGCAACTTTGTTACGGGGTGGGTATACACTTTTATAAATACCCCAATATAAAAGTGTAGCTATTGAGCACTTTGACAACATTTCATCTTTTAAACATGCATTGCATGTTACAGTGAAACATTTTGACCCAGACCTTTTATTCTGTTTTAGGTATCCTTAACTTTCTATCCTGTAAGGTGCATCCCCCCCCCCCTTTGAGTCTGCTTTAGTAATCTGTTTATATTCACCATGCACACACACGGCAAACATTTTGTTAGGAGAGTGGCTTTTGAGGGGTGTGACACTGTCAGTCCAATGCAGAGTGGTCTGCAAGGGGCTCATCAGTGTCTCACTAATCATCAGCCAGACTGAGCATGACAGTATTGTGGCTTGCTGGGCAGAAACTTTGTGTACTTCAAAGGAACCAGACAACCCAATCAAAAGTCAGCTCTTTCCTTTGATCTACACAGCCCAGGAAGCACAGCTGATCTGTTATGATCACCATGCTGAGGAATTAGACCCTGGAGCAAAGAAAACCATCATCAATGTTTGTTACTGCCCCGCTGTTACTGTCCTCCCACCCGATCCTCCAACTCAACACCCCCCTCACAAACATAACACCGTCACTGGGGTGCCCAATTCCCAGTGTCACCTCCTGAAATAAAGGAAACCATCCCTCAAAGTTTTTTCTTTTAATAGACCTTGCAAAAGAGCAGACTGTCCATCGAGGTCTGTTACAGCCACCATCGTAACTGCCATCCTCCTCGAAGGCCAACACAAACACAACACCGACATTGGGAGTGCCAAGTCCCCCAGTGTCACCACCTGGAAAAAAGGAAACCATCCCTCATCCTTTTTAAACCCTGTAAACAGAAACACATCCATCGATATCCGTTGCACTGTTAGTCCCCCTACCCAACCTTCCCACTCAGCACCCACGACCCCACACCCCCCTAAGCCTTTACTTACCCACTGGGGGTCCAACACCATAATCCTCTCTGGATCACAGACACATCTACACTCTTCAAAGCTGGGCCACAAACTGAGGAAATCAGGTATACGGTTCAATTTATTTCAATGGGGTTTGGAACTTAGTGGCTTAGTTGAGCTATCAAAGCACTGAAAGGTGGTGGTTGGTGGAGAATTCTCGAAAGCTAGGCCGGTGATTAGTGGGCTCCCACAAGGCTCAGTTCTTGGTCTGGTGTTTGTTTAACATCTTCATCAGTAACATAGTGGATGGGATCAAAAGTAAAATCTGCCTGTTTGCAGATGTGACAAAACTCTGTGGGACTGTGGACATGGAGACCTGGCCAGATTAGAGAAGTGGTCTGGCATTTGGCAACTGGGGTTCAATGCTAAAAAGTGCAAAGTTATGCACTTGGGGGTGAAGAACCCAGAGACCAAATACTGGTTGGGTGGTGTACAGGTCACCAAGTCAAAGGAAAACAAGCATTTGTCAATGCCAAGTGTTGCTTGCTGTCATTAGCAGTGGAAGTGCAGGAGTTAGACAGATGCAGTATAGAAATGGCAGTGAAGTATTGAACTGACACCAACTCCACCCCCACCCTGCAGAGATGAAAAGGCATTGGGGTGTGCTTTTGGGTCGTCGCCCATAACGGTCACGACATTTCACCTCACCCTACCCTACAGACACTTGCAAGTGTCAAGGTGTGCTTTGCAGTGTTTGGGCTTTACAGTCACCTCATTCCATAAGGAAATATGCTGAAATGGATGCAGTATAGGAGAATGGGGTGAACTCTGGGGCCAAAGGATCCAAGGCGCATCTCGATGCCTGCCACTGGCTGCAGGGTGGGGGTGGAATGGCATGAGCATTACTGTCGACAATTCCAAATCACACCCCTGACACCTGTCAGTCCCTACAGGGTGAGGCATTATGGTTGAAAACCCTAACACCCTGGGCGTTTGTTGGCATATTTACTCCCGAGTTTTCAACATGGGCTTTTTGTGACCCCACCGCATGAACAGTGACACTATCAGTTTGTTAGCCGAAAAGTGATTTTGCACAGTGACTGCGCCACTTGGCACCACAAGTGCAAAAACACATTTCGAACAGGATGTGAAAAATGACACCTGTACTGTTCATGATAAGGTGTAAAAAATGGCAATGTTGAAAATCTGGAGTGAAAATATAAAAAAACTGGTGAAGTCACGAGTATGCGTAGAAACTGTGCAATGCACACCCGTAATGTAATTAGTCTGGGGATTTTTTACAGCAGATTTTCAACACAGGCATTTTGGGACCTCCACTCATGAACACTGTCACTGTGATTTTCTTAATCTGTCCGGAACACTGATTTCCCACAGCGACCGCGCTACTCTGCGCCGGAAGTGTGAAACACATTTCGGCCAGGGTGTGAAAAATGACAGCTGTACTGTTCATAAGGAGGTGTGGAAAAATGCCAATGTTGAAAATCTGGACTGAAAATATTATGAATTCGTGAACTTACGAGGGTGCATGGAAATTGCACAATGCACACTCGTAACGCAGTCATTTTATGGACGTTTGTCACCAAATCTTCAACAATGCCAGTTTAAGACCTCTGCTCATGAGTAGTGTCACTGTGATTTTCTTAATCTGTCCTGAACATTGATTTCGCACACCGACCGTGCCACTGTGCGCTACATGTGCGAAAACACATTTTGGGCAAGATGTGAAAAATGACAGCTATACTGTTCATAAGGAGGTGTGGAAAAATGGCAATGTTGAAAATCTGGAGTTAAAATATTAAAAATGCTTGAAGTTATGAGCGTGCATAGGAACTATGCAACACATGCTCATAAAACAGTCATTTTTGGGAATTTTTTCACAAAATTTTCAGCATGGGTTTTTGGGGGCCTACCTCATGAACAATGTTATTCTGATTTTCTTAATCTGTCCTGAACATTGATTTCACACACCGACTGCGCCATTGTGCGCTACATGTGCGAAAACACATTTTGGGTGAGATGTGAAAAATTACAGCTGTACTGCTCATAAGAAGGTGTGGCAAAATGGCAATGTTGAAAATCTGGAGTGAAAATATTAAAAATGCTTGAAGTTACGAGCATGCGTAGGAACTGCGCAACACACGATTGTAAAACAGTCATTATTGGGAATTTTTTCTCCAAATTTTCAACATAGGGTTTTTGGGGGCCTACCTCATGAGCTGTAACACTGTCATTTTGTTAATCAGTCTCAAAAGGTGGTTCCGCACAGTGACCACGAAATCACCTTTTGGGACCAAATAACAAAATGACAGTGACCGAGTTCATGAGGTGGGGTACCAAGAACCCCATGTTGAAAATTTGGTGAAACAATTCCCAAAAATGGCCTAGATATGCACCAAAGTTGAAAATAAAAACATTTATGCCATTATACAGCTTACCGGCATTTCTTCAGTTCGCCGTCAGCTTTGAAGAGTGCAGACGTGTTCCCGGTCCACAAGCGCGCCTGGGCAAATGAGGTAAATTTGGGGGTGAGGTGGGGTGTGGGAGGTGGGGTACACAGAGGGTGGGCGGGATGGGTGAGGGGTAAGAGAATCAACGAGGGACCGTTTTTTCTTCTAGTTTTTTTTTTTTTTTTTTACACAGACAACGGGGGACTTTTGCCATGCTGGGGTGGGCTCCCAGTGTGGCACCAGGCAGTTTGTTTGGGGAGGGCAGTGGAGCCAACAGGGGATTGGGCACCCTGCTGGCCAAAGAGACTTTTGCCATGCTGCAGTGGGCTCCAGCATGGCAGATGGAAGTTTGTTTGGGGCAGGGAGCTGATGGGGACTGGGCACCCTCTTTGGCCATACAGTGTGCTGGGGGAGCATGAGCCATGGGGATTGGGCACCCCCCCTCGGTAAACAACAAATGGGGGGAGGTACATTATGGCGACAGGGATTGGGTTACCCTGTCGGCAAATAGAAACATAGATTTTGATGGCAGATAAGGACCACTTGGCAGACCCAGTCTGCCTGTTTCCCTACCTATTGGACAAGCTGCAGATTCTAGTTAACTGGGGAAGGGGTCATGCTGACAGGGGAATTGGGCACCCCGTCTGCTTTTGTTTTTATTATTGAAATGTTTCACCAGGAAGGCATACTGAATGGTGGGCGGCGGCTTTCTTTCGGCTTCCTGGGATTGTGAGAGGCCGACGGAGAAGCCGTCATATGGGGACACCAATCAGCTGTTTTGATAGCTTGTAATGCACCAAAACAGTTGATTGGGCGGGTGACGCGGGCCAAATTTCCTGACGCATTTAGGCATTCTCCCTAACTGCTGAAAGCAATGTGTTTCTTGCACATGCATGCAAGCAACACAGAAAGGACATGGGGGTTATCATCACAAGTGACCTGAAGAGCTCTGCACACTGCAAGAGAGCAGCAGCAAAAGTAAATTGGATGCTGGGCTGCATGGCCAGGGGGATTACCAGCAGGAAGGTAGAGGTCATATTACCACTGTACAGGTCACTGGTAAGACCACATCTAGAGTACAGTGTGCAGTATTGGTGTCATTATCTTAAAAAGGTTGTTAACTTCATGGAGACCGTCCAGAGAAGGGTGACCAAGATGATTCAGGGCCAGCAGGGCAACACCTGCTAAGAGAGGTACAAGGGGCTCAACATGTACTCCCCAGAGGATAGAAGGGAAAGGGCAGATATGATGGAGACCCAAGTTGAAATACCTTAAAGGTATTAACAGGGTGACTATGGCGTGCCTCTTCAGTCTTAGTGGGAATAAGTTCACTAGAGGGCATAGCTGAAAGCTGGTAGGGGGAAGATGAGAGAGAGAGAGAGAGAGAGAGATATATATATATATATATATGAGGGGGCACTTTTTCACTGAGAGAGTGTTTGCCAAGTGAAAAGCGTTACCAGAAGAGGTGGTCTGAAAATGGTGGATAGCTTCAAGAAAGGATGGGACAGAATGAAAGGGAAAGTTGCTGGTGGAGAAAGGGGTGAATTGAGGGGGGTCAGGGGAATTTGGAGATGGGGACAGGTCCCACTGCAGACAGAGGGAGAACATGCACACTTGAGCAGACACGATAGACTGTAAGGCCTGTATCTGCTGGCATGTTCATAGTTTTGTTCATATTTGCGTGTTGTGCAGAAATTTGTGTAACATTACTATTCATCAGCAGAGAATCCATATTAGTTGTACTTGTGAAAGCAGTATCAGACATTTGTGTGATATCTATGGGAGTCAAAAGCTACACAAAGCCCAAATTTGTCTAGTACTAGTAGTAGATTTATTTGTTGAGTGCCCAATCCTAGTTGCTGTGAGCACTTTCCATCATTTAAAACTTACAAAGATAATGTCAGAATAGGCAAATAAAAATTTCAGAATTAATAATAAATAGCATAAAAAATTAAATACAGTATTTGATTAAAAACAGCCAGTGAGGATTAGAACAAATGAAAAGCCTCTCTAAATAAGTGAGACTTAAGATCCCTCATAAAGGCCTTCACCAAGGGGGGCCTCCCTGAAGTACTAGGGAAGTGAGTTCCAAAGGGTAGGACCCACAACTTCACAAGTGTGATCCCTGGATGTATTTAGCCTAGCCCTGGGAACTGCAGGGAGGCCCACCTCGGAGGAACAAAGTGGACAAGAAGGGCAATAGGGAGACAGGAGTTCACGCAGACAGCCTGGGCCCAGTCTGTTTAGGGATTCGTGGGTCAGTAAACCAACCTTGAAGGTGATTTGCCACTTCACCGGCAATCAGTACAGATCACGCAGAACTGGGGTCACATGGCAAGACCTTGGAAGACCCGTCAGTAACCTGGCTGCTGTGTTCTGCACTAGTTGCAGGTATTGTAGGACCCCCTCCACTAACCATGAGATACAGAGCATTATAGTGGTTGAGTCTGGAAGTCATGAAGGCATGTACCAGTGAGGGCAGGTTGTTTGGTGGGATCAAAGTTTTGATCTGAGTGATGTTCCTGAGATGGTAAAAGCCACTCTGGAGTAAGGAAGACATCTGACTTGACACCACCTGACATGATCTTTCGCTATTTTGTAGTTGTATTCTGTATTTGTTGAATAACTTTGTGCTGTACTCTCTGAGTGTAACCTTCAAAGGGGTTGCCCTGAAAGCAGTTACCCTGTGTGCCAAATTTCTGTTCCAGTGATTTCACTCTGTTGTGCTGGCAAATGTTCATTTCCTGTTTAACTTGTATTTGGGCCAAACAGTCAAGAATTCCTGTATTTTGCAATATGAATGATTTATATAAATGAGCCCTTTTAGTTAGATGGATCTCACTAGGCTTTTGACTTTTTTCTTGAAAACATTTTTGAAAATCCCTTTTACTGTCCTCCCACAATGTGTGCGTTGAATCATGTAGGCAAAGCACTGATTGTCTGGCATCCAGCCATCCACTACATGTTTCATTTCAGAAGTAACAAGAGTTCTCCAACAGACTGGTGTTCAGTCTCTACAGACCCCTAACCGTAACTGAATCAACCAAATTAGTTATCTTCACCTCAGCCAATCTATGGTCCCTAGTTTCAACTAAAACTACCTCAGTTTTTCCAATAGGGAGACAAGCAGAAATGAACCAGTAATCTATTCTAGTGGACAAAGTGCCACGAAAATAGGTGTGTTTAGGGCAGACCTCCTTATGACCATGGACATCAATTAATCATGCTTGGGCGAGCTAAGGTTTTAAGAAAATTATCATCATAAAAAAGTTTATTAATTTATGCCCCTCTATCTGTCTTTAACAGACTGCAGTTGAAGTCCTCCCCAAGCAATAACGTTATAGAGGTAAATAAATAAGGTGGGACCTGTTTGAACAAATCAATCCTGGCAGCCTTTGTTTGAGGTGCACAAATGTCAAGCAGCCTGAAATTATAATTATGCAAGGAAATGTCCATCAAAAGGGCATGGCCAAGATGTAAGTCCACCAGGCAACTGACAGAGATGTTAGCGTTCTGAGAACAAATCCCAATCCCAGTACATGCCTCTTCTCCAATACACCAAAATACCCCCCCCCCGCCCCACAACCAGACTTTTTGGACTGCTTGTATGTCAAATAAGGACTGCAGTGTAGTACTGAGGAGAAAACTAATGTTATAAGCTAATTGGCTCAAAAAAACTAAGGTCATAATTCTTCTCTTCACTGCCTTGATGTTACTGACATAGAGGGATGCACAGCTCAAATGTGGATTTGATGACATGATCACAAAGGAAGGAAAAGAAAAAGTCCATCGGGTCTTTTTTTGCCGTAGAATCTGATGCTGTTTTCTATTTTTTCTCTTAAGTTTCTGAGATAGAGGACCTATCTCCCTCCATATCGAAAGGTAAACCTTTCTGTAACCAAGTCAAGGAGGAAGCAATAGAGGAGTCATGATCCTCCTCCGCTTCTGTATTCCCCACTGCCGTAGTGGAGCAGATTTGTTTTCCAAAGACACAGCTTCTACCTGAAGGTTCTTTATTTTACTTTTCTTGACCCTTTTTAAAGTAGCAGTCTGAAAAGTGTCATCCAAGGTGTTGCATGGGGTGAGGTACATCTCTGGGTGTTGTTGTGAGACCGCTGTGGCTTTGTCAAAAGAATCCAGCAAGTATTGTGGATATGAAGGAGTAAGATCCATCAGAGCATCCTCAGGGGTTACCACCCTAGCAGGGCCCGAAAAAGGAGGGAACAAGGAGAGGTCTGGTTCTGAAGGTACCCCCCGGTTCAAGTCTGAGTGCACCCCCTCTGGCTGTTGTGGGTCTGTAACTTCTGGAGTTAATGTGTTCTGTTGTGCAGTTTCTATGAGAGAAGGGAGAGTGTGGATGTCAGAAGTCTTTTTCTTTTGGGCCTCTAGCAGATAATAATCCTGTTCCAGGAAACCAGTTACTTTGGGCAGCCCAGGGGCATGAATGGAAAGTGTGACCCTACTCATCACATAAATTACAACATGGGGCATTGATACAGTGCAGACTGGGGTGACCCAGTTTACTGCAGAGTCCACATTTTGTCTACTCACAGGCATTACTCAGTTGTTGCAGAGAGCCACAGTGGTAACATGATTTGGGCTGACTTTGGTAAAAAGTATACCCCTGTCTCAACTCAAAAAGAAGCTACTGGGCAATTGTTGAATGCCAGTGTCTGTATACCACAGTTTAATTCTGAACTTCTAGCCTCCATCCATAAATTGTTGGTATCCAGAATAGGTTCTGGGGTATTCTGGATCTCACATTGTTTCTCCAGCCAATATCTGTTATATTCACTCCTTCATTCGTGGGCTGACTAGATGTAGACCACTGCTTAGATGATGATCCTAATAATGTGTGTACTAACATAGAATTAAATTCTAAATATTCTTAACTGTCTTGGAACATAGCTGGCTTGACAGCAAAATTGGATGACATTAAATTGTTAGTAAATTCAGCATCATATGCATGCAGGACACATGGCATACCTCTGAAGATGATGTTTCATTTATTGGATATTGTAGTTTTCACTTGTCAGGCAATAACATTTTGAAAACTGGGAGACCCTCAGGAGGCCTCGTTACATGGTTCAAAATAGGTAAAGAATTAGTAGTATCTCCTATTCTTAGTACTTCTTTTGCATTGGTATTTTTGGTTCAGATAGCACACTTTAAATTCTGCCTGATCAATGCTTATACTCACCCTTCTTGTTCAAAATATTATAATGCATCAACTTGGAATGAAGTAGAGGCTTTAATTTATAAAGCCCAGAATCAGTCAGGAATTGATAACATCCTACTTTGTGGGGACTTTAATGCTAGAATAGGCTTGTTTGATGGATATGCAGATAATGACATACAAAACTGGCTTTACAATGATGCTCCAAAATTCGTAAGATCCTCTTTAGATAAAAAAAAATCAATAATACTGGAGGCAAAATAATAGAACAATGTAGAATTTAGTTCCAATAAATGGAAGAGTTAAAGGTGATACCTTGGGTACCTATGCTCACTATAATTCAGTAGGCTTCTCTGCTCTAGATTTTTAGAAATGATTCTATGGCAATATGGGACACATGTAGGGTCATAAATACAAGTAAGAGTGATCATGTTCCTGTTACTCTAACCTGGGGTGGTATGAACAAGGAGCTGCATAATAATACACTAGTAACTAAAATCCATGGTATGGAGATCGGAAATTTGGTAAGAATTAAATGAGACCTGAGTATTGAGGAGAACATAGTTTCTATATTGAAAGAGATGCTTCTCTCTCTCTCTCTCTCTATAATAGATCAACCATGGTCCTCAGAAAACTTTCCAAATCGTGTAGAGAAGCTTTCTAATTGTTATGATAGGGTTAAAGAACTTCTTTATAAACCAGTTAGTCATAGGCTCCATATAAAGACCCATTTGTCCTGGTTTGACCAAGATTGAAGAGAAAAAAAGGCCCTTGCCCAATCCATCAAGTGGTCTAGGGATAAGAATACATTTTAAATTTTAAATAAAGCAAGCGAAAAATACAAATTATTCTTGAAAGAGAAACAAAGGGAATTTCAACTAAAACGATGAAGCCTGATGTTACATGCAATCAGTAACAAGGATAGTCAATCTTATTGGAACCTGGTGGCAAAAAACACCAACAATAGTAAATATGATATAGAGTCATACATCCCAATGGAGCAGTAGACTAACATTACACTAATCTCTTTTTTGACTCTGAAATTTGTGAGGATCTTCCCTGTTGGTTACCTTTTATAGACTGACAGCACTTTAGGCTAGTTTCTTCGAATTAATTATATTTAGCAACAGTATCTCTGAAAAAGAGAAAAGCCCCTGGCCCAGACATGATACCCCCAGAAGTATTTTTAGTAGCTCCGTCTTTATGGTCTAGAGCTCTTTTGCCTTACTTTAATCTATGTATTTACAACAAAAAAAATTCTCATTCCATGGAAGGGTGCTGCTATTATTTCTGTTTACAAAAAAGGGGTCAAAAAAGACTCCAAAATGTACAGACCAATATCTCTCTTGGATACTGTAGGAGAAATATTTGCAAAAATAATCTTATCTAGACTACTTGAGCAAATAGAACTCTTGGTTGGTCTATCTGAACTTCAAGCAGGTTTCTGCTCAGGTTATCATACTACTGACAACTGTTTTGTTCTTACTCATCTCTATGAGAAGTATGTTTCCTTAAGAAAACAAAAATCATTTGTAGCTTTTATCGATTTCAGTACCACCTTCAACACTATTTTGCATTCCTCTTTGTTGCAGTTAATCTATCAATGGGGCATTAAACCGGATCTAATTCGTGTAATAAGAGAACTATAAATAAGTACATGGGCCCAAATCAGAATAGGAAATAAAGGGCAGCTATCATCAGCCATGCCAACAAACAAAGGTATCACACAGGGTTGCGTGCTAGCACCAACATTGTTTTGCATTTATCTTAATAGATTATTAATACAGTTATCTGAATCAACTTCAGACTCTCCAAAAATTGGAGATGATTTATGTCCGGCAATGGCATATGCTGATGATTTGGCTCTCTGTGCACTTTCATATACTGATGTCTACAGTGTACGTTTGACATACTAATGTCTTATGCAGAGGAATATAATTTGGGAATTAATGAAAGTAAAAGCCAAGTGCTTATTTTTGGCTCCAAAAATGTAAATTTGAGCTGGAAAATAGAAAATCAAAAATGTTATTCTGTAAACTCCTATATATATTTTTGGGACTTACTTTCTGCAACAGTGGTGTATGGTGTAACCATATAAAAGGGTTATCACCGAAATTAAAGCAAACTGCCAGTTCTCTTGCCAGGTTTAATAGAAGATTTGGAGGCAACTCTGTCAAACCCCTCATAGAGGTAATCGGAGCCAAGTATTCCTCACAAGCCCTTTATCAGGTACAAATATGGGTTAGTGGTAAATGGTTCCACCAAGTTGGTTTGACATCAAGAACATCACCCAACTCCACAATGACAACAAATTGCCGATGGCAACCACGTCACCCGGCAATCGGGCCTACTGATGGTTGTCATGGCAATGCACCGGAGCACATCTCAGCTGGAGATGTATGAGGCGAAAAGTGCAAAACCTCAGGGCAACAAGACGGCTGGCACTGCAAAATCCCGATCGATGGAATGACTGTTGATCTGGTTGCAGCGCCAACATTGCGTTGCTGTATGGGGTTCACTGTGGCAACAGCACACTGTGATAAATTAGGTAGCTTAGAAATTCTTCTCAATAAACTTTATAGATCTATATTAGAAGTGGGCAGTTCTGTCCCGGCCCCATTACTAAGAGCAGAAATTAGCTTAACAAATCTTAAGGCCCTAGCAGATATCAAGAGATTTAACTATTGGATTAGAGTTTCTAGATTGAATGATACCAGACTGCCATATAAATGTTTAAGTGAACAATTTAGGTAGGATTCACTAGGGTGTACAAAATCCAGATGATTAAATAGGGTTTTTATGAACCTCAAAGATTATGGTTTAAATTTCTTTCATGAATATATTAAAAAAGGTATTTTGATTAGCCCAAAATATAAAATATACACTGCTAGAAAGGTTAGTAACATTAATAGTTCCCCAAGATGTGGAAAAAATAAGAACTCTTACAACTGCACCTTGATTAGTACAATGATAACAGACATATGTACAGATTCTGTTTGAATGTTCTAACAGAGTACACCAAAAGAAGACTGTATATTTTGTATCGCATGGAACTCTTTCATAGTAATATCTTGAAAGCCAGATATCAAAAACTTAACTGACTAGTCTGAAAAGATTTGTTCTTGTGCTGCTCCTGAACCTGAAGATTTACGTCACGTTATATTTAATTGCTCTTTGGTAATTGGTACAGTAAGCCAAGAGAAATTTGGTTGAACCCACTTTTTGAAGAAATTCATACACGTAGTGAAGTGGTTATGTAAATTGGATGTTTACTGTGGAAGATGAACAGATACTCTACAGAGCTGCTAATTATCTTTAAGCTATTACTCTAATCCATGTAAAACACTAATGTTTAAAATAATAGTTATTGACGGTACTAGTTTGATTACCATCCTCATAAGGGATAAATAGGAGCTGGTTGCAATATGTATGCATTGTTTGTATGTTTTTTGGTAAGATTTGACTTGGTGTGCATGTATATTTACCTCCTATGTACAGCTTATTTATTATATATTTGTAACAATCACACAGGAGTGCGATGTGCATATTTATGGAACACATACAAACAGAGGTGCGAAAGAAGTAAGTTCCTCAGCTGGGACTTGAACCCAAGCCACCCAGAATACCGTTCCGATTGCGCTAACCAGCTGCACCACTGAGACAACTGGAACCTTGGCTGTTCCAGAACACATTACTCTTTCTCAAATGCACAACCCAATGGCAACACAAATATTTACTTGTAACAATCACACAGGAGTGTGGTGTGCACTTATTTATATAATTTTTGTTGACCGGGTAAGTGCACTAGACAGATTCTGCCTATTTTCAGGCACGACCCGGGGGAAGGGGTACAAATGAATGGCAACTAACTTTGAACCAAATTAAGCTGTTGGTGGTATTTTTAGTGAATGGGGAACATTTGGCCAGGGCACTGGGGAAATTCCCCTACTCTGCCTGCAGGGGGCCTTGCTTCCTGTGAGCAGAGGGGACCCTTTTGTCTGCTGTACCAAGACGGCGGACGACAGTGTGGTTGCTGGTGGAATTGCTGGACATATTTTGGATTCTGACCTGACTACAGCTTCACCCATGGAGTCAAAAATACCTGACATTACCTCTGAAGAACCTACAAGGCTGCAATCTGCAGGAAGAAATACTGTGAAGGTACCACTTTAACTGAATTGCCAGACAATCATCAAGAAGTCTTGCCTCAAACACCACTTTGCCCAGTTTCAGGAACTCAGAGCACTTCTAGTGACACAGAAAATCATCTGTGAAGCATGTATTCTACACATAAGGACTTTCTTATTGGTCTAATGCACTCTGATTCGCAATTTTCCTCACAGCCTTTTTTGTTAACTTACCCTGCAGCAGCCACTTCTGATATGACTCCTAGCACCAGAAATGCCACAAACTCTGCATCGGGAGCTCCTCTCTCTTTGCATCTACGGGACAGTCATCGCACTGCAGAGGACATTGAGTGCATTTGGTCACCCACGGCAGTGCTCCGTACTTCTGGCTGGCAGCAAAATTCAGATGGAGCACCCTGGACCTCCCCAAGGGCTGTTTTAGTCCTGGAAATCATCTCTGAGGCACTCAACGAACTCCGATCATCAGAAGACACACCATTACCGACGAAAACAGCTCCAGAGCCAGTATCTTTCCCTAGTAATGCTTCAAGCACACCAGCCATCTCCCGGACAACACCTGACATCACAGATACCGTCACGGGCCCCAACTTAGCCAGATGTGAATCTACTTCATCCTCCTCGACTTCAGAACATAATTTAGCAAGTACATCTGAGCCACCTGGTCCACAGCCTGCAGGTGAGGGCACTAACTCGACCCCATTTAAACTCAGTGACCTGTTCACTAACTTAGGTGAGCCAGCACAGCGAAGTAATACTGTACGTATGAAGTTCATGGGGACATTGCTACAAGCCCTGACAGAAGAACTGTATTGCACAGTATGTTGCGGGACTCTTTAGAAATAGGGGCAACAGAATTATTTGCCTTCATTTATGTGCATGGGGAATCTGCGTATGACTTAAGTTTTAAAAATGTGTACACTTTAGAGAAATTCTGGGAAAAATATGAGCATGTAAAACATCTGCCACTCTGGGCACCCTTTATGGTCATCCCCCTCATGAAACCAACAGTGAAAATTGTTACCTTACTGTTTCATAGCGAGGGGGTGAGCATAGCGGACGTCCAGTACTGGCTCAGGCAGTGCTGCGATATACTAGAGGCCCCTTGGCCTATTTTGGACGAGGACCTAGTATGGACTGGGGGATGGAAAGTAAAGGTACAACTTAAAAACATGGATAAAGGTATCTCTTATTTACCAGACAGCTTTCACATAGGCAGAGACCGTGGCTTATGTTTTTACCCTGGACAATCACAGATCTGTCATAATTGCGGTGCTCGCACCCACCTGAGCAGCACTTGTGACAAGCCCAGATGCACTTTGTGCTTATCCTATGGACATATGAGTTTAGGTTGTCCAAACCCTCTATACTGCAATCTGTGTGATGAGCCGGGGCACTCCTATCACCAGTGCCCTTGGATGGATCATAATAGGCTCAACTGCCCTCCCTAGGATCAGATAGTGCTCATAACAGATTCCTAGACTCAGGCCTTACGCCACAGGGAGGCCCCGGCCCCTGCCATTTCTACCCTGGCACAAGAACCCCCTCTCCCGCAAGAGCCTGAACCTGTGGCCGGACAAGAGGCCATTCCCAAGTACCCTGGCACCCCTATAGCAGCAGTAACCCCTTCTGAATCACTCCCTGCTAGTACCCAGGCTACCATGCCTCCTCCCCCCAAAAGAACTCAGACCACTTTGTTGTAATCCCCCCTTCTAAATGGGGTAAAGGCAAATGAAAAGCAGAAGCTTCCACTTCCAAGAGAACAATCATCATGAGGAATAAATTTCAGGCTTTAGCCAAGAGACGACAATGGAGAGAAACAGAAGGGGAAGACAGAGACTCGGATTCTTCTCTAACCTCTTCCTCCCGTATAGACTTCTCCACTGACTCCCAGCTTGATCCCCCCCTTTGGCAGATGGGGATAGGAGACCTGTGCTAACATTGCCTGACACTAGCTCCTCCAGAATGGCACTGTACTTTCTGGGATGCACCACCTCCAAGAATTCTGCTGCTTCACCCTAAATACATGCACCGTTAAATCCTATAGAAAACAACTCTCTACAATGCAGTACCTTTCTGACTTACACCATGACATCTATTTTCTCCAGGACACCCGTTTGAAATCTCCTCATGAGCTTTCTCAGATTAAAACTCGTTAGCATCAGGACTCTTCCTTCTGGTCGTATGGAGAGGATAGGTGTAATGGCCTAGGTATTTTGTTTGCAAATTTTAATTTCCAATTTCCCGGTTGGTAGACATAATACCAGGACGAACCATGCTTGTAGACTGTACATACCAACAACATAAACTCAGGCTCATTAATGTATATGCCCCCCAGAGTATTGCCTCCAGAACAGACCTATGTAACAAAATACACCCATACCTGTATTCCAACCGGCAAATATATATGGGAGGCGATTTCGGCTGTGGTCTTACTCTCTCAGATTGGGGCGGCTCCACCCAAAAACTTTTTACAGATTCAATTGCTCTGAACAAAATGATTCAGACTGCGGCCCTCATAGATGGACATAATGCTTTACATGGTCCAGGTGCCAAAACCTATCATAGAGGCCCATACGCTACCAGGATAGATTTTCTTTTTGTCTCATGGAATATTTTAGTCATACAGGCAAGAATCATGCCCTCTGAGACTTCAGACCATCTGGAGATCTCTCTGGTTTGCTCCCCCTCAGGGAAATCTTTTCCTGGTCAACCCCACTCTAGGTGTAAATTGAATAGTTCATTGTTGACAGACCCTGCCATTTCAATGCATTGCACAGACCTTCTGAGGGCCAGGCTGTCTGTATTGGAAGCATATCATTCCCCTCTGCAATGGTGGGAAGACACTAAGAGTGATATCAAGACTTTCTTCCTATGTACAGGGAGGAAGAGGACACTGAGTTCATATCTACGATACCTCACTCTCAGACAAAAACTACAACAGGCCATATCTCTTTCTTTCGCATCCCAGACGGACTACTCTCACACAATAAAGTCCATTAAGGAAGAAATGGAACAGTTCCAGTATCGTTGAGCACATTCTTCACGGATGGAAGCTCAACATGGGATGCAAGGCTCCGGTTCCTCCTTAGATATATAAAAGTTGCACTGACAGGGTAAATGCAACCCACATAGAGGAACTTTTTGATCCTGCTTCCAATACCCCCCACAATTCCTTGCTGGACATAAAGTGTATTGCCAGCTCTTATCTAGCTACGATGTTTGGCACCACAACTCCTGTGGATAGTATCATACCTTTCCTTTCAGGTATTTCTATTCCTCCTCCATCCCAAGATACATTGAAACATCTCCTTAAACCTATAACACTAGAGGAAACCCAGCAGGCTATAAAACGCCAAAAGAAGCGCACTTGCACTGGATCAGATGGTCTTACTGCAGAATTATATACAGTTTATGTTATTTTTTGCTCCCTTTCTGAAGTTAATATATAATACCATCATAAGCACTTGTGATGGTCTAGAGGTGCTCTGTGGTACTCTGCTCTAAAGATGGTGGAAAGAGATGAGTGAGACACCAAGGTCCGAATTATTGTGGATAAGATAACTGTTACCCAGACAAGGAGAGGCAGGAGTCGTCCTAGAGATTCAGTGCCCGCAGGGCGTTTATTTAGTACCAGTGGGTAAGGAGACACAGTCACAAGAGAAGGAGAAGACACCCAAAGCAATAGGACGGTAAAGAGAACAGAACACTTTTATCTGTGACTGCCAAAATTACTTCAAACAGGAATAGCATATATATTTAGGTCTACTGCCACTATACTTCTATAATTATTCAACAGTTCTTATTCATATTACTGAGCTTAGGTGAAAATCAGATGATATGTACTACCCACAACAATATTTGGTTAGCTATAACCACACAATTCTACCGAAGTCCAAATGTCACAGGAGTCCAGAGGTCTGACGTCTTCGTGTACACCGTCATTCTACGATGGTAGCTACAAAGGGGGAGCAAACGGAACAGTTGATACTAAACACAATTCCCAGCAGGGACCTTGTAAAGGCCACTGGGTGGTGAGAGGTTTGGTAAAACAGACCATATGATTATTCGACAAAAGCCCACTCTCTCCAAAGCCGCCGGAAAGAAAGAACCAGAGCAACTGGTTCATGAAATAACCCACTTACAGGCTGTCGGATTCCAAACTGAAGACAAAGGATTCCTCGGCCAAAACCCACTTCCAGGGCCGCCAAGAACGAGGAGAAAGCAGGATCTGCATGGTGATGAATCCACTCGAGGACTACCACGACCTGAATGATGCTGCAACACTCCAAGGGCCAGCTAAACTCTGAAGGATCTCCGATAGGACCAGGAACCAGAAGAATCTGTGGAGAGGATGGTTGATTCTGCAATCTTGCCACCAGAACCTAGAACAAAATAAAGAAACCGCGGACGCGTCCCGAACTGGACTTTGACGGACTCGACTTTTGGCGAACGACCAGGGGCACAGACCAGGTTCTCCAGGATGTGCACACTCTTCTGTGGAGGCGACCAACTTCGGGACATCCGGATCAGGAACCATATGAAATGACACTGGCACGGCTGTCGTGATGCGCTTCGGCGGACGTATCTTTGAGCTGTGGAAAACAAAAAACGGCAGGTACGACTGGCGACGGACTCGACTTTGGTGGATGACGCAGCCGGAAGAGATGATCTGATGGTCGATCCCACTTGGGTGAAGAATGATGAACAGACGTCCCCTTCTGGGTAGAGACTGATTCTGAGTACGTAGTATTACAGACCACACTATGGGACTGCAGTGTGGTAGAAGGTTGAGACTGTCCCCATACGCTTGTAACAATGTAGCTAAAAGATGCACTTTTCTGTAATGCCAAGAGAACTGCGGAATGATCAGATAATTTGCCAGGGGAAGGGCAAATTATAAATCTAGGGGTGATTATTACAGGTGGGGCAATTGTTCAGATGCTTATGGCAACAGTTCAGACACTCAGAGCAATAGTTGAGATGCTTAGAGCAATAGTTCAGACACTTAGGGCAATAGTTCAAACACTTAGGGCAATAGTTCAGACACTTAGGGCAATAGTTCAGATGCTTAGAGCAATAGTTCAAACACTTAGGGCAATAGTTCAGACACTTAGGGCAATAGTTCAGATGCTTAGAGCATTAGTTCAGACAACCAGGGGCAAATAACCACAATCCAAATACACTACAGTCTTGGTGCTTCTTAGCAAGTTCACAGTCTTTCAGATACTTTGGCAACAAACATTTGCATGAACAGTACAGTTGTTACAGTTACTTTACAGTATTTGTGAGCTGAGCACCCTTGGAGGGAACCTTTTTCCTGACTGTAGGGCCTTCCTGAATATGATCTGGCTACCCCTGAACGTTTTGCTATGGATACCCTAATCACTATACCGAGGGTACCACTTGCCCTATGCCAATTGCCCGGGGTACTAAAAGCCTAAATGCCTTATTTGCTATGGGGCCTATATGCCCTACTAACTGCCACCAGGCTGGCTCACCCTAATCCACTAGGCCGGGGCTGCCCTTACTACCACTAGGCTGGCTCACCCTAATCCACTAGGCCAGGGATGCCCTTACTTCCACTAGGCTGGCTTGCCCTAATCCACTAGGCCAGGGCTGCCCTTACTACCACTAGACTGGCTTGCCCTAATCCACAAGGCTGGGGCTGCCCTTCCTACCACTAGGCTGGCTTGTCCTAATCCACTAGGCTGGGACTGCCCTTACTACCACTAGGCTGGCTTGCCCTAATCCACTAGGCCGGGGCTGCCCTTACTACCACTAGGCTGGCTTGCTCTACTCCGCTAGGTCGGGGCTGCCCTTACTACCACTAGGCTGACTTGCCCTACTCCGCTAGGCCGGTGCTGCCCTGGGACCCTGCTTTACCTCAGGCCTAATGCCCTACATTTACCTCAGGCCTAATTGCCCTATTTAGCTGTGGGCCTAATTGCCCTTTTTAAACTGGGCCTGGTGCCCTTAATTCAGTGGGCCTGGTGCCCTCTATACTGTGGGCCTAATAGCCCTCTTACAACTGGACCTGGTGCCCTTCAAAATGGGCCTGGTGCCCTAAATACAGTGGGCCTGGTGCCCTAAATACAATGGGCCTGGTGCCCTAAATACAGTGGGCCTGGATTGCCCCTTTAAATATTTAGTAGGCCAAAAGTGGCAGTTCCCCTTTAAATTTGAAAGGCTGTCTGAGCCTGCTGCCACTCTTTCGGCAGATCGCCACCCCGAATCCCGCCCCTTTCTGAATATTTATGAGGCCCTTGCTTGGCCTCACTGTGCTAGCCCCTTCCCTAGGCGTCGCTACCCCGCCTCCCTCCTGAATATTTAAAATACAGGGTCCTACCGACCCACTGCCCCTGTGGCACTCGGCCACCTTTCTTCGCGCTTAAGTGCACTTTTTAAACAAAAAAAAAGGAAAAGACTTTTCTTTCAGGCGGTCAGCATGTAGCGTGTGCTGCCGCCAATTCACTGCTCCTACCGCGGCTGGAGGCAGAAAGCGGTCACGGGAAGCTGGCGGTAAGCTGGCAGTGGGAGGGAGTGCTACAGGCAGCTGGGGGGACGACTGGGGGCCTAGGAGGGCCGACCAAAACTTGCGGCGATGTGGCACTACACTGCTGCCGATGGGGGGACCGAAATTAAACTAAAATAAACTCAGGGGCTAAAATAAATAAACGAATGGGGCTCTTAAGCCCAAACTGCGGTGGACGGCTGTTTACTCTCTTCATGGTGCCCCGATGGCACCACCGACCGCAACACCGAGCAGCAACAGAAGTCTTCAAGCACGGGAGGCAGAACAGGACCACAGCAAGCTCTGAGGGACGGCTTCAATCCAAGGTAAGCCCTAACCTGTCCCTTGACTTCTGTGTCCTGTCTCCTCAACCTCTGCCCAGGAACAACTGACCAACTGTTAAATATATTTTTAAACTTAAACCCACCAGGGTTCTAGAGTGGCTGGAGTGAAATGCTGTGCATAAGCACCTCAGCACAGCATTCAATCCAGGCCATTGTTACTGGAGCTACAAGAATTCTATCTTTTTACAGCATTTTAAGTGCACAGGGCACTTTTCTCTATTATGTAGAGTGTTTCCATGCTATAGGGAGGGGGAATTCACATTTAAGGAACCCCTTTATCTACTTACCCTGCAGTCTGTACCTAAGGCAGGCACCCTGGGCACCTGTAAACCCCTAATCTTTTTCTTAATTTATATTTCTGGGATGCCCCAACTTTGGGGCATTACAGATTCGGGCCTGCCTAAAAATACATGTCCCCATGTATTCCCTTAAACACTTTATAAAAGATACTTTCTTAACACTCTGATATCTTACTTAACACTTTATGAAATCTTATGTTAATAAAACACTCTTAAATTCTCTAAATTCTTAAAACATCCACTATAACTGTAAATTTTTGAATTTTTACACTAAAGTGACTGTGTCTGGGTAATTACTTTGACTAGATCTAAATACGGTACCATGGTACAAGTTAGGAGGCTTCTGTGATATACCTTCTGGGGGAACATTTGCATTCGATCTTTTGGATCTGCGGGGTTGGAAACCTACAGGTTCTAGGACAATGCGTTCTCTTTCTAGGAAATCTGGCATTTCCAGATCTATCACTGGTAAACCATTTGGATGGTCAAGAGAGTCTACATGTGAAGTGCAAATCCATGGTTCTTTACACCAACTGGTTGGCGATTCTAGTTCCAACATTCTGCCTTTTATGGACTCCTGCCTCTCCTCTGGTGTAGGACTGTCCTGATCTTTAGCGAGAACAGCGTCTCTGAAAGTGCAAGCTTTTAGGAGATTCTGGTGAGCAATCTTGGTACCGTTTCCTAATTCTTCTTGGATCTTGTATACAGGTAGTCTGCGATAAGGTATCTCAATAATACGATATGGTTCTGGTTCCCACTTCCAAGACAATTTGCTGCATTTTGGGGTTTTCTTTAACATTACTTTTTCTCCAACATGTAAAGGTGTAGCCTTAGCCTTGATGTCATAATTTGCATTTTGTTTTTGGCGTACTTGCTCCATGTGTTTGCCAACAATTTGTCCAGCTTCCTGCAAATGTTGGTTATGTTCCTGTACCCAATTCGTAACTGGTTTCTTTACTTTGGTTTCTTCCAGTGGTACCTCCAACACTAAGTCCATCGAAGTCTTCCGTGGCGTCCAAACATTAGATAATGAGGTGTATAACCCGTAGAGCAATGGATGGTATTATTATAGAGATATGTGAGCTCGGGAAGCAAAGCTGGCCAGAAGGGACATTTATACTCTGGTAGGGCTTGCAGCATCTACAGCAGAGTCTGATTCGTTCTTTTGCAGAGTCCATTACCTTGGGGATGGTAAGCAGTGGTTTTCAACTTATGGCTTCCATAAAGGGTGCAAAGTTCATGAAACAGTTTGGATTCAAAAGAAGTTCCTTGATCTATAAGGATTTTTGTAGGATATCTGAAAGGTTGTACAAAACATCTCAAGAAGGTCTCAGTGGTAATTCAAGCAGATAGGTCTTTTACTGCACTTGCAACTACATACTTAGAAAAGTGATCAACCATAGTGACGACATAGATGTGTCCATTTGTGCTTGGGTCTAACTTTAAATGATTAAGAGCAACTAGTTCCAATGGCGCATTACTAACTACTGGATGGAGAGGAGCTCCCTGATTAATCTTTTCTCTGTGCTTTAAATTACAGGCTGGACATTCCTCACACCACTTTATTATATCGCTACGCATTGCTATCCAGTAAAACCTTCTTCTGATAACAGCCTTGGTTCTTTTGTGACCAAAATGTCCTGAGTTATCATGGTACGCCTCTAATACTATGGACGCACTGGTGTTTGGAACTATGATCTGAGTCAACTCTAGGTGCCTAGTAGGGTCTCTACTTTTTTTAACCAAGCGACAGTCTTCTATGACCTGACAAGTTCGATGTCTCCAAAACTTCATTGCTTCTATGTTCAGCTTCTTTCATTCTCGTTGAGTCATACATTTCTGTGCAGCAACTAAAGCTTTTCCTTGGCTGACAATAGGATCTTACTCTTGTAATTTCACCCATAGATTTTTTTGGTTTGCAATCATGTCATCCACTTCTGGTTGAATTTCTACTTCAGGCTTGGGAGCAACTTGACAACATGCTTGTACAATCTCAGCTGGTACTTCCAGAAAAGGTGGCATTTCTATGTTTTCCAGCAAGGTGTCATCCACTACTGCTTCCTCTTGTCCAGGCATCCGAGACAAGGAGTCTGCATTCGTATTCGCTTTACCAGAACAATATTTTAAGGAGAATTGATAATTCGCAAGCCAAGAGGCCCACCTCTGCTCGAGGGCTTCTAGCTTCGGAATATTCAAGTGTGCCAAAGGGTTATTATCCGTGAAAACCGTGAAAGGGGTGACAGCCAAATATTGCCGGAATTTCTCTGTGATAGCCCATACCAGTGCTAAAAACTCAAGTTTGAAAGAACTATAGCGGGCGTCATTTCGCTCAGAGCCTCTTAACCCTCAGCTTGCATAGGCTATTACTCTCTCTACGCCATTCTGTTCTTGTGTGAGTACCGCATCCAACCCTTTGTTACTGGCATCGGTATATAAAAGAAAAGGTTTTGCGTAATCTGGGTACGCCAATATAGGAGCCTCAGTACTTTCTGTAATTGATCAAATGCTTCTTGCTGTTCAGTTCCCCATGTAACTAGATGATTCTTTGGGACTCGACCCTCTGCTGATCCTCTTAAAAGTTTGCGTAATGGCACAGCAATTTTGGAGAAGTGCTTGATAAATCTACGATAATATCCCACGAATCCCAAGAACTTTTGGACATCTCTAATAGTAGTAGGAACAGGCCATATCTTTACTGCTTCAATCTTCTCTGGGTCTGGTGTCACTCCCTCAGCGGAGACTATATGTCCCAGATAACTCACTTTAGTTTGCAATAGATGGCATTTAGAGGGTTTTATTTTAAGACCATGTCGGATAAATCTTTGGAACACCTTGTCCAAGTAAAGTAGATGATCTTGGTGAGTCTTTGAATATACAGTGATATCATCCAGATATAACAAAAGCATATTGAAATTCCGGCTTCCAAGACAATGTTCAACCAGTCTCTGAAAAGTTTCCGGTGCGTTACACAGTCCAAAAGGCATCCTTGTAAACTCAAAAAGACCCATGGGGGTAATAAAGGCCATTTTCTCTTGATCTTTTGGTGCCATAGGAACTTGCCAGTATCCGCTGGTTAAATCCAGAGTGTAGAATATAGCTGCAGATTGGAGAGCCATGAGAGAATCTTCTATCCGAGGCAAAGGATACACATCCTTATGGGTGATGGCATTTAATTTACGGTAATCCACACAGAATCGGATCTTACCATCTTTCTTCTTTACCAGGACAATTGGCGCTGCCCGTGGGCTGTGGCTTTCCCTGATCACTTCAGCCTCTTTCATTTCTCTAATCATCTCTTTTACTTGCTGGTACATGGCTGGTGGGATAGGTCTGAATCGTTCCCTGATAGGCGGATGTCCATAGGTACTGATGTGATGCTGTACCCCACAAGCTAGGCCGAAATCTAAGGAGTGTTTGCTAAAAGCTTCCTTATGGTATAAAACCACTTCCAGAACATCAGCTCTTTGCTTAGCAGTGGTCTTCAGATTGCCTACCTTAATCTCTTTAGCCCATTCTGGTATCTGATCGCTTTCCATTCCTTCTTTAGGCACTATCTTTATCTCTTCCTCAGCCTCAATAATGTCTTGCAAGCACACAGTGTGGATCTGGGCAACTGGCTGATTTCTGTAAAATTACACATCGTGAGTCCTGTAATTCAACACTCTGACCGGTATGCAACCTCTGGTTACAGTAGCTATACTCCGAGCCACTATTATTGGTTCTTCTTTGTTCGCAGGATAAGGTTCCACTAGAGCATCATAATCCTGACCCCTCGGGCTCACCTTTGCTTTGCACCAAAGGGTGGTTTTGGTGCCCGTCTTCAATGTTACCGGCCTGGCATCTGTCACTCGTACTTTGCCAGTCTCACCCTCAGCATTAGCAAACTGTTGGTGGCATTGCAGATGATAGATGGTTTGCTGCAGGGCATGTTTCTCCACCTAGGGTATGTGCTTGGCTTGCTGTTGGAGAATGTGCACTAGCTCGTCAAAGCAACTTTGTAAAACATTCATCCCCAAAATTAGTGGTGGCAATTAATCGCTTTCTAGGTCACTAACAATAGTGCCTGTGTTGCTTTGGATGTTTTTTCCCAGTTGGACATCAGCTTCTAGATATCCTAGATACAGTACTTCGTCACCATTGCTCACTATTAACTTCATCCAAGATCTAGGAGGTGGCTTAAGATCAACGGGTGTCCAGTATCTCCGGAACTCTCATCCTTGTAACATAGTACCCTGTGATCTTGTGTCTAACAATGCCATAAGCTCAATACCGTCTATCTTGACCGGTATCATCGGACTTCTGCCAATGAAACATGACTGTTCTAATAGGACTGCTGGACCTGATCGTCTGCTCTTCGGGGGTGGGTCCTCATCCCTGAAGAATTTCTATTTAAATTCAGGGTGTGATCTGCGGGCTGACTACATCTTCGTTCTATATGGCCACTAACACCACACTGACGACATATGGGCCTTCCTTGGCCATCGAACTGATCCGTGGGGCACCTCTCTTCACTCCTTCTTGGATGATTTATTTGATCATTCCCCTTTCTTTCTTTTCCCGGCTGATTAAAGCATCTCTCATTCTTCCATCCTGCTTTTAAGCTTTGCATTTCCTTGCACATCTCTGCCATCTGGTGGGTCAGGGTGGCAGTCTGCTCGGTCAGTTCAGAGTGTTGACTGGCGCTGGCCTGCACAGAACAGATCGGTGTCTGTATCCTGGGTCCACACTTCTGTTCATGCTCTGAACACCGGCTCGGGTATGCACCCGTTTCTCTTCCGTGCTCCAATCTCTGTAGGGACATTTCCTCAGGCTGAAGTCTTGATTTCCAAGAGTTGTCTTCCTTCCACCCTTTTGAAGGATATGCAGGCCATTGGGTTCCCATTGAGGCTGCCATTTGCGGATATACCTGAGCTTCATCTCTGGAGTGTCCCGAACCGAATACCCGAATGGCTTTCTCCTTAAAGTCTAGAAAATCAACCTCGGGGTCTTGCAAGTGTAGCATGCAGAGCTCTCTCCTCAGGGCTTCGCTTTGCACCCCTTCAACGAACTTTTCTACTAGCACTCGGTCTGCATCTCAGGCCTCTGCCGCGTCTACCCTCTCTATAGCTCGCAATAGCTCTTGCAGACTCAATGCGAACTCCCTCAGGGTCTCTTGGGGCTTCTGGGTGTGAGAAAAGAACTTCATTTTGAGGTCGGACACAGTTCTAGCATCAGAGATTTGCTGCAGCCTCTGTAGAATCTGTTCTGCTGTGACTTTCGCTCCATTTGGCCAGGATTGAGCTTCTCGGTGAGTAGCTCCTTTTAGTTGCCCGATTAGGATTTCGAACTTCTGTTGCTCGGGGATCTGATATAACAAACATAGCCTGCATCTTCAGTGGAACTCCCTAGATTGCTGGTTCCGTTTTCATCCTTTTCTCCAGAAAACTGCGGAAGCCATGGCACTCCAAAGTAATACGGCCTGGTTAAGGGAGATGGTGGAATACTCCCTCGAGGCCAATCTCGGTCTCCTCCAACCGACTCTCTATCTCCCCCAGACAATCCACTACTACACCCTGGCTCCATTTGTACTTCTTACTAGGCAACTCCAACTTTGGACTCCTTGGATAAATAATTATCTGAATCCTGCCGACTACGCCAAAAATTTCCTTCTATGTGATGGTCTAGAGGTGCTGTGTGGTACTCTGCTCTAAAGATGGTGGAAAGAGATGAGTGAGACACCAAGGTCCGAATTAGTGTGGATAAGATAACTGTTACCCAGACAAGGAGAGGCAGGAGTCATTGTAGAGATTCAGTGCCCATAGGGTGATTATTTAGTACCAGTGGGTAGGGAGACACAGTCACAAGAGAAGGAGAAGACACCCAAAACAATAGGGAGGTAAAGAGGACAGAACACTTTTATCTGTGACTGCCAAAATTACTTCAAACAGGAATAGCATATATATTTAGGTCTACTGCCACTATACTTCTATAATTATTCAACAGTTCTTATTCAAATTACTAAGCTTAGGCAAAAATCAGATGATATGTACTACCCTCAACAATATTTGGTTTAGCTATAACCACACAATTCTACCAAAGTCAAAATGTCACAGGAGTCCAGAGGTCTGACGTCTTCATGTACACCGTCATTCTAAGATTGTAGCTACAAAGGAGGAGCAAATGGAACAGTTGATACTAAACACAATTCCCAGCAGGGACCTTGTAAAGGCCACTGGGTGGTGAGAGGTTTGGTAAACAGACCATATGATTCTTCGGCAAAAGCCCACTCTCTCCAAGGCTGCCAGAAAGAAAGAACCAGAGCAACTGGTTCCTGAAATAACCCACTTACAGGCTGTCAGATTCCAAACTGAAGACAAAGGATTCCTCGGCCAAAACCCACTTCCAGGGCCGCCAAGGACAAGGAGAAAACAGGATCTGCATGGTGACGAATCCACTCGAGGACTACCACAACCTGAATGATGCTGCAATACTCAAAGGGCCAGCTAAACTCTGAAGGATCTTCGATAGGACCAGGAACCAGAAGAATTTGTGGAGAGGATGGTTGATTCTGCAATCTGGTCACCAGAACCTAGAACAAAATAAAGAAATGGCGGACGCGTCCCGAACTGGGCTTCAACGGACTTGACTTTCGGTGAGCAACCAGGGACGCAGACCAGGTTCTCCAGGATGCGCACACTGTTCTATGGAGGGCGACCAACTTCAGGACATCCGGATCAGGAACCATACGAAACGATACTGGCACGGCTGTCATGATGCGCTTTGGTGGACGTAACTTCGAGCTGTGGAAAACAAGAAATGGCGGGTACGACTTGTACGACTGGCGACGGACTCGACTTCAGTGGACGACACAGCCGGAGGAGATGATCTGATGGTCGATCCCAATTGGGCGAAGAATGATGAACAGACGTCCCCTTCTGGGTAGAGACTGATTCTGAGTACGTAGCATTACAGACCACACTATGGGACTGCAGTGTGGTAGAAGATTGAGTCTGTCCCCATACGCTGGTAACAATGTAGCTAAAAGATGCACCTTTCTGCAATGCCAAGAGAACTGTGGAATGATCAGATAATTTGCCTGGGGAAGGGTAAATTATAAATCTAGGGGTGAATATTACAGGTGGGGCAGTTGTTCAGATGCTTAGGGCAACAGTTCAGACACTCAGAGCAATAGTTCAGATGCTTAGAGCAATAGTTCAGACACTTAGGGCAATATTTCAGATGTTTAGGGCAATAGTTCAGACACTTAGGGCAATAGTTCAAACACTTAGGACAATAGTTCAGACACTTAGGGCAATAGTTCAGACACTTAGGGCATTAGTTCAGACAACCAGGGGCAAATAACCACAATCCAAATACACTACAGTCTTGGTGCTTCTTAGCAAGTTCACAGTCTTTCAGATACTTTGGCAACAAACATTTGCATGAACCTTATTACCCACCCCCAAGTTACCCAACTTGTTTACCAGTCTCCTGTCTGGAATGGTGTTGAAAGCCTTGCTGTAGTCCATGTAGGCCACATCCACCGCTCCTCTCTGATCCAACTCCTTGGTCACCCAGTCAAAATAATCTATCCGATTTGTATGGCATGACCTCTCCTCTGTGAAACCATGCTGCCTTGGGTCCTGTAATCTGTTGAATACAAGATATTCCACAATCCTTTCCTTTGGTAGTGTTTGCGTTAACTTACCCACCACCAGTGTCAGCATAACTGGCCAATAATTGCCTGCCACTTCCTTACTACCGCTTTTGTGAAGTGGGACTACATCTGCCGTTCTCCAGTCCCCGGGGATCACACCAGTCTCCAGTGATCTGTTAAACAGGTCTGCCAGAGGTGCAGCTAGTAGCTTCTGGAGGTCCAACAGCACCCTTAGGTGCACCCTGTCTGACGCCATAGCTTTGTCCACCTTCAGGTTTGCCATTTGCGAGTGCTTTCTGGACTCTCTCCTCAGCAAACAGACTAGTGTCTGCTTCTCTCTCATCAAAATTCCTGGCACCCTTGCGTGGTCCCATCCCTTCCCTTTGTATTGTAAACACTGAGTAGAAGTATTCGTTTAAGATGTTTGCATTTTCTTGATCCCCCTCAATACAGTCACTCCCTCCTTCCCTCTTTAACTGTACAATCCCTCCATTTGTTTTCCTTTTTTTGATAATGTACCTAAAAAAGTCTTGCCCCTTTTGATACTCCCTGAGCTGTTCTTTCCTTGGCTTGTGCCTTTGCACTCCTTACTGCTTTGCTTGCCTCCCTCTGTTTTCTCTGATACGCTTCCCTAGCCTCCTCTCTCTGGGTCTTATTCTTTCTGAATGCTACTCTCTTAGACTACACTTTTTCTGCCATCTCCTTTGAGAACCATAGCAATCTATTTTTACTTTTGCTTATCTGCTATTTTTATTCATTTAAAATTGTTAACCATGAGAGGTACACTGAGCTGAGGCTAATTTCCATGTGCAACTCGGGGAGAGGGGAAAGGGGGTGCAGAAAAAATAAGAATCGTAAAACATCAGAATGTGGTTATTTAGACAATCATAGCAGGTGCAGTAGCCATGTAGTGGCTACTTAGATAAACAGCAGCATTGTTCAATGCAATTGACATGTGGACGAGTGGGCAAGAAAACCACAAAGTGTACAAGTGCCTGTCAGGAAGGGTAACAGTGCTGTAGGGTACAGAACCAGATGGGGCGTAGACATAATAGCCTAAACATTTAAGTGGGTCCTAAGCAGGAGGGGGGCTGGATAGATGGGAGGAAAGCTAAGAGGGGGTTGACAGAGACAGAGGGGAGCAGAAAGGTGCCTTTGCAGGAATCTGAGGGCTGAGAGTGAAGGGGGAGAGAGAGGAGAAAGAAGGAAGGCGGTAAGAGAAGGCAGCTTACACAGCAGAGGAGTGAGGGTGAGGAAAGGAAAAAGCGTGGAAATCCCTGGAGCAGAGAGAGTAAGAAGAGGAGGGGACTGGGGAGAAGAGAGGTGAGATAAGATTTAACTCAGTGAAGTGTTGTATTGTGTTTCAAAATCTACATATAAAAATGCCTGGAAAGAGCCACTCTGATAAAGTTGGAGTTGCTCGCAGCGGTGATGTTGCCAAAAAAAGCATAGGTTCTGTGATTCGGAAGGGCACTGTATCTAAAACAACTACTTTTGCCTCAGGTTCGTCAGGGGCCGGTAGTACTAATACTCAAAAAGAAGTAGTTGGCACAAGTGGTGGGGACATTACTGTGACCACATTTTTCTCATCCACATATGTGCCATCAATGCTGGTGGGTACTGGTGCTGGTGATGGAGGTAGTGACAACAGGAGCAGTTCAAGCACCCAAAAAGTGTCTTGCTCTGGAACTGTGGTTAGGGACAATGAGGTGGTTGATGTTCCCAATACTGGTGTTGATGAGCTTGAGCATAACTCGCAGACTGATGCAGGAGATCTGACTGTTTCTTGTAGGGAATCAGATACTGAGAAGGAACTACAGGGTGGAGAAAGTGAGGAGGAGGAGGACAGGTCTCAGGAGGAGGTTATCGGCCTAGGTGGTGATGGGGATGATGATTTGGACCCTCTGTGGGAACCTGAAAACAAAAAATAAGGGCCATGATGCTGAACCTGTGGTGCCGTGTACACCACAATTTCAGGGGATTACCAACCCAGTCCTCCTGCTGTTGTTGCCGTTAGCACTGTTGAGCCAATAATAACAGAACATGAGATACCTACTGTCACAGCAGTGCAGCAGTGCATAAATTATCCCCCAAAACATCCATTTCCACCCCTCCAATGTCTCAGTACCCAGTTCACTGGCATGTAAAAACAAGGGCTACAAAATCCCTAGTCTGGGATTTTTACATTCTGAACTTGGGTGGCAAAACAGCTAACAGCTGTCTTCCAGCTATGCCGACTGCATGTCAGCCAAGGGAAAAGGGGGACCTGCCTAAGCAATGGTGGGCAACACATACACCTCAAGTCCAAGCACCTGTTATGTTGGACTCAGCACCAAAGGGATGGTGGTGCTGGGGGCCTTCTCGCTTTTCATCCTCATTGTGCAAGACATCCTGAAGTGGCATGGATACTGTCCCGATGGAGTATGAAGTGACAACGGTGGACTACTACAGACATGAGGAGGCAGAGGAGTCAGTAGGATTGCCTAGTAGTGGCCAGAGTAGAAGTGGTGATTTGAATAGTAACAGCCCGAATCATCGAAGCACATCAGCTCCAGTCCATAAAACACAAAAAAATCTCATCATTCATTCGTTCAGCATCTGTGACCTCTCCCGAATCAAAAGCTACTCCACCAGCTATGCCACCAACGTGCAGAGTCCAGTTGTTTGGTCTCCCAAGCCCGACACCCCAAAAGATACAGCCTACACTGCATAACATGTTTTAGCATCATACCAAATACCCACCCAATCATGGTGTTGCATGGGAACATAATGCAGTAACTGCTGAAATGCTGGCAATTAACCTGTTGCCATTCTGTTTTGTGGAGAATATAGGATTTCAAAGGTTTATGGTGCATGCCTGTTCAAAATAGATTCCGTCGTGAACCTATTTCTCTACCTGTGCCATTCCAGAACTTTATAGGACTGTCCCACGCACAGTAATATATGCCCTGCAGCATTCAGCATCACCATACATATATCTTAGTAAGGATATATGGACCAGTGGCCAAACAGCTGATAACTCCTATCTGTGTATTACAGTGCATTGGGCACAGGTACATGGAGTAGTATTTGGTGCTGGAATGGAGAAAAATTGTATGAAGCCCAGCTGCAATGGTAGCAGCATCCCGGGTACTCACCAGCATGCCACGCTGGCAGTGAAGAGGGTGACAGTCTCACACACGAGTCAGAAAATTTTAGAACTGCTACTGACTAAAATTGATGAGTGACAGCACCCAATTCCCAGAAACCAGGTTTCACTGTGAGCAATATAGCTTTAATTAGTGTAGATATATAGCTGTACTTATTTGATTAGTGCGGGTATTTACTTTTAACTGATAGATTAGTCACAGGTATACAGGGAAATAAATTATGGCCTTTTTATGGGGACAAGTTCCCATCCATATATTATATACACATAAAATGGCAAGAAAAAAATCTAGAAATCTCATTGGCCAAGAGATGTCAGCTTGACCGTACATTAAATCTCAATAAACATAGTCATCCTAGTCCTGAACCACATCACACAATTAACAAATCAGTCCTCCTACTACCAGAACTATTTTCCATCAGTCCCCCTATAACCTGAACTGATCTTTCATCACAAACATGGCCGCTACCTTTGCACTGTAAAAAACACACACACACATATATATACATATACAACAGGAGAGGGGGTTAAAATTATAAGGTAAAAAATATAGCTTGTAAAATCAGTAACAGCAACATATAAAAAAAAATTGTTGTTACTGTGATTGTTGTTAATGTCATCACAATGGGTATTTTTAAGGTTACTATCATCACAGTGGAACACTGAACCAATCAGAAAGCAGTTTTCACTGATGACATCACAATGCCCGGTGCAGTATGGAAGCCAGCTGTTAAACTAAAAGAAAAACAACACAATCATCAAACAAACTGTATATTTTATAGAGAATAATGTATGAGGAGGTCGTTGATATGAGAATTGAATACACACCTGAGTCGAGTGATGCTACTTAAACCCCGAGAGCGCAACTCGAGGGGTTTATTCAAGCATCACTCAACGAGGGTGTGTGTTCAGTTCGAGAAGAAACCACATCCTCATAATTTTATTTTGTATAATTACTGGGCATTAATTTTTAAAAACAGAAAACAACTGCTCCAACTTTTCTTTGAATAGCAGGGTTTTTAATAACAACCGAAAGTACACTTCTGACCTTTTCTACGAGTCCACAACAGCACGTAGAGAACGGAGGTTCGTCACTGTCGGAAAAACATTTTCGGGAGAAAAAAAAACAGCTACTACTACAACCTTTTTACTAATATAAATAATAGTCATTGAAATGTTAAATAGTCTCATGGCCTTCTTGTTTTCTCATTGGTTGGTCGTGTAGAAAATATGGTTACATGATCGGGGGGGTCCTGTGAAAAGAAATGGACTGGGTTCAAACTACTGATTTACCGGGCTGCATTTTTAAAAATTAATTGGAACAGACTTGCAGTGTTTACCAAGTAAGGACAGGCTTATTTTGAAATCCTCCTGCCTTTTTTTTTTCTCCTGTTACAACTCGCTTTATCATCGCGGCTGGGATGGGACACTCATAGTGCGTGAATCTCGTAACAACCAAACAATTACTTCAGTCAATGGCAAAAATGAATGCCTGGTAATTATAAAGCTATAACTTGTAATCTACTGTTGTATATATCAAATATACAATAGACCAACTCAAAATTATTTATTTCGTTTTTGTTGACCAGGTAGGTGCACTAGGCAAACAAATGCCTATTTTCAGGCCCCACCTGGGAGAGTACAGTATAGAATATGTTACAGAGAATAGTACAAGGCAATGATAATTCAGGCAAGTCAGTATACAATAAATCATAAGTGAAAAAACTGTATATAACATTTAAACAAAAACAGAGAAAAGATTCCACAGATCCCTGGGGAAAGAGGGAGAGATCACATGCATTACAAAGATAAGCAGCCAAGGTCTAACTACCATAATTAAGCTGCTAGGAAGACACAAAGATCACCAAAAATCAAAGACAGATTAATGTGAATTAGGGGCAAGAACACTTAGACGCCTTGGGCTCGATTCTCAAAGGTTGACACAGGGCTGTCACAAGCCCTGCATCAAACCCAGAGCTGCTCCAAACACATTGCCGCACCATGCGCCCAATTATACAAACGTCGCACGCATATGTGACACTGTATTCACGTTACGGCAGCTTGCACCACATATGTGGCACAAATCCCATAAAAAGGTCTGTGAAGCTAGACCAGCAAACACTGGTCTAACTCGTGGCATGTGGCACATGGGATTGAGAATCCCAATTGCTGGCCTGAGAATGCCGCAAGGTCAATGTGCCGTGTGTTCCATGCAGCCAGGGCTCGCGGCATTCTCACTCTTTTGAGAATTGAGCCCCTTGAGTAGATGTTCACGGTACTCTCTGCAAAATGAGGATGGCGAAGGACTTTGTTGCATTTCTGCCAGAATGGAATTCCATAATGTTGGTGCAGAACATGTGAAAAAGGATTCCCCTGTCCTGGTTCTAAGTTTAGGGATTTCCAACAGTGCATGCCCTCCAGATCTCAGTGGGTATGTACTGTGTGCAGAGTTGAAGAGGAAGACAGGGGTCAGAGGCAGATAATTTAGAAGAATGGCATAGATGACACCCCCTAACGAGAGGTCACGAGCCTGGGACAAGGGAAGCCAGCTGAGCCTGTCACAGAGGGAACAGTGGTGTGCCTGTTTATGGAACACCAGGGCAAACTGACAAATGTTATTGTATGCTACATCCCATTTTGAGAGAGTGGTTTTAGAGGCCAGTATAAAGATTGGAGCATCGTAAAGGAGTTAGGTAGGAGTATGCCTTTGGCAATACCTAGCCTGGCTTGTAGGGTCAGTTTATGAGCGACTTTGTAGGAGATAGCAAGCATGGCAGTCATAGATTTACAGCTACCCATCATGTGCAATAAGAGATCTAGTGGGAGGTCAAGGGTGACGCCTAAATAGGCAAATGAGGTGACTGCGGGGACTAGAGTTCCATCTTAGAAAGCAACAGATGAGGCTAAGTTTCGGGGTGCATCCCAAAAAGCATAGACTTGAGTTTTGGACATATTAAGGATCAGCTTGTTACAGGTCAGCCAGTTGTGGCTGATCAAAGGTCAGAGGTAAGATGCTGATTAATATAGGTGATGTCTTTAGAGATGGTGTGAACGACCAGATCATGTGCATACAGTATAGCAGAACAGTAGGACAGGCTTCGAATGATCTGATTTATGTATAAAGCAAATAATATGGGTCCCAGGATAGACCCCTTGTGGGACCCCCATGTGTACTGCGGCAGGTTCAGACTGGGATGACCCAAATTTAATTGTCTGTTATCTGTTGGCTAGGTAAGTTCTGAACCATAGGAGTGGGGTGTGAGATACACCCAAATCCCCAAATTTTTCATAGAGAAGGTGGTCAGCAAGATTGAAAGCCTTTGTTGTGTACATTAAGACAGTGCCTGTGAGGCAGCTCCTGTCCAAGCCTGAGTCTATATGGTTTGTAAGAGAGAGCAGGGCAGTAGTAGCACTGTGCCCCTTACAGAACCCATGCTACATGGGCAAGAGAAGGTTATGGATAGTAAGGTAGGTGGCAGGTTGGAATGAAACAATTTTTTCTAAGATTTTTTTTTCTTTTTAGCAAAGGGAGTATGGCAGTGGGCCTGTAGTTATTAATCAGTTTATGATCCCCTTTTTTAAATATGGGTACAACATTAAAGATTTTCCATTAGGCACCACTCAAGAGGATAGGGATTAATTAATGTCTGCTAATTAGAGGGATGAGTTCAAATGCTGAAATCCTGATGAGGGAGGGCTCAATACCAGCGGAACCCGCAGATTTCAAGATAGGAACCTTCAAATGGTGTTTACGAACCTCAGCGGTGCCAACCCTATTAAAATTAAAAGACAAACATCCAGTGGATAGAGAGGTATGGGAGGAAGGGTCAGCATTAGGAGAAGGTGCAGCAACAGCTTGGAAGTCCTTGCTATATGCAGAGAGGTCAGTGAAGAAACTATTGAAAGCACTGACTGTGGTGCTGCTACTCATACAGTTGATACCATTAAGTATCATTTCAGAAGGGGAGTGACTACCAGTATTGCCTAACAAGTGTTTGACGTGTCACAAAAATGCCTAGGGTTGAGAGCAGTATAGAGCAGTGGTTTAAGGCTCTGAGCTGCAAATCTGGTGACATCCAACAGACCAGACCTGGGTTTGAATCCCACAGCTTCCACTTGCAGACTGTGTGACCCTGAGCAAGTCAGATAACTTCCCTGTGCTCCCAGGTCGCACCTGTAAAAAAGCTTTCAGCTTAGTGTGCTAGCCCTGGTTAAGTAACTAACAAAAAAAAACAAAAAAAAAACTGAAAAGCAGCTTACAACGAGCACTTTTATTTAACCTAATAACTCTTGTGCACTCATTTCGGCATTCACTATATAAATCACAGTCAGACTGGGACGCCTTAAAGGCAAACCACTTTTGTCCCTCTCTGTAAGCTCAGAGAAAAGGGGACAGTCCAGCTATTTAGTTATGGGCCCTCTTACCCTTCTCTGTGTAACAAGGGAAAATTTATTTTGTAAGCCATTGAAAGTGTAGGTAAAAAAATGGTACCGCTGTGTTAATATTTGTGGTTTCACATAGATAGAACCAATCAGTTTGGTGCACCGCTGACCTAAAAAGTTCTGGGTTCACATAAGAAGAATTACTAAATTGAATAATTCTAGGAGGAGGAGGCTTAATCAGCTTAGCACACCCTGTGCAAAAACAAGAGAGTGATCGTTTATAGAATTCCTGAACATCTAGTCCTATTTGGTCGGGGAGTGAGTATCCAGTCAGTAAGAGTAGCCGTTCTTCCATTGTTGGATCTCCTAGTGGGATCAGTGATTACCTGGGTCAGGTTAAGTTTGCTGAGGGCATGGGCCACAGATTTGCTGCAGTCAGAGAGCAGGTTGATGTTAAAATCACTTAACAGGATGAACTCCGTGTTTTTAACCACTAAACCCAGAGACACGATCAGTGTGGAGAGGATATCCATGCTCCCAGTGGCTGGAAGATAAATGCAAAAAAGGATGCTGTAGTTTCATATTTCCCAGAGCAAGCATGTCATGACAGTATCCGATGGGGGATGCAGGATGAGGGGTAGTTCTTGACTAGGAGACACTGAGGTGGGATCTAAAGTAGATCGGTGTACCTACTCCTTTCTTGGTGCCAGGGCAATCATGACAGAGAAACTGGTACCCAGGGTGGGTACAGAGGCTGTCAAGTATGGATGGCCTCAGTCAAGTTTCGGGTATACACAGCACATCAGGCTGATAGTGGGACACCCATGCTGTAAGTTCATCTAGCTTAGGGATGAGGCTCCTTGTATCAAGGTGCACAATTTTTAAGTTCTTAGTAGACTGCCAAGGTGGTGGGCTGAAGATGGTGGGTCTAATAACGGGAGGAACAGGATTTTGTTCAGTATCTCTGGCTGACAACTAGTGAATTAAGGCTATGTGCATTAAGAAACATTATACCATGGACCTCGGACACCGACCAATGAAAACGGCAGGCTGGCACCTCACCTCTGTTGTAAATCCTCTGATAATCACTGCAAAAGGTGCCAGCCAGCCGCATCTCAATAACAACAACAAAAAAAATTTTAAAATAATTCTGAGCCGCCATCTTCATTTCCTCGCTAAACGTTGGTGTACTAACTAGCCCTCTACCTGTGCAACCTGTGTTATTCATAAAAAAAAAAAAAAAAATTAAACAGCCAGAAAAAATCCCTCTAATAAATTCCCCTCAATACCATTTTCGCTGCATACCCGGAAACTCAACACGAAAAAAACACGATCTCGGAAGCTCCACGCTGCCCAGTCGCAGCGCAGAACACATCACGCTGTGTATTGCAACTGGACACCTGCTAGCAACATGTTCCGAAATGTAAGATACACAAACTGTAAAAAAAAAAATAAAAAAAAAATGAAACCTTGCCTCCTCTCTTTCTCTACGTGAGCAGCAACTAACATTTAATTTTCACACTGCTCTCTCTCTCTCTCCCTCTTGACGAACAAAAACAAAACTTCACAGTCTCTCTCTCTCTCGCTGACCTGCACCCGCCTGACCTCTCCCTTGCTGTCCATTACAGCTCCCTCTTTCGCAACCATCTACAAAGTTTATAAACGTTCACATCCTGCTACATTCCCTCATGACCTAAAACAAAAAAAGACTGCAGACTTAAAAACGAAATATATCTCTCTCTGTTACGAGATTACTAACGGATGACACCCATTTTTACGAGATTACTAATGGATGACACCCATTTTTACGAGATTACTAATGGATGACACCCATTTTAGATCGCAATAACGGACTATTTAACTAACACAGGAAGGTTACCACACTAAAGAGTCAAGAAAAACACATTTGAAAAATAAGTATAAACTATTTATTGCTCTTTTTTTAATCTTTTCCTTCCAATCCCTTGTATAATCACAATAAGCTGCCCGGCCCTTGGCGCAGTTAGTTTCTGCTTGCGACGCTGCAACCTGGGTTCAGGAATGAGCCCGGGTCGCCGGAGGGCCGGGCCGGGGAGAAGGTTCGAGCGCCCCACGACTGCTCTCCTCTCCGGGAGGGCGCTGGATGTCACAGATGCATGGGGACACCTGGTGGAGGCCAGGAGTACCTCAGCATACGGGACAGAAAGGCTCCAAGGGCGGGACGGACGCTGGCGTCATTGCACGTTCCCGCCCCTCTAAGGGGGAGAAAACAGCCCGCCTCTCGCCGCCTAGATGATGCCTGCCCCTCGAGCTGCTATCGGCTCCCCAGGCTGACTCCCGCCCTGTCCCGTTGTTCGTGGCATCCAAAAGGGGATGGGTGCCACGTCTCCGTCCCTGGGGTTAATCCAGGGGTCCGGGAGTACGGCTCTGTGGGATGCCGCAGCTGAGGGTCGTGACGGGCAGGCGATCGAGGCGGAGAGAGGAGGAGGGTACAAAAGTGTAAATAAAAAAAAAAAAATAATCACAATAAGCCACTCAGGGTGTATGGGTTATCAGGGGATTTACCACGGCTGGCTGATTTACCCACCGGCTGTGCCTCGTGGGCAAACCACCCCAGCCATGGTAAATCCCCCGATAACCCACACCCTCTCATGGCTTATTGCTTAAGTAACTCAGATGCATCCACTTATTTGTACAACCCCAGTGATATTTTCTTAAATATGAACTCAACAACAGGATACAGTGATTAGACAGGTACAGATGACAGGGCATAAAAGAGGTTGCAGTTGTGCTAAGTAATGTAATGTATAGAAGTTTATTAAGGTGGCAAGTTCTAGCCTGTTGGTGCTGAGGGGCTGGATGCCACACCTCGCTCCGCGTTGGTGACCCGGGTTCGGTAACAAGCCTGGGTTGGCAGGGGTCAGCAGGGGAGGACTAGGATTGAGTGTCCGACAACAGCTCTCCTAGTCCTGGGGAGAAGGGGGGGATGTATACCGCACTCTGCTGGTCCCTGGGGATGCCCAGAGGTACTGCAGCTGTGTGGGTGTCGGGGGGGGGGGACAGCAGATGTCTGCATGCTAGTGCGCTTGATGGCCTTGCATGTCCATGCTTCCAACAGGAAAGATAAAATGGTGAAAAGGCAGCACAGGTCCATGGCAGCTTGATGGCTGCAGTTTCACCGACCGACGATGCCTGGAAGGCATGTGCTGGTAATGGTTTCCTTGCCAGGCACGGGGGCTACAGGTAGGGGCCCCTTTCTCAGATGCAGCTATGTCTGCCAGCTGGGCATGCAGAGCTTCAGGGTCGGCGGTGGAACGGAGGAGCGGTGGCTGGATGTAGAGCAGGATTGTGGCTGCAGGTGGAAAAAGTGTTAAATGATAAAAAAGGTGGCAAGTTCTTCCTTGTGAGTATACACATGTGGGAGTCAGTCCAAGACAAGGGGGCCCCCTAACATAACACCAAGTAAAATGCACCCTAGTAGCAAGCCCATAATTGCTGGTGCTGGGAGAATTCTTTTTCATGTCTTAGAAATAAAAAAATTAAAAAATAATTTTGCAGATGCTTTTCCCGCCCAGGAAGGGTCTAATAACAGGTACCTGTGTATGCTCATAAAAATGGCAACCAGGTTGGGTGACGTTGATGGATTTTATCATTCCTTGTGAGTGGACAGGACTTTCATAACTTACTCATGGCTCTGCCACTTATGAGTTATGGTTCTGCTCCCCCACACTTGAAGATAAATTGCATATTGTGAGCCAGTCCATTGCACATCCGCTATATAAACATATATGTACAATACACGGATGGGACTTTTTCCCTATAGAAGTGGTTAGCGGTTGTTTTCCTGTATACCCTTTCAGGGTTTATACAATAGTTTTAAAAACAACCACGAACCATCCAAATGTATTGTATAATACACAAGATGGGCAAGTGTGGTGTAGGAAATGATAGAAAGTATACTTAGAATGGCAGAAAAAGGGGAGATATTGCTGATGGGCGTTCTGAATATGCCAGATGTTAACTGGAGTGCAGTTGCAGCTGCCACTTGAAAAGTGCAGTTATTCTAGATGCCCTACAGGGGGCATGCCTTAGACAACTAGTACTGGAGCCCACTCGAGAGGGAGCAATATTAGACTTGATTCTCTCAAATGGAGATGGTGAGAGGATTACAGATGTAGAAGTGGGTAGCCATCTGGGAACTAGCGACCATCGAACAGTATGGTTCCAATAAACACAGCAATAGAGTCAAGCCATACAAAGACAAAAGTACTGGACTTTAGGAGGGCTGACTTGCCAAAATGGTGAGTGCCTAAGGGAATGCACTAGCAAATGGGCGGGAAGGAGGGGTGGAAGAACAATGGGAATAATAAAACTGCCATCACAGAGGTAACAAGCCTTTGTGTGAAGCAAATAAACAAAAACAAGGCGATGTAAGAAACCACTATGGTTCTCAAAGGAAGTGGCAGTGAAGGTTCAAGAGAAAAAGAAAGCATTCAGGAAGTACAAGGAATCGCAGCAGGAGCAGGACAGAGAACTGTATTAGTTAAAGCAAAAGGAGGCTGGGAAGGCAGTCAGAACAGCAAAGGCCCAAACCGAGGAAAAGATAGCCAACTCAGTTAAGAAGGGGGATAAAACCTTATATGGGTACATCAGGGAGCAAAGGAAGACCAAGGGAGGGATAGTGAGGCTTAATAAAGGGAGGAGGGTGGGCAGAGGAGACTGTGAAAAGGTAGAGATACTAAACAAATATTTTGCTCAGTATTTACAAAGGAAGAGGGGAGGTACATAAAACAAACAGTAGTAACACTCTGGATACAGAAGTTGATACCAGCCCATTTACAGAAGAAAGGGTTCTGAAAGAACTCTTAAAACTGAAGGTGGACAAAGCAATGGGCCTGATGGGATTCATCCCAGAATTCTAAAAATTAAGGGTAGAACTAGTGACACCACTGACTACCCTCTTTAACAAATCATGGAAGGATGGGGTGATACCGAGGACTGGAGGAGGGCAGATGTAATTCCCTTCACAAAAGTGGGAGCAAGGCAGAAGCAGGAAACTATAGACCTGTTAGTTTAACCTCAGTGATAGGAAAATGATGGAATCACTTCTAAAGGAAAGAAGTGTCAGGTATCTAGCTGCCAGAGGGGCACAGGACCCTAGGCATGGATTCCTAGCGGGAAGGTCATGCCAGGCGAATCTGATAGATTTCTTTGACTGGGTGACCAAAGTAGTAGATCAGGGAGGGCTGTGGACATGGCCTACCTAGACTTTAGCAAGGCATTTGACACAGTCCCACACAAAGATTAATGTATAAGTTAGCCAGCCTGGAGTGGGTCCCAAGATGACAGCCTGGGTAAAAATTAGCTGGAGAATAGGACACAGAGTAATAGTAAATGGAGTCCACTCAGAAGAAAGGAGGGTTACTAGCGGGGTGCATAAGGTTCAGTATGGGACCAGTCCTCTTCAATGTCTTTATAAGTGACATTGCAGAAGGACTGGAAGGAAAAATATGTCTCTTTGCAGATGACACTAAGATCTGCAACAGAGTTGATACTGAGGGTGGGGTGGAAAGGATGAGAAGGGACTTGGCAAGGTTAGAGGAATGGTCAAATGTATGGCAGCTTAGATTCAATGCTAAGAAGTGCAAGGTAATGCACCTGGGAAACAAAAACCCAGGGGAAGAGTACACAATGGGGGTGAGATACTAACAACAACAAAAATGGAAAGGGACCTGGGGTAGTCATATCAGATGACCTAAAGGTGGGCAAGCAATGTGAGAAGGCAGCAAGAGGGCTGGGGGATACTGGGATGCATAGGAGGCATCACCAGTAGAAAACAGGAAGTTATTATCCCTCTGTACAGACAGCTGGTGAGGCCCCATCTGAGTACTGTGTGCAGTTCTGGAGACCCAATCTCCGCAAAGACATAGACAGGATGGAAGCTGTCAGAGGAGGGCAACTAAAATGGTGCAGGGTCTGCACCGGAGGACATATGAAGAGAGACTTGGTGAGCTTAATATGTATAGCCTTGAGGAAAGGAGGAGAGGGGACATGATAGAAACTTCAAGTACCTCAAGGAATCAACAAAGTCCAAGAGGGTAGCATCTTTCAAAAAGAGGTGTGCAAGTGTAACCCTAGATGGCGCTATCCCAGGGGCTACTACCCCTGCCTGATTTGCCACTAACAGGTTGAGGGGCCTGGATCCAATGGCGGTGCCTCCACCCAGAGGTCAGGGTTTGCAATAGTTAAACTAACTTGGTCACAGCCTCTGGGACACTGCAACCCCTTTCTTCCCACTAGTGGCCCACACAATATATCAGAATTACCTTCACAGTATACACTTACCCCAGGGCTGGTTCAGGCACTAGGACCTCCTGTAAAATAAGATACAGTGCAACAATCACAGTACAATACTTTAACATAGACAAATACCTCAGGCAGTATAACTTTGCTGAAACAAGCAGCTCTGATTTATTTAGGGGAATATAACAAGGACAGGAAATCAGGTTAATTAGCTTATACTTTACTCATCTACCTATGGCTCTGTGCACAGGCCTATCCCTATCAGTTACTGTCCCTGGTACCCAAGCCCTAGTGGCTAGTCCAAACCGTGGCAGCTGGTAGGGGCCTTTCACACAGAGAAAATAAAAATTAGTTAAACAGTCAGCAGTACAGTAATTCTATTTGGATTCAATGTGGCAATTCAACAGGGAGCGACCCTGAATTAGTACTCACGACCTCCAAACAAGATAGGGTCCTTCAATGTCTGCAGGGCTACTCTTGAGCTCCACGAGACTCCTCACACATTTATATAGCAAAAAGAAAGTACTATACCAGGCAGGCTGCTTCTCTATCCCGATCGCAATTACTGCACAATACCCAGGAGAACACACAGCAGATTCAGTTCCTGACAGACCGAGTGCAATTCAGCAATTTCTCCAGTCTTCTACAGGGTGAGCCTGGTTTCTACTCTTCAGATATCCTTTGATTCTCTTCACAGGACGGATTCAGTCCTAACAAGCAGTTACACAAGCTGCAGACCGGAACTCTGGGCCTTACACACGTTTCTCGACTAAAACTGCACACTGAAAAAGCACAAGGCTCCTTCCTTCTTCACTGCCAGAGCTAAAACTGAAACTCCAACAGACAAAACCGGGCACTTCCTTTGAGTTCCTCCCAGTTCTTGACTGGATTGGCTGTCACTCACAATAGACTGCTCCTGTTGGTCCAAAAAGGCGCCGAAGTCTAAACTACACCTCCCAGAGTCACTGCCCATACAATCCTCTTGTGGCTGGCTCAGATTATGAGTCCAAGTTCTGATTCGTCAAGGCACCATTTTAAGCTAGCTTACCCCACACTGATTGGTCCAGTTCAGCAGTTCAAAACCAGAATGGGGAACTAGGCAGACACAGTTCTGACTGCAAAGAAAGCAGGTTAGACAAACTGTAATTTCATTATTACTCTAAATGATTTCTGGCAAACAGTTACATCTTTCAGATAGGTTCCTTTGCACTCCTAGTGACTGCAAAAATGGAGTGAATTGGCAGCAGCTCAGTGGTACTCAAACAGAGAAGCACACAGTCCCCCATACAAACTAATTATGTCTGCAAGCAGACAGCTCTTAAAGAGACAGTACCAGAGGCTCTAAAACACTCACTGATAAATGGCTTAAACGCCAAACACCATTCAGGCTTGGAGCATTCAAGCAAGCTCCTGGAAGTCTTTTGGGAACCCCATTTGCAGGGGTTACACAAGAACAGAGGGCACAATTTGAAGATAGAGGCGGCTCAGAGGTAATTTAAGGAAGTATTTTTTCACAGAGAGGGTTGTGGATGCATGGAATGGCCTTCGGAGGAGGTTGTGGAGTCAAAATCAGTGGTGGAATTCAAGCATGCATGGGATAGTCATAAGGCAATTCTGGGGGTGGGGGTAGGAAGAAGTAGGCTGCTGGTAAACTAGGATCTGCAGCTTATCCAGTAGGTAGGGAAATGGACAGACTGGGTGGGCCAAGCGGTCCTTATCTGCCGTCAAATTCTATGTTTCTATGTTTCTATAAGGGAATAAACTTATCGAAGGGGCTAACCAGATCATAAAGCCACACATCCCTCAGGTTTGTGGCTCTATGATCTGATTAGCCCCCTCAGTGGGTTTATTTCCTTGTATAGCACTCTTTCACTTAATTTATTATATATATACTGTACATTAATTTATTATATATATATACTGTACATCTCGGGAGATGGTGAATAGAACAGCTTGGGGGGGGGCTGCTGGCATAGAATCAGGAATTGTACATGCTGTTTGCAACTTTTTGAAAGTAAAAAAAAAGCTGAACAAAGAATTCAGAAAGTGTAAAATGTCCCTCAAAATACACCTTAAAACCCTTTAGCTTCTGGGGGTCTAGGCAGACCCATGGCCTATTTGTTTGGTTTCACACATGAAAACCAGGACTTTTGTTATACTCCACCACCCCACCCCCAACCGCTGTAAAAAAAGCTAGCTATGGCCCTGCTTCTGTGTATGTATGTATTCTGGTCATCATTCCCTATCTCATTAAAAGAATTTACTAAGATTTATTCCTTGAGAAAGACACAGAAGTTCCTCAGGGAGTGATTTAGCCCCCTGCAGTTCTGAAATCATTGTTTTTTACCAGCCTTGAAAATGTTTGTTAAAAAAATAATCCTTACTGCACAAATTCGAAAGGAGTAGCAGAGTTGTCATCCAGAAGTGTCACCTGTTTCTCAAACCAGCTCATCCTCACAGGAAGAACTGTAAGGCCTGGGGATCAGGGAAAAGCTTGTTTCAGCTCCTGACTGTCCCAGTGGCAGTGGCTGGGGTATTCTAACCTCACCGTCCAATAGCACTGCCACCGAGGGACCCATCAATCAAGTGCTAGCTGAATGCAAAGCACTCAGCAGTGTTAGCACTACTGTAATCAACACTCCACTCTGTCCCCTCCTCCTGGCAGGACGCCATCAGTGTAGTCCTGAAGATACAGTTCACAAGGCATCCACCAGGACACCACCTGAGCTGTGAAGAGATAAAAAATACCTTTTTTTTTCACAACATGGCTTAAAAGAGACTCCAGCATAAGGTCAGTGATATTTTATATATGTGACCTATATTACTTACCTTATGAGTTTTCCAATCAAATCTTGGAAAAATGCTTTAAGACTGATGCTATTGTTGTTGTCCATGGCTCTGAGTGGGATGTTGCTAACACATAACAGTTGCATTTTTTGCCAGCATACACTCACTTCTCTATCAGTTTGTAACTCACTACTTGTGAAAACACTTTGAGGAGACATGTTGCATAGGAAAGATGTTATACAATACAAGTTCATATCCTGTTCACTGCTATGATGTTCTACCCTAAGAATGTCTTTGTGAGTAGGGGCCATGTTCACATAACATACTGATACTCCACTGTACAAATGTAGAACTGGCACATTACAAATGAGTCAGAATGTTCTGTACTTGAACGAGTTCCTGAAACATGTGTTTTAGCATGATGCTGCCTTGGCTGTTCTAGGAGGAAATTATTCGAAGTGGTTGCTACCTGGAGACCAAGGGATACAGTAGCTGGTGTTCTCATTGCTTGAATCCTAGGTCATGGTACAGCAGGGAGGATTCCAAATCATTAAAGCAGGCTACGCCTTCATTCACCATATAGTTTGGCCCAGGTCCACAACATCATCGGTCTTCTTCACACCCACACTGGGCTAGCTGAACGTAACAGTTGGATGCTGGATGCATATTTCTGGTGGAGTAGAACACTGCTTTCAGAACTGTGCCAAAGCCAGTGTATATGATCTGCATGTTTATATTAAATTGATCATTAGGAAAACATCAACCTTACATGAATATAGAGCTTGTTTCCAATGGCACGTGCCTCTTATTTTTTTGGAAGCAACAGATTCAGTCATATCTACAAAAGCAGAAGTACAGTACTATGTAAACTAAGCTCCCATCATTATCTCTTCAACAAAAATAGTTCAGCTTTAAATTTCAGAACATGTTATTTTACGGTAATGTCTTTTGAAAGACTAGAGAATATTTACACAAGCTTCTGAGACATCCAAGGACAAAGACACTCAGATAAGACTTTTCTGGGAAGCTTTGAAACACATACACACTGGCCAAACACAAATTTGGGCTTCCTTCCATATTACCAGCTTTCAGACTGAGTTTTTATTTTTTTTCACTTCTTTCTTTCTGCTTCTGTCACCGGCCCCCTTCTGTCTGGCCCCCTCAGCCCCGTCACCCCGGCGTCCACTGGACTTACCTCTCTTGCTCTAGCGAGGTGCCAGCTAGCTGGATGCAGAGCCTGCAAGGGGACAGGCTTCATCCTGCTAGCCAACATTTTTCTCCTCTGTTTTTTCCCCGGTTCCCCAAGTACGGCGACATGCAATGATGCCAATGGCCGAGCTGCGCATACTTCCGTACGTGGGATGCCAGGTGTCTGCCCCGCATCCACCTCCTATGTATGGACACCCTGTGCCAACCCTCAGCCACTGCTAGGGGTCAAGCAGATAGCGGATTCCATTCCCGCCCCTCCCCCAGAGAGGAGAGCTGTCCTTTGGATGCTCTATCCTCTCCCTTCCCAGCCAACCCCCGGTGGTAAGACTGAGGTTTGACAGTTTCCACTGTAATTCTGGGCCCTAACATTTACAATTGGTGTTAAAAATTCCCCTATGCTTTTGTGAAGTAATTAATTATAGGAGCCATCTATTCAGACACAGCTCAGTTAATTTTCTGAACTGTCAGTGTCACACATCCTGCATATTTAATTGAACTTTTCCAGCAGTAGCTCCTTTTGTCATGGTACTATTTTATGTAGCTCAGCATTTGCATGTCTGATCCCGAGGACTATCTCCTGGTAGTCACCTGTGTTGTATTAAATTACTTTACTTCCTCTGCACCCTCCCCTTTGTAAAACTATCTGTGATCCACAAGCTCCAGTATATATTCTGAAATACTGGTTAATTTCCTCTACGTGTGATGAAGCAACCTTGGATGCCTTGAAAGCTTGTGCAACAATACTTCCGTTCGTCTAATAAAAGATATTACCACAAAATAGCAGTTACTAAAATTTACCTGAGACAAACACATCACCACTAACCTGCCACTTTTAATTTTAGATGGTGTCAGGTTTCTTTCATAGTTTTTAACATTAATTTACAATAGTATAGTGAGATGACTTGAGTGCACAGTGTGGTCAAGTGGCATGCACGAGGTCACCATAAGAGGTCTTATTTATGTATTTATTTTTTATTCATTGACTATTGATATTTATTGGTTTTTATTTATTATGTCTGATGAGCGAATGGAACACTTATTGGAGTGCATTACTTTGGAGGAAAGGGGCAACTAGAGGTAGAGGAGATTACTGCAGGTGATAGGAAGAACTAAAAAGAAATGGGTATTGATCAGGACAAAGGAGTTAGTAGAGGATGAGTGGAGTCCTCTGGGTAATGCAGGCTACCAGAGGGAGAAGAGAGAACTGCAGATAAAAGGGGAAACTAGCAAGAGAGTTGTGTTCTCTAGTCAAAAGGGGCTATTGGTGGGAGAGTTGAGTACAACAGGTAAAAGCAGAAATTCAAAAGAGAGAGTGTCCATCAGACAAAATAGGAGACCTCCAGTTAAAAGGGACTAACACAGGTTGAGAAGACTGCTGTACATAAAAGCAGGAACTAAAAAGAGAGGGGTGCCCTCCAGACAAAAGGGGCTACTAAGAGGGAAGGGAAGCCTTTATGTAAAAGGAGCTACTAGAGGGAGAGGGGTGTCCTCCAGGTAAACAGTGGCAGTTAGAGGAATGGGGGAAGAGTGATCTCTGGTAAAAGGGGCTAAGAGAGGGAGAGGGGTGCCCTCCAGGTAAACAGTGAAAACTAGAGGGAAATGTCCCAGTGGCACTGAGGGTTGAGGCACTGAACACCACACCACACCGGAGACTCATGATCGAGAATGAGCATGGATCCCTGGGGTTTGGCCAGGGAGGGAGGGAGGGAGAGGATCAAGTGTCCAGAGGACTGCTCTCCTCTCCTGGGATGGGTGGGTTGTCATTCCTTCCGAACAACTACCACCAGGTGGAGGCCTGGAGGGTAGTGCAGGACTGAGGGTGATACGAAGGGAAGGTGTTGTAGGACTGTAGCGTACACATGCCTCCATGTGCATACGTGCACATCAGCAACAGGGGATAGGAGAAAATGGAAAATAGAGCTGTCAGGCTGCATGACAGCCCTTTCTACGATCCTGATTCTGGCAACCCCTGAGCTTCTGGATTGTGCTCCCGGGGGGGGGGGGAGCAGCCCTCCTTCCTGTGGCCCCACCATGGGGTGGAATCTGTGGGGGAATTACCTAGGTGATGCTGGGTTGGGAAGCAGGCCATTGGAGAGAGCCTGCATGCCAGTCCCACATGGAGAAAAAGCTGAATAAAAAAAAAACAAATAGAGGGAAGGGAGCTCTGCTCTTACAACCGTGGATAAAGCATGGTTGTACATGGTTAGACCACTGACAATACAAGGACAGTGGCCATGGTCATTCATGGTTTGTCCATGATTTTAACCATGTTTCTCCATGGACTGTCACTGATGGTAAAGGGACATGCTATGTAGAAAAAATCCACATAGCACAGGTCATTTCATTTTTTCTGAAAACTTTAACCTTCTTTAATAAATATATTTTATTAACACACACTTTCAAAATTAACTTCTTGTGTAAACTATTTTCTCTTCGTAAACTGTAACACTTACCATTATTAAATTAACTATGCACTTTGGTTGCTGTCACTGCTCTTATGATTATAGAACAAACCGTGGTCAAACATTGCTTAGCCATTGTTGACCATGGAGGTAAATCCATGGTTGACTGTGGCATGTCCTGAAGATTAAAAAAGCATAATAGTGAAGACCATAATTCACAGAGATGCAAGGAGAATTCTGTAGCAATATGGTGTGCTACTTGCATGCCTCAGGTGCATTGTTAGGTACAAGGTACAGCTGAGTGCCATTAAATGAATTAACCACCTGCTCACAAAGGAGGCCAGGATTCAACTGGTTCAAGCTACCTTCCTATCTTTAATAGATTACGCAGACCTGCTCTACAGCCACTGCATTGCCTCTGCACTGGCTAAGTTGGACACCCTCTACCACAGAGCTATCAGGTTCATTACTGGCCTTCCACTTTCCACACACCACTGCTCCCTGTACTCATCGTTAGGCTGGACTTCTCTTCACTATAGAAGGAATAGAAACGCCGCCCTATGGGCCTTCAGAGCAGTGATCAACAAGCTCCCCTCATATGTCTCAGATTGTATTCCCTGGAGTGTGTTAGGCACCTACGCTGTAAGGAGCTATTTCCTAATTGACCTCCAAGTTCCAAGGGTCAACACTCATTTCGGCAAAGCTGCTCTAAGCTTTTCTTTACCCGCATTGTGGAACGGTTTACAAAGGAACTTGAAGCTGAGTTACCCTGTTAGCCTGAATATCTTCAAGGCGCTGTACGATCACTACATGAAAGCACCTTGCAGATGTTTTCCTCACAGCTAGCCCACTAATTCCGCAACCCCCCCTTTCCATCCTGACGCTCGCCATGTTTCTACCCCTGGCTCTCACTCTTTCCCTATTAATTCTTCCTGCTGCACCCACCCTTCTCTGTCCACTCCAGCCTAGCTAAAGTCCCACCCCATCCTAGTAGTGTCCAATTATCTACCCCTCCTCCGTCATTATCATAATAAACAAGTACCACGACAGCCATAATCACTTTCTGTGGTTTTAGCCAATTTTTCCCCCAGTCGTCGGTAATATGTCCCTTCTCTTCTTTACCTCTCTAACCTGCCACCCCATACACGGCCTCTTTCCCCTATATGTGTAGTTGCCGGCTGCCTCACTCAAAAGATCTCTGCTTATAACCCCTGTATGCCTACGGTTGATTGTACATCTGCTGACTTCTTCAATTGTAAAATAATGCTGTTTATTTATTTATTGCAGCCTTGTACTGTACTGTATACACTGTATATACTTTTCTTCCTTGTATATTATTGCTTTTTGTATACCTGCTTCTGTACTGTACTTTGATGTATTCATGACCAGGTCCACCTTGCAAATGAGCCTTGCTCAATGGTGCCCGCCTGGATAAATAAAGATTTTGATTGATTGATTGAAATGCACCTGAGAATGCTGTTATCTCACCTGTTACAGGCCCTGGAGTGTCTTATCGAGCTTACAAAAGATCAAGTTAATCACAAATGAAAATAATAACCTCACGTTTTCCCTGTCAGCTACTGGTACCCACCCATCACCCCAAGCAGTGTAACGTCAGTCAGCCACCAAGCCTGACACCAGCCACACTCCCCATTCACTGAAATTTGGGGTACACCAATCCATCAAGGGTCCCATGATGAGTGACTGGTACAGCCCTCTCTCCTTCTCAACTAGTCATCATCTGCTCTAATCCCAGGTGAAGGCCCCCTTCCGGGTCCACCCTGCCACCTGTGACTGGCAGGAAGAAGCCGCCGGTCACTCCATCCTTTTGCGCCGCTTCCTTGGAGGATCTCAACCCCAGGTGAAGCACCCTCCTGGGTCTGTCCTGCTGCCTGCAACTGGCGGGAAGAAGTCGCCAGTCACTGCATCTTTTTGCGCTGCTTCCCTGGAGGATCTGAGCCCCAGGTGAAGCCCCTTCTTGGGTCCGTCTTGCTGCCTGTGACCAGTGGGAACCGGTCACTCAATCCTTTTGTGCTGCTTCCCTGGAGGATCTCAGCCCCAGGAGAAGCCCTCTCCCAGGTCCACCCTGCTACCTGCGACTGGCGGGAAGAAGCCAGCGGTCACTCCATCCTTTTGCACCACTTTCCTGGAGGATCTCAGCCCCAGGTGAAGCCCCCTTCTGGGTCCGCCCTGCTGCCTGCGAGCGGCTGGAAGAAGCTGCCAGTCATGCCATCCTTTTGCACTGCTTCCCCGGAGGATCTCAGCCTCAGGTACAGCACCTCAAATCTGGCTCCTAAGCCAGAAAAACTATTGGTTAGCCACCCGTTGGTGGAGAACACTCATTGGCTGCCTATAGCAGCAGACAAGCTCGGTTTGGCTACCGAGCTTCCAAGCTTTCCAGGGCTGCTTCTCTATGGCTTTTGTCCAAATAGCGTGGTCCCTGGCAGTCAGCATTAGCTCCTCAGGCCCCTGCTCTGTAAGAGGGTTTTTCGGTGGAAAGATTTAGAACATGGGAATATTGATTGTTGTGAGATAGAAATTGTATTCTACTGTTAGCCTAGCAGTGTAACAGTGTAAACTGAATGTTGATTGCTGTGAGATAGAACTTGTATGCTACAGTTAGCCTAACTGTGTAAATTGGAAAACTGGGAAGTTAAATTATCTACATTTTTGTTTCTGACTTTTGCCTAAACAAAATGTTTCCTCAGCAGACGGGCTCAGGTTGGCTACCGAGCTTCCAGGCTTTCCAGGGCTGCTCTCGGCCGGATGAGCATGGTCCCTGGCAGTCAGCATTAGCTCCTCAGGCCCTGCTCTGCCAACAGGGGTTTTGGCCCACCACCCCTGCGCCCTCCTTAGGAACACCTTAAATGCACAATTGCCCCACCCACCTCTACTGGGAATCCTCTCCATTGGACAATTTCCTCAAGCATCTTGCTAGACATTACTAACTAGGGCTCAAACTAGTGAATCTTTGCCAGCCCTATCTCCAAGGTGCACAAAGACCTGTATAATCCACTCTCAGCCCTGTCCTCTGGGCTCCTGGTGACTGTGGAACTACTCCAACAAACTGGACCTAACATCTAACCCTCAGCTCTCTCTGCCAAAGCTAGATTAACTCAACACTCTTCTCGCCCTGTGGTTTTTGACCCCAGTAGTGTACGATCCCCCTCACTGCACATGTAGCCTTACATTGGATAGCTGTTGGTTACACTAGAGGCTAACTCCCTGAGGCTCTAGGAGGGCCAGTACTCAACCCTCCTGCACTCAAATAAATCCCAATGCCTCATTTCAGCAAGCATGCTCCTCCCCTTGTCAACTAGTTTGCTGTGGATATACTCTCTCCTGGTCTGCCCTTGGCAGGACTTACATCTCAAGGACAGGACTTCTGCCCTCCTCCCTCCTCACTGTACTCTCTCTCACCTCCCTGCCACAGAGTTTATCACATTTCAAGCATGATCATCCTTCACCTCTGATATCCAGTCCTCGCCCTGCGTGCCAAAATAACCATGTGTGGGCACAGGCCATGGAACCGACGTAAACATCTGTTCATACGCCTTCCCATTCTCTGTTCCCAACTCTGTATACTGTTGCTGTCTGGAACATTGACTTAAACCCTGGACCATGTAGGAAGGGACTGGGTCACCCCCAGTCCTCCTGTCCTACATGGTCAGAGATAAAAGGTCTCAAGATAGCCCACATGACCATCCAAAGCAGCAGATGTAAATTGCCTGAACTTGAAGCTTGGACTCAACAACACAAGCCAGATGTTCTTTGCTTAACGGAGTCCTGGCTAAAACCCTCTGTACCGTCCCATGAAATTGTCCTCCCTGGGTACTCCTCCTACTGTCGAGACAGACCCAGGAAGAAGGGAAGGAGTGTTCTTATTTATGCCAGGGCTGGGCTGGCTATCGATGAACTGTCTGACCCAAACCTGGACCCCAGCATCGACCACCTTTTCATATCAGTCACACTTGGTAAAATCAAGCATTTGACCATAGTGTGTATCTACCTACCCCCCAAACTCGCACCTACATCCTACACAGAACTCTTCGCCAGTCTGGATACCCTCCATCATAATGACTTTATAGTGTGTGGTGACTTCAATCTCGACTGGAACAGCCCTAAAAATGCTACCTGTCGGCTATATCAGATGCTAGGTTAGAACAGCTAATTAAACATCCAACTAGGCTCAACTTGAAATCTGGGAATCACACACTCCTCAACTGGATGTTAACAAACAATAGGTCCCACATTAGAGCTGCAGACATCCTCCCCGATGTGCTAAGTGACCACTCCCCAACCTTCTGTATCTGGAGAAATGACTTTCCACCCCCACAAAAAAAAATCTTTCAAACCAGAGACCTAACGTACTTTGCCACTGCTGACTTTATTCATAGTCTTACCTTCTTTGATTGGTCACCCATCTCCACCCTTCCTGATATCAATCAGGCACTTGATTACTTAATCAACACTTTCACCTCTGTCCTCAACCTCCATGCCCCCTTCAAGATGAGAAGAGTCAAAGGAATTCACTCCCCCTGGCTCTCCCAAGAGTTCTGGCTCCTAATGTGCTCAAGAGATCAGGCTTGGCACTCATACAAAAAGTCAGGGTTCATTACTGATTGGAACTCCTACCGGCAGCTATGGAATATCTGCAAGGCTAAGGTATCCAAATCCAAGTGACACTATCTGCAGTCGCTACAAACAAACAATCTTAGCAACCCTAAATGCCTCTGGAAGCAAATCAACAACCTCCTCAAGCGTCATGATCATGAATGGAATACACCCCAGGTCATAATTAGGAATGACTCAGTGCTATCCTCACCCTCTGAGATCGCCGCAGGAATAAACTCATTCTTCGCTGACCTTGAACTCTACAAAGTAGGTTTCCTGGCTAACAGCCCTGCACCACAACCCCCCGCCCCTCCATACCAAACCTCACTCCCCTCTCTTCCACCTAAAATTTGCTTGGCAGGGAGAAGTCCTTAAGCTCCTTATGGGCCTCAATCCCGGTAGCTCTCCTGGCTTTGACACTCTGCCCCCCAGATTCCTTAGGCTTGGAGCCCCCATGCCAGCTCACCCAGTTGCCCAGTTGATTAATCGATTCTTCCTCACGCACTGTATCCCAGACAAATGGAAAATCGCTACTGTTGTCCCTGTGCACAAATCAGGTCCAATTAACCTAGTTGAAAATTACAGACCCATCTCCATTCTGTGTTCTATAGCAAAAATCCAGGAAAAAAATCCTTTACAACCAATTGTACTCCTTCCTTGAGCAGACCAACGCCCTCACAATACATTAGCATGGCTTCAGGAAATCACATGGTACTGAATCCGCTCTCTTGAAGGTCACATCTGATATCTTTCATGCTATGGACCATGGTAGTGCCACGGGGGCAGTGTTCATTGACCTCACAAAAGCTTTTGACCTTGTCAACCACTCCCTTCCCATTTCCAAGCTGCAATTACTAGGCCTCGATTACAGCTCCCTTGCCTGGATATCAAACTGTTTAGGCAATCGATTCCAGTGTGTCAAATGGGGAGGGGCCCTCTCCTCCCTATCAGCAGTCACGGATGGGGTCCCCCAGGGATCCATCCTCGAGCCCCTATTTTTATCTATCTTTATAAATGACTTGCCCCTCAACTGTGGTGGCGGATCAATCCAGCTATACGCTGATGATGCCATCCTCCTATACCGACACGGCACCGACGTCTCAGTTATCAGGTCTAACCTAGAAAATGACTTCCACCAATTAGAGACCTGGTTCAAAGGGAACCTGCTGGTTCTGAATACAAAGAAAACCAAATCCATGCTGTTCCACCATATATCCTTTGACTTAACCGCTCAGCCTCCTTTGATCATTAACACATCATCAGGCCAACCACTCAATGGTGTTGAATCTTTCAAATAGCTGGGCATGATTCTTGATGAAAACCTATCTCTCGATAATCATGTCAGTAGTATTATCAAAACCACCAATCAGAAACTTGGCCTCCTCCACAGTACCTCCCCCCCCCTTACCTCGTCTGCTAGGAAAATCGTTGTCTCAGCCACCCTCCTCCCCACCTTATTCTTGGTATGCCCATAACTCACTCTGCCAAGATCACCACTCTGGCCAAGATCAAACAGGCCTACCACAGAATAGCCCGCGCTTCACTGATTCAGCTCCAGCTCAAGCCCACCACTGTGTGGTTCTCAAATCCCTAGGCTGGCCATTTTTTGAACCCAGAATGGACTTCCCTGTACTATGTGTCACGTTCAAACTTACTCACCTTCCTCTCCCACCCATTCTCTCTTAGTTCCTGACACGAAAGCCCTTCCACAGGACCCTTCAACACTCCCACCTCCCATTGCTGAGCCTTCCTAAGGTTCGCCTAGCTATTGGTAGGCGATCCTTCACCTTCTCTGTACCTCGAAAATGGAATGACCGCCCCCACAGTGTTCTCTCATATGCAACTCTTCCCCTATTTAAAAAAAAGTTTTAAGGAACCTCCCTGAATCTGCTGTGGCGACTGTACTTAATACCGTCTGTTAAACTCCTACTCACTCCTGTATTATGTCTCCTCCCTAATCTCCCACCTACCCCCTCACATTAATTTTTCTAATGCCTCCTGGCTCACCTGTTTCTACTACTAATAATCTCTTCCCCCCGCCCCCTCTCACCTCTCTTATATACTATAATTAGCTTGTATATATTGTAGATATGAAAAATTACCTAGTGCTTGCACTTGTTTTACTTTTATTATGTTGGACTTTTACTACTGACCTGGTTGCCTGATGTCATGTCCACTCTGCACATAACCTGCTTGGGCATCCTTGGTCTCAAGTCTCCATCACTGTGGACCCTAGCCCTACCTATGTCTTATCCTCAGTGGACATCTCAGGACCACCATGGAATTTTTCAGCCAAACTTTATAGAATTTGTATGCGCAAGAGTGAATATGTGACTGTATGTTACTTAATTCATACATGCACTGCTTTTCTGCCACATCCTGATCCCATTGCTACTTATTGTACTACCTCTTGTACCCAGTTGTACTTGTATATACTATTTGGAATTGTCTGCACCCAACTGTATCTGTACATACACTTGGAATTATCTTAATTCCTCGGGTTGCCCCTGAAAAAGGGACTGAACTGTCTCAGTCGGCTCACCTGGGTATCAAAATTTAAATAAATAAATAAATAAAATTCACCACTGCCATTCACGAACCTAAATTTTAAACAAATGATTAAAAAAACTAAGACCGCAAAAAAGCACTGAGTATGTGTGGGGTTGAATTTTGATGTCCCTGAAAATGTATTTCTGGGTCTAATTCAGCCCCTAAAACTGTATGGTCTTGGCGGCTACTGGAGGACAACCTAACCCTCAAATTTGAAAAACTTATTTAAAAAAATGACAGCGTTATTGGTGATTGAAAGAAAAAAACAGTCACAAAAAACATGAACTACTCATGCACAGGGACTTTAGTTTTTTCACAGGTTTTTTGTCTGTCATCCATAACTTTTAAATTCTTTAACATTTTATGCCGAAATTTTAGGGGTTGGCAACTTACCCCCTCACCACTTACAACCACCCAAGCGACAACTTTCAGAAATGTCTGATGGTGGGTCTTATGCTTCACTTAATGTAGATGCAAAGACAGGTACAGATCCGGTGCCATTCCCTATGGGTCTCCTGCTTCAGGTAAGGCCTGCAGGGCCCTGCACAAAGCAACCTATAGGTCTAGCATGGTGCCCAGTGGATCTGCTTTGTGTAGGGCCCACAGGGCCCTGCACAAAGTAAGTTTTAGGCCTTACCCTGTGCCCAGTGGGTCTGATGCTTTTAGTTGGGCCCTCAGGGCCCTATGCAAAGTGACCTACAGGTGTGACACTGTGCATGACCTGTCTACTGCTTTGTGTACAGTGCAAAGCCCTTCCCAAAATAAGCTACAGGTCCAGTGCCACACCCAGTGGTTCTGCTGTTTCACATAGTACCCACAGGGCCCTGTGCAAAGAAAACTACAAGTTCAAGATTTTAGTCGGCCAGTTAGGTGTTACTAGTATAGGAGGAAGTCATTCATTCATATATCAGCATGAAAAGACAAGCATAAGCATCTCCGCCATAGAACATGAAACTTAAGTGATCTGAGCACCCACCTCAGATCTTATACAATTTTAAAAGGTATGAGGAGGAGGAGGGAGGTGGAGGCTAGTAGGTGTGTAGGGTGGGGAGTTCTCTGTTGAACTGACCTACTGGAGAAGGTCCAGAGGAGGGCTACAAAGATGATAGTGGGTCAGCAGGGTAAGGCATATGAGGAGAGGTTGAGGGCATTGAACATGTACTCCCTGGAGGACAGGAGAGAGAGGGGGGACATGACTGAGACCTTCAAGTACTTGAAAGGGATAAATAAGGTGGATAAGAATCACAGCATCACTGAAATCTGATGGCAGAAAAGGACTTCATCGGGCCATCGAGTCTGCCCCTTTTCGCCTCCCCTACTCCTCCCCACTTTTACAGCCCCCCACATCCCAACCCCATATGTCTGTCCCATCCCCTCTCGAATCCCTCCACCATTTCGGCCCCCACCACCTCCTCTGGTAGTTCATTCCAGGCCTTCACCACTCCCTCCATGAAGAATCGCCCCCTCACACTGCCTCTGTATCTTCCTCCTTCCAATCTTGGGCTGTGCCCTCTAGTTGTAGCCCTCGCCTTCCTTCTGAACAAACTCCCCTCCATCACCTTATTGATCCCCTTCCCGTATTTAAAAGTTTCAATCATGTCCCCCCTCTCCCTTCTAGTCTCCAATGGGTACAGAGCCAGTTCCCTCCTCCGCTGTTCGTATGGTTTCCCCTGTATACCATGCAGCATCTTGGTTGCTCTTCTCTTGATCCTCTCTATCCCATCTATGTCTCTGCATAGGTGCGGTCTCCAGAACTGGACCTCCGTACTCTAGATGTGGCCTCACCATGGCCTTGTAAAGAGGCATCAGCACCTCCCTCCTTCTGCTAGTTATGCCTCTCCCAATGCATGCCAACATTTCATTTGCCTTCCTCACTGCTTTGTCGCACTGGCTACCCACCTTAAAGTTGCTTGATATTATAATCTGCAGATCCCTCTCCTGTTCTGTTTTTTTTATTTCCTCCCCTCCTAGAGTGTAAGCTGCTCATGGGTTTCTATGCCCCAGGTACATCACAGCACACTTTTTGTCATTGAATTTCAGTTGCCAAGTTTCCGAATATCCCTTCAGAGTCTTTAAGTCATGCTTCATGGTCTCCACCCACCCTGGTGTGTCCACCCTATTGCAGACTTTTGTATAATCCTTGAATAGGCACACTCATCCCTCCAGCCCTTCTGCTATATCACTGATGTATATATTAAAAAGGAGGGGTCCCAATACTGACCTCTGGGGCACCCCACTCGTTACCACCCTCACCTTGGAATGCACCCAATTTACCACCACTCTCTGACTTCTACCCGACAACTAGTTTTCCACCCACCTAGTTATTTTCTCTCCCACCCGTAAGCTTTCCAGCGTATTTACTAGCCTTCTGTGAGGGACGGTGTCAAAAGCCTTACTGGAGTCCAGGTATGCTATGTCCACCGCCCCTACCTGGTCAACCACCTGTGTCACCCAATTGAAAAACTCTTATCAGGTTCCTCCGACATGACCTCCCATTCGTGAAGCCATGCTGCCTTTCGTCCTGCAGTCCACTGTCCACAAGGTAGTCTATCACCCTTTCTTTTATTAGTGCCTCTATCACCTTGTCCACCACTGAAGTGAAGTTGACCAGGTGATAATTTTCCGCCGCCTCCTTACTGCCCCCTTCTATAGTGGCACCATATCCACCATCCTCCAGTCCCTTGGCACACACCCTATGTCCAGGGACAAGTTAAACAGTCCCGTCAGTGGGGCTGCCAGCTCTTCTCTCAGTTCCTGGAGTATCCTTGGGTGTAAGCCATCTGGACCCATTGCCTTGTCCACCTTTAACCTGCCCAGTTCCTGCCTTACCCTGTCCATGCTGAACATGCTAGGATTCACCTTTTTGCCTTCCCTACCCCTCCCCCCCAGCTCTGGTCCCCTACCCCCCTTGAAGACCAAGCAAAGTAGCTATTCAGCACCTCTGCTTTCTAAAAGTCCCCTTCCAGTTGTATACCTCCCTCCCCCCACAACCTTACTATCCCCTGCCTCACCTTCCTTCTTTTCCCCACATACCTAAAAAAAAGTTTTATCCCTCCTTTTGGCCCGCTAAGCTATTTTCTCCTCAGTATCAGCTGTAGTCCTCCTTATCTTCTGCCTTGCAACCTTCCTTTTCTCCCTCTAAGCCTTCCTGTCCTCCCCCCTTTGTGTCTTCTCATATTTCTTGAATACTCTTTTCCTTTCCTTTTTTTTTTTTTTATTAACTCTATTTGTAGCCCCCCAGTCTGGAGTTCTCTCAGGCCACTGCTCTCACCACTTGCTGTACCACCCGTTGTGTTCCCCCTGTCATCTTCAAGTACATTACGGTTCCCTGGGTCGGGGAGGACAACCCCGGAGAGACCGTCGGGGCAGTGGCGGGGGAACCAGCATTTGGCGTGTGGCAGTGGCACTGGCAGGGCCATCGCCTATCCAGGGCTGGAGGGGTGTTTTGTAGTAAACCAAGATCCCCTCCCCTGGTAGGCACACGGCTCCAGCGCGCGGCAACCCTGCCATGCAGCCACGCCTTACTGCAGTCTGCGGCTCAATGGAACCTCCGGTCTCCACGGGGTCGCCAGAGCATCGGGCTTCCCCAACCTCCCACCGGAGAGGAGAGCTGCCCAAGGGCTCAATCGGCTCTGCCCTGCTGACCCCTGACTCCCCAAGCTCGCTCCCAAACTCGGGTCATCAGCACGGAGCGAGGTGTGGCGTCCAGCGCCTCAACCCTCAGCGCCACCGGGCCGAACTCTTTTCCTTTCCTTGACTGCCCCTGCCACCTCCCTTGTAAACCAGAGTGGTCTCCTTCTTTTTTTGTTCTTCCTCACCATCTTAATGCAAATTTCAGTGGCCTTCAGTACCCCTCCTTTGATAGTTCCCCATAGACCCGCCACATCCCCTGTATTCCCCTTCCCTGCCATTTCTTCCCCAAATATCCTCCTCATTTTGTTAAAGTCTGTCTTTCTGAAGTCCATCACCCTCATTCTAGTCTTGTTTGTTTCCCTCCCCAATTTTACCCTGAACCTCACAGTTCTGTGATCACTTGTATCTAGTCCGTCACCCACCACCACCACCACCTCTTCAACACTCAGCCCACTTGTGAGGACCATGTCCAGCAGATTTTCTCCCCTAGTAGGATCCCTGACCAGCTGTTTCATGAATACCCCTTGTAGTACCTCTAGGATCCCCATGCTCCTAGTTGATACCACAGTCTGAATCTCCCAGTCCACGTCGGGGAGGTTTAGATCCCCTACTAGCAGAAGCTCACCCTTGAACCATCTTTGTAACTGCCTGTATCAGTTATCTATCCCCTTCCTCCCCCTGCATCAGAGATCTGTAAACCACCCCATCCTCAAAGATACACCAGTCCATTTGTCTAGCGTGACCCACATGAGCTCTATCTCCCCTACCTCCTCCTGCCCTTCTGTTGCCCTAATGTCGTCATTGATGTATAATGTCACCCTCCTTCCATCCCTGTCCTTCCTAAACAGTCTGTATCCCGGGATAACTGTCTCCCAGGCATGAGGCTCTGTCCACCATGTCTTACTTATCACTACTATGTCCAGTCCCTTGTCTGCCATGATAGATTCCAAGTCCACCATTTTGGTCCCCAAATACCTGGCGTTGGCTGATAATCCCTTCCATCATAATCCTCCCCCCCACTGCTGTCCCCTATGACCCTTCTCTTGTTCTTGCTTTTTTCCAGCACTTTATCTCCATCTTGGGGGGGGGGGAGGCTGATAACCTTCCATCTCTCCTGCCTCATTGTGTGGCCCCTCCTTAACTCTCCCCCAAAATCAATTTAAATTATACTTCCTTTCAATAAAGTCCCCTAACTTTCTCTTTAGTACTGCTGATCCCTTCCTGCTCAGGTGCAGTCTGTCCAGGGCAAATAGGCTCTCATCCACCCATGTTGATCTCCAGTCTGCCACTAATCCAAACCCCATCTGCCTGCACCAGCCCTCCAGCCACTGATTAAATTCCTTAATCCTCTGCTTCCTTAATGTGCTTGCCTTTGGCACAGACAGTGCCTCCGAAAAAGCAATAGAATGGAACCCTGTATGGAACTGAATGGAACCCCTGCAGAACCTAGCCAGCTCCCTGAACCTTGCCTGCACCTCCTTTAGATTATGCCCCTCCAGATCATTGGTGCCTAGGTGGAACACCAAGTGTGACCTCTCAGCTTGTTGTTTGCCCTATGAGGGTATATTGTGCCTCACCTTTAGTGCCATCATTCCTGGCATACACTCAGCCCAAATGGCACTGCTCCTGCCTCCCTTTCTCCCCCATCTGATTCCCTTTAGTATCGAGTCCCCTATAAGCATGACCCAGCTACTCCCTTCCTTTGCTTGTACTTTTGATTTTTCTAGCTTACACCCCTTTCTTGGCATCCCATTTCCTCCCTGTTCCCATTTTCCCCTTGTCCATCTTCTTCCCCAGGTTTTGCTCTCCCCCAGACTACATCACTCACCCCCGGTGTCATCACCATTCCCCTCATTCTAGCCTTCCTTTTCGTGGGCTTTGACCCCTCCCTTGGTTCTTTTCCTTCCTCTCCACTGCCAGAATCCCTTTGTGTCCGGGTACCTTCCCCCTCTTTTGATCCTCTCCCATCCTAAGCTTAATGTAGCGTCGCTCCATGTCTCTTCTGTACGTTGTGCCCCCATTGAGATTGTTTTCCATCCCTCTGCTTTTTGGCTACTTCCCTCCAGGTTCCCTCCTAAAGGTGCATTCCCCATTCCTGAACATTCTATCACCTTAGCCCCTCCTCCATCTCCTATGAATTCCACGCAGCCACACTCCTTGCTGCCATCCTCCTCCAGTGCTCCCAGGGGTGTGAATCTGTTTTCCTGCTCTGCACCCTTGTTTCTCAGCCTGATATCTGATGCACCCCTCCTCCTTCCTGCTTCTTCCCTGTTGGTGGTTTCTGTGCTTTTTTGATCCTACCACCTGCCACTTCCCCAACCACTCTTGTCTTCTACTTCTTCTGTACCTAAGTCACCTGCAACCACTCTTGTGCTGCCCCTTTCTCCTGCCACCCCTCTGGTCCATCCCTGAACCTCCTCCAGTCCTCTTCCCTTCTTCTCGCATCTTTCTCTACACCCATTTCTAATACCCCTGCAGCCCAACCTGTGTTCTCTCCACCCAGCTAGTGTTCTCTTTGGACCTCCTCCAATCCCCTTCCCTTTCCCTCACCCCTACCCTGCTTAGTGCCCACCTCAACCCAACCTCACTTCCTTTCTTAGCTATGTAAGCTGCCTGCACACCATGCAGCCAGCCCCCCTCACCCCCATGCTATATCTAACACCATGGCAGTCCCGCACCTGCTACACCCTACCACCCTCCCAAAGATTCCCTGTGCCATAGTGGCCTGGAGACCATACTTAAGACCTGCCTGATCCCATTTCAGGCTACCTCTCTAACTTCTCTGCCTGTCCATTTGATCACCTTAGTCTTAAAAATACCGCAAAGAATACCCCCTTAAATGATGACAAACACAGAAACAGCTATTACTGTACCCTTCAGTTTCCCTTACTACAACCCTGTGAAATCCCTTCCCTTTTGTGTATGTACCAAGTTCTGTATAGCCTTCAGATCACATAACACATTCTACCTTGCAAATGTTCTTTATCCCCTTCAGATCACATAACACATTCTACCTTGCAAACATTCTTTATTCCCTTCAGATCACATAACATATTCTACCTTGCAAATGTTACTACCCCTTAAATCACATAATACATTCTAACTTGCAAATGGTACTACCATTGAATCAATTCAGTTTGTTATAAAATAACTTTATAGAAACATAAACAAAGAAATATAACAAGGCATATAGTCATTAAAAAGTCACTTAAAAATATAACAAGGCACCTAGTCACTAAAAATTCAAATGTAAAAAGTTAGAAATATAAAAAGTCACTTTTTCTTTGCTTCACTCCTCCTGTAGCTAAAAGTATATGTGGAATAGCAGTATTTTAAGTCCCTGCTAAGTTTTTACCCGGCCAGATTCCTCCCAGTGGTCACAACCCTTTGTATGAAAAAACTCCCCTCCTCCTCCCCTGATGTTGGTAGCCTCTTCTAGGAGGAGCACAGGGAGTCTATTTAATTAATGGAGGAGGTGTGGACAGGAGGGTGGGAATTTTTCTTCCTCCCCACCAGCAACAGTCCTGAGTGAGTGGCAGCTGGGTTCTGCTTTTATAGCCCAGCTGTTTGTTCAAATTTTGGTGCCCTTTCTTTTCTTCTCCTTGATTGGCTCCCCCAGCCTGTGGGGGCCAACACCAGTGCAGCAATGGATGCCAAGCTTTTCTTTTTAGTGGCTAAGGCCACTGACATCTGTTTCTGTGGCTATGGCCACTGACCTCCGTTTCTGCAGTTACGACTCTCTCCCTCCATACCTGTGGCTACGGCCACCGACCTCCGTTTCTGCAGCTATGGCCACTTCAGTCCATACTTGCAGCTATGGCTGCCAACCTCCATTTCTATGGCTATGGTTGCCTCCCTCCGTACCTGTGGCTATGGATGCTGACTCCCTTTTTGTGACTACAGCAGCCGAAAACCTCACTCATGGCTATGGTCATCGAAAATCCCCTCCGGATCCACCAGCTTTGGCCACCTCCCTTCATACCTGCGGCTACAGATGCCAACTCCATTTTCACAGATACAGCTGCCAAAACCACCTCGCAGCTACTTACTGGCACCCTCTGATCCACCAACAAACCTGAGTGAGCAGCGGCAGGGCTCTGCTTTAATAGCCCAGCCGCTTGTTCAAATTCTGGCACTTTTTCTTTTCTTATTCCTGATTGGCTCCCACAGCTTGCAGGAGCCAACATCGGTGTGGCAACAGCCGCAGAGCTTTTCTCTTTTACGGCTACAGCTGCTGACCTCTGTTTCTGCAGCTACAGCCACCAACCTCCATTTCTGCGGCTACAGCCGCTGACTCCCTTTTCCCCACTCATGACCATGGCTACCGAAAATCCCCTCCAGATCCACCAGCAGCAGTCCTCTCTACAACCACTGAAAATCCCCTCCGGATCTACCAGCAACAGTCCTCCTTTTTTGGTTTTCCTCACCTTCTTAATGCAAATTTCAGTGGCCTGCAATGCCCCTCTTTTGATAGTTACCCATAGTTTCTCCACAGCCACCTTCCTCTATAACTGAGGGTATGGCTGCCGACCTCCATTTCTGCAACTAAGGAGGGTCTCTTTAAGCTAAGTGGCAACCATAACATGAGGGGGCACAGTCTTAAGCTGGGGGAAGGTTTAGGAGGGATGTCAGGAAGCACTTCTTCATGGAGAGGGTGGTGGACACTTAGAATGTGCTGCTGGGAAAATTGGTCTTTCTGATGATGGCGGGCAGCTTCAAGAGAGGCTGGGATAGGCAAGGGAGAAGGTAAGGATCATGGGTAGGGAGAGGATGTAAAGGATGGGAGCAGTGGGCAAGGTCAGTTGCTCAAGCTCTGGACCCTGCAGTACCAGTAGACTAGATAAACCAAATGGCCTTCTTCTGCTGGCTTCTTTATATGTTCCTGTGAACTGGGGGTACAGGCTCTCATGGCTTGTGGAAGAATGGGGGGAGTAGCTTGATTTTTTTCCCAATTGTTTAACCAGGACAGACACACAAAGCTAAAAGCTTGTTTACAGGTGCGACCTGGTAGCACAGGGAAGTTAAGTGACTTGCTCAGGGTCACACAGTATGCAAATGGGGCTGTGGGATTCAAACCCAGGTCTCCAGGTTTGCAGCTCAGAGCCTTAAACCACTGCCTCCCAAAACTGGAGGGGAGGTTACCACAAAACACATAAAAGGAGCACATGACTTGGATCTTATACAATTTTAGGAGGTATGGGAGGAGGAGGAGTGAGGCAGGGGCAAGTAGGTATGTTGGGGGAGTTCTCTGTTGAATTGGGGAGACAGGGTCTCATGGATTGTGCCAGGGTGGTGGGAAGCAGCTTTATTTGGGGGTCAATGCCAGAAATTGCCTTGGACTGTATTATTTTAATAGAAAAGCAGCTAGTGCCAGTTAACTACAGATATTAGTGGACATGGGGAGATATGAGGAAAGTTGTTGGTTACAGGGTGGATGGAAGGTGGTAAAACTAACAGTGGTGGGGTAGGGAGGCATTGCATAGAGTGGAGGGTGTTTTTCTTAATATAAAGGTTCAGGTTTTCACCAGTGTTATCCAAAATGTGAATTTTGTGCTGTTATCTGAGGTATCCATTTTATAACTGATTCAAATCAGGGAGAATGGGGGTATGGTGGGCTAGCACCCTGGAGGAACAGTAGGTCTCAGGGCTAAATAGGGAACTTGGGCAGACTGGCTGGACCTTTGGTCTTTATCTGCAGTCATTGTCTGTTTCTATGATAACCTGAGTAATGCTAGAAGAGGGTGGGTGGATCTATTGCACAGTGGGTTGGGGAAGGGATTAAACTATGTTTTGAAGTCCGGCGCCAGGGCTGGGTCCTACTGTCAAGGAGGTCCAATGGACTGAGGACACGTATCAGAATCAGCAGTGGTGAGGGTAATGAGCCACCAAGGTTGTACAACTGTGGCCACAGGAAAAAGTATATTAAACAAGCATTTGTCAATGCCAAATGTTTGTTTGCTGGCATTGGCATTGGTAGTGCAGAAGTTAGAGAGATGCATAACAGGAATGGCAGTGAAGTATTGAACTAACGCCAACCCCCACCCCCACCCTGCAGAGACTGACAGGCATTGGTGGAGTGCCTTTGTTTTGTCGGCTATAATGCTCACGCCATTCCACCTCACTCCACCTCGCAGACACCGACAGGTGTCACTGTGTGTCTTGGGTCTTCGGCTCTAGTGTTCACCCCATTCATCTATTCTATACTGCACCCATCTCAGCTTAATTCCTTATGGAATTGGGTGAGCGTAAGGGCTGAAGACCCTAAGGCACACCTCGATGCCCATCACTGACTGCAGGGTGGGGGTAGGGTGGAAAGGCGTGAGCATTACAGCCGACAACCCCAAATCACACCCTGACACCCATCAGTCTCTACAGGGTGGGGCATTACGGTTTGAAACTCTAAAGCCCTGGGCGTTTGTTGGTATTTTTGCTCCAGATTTCAACATGGGCTTTTTGGGACCTCACCTCATGAACAGTGGCACTATCATTTCACTACTCAATCCCAAAAGGTGATTTCTCAAACAACTGCGTCATTGTGCGCCACAGGTGGGAAAACACATTTGAGGCTGGATGTGAAAAATGACAGCTGTGCTGTTCATGAGTAGGTGTGAAAAAATGGCAATGTTGAAAATCTGGAGTGAAAATATGAAAATTTTTTGAAGTATGAGCGTGTGTAGAAACTGCGTAACGCACACCCGTGATACAATCATATTTTGAATTTTTTACCAAATTTTCAACATGGGCATTTTGGGACCTTCCCTCATGAACAGTGGCACTGTGATTCTGTTAATGTGTCCCAAAAGTTGATTTTCGACAGCGACTGCACCATTCTGTGCCACAGATGCGACAACATGTTTTAGGCAGGATGTGAAAAATGATGACTGTACTGTTCATAAGAAGGTGTGAAAAAATGGCAATGATGAAAATCTAAATGGAAAATATTAAAAATTTACGAAGTTACGAAGCGTATGAGAACTGCACATCGATCGCTTTGTAACAAGAAAGTCATTTCTTGAAGTTCTTTTTCACCAAATTTGTAACATGTTTTTTTTTTGGGACCCCACCTCATGAGCACTGGCACTGTTGTTTCTTAATTGGTCACAAAAGGTGATTCCGCCGCGAGTCACCGTGGAAGTCACCTTTGGGACCGAAGTAACAAAATGACAATGACATATCACAGGTGGGGCACCAAGAACCCTATGTTAAAAATTTGGGGCCACAATTCCTAAAAATGGCTGCAATAGCAACCTAAGTTGAAACTCCCCCATTGACTCCCATTATACAGCACTTACCCGATTCCTCAATTTGTAGTTCAGCTTTGAAGTGTGCAGACGTGTCCTGGTCCAGAGAAAACTGGTTAGGGATGGGGTTCAGGGAGGTGGGTGCTCAGTGGTGGGAGGGGGGACTGGGGAGACAATGTTGGACTGTTTTCTTTTTTACAGGTGAAATAAAAAAGTGGCCAGGGGCACAGTTTTCTTTCTTTTACAGGTTTAAAAAACATATTTTGGCACACTGTGTGCCACAATAGTGGTGGTGGTGGGGGCATGCTGACACGGGATCGGGCACCCCAATATTGGCAGATTACAGATGGGTTTTGGGGGGGGGCACATTCGACACCGGGAGTGGGCATCCCAGTGTTGGAAACATTTTGGCACACTGGGGTGTTCTCCCAGTGTGCCACATTAATGGAGGGAGGGGGATACATGCCGACACAGGCATTGGACACCCCGATGTTGGCTTTCCTTGGAGCGTGTGGTGGGTGGCAGGAGCCATAGCTCATTACTTGTTTCACCAGGAAAGGCACACAGAACAAACAAGTTGTCGGCGGAGCAAGGGCCAGGGACAGAGTGGTGGGATGCAGGAGCCAACAAGGTTGCGAGAGAGGGGGGAGGTGCCGCTGCAGGGACGAAACTGTTCATGACTGCAGTGGCAGATTCATTTCAACTCCTTGGCTCTCTTTGAAGCTGCTGTCATTGGCAGTTTCCTTTTTGGTGGCTGTGGGATGCGCCCAGTAAAGCGTCCGCTGCATTGGCCACAACACTGACACACCTCTGAAATGTGGTACTGTTGCAAGATGTTTCTTGTGCATGCACTGTGCACATGCATGCAAGCAAACATAAAAACAGAAAACCAACACTGGGATTGGACACCCAATATCAGAGAAGATGTGTGTGTGAGGGGATCCAGAACTGGGATTGGGCACCTTGTGTCTGAAAATGCACGGCAGGGATAATAGCAGGTCTTTAAAAACACAAGCCTTTTTTGCATTTGTGACTGACTTCATGCTTAGTCATTCACAAATGAAAAAAGCCTTGAGTTTTTCAAATATTTTTTCCATCTGTTTTTTTTTCGTTGGTGTATGTATCTGCTCTGTGCTACAAAATTACTCATGACTTTTTAATTGGCCTCTGTTTTCATCACTAAACTGACGAACAGCCCCATTGTTGCCCATATCTAACAAACCTGAAAGTTAGAAGTTTTAACTTGGTGTATTTTTTCATTATCCATGCACAAAACAATGTGTTATTTTGAGATATTTTACATAACTTTGAAGCGTGCATGCCAGTTTTCAAAACTATTGGTCTTAGAACGGCCAAGTTAGGAGCTGTCAGAAACTGAGGTTTAGATATCTGCTGTAGACGTTGCTGCAGAAGAGGACTTCACTAAGTGGAATCTTTATGAATTCCTGGAGGTCATACATTTGAAGTGAGAAAATTAGAATAGAGTCGAACAGTACTTACAGATAGATTAACATTATAAATATATAGTAAATTGTCTTTTTAAGGGATAAAAAATAAACATTTCCATGCATATGTAAATACATTCTCAATCTTGCATTAAAATGGCAATTTTCTGGCAATTTTAGTCATGGATTCCATAGACACAGCTCATCTCATTAATTATATAAACAGTGAGCATTAGTTCAAGGAAAACAATACCAGTGCATCTCCAGGTATATAACACATAGGACTACCCAATAACAAATCTTAGAAAATGGGCTTACAATTATCTGGTCTCTGATTGGCCTAGCACCTTGCCAAGATGGGCATTTATGTGGCAACAGAGACCGGAATAAAATAAGTCCCTGTGCCAAGTGCTATAGCACATGTATCAGTGCCCACACAGAATTTAAAAAAAAGAATTGGGCCCACATATTCAGAGGAAGATGTGCGGTGCATCCCAGGATTCACCGTGCATCCCTGAAGTTGTGCGGGCTGTCATGGGGTGTGTGGCCATATTTAAGGCCACACACCCCATGCGCCTGACTGCGCCACCATGCACAATATTGCGATATGTCTATGCAAATGAGGGGTCCTCATGCATATGCTGCACATCACAGTATTGACCCCCCCCCCAAAGCATAATACTGGCTGGCTGCAATGGCATATAGTTACACTTTTGAAACCTTACTTTAACCATGTGCAGTGAAACCCAACTGCCAGATGCCCGACCAATTCTCCAGCCCAGCCAGATCCTCCCTTAATTCCTGTCTCCCTTCCACTATGTCCACCCTACCACAGAGCTTGGTGTCATCTGCAAAGAGACAGATCTTACTTTTGACTCCCTCTGCTATGTCAGCAACAAAGATGTTGAACAGCACAGGCCAAGAACTGAGCCCTGTGGGACCAGGCTGGTTACAGGCTGAGGTTTGGATAGTTCCCTTCCCCACCACCACCTTCTGATTCCTATCCTGCAGCCAGTTCTTGACCCACCCCAGCAGTTTGTCCCCTATTCCCAGGTCCCTCTCCTTGCTGATCAGCTTGCCAAGTGGTACTGAATCAAATACCTTGCTGAAGTCTAGGTACAGGGCATCCACCGCCTGTCCCCTGTCCAATGACCATTATGTATAGGGGAGCCCAGAACTTGATGCAGTACTCCAGGTAAAGTACAATTCAAAGTGGCAGGTCCCAGTACAAACAGGCCATTTAGGACCCATAGATTACATCTTGGTCCAAGAAGGCCACATTGAAAGTCCCCTGCATTGTAACATGTAGAATCCAGTGCCACCATGGGGTTGCTGCCCTGCTGGTCTGTGATAATCATTTCTTCCAACAACCCCTGTAGGCCTTTCCCCCTCTGACCCCCTTAGCCTCCCCCACACACACACACACACTTGCTGAAGGCCCCAGTTTGGACTCCAGTCTACACGTCTCTCATCTGGCACTCAAATGACCTTAACCTGTACCAGACAAGCCAGCAATCATCCCTGTTATTGAGTAGAGAAAACAAAAGGCTAAGAATGCCCTTTGTGCTTCTTATGGGGGGACAGCTGTGAGATGCCAGTCACCTGAATATATCCATGCACGATATGCAAATTACAGCTTGTTGGACCCATGCACATTAACGTGATGGCCGCACGCTTACAAATACCTCTGCTGGTGCAATATAGCCACCACAGAGCTTTCTTTATACCATCCAATAAGGCATTAACAAATTGTAAGGGTCAGTACCCATTTAAATCGGGGCTGCACCTTGTTTAGCAGATGCAAAGCCTTTGAATACAGGACCCGTAATGAGTGACAGCTGAGCAGAAATGTAATCATTTATAATATCTTGACAATGTGCTATTATGGGATGGTGCTGCATAAAAAAGAGAAAGAAGGTTCCCATTAGAGTTAAATATCTTGTGTCCTTCAGGCTTTACAAGTACCCCTGAAACCTTGCCAAGAAATTCTAGCCTTCTCATATTATTATTGGTTGTCTGTGCAGATAAAATGCCTTTCCAACAACTCACTCAATTGTACTTCTAGACTTGCACATAAAAACAAAGGTGGGAAGAACTGATAACCTTAGAATGACACAGACCCAATGTGACTTAGCACACTCTGCAGCTTGATAAATAATAAAAAAGGGAGAGACATCCTGAATTATTTTTAGTCTTGCCTACCAATGACCCTTTGTAGCCAATAATTTCTGGAAGGATTTGAGAGGATGCAGGGTTCAGATTCCTGGACTTTCCAATGTAGGGACCACTGAGTGTGTGCAGTAAGTGCAAGTGCTTTTATGCACGTACTAGGTGCCTCATGTAGTCGTGTGCTGGCAGGACATCCTGACCATAATATTAACTTCAGCCTCTCTCTCTTTTTTTTTTTATTTCCGATTTTTACAGGAGGAGGGAGAGTTAATCATTGAAGGCTTGCTGAACATATCTTGGGGCCTAAGGCGTCCAATCCGGCTTCAGATGCAAGATGACAATGAGCGCATTAATTTCTCCTGCTCAGGATTACGAAGGGTAGATCAGGCCAACCTGAAAAACAGGTGAGAAGGATAGGGTTACAGAAAGATTTGTAAATTAAGTAGCCATCTAAAAGTCATTTCAGGAATTTATGGTCCCATGAATCAAACAGAATAATTACACACTGCAGTAATTTATGGTCAGAAGTGACTCTGCGTCCATCAAGCCCCCCTCCCCAGCATCACAAGCAGGAACCAGCAAGTATGCAACTGATCTGTATAAGTATTTGACACCCACCCTACTACCCTGTGATTCTCCTGGTCAGCTGAAATGTATCTAGCTTTACTGTGAAAGTTTGATTCTTACTACCAAATGGATAAGCCCAGTGCTACAGCATATCAGATTAACTCCCTCTGCTGAGACCTCGCTCTCCCTGTCTAAGATCTTTCTGTTCAAGTAAGAAAAACAACATATGCAGCACGTTCAACCAGACATTAACTGCTCAGAGTTCTAGGCTCCACCAAGGTGTTAACACCTCCAAGTAGCCTATGCTTTGAGCATTTAATATTTGGAATACCATGCCTGCAGTTTTGTATTTCAGAAGATGGAATTTAGACAGGGAGAGTTAGGTCTAAGCTGCTGGCAGTGCCTTGAAGTGGTTCTGATTTTCTCATTTGGTTCAGTTTGAATCCATTCGACTAAAGGTTCCTGTAATAACTTTTAGACTGCTTTGGATGGTAAGCGTGATGCAGTAATTGTTATGTATAAATACAGTAGAACTATCTATAGTGCATCTTTTCCCTTTCTGGTGTGCTTTGTCCCTTTTACCTACTGCAGTCCTGGAGCAGCAAGGTTCTGTTGGTGAAGAATTTAAAACTGAGGCGTGTATAGTTCCTAGACCCACTACCAAGTGAAATTAAACAAGCATTTGTCAATGCCGAATGTTTGCTTGCTGACATTGGCATTGGTAGTGTAGCAGTTTCAAAGCTGCATAATAGGAATGGCAGTGAAGTATTGAACTGAAGCCAACCCCATCACCACCATGCAGATAGTGACAGGCACTGGGGTGTGCCTTTGGGTCATCAGACATAATGGCTATGCCATTTCACCACACCCTACCATATAGACACCAAGTGTCACGGTGTGCCTTGGGGTCTTTGGCCCTTATGTGCACCCCATTCCATCAGGAAATATTGTGAGATGGGTGCGGTATAGGAGAATGGGGTGAACTTTGGGGCCGAAGAGTCCAAGGCACACCTCGATGCCTCACAGTTGCTGCAGGGTGTGGGGGGGGGGGTGGAATGGTATGAGCATTGTAGGTGACAATCCCAAGTCACAGCTCTGATGCCTGTCATTCTCTACAGGGTGGGGTGTAATGGTCGGAAACCCTAACACCTCAGGCATTCGTTGGTATTTTCACTCCAAATTTTCAACATGGGTTTTTTGTGACCCCACCTCATGAACAGTGGCAATATCAGTATGTTAGCCGGAAGCTGCTTTTGCACAGCGACTACGGCATTTGTCACCACAGGTGCAAAAACACATTCTGAACAGGATGTGACAAATGACAGCTGTACTGTTCATGGGGAGGTGTAAAAAATGGCAATGTTGAAAATCTGCAGTGAAAATAAAAAAACTGGTGAAGTCACGAGCGTGCGTAGAAACTGTGCAACGTGCACCCATAATGTAATTAGTTTGGAAAACTGTTTACAGCAGATTATCAACACAGGCATTTTGGGACCTCCGGTCATGAACAGTGTCACTGTGATTTTCTTTATCTGTACCGAACAATGATTTCCCACAGCGACCACGCATTTCTGTGCTGAAAGTGTGAAAACACATTTCCACCATGTTGTGAAAAATGACAGCTGTACTGTTCATAAGGAAGTGTGGAAAAATGCCACTGGTGAAAATCTGGACTGAAAATATTACAAATTCATGAACTTACAAGGGTGCGAGGAAAATGCGTAATGCTCACTCGTAACACAGTCATTTTTAGGAATTTTTTCACCAAATTTTCAAAATAGCCATTTTAAGACCTCTGCTCATGAACAGTGTCACTGTGATTTTCTTAATGTGTCCCATACATTGATTTCGCACACCGACTGCGCCATTGTGCGCTACATGGGCGGAAACATGTTTTGGGCGAGATGTGAAAAATGACAGCTGTACTTCTCATAAGGAGATGTGGTAAAATGGCAATGTTGAAAATCTGGAATGAAAATTTTGAAAATTTGCGAACTTATGAGCGTGCGTAGGATCAGCGCAACAAACGCTCGTAAAACGGTCATTTTTGGGAATTTTGTCACCAATTTTTAACATAGCCATTTTAACACTTCTGCTCATGAACAGTATGACTGTGATTTTCTTAATGTGTCCCATACATTGAGTTTGCTACACGACTGTGCCATTGTATGCTACATGTGCGGGAAACATTTTGGGTGAGAATGACAGCTGCTACTCATAAGGAGTGTGGTAAAATGGCAATGTTGAAAATCTGAAGTGAAAATATTGAAAATTCGCGAACTTACCTAGCGGCTGAGGGAACAGCGCAACACATGCTCGTAAAATAGTCATTTTTGGGAATCTTTTCACCAAATTTTTAACATAGCCATTTTAATACCTCTGCTCATGAACAGTGTCACTGTGATTTTCTTAATGTGTCCCGAACATTGATTTCACATACTGACTGCGCCATTGGGCACTACATGCACGGAAACACATTTTGGGTGAGATGTGAAAAATGACAGCTGTACTACTCATAAGGAAGTGTGGTCAAATGGCAATGTTGAAAATCCGGAGTGAAAATATTGAAAATTCGCAACCCACGAGACAGTAGGAACAGTGCAACGACGCCAGAAAACAGTCATTTTAGAGTTGTTTCACAAATTTTTAACATAGGCTTTTGATAGCCTCACCTTATGAACACTGGCACTGTCATTTTGTTAATCGTCCCAAAAGGTGATTTCGCGGCAGTGACTGCGAAATCACCCTTCCGGGCCCGATTAACGCCATGACAGTGACAGAATTCATGAGGAGGGTCCCAAAACCCATGTTGAAAATGTGGTGCCAAAATTCCAAAATGCCTGAGATATGCAGGAAAGTTGAAAAACCTATTCATTACATTATACAGCTTACCGGCATTTCTCAGTTCAGAGTCGGCTTTGGAAGAGAGCAGACGTAGCTTTGGTCCATCAAGATCGCCGCCACGAGCTCCGGAGGTGTAAGTATGAGGTGAGGTGGGGTGGGGGAGGCAGGGTGTGCAGAGGGTGGGCACGGGTGGGGGAGGGGCAGGGAGACTCTGAGGGACCATTTTGTGTTTTCAGGTTTAGTTTTTTAATTATGACACGGGGCGCTTGCCCACGCTGATGTGGGCTCCCAGCGTGGCAGCTGGAAAGCTTTGGGGGGCAGTGGGCCGATGGGGATTGGGCACCCCGTTGGCTTCTCGACTGTTGCCAGCTGGGGTGGGCTCCCAGCGTGGCTCGGCTGTCTCCTGAGGGGACTGTGGAGCCGACTGGGGATTGGGCACCCCAGTCGGCGCAAACACATTGTTGCCATGCTGGGGTGGGCTCCCAGCGTGGCACCTGGAAGACTGTTTGGGGGAGGGAGGAGAGCACTTCAGTGAACACTTCCCTTATCTGATCGTGCTCACTGGAGTGGCTCTCTCCCTTTCAACTGTAAGCCACTGCATTCTCGAGTGCTGTCACAGACTGCTGCAGCATGCATTGGGCAACTGTGGCCATGCCTGCAAACATACGGAGGGAATTGGAAGAGGGGGTGCCACACCTCCAGAAACTCAGATGATGGCACTATGTTTCTTGCACATGCGTGCAAGCAAACATAAAAACAAGACCAAACCGATCCACTGTAGCTATTATTAGTTGTTTTTGTAATTGATTTTAGTAATTGAATATAATGTGGATATATTTTAGGTAGTGAATGATTCCTTCCTGGAGAAGGAGAAGTGAAACATTGGAAATGCTGTTGTTAGTGGATTTGGGAAATGAAATCATTTGAGTTGAGTACAGGTCCATCTTGTTTTTTATTTCACTTGCCCAATTTACCCACAAGTTCTTTAGTTGACATTCCTGACTGTATCTCACATGCATAAATACTGGAATGCTACAGGTTCCCGATTCCCAATTCTAGCTGACTTCTGCAGTCATTTCTCTGCTTTTTGGTTCCTCCTGCCCTTTGAAGAATCTAGGAGTTCAAGATGGCCACTTAGCAGACTGCTTAGTTACTATGTTCTGCTGTAGGTCTTCTTTGAGGATATCTGTTCCCTTAGGCCACATCTTTGGAACTATACCCGAGTCAGTGCTAGGACCATATGGAACCTTTTGCTAGCTGGGGGCCGTCCACAATGTCATCATACATGAGTGTCTACATAAATGTGGGGGCCCCATCTCTCCTCAGTTCCCCCCATCAACTATACTCATCAGACCCACCTGTGCAAATGAATTCAGCTTAGCCATTGTCATTTATTATTTTCATAGAAAGTAATCACTAATATATTAGTGATATTGCTGACTCTGTGTGCCACCAAAACCAATTACAGTACATTGTTCTGGTACTGCAGGTGCGTACAAAAAAATCTACAAGGACAATGCACATGAAGTATGTGTCTGCTGTTTAGGCCTGTCTCACAGCGCCAGAGCTTGTAAGATTTGCCAGGGTTTCAATCAAGCGACAAGGTAACACAGGAAAAAGGTGCTCCAGATGTTTATTGTTAGAAAAAACTCTTATCAGCCATGCAAAACACCCAGGGTCAGAAGGACGCTTCAACAGCCCCATCGAGCTAGTCGCGTTCATCGAAGTCAAAAAGACCACAAAAAAGATAGGTCATCATCAGTACATAAACACAAACATAAGGATAAGGACAAATCAGCTTCTCCCATGAGATCCAGGTCACCACTGTGTTCTGTAGGTAGTCAACCTGTTTCGTCATCCTCTGCTCCAGCAGCGGCAAAGCCAGCCACCCCAACCATTGACCTGACACCAAGGTCGGGGCTTGCCTTAGGCACTACCGTGCCTACTATGGATGGTACATTACCATCGTCAGTGACTGAGCCCATCGCCGATCCACAGATCACAGTCCCTGGCAGGGCATCATCAACATGCTGATGTTGTTTTCAGATATGCTACGGCACATACTTCCAGGCTTGCCTCTGCAGCCTGCACTCTGTTGATGGCGGTTCATGCATCACAGGCCCCATTGACTTCTTCAGTTGGTACACAGCAAGTACCTCCTGAGCAGAGGTCTGTAGCATCGCCAGTGAGGTCTTCTATTCCCGTTGCTGACAGGGACACCGACAATGAGGAAGACTATAAACCAAGCCTCATAATGGAGGAGGATCATGAAGAGAAGGAAGGGTATGGAGAAGAACATTATGCTCCACATTCCAGCTCCACTGTGTCCTCTTGCAGTGAGGATTCTGTAGCATATATACCTAGACCTCTTTCTGAAGACCCTGCTTTTCAAACAATGGGGCAGCAAATACAAACTGCTGTGACATTTGCTGTGGAAAAAGAGGATTCTTCCAAAAAGAATCTGATGGAGTTTCTCGAGGTTCCCTGCACTCCCTCCATCATTGCCCCTCCAGTTTATCCTGCATTGGAGGATGCCACCGTTGCTGCTTGGTATAGATCATACCAGCTGTTCCCATAAACGCTGATAAGCAGTACCCAGCCCCTGCTGCCAAGCTTTATTATGCCAACCAGGCAGAAACAGATTCTTTGGTCATCATGGTGGCCCATGATGGATCCAGGGCACCAAAGCATACGAGTACCCTGCCCCCTGATAAGGAACGCAGGAGGCTTGATGTGATGGGCAAGCGAACATACGCCTCTGCCTCATTAGGCCTGTGTATTGCAAACTATCAATCTCACATGATCAATACCACCAAAGCTGCAGCTCAGGTACTGCCAGAAGGCACTGCCAAAAATGAATTGCTTAAAAATCTGAATGCTGGAGCTATGACAAGCAGACATCTGCTATGATCAGCATTTGATGTATCAGATGCATCTACCAGGGCAGCTTCCACAGGTATTTACATCAGAAGGTAATTTTGGCTTAGAGTGGTTGAGTTTGCAACAGATGTGCTGCAAACAGTTCTGAATGTTCCTTTTATGGGCACCAAACTGTTTGGATACTGTGTAGAAGAGGCCTTAAGAGGCCTTCAGGTCTCATAAATGACTTAAAGGTCAGTTAAATCCCTATACCCCACACTTGGTAGAGGCAGAAGTAAAGGATTCTTTCACCAGCCTGCTGCCAGAGGTGGTCATCAAGCCTATCGTCAGCAAGGCCAATGTAAGGGTGGTGGAGCCTTGCCAGCTCCCCCTTCCCCAGGAGTCATTCCAAAGCCAGAGGTGCTGGCCCCACCAGCTCATCATGACTCATGTTGAACTCCTCCCAAAGCACTTCACCAGCAGGAGGTGGTGGTAGGGGATTGCTTCTCCCTTCATGTATCACAGTAGATGGAGATCACTACAGATGAGTGGATCCTGGAAATAATTGCAAAGGGACATGCTCTGGAGTTGCTAGAAACCCCTCCAGAGCATCCTCTGTCCCTTTTAATTTATCCCCTGGGACATCTGTCCTTGTTGAAAGATGAGGTACAAGCTTTGCTAACCAAGCATGCCGTGGAACCTGTACCTTCACACCAGATAGGCAAAGGGTTCTATTCCAGATACTTTCTGGTACCCAAATGGGCAGTAGACCTCAGATCTGTGCTAGACCTGTGAGACCTGAACTTCTACATAGAATACAAGACATTTTGCATTGTCTCCCCTACAAAATCTGATTCCCCTGTAGCAAATAGGGGGCTGGATTTACTCTCTGGACATGAAGGATGCATACTTTCATATCAAGATCAAACAGCATGACAGATGGTATTTTAGATTTGTACTGGAATGGGAGCACTTCCAGTTCAAAGTATTGCCCTTTGGCTTGTCTTCTGTACCTTGTATCTTTACCAAATGCTTGGCTGTGGTGGCAGCAGCCCTTTGCAGGGAAGGCCTGTATGCCTTCCCATACCTGGACTATTGGCTATTGAAGGTCAGCTCCAAGAGCCAACTTGAACTCGCCTTGTCTCACACAAGGCCATTGTTCAAAGACCTGAGAGATACAGTGAATGTACCAAAGTCAGTACTGACCCCTTGCCAGAAGCTGCAGTGCATAGGTGCAGTCCTGGACACACAACAGAGCAGAGCATTTCTACCTCTTGGCAGGGTGGAACGTCTGATGGCTCAAATGCAGCTGGTGTACAGCAGTCATTATGTCCCAGCCAAGACTTTGTTGCATTTCCTGGGACTCATGGCAGCAGCTATTGTGACTGTGCCATTGGCTGGCTTACATATGCGGATACTGCAGTGGACACTGAGAGTGCAGTGGAACCAATTGATGGACAACATGGACCAAATGTGCTCATCATGTCACATTTATGCAAGATACTGACATGGTGGATGGACCACAACAACCTCTTGAGGGGCGTTCTCATTCTTAATTCCAAATCTGACTCAGATTTTTACCTCGGATGCATCAGGATCTGGGTGGGGAGTACATCTGGGCCCTTATCAGACCCAAGGTTCATGGACCCAAGTAGAAGCCATATTACACATAAATGTCCTGGAGATGAGGGCTGTTCTATACAGTCTCCAGGCTTTTCAGGAGCATCTGACTCCAGGTCTTCTGCTAGTACAGACGGACAATGTCAGCATTATGCATTACAAAAACAAACAAGGGGGACTCATTCCTATCCCCTGTGTCAGGAAGTAATAAGAGTGTGGTACTGGGTGCTGGAACATGGCCTGGAGTTATCAGCTGTACATCTCCCAGGAGTCCAAAACATAATAGCAGACAAGCTAAGCAGGTCACAGTCCAGGATGTATGAATAGGAACTGCTGACTTCCATGGTAAATGACCTCTTTGCAGGTGGGGTCATCCAGAGCTGGATCTTTTTGCATCCCCACACAATGCAAAACTGTTGCATTTCTGCTTGCTTATTCCAGGGCCTGGAGTTTTTGGCAAGGCACGCTGTCCCTGTCTGGAAAAGGAGGATTCTGTACACATGTCCTCCCATTCCATTAATACAGAGAGTAATATTGAAACTACAGATGGCGGGTGCAACCCATATTACACCTTAAAGTCATAGTTATAGAGCCAGTATTCCCCTGCAGGACTAGTATAGAGAGGCTTAAAGAGCAGCTGACGCCACAAAGAGAAGTTTGCAAAAGCATAATATATAGATAAAATTTCCCTTGCTTTTCATATATATGCTATAGATTCATCCTCCCAATTATTTATTACTGAGAAAATGTGCATTAATATATGAACTTTATTGCTTACAGTCTATCTGCCTGTTTAGCTTACTCCCTGTTTCAAGTAATAATCCTCTGTTGTGACATCACAATCTGTTGCCATGGGAGTAACTGTGATGTCACAAGCAGTGCATTATGATCCCAGGTAGGGAGAAAGCAACAGGAATAGATAAATTCTTCAGGAGCAAATATCCTGTTTTCAGGCAAATTACTCAGCAATAAATAATGGGGAGGAAAAATACAGAACTAATGTGAAATACAAGCTAAACTGTGTCTAAATATTGTGTTTTGTTAAAGCTCTCCTGAAGGCATCAGCTGCTCTTTAACATGCCATTGTCTTGGCCACTTCATCCACCATATGTTTTGACTCAGCTTGAGTCATTCTCACCCCATGCATCATCTTTTTGATGCAGCTTGAGTCAGATTCTTGCCTCGTGCATCGTCTTTTTTTTTTTTTTGAAATCTCTTTTTATCCCCTCCTGGACGCCCTCGCCACTCCACTCCTTCGGGCTAGCTCAATGCCCTCCAGTCCCCCCCACTGAGTCTGCCCCTAGAGTGCCTCTCAGGTGACTCCTACCTGCCTCCTTACTCCCACAGAGCACCTTGCACAGCGGGGTCTGCCCGTGTTTTTGCAGACTGGGTGGCTGGAGCAGCCGTCATCCGGAGTGCCGAGGGTTGTTTTCCGGTTTTCTGTCCCTCCCCTCCCACCCGCTGAGGCGCCAGCTCGGGCGGGCGATCTTCCTGCGCTTGCCAGAATGCCAATGGTGTCCTCCTCCCGGCTCCCCATCCAAGGGGCTGCCGTTGCCAGTCGGTGCTTCCACCGGCTCTCCCGAGCGTCGGGTGTATTAAACACCCCTGGTCCCTCCCCGAAGGAGGAGAGCATCCGTTGGGACGCTCGATCCTCCTTCCCCTTGCCGACCCCCGGCGACCCGAGTCCGTTCCCGGTGCATCGTCTTTTTGATGCAACTTGCGTCATTCTCACACCATGCATCACCTGTCTTTCCTGCATCATCTTTTTGACTCAGCTTGTGTCATTCTTGCCCCCTGCAGTGTCTTTTTGACTCAGCTTGAGTCATTCTCACCCCATGCATTTTTGACTCAACATGCATCATATGTGACATAGTTTTGAAGCAATGGACCTCTTGCATCATTTTGGAGGCTGTGCCACAGAGAACACATTTTTTTGCAAAATATGGACCTCAGTATCTGGTGCACCTGGATGTGATGCGCGGTGGTTGTTTGATGCACCTTACATCGATCTATGAGCCCTTTGAAAATCTGGCTCAGGATGTCTTTATGTACTAAGCCCAAGTTTTTGCCAAAGGTGGTGTCTGAGTTCACACTAAATCAAATCATCCACCTGCCAGTTTATTACCGTGACCATGCCAGTCAAGGTGAAGCATTGCTCCACACTTTGGATATACACAGACTCTTGAGATATTATCTTGCTTGTACCAAGGACTGCAGGAAGTCCTCTCAGCAGTTTATTTCATCTGTCCCTGGGAAGGAGGGTGTACTGGTTTCAAAACAGCCCTTGTCCAAATAGCTAGCACCTTGTATTATGTTCTGTTATAGGAAGATGGTAAGGGACTTCCTGGTGCAGTCTGTGGTCATTCCACAAGGTGTATGGTCATCTCTATTGCTTGCTTCATAAATACCTCTGTGGCTAACATCTGTGTTCCAGCCACTTGGAATACTATCCACACCTTTACTAAACTTTACAGTCTGGACATTGTTTCTCCTAGAGGGGCAGGCTTCAGCCTTGCTGTCCTATAGGGCCTGCTATCATGAAAAGACTGCAGCACTCTCCCAGTTAGCTTTTGGGACTGCTTGGGACTCGTTCCAAAAGTGTGGCCTAAGGAAAGAGATATCATCAAAGAAGATTGAACAGTTATGTACTTTTCGTAACAGCAGATCTTCAAGAGAATCTCCTTACCTTAGGATATGTCAACCCAACCCTCCCTCCTTCCCCCCTTTTTTTCAGCTGTAGGGGAATATGATTCTGCCTTGGGAATTTTCATGGCTGCCTCCTCCAGTGCCTGCATCTGTCTAATATCAGAGGCACTGGTATAATCTCCTAGTTACCCAAGAAGGGAGTCCTCTGAGCACATTTTCCAGTGGAGAACAGAAGAGAGGTGGGGATACCTATGTTTATGTAGATGCTGATGTGTGACATCGTCTTGGGCAGCCTCTGGCTAGCACATGTTTCTGTGTGGTCCTAGCGCTGATGCAGATATAGTTCCAAAGCTGTGGCCTAAGGGAAGAGAGTCTCTCGAAGATCTACTGTTACAGTAAGTATGTAACTGTTCTTTTCAGTATTTTTTTCTTATTTACACTTAGAAGCATTAACTTACACTACAATTTTCACTTACCATCAGTGATGGATATGGATGAAAGACACACCTAGCAAGCTTTGATAGCTTCGGCACTTTACATGCTGAGTTAACATCACTGAAAGCAGGGCCTCTGGAGCAGAGGTTATGCCCCACAAGGATTGGCCCAGATAGTGGAGGAGGAGTGGGAAGCAGCCAGGGAACTCTGTCCATGTTGTCGGCATTTTGAGAGAGCGTTTTGGGTAGAAAAGCTACTGTGTTTTTGGCAGCCACATCTACTCCATGGTCACAGCAAGCAAAGCAGCAATCATTTGTGGAGTCTCACACTGAAGGGGGAGAGAGAATACACCCTAAACTCCCTTGGCTGGTCAGTTAATCAGATAATTGACTGCATCAATAGATATGACCATCGGTCTGAGGCACTGAATCCCAAGGTGGACTTTCTCCAGAAACAAGTTCAATGTGCTTACACAACTTGATATAAAGTATGATTGTGTGACTTAGATACATTGTGGCTGTTCACCTCTCTGTCCGTGGGATATACCACCTTATGGGGTACGACGGCGAGGAAGCCAAGAGGAGGTTTCCACCCCTATATGTGCTGCGGGAATGATTCCCTTGGCTAAAGGTAGCTTAGGAAGAAGCCCACTGGAAAGAGAGATGTGCCACTGGAGGAGGAGGGGAGGATGGTGGGGCAACGAAGAAATTAATCCTGAAACTAGCCAGGAGGAGCGGCCTTTAAAGGCCTGATACGGGAGTGGTTAGTTGCTCCGACCATTGAACTACAGGCATAGCCTGTGCAGTTCATTGTGCTTATGCAACTTGGTATGATGTATGCTTGTGTAACTTAGATACACTGTGACTGTTTGCCTCTATCCACGGGATATATCAACCTATAATGGTACGACGGTGAGGAACCCTAGAGGAGGGTTCCACCCCTATAGATGCCACGGGAATGATTTGCTTGGCTAAAGGTAGCTTAGGAAGAAGCACAAAAAGAATACCCAAAAGGGTGTTGAGCATCGAAGGAGACAAGAAGTCAGAAGATACCGAGGATGGGAATGGAGGTTGAAAGATGGAAATGGAAAGACAGGAAAAGAATGAGAGGTGATGAGGACAATGAGCAAAGTGAAAGCAGACACGATGCAGAAAGGACAGAACTTCCAAAGGAGAACGGGAACAGCCGGAGCCACCATTCAACTCCATCCAACAGTGGAGCCTAACTATGGAACCTATGAAAACCCTAACCCTATCTGAATATTATGACCATCGGCATGGGGGGAGAGGAAAAACCCCCTTTGAGGAGGAAGTCTCTGTGGATCCAAGGCCTAGGTCACCTTCCCTCCAGGCTGAAGGACATTTTGGTTAGTGATGGCTCAGCTACTGAAATTTAGAGTCAATATTGAGGGAAGAGGAAAAGATTCCAATGTAGATGAAGCTCTCTCTATGTCCTTCTAACAGGAATGCTGTTGAGGGTTGCAAGCGACATCTCTGCAACTAGATGCCCAAAAACAAAGGAGGAGAGAAAAGACCGCTGAGGCACTCAGCCAGCCTATGCAAGCCTACAAACTGGCCAGGTGAACCGGAGGCGGTCAGACGGAGAATAGTGTAGAGGGTGCCTCCGAACCTGCTCGGGCAGCCAAAGGGGCCCTGATGTAGAGAGTTTGACCCCTCGCAGTTTGAACTCATAAATTCTACATCCAGAGGTGTTGCTGAAATAATGGATGACTAAAGGTCCACCTGGAGTGAAGACATTCTCACTGTGGGCCAGGGAGAAGGACCCCACTCTGAGCTTCACATGCTCTAGATGCGGACATCGAGGGTGCAGAGCGAGACCATCGGCCACAGGCTAGCCCTGAGCCATGGAGCAATAGACAAAGAAGGCATGTCTCAGAGTGGACAGCAAGTTGAGTTGAGGTAGCATTAGACCCATTTGAGGGGTATACTCAAGTAGTAGATGTGAATGAGTAGACCTACAGAGAGGTCAGACTGAGTGAGGAAGACCCTGATGTGGGTCAGGAGGAGGCTAGATGTGGTTAGTAACCACAGTAGTGCATGCCAGCAGGCCGGCCCATTGGCGCAGCGGTAGGATTGCTGTGACCGGGCGATCCGGGTTCGGCATGGACCAGTCATCAGAGGGCCGCCAGGGGAGAGGGATGGAGCATCCTATGGACCACTCTCCTCCAGGGAGGTTGAGGCAGCATCCGGGCTGAGGACTCCTGGCGGAGGCGGAGCACCAGCTGCCATGCTAGTTTCTGGGGAGGGGGCGAAGCTGGCATCATTGCACGCCCCCGCCCCGGGAGGGAAAACACAAGAAAAGGGAGAGGGGAGATCCTCCGCCTATGTGAAACCTCCCGGGCTTCAATTCACCCCTGCCACTGCACTCCCAACTAGATACTGGTTCATGACACTGGAATTAGGAACCAGTGCTGCAACCTACCCTCCGGAGGTAGCGGGGGTGACGGGAGGGCGGCAAATAGGCAGGTGGTGGAAGCTCCGGGGGCCGTGACCAGGCGGATGAGTGACGGAGGACCCCCCCCCAAAAAAAAAAAGAAGTGCATGCCAGCCAAGTTCATTGAAAGCCAAATTAGGAGTGGGTCGAACCATATGAAGGTAGGAAAGAGAATGGCCAGGTGAAGCCTGCAGCCAATGAGGGAGGTACAAAGTACCAGGAGTAGTAAGATGGGGCTACAAGGTAGGAATGGGTGAGTAAAAGTTCAAGAGGAATATATGAGTTAAGCTGGTGGAGGAAAGCCTGGAAGGCTGGCATGGACTACAGAACTGAAGGAACGAGGTGAGGGGGAGAGATAATGATGGTCAGATGAAGCCCGCAGCCAACAATGAGTTAAGACCTTGATATAGGAGGAAGGATAGGCGGGAATGAATATATGATAAATTATGGTGGATTAAAGTCATGAAGGCCGGAATAGTTAAGATGAAGTAGGAAATGGATGATAAACAAAGATGGAGTGAAGCCTGGAACGCCGGAACGAAGAAGGTGAGTTATGAAATAGAGCAAGCAAGGAGTGATAATGGGGATAAGAACATAGCTTCCATCGCTTGGAGTCACGGTGCCAACTGCAACGACATAGTCCCCCGCCATGAGAAAAACAAGGAAGCCACAAACTAGGTACCAGGACACCAAACAGATGAATAGAGTGTGAGGTAATATGATGGAATAAATGCCAGCAGCCATAGCCGACTGAAACAGAGAGGGTAACCGGGTAATGCTGAAAGAGGAAAGGAAGGATGGTGTAACCAGTGAGTGGATAGGAGACAAGCGATGAGGGGCATAGAACATCAAGGAAAATCCAGCAGCTGAAGCAGGTTGTAAAATAGGGAATAAACACAAGTGGTAGGGAAAGAACCCCAAAAGAATATGAGCAGAATCAACCAAGGAGGAGCTGCCTACGTCCATACAAATGAAAAGACAATAGGGACCCGGAGATGGCAGTGGAAACTCCACAGTATGCTGTGATGGCAGCAGGAATGGCCAAAACCATGAGGCATGGTGAAGGGCAAACAGCAAGGTGCCCCAATGATGGACCAAGGCACTCAGGAGATGAGCAGAGCAATGCACAGGGCAAAAACAGAACAGCCAGAGTGAAGCCATGGTGATGGCAAATCGGGCTCGAGCAGCGAGATACAGCAGAAAGCTGTTGTAGTGGGAGATGGCACACCCCAGAGGTGCCAGCTAGGAATGGAGCGGTGGCTAGTAAGCAGAAGGGCCAGAAACGAGGAGCACACCCAAAGCATGCGTGGAGATAAAGAGGATGAATGGGCAGCCTGGAGCCTGGGTGCAACACGAGAAAAAAAAGGAGCAATGGGACAGCAGACAGTGGTATGGGGAAGGGGGGAGAAAACAAAGGCAGAAGGAGCAGGGGAGCAGGCAGGAGAATGAGCTAAATTTACTTTAACAAAGCTCTTATGGTGTAATAAAAGCTGGTGGTGATTCAGAGTGACAGCAGGGTGTCAATGCTCAGAAAGAAAGACAAGCGCAAATGAGGAAGCAGGAGGGCAACATGGAGGACCAAGCCTCCAGCAGCAATGAAGAAACGAATCCTGGACAGTCCAGGAGGAGTGGCCTTTTAAGGCCTGATGGGGGAATGACATTGTTGCTCCAGCCATTGAACCACGGACATCGCCTTTACATTAAAAGTACGTAAGAAACCTTAACTGAAACAGGGAAGGTACTATGCGATCATACAGTGGAAATATCTCAACGAGATTCTAAAATTGTGACCACAGAGGCAACTACAAATGCCCCTGTTGAGGACAAGGATAACTTAAATCATAAAGTAGAACAGCTTGAAACTCAAAATAATTTCTTAATTTTCAGATTGAGAGTATCCCCAAAAGTATGGATAATGATTTTCCTACCACTAGAGATTTGCTTAAAGATATCCTTATCACGACATTTGATTTTCCCACCGATAATCCTCCATGGCTAGCAAAAGTTGTTTGGGTAAAGGAAAAAATCTCAGGCTTCAGCATTTACTGGTAAATCTACTATCATAGCGACTTTAACTTTTGAATCTGACTGCAAGTTTCTTTTTATGCTTGCAAAAATAAAAGGCATACTGGAATATAGCAAACTAGATACTAACTTTTTCTGACTTCAGTTATCAAACCCAGCAACACAGACTGATATTTCTGTCTTACTGGCAGAATGTGTGGGAAACTGGTGCTCAGTTCTGTTTGTTACTGTCAGCCAAAGTCAAGACAGTTAAGCATGGAAAGTAAATATTTTCTTTGAGATCGGCCAGATTGTGAGTATTTAACAGGTCAATAGTCATATACTCTGAATGAATCTGACACTCCAACCAGTTTGGGAAAGGATACAATTATATCTCCAGAGAATATGGGCTTATAAATGGTGAGCTGTCTCTTCTGGCTTCCTATATCTTGTTATATAGTTTAGACCAGGGGTTCTCAAATGGTGAGGCCAGCCTCCCTTGGGAGGCCCCAACCTGTTCCAAGGGAGGCTCAAGCAAGTCTCAAAAGTACAGTATTTAAATTTTGAGTTTTATGTATTTTGTATGAAGAGATGAAGCAAACTGAAAGAGGATAATAGTAGGTGAATTTTATGTATTTATTTACTAATAGGTGACAAGGGAAGGTGAATGAGCCAAGGCTCATTTCAGGCGATACCGGGAAGGATAGGTAGTGAATACATTTCAAAGGTAACTGCAAAACAATCAAGAAATACACAGTGAACAATAGTGTAAACAAATGTAAATGACAAACTGATAATGAGTGGTGGTAATTGAGCAACTTGTAGACTTATGGCAGAACAGCCCAAATACAATGATTGAGCATAGAAGTTCTAAGACAATAGCAGGAAGGAGCAAAAGTAATCCCAGAGAAGTTGCTTAGGAGCAGGGAAGAGAGGAGAGGCAAAGTTTGCAGGAAGGTTATTTCATATAGAGAGGAAACAGAGAAAGTAGACTAACCCATGAAGGCACTGCAACAAAGGTAACAATGGTTCAAGAATGAAAATAGTAGAGCAAGTAGGCTGGCTGGGGTTTACAATAAACTGAATAATATATTTGGTTATTTATTTACTTGTTATTCAGATAACATCTTTGAGCACAAGAGCTCTTTTCAAAGGTTCCACATCAGTATAAGACAAAGAACTGAATGTGAGCCAAGTACTCAACGGTATCAATTTATTCATGGTGTACTCCAAAAGTACAGCATGCTATTTTTCCTTGGAGAGGCCCAAGATTATTTCAGTTTTTGGGGAGGCTCAAAATCTTTTCCATGGATTTGGGGAGGCTCACTGTGACAAAGTCTAAGAACCATTGGTTTAGACGTATGCAGTATGCTGCAAAATAATTATGCATTGTTTACTGTGGAAGTGATTGGAAGTCTATATTAACATTGTCAGTTGAGTTACCTCTTGGACAGTTCAGTTTGTGATTGCACTTAAAGTTTTGTACCATAGCTTTTCCTTTTTATCTTGATCTGTTCCTTATCTGATGATCGGAAGAGTAGCTTGTTAAGCTGATGTCTTGTTTAATGTCTCATTTATTGTTCATGCAATTTTGAATAAAGATGAGTTAAAAAAAAGTGTTATTGTACCCTTGACAGTTCAGTTTGTGATTGCACTTAAAAAATGTTATTGTACCCATGACTGTCTACCTGTAAAACCTGTGACCTGTTGTTATTCTCAGTTGTCTGTATAGCTCCTACCCCGCTTAGTACTCTGTGTTGTGTTGTCACTGGATGCTTGTAAAAATGGGCAGTTTTGCTCACATGCCTTTCCAGTATAAAAAATAAAAAATGAAATGAAATTATTGTTTTAAGTTTCCTTGAAATTATAGCCAACGATAGAATGGACTAAAATGTAGAAATTGTAGACTGCTGAGTTTATTTTAGTAATAATGTATGGGAGTGCCTGATTACTGCTTAAAAGCAGCAAGATTATTTCTATATAATCCCATTGCTTTGACGTAAGGGATTGCAAACCCCTCTTGAGCACGTCATAGCGATGGGATTACTACTGGAACCGATCTGCACATGTGCGTATTTTGAATTAGTGGGGCAAAATGAATGGCTGCTGTGGTGAGAGCTGGTGCTAAGGGAGAGCGGCACTACGGGCCAACAATTAAAAGTAAGGAGTTTCTATTGTTGCTCAGTAGATTTTTTGCCCATACACTAATAGTTTCTCCCTACTATCTGTTATGGGCTTATCTTGTTTGCACAAACTGCCAAGGTGCACCTTTCTAGGTGGGACGTAGCCGACAATAACATTTGTCGCTTTGCACTTTCTGCCCCACACCTCACCCACCACTGTGACCTGTACAATAAACTTACCTGGCTCTCCCCTGTATAACCACAGGAGCTTTGTCCTGGGATGCTTACAGACAAGGTACTTAGAACTGCGCCCCCGGTGCTGGCTGAGCTCCTCAAGCCTGCTTCTTCCTCATATTCCCTTAGGTCACTTGGCTCAGCAGTTCTTAAGGTTCCTGCTACCTGTACACAAATGGGTGACAGGGGTTTTGCTGCATGCACACCCAGAATATGTGTAACCCCTAGATGGCGCTATTCCTGGGGCTACTAACCCTGCCTGATTTGCCACTAACAGGTTGAGGGGCCTGGATCCGATGGTGGGTGCCTCCACCCAGAGGTCAGGGTTTGCAATAGTTAAACTAACTTGGTCGCAGCCCTCTGGGACACTGCAACCCCCCTTTCTTCCCACTAGTGGCCCACACAGTATATCAGAATTACCTTCACAGTATACACTTACCCCCAGGACTGGTTCAGGCACTGGGACCCCCTGTAAAATAAGAAGATACAGTGCAACAATCACAGTACAATACTTTAACATAGACAAATACCTCAGGCAGTATAACTTTGCTGAAACAAGCAGCTCTGATTTATTTAGGGGGTTATAACAAGGACAGGGAAATCAGGTTAATTAGCTTATCACTTTACTCATCTACCTATGGCTCTGTGCACAGGCCTATCCCTACCAGTTACTGTCCCTGGGTACCCAAGCCCTAGTGGCTAGTCAAACCGTGGCAGCTGGTAGGGGCCCTTCACACAGAGAAAAGAAAAATTAGTTAAACAGTCAGCAGTACAATAATTCCATTTGGATTCAATGTGGCAATTCAACAGGGAGTGACCCTGAATTAGTACTCACGACCTCCAAACAAGATAGGGTCCTTCAACGTCAGCAGGGCTACTCTTGAGCTCCACGAGACTCCTCACACATTTATATGGTAAACAGTAACAGGCAAAAGTCCTTTAATGGCAGCAGGATTCACTTGAGCTACACAAGCCTCCTCACACATTTATATAGTAAACAGTAACAGGCAAAAGTCCTTTAATGGCAGCAGGATTCACTTGAGCTACACAAGCCTCTCACACATTTATATGGTAAAAGAAAGTACTATACCAGGCAGGCTGCTTCTCTACGATCGCAATTACTGCACAATACCCGGGAGAACACACAGCAGATTCAGTTCCTGACAGACCAAGTGCAATTCAGCAATTTTTCCAGTCTTCTACAGGGTGAGCCTGGTTTCTACTCTTCAGATATCCTTTGATTCTCTTCACAGGACGGATTCAGCCCTAACAAGCAGTTACACAAGCTGCAGACCGGAACTCGGGGCCTTACACACGTTTCCTGACTAAAACTGCACACCGAAAAAGCACAGGGCTCCTTCCCTCTTCACTGCCAGAGCTCAACTGACACTCCAGCAGACAAAACCGGGCACTTCCTTTGAGTTCCTCCCAGTTCTTGGCTGGATTGGCTGTCATTCACAATAGACTGCACCTGTTGGTCCAAAAAGGCATTGAAGTCCAAACTACATCTCCCAGAGTCACTGCCCATACAATCCTCTTGTGGCTGGCTCAGATTACGAGTCCAAGTTCTGATTCGTCCGAGGCACCATTTTAGAGCTACCTTAACCCACACTGATTGGTCCAGTTCAGCAGTTCAAAACTAGAATGGGAACTAGACAAACACAGTTCTGACTGCAAAGAAAGCAGGTTAGACAAACTGTATTTTCATTATTACTCTAAATGATTTCTGGCAAACAGTTACATCTTTCAGATAGGTTCCTTTGCACTCCTAGTGACTGCAAAATGGAGTGAATTGGCAGCAGCTCAGTGGTACTCAAGCAGAGAAACACACAGTCCATCCATACAAACTAATTATGTCTGCAAGCAGACAGCTCTTAAAGAGACAGTACCAGAGGCTCTAAAAACACTCACAGATAAATGGCTTAAACGCCAAACACCATTCAGGCTTGGAGCATTCAAGCAAGCTCCTGGAAGTCTTTTGGGAACCCCCATTTGCAGGGGGGTTACATATGGAACTCCTTTCCCACCCATGTCCGCTTCTCCTCCTCCCACACCTATTTCCAGAACTCCCTCTGGCATTACCTGAAGCTCTCCTCGGCATGTGACTGTCCGAAACCACTGAAATAACACATTGTCCAAGCTGGGTACCTGTTGCTGGACAACTACATCTTGCACTTTCTACTTGTGATGGTCTCAGAGGTGCTCTGTGGTACTCTGCTCTAAAGATGGTGGAAAGAGAATGAGTGAGACACCAAGGTCCGAATTATTGTGGATAAGATAACTGTTACCCAGACAAGGAGAGGCAGGAGTCGTCCTAGATTTTCAGTGCCCGCAGGGCATTTGTTTAGTACCAGTGGGTAGAGAGACACAGTCACAAGAGAAGGAGAAGACACCCAAAACAATAGGGCGGTAAAGAGGACAGAACACTCTTAACTATGACTGCTAAAATTACTACCAACAGGTATAGCCTAGGTATTTAGGCCTACTGCCACTATACTTCTATAGTTATTCAACAGTTCTTATTCTTATTACTACACTTAAGTGAAAATCAGATGATATGTACTACCCACAACAATATTTGGTTTAGTTATAACTGCACAATTCTACCGAAGTCCAAATGTCGTAGGAGTCCAGAGGTCTGACGTCTTCGTGTACACCGTTGTTCTATGATGGTAACTACAAAGGGGAAGCAAATGGAACAGTTGATACTAAACACAATTCCCAGCAAGGACCTTGTAAAAGTCACTGGGTGGTGAGAGGTTTGGTAAACAGACCACATGATTCTTCAGCAAAAGCCCACTTTCCCCAAGGCTGCCGGAAAGAAAGAACCAGAGCAACTGGTTCCTGAAATAACCCACTTATAGGCTGTCGGATTCTAAACTGAAGACAAAGGATTCCTTGGCTAAAACCCACTTCCAGGGCCACCAAGGATGAGGAGAAAACAGGATCTGTGTGGTGACGAATCCACTCAAGGACTACCAAGACCTGAATGATGCTGCAACACTCCAAGGGCCAGCTAAACTCTGAAGGATCTCCAGTAGGACCAGGAACCAGATGAATCTGTAGAGAGGATGGTTGATTCTGCAATCTTGTCACCAGAACCTAGAACAAAATAAAGAAACGGCGGATGCGTCCCGACCTGGTCTTCGACGGACTTGACTTTCGTCGAACGACCAGGGGCAAAGACCAGGTTCTCCAGGATGTGCACTCTCTTCTGTGGAGGGCGACCAACTTCGGGACATCCGGATCAGGAACCATACGAAATGACACTGGCACGGCTGTCGTGATGTGCTTCGGCGGACGTAACTTTGAGCTGTGAAAAAACAAGAAACGGCGGGTACAACTTGTATGACTAGCAACGGATTTGACTTTGGTGGACGACACAGATGGAGGAGATGATCTGATGGATGATCCCACTTAGGTGAAGAATGGTGAGAAGACGTCCTCTTCTGGGTAGAGACTGATTCTGAGTATGTAGTATTACAGACCGCACTATGGGACTGCTGTGTGGTAGAAGATTGAGACTGTCCCCATACGCTGGTAACAATGTAGCTAAAAGATGCCAAGAGAACTACGGAATGATATGATAATTTGCCAGGGGAAGGGCAAATTATAAATTTAGGGGTAATTATTACAGGTAGGGCAATTGTTCAGATGCTTAGGGCAACAGTTCAGATGCTTAGGGCAATAGTTCAAATGCTTAGGGCAATAGTTCAGATGCTTAGGACAATAGTTCAGACACTTAGGGCAATAGTTCAAATGCTTAGGACAATAGTTCAGATGCTTAGGGCAACAGTTCAGATGCTTAGGGCAATAGTTCAGATGCTTAGGGCAATAGTTCAGACACTTAGGGCAATAGTTCAGACACTTAGAGCAACAGTTCAGATGCTTAGGGCAGTAGTTCAGATGCTTAGGACAATAGTTCAGACACGTAGGGCAATAGTTCAGACACTTAGGGCAATAGTTCAGATGCCTAGGGCAATAGTTCAGACACTTAGGACAATAGTTCAGACAACCAGGGGCAAATAACCACAATCCATATACAGTACAGTCTTGGTGCTTTTTAGCAAGTTCACAGTCTTTCAAGTACTTCAGCAATAACAGCTGTATGAACAGTACAGTTGTTACAGTAACTTCACAGTATTTGTGAACTGAGCACCCTTGGATGGACCCTTTTTCCTGACTGTAGGACCTTCCTGAATAGGATCTGGCTACCCCTAAACGTTTTGCTAAGGATGCCGTAACCACTATACTGAGGGTACCACTTGCCCCATGTTAATTGCCTGGAACACTAAAGGCCTAAATGCCTTATTTGCTATGGGGCCTATATGCCCTACTTACTGCCGTTAGGCTGGCTTGCCCTAATCCACTAGGCCAGGGCTGGCCTTACTACCACTAGGCTGGCTTGCCCTAATCCGCTGGGCCGGGGCTGCCTTTACTACCACTAGCCTGGCTTGCCCAAATCCGCTAGGCCAGGGCTGCCCTGGGACCCTGCTTTACCTCGGGCCTAATGCCCTACATTTACCTCGGGCCTAATGCCCTACACTTACTCGGGGCTAAATGCCCTGTTTAGCTGTGGGCCTAATCGCCCTTTTAAAACTGGGCCTGGTGTCCTTAATTCATTGGACCTGGTGCCCTTCGAAATGGGCCTGGTGCCCTCTATACCGTGGGCCTAATAGCCCTCTTACAACTGGGCCTGGTGCCCTGCTTTACAATGGGCCTGGTGCCCTCTATACTGTGGGCCTAATAGCCCTCTTACAACTGGGCCTGGTGCCCTGCTCTACAATGGGCCTGGTGCCCTAACAGAAATGGGTCTGAATTGCCCCCTCTTTACTGGGCCTGGATCACCCCTTTAAATAATTAGTAGGCCAAAAGTGGCAGGGCCCCTTTAAATCTAAAAGGCTCTCTGAGCCTGCTGCCACTCTTTCGGCAGATTGCCGCCCTGAATCCTGCCCTCTTTTGAATATTTATGAGGCCCTAGCTTGGCCTCCAAGCTACCCCACCCACAGGCGTCGCTAACCCCACCTCCCTCTAAATATTTAAATGAGGGTCCTAGCAAAGCAATGCCGCCCCCATGGCTAAACCGCTGCCCTCATGCATGTAGTCGCACTTTTAAAATTAAAAAAGTATTTTCTTCAGGCGGTCAGCACGTAGCATGTGCTGCCGCCGACTCACCGCTCCTATCGCTGCTGGAGGCTGGAGCGCGGTACCAGGAAGCAGGAGGTAAGCTGGCAGTGGGAGGGAGAGTTACAGGCAGCTAGGGGGAAGACTGGGGGGCCTAGGAAGGCTGACTGAACTCGCGACAATGCAGCACTTGCAAGCCGCCGACAGGGGATCGAAAACAAACTTTAAAAAAATAAATAAGGGGCAAAATAACAAAATGACCGGGCTCTTAAGCCCAAAACCGGACAAACTGGCGTCTCTTCTCTTCGTGGTGCCCCGACGGCACCACCAGCCGCGCCACACAACTACGGGGCGAACAGCAGCTTCAGAAGACTTCAGGCAGGGGAGGCAGAGCAGGAACACAGCTAGCCCTGAGGGACGGCTTCAACCCCAGGTAAGCCCTAACCTGTCCCTTGACTTCTGTGTCCTCTCTCCTGTACCTCTGCCCAGGAACAACTGCCCAACTGTAAAAATATTTTTTAAACTTAAACCCACCAGGGTTCTAGAATGGCTGGAGTGGAATGTTGTGCATGAGCAGCTCAGCACAGCATTCCATCCAGGCCATTGTTACTGCAGCTACATGAGTTCTGTTTTTTTTACCAAGGTTTAAGTTCACAGGGCATTTTTCTTTTAATTAATTACAGTGTTTCTATACTGTACAGGGATGGGAATCACTTCAGAGGGGCCCCTTTATCTATTTACCCTGCAAACTGTACCTAAGACAGGCACCCTGTAAACCCCTAATCTTTTTACTTAATTTATGTAAGGCATATGCCCATTTTTGTAACATGGGTATACATATGTCTCTACGGGTTCGGGGAAGGATGAGGTTACCTGGCACAAGAGACCTAGATTTGGCTACTCTGCACAGGGGCACCCAAGTAAATCCAACTACAGGAAGCAATAACTGTAATGTCCCTGGTCACAGAGGATGTCATAGTCTCCCAGTCTGTTCCTAGCATGTTTAAGTCCCCCAACACCACCACCGTTCCTCTGCCCAGTCTGCAGTGTCTCCCAATATCTGCCACCAGACTGTCATCCAGCTCCTCTGCCAGGGCAGGGGGTCTATACACCACTCCTATTTTTACTCTCTTGCCCCCCCTTGTTATCAAGGTGACCCAAATCACTTCCACGGTTTCCTCTGCCTCCTCTACTCCACCTATGCCAATGCAGTTTTTGACTATCATTGCTACCCCTCCTCCCCTTCCCTCCCCCCTGTCCTTCCTGAACGTAGTGTAACCCTCCAGGTTCAGGTCCCAGTCATGTCCTGCAGTGGCCCAAGTCTCAGTGACCGCTGCCACATCCACTGCTCCCTCAGTTAGCATCGCCTGGGCGCAGGCATTTTATTGCCCAAGCTCCTGGCATTTAGCAGGACTACCTTCCACCCTTTCCCTATAGTTCCATTTCCCCTGCTCGTGTTCCCATGGGGATTCTGTTTTCCCCTGGTCTGCACTTTGCCAGTCGGCCTTTTCCTGCAATCCTCCTGGTCCCCAGGGGGGTGGAGACAGAGTTCCTCCTTTATCGGCACCCCCTTGACAGCCTTTTCTCCCATCCCGCCCCCCTTCACTAGTTTAAACCCCACTTTTCACCAATGAACCCCTCTATTTTCATCTTAAGGATTCCCCTCCCCTCCAAATTGAGATGGAGTCTGTCTCTAGCATACAGCTCCTTATCCTCCCAAGTCTCCCCCCAATCCCCCATCAACCCATACCCTCTGGCCTCACACCACTCCCTGAGCCACTGGTTTATCTCCCTAATCTTCCTTTTGTGTTCCCCACTAGCCCTTGGCACTGGCAGGATTTCTGAGAAGGAAACTGTGCATCCTATGTCATGACAACCCTGGCGAGCTCCCTGAATCTTGCCTGTATCTCTAGCTCGCTATTTCTCTCAATGTCATTTGTACCCAGGTGGACCAGTATGTCTGGGGAACCCCCACAATCCTTTGCCAGCTGATATACCTCATGCTTAGCCCTGTGCACCGTTAGTCCAGGGAAGCATCTTGTTCTAACTGGCCAGGATTCTCCCTCCCTATCCCATTTGATACCCCTGATCATAGAATCCCCCAACAGGAGCACTCTGACTGCTCCTTTTCCTCCATTTCCCCCCCTTCCATGTCCCTCATCCTTTCTACTGGCCCCTCCACCCAGCCGGCTCCTTGTTCCTCCCCCTATCTGGGTGCCACATGCCACCCCCTCCTTATTTACCATGGCCACCCCTCCCTCCAATCCTATGCCTCTCCTCCTCCTGAGCATCCTTCTGTACCTTGCTAATTCCTCCTCACTGCTCGCGACTGGTCCTGCTCCCCATCTGCTAACCAGCCTGGCCTGTCCTCCCTTCCTTCCTGTCTCCATTTAGTTCCTCCTGCTCGCTTGTGCTCCCTGGCCTAAACCCTCAGCTCCCTTTATTGAATCCTCCTTGTACTTCTGGTCCTTCTCCTTTACCTTTCCTCCCAACTGGTCCTTCTCCTTGTGCTTTCCTCCCTCTTCCCCTGCCCGTCCTGCTCTGATTCCTGCTCCCCATTTTCCTGCATTCCAGGTCCCCCTGTTCTTCCTTCTATCTGGCCCCTGCCTCCTGCCCCCACTCCTTTCCATCTCTAACCATCCCTGTCGTGGCTACATCACCCCTCATCCTCCGAGCAGAAGAAGTAGGCGGTTATTGAGTGTAAGGTCTGATCCACCTCCTGCCTTGCTTCCTTCTGTCCAGCCCTGGCCATCTGCCTACTTCCCTGAGAATGTTGTCCCTCCGTCCCTCCTTTGTGAGGGTCCCCCCAGTTCACCCTGCTTCCTTGGTAGTGTCACTTTTGGACCCCCTCTGCCAGGGGTCCCTATGTGACCCCTGATTATTCTCCTGCACTCCTTTCCCTATGCCCCCACCCCAGTGCTTGGTGAAACCCGTGGGAGATTCCCAGCCCCTTCCCAACCATACACCCCCTTCCTCAGCTTTCTCCTAATCCCGCAACATCCTCCTAAGCTGTGCCAGCTGGTAGCACACTGGGCAACCACCGAACTTCCAAGCCCAGTCCAGTATCATGGCTGCTCCACACCTCGCACCCACCACCCTCCCAAAGATGCCAGCCCTAATGACGTGTGGTTCCATCCCCTTCCAAATAGGTTTCCTTGGGTGAGCCACCAGGTTCCCCCCTAGTCCAAGATACACCCTACTGCCTAATCAGGTCACCCACTAATCTTAGAGACAGTCCCACTGTACACCAGTAACCCTGTTACTAAGTGCAGTACAACACATTAAACTTATAAGGGAAATGAACAACTCCCTAAGCCTTTAAATCCCAGCCTTTAAATCCAACCCCCAGTGGTTAGAACTACATGAGCTGCACCTGCAGCCTTTTCCTCCAATTGCAGGCAGGTGTTCCCCTATAAATTAGCAGACTTCTGGGGAGGGAGGGGTGGGGAGGCGGGTGATTGGCAGACACCTGACTCAAGAGAGAGTGTATCAGCCCTGTGTCTCCCCTCCAAGCCCAGCAGCCAAAGCAGCAGTGTAGATGTGGCAGTATTGACTACCACTGCTCGACTCTCCATTTTGTAGGCACGGGCTTAATTACTGGGAGGTCCTTGCACTGAGGCCAATAGTAGAGGGGGTCAGGGGCTTGAATTATTACTCCATCTGGACGCACATAATTCACACAGTGGGAGACTTCGCGTCCCTCTCCGTCCACTATTCTCACTCTGTCCATAAACAGTGTCCTGCCTCTCTTCCACTGTGTATACTTTTCGTGGAACTGTCAATTCTTTACATGCTGGTTAGCCCCAGGATGCACATGTTTCATTGCTTCATCCCAGATCCAGGATTTCCTGCAGTTCTCAATCTCCTCCCAGACTCTCCAAGGAAAGGTAGGAAAGGTCATACCAAAGATTTCATTGGCCTTTCTATGAACCAGTCTCTCCTCTTTACTTGCTTTGGTCAATCTGAGACCGCTGGCCTGGCTTGGGTGGCCAGTCCTGGTTCTGCCAGCTCGCATCCTCAATGAAATTAAAACGGATCCCTGACTTCTTCTTCTTCTGGTGAAGCCAGGGCAGTGGCATCACCATCTTCTTGAACACATTCCTCCGAGGCAAGATCTTGAGGCTGTGTACCCGTTCCTTTCTCACAAGGCCACATAGGTTCCCCCTCATCTTCCTCTTCACTGAGGATCTGAGCCCAGGAGCGAGCAGTAGTTCTCACCCCCGTGACTATCCATTCATCACTGGGAGCAGAGGTCGACACCTCCCATTCAAAGGCCTCCCGCATCTCATCTTCACCTTCGAGACTTGGGCTAGGCCCCCCCACCCAGGGGACTATTGATGCTTTATCTGAACTTGCTTTCTGAGATCCAGCATCCAATGCTTCATTTCAGCTTCAGTCTCTAATTCTGCACTCTCTAACTTTGTCCACACTCCCGAGGACACCCTCCACAGCTCCGCCTGATGCTGTGTGCTGCCAACTGCAGATTCTTGAAGTTGTGTCCATGTGGGACCCAAATGAATTTGAGGCACTTTATACAAGCCATATTTTTGTAGACAACCAGCACAGTGAGGAATCATGAAGACATCCCAGCACTCAAGCACATCTGGCATACACGCACTGGATAATTAGGAATTGCCACATCAGGAGGGAGTTGCCCTCTATAGCACCAATTTTCAATATCTTTCAATCTATTTACTGTTGCTGTTACTGCAACCCGGGCATGATCCGGGTAACGAGCTGGTCCTGAGGCCATAACTGCAGAAAAACAAACAAAAGTTCACTGTAACTGAAAGTCCCACTTTAAATGAACACAGTCTGTAGCTTTAAAATGGCTCCTCTGCTGCTGTGTTTACTTTACTACCCCACCCTGTAATGGCGGCGGCAGCACTCCTGTGCATCAACATTCAGACTCTGGGTCAAGCCACTGCGCACCCGATTTACATCAGCTACTAATAACTTTTATTTCAAACTGCACAACTTGCTCTGTTCTGGCTGTTCACACATTTACAGGATTTTCCTTGGACTTTTCACTTGCTGGCAACATTCATTTAATTACAGTCCCTTTAAAACTTCAGGTTTCAGCACAGGATTGCCTGCTTTTACTAGTGTTGCACTTATTTTACAACTCACAGTCTCTCTCTCTGGCTGCAAACTTTAAACTGAGGCTACTTTCATTGCTATGCACACATTTAATGGCTTTACAGACTTGCACTTGCCAGCAGGACATCACACAATCACTACTTGCAAAGCGACTATACAGCTGCACACACATTTTATATGGCATTATCTGAAAATCACTGATTGGAGCAGTTTTAAATCGTTTACTCACTGTTATTGTAGCAGATTGCTGCGGTGGGGTAAAACGGCCTGCAGCCAGGTTTTGAAGGCCTCAGATTGCAAACGGGCGGGCAGTCTCCGCGATCGTAGTATTAACCACACAATTCACTGATCCCATGATCGATAAGCGGGTTGAGCCCGATTTTCAGCTGGAAAGTCACTTTCTACTGTTTACAGTGCTTTGAACACTTATTGACTGCCTCCACTGCCAGTACACGTGACTACTCTCTGTCCTCCTCTCGAATGCTGAAGCAGACACATAAGAGCTGGCTGAGGGCGGGACTAATGGCAAACTGACCAACCACACGACGCCATGCAAATGAGCCTCTTCTTCCTCACGAGGGCTCCTCTCCTCACAGTGATCGTCGAGCAGGCAAATTTAAACTGAAAAGATGCACTCTTTTTTTTTTCCAACTGACTCCATGGCGGGAGCCCATTTCAACCATGTAACATTGCCATTAACTCTGCAGTCTCTAGCATTGCACAGAAAGCATTTCCAACGTCCAGGGCATAATTTCTCTGTTGCTACCCCTAGTTTTCCACACTTTCCTTCACAGAACTTTATTTTAAAACTGACAAACGCTGTAAACTATGTTGATGCAGGACAAGGACACACACTTTGGCTTTACAGCTCCTTGGTAAACAGTTGGCATTTTTAAACAGCAGCACAAATTCACAGCACACAGCACACAAGAAGTGCTTCAACTTTTTGGGCTACGACCATAGCAGATAAACGCTAGCCTGCTTGCCCAAGCACCTTCCTTCCCAAACAAATCCAAAGCGGTGCCTCCATTTTGTAAGGCATATGCCCATTTTGTATATGGATATACATATGGTATCTACAGGTTCGGGAAGGATGAGGTTACCTGGCACAAGAGACCTAGATTTGGCTACTCTGCACAGGGCACCCAAGTAAATCCAACTACAGGAAGCAATAACTGTAATGTCCAGAACCAGAATTGGGATTTTTCAGTGTGGCTTTATTTATTAACTCACTGAACATAAACAAAACACTGCATGGTCCCCCACAGGGCTACGTAACTGTAATGCAGATTAAAGGTTAAACACAGTGGTCCATTTGAGGAATGAACACATTACAACAGTTGTCTGGCTTTGGACCCACCAGGCACTCAGCCCGGACTTTGCATGCGCATTGGATACACAGCCCGACTGGCCCGGCTTCCCTGCCTGCCACTCGACTGACGGTCCACTTGGCGAATGGACCCAAACTCTACTTGGAAAGACATCCCATCAAACAAGGAGGCTCCTAAACTGTGGCTCCCCACACCACTTGAAGTCTGTGACTCCTAGAGAGATTTTCTTTTCATACTTCCAATTCGAAACTCCCATCCAACAAGGAGACTCCCATCCAACAAGGAGTAATTTTCCCATCCTGTGGTTCCCCACACCACTTAGAGTCTGCGACTCCTAGAGAGATTTTCAAGTTGCGACCCACGTCTGGGTACCCACCCCATCACTGGCCAAGCGCATGAGGCAAGTAGCAAAAACACAGAAGAAATCCTGAGAGGTGGGACCTGGTTACTAAAGATGGGGGTTTTCCACCTCCAGCCCCACAGCCCATACCCGCCATTTCTCTGGACACACAGAACTTTAGACTTTAAATGTAGATTGACGGTGGATGACCTGAAGCACCCTCTACAGTGAACTTTAAATCCATTAACACTTTAAACAGATGACTGCTCTATTTGTTTGTCCTAGTTGACATAGTCCTCCCAAATAGCAGTCCCCAATACTTGAAATCCAACTGAAGAAAAGAAGCTGTTTGCCCCTTCCAATAGGGCCAAACACTCACCCATTCATTGCAGGTGCCCCACAGGCGAAGTACTGTAACCTTTGCTGTTATACATGAACAGACTGAACTTAAATTAAAACAGGCAGCTTTCTTCCCAGGGTGGGAGATGGGGATTGCCCCTGGAACCCACAAAGCATTTTCATCACCCCCTCCCAGAGGGAGAGTAGGCTAAAACTACTGGTGTCCTTCTTGTTTGCTTAAGGACAAACTCAAGACTGACTTTGAATTCCCAAGGTTCTAAACTTACTCTGAGCTGAAGATTCCAAATGTGGCTCATGCAGCTGCGGCAGTTCTATTATGATGTCATCTCTCAAGTCTCAGCTGTGACTGAGGACAGAGTGAGACAGTGTGAAACCCATTTAACTGGAGTTTCACAAGCTGCCTTCCCTGCCTACCACTAGGTCTTACTGGGATTCTAGTAACCCCGGGTAACAAAGGGGTTACATTTATATTTCTGGGATGCCCCAACTTTGGGGTATTACATATTGTCCCTGTGCAAGCTCCACTCGCCTGCCTGTGATTCTGTTATGTATGCACTCTTTGTTATAGTATGGTGTCTAATTTGCTGCCCTGTTGATAGCCATATGTATTGTCTGTACACTCTCTCCTGTAACCTTGTTCAATCCTTAACTGCTTGTGTTATTTTACCTGATGCTATGTGTTTCTCTGTATGAACATGTCCTTCTTTACACCCTTCCGGGTTGCACCTGAAAATAGGCATCTGTTTTGTCTACCGTGCTTACCTGGTAAACAAAAGCTAAATAAGTAAATAAAATATAATGCCTGAGAACTCAGGTGATAACTGAGTTGAAATCATCTCTCATGGTTTCCAGGGCAACAGTAAACCTCTTGAGCTGTGCTCTCAAGATTTACTGTGTTGTCCTGGCAACCACTCAAGGTGATTACAGCTTGGTTATCGCCCAAATCCCAGGCATTATCCTCTATTTATCACTGTAATGCACATTAAGTATTCTTGTTCTTGATCTCCAGTGATATGGTCTAGTTTTTGTCTGTTATAGTCAAGGCCACTGGTTTTCGTTTTTTACTGGAAAACCTGGTACTTTTCCACAAGTTGGATTGCTTGCACAGTGGTAAAAACACAGAATTTCATAGAATTTGGCATTTTATACCAGATCAGTAAATCTACAGAACTTGCATTTTTCTTATAATTGCTCCCTGTACTATTTTCTATTTGCTTCCTTTAATGCCCTATATATTAAGCCTTCTTTTATTCTGATTATTTATACACACATACTAAAAGAATAACAGTAGCATCCCGGTAAGATCCAGAAATTAGATTTAAAATCACTGTACAGTTCCCAGAATTTCAAATCTTGAAAACGGAATTTCATTAATCACCGTAAATCAGTGGCCTTGATTACAGTATGTTCTTTTTAATTCACCTTCAGATAATGAGGTAAACTAGAGGAATTTGATGTAACTAATTTATTCTGCAATGAAATTTAAAAATGCATAAAAAATATTTTTTTAAAAAGAAGGCATTCCTGTGATGTATTCCGAGGTGGAAGCCAGGCAGACAATTACCATCCAAGTTGTACCTTAATCAACCAAGGGCTGATGGCTACTAACACACACACACACACTACCTTCACTAGCCCAATCAGTACTACTTCCAGTCCACTGACAAGCCCAGAGGAGGCCTCTGCTATCATGCTACATTACTTACAGCCAGATAAGTGTTGAACACAAGCGTCATCTTCCCGGCAGAGAGTGATGCCCTGGAGCTGGAACCTTATGCTACTTATAGAACTTAGAATAAAGGTTCAGACTGTACACTGTGGTCACACTCCACTCTAGCCCCTAGCATCAGATTTGTTTCCCCACCTGAAGTGAGCAGTCAACTCAAAGTACAGCACTGGGCTTCAGATATTCATATAATTTAAAGTGTGTTATTTTCTAGTGCATTAAACTTGTATAGCAAGTTTTTCATTTATTCTGTATTAGGGTTTAGTTATACATTTCAGTTTATTTGCAGTTAGTTCCCAGGAACCAAAGAAGTCCGTAAGTCAGTGTGGTTTCCGTATTCAAGGAACTGTATTGTACTCCCTCATTTCTACTGAATTTGTATTAAAAAGAAAGCAATTAAACTGCATTTTATTCTAGCAGTTTATTTTCAATCGTGGTTTCCATTAAGAAGAAACTGGACTACTCCAATCATTTTATTTTAGATTTGGGTAAGGACAACTGCCTAATTCCTTTTCGTGTGGTTTCTTGTGGTAAATTAGGCTGTTCCTGGTACTATGAAAGAACGATATACATTTTTTCCTGTCAGAACTGATCTGTTTTTGTGGGATACTGAGGGAAGATATTAGTCTGTTTTTGTTTTTGGGAACCAAGATTGTTTCTTTAGGTCTTCAGTGCTTGGCATGACTGATGGACCTAAGAAAAAGAAAACAGGACCAACAGGCTTTCAAAATGTAAAAATATTTTCCAGCTCCTGGCAAAGGCAGACTGCCATGAGCTCTGTTTATGGTAACTGTGTCCCGATCACATCTTTACCAACTGTGAGCTCTCTATAAAGTTTTGCCCAAAACCCCCAAATTGAAGAGTTTATGGCTTCTCAGTCTGCCTCCATGTCACTGCATAATAAAGGCACTGAGGGAGTGTCTAATGATGGTGCAAAGTATGCATCAGTGGGATTGTCATCTCAACTGCAGCAGCAGTCCCTGTCAAAGGGGACAGAGAGAAAAGATAAAGCTGTTCCCTCATCAGGTGATCATGGAGAAGATGGCAAAGATACCAGGGTGTCCAAAAGGGGGAACCCTGAGTCCAGTGATGGCAAAAAAGCAAGTAAGAGAGCCTCAGAGCAGGCACGGGAAACAGTATCTGCCAAGAAAAAACCAAAAGAAAAGAATGTCCTTACCATTCCTCCTGAAAAAGGGAAAGGGAGCACGCTATGTCCCAAGACAATGCCCTAAACAGAAGACATGGTAAAAATGTGGCATTTTTTTCCCAGGCTTTCCAGGTCATGGGAAATTTTATGACTATGCCAGCCCATGCCCCCTCCCCCAGGTCAGGCTCCAGCCTACCTTCCTATGGCGGAGAAAGAGGAAATGTACTATAAAGAGGAGGAGGAAGGTGAACCTGTTGAACCAGATGGATCACCAAAGCAGGAATTTGGCTCCCCTGCAAGGCCTACAGAGAATTACTCATTTTTTTCCCTCGTTCATTAGGCAAATGGTGAACACCCTCATCATCCCCCTCAGGAAAGAGAAGAAGATAAGAAGGAAGCAGAATTTATGGATATGATGGGGTTATCCCCCACAAGGTAGCTGCTGGTCCCCACATTCACATAATTACAAAAAGTCACTTCAGAAATCATGTCTGCATCTACTTCAGCTGCAGCCAAAGATAAAAAGATTGGAAAAAAGTATCTGATGGAGTGATAGTGGATTTAATACCTGTATGCCTTCCTTGATCATAAAGGTGTAGTCCAAGCGGCTGCATGTGAGAGAGCTAAAGTCCCCTTCTGTGCACAGCCCCCTGAGAAGGACTCCAGAAAATTGGATACTATGGCCAAAAAGTTAATAACTCAGTGTATTTATTTATTTGGTAACCGGGTGGGTACGCTGGTCCCAGGCATAATTTTCAGGCACGACCCGGGCCAATCAGATGGCACATCCATTACAAAAATACAGTTACAATAACAATCACAGTTGGAGAAGTAACAGCAAGAAGTAAACAATACAGAAATGGCAATACAGTGGAGATACGGTGTACATACATATGACAAGTGGTCACAGCCTCCAAGGACTTTGGCCGTACATGACTCCCTGCTCATCAGACAGGCAGGCAGCTTACTCAGCTCATACAGCCCAGTACCATAAGGCACTGTGGAATATTGTTGGCACTGGCTGACAAGGCTAACGGTGAGTTGGAACAGGCTCTGATTGACACAATGAAGTCAGCCCTGGATGCCACCAAATACCACTTCCACACAGCTGTGGACACTAGTGACACAGCGTCGAGGGTTTTAGTTCAAGCAGTGTCATTGAGGCAATTCTCCTGGCTAAGTTCAGACATCCTTTCCCGGGACACTCATACCAACGCCATGGATTTCCGTTTTGAAGGAAATTCACTTTTTGGTGACAGAACAGAAGCATGCATGAAAAAGTGGCTGAGTACAAGACCTCTTACAAAAACAACACTGATAAAGAAAAGGCCTCCACTTCCTATAGGCTTCATGGTAGGTGAGGCAGGGGTTAGGGCTACTTTCCAAGAGCCTATGTCCCCTATGAGTACCAGATCCAGAGGGGTTACTACAAGGGCAGAGGCAGGAGAGGCTCCAAGCATGTTGCTGCTGCACCAGCCACCAAGTCTTAGTCAAAAGAAAACTGCTGAAAATTCTGTGCTGGTCGACCAACCATTGCCAGTGTTGGGGAGCCTGGCCCACCATTTCCAGGAATAGGTAAACATTACCAGAAAAGAGCCAAGTCACTTAAGAAGGGGGATAAAAGCTTTTATAGGTACATTAGAGAGTGAAGAAATACCAAGGGAGGGATAGTGAGACTTAATAAAGGGAAGGGTGGGTGGGCAGAGAGTGACAATGAAAAAGCAGGGATACTGAATGAATGCTTCTGTTCAGTGTTCACAAAAGAAGAGGAGGGGAGGTACCTAATCCAAGTAACAGAAGCACTCTGGATAGGGGGGTCAATACCAGTCCATTCACAGCAGAAAGGATTCTGAAAGAATTCCTGAAACTGAAGGTGGACAAAGCAATGGGACCTGATGGGATTCACCCCAGAATTCTAAAAGAACTAAGGGGAGAACTAGTGACACCACAGACTACCCTTCTTAACAAATCATGGGAGGATGGTGTGGTACCTGTGGACTGAAGGAGGGTGAATGTGATTCTCCTTCTGAAAAGTGGGAGCAAAGCAGAGGCAAGAAACTACAGACCTGTTAGTTTGACCTCAGTGGTAGGGAAAATGATGGAATCACTTCTGGAAGAAAGCATTGTTAGTACCTAGAGGCCAGCAGGGCACAGGACCCAAGGCAGCATGGATTCACAGTGGGAAGATCATGTCAGACTAATCTAATAGATTTCTCTGACTGGGCAACGAAAGTAGTAGACCAGGGAGGAGCCATGGACATGATCTACCTAGACTTTTGCAAGCCATTTGACACAGTTCCACACAAAAGATTAATAAACAAGTTAGCCAGCCTGGGAGTGGGTCCCAGGGTGGTAGCCTGAGTAAAAAATTGACTGGACAACAGGATGCAGAAGGTAATAGTAAACGGAGTCCACTCCGAAGAAAGGGGAGTTACTAGCAGGGTACCGCATGCCGTCAAAGTCTATGTTTCTATAATTCACAGACAAGTGAGTCCTGGAGTTAGGAGACTAGAGATTGTCCCTGCAGTTCAAAAAATTCCCAAACTGCAGAAACACAAATGATTCTAGCTTCTGGACACTGAGGTGCTGCCCTATCTGCATGCATCTTTCTGGACTGTGGGATGAGGTAGCCAGACTCAGAGCGGAAGTAAACTGGGTCAGGAGTACCATCACCCCTATCCAGAGACCACTCAGTCCAATGCAGCTGCCTCAAAGGATGCAGAGAACGAGGAGTACTTGGATGACAGTGGGCTCAGGGAGGGTTAGACCAGTCAGGCAGAGGCACATCCCAGATCCTATTCCACTCAAGAACTCATATGCCACACTGCCAAACAGGGACAACCAAATAGAGGTACCCAGAGAAATGGAAGGAAAGGATGGGAGGTTAGCCAAGTAAAAGATGGAGATTAGCACCCAGGAGGTGGATATGCAGAATAGGGGCAAAATTCAGCAGAAGGGCAGACAGCAAGGTGAACTAGGGACAAAGGACAACCAAGGAAGGGGCTGAGTAGAACAGTGAAACAGTCTAGGGAGGTCAAATCATGGAAAGTCATGTGTGCAAATGCCAGGAGCCTTAGCAACAAGATGGAAGATCTGGAGGCTGCATCATGGTGCAGTCAGACCTGGACATTGTGGCCATCACTGAAACCCTGTAATGATAACCATGACTGGGAGTTGGCCATACCTGGCTGCAACATATTCAGAAGAGACAGGGCAGGCAGGAAGGAGGAGGAGTGGCACTGTATGTGAAAAATGACATAAGGGCCACAGAGATCCAGGAGGAACAAAATGGGGAGAGATACTGTGGGTTACGGAAAAGGAAAAATGGGGGCCAGCTATCCAAGACAGGTGTGTCTATAGACCACCAGCCCAGGAGGAAGAAACAGATAGAGTTGATGCTAGCCATCCAGAGGATGGCAGACAAGGGTGAGGTAGTACTGGTTGAGACTTCAATATTCCAGACGTGGTCTGGAGCATCCCAGCAGCAGCATCAACTAGGAGCAGATTTATCCTGGACTCCTTCAGGGTGCCTTCTTCCCGCAACTGGTCATGGAACCAACTCGGCAGAAGGCAATACTTGACCTTGTGCTGCTCACAAACAGGGACAGTGTGATGGGGGTAAGAGTGGGGAGCACCTGGGAACAGTGACCACCAGTCACTGTGGTTTGAAATCACAGAAAGAGCAGAACCAAACCACACAAAAAACACGTATCCTGGATTTTAGGGGGCAACTTTGAGAAAATGGGAGATACTTGAAAGAAGCATTAAGGGAATGGGCAGGAATCAGGGTTGAGGAACAGTGGAAGTATTTAAAATGGGGATTACAAGAGCAACAGAATTATGTATTAAGCAGGTTAGCAAGAGGAAAGGAAGGGAGACCATTATGGTTTTCCAAAGAGGTAGCAAAGAAAGTGAAAGCCAAAAGATTGCATTCAGGCAATACAAAAAGACACAGGCAGAAGGGGATAGGGAGAAGTACCAGGAGAAGCAAAGGGAGGCAGGAGGTCAGTAAGGGAAGCCAAAGCTCAGACAGAAGAACACATTGCAAAATCAGTGGGTAGAGGGACAAAACCTTTACAGGTACATAAGTGAAAAAGAAAGGCAAAGGAGGATAGTGAGACTGAAGGGGAGGATGGGGCGTGTGGAGGATGACAACAGTAAAGCTGACATATTGAACAGGTATTTCTGCTCAGTCTTACTGAGGAAGAGGAGGGTAATGGGTCTGAATGGAGTACAAGGGTGAGAATGGTGCAGAAAATGGACACAAGTCCCTTTACACGAGAAAGGGTCCTGAAGGAACTGGAAGTAATAAGAGTTGATAAAGCAAAGGGGCCAGATGGGGTGCACCCCAGGGTCCTTAAAGAACTAAGAGAGGTGGTGGCTGAACCTCTTGCTATCCTGTTTAGCCGATCACTAGAAACAGGGGAGATACCCAAAGACTGGAGGATAGCAGATGTAGTCCCCTTATACAAAAGTGGGAACAAAGAGGAAGCGGGGAACTACAGACCAGTCAGCCTCACCTCGGTAGTGGGGAAGATCATGGAAGCACTACTGAAGGAGAGATTGGTGGAACATCTGGTTGTCAATGGACTACAGGACCCAAGGCAGCATGGTTTCACCAGGGGAAGGTCATGTCAGACCAACCTCATTGAATTTTTTGACTGGGTGACTAGGGAGGTGGATCAGGGGGCAGTGGACATGGCCTATCTGGACTTCCAGCAAGGCCTTTGACACTGTGCCACATAGAAGACTATTGCACAAACTGGGGAATATGGGTGTGGGCAGGACAGTAGTGTGGTGGGTAGGTAACTGGCTGGGCAGCAGGACACAGAGGGTGTGGTGGTAAATGGCTGTCACTCCACAGAGGAAGAGTGACCAGTGGGGTACCACAGGGATCAGTGCTGGGACGGTACTATTCAATATCTTCATCAGTGACATTGCACGGGACCTAGAAGGCAGAATTTCACTGTTCGCTGATGACACAAAGCTCTGTAACAGAGTAGACACACCAGAGGGTGTAGACAGAATGAGAAGGGACCTGCAGAAACTTGAAGAATGGTCAGGGGTTTGGCAGTTGAAATTCAATGCAAGGAAGTGCAAGATAATGCATATGGGGCACAAAAACCCTGGCACAATATATCAGTTGGGGGGTGAGGATATAGCATGCACCAAGCAGGAAAGGGATCTTGGAGTTATCATCTCTGATGACCTCAAGGCAGGGAAACAGTGTTCAAGGCAGCAGGTAAAGCAAATAGGATGCTGGGATGCATAGGCAGGGCATCACCAGCAGGAAAAGGAGGTCATAATTCCACTATACAAGACACTAGTGAGGCCGCACCTGGAGTACACTGTGCAGTTCTGGAGACCTTACCTACGTAAGGACATAGACAGGGTAGAGAAGGTTCAGAGGAGGGCAACAAAGATGGTGCATGGATTGCATCACAAGTCCTATGAGGACAGGTTGAAGGCACTGAACATGTACCCTGGAGGAGAGGAGGGAGAGAGGGATATGATAGAGACATACAAGTATCTTACAGGAGGAACAGGGTGCAGGAATGCACTATTTTTAAGTGAAAAGATGTTCCAGGACTAGAGGGCATGGGATGAAGTTGGAGGGAGGACGATTCAGAGGAAACGTGAGGAAGAATTTCTTTCACAGAACGGGTGGTGGAAAAGTGGAACACCCTGCCAGAGGAAGTGATGGGGCTGAAACAATCACGGATTTAAGAATGCATGGGATAGACATAAGGAATTCTGGAGGTCAGGGGTAAGGGGCAACAGACTTCCTGGAAAACATAAACTGAACTTACAAACTTAAATGGGCAGACTGGGTGGGCCATAGGCCCTTATCTGCCAACACTGTCTATGTATCTATGTATGTATGTACTCTCCCACAGAACAAATTCTGCTGGAACTAGAAGTAAACAAACTGCTACAAGCATAAGCACTGGGAAAGGTCCCCTCCTCACAATGGACCAAGGGCCTATTTTCAAGGTACTTCCTGACCCACAAAAAAAAATGTGGAGTGACAACCCATTTTAGATCTCAGATACCTGAACAAGCATATATATATATATATATAAAAGGATTACATTGGTCACACTGGGCACAGTGATACCATTCTTACAGTCATTGAATTGGCTAGGGTCACTGGATCTGAAGATGCCTATTTTCACATTCCAGTCAGACCTGTCCACAATAAATATCTCAGGCTTAGGCTAGGAAACTGCCAGTACCAGTTTGTAGCCCTTCTCTTTGACCTCACTTCAGCAACAAGGGCCTTCACAAAGTGATTAGCTGTGGTAGCAGGCTGGCAACACACCTGAGAAGGCAAGGTGTGGTGGTTTTTCCTTAGCTGGATGACTGGTTAGTGTCAGGGAAAATAAAACAAGAGGCAAGGTGCTCTATCCAGAAGGTGAAATACACCCTAGAAAACTTGAGGTTCCTTATAAATCTGCAAAACTCCCAGACAGAACCTGTCTAGGTGCTGGACTTCAAAGCTGCAGAACTGGATACCCCGCAGGACAAAGCCTTCCTCCAGCAGGGAAGGGTAGCAAATTTGATTGCCACAGCAAAATCCTTCATAGCTGGCCAACCAAGGCCTGCAGGGTATTTTCTACAGCTACTGTGCCATGTGACTGCATCCATAGCAGTGTTGCCATGGGACAGGTTTCAGATGAGGCCATTCAGTACCACTTAAGAGACTACTAGTCTCAAAGATGGGACTCCCTCTCTCTAAACTGGTGCCAGTCACAAGAGCATGGGAATGGGCACTGGAGTGGTAGAAGGATGAAAGCAACCTCAGAGAGGGAATTCCCTTCCTCCAGCAATCCCCAACAAGTATTCTCACAACAAATGTTTCACTCCTAGGGTGGCATGCCCACCTGGAGGACCTCACAGTAAGTGGCATCTTGAGTCTGCAAAAGACCCAGGAACACATCAGTCTCCAGGAACTCAGAACAGTCTGTCTGGCAATACATTCCTTCTTGTGCCAGCTGCAAGGTCAGTCTGTCCAGATCAGAGCAGTTAACCCTTAGACTGCCAACAGAATTAGAATATATGGGAATTCTGGACTGGCATATCAGTTCGTGGCACAGCAAGGGTTAACACCACAGCAATGTATTACATAAACAAACAGAGAAGTACAAGATCCTCAAGACTGTGTTTAGAGACAATGAAGATCTGGGATCTGTCTTACTCCCTAGATCTCTGCAGTACACTTGACAGGCAAAGAGAATGTCCCAGCAGACTCCCTATGCAGCGTTAGCCAAGGAAACCACAAATGGACGCTGAACTAGCAGGTTCTGATCATGGTTTTCAGAAGATGCGGCATTCCAGAAACAAACCTGTTTGCCTCCTGGGAGAGCAGTCAGCTCCCCAAAAATTTGTTGCAGGCCACCAGCCATGGGTACAGTCCCAGAGAACACCCTGTCCTTGAAGTGGAGAGGGAGGTTTTTCTATGCCTTCCCAGCATTCCCACTCATATAGAGAGTGCTCCTAATGTTCAGAAGAGAGCCTGCAGCAATGATCCTAATAGCCCCAGTCTGGGCCACGCAGACCTGGTATTCAGTGCTCCTGGCCTGGTCCAGCAAGAATCCACTCAGCCTGCCACTGAGTCACAACCTGCTGACTCTGTCTCAGGGCAGAATATAATTTCCAGACCCCAGGATATCATGCCTGAGGGCATGGTTCTTGAAGGTAGAGTATTCTGGTCCAAACTTATCAGAGGAGGTCCTGAAGGTGCTTAAAGTTTCCAGGAAACCAGCAACCAGAAAAGCATACTCCTGTAAGTGGAAGAAATTCTTATACTGGTGTATTCCCAAAAAGAGAATCCCTATGCAGGCAATCATTAATTACATGCAACAATTGCATGTAACTACATTGCAATTGAAATGCAGTTACAATTTAGTCATGCTGTAACTACAGCGTAGTTAAGGAATCTTACAGTAAAGTGTTGTCTGTGTTTTATCTGGTGTATTGAAGAACACAGGGATTTGCTGTGAATCTGAGATGACAAATTCAGGGGCAACATTAGGAAGTACTTTTTTCTCCCAAAGAGTAGTGAATTTGTAGAACAGCCTACAGCGGTGATAGTGGACATGAAGGCAATGCAAGGCTTCATAGTAAGCCTAGACAACTTTCTGTTTACCAAGGAAATCACTGAATACCCTGGGTAGTTGAGTGAACTGAAACAGCTTTAAAGTAGCTCTGGTTTGCACTGCATACTTATTCACACCTGCTTATGAAGGAGGGAGGGTGGTGGACATGATTGACTTAGTGACCCTTCCAATCTTAAATTACTGTGCCACTTGGCCTAAGTCTCCATGTTCATTGTTTAATGCTTTGCTCATTAGATCATACTGTTTTCTGCAGTATTCCTTTAAAAAACTGTGAAGGATAGGTAAAAGAATTGAAAAAATCTGCCCCCCACCCCCCCCAAACCACACGTGGTTTGAAAATGAAGTCCAGACCGCAACCCATCTAAGCCTGAAAAGGAAGAACAGTCCCTCAGCACTGACTGTGACAGCCAGCCCGGTGGCAATGAGAGTAGCTAGCTTATCTGTAGCTGGTGACCTGCGTCAGGAACAAGCTTGGGCTGTGGGGCCTGGGGAGGAAGAATTTAGCATTTCAAGGACTGCTCTCCTTCCTCAGGGAAATGGAGGCAGTATTCCCAGTGTGTGATTGTCAGCTGGTGGAGATCAGTAGGCGGCACAGTTGAGAGCACCAGGAGAAGAGAGTTCACCACTGGGCACCTCCCACACGTGTGCCACTGCACACATGCACACCTGCACTATTGAATGCCCGCACCCAGGGGAGAAAACTTAGCTGGCAGGAGGAAAATGCTGGCTGGCCACACTGGCACACTCTGCAGGCTCTAACATAACTGACACGGCTAGCCACCCACCACAGTGTGGTTCTGTGCAAGGGGTGGGTAACTGATAAGTCTGTGAGAAGGTCGTGACAGGGCTGGGGGTGATGCCAGATGAGACCAGGTACAGACACAGCTGTGTGAAAAAATAGTGACAGTGACAGTGGTTAGATCTAGCCCCCAAATGGCTACCAAAATGCAAGCCTGGTTCACTCCATATCACAAGTCCCCACCAAAATACAAATCTAGTCCTAGCCCTACCCCTGCTTCCCAAATCACAAATCCAGTGTACCCCACCAATGCTAAATGCAGTGACCTAAATCAGAATCACAGGTCTGGAACCACCACATCAAAATCTGAAATCCAGTGTTGTCTCTTTTCCGATTCCTAAATCCAATACCAGCACTTAACCCCCCTTCCCAGCCAGGGCCAGTAACAGGGATATGAAGAACCTAGGTCTGAACGCAATGCATGCCCCTTACTGCTTGGTGATTACTTGCTGTAAGGGGCAAACCTCACTATTTTTCCGTAAACACCCTTACCAGTAACAAACCAAAGAACTTGAAGTTCAGTGCATTGAAGAATGCAGTACAGATGAACACTGCTGCTGGCAACAATTACTTTTTTTTTGCCGGTGACCTGAGTTTCCACATTAAGTTCCCAAACTCAGAACTATAATATATGCTCTGCTGTTTAGTATGATCTTGAAGACATATGGGGCACAATGAACATGTAAGGGCAGCTTCCCCCCCCCCAATGTCTGGTGGTATATGGTGGCCTCTCTCATCCAGGGAGAGGCTTGCTTACAGTCAGAACACTCATAGGCCCAGATATTCAAACTGCTCCCAAAATGTGCGCAACAGCAGGAGCAAGCACAATTCAATTGCGCATATGCGCAACAGATGCGATATTCAAACATGGAGCAGAACAAATTGAGCAAGCAGCCAATGTCTGAATATCGCACAAACTGCGCCATAGCGCAACCAGGAAGGGGAAGCTGAGCAGAAAGGTTGCACCATAGCGTAACAAGGGCAGCCCAGCTGAGCAGTCCAGAGGTGCCATAGCGCAAGCAGAGCCCCCCAGCAGAGCAATGGAACTGCACAACCAGGGAGGCAGGCTGGGGCCCACCGCCAGCCATGCCACACATGGGCACAGGAACACACTGCAGAACCAACAAGACACCTGCACACCCCAAGCACAGCATCACTGGGGGTGGGACGGATGATCTACTGGCCCATGGGGACAAGCCAACAAAGCACAGCAGGGCCATGACGCCCAGCACAACCACTGGCAGGCTGAGACTGCCACACACAGGGTTGACAACCACAGTGCACATCAGCCCCTGATGCACACACCCTGCACCGTGACCCCAAGACACCACCCATGTGCAGTGACTGGCACTGCAGGAAACACCATGCATCCCCCGCACACGCCAACCCTCGTGCGAGAGAACCATACAAGCCAGACCCACCCTTTGCACCCAGCAGTGGGTGGCAGCAGATGGCAAGACCAACAGAAAGTCACTGCCACACTGGAGACACCTCCCCATGCACACACACGCGCACACACACATACCCAGGACCACACCACCCCAGATGGCATGCACACCACTGCAACTGAGCAACCATAGCCAGCTGCAAATCAGAGACCAAGACAGTATTCATATCAAAATATATATATATATATTAGAAAAATGTAAACTACAAAATGAACAACAACAAAACTATGTACAAGGGGGTAGGGGTACAAGGTAGGGGTGGGCAAGGTATGAGATGAACAACTTGGAGAGGGAAGGCAGGGTGGGAGGGATGGGTGAAGTGGGAAGGGAATCCGCCTAAGGCCTAGCAGGCCAGTCCTCCGCTGCCTGTTCCGTCTGTGTCTGGCTGTGCCTCCTCCGAGGCTATGGCGCTGGATATCCTGGAGGATGGTCCTGTTTTCCATGGACACCGGGTCAGGCTGTTGCAGTGCCCGGCTTATTCTTCGAGCACAATGAGGCCTAGGAAAACGGGAACACAGTCAATGGCTGTGACTAACCACAACCCTGAACACCACCCAACCTGCAAGCCATATAGCCCAATGTCCCCAACCTGTGACGGTATGCACCCACCCACAGTGAACATGCACATGGCCAGCCCAACCAGGCGGCACCAGCTATGTGCACCACTGCACACACACACTGCCCATGTCCATCACAGCACAAACAAGGCTGTCAGGTGACGTGGCAATGTGGTGCGATGCCAGTTCCACAGCCATGTGCCCAGTGCATGCATGGACCACCAGTAACGCACACACAGACGTGCAGTGACACTGGACAGTGATGAATGTATCCTGTGTCGTGCATGGTTGTGTTGTGCATGACTGGTGGTCATGCCCACCCCCTCCAGCATGCAGTAGCATCCATGATGTAATGATACTCACACTCGGCAAGCAGCTGTGGCTGCTGCTGCTGCGGCCCACCCCTCGCAGCACCACCGACCGCCACGGGGCCCTGCCACTGCCTCTCTCATCCTGTGCCTGCATCCTCTCGCCCGGCCTGTGGGAGACAAATGTTGAGAAAACCATCAGTGTGACTTCAAAGCAGACTGCCCCCTGCCCCAGTAAGTGTGCCTGCCCACACAGCCAGACCCATGCATTTCACACCTGCACACACTGACACAGCCAACCATGTCAGAGCCAGCACCCATGCACAGCCACCAAAACACATGCACACCCCTACGGAGAATACAGGTGCATAGATGGTACACCCACCTGGCCTAGGCACAACGCCTCTCCTGGCACGTGACCGTAGCCTCCCATGCAAGTCCGGCTCCTCTCGCGAGGTCACTTCTGCGCCGCACTGCTTGGCAGACCGCACCGCCTTAGCACCCCACCAGGTCATTGGCCACTTGCAGCCAGACCTGGTTCGAGCCATGGTGAGGGGCTCTCACCATACAGTGCCCCATAGTGGGGCTCACCAGGACCACCAGGTTGGCCACCTCCATCGACTCCATTGGACTGCCTTCCTCGTGCCATTCTTCCAACTTTACAGCAGGCAATATGGCGCCCGCCCAGCAGCAACCCGCGGAAATGTTGCGCAATAGACCACCATAGGTTCCAATCGCGCTGTCTGCATAGCCATCGTCCGTTACATGCTGTCACCAGACAGCGCACAGGGCCGTGACATTGCTGGCAGCCGAACAGCCAGGGGCAAAGTTCGGACACCAGGTCAGGGGTCTATGACGCAGCGCCACGACAGCGCCATCTGACGCTTACGCATCCCGCGCGACCAACACCCGCGGACAGTGCCACAGTGGACTATTGCGCAGTAGTGCCACAGCACCATATAGTGCCCAGTGCTGTAGCGCCACTGGCACAATGGTGGCCATGGCCTGAATTGCCGATCGCGCACAGCACATCATCAGTGCGGCAGACGCCTGTGTAAGCTACCTGGGCATGCGCAGTGCAGTGTACCACACAGTCACAGATCTGCGCTGTTGGCTCAGCCGGCTCAACCAGATGCAGCGCAATGGCGCGATATTCAGCCGACATGCAAATCATCCGATCAGCCATTCAAAGGCGCAGTGGCGCGATTTGCATCTCATTACAGTTGCTCCACTCCTAATTTGCATGCATTGCGCTATAAAAGTGCGACAGTGGGCTGCGCTGGCCAGATTCGGGTACTGCAGGTGAGAGGTGAGTTGCTTGCTGTGGGATGTTCTGGACAATGGGCATGGGATAACGCTGTAGACTGCACAGTGACAGGTGTCCACTTCCACCCATACAGATCGCCATGACCGAGCAGAGCCAAGGTGAGGGTGAGGATGGTGGTTAAGGAGGAGGAGGAGGCCCAACTTTACCACGGCAGAGACTGATGCCCTCTTCCAGGCCTACCTGGAGGAGGAGGCACTACTGAGTGGATGGCGGGGCACCCCTCAGGCCCGTGCGGCTGCATGGGAGGGGGTAGCCCGGGCAGTGAACCTGCACGGAAGCCACCAGCACTCCGTGCAGGAATGCAAAAAGAAGATTGGGACAGACCGCAGGAGGGTGAAGGAGAAGGTGGCAGCCCTCAGGGCGGCACGTGCTGGCACTGGCGGGGGCCAGCCAGCGGTGGTGGAGCTGACCCCGGCTGAGGACCGACTGGCTGCATCAATGCAGTGCAGTGCTATTGAGGGCGTACCAGGAGGTGGATTCCAGACAGGTGGAAGCCCATCACTGCACGGTATGACATGGTGGTGGTGTTGGGGGGTAGGTTGTTCAAATGCACTCACATGTCCTCTCTTTCTGTTACAGATCCTGTTTGTCTTCAGGGGACAATGGTGGTGGGTCCAGGCAGTGAGGATGACGTGCTGGACATGGAGGAGGGTCCATCCACCTCTGTCACCAGCCAGCATGCACTGCACCAGCATGCACGCTGGGCTGCCAACTCTGGTGTCAGTGAATCGGGTGTGGGGGGTGCGCAGCCTGTATCTCAGCAGTCTGGCATGCAAGCACGCTGTGACTGTGGCTGTAGCACATACCTGCACAATTGATGATGCAAGGACTGCAATGGGCAGTGACATGTGTGTGTCCCATGATGGACACACAGCAGGCCAGCACATGCCCCTGGGCCTTGCTGGTTCCAACTTGTGTGCCAGCATGTCGGCACAGTCCCAGGCTGTGCCTGGCAGCACTGGTGGCTGTGCAGGTGTCTGGTACTGTTGTGGCCACAGCGGTGGAAGGAGTGGTCCCTGGGGCACAGCGGTTGGAGGGGCAGCAGCAGCAGTCACCCACCAGGTCTGGGGGTGCAGTGTCCAGTGGTGGCACATGCCCGCCGCCCTTTGATACGCCCATTCCTGGTCCTGGCAAACAGCGCCCACCCTCAAGGGGTGTTGTGCATCAGGACCTTCCACACCCTGGGGGACAGGATGCCGTTGTGGCAGAGTACCCATTGGACGAGCACACCCGCCTGCTGCGGGAATCAGTACATAGAAACATAGAAACATAGACTTTGACAGCAGATAAGGACCGCTAGGCCCATCTAGTCTGCCCATTTCTCTACCTACAGGATAAGCCGCAGATCCTAGTTAACCAACAGCCTATTTCTTCCTACCCCCCACAAGAATTGCCTTATGTCTGCCCCATGCATTCTTGAATTCTCCCACAGTTTTAGACCCCATAACCTCCTCAGGAAGGCTGTTCCATGCATCCACTACCCTCTCTGTGAAATAATACTTCCTCACATTGCCCCTGAACCGCCCTCCTTCTATCTTTAAATTGTGTCCCCTTGTTCTTGCAAGTCTCTTTTTCTGAAAGATGCTACCCTTTTGGACATTGTTGATTCCACTGAGGTACTTAAAAGTTTCTATCATGTCCCCCCTCTCCCTTCTTTCCTCAAGGGTATACATGTTAAGCTCCTTTAGTCTCTCCTCATATGGCTCTCTTGCAGACTCTGCACCATTTTAGTTGCCCTCTTCTGGACTGCCTCTATCCTGTCTATGTCCTTGCGGAGCTGGGGTCTCCAGAACTGGACACAGTACTCCAGATGGGGTCTCACCAACTGTCTGTACAGAGGGATAACAACTTCCTGTTTTCTGCTGATGATGCCTCCCTATACATCCCAGTATACCCCAGCCCTCCTGCTGCCTTCTCACATTGCTTGCTAACCTTAAGGTCATCTGATATGATTACCCCAGGTCCCTTTCCTTTTGTTCTTGTTACTACCTCCCACCCATTGTGTATTCTTCCCTGGGTTCTTGTTTCCCAGGTGCATTATTTTGCACTTCTTTGCATTGAATCCTAGCTGCCATACTTCTGACCATTCCTCCAACCTTGCCAAGTCCCTTTTCATCCTTTCCATGCCTCCTTTTGTATCAACTCTGTTGCAGATCTTTGTGTCATCTGCAAAAAGGCATACTTTTCCTTCCAGTCCCTCTGCAATGTCACTGATGAAGACATTAAAAAGGACTGGACCCAATACTGAACCCTGCAGTACCCCACTAGTAACCCCCCTTTCTTCAGAGTGGACTCCATTTACAATTACCTTCTGTGTCCTGTTGTCCAGCCAATGTTTTACCCAGGCTATCACCCTGGATCCCACTCCCAGGCTGGTTAATTTGACTATTAATCTTTTGTGTGGGACTGTGTCAAATGCCTTGCTAAAGTCTAGGTAGGCCATGTCCACAGCCCCTCCCTGGTCTACTACTTGGTCACCCAGTCAAAGAAATCTATTAGATTCGTCCTGACATGACCTTCCCGCCAGGAATCCATGCTGCCTTGGGTCCTATGCTCCACTGGCCTCTAGGTACTGACTGTTCTTTCCTTCAGAAGTGACTCCATCACTTTCCCTACCACAGAGGTCAGACTGACAGGTCTGCAGTTTCCTGCCTCTGTCTTGGACCCACTTTTGTGAAGGGGAATCACATCCGCCTTCCTCCAATCCTCGGTACCACACATCCTCCCATGATTTATTAAAAAGAGTAGCCAGTGGTTTCACTAGTTTCTCCCTTAATTTTTTAGAATTTAGGTGAATTCCATCAGGACCCATTGCTTTGTCCACCTTCTAGTTTTAGGAGTTCTTGCAGAACCCTTTCTTCTGTGAAAGGACTGGGATCGACTCCCTATCAAGAGCGCTTCTGTTAATTGGATTAGGCACTTCCTCCTCCTCTTTTGTGAATACTGAGCAGAAATATTCGCTCAGTATTCCTGCTTTTTCACTGTCCCCTCTGCCCGCCCAACGCTCATTCTATTCAGCCTCACTATCCCTCCCTTGTCTTTCTCTACTCGCTGATGTACCTATAAAAGGTTTTATCCTTCTTAACTGAGTTGGCTATCTTTTCCTCAGTTTGGGCTCTTGCTATTCTGACTTCCTCCTGCTTCCTTCTGCCTTAACTGGTACAGCTGTCTGTCCTGCTCCTTCTGTGTTTCTTATACTTCCGGAATGCTATCTTTTTCTTCCTGACTTTCACAGCCACCTCTTTTGAGAACCATAGTGGCTTTTTTTTTTTCATTTTGATTTGTTTATTTGCTTCACACTAAGGCTTGTTGCCTCTGTGATGGCAGTTTTGATAATTCACCATTGTTGCTCCACATCTCCTTCTAGCCTGTTTGCTAGTGCTTTTCTGAGGCACTCTCCCATCTTGCCAAAGTCAGCCCTCCTAAAGTCCAGTACCCTCACTTTTGTATGTCTTGACTGTGTAGCTGAGTTTAACGTGAACCACACTGTTTGATGGTCACTTGTCCCCAGATGGCAACCCACTTCTAGATCTGAGATCCTCTCACTGCCCCCGTTTGAGAGTATGAGGTCTAAGATTGCTCCCTCATGAGTGGGTTCCAAAACTAGCTGTCTAATGCCTGCCACCTGTAGGGCATCAAGAATGGCCCTGCTCTTGGATGTGGCTGCAGCAAATGTGCTCCAGTTAACATCTGGCATATTCAGGTCTCCCATCAACAGTATCTCCCCTTTCTCTGCCATTCTAAGAATGCCTTCTATCATATCCTTGTCCATTCCTTCCCCCTGACATGGGGTCTGTACACAACCCCTGTGCGGATTGTGGTGCCCTTTCCAGTCTCCAAGGTGACCCACAGTGCCTCCTCTCCTCCCTGTTTACTCTTTTGTTCAGTTGCTTTTATCCCTTCCTTTACATAGAGAGCTACTCCTCCCCCTCTTCTCCCCTGCCTGTCTCTCCTGTAGGTTATGTACCCTGGTATGTTAACATCCCAGTCATGGTTCTCTGTGTACCATGTTTCTGTGACTGCTACGATATCCAGCAGCAAAGGCGGGTTGCAACGTCTGTGGAGGCACTGTGTGCGGCTGTGGAGCGGCACAGCAGGGAGTGTGCTCTGGACCGTGCAGAGATGGTCCATATGCGGATGGATGTGACCACCACCATTGACAGGCAGACCCAGGCATTGGTCGCTGTCGTGGCTGCATTGGGCACACACACAGGTGCTCCTGTACCGCGCACCCCACACAGTACGCTCTCCACTCCCAGTTCCTGGCGTCATGCGACACCAGGCCTGTCGATGCCGGGTTCTGCTGTGGGCATCCCAAGCACCCCTGGTGCAGGTATGTTTGGCATCCTACAGACCCCAGTATGGACAAGGTCGCAATCGCGCAGTGGGACCCCTGGTGGTCCATCGGTGCCACCCCATGTGGCCCCTGCTCAGCCTGCCAGTGCTGTTGGGTCATGGCGGGGCCGCCCACGCATCCACGGTGGCCGTGGAACGGTGCAACATGACTGACCTGTCTCCCAGTGCGGGCCCTGTCTGCTGCTGCCCTGTGTGCACTGTGCGTCATGGTAGGCAGTGCACTGGTGGCTGCCCTGCCCATCACGCCGACATACGGACCACCTGCACACCATCCCGACTGCTGTCCACAGGTGCATGTGCATGATGATGCCTGCATTGTACTGTACACCAAGGTGCAAGGTGCCCAGCATCTGACACACGTGCTTGGACAGTACAGGTGGTGGGTGTGGTCTGTGGATCTGTGTGTTTGCCATGTCTGTTCCTGCTCTGCTGTGCACCTGCCCATGTACGCTTTGTGCCTGGTGTGTTTGTGTGTGTGTGTCCATATGACTGTTCGCCCCTCCCTGATGGTGTGTTTGTGTGCCTGGTCCCTTCCACCCTCCTTGCCATCATGCACCCCTGGTGTGTTACTCTGTGTGCCTGTGGGTTGCGCCAGGACAGTGTTGTTTGCACATGGCCCCTTGACTTACTTGTGTTGTGCATAATGCTCCTCCGTGATGGTGTCCCGGTGCAGCTGGGCCTGCCAGATCAGTCGGGGGTCCCGCCGTCCAAGGGGGGGCTGCTCATCACCATCAACACCGGCGCCTCTGGCGTCCCCATCGCTGTCCCCCTCTTCAACCTGTCCGGCTATCCCACAGTCATTGGCCATGTTGTGCAGGATACAACAGGCCAGGAATATCCCACAAGCCTCTGAGGGGCTGTACTGTAGGCACCGCCGAGGTGTCTAGGCATCGAAGCGTGCCTTGAGCATCCCAAACACCCGCCAATGATGTTGCGTGTGGCGCATGTGCCTCATTATAGTGTTGCTGCGATAGGGTCATGGGCGCACGGTGTGAGCAGCCAGGGACGGAGTGGGTATCCGCTGTCACCTGTGTGGAGATAGTGGAGATCAGTCTCATGTTCAGGTCCATATTGCCCGTATCCCTGTGTGCCACTACCATGGCACCTGTGGCATTCCCACCCTTGCCCTGAGTTTGCATTTCCTACATGCTTACTCACCCACTAGATGGCCTGTGGGGATGTTCCCACTCTCGAATCGATGGCACAGTGCGGACTGATGCCATATAAAGGCATCATGTGCTCCACCAGGGTGTGTGGTACAGACATTGATTATACGCCCAGTGGCATCACACACCACCTGGCAGTTGACACTGGGGAAGCCCTTCCGATTCATATAGGAGGCCCCATCGGGGCCAGGTGGCATGCGAATGGCCACATGGGTGCAGTCTATGGCTCCTAGCACGCCAGGCATACATGCTACCCTGTGGAACGCCTGCATGTTTGCTGTATGCTCTGCCGTGGTGCTGGGGAAATGGCTGTGCTCCGCAGCATGTGGCAGCAGTGCGCTGAGGAATTGGGTGAGGATGCGTGACGTGGCCGACTGTGTGATGCCTGTGGTGTTCCTGTTGGCCTCTGGAAGGTGCCCGTGGCGAGCAGGCACATGCAGGCTGTCACCTTGGTCTCCACTGACAGAGCATGACTCGTCGCGAGGGTGCCTGCATCACATCACTGCACAGCTCACAGAGCCGCCTCAGTATTGCCCTGTTCAGGCGGTACCGGCCCACGATCTCTACATCTGTGTACAACTCAAAGCTGATGCGGGCACGGTACTGCCTGTTGGGGGCGTACCGCCAACGGGTCCCTCCACAGCCACATCCCCTGCACCTTGCATTCTCACCCTCATTACAGCTTCCATGGGAAGCTGCCACTGTCCATCTCCCTGGCTTGTGCCCCCGCTGATGTTGCTCTGTTACCCCGCTGTCCTGACTGCTACTTCCACTGCACCGGCACCTCTCGCTGGCCTCTGCAGCCTATGGTCCACACTGCTTCCCTTGCCTGCCCTGGCCTGTCACTGCTGTCTCTTTCTCTCTCTCTTCCCCACTTGGCATCCCTGGTGGTGTTCTTGCGCAGCTTCCTTGAGCCTTTATTTTGGCTCATTTCAGCTGAGCGCAACTTCTGGCTGGTCCGCTGTTGCGCATTGCGCAAGTCTTTGGATATCGCATTGCGCTCTTTATGCATGGATCCACCCCTTCGGTTGCGCATGCCATCATTTGCATTGCGCTGTTGCTCAGCATGTTTTCGGTGGCGCAACTGCCTCCTGCTGAATATCGCAGAATGGCGCACTTTTGGACTTGCGCAGGCATAACCCTATTGCGCATGGCGCAACCCTTTTGAATATCCCACCCATAATCTCTGGCTCACTGCTCCACCATAGGTGTTGGCAGATAGGAACCAGGGACACCAAACACATATACAGAGGTACAGTACCAATGAGAGCATGGACAGACTGACAGGCCATACTAGGAGCTGCAGTCAAGCAGGTTGCATATTTATTGCTGTCTGATTGAACACAGCTTTGAAGGATATTACCCTCACCAATCACTTAGTGGTTGCCATAACTTTGTTTCATTCAGGCATAGTCCAATTATTATAATTACTGACAACCCTTTTTCTGCTGCCTTGTGTTGATTAAATACTACTGCACAGAGAGTTACTTTGATTTATCCTATGTTCCACACAGGGTCCCTTGGGAACTGTCACCCACAAGACCAAATGCATTTTGGCACAATCCCCAGGCAGGGCTAGACTCTGCCCTAAGGGAGCAGCAGCTATGCCTATGTTTTGCAGTATGTGCCAGCTAGTGGCAACTCATGAACTAGTCACTATACTGTTGTGCTCTCCTAAATATATGGATATAGGTTTTTCAACCAGGTATGTTTCACTTCTGTCATCACAGTAATGGTCCTAGTGACCCAAAGCAGTGGGTTCCCCTATCTGGCCAAACACTGCGAGCCTTACCTAACCCCAGCTCTTGCCAGGCCCCTTACCCTGATGAACCATTACCTAGCACTCTACAACACATTTTATCTAGGGGTGACTCCTTATACTGTAAAGCACCTTCTTCTCCTCTGGAACTCTTTCATGAAGTTTTACTTACATATTGCTCCCTCCTGTGTATACTTCTCTATGGGAGTGGATCCGCAAGGATTCTAGTGACCTCCTTTGAGAGGAGGCCCACCACTACTCCCTAATGCCATATGAGTTTAGCTGGTTCTTCCCCTCTGACAAGACTACTTAGATCTGTCTCCTCTGCTGGACTCCAGAGGGATACTCCCCACCTAGAATCCTAAAAGAACTAAGAGAGGACCTAGTGACACCACTGACCACACTTTTTAACACATCCTGGGAGAATGGGGTGGTACCTGAGGACTTAAGGAGGGCATATGTGATTCCCCTTCACAAAAGTGTGAGCAAGGCAGAAGCAGGAAACTACAGATCTGTAAGTTTGACCTCAGTGATAGGGAAAATGATGGAATCACTTCTGAAAGAATGAATTGTTGAGTACCTAGAGGCCAGCGGGGCACAGGACCAAAAGCAGCATGGATTTACAGCAGGAAGGTCATGTCAGACGATTCTAATAGATTTCTTTGACTGGGTGACCAAAGTAATAGACCAGGGAGGGGCTGTGGATATGGCCTACCTAGACTTTAGCAACGCATTTGACACAGTCCCGCACAAAAGATTGATAATCAAGTTAGCCAGCCTGGGAGTGGGTCCCAGGGTGGTAGCCTGGGTAGCAAACTGGCTGTACAACAGGACACAGAAGGTAATAGTGACTGGAACACATTCCGAAGAAAGTGGGATCACTAGTGGAGTACCTCAGGGCTCAGTACTAGGTCCAGTCCTCTTTAACATCTTTATAGGCAACATTGCAGAGGGTCTGGAAGGAAAGGTATGCCTCTTTGCAGATGACACAAAGATCTGTAACAGAGTTGATACACGGGGGGGGTAGAAAGGACGAGAAGTGACTTGGCAAGGTTGGAAGAATGGTCACACATATGGCAACTTAGATTCAATGCAAAGAAGTGCCAAGTAATGCACCTGGGAAACAAAAACCCAGGAGAAGAGTACACAATAGCAGGGGAGGTACTAACAACAACAAAAATGGAATGTGACCTAGGGGTAGTCATATCAGATGACCTAAAGGTGGGTAAGCAATGTGAGAAGTCAGTAAGGAGAACCAGAGGGATACTGGGATGCATGGGAAAGGGCATCACAAGTAGAAAAAGGAAGTGGTTATCCTCTGTACAGACAGTTGGTGAGACCCCATCTGGAGTACTGTGTGCAGTTTTGGAGACCTCATCTACGCAAGGACATAGACAGGATGGAAGCAGTCCAGAGGAGGGCAACTAAAATGGTGCAGGGTCTGCATCAGAAACCATATAAGGAGAAACTGAGAGAGCTTAATATGTATACCCTTGATGAAAGGAGGGACGGGGGGACATGATAGAAACATTCAAGTACCTCAAGGGAATTAACAAAGTCCAGGAGGGTAGCATCTTTCAGAAAAAGAGATGTGTGAGAACAAGGGGGCACAATTTAAAGATAGAGGGGGGATGGTTCAGGGGTAATGTGAGGAAATTTTTTTTCACAGAGAGAGTGGTGTACGCATGGAACTGCCTTCCTGGAGAGGCTGTGGGGTCTAAAACAGTGGAGGAATTCAAACATGCATGGGACAGACATAAGGCAATTATAGTGGGGGGTTGCAGGAAGTAGGCTGTTGGTTAACTAAAATCTGCAGCTTATCCAGTAGGTAGGGAAATGGGCAGACTGGGTGGGCCAAGTGGTCCTTATCTGCCGTCAAAGTCTATGTTTCTACCACCGGAGGGGGGAAAGAAAAGACCGAACTCCCTCTCCTCTTCTTGTATTCAAACTCTGTAATATCTGGCCACTCCAGATCTCTCTGGATCTGAATCTTCTGGAAGGGCTTTGGATGGAATCTGAGCTGTTGGGTAGCCTTTCTTTCTTATAGTGTGTAGGGAGATTGGGCAGGACCGTGAACAGTAAGGCCTGGGCTTCCCGCTTCTGGCTGAGTCAGTCTGCACAGAGCATAAACTCCAGACACACTTTCTCCTAGTTGAGGTCCACTACAGCACAGCTCTCAGGATCAGGCTTCTCGAGTGCTCACTAGTAACCTGCCTTGAGCTTTGGAGGAAAAAAAGGCTGGTTATACTCTCCTCTTCCAAAACCATTGTGGTCCCCAGCATGGACAAACCTGATGCGGGTGCCAACTCCTTTCTTTGGGCAGTGCTGCACTCCTGACATCCCTATGAGGGCGATCTCATGAAATATCTCCCTCTACCTGCGGCCAGTACATGTCAGAGCATACAAAAGGCCTTATGGGTATCAATGTGAGCATATGTATAATGGGTCCTTAATGTAGGAGTGGTGGGGCACATACACTGCACTAAACACAATACACTGCTTAATACTGTCTTCGCAAACCCAATTACAGTCAACATCATCACATTTTAGAACACTTACACCAGCAATAAGTGCCTAAGAGTGCCAGGACAGCACCCGGACATCCGTCAGCAGTCTTCACTTTAATGAAGTCTTGACGTTATTCTGCCCTTCCTCCTCTGGTTCTTGAAGGGGCATGATGATAAGGCCCAGCTCCACCTGCAAGAAAGTAGAAGAGAGCAAAATACACAACACACTAAAGTCCCCCCAAAATATATATTTTTCCCCAAAACAAGTGCAACTGGTTTAACTGGTAAATGTGGAAATCCATTACTTGCACAGTCTGTGTTGGGGTCAGACCTCCTGGAGGAGATCCTGAAGTGCGAACACTTGAAGTAGTTCAACTCTGTGGCCTCTACAACCTTGTCTGTGCACCAGGAAAGCCATAACCACCTGAAAGTGATGTCACTGGCAACTCCCTTGGTGGAGTGGTAAAGTTAATTTCCCCTTTGTGAGATGGGGGAAGGCACTCACAAATATGAAAAAATGTTGCAAATTAAACAGGCTGTGCTCCTTGGTGGAGAAAGAGACTGGGACCCTTTCTGACCCAAACTGTGGTATGCAAAGTCCTGGGCATTGCCTCATGTATATAGTGTTATGGATGCTTTTTTCTGACACAGTCTCCAACCGGTCTGGTGGTCCACATAATATAATAAACCTGCTGGCCATCCACAACACTGCAGATGACCTCATGCATCCAGATGCTTCTGCCGTGTCTCAAGTTGAAATCTTTGTTTTTTTTTGGTTTTTTTTTAGTTTGGTCAATTTGCTGTTTGTGCTGTTTATAGTACTCATGTTCCCCTTTGGCCATAACTTTCTTTGCATCCAACAACAACATGTACTCGTGTTGAGGTTCAGCAATTTCCTATAGCCATTCTGGCGTATATGAAAGCTTCAATAATTTCCTATAGCCATTCTGGCATATATGAAAGACAACTCCCATGGTGGGTCTCGACCACTCCTTTATGGCATTGGCAGCTTGACATATTTTCCTAAGTCGCCTGACTTCTCCTTTGCCCAGAGGCAGCCAAGGTCAATGCCGTCATTTTTTCATGGCTCCATCAATCCCCTGCTGAGTTTATGATATTGTGTCTCCAACCTGGGCTTTTTAGTTTTGCTTATAGAGCCTCCAGCTAGTGGCAACTGTTGAGGGAGGGGACTCCTGTGGGAGCATCTGAAATGGCTGGATCAGCAGCTTCCTCTCTGATTTCCTCCACTACCACATCGGCAGGGTCTGATTCCTCCTTCTCCTCTTGCATTACAGTGCTTCTGCTGACCTGCTTTTTCTGGGGGGTCATTTGGGGCTGGGTGAGACCTGACTTCTTGGCAGGCCATAGGGTCAGTATGCATGCCATAAGCTGGGCTTGTGAAATCTGAGGCAATCAGGCTAAACCACTCCAGATTGCCAGTCAGACTTAACTCTGAATACACCAGACCCTGCACTTACAACAGAGTCAGCCAGGAGGAAGACTGGTGACCACACCCAGGACCAAATCTGGTCTCCAGCTGAGAGGTCCAGTCCCACCCCCTGCAGTCACCACCATTTACAAAGGGTGTTCCTGTAAAATGGGCACTTCTTTCCTGGTGCAGGCCTTCATCTGGGGCCTCCTCCACCAAGTACAATTAATCAAATCAATCAATCAAAATCTTTATTTAACCAGGTGAACACCATTGAGCAGTGCTCATTTTCGAGATGGACCTGGACAGCACATAATCATAATGTACACAAGGATTACACAACCTACAATATAAGATGTAATTGTACGGAAACAGATGCCATGAATCTGATAACAGTAGCATGGCATATACAATAGCAATTACAAACATATAAGAAGTGACAGCGATTAAATAATATGAACACAATGGCCTGAAAGAAACCAGAGGAAGGGGTCAAGGATGTATAAGGTTATTAAGAAATTTTGACGGGGATGGGAGCAGGAGGCAGCAGGGGAAAGGAAGTAGAGGAGATGAAGCGGGGGGCCCAAGGGTAATCCGCAGGATACCAGGGACCGTTGTCATAGCCAAGTTGATTTTGTTCAGACTCCATGTTGGGGTTGGTGGGGGGGGTCATACTCAGTTTAAGAGTACAGCCATTGGATATGGTTACAATAACATATAACAGTGGCAACTGAAGGGAAGGAATGAGAGGGAATGTAAAATGTAGGAGGAGATGGGAGGGGGAAGGATACGTGAGAGGGAAGAGAATGCTTATGGGACAGCATGTAGCTGCCGCTAGATCCACTCCTAAAGATGAGACAGTGATCATGGGGTGAAGTTACAGGATTCTTTAAAGTAGGAGCATATAGTGCTTTGAAAGCTGTTAAAGTAATAGGGTGGACCAATTTCAATGTTTTTTGCAGCTTATTCCATAATAGAGGTAATGTAACTTATAGAAGCCCTGCCAAATCATGACTTGACCTTGGGCACCATCAGAGAAATGTAGGAGGCACTTCTCAACACGTACTTGCCTATCATACTTAGTGGCAGTAAGTACAAGTACAAGTTGGTGGTTGCGGTAGACACTTCAGTAGGCCACACTCCATGAGACTGCTTGCGATGGTCTGGGAGGGAAACTATCTCAGTCGCAAGAATTGGTCATGACAGGGTTAACACAGTTTTACAGTTAGAACCCTGTCTACATGACTGAAGCAATGGTCACAGTACCCAGTGAGAGATGTTGTGACAATCGACCCCCTAACCCCCGGCCAGCTTTTGGGTATCAGAAGTTTTTCCTGGGCCTGGCTGTCCCTTTGGAGCCTTAGTGCTCGCATTTGCTGGTGTCTTAGCATTTCTCCAGTCAAGTCCCAATGCCAGAATGCATAATATCCTGCAGATGGTCCCCACTCACTGACATGCCTGTTCTGACTTTCACTGACAATTGCAGTGTTCAGTTTTAAAGTTCAGTTATGCATTTCATGCCAGTGCACACACCGGAGGCTTGACACAATTACTTGTATAGTTACTGTAACTTTCAGTTGTTTTTTTGTGCTCTGTGCCTGCCTCCCCTTTAATATTAAACATTACCTTTCACAAATTCCCAAAGGGTGGATTCATTGATGGAGTACTTTGGCATGGTTTTACCACAAAGGGGGTCAGAGGTTCATGGGTGTACGTCCCTCTTCTAGACAAGCTGGGGCACTGGAAAGGAGTGATCCAGAGGTCTACTGACCCTAAGGGCACTGGTGCTACAGCCAATGTTGGATCTCCAGGGTCCTCAGGGGTCAGATAAAAGGGTCAGAAGCTGATCCAAATCTCTCTGGCACATTCATGGTCCAGTCTCTCTGCTGGATCCACTTCAACCTTCTTCTCTCGATTCCTCTGCTGCTCTGTGTTCTTCATCTTTTCTCACCTCCATGCAGGGCTGCCGTTATGCACACAAATAGCATGCAGGCCTCCTACAACCTCTGCTTATCTGCAAACAGGGACATGCCTCTATTCGTGAGCTCCAATTCTACAGTGCTATGGTAGTTAGCTACAGGTGCCATCCGCTCCGATTCCTGATGGTGTATGTGCAGTCAGCAATGAAAATGACCTGCAAACATGGCACTTTTTTTCTTAAAGTGCACTTAATTTTGGAGCACATATTACTGCGGTGACTTGACTAATGTACACCAAATAAATGTTAATACATGCAAGTGGTCCCAGGGTGCCCTGTGTACAGTGCTCCCAGTGACTCTATTTTCCAAATCATGAAGGACAAGCCTCCATGCGTAAGGCCAGTGTCTCCCCTGTGTCTAGGGGTATACGGTGGCATCTCTGTTCCTGGGAGGGCCCTGCTTACAGCTAGAGCACGCAGACCCCTTATTTCCCTACATCACACATGTCTGGGCAGATGGAGACCAGGGGTGCCAAACACATACATAGAGGTAACAATAACAGGGGCTGGACAGTCTGTAGGTGAGTGAGAGCATGTGGGGTGATAGGTGCTAAGTGGACGGGTTGGTGGGGTGGGTGAGGGGTGTCGGGGTTAGAGATCGAGGAGGGATTTCTTTCTTCTTTTGCAGTTTAAACTGAAAAAAAAAACAAGTTCTGTGAGGGTCAGTTTTCTTCAGTGCAGGAGGACCAGACTGACACTGGGGATTGGGCACTCCACTGTCAGCAGACTCTTTAGCGGCATCAAGGGTGGGCACCCCTGTGTCGCCAGCTATGTGGGTGAGTGAAGTGGAGTGGGGCAACCCATTCTACGTCTGACTTGGGGGAGGGGTGATGGTAGCTAGCATTGGGGGTAGGCACCCTGTGTCAATATTTACGAAATGTGTTAACAGTTGGTGGGATTGTGCACCTGCTGCCTGTTTTTAGTGACAGCGTTGGCTGGGAGGAAGGGAGGGTTGATACCAGTGATGGGTTTGGACAGCCACAATTTGGTAAGAGTTTCATGAATGTCGGGAGGTGGGAGGTGGGGGGATACTGGCTATCGGTTCGGGAAGGGGAATACTGTTCATTGGGAGGCATTCTGAGGGCAGTTTGGTTCATTAGCAGATAGAGTGAAAGTGATTTCTTTCATACTGGTTTTGTCAACCAGCTGATGAAAGTAGTGTGAAGGAAATTACTTTCCATTTCCTTTAAACTGCTTTTGTCAGCTGGCTGGTGAAAACAGTTTCAATTAAATCACTTTCAGTCAAACTGCTAAGGCAAATAGATGGTAGTCTTTGAATGTTCTGTTATTTAAATGAACTGGCTCAGCAAATAGGACAATTTTTAACTGATATTTTAAAAAACTCTGTAAGTTTGAATCTTCAGACTTGTGCAGGCATGTACCTTGGGTCAGACCCTACCAAACATGTATGGTAAGTTTCAGGTTTAAAAAAAATATATTTTTTAGTTACAGGTGGGTAAAAATATCTTAATTTGGGTGACGTTTAGCATTTTTGCACCTCTGTAACTTCACCATTCCCCCCACCCCCACCCCAAGTCGATTGACACAAAATTGTTTTATGATCCAGAGACCCTGGTCCGACTGGCCTGGCTCCATGCCTGCCAAAGTGCGGGCAAATCGATTTAATCCTGGCAGAGTTATTAAGGTGCAAAAATCTGTGTTTAACATAGAAGTGCTTACAAAACCCTAACATACAGCTGCAGTAATACTGGGAGCTGTGGTCAGACAGATTGCATAATTACAGTATTGCTGTCTGATGGAATTCAGCTTTGACGGGCATTACCCTTGCCAGTCACTATATGTTTGCCATAACTTCATTTAATTCAGGCATAGCCCAATTACTATAACTACTACTGCCACTTCTGCTGCCTCTAAAATTGATTGGGTACAGCTCCACAGATAATTACTTTTTTTCTACCATATCTTCCTTGGGCACTGTCACCCACAAGATCAAATTTGTTTTGGCACGCTCCCCAAGCAGGATAAGACCACCCTCGGTGGCTGCTATACTTAACGTGTGATTCTCTGTGTCAGCTAGCGCAACTCACAAACTAGCCACCAGACTATGGTGCACTCCTGAATACTCAGATGTAATAGGTTTAGCCGTGTGTGTCTCCCTTTTGACATCTCACTGATGGTCCTAGTGACCCAAAGCAATGATCTTCCCTGTCCAGCCCAACACCATGGGACTTAACTGACTCCAACTCTTGCCAGGTCCCTTACCTTGATAAACCTTTACCTAGTACATTACAACACATTTTACATTGGGGTGACCCAGTACACTTTAGGGTACCTTTTTCTTCTCTGGAGTTCTTTCATGAAAGTTTACTTGCATATTGATCCTTCCCATGCATACTTGTCTGTGGGGAGTGGATAGCAAATGATCCCGTTAAATGCCTTTTGAGAGATTGCTCACCACTACGCCCTGGTGCCATATGAGTTTAGGTAGTTCTCCTTGAGCAGGACTGACTACTCAGGTCTCCCTTCTCTGCTGAACTCCAGAAGGACCCGTCCTACCCCTGGAAGGGGTGAGGGTAGACAATGCACCCTCTCCTCTGTTCTTCTTGTATTCAAACTCTGTAATACCTGGGCATCCCCAGACTTATCTGGATCTAGGTCTTCTGGAAGGGATCTGGACAGAACCTGAGCTCCTAGATCACCTTCCTTTCATAATGTGTATGGAGAAGGGCAAAGCCATAGAATATTCATTCCTAGGCTTGCCACTTCTGCCTGAGTCAGGAAGCACAGAGCATAAACTCCAGATGCTCTTTTCTCCTAGCTGAAGCCCACTAGAGAGCAGCTCTCAGGGTCAGGATTAACCCTTCACTAGTAACCTGCCTCAAGCTTGGGAGAAGAGAGAAGCTGGTTACATACAGTGTAGTCACTAGGTGTGAAGTCATAAGTTGAGGTGTGAACAGGCACCCTATTACAACCATACCCCTTGCAGCCATCCGCATAGGCTAACATAGGCCCTGTCCACACTAGGATGTATAAACCATTTAAAAAAATGATTGAAAAGATTTGTGTCTAGATTGTAGCAAACGTGCTTCAATCCATAGTCTAAAACTGTTCTCTAACCCTACTCTGAGGTACACTAGAGTATGGCATTAGAGCTGCACAGTTGCCTTAACCCAGCTTAGCAGCAGCGTGGACACAATCTGTGCTGTAACTTGCATTAAGGCAGGCCCCAGTGACCTACAGTGTACCAAGAAAACTATTTCAGATATATTCCTACACTCACAGTGAACTTGTTATATTAATGCTGTCCTCTTTTTCCATGTTTGTTTCTTTATCCAACCGCAAGTATCCCAGCATGTATTGCAGTACCTACAGTGTTTTGCAATGGTGCCGTAATGATGCCCAGAATGTTGCACAAGCTAGTACTGCGTCAGAGTGCAGTCTGAATGCTTTGACAACAGTGCTTAAACGCTGTTTCTGTAACATTTTTTAAAGCATTTTAAACAAAAAAAACTTACAGTGTGGACAGGGCCATAGTCATGAGTGCAAGTGCACCCCGTTGATTAAGTTACAGTGCAAATGAGGATCGCAGGGTGAGGATAGAGGGTGCATATGAGATAACAGCTGCATTTGTACATGGACAGATTTATGCGCATGGCCCAGTGTCAGTTGCACGACACTATACCATGCACAGAAGACTGTGCCCAGCTGCTGCCACATTAGTCATCCCCCAAACTTGCCTGACCTGTAACAACTGCCGGACTGCTTGTGGAACAGTGTCTGGTGGCCATCTTGCTGGTCCCAGTGCTGACTACTAGGGTCCACATCACTCTTTAGTGACACTGCTCACAGCTGTCTGTAACAATTTTATGTTATGGAGTGTCAGTAAAGACATGACTACACCTTGCAAGGGTCACCATTCTTTGTAGCTGGCCTAGCAGGCCATTTACATGGTGAACCCTACTCTTTTTTCCCTGGAGTTTACAACCAACAGGGAAGGTCCGCAGCCCCCTGTAAGATGTAAGGGTAGCATAGTGGTGTCACAGGTGAGGGTCTTTCACAGACTCTTTGAAGCAATGATTTTGTGACGGCCCCTTCAGGCCTGGAGAGTGTAGCTGCATCTTACCCTTTCCTGCTGGAACCACTGTATTTGTTAGGGAACAGATATTTGATTTGTAAATGAAGGTGATGACAATGCCTGGCGATCAGTCCCACTGAACTACTTTAAACACCTTTGCCGCACATTTTCATCTGAATGACTACTGAATATTGTTCGACTTTCATGATCAATGACTTCAATCTGAGTAACATTTAAACGGTGTCCTACTTAACTCATGCAAAGAGAAAACAGATGAGAAGTCATGTATTAAAGCAGCTTTCAAGATGAGACAAGAAAGATGAAAGTACACTTTGAAATCCTACAAAGCTGTAACATTCACATCAGCCAAAGGAAACGGGGGGAAGGGGGACAGAAAATTCATGAAAGGGACTGTTCTTTCAATGTGTTATCATCTTTCTATTTTATCCCAGTTATGTAAGGTACTGTACCATGTATTATAGTAGTGTGTGTGTGTGTGTGTGTGTGTGTGGATGTATACATTATCTGTGAATACACATGTACAGTAGAGTGCATACCTCTCAACTTCTCAGCATTAAAATCCATAGCACTGGGCTTCAAAATTTAAAGCAAATGGCCAGAATGGGTAGCACTTTCTCATTTTAAAGAATAATGTATCTACAATGTGTGGGCCCCATATATTCACTGTTAATGAAGGGAACTATCAAGTTAGTGCAATCGTTTTAATAGTTTTTGTGTCCAGAAATAGCTCTAACATTTTTTTTAATCTTTTTTCCTCCGGTCATGGCTCGTGGGAACTCTCTCTGGCAGCCATCCCCTTGTGCCTGCCCACCTGAGATTCGCTACAGTATGTGCTCTCTCTCCCCCCTCCAACACCTGCTGTCAGCATCCCTAGTTTGACCCACCCAGGGAGAGTAGCCCAACTCCTTCCTTGGGCTCTCTTAACAAGGCAGACTCTGACATGCAGGCGGGGCCCTAGCGGAGGAGCTATGAGGCCATCCGAGTCGAACCCGGCACTGGGCATGGAGAGTAGGTGCCGTCACCTATCCTAGCGAGCTGGGATTTTCCTTGTTCTGTGTTCTGTCACCTCCCCCTCTGCATGCGCACCCCCCCGATGCTTGGCACACAGCAACCCTGCCAGCGTCGGGCATACTGTTACGTGCCTCCCGTGCATCTGCAGCACCCCCAATCTCCACTAGGGGCCGCTGGAGTGCCGGGCATCCTGATACCCTCCCCTGGGATGGGAGAGCAGCCCTCCAGGCGCTCCATCCTATCCCTCCACTGCCGACCTCCGGCACCCGAGCTCGCTCCTGAACTCGGGTCACCTGTGTGGCATGAGGTGTGGCGTCTAGCGCCTCAACCCTCAGCAACACCAGGACAGCTCTAACATTATTCAGAACATCAGTAAACCTTTGTGGAGCAGGATAAATTTAATTTTATATGGGGTATAGACACAGCAGTAATGGCTCCAGTTATAAAAGATACTGGGGTCCTCGATCAGGACCTGTGGAGTGAATGGACTCCTTTATCCCTGAATCACTAGGGAACTCATTGAGCTCTTCACTCTGAGATGCTTCCAGGGCAAAATCGTTTCTAGATCTAATTGCTTGACATCAAAGTCAAATGTCTGCATCCTGAAACAAAAAGAGTGATGCCAGTGAGCACTGGTAGTCCTCACTAGGTCTGGGGTGTGTGTGTGTGTGTGTGTGTGTGTACAGGAGTAACACTGACTTCAATTATGTATGCAAATTTATAATATTACAGTAATGCTTCCTTTGATGGCATGTGTGTATGAGATGGGAACAATAGTGCTTACTCGATTACCAAAAACAAAACAAAATAAAATAAACTATACGTATAGAATAATATATGGGGAGGTGTGTGTAACAAGAATTTTACACACATTGGAGGTGTTGGATGCCAGATAAACCCCGAGAGCACAGCTCAAGGGGTTAATCCACCAAGGGTGTGTATAAAATTTGAGTTTCTGCACCACTCCGTGTATATATATATATATATATATTATAGATATACAGTATGTATATATTATTATATTATATATGAAAATAGGCAGAATTGTCTAGTCCTCCTTTCCAGGTCAATAAAAACTAACTAAATAAATAAATAATTGATGGGTTTCGCTTTTTCGCCATAGCAATTATATAGCAAGTTGTTGATGTGCAGCCACGGTCCAGTTGGGTTTTTGCACGGTCCATGGTCGCATGCCCAAAATTAACTTTTTTTTTGTTTTCTGGTAGTTTCTATTTTTTTATTTATTGTTTTCAGGAGCCCTTTCTGGTTCCATTATCCCCTGAAGAAACTCGGGTCATGAGCAAGGGCCTAGGAGACTGATAAATACCATAGCCATAGCAAACCCCAGGCTAGGGGGGCTGGAATGGCTGCCATAGTCTTTTAATGCTCATTATAGGAATGTTACTTTTGATGAGATGCTTACATAACTTATAAGAGTAATTATTATAAGAATGAATTAATATCCAAGTACATGTGGATGAACTGCTGGGAATAAGTTTGTTAGTTGTTGTTCTGTGTTTTGTGACTTGCTGGTATGTGTGTATTTGAAATCTTAATGAAACGATTATACAAAAGAAGAAAAAATAACTTACTGCCAAGTCCGTGTGGTGGTGCAGTCTCTGGCATCAAGAAAGACCCCAACAATCAGAATGGAAGAGCTACAGCTGCCATCTGCGCAGAGCAAGAAAAACCTGGCGTGTGTTTGCCGTTATAAACACTCCTTTATAATGTAAAATTATGCCACGGGTTTCCCTACAGGAGAAAGCGAGGGCCGTTTATTATATCGGTAATAACACACAACAGTGTGTGCAGTCACACTCTGGTATATGCATGTCTCAAAGGTGTTGTGCGGCATAGAAACATAGAAGTTGACGGCAGATAAGGACCGCACGGCCCATCCAGTCTGCCCATTTTTTCTACCTTATGAATGTGCCATAGGCCTTTACTGTCAATGACCTATCTATTCATACTTATCTGTATTGCTCCCTTATGCCTATCCCATGCCTGTTTGAAACCCTGCACTGTATTCATATCCACCACTTCCTGAGGTAGGCTGTTCCATGCATCCACCACCATTTCTGTGAAAAAGAACATCCTCGCATTACCCCTTAATCGGCCTCCCTCTAATCTCATGCTGTGTCCTCTTGTCCTGTTATTTTTCTTATACCGAAACATTATTTATTAAATTTTGGTGACCGGGTAAGCCCACTGGGCCCCGGAGGTCCCTTTTTCAGGGGCGACCTGGGATTACATGGCAAAGGTAAAAGACACTGTAAGCACGACAGTTGTACAATATGATACAAATTATACAGTAACGAACAGTCAACTGGTTACAAATTCTGCGATCGGCCTGATAACACAGTAGAGATGACAAAATTACACAGTATGATACAGACTTCACAGTAAGATTCAGACAACTGGTTAAATATGCTGAGAACGGCCTGAGTTTGTGTTGGGTAAAGGTGTTGGCAAGTGGGTGGCTAGACGCGGGATATCGGAGATGGGGGAGTCCCAACTTACATAGTGCAGTTTGCTGAGGGGAGTGCTGTTTACACAAGGTGGTAATGTTGGGCAGTGGTCTTCGGATGGCCGTAAGGTGGTCCCTGGAACCTAGCAACGGCATTTGGAGGTTGTGATCAGGTGGGCCTTGAGCCTGGTGTGGAAGCTTTTGATTGACGGTGCTTCTTGCACCCAAGGAAGGAGGAAATTCCATAGGGTAGGTGCTGTGTGGGTGAAGGATTTACCTCCCGCCTTGGTTCTTACTCTAGGGACTGCGAGGAGAGTGCGATCCATTGTGCAAAGGGATCGGTGGTTGGTCTTTCTCGAAGTGAGTCCAGATATGCTGGGAGGAGGGGATTGGCTAATTAATTTGAAGGTTTGGCATAATAGAGGGTACTGGAGATGGGCTTCCAGTTAGGGCCAGTTCAATTGCGATTGTGTGTCACAGTGGTGTTTTCCAGGGTTTGGCTTGGTGGCGAATCTAACCACCTTATTATACAGGGCCTGTAGTCTATTCATCTCAGTCCTTGCTACTCCCTATAGTACTGGGGCTGCATAGGTGATTGTCGGAAGGAGGACACTGGTGGCGATGGAGACCCTGGCTTCCGGTGTCAGCTGTTTTTTCAGTCTGTACAGGGCGCCTAGTTTCCCATGTAGGGTTTTTGTAACTCGGTCCACATGGTTCTTGAGGGTGAGGCCTTGGTTCAGGGTAAGGCCGAGGTATTTTAGAGACTCAACTACCTCTAGTCTAGCACCTGACAAGGAGGTGATGTGTAGGTGTTGTGTTCTATCATGTACCAGGGATTTTGGACCAAACAACATGGCCTTGGTCTTATCCGTGTTAAGGAGCAGTCTGTTGTTGACAAGCCAGTTCTCAAGGGTGCTCAGGTCGTCTTGGAGCAAATTGCTGATATCTGGCAGATTAGTGAAGGGACGGTAGATAACGGCATCATCCGCGTACTGGACCACCGAGCTCCCCCCACAGTGGAGGCTCAGTTCATTTATGAAGAGGGAAAAAAGTAGAGGACCAAGTATCGACCCCTGCGGCACTCTCTCTTTTTGCGGGAGCGCCTCCGAGATGGAGTCTTTCCATTTAACCATCTGAGTACAGCCAGTAAAGTAGCTTTCAAACCACTTTAGGGAATGGTTGTCAAGCCCTACTTTGCCCAACTTAGTCAGTAGCAGATTGTGACTGACTAGGTCGAAGGCTTTGGATAAGTCAATGAAGACCATGCCAATCAGGGTCCCCTTATCCAGGTTGCTGAATACGTCCGTTGTGAATTTGATAAGGGCAGTATCCATCCCATGCTGGGTCCTGAAGCCATGTTGGGAAGGAGCAAGGAGATTGTAGTGCTCAAGGTAATCACGGAGTTGCCCATAGATCAGCCTCTCCTGTAGCTTTGCCAGGGTGCAGAGCAGGGAGATAGGCTTATAGTTGTTTATGGACTCCCGCAGGCCTCCCTTGTCGATGAGGACCACATGGGCCTGTTTCCACTGATCGGGGACTACCCCCTCTTTTGAGGATCGATTTAAGAGCCAGTTTAGAGGTTTGACCAGGGACGGAGCCCCTTCCTTCAGCAGCCTGGGGTGAATCCCATCGGGTCCACCGGTGCCAGTTGTTTTGAGTGTCTTTAATAGAGACAGCACTTCTTTTTGTTTGAACAGTCTGAGATGGAAGTCTGGGTGGTCAAGGCTGGGAGATGACCTCATTATAGGGTCAGAGTAGAGAGGCAGTAACCCTGGCTTGTAGGGGTCTAAGTTAGTGAAGTGGTAATTGAGTCACATGGCAGTCTGGGAGTTGTCATGTAGTAGTTGTTCATTGACCTCAGTGGGGCCTAGTTCAGACTTGCCGTTTGCTTTTAGTAACCCATTAATGTGGGCCCAGAATAGTTTAGGGTTCCCTAGGTTCTTTTTCTGAAGTAGAGTAACGTATTCTCTTTTTGCCCTTCTTATCTCCCTTGCACCTGTTTCGGAGGGTTTTGTAGCTAACCAGGTCAGCAGGTTGGGAGGAGATCTTGTACTTTTTCCAGGCCTTATCTCAGTTTATCATTAGGGCCTTCAAAGGGGGGCGGAATCCACTTATAGCAACTTCCCTTGGTGCGGAGTTTCTTTATGGGGGCAAATAGGTTGGCTGCAGTAATGAGTGAGCTCTGGAAGAATGTAGCCGCCTCATCCAGAGAGAGGGGAGGAGTCTGATTGGGCTCCAGTCAATGCTGGTAAGATAGCTGGCGAGTTGTTCGGGAGCTAACTGGGTGTAGTCTCGTGCTGCCAGGATTCTTGGGCAGAATCTGGGACCCTTGTTTTTCCAAATACGGAAAATGGGAGAGTGGTCACTCAGGACATCTGCTAGGGTGCCGGCAGCCTTGATATTGCAGGGGGTGGTTACCAGTGCCCAGTCGAGGGTAGAGTGATTCTCTGTTTTGGGGTTCAATCTAGTTGGCCCAGTGATGACCTGTGTGAGTTCTGCTTCTTGAATCATACCTTTTAGCGACTGGTTTGAATTCGGGGCCCAGTTCAGGTTAAAGTCCCCCAGTATGAGAATCTCAGAGGAGACCTCCCGAGGTTCTTTAGGACAGACTCAAGGGAATGGAGTGCATTCTTAGGTGGGTTGTATACGCACCCTATGGTAAGGTGCTTGCTGAGACCAAGGGTGATGCCAACGAAGACAGATTCACTGTCGTCACATTTGGTATGCTGTAGTTTGACCTGCGCTGAGTTAAGGGTGTCTTTTGCATAGATTAAGACCCCACCCCTCTTTTATTTGCTCTGTCTTTGCGGAAGGAGTGGTACCCTAGAGCGGCGACCTCATGTGGGAGTACTTGAGGTTTGAGCCAAGTTTCTGACACAGCCAAGACGTCTGGACTGTACAGATCCAACCAGGCTTGGACTTCCTGCATCTTGGGTCACAGACTGCATATGTCCATATGTGTAATCCTCATGCCCTTTGAGGATGTCCATTAAGGATCCTGTGGAGAGGATATCAGTAGGTTGTTGAGTAGGGGTCCAGGGTTTGGTTGAATGTCATCTGCTAGGAGCAGGAGGGTAGCGATGAGGCAGAGTGATGAGGGGCAGGGTGGACAGAATAGCTTGTGCATGAGGACTCGCTTAGCAAGGAGGAAAGTATGGTACCCGATGCCTTTCCTATAGGATTCGTGAGCCGTCAATAGAGGTAAGAGTCTATTTTGGGGTGTGACTGGCATGTCCGATGAGAGTATGGAGGGGTGTGGGTGCCCCCTGCAGCCTGGGTCACTTGTGCTGATAAGCCTGTCAACCCAGAGGAGGGACAGTATGTACAAGACTGCCAGGAGTAGCCCACTGTTGGGTAGGTAGAAGTAGGGTAGTCCTAGCTTATTAGGCATTCCCAGTTGGTAGTGGTCCTTTCTCCTGGGAGAGGGAGCCTCCCAGTCAGGCTGCTTAAGCCAAAATGCCGCGTGAGAGTTACTCAGAGCTGTGTTTACAGAGCAGTAGTTTCTGAGCAATGTTAAGTTATAGAGTCGAGAGCGGGTGGGTTCAAGGGGGAGATAGTGATTTACCAGCTGGTAGAGGGAAGCGGTGAGTACAAGTTAAGGGAAGGATCAGGGAGAGTTTATTTGGTGAATCACAATGTTAAGCCAGAGGAGTGCTTGAGTGGTAATGGCAGCCTCTAGTGGTGAGGATTGATAACCTGCAAATGGAGAAGTGGCCTGATTGGTTTTGAAGATCAGGTGACCTGTAGTATATAGCACAGAGACGACCAAGGGTGGTGGTGGGGGCAGTGGGGAGCGGACGCAAAGCGTCAGTGGGACAGCTACTGCGAGAATCGCAGCTCACTTTCCACTGCACTCCTGAGATGGTTACCACGTTTCAGCCTTGGTTACCTGGAGAGGGGATGCGGCAAACAAACTGCACAGGGGGAAGGCACCTTGCCCTCTCTTGACCTTCGCACATGAGGGGAGCTGGGGTAACTGCTGCAGGAGGGAGAGATGAGGAGATTAGTCATGTTAGGAGACAAAGGATGACGCAGGTAAGGGGGGTTGGGGGAGTGTGAACAATTCTGCTTTACAACACTGAAATCTTTGTACCTACAGTTTAGTAAACTGCTCTAAGTTTTCCCCGAACAGTGAATTACAGGTGAAAACAGTCATTCTACTATGGGAACAGTTGTTAAAAACGCCCCGGACAGTATTTCGATCCCTTTCCCTTACAGGCCCTTAAGGAGCGCTGAAATCTGCACTAAGAAAGCCCCAAACAGTGAGTTACATGTGAAAACAGTCTTACTAGTATGGAAACAGTTGTAAAAATGTCCCGGACAGTATTTCGATCCCTTTCCCTTACAGGCCCTTAAGGAGTGCAGAAATCTGCACTAAGAAAGCCTCGAACAGTGAATTACATGTGAAAACAGTCTTACTGGTATGGGAACAGTTGTAAAAACACCCTAGACAGTATTTCGATCCCTTTCCCTTGCAGGCCCTTAAGGGGCGCTTTAATTGTGCTCTAAAAGAACAACGGCAGTTAAAATCGCTACCTTGCAGTCAAGCTCTAAAGTAATCAAGTGCTTAGACCTTTAAAATGCCTCCCATTCTGTAAGGAAACCCCAGAGAAAAACTATCTCCACTTGTGTGGGGACAGTAAAGTCTTTGCTACTGCGAGGATCACAGCTCACTTTCCACTGCACTCCTGATGGCTACTACGTGTCAGCTCGGTTACCTGGAGGGGGATGCGGCACCAAACTGCATCGGGAAGGGCACCTGCCTCTCGACCTTCGCCCCAGGAGGAGCTGGGGTAATCCGTTGGAGGGGGATGTGGTGACCAAACTGCACGGGAGTGCGCCTTGCCCTCTCTCGACCTTCGCCCATGAGGGGAGCATGTTAGACTCTTTCATCTTGTTAATGCCCTTAAGATGTTTGAATGTTTCGATCATATCACTTCTCTCCCTGCTTTGCTCTAGGGTATACATATTGAGCTCCATTAACCACCCAAGAACCCAGTCCGCGACTGTTAAATGCTTTTATTCTCCTTTTGAATATACTAATGCTGGACAATGATCTCTATCTTCCAAAGCAACCCATTTTTATAATATTTTTCCCCAGAGTGTTTTCATTAGTACTTCTGTTTTTATGTTTAAATCTAAACTGTTAACTTATCTGAAATCTTTGGCTAATTGTGATTGCTATATTTCATTTTTCACTTTAAATTTCCTTACATATTCCTGTTTTTCATGTTCTGATCACCTGTAAAAGTGGGCATTTTTTTGCTCACTGTGTCTACCAGATAAATCAAAAAATGAAATGAAAGGACTGCATATATCATGGCACAACCTCAGTTATCCCACAGCTGCTCTTCTGCTGCCCCACCAAGGCATCTGGAAACATGCAGCTCCTTAAAGCACCTTACTCTTTCTGAAATACACAACCTGGTGCCGGACACATCTATTTCATTTTTGTATACAAGGGTGGGGTTTGCATGTATGTGGAGCACAAGCAGACTGAACAATGCAGGAAAGTTTCTAGTTGCATTGGAGGTGCTGCTGGTAGCGCAGCAGAGCAGCATTCTGATATATGACATCTATGCACACTACACCTTTATGAATAAAAATGTAATTCATTTGTGCAGCACCATGTTATGCATTTAAGAATGAGTAAGGGACTTCTACAAGTCTCAGGCTTATGGATGCCTTGGTGTTGAAGCTGATGGCACAGCAGAATGGTATTCTGAGTTGCCTGGGTTCAAATCCCAGCTAAGGCCCTTATTTGTTTCTGTCTTTTTGTGTTCCTATGTATTTATTTATTTAGCTTTTGTTAACCAGGCAAGTACTCTGGACAAAACATATGCCTATTTTCAGGTACGACCCGGGAGAGTACAGGAATTGAAAGTGTATACACAAACAAGTACATACAGAGTACAACTTAAAGCAAGTAAGGCAGATACAATAGAATTAGAAAAAGCATGGCATACATAGTAAGATAACTCAGGTTTCAACAGTGACACAGTCAAGTATAATGAACACTACACCTTTGTGAATAACAGTGCAATTAATTTGTGCAGCACCTGGTCCTGCATTTCAGAAAAGAGTAAGGTGTTCTAGGAGTCCCAGGTTTCCATTTGCATTGGTGTTGCAGCTGGTAGTGCCCCAGAATGGTATTCTGAACAGCCTGGGTTCAAATCCTGGCTAAGGTCCTTATTTTATTTTTCTCTCTTCAATTTGTATTCCATATATCTTCATTGAGGCTATCTCATCCATTGGCCCACATCTTTGGAACTATAAGTCGTTGGCATAAGGACTACTTGGAAACTTTTGCTGGCCAGGGGCCACCCACAATGACATACAGTTTCGACACCTGTATAGTGTGGGTAACCCCATCACTCCTCAGTTGTTTCTCCTGCCATCCATCAACTGCTCACTGAATCATGTAGAGAAACAAAGTCATCGCTTACTCGATGTTTCTTTCATTTCAATACTCTTCCTCTGGGTATTAACCAAACACTTTGGGGCCCCTGTTAACACCCCCAGGTGGTTACTGCTTACTGAAGTAAATACAGTTACTGTATGTAAATGCTGTATCTTAGGCTGAGTAATAGGTTTACGCTGTCCATCTGCACTAGTCATTTAACTGACTGCAACCTCAGGGTGTGACACCTCAGTGGTTCTTTCCTGCTGGGTATGAGCTCCACGATAACTCTCCCACCTCAAAACACTGGCAAAGACTAGGTCTTCAGATACAGTTCCTAAATTTGACAAGCTCCAGCCTAGAAACCTTACTGTTGGGATAATGACAAGGTAAATGCAAGGGTTGCTGGCTTTGAAGTACCGATCGACCCTACCCTCTCCTGCATCTCCTCACACGGCATCCTGGTGTGCGAGGCAGGCCAGCAGCAGGGGTGGGGGAAAGGTCATGCTGCAGTAACTGAACTTATTCCGTGATCCCCATTCCAGGGGCAGCTAAATGCGCCAGTCAATCCTCCAGAAAAACAGTCACCTCTGATGGCCCTTCCTGGTGAGACTTTGTGGAAACAAGGTAATCCCAGGAATGCAATACAGAGGTATGTCTTTTATATACTGCCCAACTGTTTACACTAAAGGCCAACCAGCTCCGGGATCACAGTAGCTTAGCCAAGTTGCCCGCACCCTTGGCATCCCCTCCACATCAGCCCTACAAAGGGAAAAGAGATTTACAGCATAGAAAGTCACCCAAACACAAGCTCTCCCTCAAGGGTGTCTGAACTACAAACAGTAGATGTTGTCCCCCGTCACTTACAACTTATGGTGAGACCCTTCTTCCCAATTCCCCAGACACATTTGCACGATCTACTGGTAGCCAGTCACCAGATTCTGTACACTGACACGCAGTGCTACTGAACCTGCAAGGACCACTCTCTTCTACTTTACATGGATGGTACAACCTTTTACCTGGATCTTATTCTTAGTGATACTATAGGGGTTGATGTACAGTATGTGTCTACCAGTGGCTAAAAGCTGCAAGAGACAGATGCTCTCCTCAATATGAGACCTTATTAAAAGGGTTAATACTGTTGAACTGTATTGGAATGTAATATGGGGGGGGAAGGGGGCATGGATGCCTTTTCCTATTCGTATAGCATATTTTGCATTCCCCATAGGTGTAGCCTTCTGCATTGGGCTAGTTTTTCTGACTCAGCCCCATGTGCGCTATTGCTAAAGACTGTTATTTTGTACATAGTGGTTGTTGTATTATTCTGGTTTATTAAAACTGTACCACTGTGCTTGCTGTTTTTTTGTGTTAGGAAGCAGAGAATGTTTTTTTAAGTCCTCCCTTGGAATTATATCAGGCTCAAGCACCTGCCCCTACAGTTGGTCCCCACTTGAATTTCCCTTGCTGTTGTGGGCCGATGCTTGCTTGCGCTCACCGGATACTGCTCTGTCCTCCAGGCATATCGCCTCAATATGGCTGATTTAAGATGTAATACGTGAACTATAAGAGGACTGAACTCTCCAGTGAAGTGCAAGTGTTAGCTCATTTTAAACACCTTTGAACTCATGTTGTGCTTCAAGAAAGCAAGTTACTGTCCCTAGATGCACAGAAGCTCAACATGAATGGGTCATTGTGGAGGTCCACAGCACAGCCCCAGCAAAAAAGTGTGTGTGGGGGGGTGGATTCAATCCTGGTCCATACAAGTCTGTACTGAAAAGTGCAAGAAACAGCTTCAAATGTCTATGGCAGATGGGTTGTTGCACTTTTTGACACACAGGCAGGTCAGCTAATGGTAGGTAATTTCCATGATCCTAATACAGACTGTCCCACCTTTTTCATGAAGTTCCCCGGCAACTGATGCAATTTAATACAAATAATGCCCCTGTGTTGGGAGGAGGTGACATCAGCATTACCCTAGACTCTAGTGTAGATAGGAGCCAAAGCACTACAGATGACCATCCTAAGACTGTGCAAGCTGTTCCTGTATAGATGCAGGACCAGGTGCTCGTGGAGGTGTGACACCTATTTCACCCCAGGGGCTATACCTGTCACTCAGCTGTGCATGGCACCTATAACCAACTAGATCTGTGGCTGGCTTCTGCACTGCTAACCGCCTTGGTCTCTGCTATAAGCATAAACCCTATGTTGTTATCTGGCTCTAGTGCAAGTAGATCTGTTGTGGGACACAGTCACATAATGCCCCTCCTCCTGGCATTTAGACACTCTCCTGCTGCAAGAGGAAACATTCTGCGCCTGACTGCAAGCCAAATCTGAGGTAATTTTTAGTATTAATGATAATGGTGCCACAACTGTGGCCATGATGTGGGAGGCATACAAAGCCATCAATCGTGACAAAAGAAAAAAAAATACTCACCATAGTAATGTTGTTTCTTCTCAAGGGATTCTTCAGTAATATTCACTGTGTGCAATCATTCTTCTACAATAAGCAGCCCCAGAGATTTGAAACTTTATGCTAAGCATGAAACGTTAGAATGAAGTTCAAACTCTGCTGTGTGGTCATGTTCCACCCTGCTTTCTAATGGAGCTGTGACCACTAAAACTATGTAAAGGGCTGCCAAAAATAATTTTACAAAAAATTTTTCTTAAAAATGTTTGAAAATTGTTTAAAATGAGGCAGAATAACATTTATCACTACTGAAAAATAATTTGTAATCAGATCACAGAGCAGCAATTTTAAAAGCAGTGTAACAAGTAATGCTCACACAAATAGAAAAGGAACAGATTCTTGTCCTACCGTATTATCAGGATCTGAAAGAGGAGGCAGGATAAGGGACTGTGAATATCATTGAGGTATCCCTTAAGAAGAAACATTACTATGGTGAGTATTTTTTTCTTCAAACCCCAGGAATCCATCAGTTTATATTCACAATATGCAGTCTCCATAGCAGTACCTTGGGAGGCCGGGTCCACAACCTATTTACGGAAAAGGTTCTGCAAGACTGCAGTGCCAAAGCTGGCCTCTTTCTCCCCTGGACTGTATTTCCAGACAGTAATGCTCTGTGAAGGTATGTACTGACTTCCAGGTAGCTGCTTTACAAATCTCTTGCAGAGGGATACTTCTTGATGCTGCCACTGAGGCAGAGATGTCTCTTGTAGAGGGTGTCCTAAGACCTCTGGGTGGCAACTTACCAGTTTGTCATAACAGAATTGTATGCAGCAGACTATCCAATGAGACATGGTTCTCCTGGATGCTTGTTTGCCCTTTGCCTACTTCACCCTAAGTGACAAACAGCTGAGTGCTAGCAGACCTGTTGTCTTTTGCGTGGTCCAGATAGTAACTCAGTGCTCTTTTGACATCCAGGCAGTGGAACTTTTGTTCCCCTGAGTTGGATTTTTCAGTGAAGAAAACAAGAAGGACAACTGACTGATTCAGATGGAATTCAGACATCACTTTAGGTAGGAAGTTCCTGTTTGTCCTCGGGGCTTCTTTGTCCCTATGGAAAATTATGTAGTCTGGATCTGTGCAGAGGGTTTGTAGCTCACTCACCCTTCTCGCAGATGACATTGGCACTAGGAAAATTGTTTTCATGTGGCATACTTCATTACAGCAGTGGCCAGAGGCTCAAAAGGAGCCTCCTTCAGCTTGGCAATACACACATTCAGGCACCGGGAAGGATCCCTCCCAGGGGGGTACAGGTAAGTAAGGCCTTTGAAAAACGTTTTGAAAATGGGTTGTCAAGCCATTGAGCTATCTTTGCCAGCTGATGCGTAAGCTGACACTGCTGCCAAAAGCAACTTTGGGGTTGATGGACTCAGGCCTAGTGACTGGAGGTAGACCAGGTAATCCAAGACTGTAGATAGACCTGCCCAGCTAGGGTTAATCTGTCTAGGAGCCCATCAGAAAGAAAACCTCCTCCATTTTTTAAGCATTTTTTTATTTTGTTGTTGCTGGTTTCCTAGAAACATTCAAAACTTTCGTTATTTCCTCTGAAAGATTTAACCCAGAAAACCCTTGCTCTTCAAACGCCATGCCATGAGGCATAGAGTTCTCAGGTCTGGGAATGTTATGTTGCCCTGAGACTGTGTCAGCAGATTGTATCTCAGTGGCAGATTGATAGGAGGTTTGTTGGAGAGGGCCAAAAGCATGTAGTACACTGATTCAAGAGGGGCTTTGACAGGTATAAGGGGAAGGTAAAACTGAATAATGCCAGAGCTGGAGGTGTAACTCTGATGGGGGATTTATAGGGGAGGTGGGGAGGGCAGCAGCGGTGTCCTGACTGGGAGCTGATTTTCAAGCAGACTTGATAGAACATTAGGCCTATTCTGCTGGCATCTTTGTATGTTAGTATGTTAATACCAGGTCTGCCTGACCCAGTCTGATACTATGAAGATCATTGTTGATGACTCTCCTCTCAGCTTCATGAGCACTCTCAGTACGAGTGGGAATGGTAGGAAAGCATACAGAAACTTTTCTGACCAGTTCAGAACTAGTGCATCCTCTGGAATGGCACGGGGTCATCATATCGAAAGCAAAAACAGCGCAACAATGTACCACACTGTCAGTACCGCGGATGCATTGCAAGCACTGCTACAAAAGAGCGAAATGCAACAACAGCTTAAAAACACATAACTCCTTTATTTTTGCAGGGGCCCCACCCCCACTCCCCTCATTTTAGTGTGTCCTCAAACCCCCATTAATATAATCAACTCTGGGGGTAGGCAGGTATGGGGAGAAACATGGGTGGTAGGAAAAATCACTTGCACAACACTTTTAAAAAAAATAAAGTACAAAACAAAATCACACTACTAGTCTGGGACCGGGATTCGAGCCTCAGGCCACAGGCGCACCACTTTCCTCCACTGCCAGCGACTCATCCCTCTGAACCATTGCAGCTGCTCGGTGGACTACACCCACAGCAGAGGGCTTATCCTCTGCATCACTGCCTCCCAGCCATTAGCTACAGGGTACAAAACCATGGCTGCACAATTCTGTACTTGCGGTATTTTGTACCATGTAGCTATAGTCTCCTGCACTCTATCTGTTACTCGGTTTTGACTTTGCCATAATTGAAAGGGTAAATTGACCTGGTACCTTCTGGAACTGAGCCCATCACTGGGGGTGTTAAAACAAAAGAGTGGGAGTTGATTGTTCCCCCAAAAAGCAAAGAGGTCTATTTCTAGTGTGCCTCAACATCTAAACACTGATGATAGCACCTGCTGGTTCAGTATCCACTTGTGGTTTCCCTGACTGATTCTGCTTAGGGAATCTGCCAGTACATTGTCTTTTTCTGACAGGTGTATTGTACATAGTTCTACTTCCAAGGAGTAGGCTAGGCTCCAGATCTTCATACTACTGTGCATAACTTTGAAGAACTTTTCCCTCCCTGTTTGTTTATGTAATACATAGTTGTGGTGTTCTCTGTCTTGATTTGGACAGAGTGACCTTGGATCTGGGAGAAAAATGCTTGCATTGCCTGATGCTATGCCCTGCGCTCCAGGAGGTTGATATGCTGCTGCTGAGTCTCCTGTGTTCTCCAGGTGCCCTTTACGGTGAGATCCTCCAGGTAGGCCTACCGACCTAGGAGGGAGGCATCTGTTGTGAGGATAGTTCAGTGTGTGGTACATAGCGTAGTGCTTGTTTATACTTATGACCTTAAAGTTTATGAATTTTAGGGTTATGAACTTGAAGGTTATGACTTGGAATTTGGCCTTTCTCTATTCCCACCCTTGATAGGAATGCCGGGTAGGTGTAGGGAATAGAAGGCCCAGCGTCAGGGGTGAGATAAGAGTGCCCAGGAAGGAGGAGGGGGCCAAGGAGGATGGTGGGTGATTTCGGAACACTTGAAGCTGAGCAACGGAAGTGCTATACTGAAGTAGGGGATGTGGGAGGAGCTATTTCCCCCCAAGTTGAACCTTGGGCTTAAGCCCTACCATTCAGTATGTGGTACACAGTGTTGTGCTTGTGTATACTTATGAACTTGAAGTTTATGAATTTGAAGGTAATGAACTTGAAGGTTATGACTTGGAATTTGGCCTTTCTCTTTTCCCACCCTTGATAGGAATGCTGGATAGGTGTAGGGAACAAAAGGCCCAAAAAGGTTGTTAATGGTTTGAAATTACCTCTTCCAGTTCTGGAGAGTATAGCCAGTAACACACAAGAAAGGAAAAAAAAACTTTGGAGGAAACTTCTGAGTACCCATGGCTACTGACTTGCCCATCCTCCGGGCAACCTAAGAGGAGATAATTATAAATGAGCTGGATCAAATTTTTTAATTTTTTATTTCTGGTTAGGTCGATGAATCATATTCTGGGTAGGTAAAAGAGTCTGAATCTTTGACGTTGTGAGTAGGAAGGTCAATTCTGGGAGATGAAGGAGAATCCAATTTGAATGGATGTCCAGATGAAGAAACATAGGTGGTTAAATGATGTCCAGGATTTCTGTTGTGGTATTCGAGAACTGGAAGCTTGATGCAAGGTCATCGTTGGTGGTTCTTCCTGGAGGACCCAGCTGGAATGGAATGAGACCTCCATGTACTGTAGGTCTGAGATAAACCCAGATGGCAAGTACCCACACAGAGCCATGGAGGAGGTGGCAAGGGATGAACCCCCACGTAGGTTGTCAGATGGCAAGCCAGCCTCTTTGCAGGTGCAGTGAAGGCTAAGCAGGTATCGTAAAATGATGAAGCATGTGCAAAACATAGAAACATAGAATTTGACGGCAGATAAGGACGACTTGGCCCACCCATTCTGCCCATTTCCCTGCCTACTGGATAAGCTGCAGATCCTAGTTAACCAGCAGCCTACTTCTTCCTACCCCCACTCCCTAGAATTGCCTTATGACTGTCCCATGCATGTTTGAATTCCACCACTGTTTTTGACTCCACGACCTCCTCCGGAAGGCCGCCCATGCATCCACAACCCTCTCTGTGAAAAATACTTCCTTAAATTACCTCTGAGCCACCCCCTTCAAATTGTGCCCCTGTTCTTGCACACCTCTTTTTTGAAAGATGCTACCCTCTTGGACTTTGTTGATTCCCTTGAGGTACTTGAAAGTTTCTATCATGTCCCCCCTCTCCTTCCTTTCCTTGAGGCTATACATATTAAGCTCCTTAAGTCTCTCTTCATATGTCTTCCGGTGCAGACCCTGCACCATTTTAGTTGCCCTCCTCTGGACAGCTTCCATCCTGTCTATGTCTTTGCGAAGACTGGATCTCCAGAATTGCACGCAGTACTCCAGATGGGGTCTGACCAACTGTCTGTACAGAGGGATAATAACTTCCTGTTTTCTACTGGTGATGCCTCTCCCTATGCATCCCAGTATCCCCCCAGCCCTCCTTGCTGCCCTATCACATTGCTTGCCCACCTTTAGGTCATCTGATATGACTACCCCCAGGTCCCTTTCCATTTTTGTTGTTGTTAGTATCTCACCCCCCATTGTGTACTCTTCCCCTGGGTTTTTGTTTCCCAGGTGCATTACCTTGCACTTCTTAGCATTGAATCTAAGCTGCCATACATTTGACCATTCCTCTAACCTTGCCAAGTCCCTTCTCATCCTTTCCACCCCACCTTGTGCATCAACTCTGTTGCAGATCTTTGTGTCATCTGCAAGAGACATACTTTCCTTCCAGTCCCTCTGCAATGTCGCTTAAGACATTGAAGAGGACGATCTAATACTGAACCCTGCGGTACCCACTAGTAACCACCCTTTCTTCAGAGTGGACTCCATTTACTATTATTCTCTGTGTCCTATTCTCCAGCCAATTTTTACCCAGGCTGTCATCTTGGGACCCACCCAGGCTAGCTAACTTGTATATTAATCTTTTGTGTGGGACTGTGTCAAATGCCTTGCTAAAGTCTAGGTAGGCCATGTCCACAGCCCCTCCTGATCTACTACTTTGGTCACCCAGTCAAAGAAATCTATCAGATTTGTCTGGCATGACCTTCCCGCTGTGAATCCATGCTGCCTTGGGTCCTGTGCCCCTCTGGCCTCTAGATACTCGACATTTCTTTCCTTCAGAAGTGATTCCATCATTTTTCTACCACTGAGGTTAAACTAACAGGTCTGTAGTTTCCTGCTTCTGCCTTGCTCCCACTTTTGTGAAGGGGAATCACATCTGCCCTCCTCCAGTCCTCGGGTACCACCCCATCCTCCCATGATTTGTTAAACAGGGTAGTCAGTGGTGTCACTAATTCTACCCTTAGTTATTTTAGAATTCTGGGATGAATCCCGTCAGGCCCCATTGATTTGTCCACCTTCAGTTTTAAGAGTTCTTTCAGAACCCTTTCTTCTGTAAATGGGCTGGTATCAACTTCTGTATCCAGAGTGTTTCTACTGTTTGTTTTAGGTACCTCCCCCTCTTTCTTAATAAATACTGAGCAAAAATATTTGTTTAGTATCTCTGCCTTTTCACAGTCACCCTCTGCCCACCCTCCCCTTTATTAGCCTCACTATCCCTCCCTTGGTCTTCCTTCGCTCCTGATGTACCTATAAAGGTTTTATCCCCTTCTTAACTGAGTTGGCTATCTTTTCCTCAGTTTGGGTCTTTGCTGTTCTGACTGCCTTCCCAGCTTCCTTTTGCTTTAACTGATACAGTTCTCAGTCCTGCTCATTCTGTGATTCCTTGTACTTCCTGAAAGATTTCTTTTTCTCTTGAACCTTCACTGCCACTTCCTTTGAGAACCATAGCGGTTTCTTACATCGTTTAGTTTTGTTTATTTGCTTCACACAAAGGCTTGTTACCTCTGTGATGGCAGTTTTTATTATTCCCCATTGTTCTTCCACCCCTCCTTCCTGCCCATTTGCTGGTGCATTCCTTAGGCACTCACCCATTTTGGCAAAGTCAGCCTCCTAAAGTCCAGTACCTTTGCCTTTTGCTGGCTTGACTTCTATTGCTGTGTTTATTGTGAACCATGCTCTCGATGGTCGCTAGTCTCAGATGGCTACCCACTTCACATCTGTGATCCTCTTAATCTCCATTTGAGAGAACCAGGTCTAAGATTGCTCCCTCTGAGTGGGCTCCAATACTAGTTGTCTAAGGCATGCCCTCTGTAGGGCATCTAGAATAACCCCACTCTTCGAAGTGGCTGCTGCAAGTGCACTCCAGTTAACATCTGGCATATTCAGATCATCCATCAGCAATATCTCCCCTTTTTCTGCCATATTAAGTATACTTTCTGTCATTTCCTTGTCCATTTCCTCCCCCTGAGAAAGGGGTCTGTATACAACCCCTGTGTGGATTGTGGTGCCATTGCCGGTCTCCAAATTTACCCACAGTGCTTCTTCTCCTCCCTGTTTTCCCTTTTGTTCTGTTGCTTTGATTTCTTCCCTTATGTAAAGAGCTACTACTCCTCCTCCTCCTCCTCTTTTACCCTCTCTGTCCCTCCTGTAGATAGTGTATCCTGGTATGTTTACGTCCCAGTCATGGTTTTGTGTGAACCATGTTTCTGTGACTGCCACGATATCCAGATGTTCCTCCTCCATCAAGGCCACTAATTCAGGAAGCTTGTTACTCAGACTATGGGCATTGGCACTTATTGCTTTCCATTTCTTGATGGCTTTACCTTCTGTTGCAGCATCCCCCACTGACCTTTCTACCTTGGTCTTTTTCTCAATTAGTACCCTGTTTTGTAGGGAGGGGCTGGGATTTTCCTGCTGCTTATCAGTGCCTCCCCCCTTGACTAGTTTAAAAGCTTGCCAATGAAGCATTTAAACCAATTGCTCAAAAGACTTGTTCCCTTCCTGGACAGATGCAGACCATCCTGCCAGTATAGGCTTGTGTCCCTCTAGCAGTGATGATCAGTCCTAAAGGATCTGGATGTAATGAATGTGACCATTCATCGAGGTCTGTGAAACAGAGGCATGCAGGTACGGTACAGCATGATGATGTAGGACAGGTCCTTCACTCAAAGGATGGAGTCAAACTACAGAAGATTAGAATTCGGAATGTTCAAACAGTGAAACGAGGTCCCCACATGGGTTGAACTGGAAATGATAAGACCTCCATGCAGGTTTGCCATAGTAAAGAATCCTGAATGTTTATGTTGGGAAGCTAGGTCCCCACGTGGGCCAAACTGGAACAGGCAGGGCCCCCACTGAGGGCCGGTAGGTGGCAAAGCTATCCTTCTTGCAGGTGTAATGAAGGCAGTATGGTTATCAATAGAGAGGGTTAGCAATGATGGTCCTTCCTGGAGGACCTGATATGGTATGGGACAAGACCACTGCTGATGTCCAAGATAGCAGGAATGCACCAGGATAGTTGGGACCAGAAGAAAGAAAATCAACTGGAAATGAGATTGACATTAAAGCAATCAGCATATGTGTAGCAGCAATGCGAAAGTCTTGGTAGAACGATGAAGCATGCATTAAGTGACCCCATGTTGGTCAGCTATGATGGCCTTTCCCTGTGATGGCATGAAATGAGACCTCTGCGTAGGGTCTAAAGCAACAATCATATAGCCATTGAGACCCAGAGGCATCCCAAAAAGTAAGTAGAAAAGGAGAGTTTGAAATGTGGGATAGAGTTAAAGTCCAGAACACAGGTTCACCAGGATAACAGTTAGGTATGAAACAGTACGAAGACCACTGGAGTCCTCACTGGAGCAGGGAGATGTTTCATTAGATGAGGCCAGGATTTGGAGGATGTTAACATGAGTACTGTAGTATAAATTTGTTGATTTAGAAGTACAGATAGTGTGCCAGCCTGGTGATTTACAAATGCTGAGCCTCAGCAGAGGGTCTCAACTACTGCAGGCAGGAGACCAGAGTACTGCCTGAATATCCTTCAGTCAGGGGCACCTCCATGGTGCACAGATTGCCATCTTCATAACCTTCCAAATGATACAGGAAATTAGGCAGTTACTGCCCAGTTTGCTGACCCAGGAAACGAAAGCTATAGAATTAATAATCAGAGTCATTAACTCTCTCCCTGCAGGTAGGAACGTATGAACGGAGAGCACATACTGGGCAGTACTTTCAAAACCAATTGATCAGCTAGTACAACCATGTGGGAATATCATGAATGTTGCCAGAGATGAGACTGAGGAGACTGTTACAGCTTGCCCACCAAAATACCGACACAATGACCGATCAGTTGGCACCACAACAGGAGCACTTCCCTAGAGATCCAAAAGATAGGTGGATGAGGAGGGGGTTAAACTGCATCAATAAACAAGTGTGGTTCAAAACTGCAGATCCAGTGTTACACCCTGAGTTACAGGAGGAGGGGGTTAAATACACGGTGCAGGGGACCGACACATCTGCAGGTGAGAGCACAGGCCAAGTCACAGCAGAAATTACTGCTGGAGCAGGCAGTCGGAGGCCAAGCGCAGCAGGTGACATCATACGCAGAAGCGTAGGCAGCAATACGGATTAGTGGCTGGTGGGGGAGCAAAGCCCAAAGAACCAGAAGATATGGAGGAGGCACAGAGAACAACAAACGAGGTACAGGGAACAAGCTAGGAGGTGCGGGAAAGGGAACGAACAGGAGAGGATTTAACAAAAAGGGGGGAGGCGAAGGGGGGGACAAGAGGCAGGGAAAAAATGGGCAGAAAACTGGAAAAACATGAAGGAGACCATCACAAGCAAAGGAGACTGGGGAGGGGTGGAGGGAGAGAGAGAGAGAGAAAGAGAAGAGCCCCCAGCCAAACCAGCCGCACAACTGGGGAGCGAGCATGAGATCCAGAGTGGATGAGGTGGCCTGGAGGGTGCAGAAATGGATCCTGCAACGGGCAGCATTTCAAAATACTTAAATCTGAGCAACGGAAGTGCTATACTTAAGTAGGGGATGTGGGAACAGCTGTTTCTGCCCATTGAACCTCAGGCTTAAGCCCTCCCATTGTGGGAAATTGCGGGAGGAAGGGAATTCCCTCTTTGAGATTGTATTCTTCCTTCCACAAGTCCAGTGCCCTTACCAAGTTCTGTGTGACAGACTCCAGTTTGGACAGTTGATCTCATTCCCGTGATCAGTGATCCCTCGGGTGATACTGGATGTCTCTAATCTGGAACTTGGCCCCTGGCAGCACTGCAGTGGACTATGCCATGTGCCAACTGTAGAAATTCCTTTGCAGGTCTTGGCTGACCTGCCTGGAAAGAGTTTGCAGTTGATGTTAGGTTTGCCAGCCTTGCACAAGAAAGAATGGCTTTCCTTTACAGGGTATCCAGTTTTTTGCCAATAAGGTGCAGAACCTGAACTGATTCTGTTTGAGACTTATGAAGATTTATGAGAAAGCCCAAGTCCTCTAGTGTGGTTTTGTCAACCATATAGAGGGTAATGTTTCCTGCTGTGTTTTTCCTGAAACCAGCCAGTTGTCAAGGTAAAGTAAGACCACCATACACTGCCTTCTCAGATGTGCTGCCACCACAGCTAGGCCCTTTGTGAAACCTCTTGGTGCTGAGATGAGGCCAAAGGGAAGGGATGTGAACTGGTATCGGCAGTTCCCTAGTCTGAACCTGAGGTACTTTCGGTGTCTGGATCTGATTGGCATGTGAAAGTAGACATTTTTCAAACCCAGTGACCCCAGCCAGTCTCCCACTTACAAAAATGGTATCACTGAGCCCAGTGTGAGCATTTTGAATCTCTCTATCTTAATGTGTTTGCTCAGATATCTCAGATCTACAATAGGTTGCCACTCTCTATTTTTCTTGTGTATCAGGAAGCATCTAGAAAAAAGACCCTTGCACCATTGTGTGGCAGGTACTGTCTTCACCACTTGTGCTTGCAGTAACTTCTTCATCTGTTGGTGTGTGAGGCTGAAACACCATATTTGTTTAGTTTTTGTTTACTGGGTAGGTGAGCTAGCCATAAAATAACTATTTTCAGGCGTGACCAGGGAGGCTACAGACATAAATAAAATAGCAGGTACAAGTACGGCATACAAAGCATGGGAATACAGTGGAAACATTTCACAAATAAGGTCGAGGTATAACATGGTGGAGACATAGGTACAACAAGTAGGGGCATGTAGCAAAGATAAGGATGTTAAATACATATTTCTGGCTTACAGACACACAGTGAAAACAAAGTGGCAAGTATGTTTACAGTAATCTAGTGAGTACATAGCTTGTGTACAGATTATAACAAAGTGCAAATTTCACATTGAAAGAAGTTAGGAATTACAATAACATGGTTACAGGCCACTGGAAAGTGCAAAACAACAGTATTAAATATAAGGATGGGTAAAGGAAGAAGGAAGGGCATTAAACACTGGGAGGGATAAATTAGAACTCATTCGAGTAGTGATGCACCAGGCGTCCAATGGGGGGGGGTAGGGGACAGGTTAGTGGGAGTAAGGTGCAATAGGAGGGAGGGAGAGAAAAAAGTGCAAAAGATCACGGGGGTTGAAAGCATGAGCAACACTTAGAAGCAGATAGGAAAGTGCAAAGCTCTTTTTTAAAGAAAGCATGGGAAGGTACCTGACGAGCTGATAATGGGAAGGAGTTCCATTGCAGTGAAGCATAGTGTGAAAAAACATGGGAGCCTTTGGAGGTTTTATACCTTGGGACATGTAATATGGATTTGTCAGCAGAACATAAGCCATAAGTGGATGTTTGAGGAATAAACAGCACAGCTAGACTTGTAGGAGTTTGTGTCCTGATTACACTGTCCACAAGGGAGCCAATGGAATAGAGTCTCAGTGTGGAGGATCATAGCCAGTTAAGGTTAGAATAGAGTAGACAGTGGTGTTTGAGCTGAGGGGACGAGGAGGCATAGTGGCAAATGTTATTACAAGTGGTGCCCCAACTACGAAGTGTGGTCTTTGGTACAGCAGTGTATGTGATGACACCATAGGTTAGGGCTGGGAGAAATATACCACGGGCAATAGCCATCCTAGCAGCGGGAGTAAGCATATGGCTGGTCTGGTAAGCAATGCCTAGCTTAGAGTTCACAAATTTGCAGGTTGATTATATGTGGAGATCAAAGTCAAGGGACTGATCAAGAACTACCCCAAGATATTTGAGCGAGGTAACTATACTTATAGGAGAGGAGCCAGGGCAGGAGATCTTGATGTCATTTTGGCAGGATATAAGTTTTGCAGCAGTCCCAAATAACATTGCCTGGGTTTTAGTTACATTGAGGACAAGTTTATGGTTAGAGAGCCAAGTCTGGGTATTATGAAAGTCAGAGGAGAGGCATGAGTTTATTTCAGATATCATCAGCATACAGGAGGAATGAGCAGGAGGTGAGACCAGAGGTAATGCTGCTATTAAATATTGAGAAAAGGAGGGGGCACAAAATGGAACCCTTGGGGACCCCAGTGTTTATCATAACCTGGTCCAAGAGGGTGGAATTATACTTTACAAATTGGACCCAGTTTGACAGATAACTACTAAACCAGGCCACTACAGATGTTGTAAAACCCATTAATTTTAGGGTTGTGAGAAGGATGGGGTGATCAACAAGATCAAGGCTTTAGTCATGTCTATGAAAACCACCCCAGTGAGAAGGCCAAAATCCATAGCAGAAAGTGTGTCTGTGGAAAACCTGAGTAAGGCAGTGGAGGTACTGTGGCCCTTATGGAAACCATGTTGGGCTAAAGAGAGAAGGTTATTTTTATGCAGGAAATCAATGGTTTGTGTGGCAACTAACTTCTTGAGGATTTTGCTTAGGACCAGTAAAATTGCAGTGGGTCTATAATTAGAAGGGTCTTTGGAGTCACCTTTTTTGAAAACTGTAGTGACTTGGGTGATTTTTCAGATGCTAGGAACATGGCTGTGGCAAAGGAATAGGGTAAAAATCTGAGCCAGAGGTGAGGCTGTTAGTGGGGCAGCGATCTTCAGGAGTCTAGGTTCGATACCATCAGAGCCTGTACTAGTGCTATCTGAGATAGTGTTTATAAGTTTTAGCACTTCTACCCTTGTGATAACCTTGAAATGAAAGGGGGGTGTGGGTATCTCAGGGGAGGGGTAGGTGTGCAGGCCTGTTTGTTGCATAGTGGGGAAGGTGGAAGTATATTTGGTCAGGTCTGAAAATTGTAGGTCGAAACAATTTGATATTGTCCAAGGATCATTACAGTGGACACCATTTAGTATCATGTCATTTGGAGTAAGGGACTGAGCAGACCTCAGGAAAGTTCTGACATGTGTCCAGAAGTTCTTATTTACAATTCTTATTTGTTTTTTACACTCTTTACACTGGGCCCTGTAGAGGTCGTAGTTGGCTGTGAGACCAGAGGATTTAAAACGTCTCCAGCTCTTATCCCTCTCTTTAAGTCTGGTACGGAGATCCTTTTTTAACCATCTGGTTTGTTTACCCTTCACTTGGCGCATTAAGTGTGGGGTATGAATTTCCTGAAGCAAAAAGAATTCTTGAAGAAAAACGTTTATGGTAGATTGGGCATCACTAGCTAGGTAAAGTTTGGTCCAGTCAATTTGAACGACATCATGGAAAAAGTTTTCTGGAACAAAATTCTGTAGTTTGGGGAATTTTTTGAACTGCAGGGCAAACTTTGGCCCACTTCTTCCAGGACCCACTTTTCTGTGATAATCTTTGACCACTCTTGGAAATAGTGAGCCAACCTTCCCATCACTTTCAGTGGATGGGCGACCTAGACAGAGTTGTCAGGGGTTTGTTTTTGCAGGGGCTTTAGGGGCTGGAGTTGCAGCTGCATGCCTGATGCCCCTTTTCCCCCTGCTCCTATAGTAACCTCTTTGTGGTGGGTACTCATAGGAAGCATAAGGTCATGGGTAGTAGCCCCTACCCCTACCTCCCATTCCATAAGAAGTGTAGGCCTTTTCTTTTTCAGTATTGCTGTTGTAGATGATTTTGCACTCATTCACCTTTTTCATGTAAGCCTATATTTTGACACCAAATAGGGAGTTTCCGTCAAAGGGGAAATCTACAGCATTTGTCTGGTTCCATGTCATTACAGCGAAAATATCACCACAACATTTAAATCAGTGAGTGCATATCACCGAAAACAAAACCAGCGACTCTGCACAAAAGCAGACCCACAATGAGCGAGGGTCTGCAATACTTTATGGGTGCAATAAAATACAACATCTTTTATGGAGGTGGTACGCCCCCTGCAGCCCCATGTGGGGGGCTTTGGCCCTGCACCCCCTTTCTAAATACATTCAACTTGGGAGACCTGATACTGGGATAATGGAGAAAGCTCAGGAGGCTATTCGGGGCTCCATTCACCAAAAATCAGGAGATTGGGTACAGCGGGAAAAAAACAAAGTCCAACAACCAAACACTGCTAATATCCACTCCTTAGTAGCCCCATGGTCGCTAACATCATGGGCACTCAAATTGAGTCACTGAAAAGTGAGTCACTCAATTTGAGTTGCCCACAAAACCGTATAGCCTTTCATCTGTTAGTCCTGGGAGAGGTTTGTGGTTCTAAGCCAGGCAAACTTTCTTAAAGACACCTTTGAAACAGCCATGTCTTGTGCTTAGTCACCAGTTGCTTTTTCTCTCAGTGCCAGTATGGAGTTCTAGAGTACTGTCTGGTACTGAGCTGTGTATGCCAAGTAAGCTGTTTGCCTAAGCAGCAGGGAAACTGACATTTTTTTGGCCACACTATCCAGTTTCCTAGACTCTTTCTTAGAAGGCTGGGAGAAGAGGAGCACTTTGGCCTTGTCACAGGCTGCAGTCTGGACCACCCTCCTCATTATCAGGATGGGAGTACAGGTACTCGCCCCTCTGTCTGTCCATCTAATATTTTATGTCAGTTTTCTTGTCAATGCCAGCAGTTGAGGTGCGAGTTGACATGACTTTGCTGGTGGGCTTTTTGAAGTCAATCAATCAATCAATCAAAATCTTTATTAATCCAGGCGGGCACCATTGAGCAAGGCTCATTTGCAAGGTAGACCTGGTCATGAATACATCAATGTACAGTGCAGAAGCAGGTATACAAAAAGCAATAATATACAAGGAAGAAAGGAATATACAAGGAAAAAAAAGTATATACAGTGTATACAGTACAGAACAAGGTTGAAACAAATAAAAAAAAGCAATATTTTACAATTGAAGAAGTCAGCAGATGTACAATCAACCATAGGCATACAGGGGTTATAAGCAGAGATCTTTTGAGTGAGGCAGCCGGCAACTATACATATACGGGGGAAAGAGGCCATGTAATGGGTGGCAGGTTAGAGAGGTAAAGAAGAGAAGGGATATATTACCGACGACTGGGGGAACAATTGAGCTAAAACCACAGAAAGTGACGGTGGCTGTCATGTACTTGTTTATTATGATAATGACAGAGGAGGGGTAGATAATTGGGACACTACTATGGATGGGGTGGGACTTTAGTCAGGCTGGAGTGGATAGGGAAGGGTGGGTGCAGCAGGAAGAGTTAATAGGGAAAGAGTGAGAGCCAGGGGTAGAATGGGAAGAAGCAGCCTCCTTGTGGGGGCTAGTCCCATCATATCCATGAATTTCACTTTCTCTTCATCTTCTCCAGCTTTATTGGAGGAAATGTTGAGGGTGTTCATCATCTGCCTTACAAATGAATAATGAGATGTATAGTCCTCTCAAGTCCTTGGAGGAGAACCAAATTCCTACTTAGGAGAACCATTCGGTTTGAGGGATTGTTCTTCCTCCTTATCTTTATAATACATTTCAACCTCCTCCTCCTCCTCCTCCTCCTCAGCCATTGGGTATGGATCTGGAGCCTGGGGAGGGGGGCAGACATATTAATGAGATTGTTCCGTAGCTTAGAAAACCTGGAAAAATTGTCATGCTTTCTCATGTCCTCTGCTGAAGGTATTTCTTTTGAGTCAACTGCCAGCTCCTTTCCTTTTTCAGGAGGAGGGACATTGACATGTTTTTCTTTTTCTTTTTTCATAACAGGCACTATTTCTGGTGTCTGTTCAGAGGCTATTATACTTCTGTTGGATTCAGGGTTCCCCATTTTGGACACGCTGATTTCTGTACCAACTTTAGCAGCTTTATTTTTCTTTTCTGCCCCCTTTGACAGGAACTGCCGCTTACTTTGAGGAGCTGGACCCTCATCTGGGTCTTTTGGTGATGTAGAAGCAGACTCAGAGGCCATAAGATCTTCTCTTTTTTTAGACCTCTCTTTTGTGTTTTAGGGCAAAACTTTTTACAGAGATCACAGTTCAAAAAATCTTGGTCTGGACCCAGGCATCTTAAACAAAGCTGGTGGTAGTCTGCCTTTACCAGGAGCTGAAAAGAAACAGTACAATTTTTAAAGCCTGTAGATCCTGTCTTCTTTTTAGATATGTCAGTCATGTCAAACACTGAAGAACGTAAAAGGAAAATGCTATCAGTTCTCAATGTAAAAGTTAAATTTGACTGCAAGCCCAAGATGTTGTAGAAACTTGTTTAAAAAAAAATGCAGTTTGGTTCCTTAGGCAAAACTGCTATGTAAAGTTTGCCTCAGAAGTGGACAAATTTAGTAAGTGACATTTCAGATCCCTTGAATTTGGAATCAAGTGGTAACATACAAAAAACACAAAACCAGTTACCCAAAAAATGTTTAAAAAGTAAATTTAGTTATAATTATCACAGTTCCCTTAAGACGGGAACCGCAATGAATAGAGGCCTTCTCCAGTTCCTGGGAACTAATCAGGAACTGGAAAGAGAACTGCTAAATGACAGTAAAATATACATAACTTCATAACTAATGCAGAGTTAGCAAAAAATAGTTAAAAAAATTTACTGAGACTTTAAAATAAAATAATTAAACTGTAAACTGGCCAGAAATGCAGAAGTGAGGCGATGCCTTCGGAGTGACTGCAGTCTTCAGCAGAGAAATAAATCTGATGTTGGAAAGCAGAGTGAGCCTGCCTAGTAGCAAAGAGGGATGAGGCACCTTGTACCTTACCTTTTCCCATGCCGGCGACCTGGGTTCTGGATCGCGATCGGGCCGGAGGGGGTGGGTGAGCTAGGAGAGGATTGAGTGGCCACTTGGCAGCTCCTATATCCTGGATTGGGGAGGTGAGTCTTCCCAGCTCTTAGCTGCCACTGGGTGGAGGCTCAGTGGTAGCATCAAGCAAATGGGGGACTTGTGCTAGGCTGCGTGAGTGGAGTAGGGTCAGCAATTCCAGAGCACACGCATACCTCCACGTGCATGTGTGGCCATGTTGCTGAGACCCTGGGGAGTAAAGGAAGGAAACCAGGGAAAGACATCATGTCCCTCCATCGTCATATATGACAGCCCTTGGGACTCTCAGGTCTTGCACTGTACCGATCCCTACCAGTACAATGACAGGGGTAACAGCAGGCGGGACTGGGAGTCACTGAGGTAGGCTCAACAAAAGATATAAAGTTCTATGGCAAAAAAAAAAAAGAGAAAGAAAGCACTGTGGAGCATGGCCACACAGCAGAGATTGAACTGCATTCTAAAGTTCCCAGATTTGCATAAAGTTACAAATCTCCAAAGCTGCTTATTCCAAGGGAATGATTGTACATTGTGAATATATATATATATATATATACTGATGGATTCTTGGGGTTAGAATAATTACTTATGCTGCACACAGGAAGGATAGAGAAAAAAAAATCTCAAAAAATGACTGGCCTCTAAAGAATCCGAGTTTAAGTCCCAAGCCACATTTGACACAGTTTCAGCTCTCCACCAAGCCATAGTCAAGCCTCAGTTAGACATCAGGATACCGCTAGCCAGGAATGCAGAGCTAGGGGGTATGTGATAGGGTACTAACATAAACACTCAAAAAGCAGTGAGCTGTAAGACACGTTGCTGGACTCAGAGGTACTTGAGGTCAGGATGGCTCCTCACCTGAACATATCAGCACTGCTATATGCAAGTACTGTACTACCAACAGCTGTATAGCTCACCCTTTTCCCTTACCATTCTGGTAATTGAAGCCTTTCTGCAACTGCTCCTTCTCCCTTCTATATCTATGGAATAGCCCACTGTTCTGGAAGATCCCCTTATGAATCAACACTGCTAAGAAAGAGGTGCTACCCCTGAGCTACTGCCACACAAAGCACTCAGTTTGAGCTATTGGGCTTTGACCGAAACTGAACGAACCACCAAGTCCCTGAAACCCCATAAAGCAATAAATGGAGATTGACTCATTGCAGAGTTCCCACAAACGGTGGCACCGATTGTCTCTCCAATCCTCAAGCGGTTGTATATCGATTTGGCATAAGCTGGGGTCTTCAAACCCTCAATGCATACTGCAGCAATCACCATACTTCAGAGAAAAGGGAAGGACCCCCGCTACTGGTGAGCTACCGCCCTCTATTCCTGTTTACAGCAGACAGTAAGGTGTATGCAAAGGCAAATTCCATGTGGCTGGTTTCACTCCTTCCATCCCTCATCCACCCAGCCCAAGTCAGCTTCTTACAAGGGTGGTTCATTTTGGACCACCTGAGAACATTCATAAACCTCATACATGTGCCTTACTCCATCAGCAGCAATCACAGTGGATTTTGAGAAAGCTTTCAGTTCAGTGGAATGGGGCTACCTCTACCAGGTACTTTAGCAAATGGAGTTTAGGTCTAGATTACTCGAGAATATTCATACTCTGTACTCTGACCCCGGGGTGAAAGTTTTAACTAATAATACCATCTCTCAAACCTTTCCTTTGGAGAAAGAAACAAGGCAGGGTTTCCCTCCTTTCCCTTTCATTTTCATCATGGTTACAGAGCCACTTGCTGCAGCTGTACACCTGGATATCCTAGGAATTACCATGGACCCAGAGCACCATAAAGCCCTCTGATATACAGATGGTATTCTGTCACTGAGGATGCCCATATCTCCTTGCCATTTCTCATCGCCCTTCTTAATAATTTCTCTCAAATCTTGGGCCTTTGTATCAGCATTGCTAAGACAGAGGCACTATCCCTGAGCCACTGCCGCACAGAGCATTCAGTCTGAGCTGCTGGACTTTGATGGGGACTAAATTCCATTACATACTTAGGCAGATTATACCCAACCTAAAGAAAATGTGTGATTTTAACTTTGCATCTCTACTAGCTGAATTCTGCACAGAATGTGAATGGTGAAAACGGTAGCACACATGTTGAGCACGTATTATTGAGTGCTACACTTTGGAGCGACTTAATAATACTGCTCTCACTCAGAGCAAGTGGTGAAAGAGGTCACTATATCCTGTATAGCGAGTATAGCAAGGAGCTGCACTCACTAGTACAGTATATAGGATCCTGTGTGGCCAATTGCAGCCAGGCTGCTTGCATAGTGTAGTGGTGTGCACTACTGCTTGCAATGCTAGCAGACCCGGGTTTGGGTCTGGCTGCAGGGAGAATTTTTTTTGTTTTAATTTTATAACCTGCCCCTCAATCCACACCCCCTTGGAGCCGATTATTTTAGTTTGGGTTTGCAGGGGGCACGGGAGGCGCAGCCCCCCACATAAATAAAATGTTTTGTGTCAGCAGATTTAAAGTATTGTAATGACAGTCGCCATTTGCGACAGTCAGTACAATATCGGGTGCTCTTTTGACCACAGGCTTTTTTGTGATCGCTTTATGTGATAGGCAGTCTTTCAGACTCGCCTTTATCACATAAATCTGTGAAAACAGCTCCAATTATCAGTGGCTGGGAAAATAGAATCACTATGTATGATCACTGCCTCAAAGATTTTCCATCTTCTATCCTACATACTATTACCTGTACACAGAAACAGTTTGACCAGATAGATGATATGATTAGTAACTATCTATGGGAAGGAAGGCAACCCAGATATAGTCATACCAAGTTAAAGACTCACTGGTCAAAAGGGGGATGGAGCCTTCCCCGGTTCAAAGGGTACTATTAGTGCAAAAAGTGCAGGTACAGACTCCCTGGACCCCTACTTCCTCAAGATTGCATCTCAAGTCTTATCTGCCCCCCTCACTCATCTCTTCAATCTTTCCCTCACCACTGGATCCATTCCCTCCACTTGGAAAACAGCTCAAGTAGTTCCTTTACTCAAATCTGGTGATCCCATGGATCTCAATAATTACAGGCCCATTTCCATCCTATCAGTTCTGTCCAAGATGCTCGAAAAGTTAGTAAACTCACAATTAAGGGTCTACCTGGATAACAATAACCTCCTAAACACAGCACAATCAGGATTTAGATCAAGGCACAGCACCATTTCAGCCCTAGCCAAAGTAACCAACGACTGGCAGACTGCTATGGATGAGAAGAATAGTACCTGTGCTGTGTTCCTGGATTGAAGCAAAGCATTTGACACAGTGGATCATGAATCACTGATCACCTCCCTTGGTTCAATAGGGTTGGATTCCCTTCACTCAATTGGTTCAAGTGCTATCTATCAGACAGATCACAACTGGTAAAAATGGAAACTACCTATCCACTTTAAAACCACTGCTAAGAGGTGTACCGAAAGGCTCTATTCTTGGCCCCATCCTCTTTGCCATCTATATTAATAATATTGATGCTAACCTCACTCAATCAAACATCCATCTGTTTGCTGATGATACTGTGCTATATGTTAGCAATCCTTCATTGTCTAAAGCCTGTGAACTGCTACAATCTGAATTCTCCATCCTACAACACAACTTGCTGGATAAAAACTACTTCTAAATGCCCAAAAACAAAAGCTATGCTCTTTTCCTCACAAAGTTGCTCTGCCACTACCCCATCATCTACCACCCTACAACTAACCACCTTACTTGAGAGAAGCTGGAATACGTTGATAACTTCAAATATCTTGGTGTCTGGATTGATAACAAACTTGACTTTTCTGTACATATTGAGAGCTACTAAAGAAACTGAGACAAAGGCTTGGTTTATTTTTTAGAATAAGCACTACCTCAACAGAGACTCCAAAAAGATTAATCCAGGCTTCATTCCTATCCTCATTGACTATGCTGACTTTCTGTATGGACACTGTTCTCCCCTCTTAAATAAACTGGACACCCTATACCACAGGTCCATCAGATTCATTACTGACCTTCCTTCAGCACCCAATTGTTCCTTTATAAGGCAGTTAACTGGTCATCATTACAACACAGAAGAAACAGGAATGCTGCAATTTGGATTTTCAAAGCCTTATCAGGCAAGCTACCTACCTACATCTCGGACTGTTTTACTCAAATCACTTCTAGGCCATACAACCTAAGGATCAGCAAAATTATCATTCTTAAGGTCCCCATTGCCTGCACCCAGCTTGGGAGGGCTGCTATCAGCTACTCACTAGCAATTGTTTGGAACTCACTCCAAAAAACCATGAAGCTAAATAACCTCCCACCCTTAATATCCTTCAAAAGATTATTCACCACCCTATTCCCAGAACTCTGCAACTGCTTCCACAAGGCCTAATTCACTGCCCTATCCACCCCTTTTCTGCTCGTGTTTCTATATGCTGAAAAACTCCAGTTCCCAGTCCCAAGATTCACCTCAAAATGCCTGCTAGGTCCTATAATCTACATATTAACTCATGTGCCAACTGCCTACTGTCTCCCAGATTAAAGTGTTAATGCCTTGTACATATGTTTATTGTTATATACTAGCACTTATGTCATTGTATTACTGTTTTTGTTACCCATGTCATTGTATTACTGTTTATGATACCCTTGTCAATGTAATAACACTTGCACTTCTTGACCACTCAGGTCCATCTTGTAAATGAGCTATGCTCAATGATGTTCGCCTGATTAAATAAAGATTTTGATTGATTGATTGATTTTGAATAGGCCTTCCATGTAGTGCAAATGCTCTGCTCATTCCCACATAAAGACAGTGCAACTTCATGGGCAACAGTGGAAACCCACTTAAATGGTGATGCCCCCCCCCCAGCTGCTGGCATGTTTCCCTCAGCCCATAGGCTTAATTCACAACACCCCACTATAGGACACTCGCTGCAGCTCTGGTGTCAGTTTCTCATGTGAACGGTACTTGATCTGGTACATCCAACCATGACATCAACCTGGAACAACTCTGGAGTTCTCACTGGGGGGAACCAATCCAGTGGCCTACCTGGGAGTCCACAAATATATATACCATTTCAGACCTCATTCCTGGTTCCCCAGAACAAGACTCTTTTCAAAATCTCCAGGCCAAATTCAATGTTGACAAGAAATATTTTAGGAATTATCTACAGTCTCAAGGCTCACTTGGACCCCTGCTCTCCAGTATCAGGAATTGTTAATCAAGGGATGCTAACTCCCTCCTACAAAAGTGGCATAAGCACTCTAAGGGGCTCCTGGAGCCATTTACAGGGAAATCAAGGATTTACTCCCAGATCAGTCTCAAGCAGCCCACAATAAATGGGCCACCTGGCTCCACAATCATATCTCCCCTGAAAAATGGAATTGCTACTGTTAAATGGCACACTTGATGGTGTGAGACCCTTGGAGCAGACTGCTGCAAAATAGAGTCCAACACCAGTGCTACTACACACCAGCAATGCTACATGCAGCACACCTTCTTTGTAATAATAAATGCTGGAGGTGTGGGCAACAGGTAGGGGACATATTCCACATCTTGTGAATATGGCAGCCAATACAACCTTAGTGGTCACAAACCTTCAACTTTATTAATAAGGCTCTATCTATCAAGCTGATTGAATCTCACAGGTAGCCTACTGGGCTTGATACAGGGGGCCTCGACCTTCAGAACCTCAGAGAAAAAATGGATGTCTTAAGAGATGGCACATGACAGAGATCCCTACACAAGCTGAGCTTGGAACTAATCATACTCTGTTGGCAAAACTTGAAAGACTAAGTCGTATAGCTGCAGGTACCCCAACAAGTTTAAAACCATTTGGTCCCCAAAACTCTCATATATCCAGAGGTGTTTAGATCACACGGCTCCCCCAGACTCATTGCCCAGAGCTGGCATAAAGATGACTGTTCAGCCCGAAGGAAACTAGTCACCTTGGGTTCGACCCTCCTAAGGGGCATACATGTGAGGCCCATAAATCCTTGTTCTGCTATAGAGTTGCTCCAAGGACAAACACAGATTTCTGTAAGTTATGTATCTGTTAGGGACTATGAGATATTACAATTAGACTATATTAGGATGTTAGTTCTATGCCAGCTTTTAATACCTTCATATGTAAAAGACTGAAACAGTGTGGACTAACCTCTTTGCTGGAAAGGTACTCATACAAAATTCTTGCATAATATCCTGATGTTAAGTAAATTCTTTCATTTGGTTTTATCCTTAATGTACACCATGTGCCAGTGATACCCTTCAGTGCTGATCTTGCAATCCTCTATGTAATTTGGTGCCAATGCAGTCATATGTTGTTGCTGTTCATTTTTACAAAACTTTCAATAAAAAGATTAATTACTAGAAACTACTAAATTAACTACTACTGGAGGTAAGGGCTGTATGTCTTCTTTTATCTGGACAATTGCCTCCTGAAGTCTCCATCCTGGGAAACAATTCTGTACACCCTGTCCAGAACAAGACAGTTATTTGAGGACTTAGGTGTTGTGGTGAATGAGGTGAAATCCATACTTGTTCCTTGTCAGTGCCTCCAATACATTGGGGCAGTATTGGGCAAGGCTGTGTAGTGCCTTCCTGCCTGTGGGCAGAGTGGAAGCCCTGATTGCCCAAGCTCACATGATACACAGCAGCCATTATGTATCAATCAGATTAATGCTGCATCTGCTGGGATTAGTGTCTGAGGCCATCATCACCATCTCATATGCCTGCCTCTACTGGCACACCACACTGGACACTCTGGGTTCAGTGGGACCAGCTGATGGATGAATTTGACCAGATAACTCTAGTCACATCTCCCTTCTGCCATGCTCTGCTGTAGTGGATTGATTGCCGAACTGATTTGACTGATAGCATTCAGGAAGTATAAGGAAACACAGAAGGAGCAGGACAGAAAATGGTACCAGTTAAAGCAGAAGGAAGCGGGGAAGGCTGTAAGAATAGCAAAGGCCCAAAATGAGGAGAAGATAGCCAACTCAGTTAACAAGTTCTGGTCAGAGCCAAAACGTCTGCAGGATTTGACCTGATAAGGAATAAATTTAGTGTGCATGACCCATGCTACTAGATGTGTTCAGACCTGCAGCTGGCTGTGACACCCTCTGGGCTGCAGCTGTGGTGCTGTCAGGTTCTTGTCAAGGTGCAAAGTAAACAGCAGCACCTCCGAGCTGTTTGGCACACTGTTAGCAAGGCAGGCAAAGCAAACAGTGACGACTAATACCAGGCCTCACCTTCCCATTGCCCGCCCCTCACTCACCTGTGGAGCAACAAAACTGAGACCTTGTCATGCTGAGGAGAGAAAATTCCCTATCAGTGACACACAAGTTGCCTGCCCGGACCAAGCTCCCTGCCACACCGGTACGAGTTGAAGAATTAATTGACTAAAGCAGTGATCTCATGGAGTCAGAAATTGGTGAATTGTCATATCTGGAGGCATGTCTGTACTGGGTGGTGGGAGGTGTGTCAAAAGGGAGTGAATAACTACAGAATTACACCACGGTATCATACACAATTTTTTACAGTCCATATTCAACTATTAGTACAAGCCTGTGTCAAGCACATATAAAAAGCCCCCCCGGTCTGCTAATGCCCTTACTGAAGAGATTCTTTCAGGTGCTGCTCACTTCCCGGGCTATCTCTCTCTCTCTCTCACTGTCATGGCCACTCCATCAGGTGCCCATCTGCTAACTTGTTTCTCATTATGGCTCTCACCACTGCAGCTCAACCGTTTGCCATGTGACTACCCAAAACCTATAGCTTTCACAAATTCAGAGCCGTGGTTTGAACAAGGTGGCCATGTGCAGATGTTCTGTCATTGTGCTGCATTAGTGATATCCTCAGTGCAGCACAAAAACATAATGACACTGCTGCTGTAGCACTACAAGGAAATTCTAGGCATGCATTTCTATTGGCAGTTGCATTCAACCATACACTATAAAACAGTAACCTTGGAGAACCTGGGAAGATATTTTTAAAAACTGTTGACCAGAGTCATTAATTACAAAACCATGACAGGGTATGGGCTATTGGGGGATTTACCCATGCCTCATGTGGTGTGTCATGAAACACATGAAGTAGGTAATCCCAAATTACCCATGTCATGGAGTGCTTTATTGCAATTATGCAATGGGCCCATGTGTAAAATACATTTACAGATGTTTAATTTTATGTTTGTTTTCTTTTTATAAATACCTTTCTTCTGAGCTTCAGATTATCGCAGGATTTACCCACCATGGGTAAAGATCTTAGCTGACTAATCAGCATGCAGGAATTTTTTATCCTCAAAGTATAATTGTTTTAAAAAAAATGTCTTAAGGAATTAAACATACAGATAATAAAAGATGCCAAGAATACATTACTGCTAAAAAAAACACAGATTATTTTTTGTCCATTAAAAATACTTCTGCTTTAAAAGACACCCCCAACATACAGCTCTCCTTGCACTCATTCATGGTCCATCTTAAGCTTTTATCACCCTCAGTAGTCCTGTAAGTTGTACTCAGTGCATTTTGTAAGTTACATCATTTTGCACTCACCTTTTTTGGATTTTGTTTCTGCCCACTCTTTTGAGGGTCACATTCTGTTGTAGTGCTATTTGAAACTACAACAGAATGTGAACCTCAAAAGAGTGCGCAGTAACCAGTCCAGAACAGGTGAGTGCAAAAATACAGAACTTTAACAAATTCACTGAGTAGAACTTAGAGGGCTTTTGAGAGTGATGAAAGCTTAAGAGGGACTATGGATGAGTACAAGGAAAGTTGTGTGTGTGTGTGTGTGTGTGTGTGTTGGGGGGGTGGCACTGTTTTAAAGCAGAAATATTTTTAGTGGGCAAACAGTTAATCAGTAATGTATTCCTGGCATCTTTTATCATATTGTCAGTAGTAAGCTTCAGCTACTTGCTTATTTAGTTTTTATTTACCAGGTATGTGCACTAGACAACTGAACAGTGGCGGAGCCAGGTTTGGGAGTGTTTGGGAGCCAGGGTGGGGGCATTCAATCAATCATGGGCTCAACAATGGGCACTAAACAGTGAATAAAGATGGCAGCAGGGTGCCACTACTCAGACTTTGCAGCCAGGAGGGTGACCACCCCCACCCCGCCCCAGCTCTGCCACTGCAACTGAATGCCTATTTTTAGGCACAGCCTGGAAGATTACAGAATAACAGCACAGCAAAGCACAATGACAATAAATTCTTACATAACAATGTAATAAATGCAGTCATAATATTATGTATGAAACAAAAAAATTACAGTTCAGTTTATGTAAGAAACATATGTAGGCAAACATTGTATATTGCAGAGATGACAAGGAACTTGTAATACATCATAATGCAAGGGGGGGCGGTACTTACATTTGGCTGTCTGAGGCATCTCCCTGACCTTATGCTAACTGCTGTATTACTGTACTCCCTGTACTGCTCTGCCACCATGTCATACCTGGAAATGAGCTTTGGCAAAGTGCGCATTTCCTGGTCACCAGATTTTTAAATAAATAAAATAACATGCTGTTTATTTTGGACAAATAAACTGACACCCTCCCAATCAACCTTTGCTGTAAAATGAATGAATACCTCAGTGGTAAATTTTGTGTTCTTGAAGAAACTCTCACATCTAGATTTATAGGTGGGGGAAGAGTCATTTCTAGGTGGTGGAACTCTCCTGTAGTATTCAATGGAGAACGATTGCAGGGATGCAGGGACTCTGAAACAATTTTGTAAGAGATGGTGGAAATGAGTGCCTGTGGGCTCCTGCCTCATTTAACCCCTGGGAAACACTGAACGATACCAGACAGCTCTGGTGTGGTTACTACAGCCCATTCACGTGCAAACTTCTGAACCACCGTCTTCAGAAGTCAGGGACAAGTCTGAAAACATCGGGGAAAAATGATCACAATTAGGGACCAGTCATAAAGAATGCTAACATTAGCTCAGGTAGATTTTTAAACATTTAGATTAGCAGGGATGGATTTTGCGAAGAACTATCCTTTAGCACTAATGTCTAGCATTTAATGTTTCAAATTCCTACATTCAAGTGACAGCACTGTAAATTTTAATAGGGACTGATAACATTTTTTGCTGGAAAATCGGGGACATCCCTGAAAATCAGAGGCAGATGGCAGGTACTTGGAGGACCCTGGTTTCCGAGAGTTAGCAAGATTGCTTTAGTATCAGACCCGTGGTTGCGAGAGTGAGGGTCAGTCAACCACAGTCAGCACAAAGCCACAAATGCTATAATTCATCGAAAATTTGCATTGATCTGTTAAGAAACACGTGAAGTACAAGTCCGGTCAACACTTTTAAACTGGTCTTTTTTTCTTATTACTTCTTGCTTCTGTTATTTTACTGAGAAACCGTTAAGGGGCAGTATTGGACCGCAAAACATCGGTGGGGAGAACGCCACCAAAAAACAGTAACTGCCGGCTTTACCAGAACGTGGCGCCAAAGGGCAAAAATTACAGCACCACCTACCAAACCTGGCTAGTCAGCAAGTCTCAGCAGCTGCTATGACAGTCTCTCCAAAGGAAGGAACTGTAGCATGTAGCACTCAAATCACACTGATAAATAAGTCAATTTTTTTTGTAGATGTAATCTAAGTACATTTTAAAATACACGGCTCATTCTACTATGGAAAATCAAGAAAACTCATAGTTCAAGCTCCTTGAAGCCTACATTTGGTTACATGTCTGCGAATAATCTCCTCATACTTTCCGAAGTACTGACTCAATTTATTTAAATCTTAGGTCCTGGTAACCTGCAGTGAGCAATCTGCACATTAATCTTGAGCAATTAGCGTTATAACCCCTGGCAGATCCGAAGCGACAAAAGGCAGAAAGCTTTATGCAAATCACTTTCCCTCTTTTCCTCCCCTGACAGTGAGGCATACAGCACAAGGCTGTGGGAGGGTTTGTCTACAACCATAGTAAACTCCGTGTGGGGCAGAGTTGGGGCAGGTTAAACATACTCTGTGTGGGAGGGCACCTCTGGAGACATGAAGCGGCAAGAAAAATAGGACTGTTTAACTACCATGCCTTATACAGTCAGCATAGTACTTGGGTGGGCTCTCTGTGGAAGAAATACTGTTGTGCGGATGGAAAACATGATGTAGGTTCTTTTCTGATGCAAAACGTCTGTAGGCTCCGCCAACTGCAGGCATAAAAAGGGGGATAAAACCTTTTATAGGTACATTAGGGAGTGAAGAAAGACCAAGGGAGGGATAGTGAGGCTTAATAAATGGGAGGGTGACAGTGAAAAAGCAGGGATACTGAACAAATACTTCCGCTCAGTATTCACAAAAGAAGAGATGGGGAAGGTACCTAATCCAATCAATAGAAGCACTCTGTATGGGGTGGGGGGGTGTCAATATCAGTCCATTCACAGAAGAAAGGGTTCTGAAAGAACTCCAGAACTGAAGGTGGACAAAACAGTGGGGCCTGACGGGATTCACCCAGAATTCTAAAAGAACTAAGGGGAGAACTAGTGAGACCACTGACTACCCTTTTTAACAAATCATGGGAGAATGGTGTGGTACCTGAGGACTGGAGGAGGGTGGATGTGATTTCCCTTCACAAAAGTGGGAGCAAAGCAGAGGCAGGAAACTACAGACCTGTTAGTTTGACCTCAGTGGTAGGGAAAATTATGGAACCACTTCTGAAAGAAAGAATTGTTGAGTACCTAGAGGCCAGCAGGGCACAAGACCCAAGGCAGCATGGATTCACAGCAGGAAGGTCATGTCTGACGAATCTAATAGATTTCTTTGACTGGGTGACCAAAGTAGAAGACCAGGAAGGGGCTGTAGACATGGCCTATCTAGACTTTAGCAAGGCATTTGACACAGTCCCACACAACAGATTCATAAACAAATTAGCCAGCCTGCGAGTGGGTCCCAGGGTAGTAGCCTGGGTAAAAAATTGGCTGGACATCAGGACACAGAGGGTAATAGTAAACAGAGTCCACGCCGAAGAAAGTGGGGGTTTCTAGCAGGGTATTGCAGGGTTCAGTACTGGGACCAGTCCTTTTTAATGTCTTTATAAGTAACATTGCGGAGGGAAAAGTATGCCTCTTTGCAGATGACACAGAGATCCTCAACAGGGTTGATACACAAGGTGGAGGGGTGGAAAGGATGAGAAGGGACTTGGCAAGGTTGGAGGAATGGCCAAAATATGGCAGCTTAAATTCAATGCAAAGAAGTGCAAAGTAATACACCTGGGAAACAAAAACCCAGGGGGAGTGTACACAATGGGGACTGGGGGAAGTTACTAACAACAAAAATGGAAAGGGACCTGGGGGTAGTCCTAGCAGATGACCTAAAGGTAAGCAAGCAATGTGAGAAGGCAGTAAGGAAGGCTGTGAGGATATTAGGATGTATAGGGAGAGGCATCACCAGTAGAAAACAGGAAGTTGTTATTCCTCAGTACAGACAATTGGTGAGACCCCATCTGGAGTACTGTGTGCAGTTCTGGAGACCCCATCTCCACAAGGACATAGACAGGGTGGAGGCAGTCCAGAGGAGGGTAATGAAAATGGTGCAGGGTCTGCACCAGAAGCCATACGAAGAGAGACTAAATGATCTTGATATGTATATCCTTGAGGAAATGAGGGAGAGGGGGACATGATAGAAACTTTCAAGTACCTCAAGGGAATCAACAAAGTCCAAGAGGGTAGCATCTTTCTGAAAAAGAGATGTGCAAGAACAAGGGGACACAATTTGAAGATAGAGAGGGGATGGTTCAGGGGCAACCTGAGGATGTATTTTTTCACAGAGAGGGTGGTGTACGCATGGAACGGCCTTCCTGAGGAGGTCATGGGGTCAAAATCAGTGGGAGAATTCAAGAATGCATGGGACAGACATAAGGCAATTCTGGTGGGGGGGGTAGGAAGATGTAGGCTGTTGGTTAACTACGATCTGCATCTTATCCAATAGGTAGGGAAATGTGCAGACTGGGTGGGCCAAGCAGTCCTTTTTCTGCTGTCAGAGTCTGTGTTTCTATGTTTGCTACAGGGCATCCCATTTTTCACCTGGCTCCCCAGCAGATTTTGACAACAGAGGCCTCAGGGTCTGGCTGTGGTACTCATCCATGTTCATTCCAGGTTCAGGGCACTTGGTTCAGTCTTGAGTCAGATCTACGTATAATTATTCTGGAGATGTGGGCTGTTCTACTTGGCCTACAGGCATTTCAGGCCCATCTCTTCCCTGGTCCCTTGTGATCTGGACTGACACTGTCAGTGCCCTGCACTACATAAACAAGCAAGGGGGCACACACTTTTACCCACTGTGCATGGAGGCAGTGTGAATGTGGTACTGGGTCATGTCTGTCAGAGTTCAGCTGTTGGCTGTTTTTTTCTCCCAGGTGTCAAAAACATCCTTGCAGACAGGCTAAACAGGTCTCAGGCCCTGACTCATGAATAGAAAGTGCTGCCCTCCATAGTACATGACCTCTTTGCAAGGTGGAGTCATCCACAGTTAAACCTTTTTGCATCCCCATGCAACGCAAAAGTGCCAGTGATTACCATACAGTGCAGTTTAACATAAAAACAGGAACAGAGGCAAACCACATGACGACAATGTTCCTGGACTTTAGGAGGGCAGATTTTAAAGAAATGGGAGCCTACCTCAGAAACTGCCTCAATGGGAGGATTGCCAAGCACGGATAGAGACACACTGGGGAAAAATGGGTGGGGAAGGGCATAATTAAAGCACCCTGGGCAGGATTCACAATGTGGTTTGGGACTAAGTCCCGCTCTACAACCTCAGTGGTGCTTCAAAATCGCCACAGCTGTGGAGCACCCAGTTCACAGCCGCAGCAGTTGCAGAGAGTGTTACGGCGGGTCCCACTGTCTGTAGCAGCCTGCCGCAGCTGCGGTGCTGTCCCTGGCAACAGCGCCTGAATGTTGCCATAGTCCATGGAGCTGATCATAATCCGGCTCCACCTTTGTGAATACCTGCAGCTGCGGGTAACCTGCGGTCCCGCAAGTGGCAACCCACTTGCGCGCAAGGTTTCCCCACAACTGCGGGACGCTCAGGAGTTTCGTGAATCCTGCCCCCAGTCTCTGCATGAAGGAAGTGAGTAAAAGCAGAAGGAAAAGGTGACTGTTATGGTTCTGTAAGGAAGTGGCACAGGTGATAAAGGAAAAAAGGGCAACATTCAGGAGGTATAAAGAAACAGAGGGAGGAGGAGAGGAGGTATACTAAGAATCATACTAAGAATCGTACTAAGAATTTGCAGGAGCTAGGAGGCTGTGAGGCCCATGATTATTCCTTTAGTTAATAACAGTTAATTTTAACATCAGAAAAGATGTAGTTTACGCTTAGATAATGACTTAGAATTACTAATGATTACCTCCAACGATAGCGCATTCCAGGGATTAATGGTTCTAATAGTGTAGAAATATTTCCGTGGCATTAAATTTAAATTTCTGCCATGTAATTGTAAAGGGTGGCCTCTAGTGTTGAAGATGTTGTTTTTAAATTCCAAGCCCAGTGTAGTCATTAAAAAAGGGTCCTGCATGATATCATACATAAAAAGAAGGTCCCCCTCAGACATCTGGTGGATAATGCCGTTAAATTCAAAGATTTCAGTCTGGATTCGTAAGGGACATCATAAAGACTTTATGATGAGTTTGGTGATTTCCTTTGTACCTTTTCCAGTTGCATAATATCATATTTCCTAAATGGATACCATAATTGTGAAGCGTATTCTAAATGTGCACGAACATACAATGGCATCAATACTTTGTCATCTCTTGATTTAATATTTCTTTTTATAGACCAAATTACTCTATTTGCTTTTTGAATAGTCTCATTAATCTGTGAACCAGGTAAGAAATCCTCTGTGATATGGACCCCTAGATCTTTTTCCATAGATGTACTCATTAGCATCCTATCATCTGATTTGTATATGTAGCTTGGGTTATTTGGGCTCAGGTGCATAACTTTACATTTGTTATGATTTAATTTAATCTCCCACTTCATGACCCATTGTAAAATGTAATTGAGATCTTTCTGAATAGATGCTGTATGTTCAGGGTTGGAACAGGGTCCTCCGATTTTCACATCGTCAATGTATTTTATTGTGGTAGAGTAACAATTACGTGTCAGATCTGCTATAAAAGCTTGAAATAGACATGGGCCTAGAACAGAGCCTTATGGAACTCCACTAGTGACTGAACCAATATCAGACAGCTGACCACTAATTAACGCTCTTTGAGTCCTTCCTGTTAACCAGTTGGATATCCGTATAACAATGTTATGGTTAACGTTTAGAGTGTGTAATTTGTTTACTAAGGCCCAATGAGGCATAGAATCGAAAGCCTTGCTAAAGTCGATGAAAACAATATCATAAGGGGATTTATTGTCAAGTTGGTGGCCGACCTCTTCGTAAAAGCATAGTAAGTTAGTTAAGCAACTGCAGCCTTTTTTGAACTCATGTTGGTCATTATCCAGATTGTCAAAAGTGGTAGAAATCAAATCCTTTATTATCCTTTCCAGTACTTTGCATAATGGAGATGTTAAGCTGATGGGCCTATAGTTTTCCCAGTTGTTACATGGTCCCTTTTTATGGATAGGAATGACATAGGCTGTTTTCCAAAGTTCAGGGATGTAATTTAAGTTAATACATTGTTCAAAGAATAGTTTAAGTGGAAACGACAGACTATCAGCTAGCAGATATAAAAGGTGACCTGCTGTATGGTCAGGTGAAGTACTAGTTTTACCTTTAAGTGAGGTTAGTTTCATATGGACATTCTTCTCAAGTACAGTGATGGGGTAGTCCTGTGTATTTAATAGTTTGTCAATATTCTGATTAGCTTGCAAAATTTCACAGACTTTGGAGTTGAATATGTTGGCCATATCGCTGGGATTATGAATTATACTATCATCAATCTGCAGGGGGCCCACCTGACATGTAGGTTCTTTTAGTGAATTGACGTTGGAGAAAAAGGACTTGCTGTTGTTTTTGTTAGCCTCAGACGCTAATTTATGTTCCCATTTTTTCTTTGCCCTTTGAATGCTTTTTTTTACACTTTTTTTGACTTTGCAAGTAAGAAGTCCAGTTGGATTGTGTAGGGGATTTTAAGTAATTTGAGTGTTTTTTATTTTTTTGTTTAATATGCTTTTTTATTGGTTTATTCAACCATTTAGGGTAATGATATTTATTAGTGTTTTTTTTTGGTTTTGTGGGGATATAAGTGTCCCTTAAGTTACAAATAGTACTATAAAGTTTGTGGAAGTAAACATTAACGTCTGTGGAAGAGAATGTAGTCTGCCAGTCAGTGTTGCTTAGTTGAGTTTTAATACTGGGAATGTCAGCTTTGTCATATATATATATACATATACACACTTTTGTAGTGTTGTTAACTAGAGTCAGTGTGTGCTCTAATATAAATCTAATGGCCTGGTGGTCACCATTGCCAATAGGGGGAAGAATATTAATATTTTTAACCACTAAATTTCTATTGTGAATGACAAGATTGAGAATGTTATTCCCTCTGGTAGGATGATTTATACTCTGGATTAAATTACATTGTTGACATATGTTTAACAGTTTTTTCCAGACCCAGATGAAGCCATTTGATCCTTCCAGACGATATCTCCAAGATTAAAGTCACCCATCAATAAGATATCCCCTAGTGTGCATGCTGTATCAACTTCCTGGATAATTGTGTCTAGGTACTGAGGTGATGCATTTGGTGGACAACAGCAGATACCCAGAATAACATATTTTATTTTATTTAGGATGACTTTAATCCAGATGGTTTCAGTAGAACTATTGGAGGGGGTTTCATTTTATCAGAGATTTCTACTGTCTGTAGCACATCTCTCATGAATATTGCTACACCACCACCTCTTTTATTTTTTCTATTGAGAGTATGTGGGGTGTACCAAGTAAAGCAGAAGGAAGCAAATAAGTTGGGGAGGGGAGCAAAGTGCAAATAGAGGAAAAGAGCACTAAAGGGGGTACTAAAAGTGATAAGAGTTTCTTCAGATATATAAGCTAAAAGAGGAAAGCAAGGGAAAGGATAGTGAGGATTAAATGGGCAGATGTGGGAGACTGTGCAGAAGAGGACCAAGAAAAAGCTGACATCCTAAATGGGTTCTATTGCTCTGTCTTCACCGTGGAAGAAGGGGGACTGACCTCCATGGAATAGTTGGAAGGGGGGTTGGACACAAATCCATTTTCAGAGGAAAGAGTCTGACAGGGACTTGTAGCTCTGAAGGTTGACAAGGTTATAGGACCGGACCGGATACACCCAGGGGTACTAGTAAAAGAACTCAGGGATGTTCCAGATGCCCCACTGATAGCATTGTCCAACATCTCACTGGAAACATGTATGATTCTAAAGGACTGGAGAAGGGCTGATGTAGTCCATTTACATAACAGCGGCTCTAGAGAGGAGGTTAGCAACTAGAGGCAGGTCAGTCTCACATCAGTGATGGGGAAATTAATGGAAATGCTACTAAAGGAAAGACTGGTAGAGTATCTTATATCTAATGGGGGCTGTGAGATCACAGGCAACATGGATGCACGGGGAACGTCATGACAAATGAATCTGATAGATGTCTTTGACTGGGTGACCAGGGAAACAGATAAGTGGACCTGGCCTATATGGACTTTAGCAAGGCCTCTGACACTGTGCTGCACAGGAGGCTGATAAAGAAATTGAACAATCTAGAGGTGGGATACAAAGTGGTGAACTGGGTTAGAAACTGGTTAACAGAAAGGAGACAGAGGGCGGTAGTAAGCAGCACTCACTCTAATGATGGGAGAGTGACCAGCAGGGTACCACATGGTTCAGAACTTGGACCAGTCCTCTTCAGTGTCTTCATGGGGGCACTGCCAAAGAACTAGAAGGGAAGGTATGCCTTTTTGCAGCCGATACCATAATCTGCAGTAGGGTGGGCAAACAGGAGGCGATGGGAAGAATTCACAGGGATCTTGAGAAACTCGAGGAGTGGGCAAAAGCATGGCAGTTGGGATTCAGTGCCAAAAAGTGCAGAATCATGTACCTAGGGCATAGAAACCCAGGAGCTGAGTTTAGGACAGTATATCAACGCAACTGCGAAACCCCGACTGCAAAATCCCTCACAGCGACAGTTTCAACCGGTTTCAAGATCATCACTGTGAGGGACCCGAGGGTGAAATTTTGCCCTTTAGCTGACTTTCACCCCATCTTCTAGACAACTCCGACTTGGAGTTAGTTATTTTAAGAAGGGGGCAGGGGCACAGCCCCGAACACACACCGTTGTCTGACAGGCTAAATCTTGCCTGTCGACATCGGGGATCTCACTATGCCGAACATCGACAACAGGGTGGTCGATTCGGCATAGGTAAACCATTTAGGACAGGGGGTGGTACTGACAGTCACTAAATAGAAAAGAAACCTTGGGACTATGATATCTGACAACTCAAGGTGGCAAGGCAGTGTAACAAAGCAGTGGGTAGGGCTAGTGGGATGCTGGGATGCACAGGGAGGGTATCTCCAACAGGGGGAGTGAGGTGGTGTTGCCACTGTATCACTTGCTAGTGAGATGCCACCTGATTGACTGTGTCCAGTTTTGGAGGCTATACCTCAGAAAGGACATAGGGTGAAAGCAGTCCAGAGAAGAGCAACTAAAATGAATGCAGAGTTTGCACACAGGACAGTGTGACAAATCAGTGGGTTGGGCTAGTGGGGTGCTGGTGTGCCTAGGGAGGGGACTCTCAAGCAGGAAGAGGGAGGTAGTGTTGCAATTGTATTGTTCGCTGGTGAGAGCCCACCTGGAGTACTGTCTCCTGTTTTGGGGACTGTACCTCAGAAAGGACATAGGCAGGGTAGATGCTGTCCAAAGGAGAGCAACTAAAATGGTGCAAGGTTTGCACAAGAAACATCGAGGACAGACTAAGGGATCTCGCCATGTACACCCTGGCAGAGAGGGGAAAGAGTGGTGACATGATAGAGACCTGCAAGTACCTCACAGGGGAGCACAGGGTGTGGGAGGAGTTTCTCTCCAGTAAGAAAGAGCACCAGTACCAGGGGCATGCAGTGAAGCTGGAGGAGGGGGAGTTCGCAAAAATAAGGAAGTGCGAGGTTAGGATCTTATGAACCCTACTTCTGTCCATCCCAGTGCACCACCCATGAACCCCATTGAATTGAATGGCAATGCACAGTCCAGATTTCAAACATGTTTTAACATCATAAATAACACACAGTAGTGTGAAGAATACAGCTACACTCCATGATGAACACTGCATTTGCTGCTACTGCATGAGTGCGAAGTCTGCTACAAGTCTGAGACAATGTGTGTGATGATGCCAGCTGCTTGACCAGTAGCCCCCAGGGCCACTCATGAAGCTCATTGCAGGTCAGGTGCAAATGATGCAGGTGCTTTGTAACTGCCACACAAACACACACTCACACAAGCACATCATCCCACAACAGTATCCTACAGCCTTTTGTCTCACAATATACAATTGCCATGTTGATCATGGGGTATGACTGTATTCCTTGTACTATATCATTTATTAATGTTATTAAAACATATCTTTATAAAGTGGATTGTGCTTTGGCATTCAGTAGGTGGGGTTCCTGGGGCTGGTGCTGGGGGTTGGCGATGTTAGGGTTCCAAAAACCCTAACATTGCATTTTCTTATATTTGTAGCATTAATAATCTATAACTTGTGCTGTGATGTAGTTTTTTTTTTTTTTGCAATATAGATGCATTTCAGAAATATTTGTAATTTGTAATCCTTTGTTTTCATTGCCTTCAGCACTTCTTCGGCCATTACATTAGTCACATTTCTTGTGGCACCAGCCTGTGTCTATACTGTTGGGTCCACTGATCAGGCATTATTGTCTATCAAATGCCACACGGAAATAGCGGAGCTCGTGTTTTCCTGCTTTGGTCCCCAAATTGTAGAACTCCCTCTCACTTGGGATTCACTCTGCCCCTAGACAACACTTGTTTAAACCTGTGCTAAGGCAGTATTTATTACATGAAAACTCCTTTTCATGCGAGTAAGTCACACCTCTGACTTGGCATCTCCAACCAAGTCAGATTGCCCAATCGATTTCAGAATCTTGATTATTTGGTATCATTTGTCATTTGTATTGTTATATAAATTATGTTGACTTGTCCTCTCTTACCAAGTCAAATTGTCCAGTCGATTCCAAAAACCCTATTTGGTATAATTTATAATTTCTGTTATTGCACATCTTGTGTTTATGTAACCCTGGCACTGGGTATCTAAGGGCTACTACCCCTGCTTGGGTGGCCATTAACCAGGTTGAGGGGCCTGGGTTCCTATTTCAGATTTGAACCGGTTCTTTCCCATAGATAACATTATTGCATAGTGCCTCCACCCAGAGTATACTTTAAGTGGGTTTGGAAATTTACTGGTACAACCCCCTGGGATGCTGTAACCACCCACAATACCATAGTGTCACCCCACACATGGGTCAATAACCAAAATCCTCCTTTTACAATTTTGCATTAAAGGACCACTCTAATAATATGTTCACACACGAGTTTTATAATAAATGATTAACCAATAAGTTATTTACAAAGGGTGAAAAATAGGAAGGGCAAATTGGAATTGGAGGTTGAACAATTTTAGATCGGATTGGCATTTGGTAAAGTAGCAGTTGACTCAGTCTCAAAGGAGTTGCAATTGAAAATAATCATTGGGCATGCTAATTTAGGCCATTAATCATTTCTGGCCACCCACCAACCTTTTGATGTATTCAGTAAATTGGTTCTGACTATCTAGCATACATAGTTTATCAGATGACACATTGCCCACACTGGTATCAGTCCCCAGACTGTTATAGAACCCCGCAGTTCTATACTTTGAACCTGGGTACCCAGTACTACATTATTAAGTTGCAGGCCTGATGCAGTTGCAGCTGGGTGGCCGGCATTGGGGCTCTTAAAAGAACATTAGAATTGCCTTTAAATTTTCCCTTGCATTACATTTTAAACTTTAAATCTGTAGGTGAACAGGCAATTTCCTCACTGTGGTAGCTTGGGCTTTAGATGCTGAACTTTGGCAAACACAAGACAGCTATTTACAGTCCCCTTTCAAAATTTGCAGACTAGGGTCTGCTTACTCATGGTTTTGCAGTCATCTTTAAGTGCAGAAAAAGTAATCGTAATTCGAGCAGTAGCTTTAGCTGAGTTGCAGGCAGGAGCTTTGGCTGACTCCTCTTTCACTAGGCTCTTGCAGCTTGCGGGCTGGAAACTTTCTCAGCTTCACAAAGCATACACCCCTTTCTCTGGGCTTGAAGTCACATTTCTGATTTCTCTCTAGAAAACAGACCAGACTGGGACCAGCGCCAGCATGCCTCAAACCCCCACGCCTAGGCTTTGCCCCTCAGGGGAAAGCGCACATGGCAGCGCCAAGGCTGGCACACTACCAGGCTGACTCCCAGACAGATCTAAGACAGTCTTTCTTTTAAATTAAGGCATTTCAGTTGCTTTAAGTCATCACAATCGCTTTAACCATGCAACCAGCATGGCAGACATGGTCCTTTTGCTAGACAGGTCATAGCGTCAAGAACAGGGGTGCATTCCCAGCGATTTTAGGGAAGACCCACACTCCTCCACAGAGTGCATGACCAGAGCTTAAGGCATGGCTCCTAATGCTGATCACGTGAAACAGTCTCTTTCTTTCTTTTCAGACAGCTAGGTGCATTTGACTTGTTCTTTCCAACCACATGGTTAGCACAGCTGCTGTGGCTCTCTCAGAAGGCACAGTCTTTTACAGTAGGTAAAATCTCTTTTTCTTCTCTTTAGAGGCAAGTGCTGGAGCTTAAGGCAAGACTCCTGACCAAGATAAGCACATTCATAATTACAGACAATTCAGTTTACTTCCTTAGGCTTCTCATAAGCAGAATAAACAGTTCTTTGGCTAGCTGGCGGTTTGCAGCTCCAAACAGAACATCACATTACCAAGTCCTCACAGGCAACTTCAGGCAAAGCTCCAACCTCAGGATACTTTCCTGTCCATTCCTGTGAGCATATTAATCAGTTACATCAAGCATTTCACAAGCACAAGACCCTTCTTTGATCACTTGAGCAAGACGTCCACCCTACTCTTAGCGCAGGACAGACGCAGGGTGCAGACAGACACTGAGCATTTTCTGGAACTCATGGCTGCTTGACTCCAAGAAGGTCTCTGAACAACTTGTACTTTAAGTAGAGGTTTACTCACTCAGAATTATTCAGATAGCTTTTCATAACTTGCAGTTACAGGATCCATCAGCACTCTCACTGCTGAGGCAGAAACGTTCATGCAGCTGTCTCACCACTGCAGGCAGGGCTTTACTTGCAGCTCTCTTACAGCTGAAGTTAAATCAGAATTTCTCCCACAACATTCTCTCAAATGTGAGAAGGCAAATGCTAGTCCTGGGGGACAATAACTGGCAACCCCCAGGCCAGAGACTCCAAATTCCTTGCAGCCACATTTTCCTTTCAAGTGGCCACAGCCACCCTCCTTGTGGAGGGGATCCCTCTGAACTGACTCAAGCACATTATCCATACAAGGGAGTGGAGCCCCCTCCCTGTGGAGGGGCTCGTGCTGAACAGACTTACAGTCCCATTCTCTGTGGCAAGGGGCCTGAGCCTCCCTCCCTGTGGAAGGGCTCCAGCAGAACTGAACTCCAGACTGAAAAGTTCTGGGGTTTTTGGAGCTCTCTGCAGCTGCTGATTGGCTGGTTCAATTGTCTCTCTCAAAAATGAATATTCATTAGGCCCCCTCGATGCCTGATAGGCTCCTTGTTTAGGTGCCAAATATTGTCCCTGATTTTCCCCCATAAAGCTTGGCACAGTCCAAAAGTCTCTAGTGACAAATCCTGGCTCCTGATTGGTTGTACCAAGTTCAAAGGCTCCAACATGGTTGTGATCAGAATACAGTCCCTCTGCAGTACATCAGTGTCCCCACAACAAAGTTCTGGTGCAGCCAGGATAAATACTTTTATTAAATTATAGCCCCACTGTTTTGTAGCTATAGCTGTGCCCTCTTAAATGCTGCCCATAATTTACATTTATAGTCTATAGCCTGCCGCTAGCACTAATATTTAGGATCCCTAGCTCTAGACAGGATTGCTCATACATAGTATAGAGCACTCATTAATATTCATTAGCCCCGAACATAGCTCTGTTGGTGCTCTTCATTTAAAAAGTGTGGCGGACCCTCAGTGGCCTTGTTCAGGGCTCCAGTCCACGACCAGCTGCCTACAGGGACCGGAACCAATAGAAAGTCACTTGTTTGACCACAATCACAGTCAGAAAAATGAAATGTGCTTCCACGCATGCATGAGCCATCTGCCTGCCGTGACTTGTTAAGGGGGAGAAGGTGGCGGCTCCGCTAGGATCCTAAAGCCCATTGTGGTCAAAATAAATGCAGGGGCTGCCTGGAAGCCCCAGGGGCATACCTGGGCTCAGGCTGTGGTTGTACCAGGTGACTATAGCGCTATCTGAACAGCGCAACAATAACTGCATATCAGATAGCGCTAAATATTCTACAGCGACAGGGGTTTTACAGCGTTTGGTAATAACCACTACCCCTGCTGCTGTAGGGTGAGATGGGGGAATGTCAAGGAGGCTGTCAGTGTGGTGCTTCATTGAGCTGATCCCATGGGGGAGTGGCTAGAGAACCAGCACCCAGTGGTGTCGGGGACCTGGGGTCATGGTTCGGTTCCTCCCAGGATTCATTGTGTAGCAGCTTTCTAAAAAAAACCAAAATAGTTTTCCCTGCTCCTATCTTTCGCCCCATCCCCTAAGTCAACACCCCCTTGGAGGTAGTTATTTATAGTCCGGGGGTGTGGGGGGGATAGAGCCCCCTATAAAAACAACAGGCAGTGTCATTACTTTTAATGGTGTGTGCTGTTTGTGCTGTAGTCGCTATGTTGTCCAACCTTATTTCAGTGCACACAATTTTCACTGCAGCATTGTTTCGTGTGTTATTTCGGGTGCGACATTATGACCCCGTGCTGGCTGTGGTGGTGCATGAATGGGGGAAACAGTGGGGAATACCAAGAGCAATATGGGAGGCAAGAGAAGAACAGGGGCAATTAAGGTAAGCCCCCATGGGGGGGGGGGGTTACATTTATGTGCATATTAGTGCGTGATTGTTTTTGTATATTAATATGGTAATTTGCAGTGTTACTGTGTGTCTTTGCATTCAACTTACTTGTTTACTATTGTTCAATGCTTATCTATTGTTTCACAAAGCTTTTTTTCCCCCTCAGGTTGCCGGCGGACTCTTCAGCCCCTCCTCACCTCCCCATTGTCTACCACCTCCCTCAGGATTCACCCATCGCAGAATCCCCTATGGATTGCCCCCTGTGGCGGTGTCAGAGAGGGAGGGCGATTCTTCCCACTGCTAAGACACATATTCAAATGTTTGTGGGGGTCCTGAGTGGTGGAGTGGGCAAGAGCGGGTGAGCGGAGCTTTACATGGCTACTCTGTATTTTCCACTTTTCTGGTGCCTCCCTGCCTGGCGGTGTGCAATGATGTTGGGTGTGCATGTATGTGGAGGTGCACGCACACTAAGGTGTCTACTGCTGGCTGACCCCTTGTGAGTTGCTCCTACTGCCCTGCCACCACACCTCAACGTGGTGGCAGTGTAGGAAAGGTGTGGCTGCCCGAGAGAGGAGAGCACTCAAACAGATGCTTAATCCTGTCCCTCACTGGTTGATCTCCAGTGACCTGAGTCTGTTCCAAAGATAGGTCACCACCATGCTGGTAGGTGTGGTGCACAGTGCCCCGTGTCACTGGGCAGGCTCATGTCCGTCTATATTTTCCTAACTGTAACCTTTCACAATGTGTCAAAAAATAGACAGCTGTTTACCTAGTGTGCTTACTTGTTCAACAAAAACATATAAAATAACCCCCGAGTGTTACAAACGGGCTGATTCTTAACACCAAGTAGCTTCTGTGACATCGAGTTAGCTTGAGAGTATCCAGTGTTGCAGAACCCACGAGATGACCAAGAATCAGCCCATACTTCAAATGTGGGGATTGTTTCTTTTGTATTATGCAAGGGTTACCTCATTTTGCAAACTGAATTGGGGAGTAAACAAGAATATTGTTTCTAAAATTGGAGAAAATTGCAGCAAAATGCCACTGAGGTATAAAAACGTTTTTAGTTTTGGTTTAAAATGGCCACAGTGTGTGCTTGCCCTGTAATGAGACTGTTGATTCACATACTTTAGGGGAACATTTTGTTAATAACTTTGTTGAATTGAGTAACAGATTTAGGTTCAAAAAATTGTCCTTAATAGTTAGGTGTTAAGAACGACTTTTAGAAAACCACCAGAAAAATGAGGTAACCATGCATTATTAAATAAGTAACCTATTGAAAGTTGTCATTGTTCAATAGTAACACAATGTGTTAATTTTCCAGGAATGAACTCTCAGCCCTGACAGTGCCTGTAGAGAATATGGCAGAATCTGACAGTAACACTTTCCAGAGTGTAAAAGGTAGATGTATCAATGTGCAGGCACTAGTATTGGTGTCCAGTGTTGCAGCATGCTTCCATGTTTTGTGCTTTCTAGTTCTGATGCTTCATGAGAGGACACTTTTCTGAAATATTTTGCTTATCCATTATAATTACTGGTCATCATTCTTAATACACACATAACTGTTTTGTAATTATCCATTATAACCAGCTGTGTGTAATCAAGAGCTGTCAATCACAACTGCGGCGCTCAGTGCATAGCACAAAATTGCAGGAGGTGGCTAAGGCCCATGTTCTCACTCACTCACTCACTCACAGACTCACATGCTTTCACTACGCAGACAGGCATTGGCAGACCCCACCCTGCTTCCTGCAGAGTCAGGCACACTCCTGCTCTAAACCAATGCAAGTTTCCTTCACTGAATGTCCCCTAGTGACAGGTAACACCTTTATGCAGTCTGTGGGAACAACAATTATAATAAAAATACCACATGGCTCTGGTGGGTGTATTTTAGAATTTTATACACACCCTCATTGTGCAATGCTTTTATTAACTCCTTGAGCTTTGCTCTTGAGATTTATTTAACGTCACACACCTCGGATGTGTATAGAATTCTGGTTACACCCACCCACCTCTGTATTTTTCTCTATATGCTCAGTAGAAACTTTGCCTGTTGTGTGTGGATGGGCGAACGTACTTCTGGGGTGACTCAAAAAAGAAACACAGTGTGGTGTGGTGGTTAGTGCACAGACCTGTGAACCAGTAGATACATGGTTTGAATCCCAGTACAGTCATTGGTTCACTGTGCTCTTCAGCAAGTCAAATGATCTCAATGGCTACAGTCCGTCTCAGCTGTAAAATAGGAGGAAGCAGGAACCCCACAAAAAAAAAATAAAATATTACATCTCCGTGGGGCTATCCAGCATAAACTGGCAAATAAATGTTTTCAGTTTAGTTTACAAAACAATCATAAAATGCAAAACAAAACACTGATATCAGTCTCAAAAAGCACAATAGTAAAAAGCATTCCTTTTGATTCTACCTCTATGGCAGAGACAAGTAGAGTAGATTAGAGTAGGGTAGGGTAGTGTAGGGTAGAGTAGAGTAGGGTAGAGTAGAGTAGAGTAGAGTAGAGTAGAGTAGAGTAGAGTGGAGTGGAGTGGAGTGGAGTGGAGTAGAGTAGAGTAGAGCAGAGCAGAGGCTGCCCTAATGGCCCAGAAACAGCACATCATGCTGTCATGCAGGTGACCGGGTTTAGAACCAAACCGGAGTTACCAGGTTGTGAGGCAGGCCAGGCTGGGGCAGCTGCCATGCAGCAGTGAGCCTTGGTTGAAGAGGGTTGATGGTGAGCTCTGGTGACATGGTCACCCCAGTGGCTGGGCCATGGAGCTTGCTCCTGCTGCAGGGGATGAGCTGTTTGCATGCCAGACCACCAGTAAGACTGCCCTCACATCGGAGAAGGTGGGAGGGACCTCTAAGGGAGGGAAAACCCTAGTCCATCTAAATGACAGTCTGGGCCTCTGAGAGCCTCTGGGTCTTAATGCTCTAGTACTGGATCGTTGTCCCCATAGTGGTCTGCTTTGGTGGGGCCCTCCCCCCACACCACATGCTATGGAGGGAAAGCCATGGGGTAACCACTGGATTACTGGGTCTGAAGGGGATCGGAGACTGTAGGCCTGAACAGGTTATATCTCTGGGAATAGGATATATCTCTGAATGATGAACGTGGCCTAGGAGGAAACCCACTCTGGAAAAACAGAATAGGAATATAATACATATATTTTTTCTTCATATAGTTTTTTTGATCTCCATACAGTAGCTATTTACCCAGTCTTCAGGCTATGAGTCATATCCTCTGTGGCTGCATCCCCAGCTCCATCCTCTACTAACCCCACAATTACTCCAGTTTGGGTCCATGGTGTGCAGCCCTGAAGAACCGAAGGCCATCATCCTGATGGCTTCATAGTTTCTCTCCCCTCACCCTCTGTTTTCTCTCTCAGAGCTCAGTTTACAAAGATCCGCCCTTGATATGAACATATGAAGAAGCCAGCAGAAAAAGGCCATTCGGTCTATCAAGTCCGCTCGTGTTGCAAGATTCACAGCTTGAGCTACTGTCCCTGCCACCTCTCCACACTCCTCCCATCCTCCCTACCCATAACCCTTACCCTGCCCCTATACCTGTCCCAGCCTCTCTTAAAGCTGCCCACTGTCTTCAACAAGGTTACCTCTTCTGGCAGCGCATTCCAAGTGTCGACCACCCTCTTTGTGAAGAAGTGCTTCCTGACCTCCCTCCTCAACCTCCCACCCTCCAGCTTAAGACTGTGCCCCCTCGTGTTATGGTTGCCACTCAGCTTAAAGAGACTCTCCTTGTCAACCATATTTATCCCTTTCAAGTACTTGAAGGTTCCAATCATGTCCCTCTCTCTCTCTCTCTCTCTCTCTCTCCTGTCTTCCAGGGAGTACATGTTCAGTGCCCTCGACCTCTCCTCGTATGCCTTACCCTGCTGACCAGATATCATTTTTGTAGCCCTACTCTGGACCTTCTCCTGCAGGTTAATGTCCTTTTTGAGGTGTGGGCACCGCACTGAACTCCATACTCTAGATGAGGCCTTACCAGTGACCTGTACAAAGGCAGTATAACCTCCTCTCTCCTACTACTGATCCCCCTAGATATGCATCCCAGCATCTTGTTTGCCTTTGCTGCTGTTTTCTTGCGCTGTGTGGAGTGCTTTAGGTCTCTAATGATCATCACTCCCAGGTCCTTCTCCTCCTCTGATGTAGATACTCGGACTCCACCCAGGTAGTACTCTGTCCTAGGAGTCTTGACTTTAGTATGCATAACTTCACATTTCTTGGCATTGAAGCCAAGCTGTCAGATCCTGGACCACCTCCCTAGCTTTCCTGTAGGTCCTGTATCCCTTGAGCTGTGTCCACTCTCCCACAGAGCTTGGTGCCATCCACAAATAGGCACATTTTGCCCTTAATGCCATCTCCAGTGTCACTGCTGAAGACATTGAACAACACCGGCCCCAGCAAAGAGTCCTGCAGGACCCCACTGGTTACCTGTCTTGTGCCAGATAACTCTCCCCCCACAACCACCCTCTGGGTTCTGTCCTTTAGCTAGTTTTCCACCCATCTGGCATTCTTTTCCCCAACCCTGAGATCCACCAACTTCCTGATCAACCTTTTGTGGGGAACACAGTCAAAGGACTTGCTGAAATCAAGATCGAGGATGTCTACCACTTGGCCCCTGTCTGCTGTCTTAGTGACACAGTCAAAGAAATCAATTAGATTTGATTGACACGATCTCCCCCCATGAACCCATGCTGCCTCACATCCTGGAGATCATGCTCCTCTAGATATTCCACCAACCTCTCCTTTAGTGTGGTCTCCATTTCCATTGTCCACAGTGGAGGTCAGACTGACTGGACTGTAATTCCCTGAGCCATTCTTGGGACTGCTTTTGTGGAGCGGCACTACATGTGCTGTTCCCCAGTCCTGCGGAACAACACCTGTCTCTAGTGAACTATTAAATAGGTCTGCCAGTGGCCCTGCCAGCTCGTTTAGTACCCTTGGATGTGCTCCATCTGGGCCTGGTGATTTGTCCACCTTCAATGCCAGCAGCCCTTGGTGCAGTACAGTGACTCACACATGCAGCGATCACCATAGTAGGGGAACAAACTCCCTGACTCAGCACCAGAGTTTGCTGTAGTACATCATCTCCTGAATGAATGCACCACCCCTTGGTGCAGTACAGCAATTCACACATGCAGAGATCACCATGGCAGGGGAACAAGCTCCCTGACTCACACCAAGGTTTGCTGTAGTACATAATCTCCTGAATTGATGCCCGACCCCTTGGTGGAGTACAGCGACCCACAGATGCAGTGCTCACCATGACAGGGGAAGGAACTCCCTGACTCACCACCAGGGTTTGCTGTAGTACATAATCTCCTGAATGGAAATCTGACCCCTTGATGCAATATAGTGATTCACATACGCAATGATCACCATGGCAGGGTAGCAAACTCCCTGACTCACCACCAGGGTTTGCTGTAGTACATAATCTCCTGAATGGATGCCCCACCCCTTGGTGCAGTACAGCGACTCACACATGCAGTGATCACCATGGCAGGGGAACCAGCTCCCTGACTCACCACCAGGGTTTTCTGTAGTACATCATCTCCTGAATGGGGGACCTCTAAGGTTGGTAGTATTGGAACCAACTGGCCATTCTAGCGCCAACTTCTGAGTCCATTGCCAAACCTGGGTCACCCGCTTGTCGGTGGAGTGTGTCACCAGTGGGTCATTTGGCAGCCCAGCAGGATGTAATTATATAGGGCCCCTCGTTATCTGCTATGTGGGGTGCCACAGGGTTCGGTGCTGTCCCCAATGTTGTTCGCAGTGTACATGTTGCCATTAGGGGACATTATAAGATGGTACGGCTTAAGTTTTCACAGCTATGCAGATGACTCTCAGCTGTACATGTCTTTTGTGCCTGACCAGGATAGATACTATCTCGGTGTTTAACAACTGCCTAACTGAGATGCAAGACTGTATGACTGCTAGCTGGCTGAGGTTAAACCCAGGAAAAACAGAGGTATTGATTGTGGACCCAGATCGTAGGATGGCCAGGATATGGGTGGGACAACCCTCTGGACTACGTCTTGGAGAAACCCCATTAAATGCCTCGAGCCAGGTTCGTAACTTATATGTGATCTTTGATGAAGGCCTGACCTTGAAGGCTCAGGTGTCGGCAGTAGTCAAAGCCTCCTTTTTACCATCTAAGGAACATTGCCAGGGTGAATCTCCTGATTCCGTCCAATGATCTACCTACTTTGGTCAACATCTTTGTCACCACACACCTTGATTACTGCAGTGCCCTCTATCTAGGGTTATCAGGGGTAGATATCCGCCGATTGCAGCTGGTGCAGAACGTGACGGCCAGGTTGCTGACTGGAACCGCTAGATCCAGCCATATAACACCTGTGCTGCGTGAACTGCACTGGCTGCCAGTACAATGGCGGATTTCCTTCAAGGTCGCGTTGTTGACCTTTAAAGCCCTAAACGACCAGGGACCCGAGTACCTGCAAGACCTGCTGTATCACTACTCTCCCTCACACCCACTCCAATCCTCCAATGAGGGATTGTCAGGGTACACCTAAAAACATCTGGAGAAAGATCTTTTGCCTTTATGGTTCTGACCCTGTGGAATTCTGTACCTCGGCGGATATAAGATAGCCTGACTGTTGAGGGTTTTAAAACTGCCCACAAGATGCACTTGTTCCTCCAGGCTTTTGAAGGGACTTGAGACTGTTGTAAAGATAAATTGTGCAGAATATTTTACAGCTATTTATTTTATTATGTATTTTATTGATGTTGATGTTTTTGTTCATTTGTATACATTGTTAAGGCGCCCTGAGTAATGGAAGGGCGCATGTTATAAATAAACTTATGATGATGATGATGATGCTAATGATATACAAGCATTTGTCATTGTTGACATGTTTGCCTGCATGCTGTTTCAAGTTAGAACAATAGGCTGGGCTGTTAGCACAGAGGGCTGAGGTGCTGGACGCCACATGTCACGCCACGCTGGTGACCTAGGTTCGGGAATGAGCTCAGGCCGTCGGGGGTTGGCGGGGGGAGAGAGAGGACAGTGAGTAGCTGCCGGTGGGCAGCCGTCCACCTCGGGAGGGATCTGATGGGCCTCTCAGTGCTTGGCTTCCCCCCAGTGGAGGCTGGGTGGCAGTGCCGCTACTGAGAGACCAGGCATGAGTAGAAGGGGCTGTAAGCTGGAGCTGCGGTGTGCAAGCGTGCCTCTACATGCGTGAGTTGCCGCTTACAGGGCCCTGGGCAAGTTAGGGGGAGAAAATGGTGGAAATTAGAGACACTGCTCGATGAAACCTCTGGACTGGCTCGGGAGATCCGCCAGGATGTGCGTAGCACAGGTAAGTTCCTGAAAGACCCCAAGTCCAGTAGGGTGATGGAGAATTGCAATGTCTGCCATGGAGGATAAAAAGAATTGACAAAAAAAAGTTAGAACAACAGTATCCTGTACTGTGTTGAGGATGTGCCGGGTAGACCTTTCTTACCCCCAGTAGCCATTGTCTCATGACTTTGGGCTTCACTGGGCTTAGGGATACAGATCTAAACAAATGATGAACAGAATAAAGAACAGATTTTTTATGTAACCCCCTCCCAAATCAGAGGCTTACCTTAAGTACATCCCTGGGCTCCAGCAATGCCCACTGCCAGGCAGATGTCCTGCAAAGATGGTAAATCCATAATGGTTGGCGTCCTCCTATTGATCTGCGTGAGACTGTCATGATGTGTCTCCACACCTGTCTCTTTAAGTGCCACAGTGAGTGTAAATGCTGTAGATGGCCTAGGCTGGGTCCAGGTGTTTCAAAGCTCATGACCAGCCAGGCATCACCCCAATTTGCCCACTCAGTTGTCGCTAAAAGAGTAAAGGAAGCTCTACATAGTACTGCAGTTATTTACTTCTAATCCATAGTTGTCTTTAAGATACAGATTGTTGTTTAACCTGCCTTTATTGCAGCATGCATTGTCCAATGGAAGCCACCATGTTTTGGGCTGGGACTTCCCGTTTGGACCAATTATGACACAGGGGACCTTGAGGGGTCCTTAGCTCAGGTGCCTCATGGGAAAAAGCTGCAATTTTTGCAGTTTTTCAGGTTGGTGCCTAAACTGACAAATGGGAGTACCAGAACTGTGATTGACTGTTCCCCTAGACAACCAAAATCCAGAGAAACCAGACTGGTCTGAGAACTGATAAAAAAAGAGAGTTCAGTTGCTTGTGGAGGGAAGAGAGAAAACAGCTCAAGCCATCGAGAAGCAGCTCTGGGAAAAGAGCTGAAGAGAACTGGCAGGGGTAAGGCCTGACTTGCCTTCCTGTTGCTAGTTTCAGCCTCAGACTGCCTAACAACAGGAAAGACGGACAAGTCCGAGGAATATTTTAAAACAGTGAGAAGTGCAGCTCGAGCTTTTGAACTGAGAGGAGCTTTTGTGTGGCGGTTCATCCCGAGACTCTGTGGGGAAAAGAGCGTGTGTGCCCTGTGGGGATCCAGCCTAGGAGAGGCCTAGTTTTCTCTGGTGTGCATCAGACAGTCGCAAAAGAGGGATCGGTCACCAGGAACAGCCTTCCTATGAATCAAGAGATTTGCTCAGCAAAGCGGCTAACATTGCGAACCAGTCAGAAGCTAAAAGAGGAACTGGAGAGTTTGATGTTTCTTCAAATAAATGTGATGAATGCTTATTGTGGGTCAAGACCTATCGTCCAGGGACTCCTGATTGCTGGTGAGGAGCCTGCCTTTACTAGTGACCGGACTGTCTACCAGCTGGAGGTGTCACCAGCAGATAAACTGAACTTTGTCAGAGAGACACACTGTTGAACTTGGGCCCATGTCCATCCCAGCCCATGCCATCTGTTCTTGTGCCAGCTACAGTTTTACTGGCGAGAGACCAGTTTTTGGGATCCAGCCCCTGTGCAACAAGTCATCGTAGGTTGTGGCCACCCACAGGGAAAGACTGTGAATTGGAAGTGAGTCATGACGGCCCAGTTTCCCCATGTGCTGCAGCTTCCAGCAGCAGGTCTTCATTTCGCCAGGCCATCCTAAATCGACTGGTACAGTCAGTAAATTCAGGGTAGCTCCTTGCAGCAGGCATCTTGATTTTCTTATGGTATCACCGAATTGTTCTCAGCTTAATTTCAAGGGTTTCCAGTAGACTAGGCCAACTGGCTATGGATACAACTAATTTAATTTGCTTTGATCAGTTAAGGTGATTGAGTTTTTCCTTCAAGGGTCACAACAACAGTTGCTACCCTGGGCACTGATTCTGGCCAGCCAGCATAGGTCCTGGGTACCTGGTAGTAAAGGGGCTAAATTTACTGTGTTTAATAGCCTGGTTTTCCAGAACAGTAATCATTTGCCCAGATTTGCTCCCCCTTCTTGTTCATGACCCTTTAATAAACCTGATTAACTGTATTACTTTGAACTCAACTTGTGAGCATATTATTACCTGATTTAAACTGATAAGCTTTTTGCTGAATGTGTTGAAAGTGCTTGCTGTATTTCATACTGTCTTTACAGGGAGGTTTGCAGGGCATATACCAGGACCACAGACCCTGCTGGTAAGTGGGACAACTGGGAGCATATTGTTAATGCGTATTGCAAACTGTCTAGTGAATATTGTTAATGGTCATTGTCAATATCTAGGAAATTGGTCACTAGGTGGGGTTGTGGGTGGTGATAGCTTCCCAGAGGGCTGCGCCAGTATAAATAGATACCCACACAAATCGTACTCTGGGTGGAGGCACCAAACTAGTGTGTTTTACTGAGGGTAGGGACACCCCGGTACTTGGCAGTTTTAAACCCAGGCCCCTCATCCTGTTAGGAAGGCAGGCAGGGTGTAGTAGCTCTTGGAATAGCGCCACCTAGGGGTTACATTTAAATTTACCATTTTATCATAACTTTGTTGTTTTTTATACTTTGACCCTAAAGTCTCAACATAGTCTTTTTATGACAACACCTTATAATAAACACTGGTGGAGTCATTTAAATCCTGTTGAAAAGGTCATTTTGCAGAATGACTCTAAAAGAAAACCTGTTTCGGAGGAGATCTGAAAAATGATACCTGCTATGTTCATGAAGTGGATAACACAAAGGGGCTGTGCTGAAAATTTGGGGCCAAAATCTGCAAAATAACAAAGTTATGAGTAAGCATTAGAAAAATTCAATGTTTCTTCCTAACTTCCTTGTTTTTGACATTTTGACCCCAAATTTTCAACATAGTCTTTTTATAACCCCATCTCATGATCAAGACAGGTGGAACTGTTGAAATTATATCTGAAAGGTGATTTCATGGAACGAATGTGGAAACATTTTGTGGAAGGGATTTGAAAAAATCATATCTTCCTTGTTCTTGAGTATGGGTAAAAAAGCCTGTGTTGAAAATGTGGGGCAAAAATTTCAAAACATTACAAAGTTATGAGAAAAAAGTTCAAAACATTAAAATACCATTAACCAGACTTATCTTATTTTCAGTCAGTTAATAGCCAATGTTGGTAGCAGTAAGACATTCACTGATGGATGGCATACGTAGGTCAGTGGGAGTACAGGGGGCTGTGGGGTGGTGGGTGTTGAGAGGGGGGCAGGGCCGGGGAGCAGAACACATTGATGGACCATTTTCTTATTGTCAGGTTTATGAAAACAATAAACAGAATGATGAGGGACAGTTTTCTTTATTGCAGGGACTGACACTGGGGATTGGGCACCCCAATGTCAGTGTGCTGGTTGGCAGCACTGGAGTTTACACCCTGGTGTTGCATCCTGTTGGGGGGGGGTTGCCAGCACTGGTGGTGGGCACCCCAATGTTGGATTGTGTCAGTGGTGGTTTTGCTGGGTCAGGCAAGAGGGGGGCACTCCATGTGGTGGGGTTGAACACACACCACTGATACTATGTTCACCTGGTGCTGATACTTTTTAAAAGCTGGGTCAGGCTGGACGGGGGTTACAAATGGCAGGATTGAGGATGCACCAGGCTAATCTAAGCAGCCTGAAGTTGTTTGCCCCCCAAAATTTGCATAAATACCTGCATTTTATTTTTGAGCCTCAAAACTCCAACTTACTGTAGCTGTCAGTTCCCCTGAGTGGTTCAAGTTTGTATAGTGTTGTAATAAAAAAAAGTTTCAGGTTGATTCTGACATGTATGAGTATTACCACAGATGAAAACATGCTCACACTGTCTCTGTGCTTTACTTACCTCGGAAGTAAACGGCTGAGTGAGGTAATACAAATAAACAGCAGGATTTACCAGAAAAGTTTATTATGAAAGTAATATACCTTTTGGCTGGCCCATCAGCACAGTGGTAGTGCTAACACTCACGACACTGGTGACCCACATTTGGGAATGAACAGGAATCATTGGGGGCTGGCAGGGGGGAAGGAGATTTGAGCATCCCAGAGGATGCTGTCCTCCAGGGAGGAAGGACAGTCATGCTCCGCCATGATACTGCCACCTGGGTGACCACAGGTGGCACTGCAGCTGGAGTGGCCCAGGGCTGGAGGACATTTGGCAGGTGCCAGAGCATGCATGCATGCTTGACGCAACCTTACGCCAACATTCTGAGGGAATGGGAAGCAAACAGGAAAAATCCAAGATGGTAGGATAAAGCTGACCTTGCCAGCAGGCCATGCACATGGCTACTCAGGCCCTGCCTCCCAGAACCAGATCCATGTGCTGTTGGGGTATGGGAGGGAGGGCCACCACCCCTGCCAGAGGGGAGCTCTGGAGGAACATGGGATAGCTGGTAAGTCCTGGGAGACACCAGCATGACAGGGCTGGGATGAGGCAGAGCAAGATGAGGCCAACCAGTAAAGGGGAGAAGAAAAAAAGGAAAATAATATGAAAACGTGAACAATTTGTGAGAAAGGAAAGCTATGGTAAGTTGGGGTTTCCATGCTAAAATATATAACCGGGCATTTTTGTGAAAGCAATGGGAGGCAGTGAAAAGTAGTAGATTTTGACATTAAAAAAAACAATCATAAAAATCAAAACAGGAAGAGGATTTATAACTTTTTTTTTTGGTCGGTGTGGATGCCAGTTTAGACTGCTTGAACTTTACTCTTTGTGGTTTATGTGTCAGTTTCACATCTCAGGTGTCTAAAAAACTCACTACGCACCACTCCCCATGCATAATTGTGTATTTTATATGACCTCATTCTTACCTTGTCCCAAAAATGTTTAGTGTGTTTAGACACTGCAAAGCAAAAAAACAACATTACATAATACAATAGTCCAATAAACATATGAGATAACAGTAAAGTATCTGAAATCAAATGAGGTTCCCTTTACAAATTCCTCCTGAACAGGGACAGAGAACCTGAAGGTGCCAAAGAATCTTAGTTGCCAGCCAGTTAGCTGATTTGTTGATTAGAACGCATTGGTTGCATATTCAAGTCCTGTTAGAAAGGGTTTGTATAAAAAATACCCTTAATCACTAAGTGATAGATATAAAGAAAATCTGGAACCTTTCTTTCCTCCTGAATGGACCATTATCTATCTCCTTCTCAGTGGTTACAGCACCCGGGCAGTATTCTGGGGGCCTGGGTTCAATTCCCAGTAGGTCACATTATTTCTTTCTCACAATAAACTGTGATCTAAATTGCTTAGCAGTGGCTAATACTGCACCAAAAACAATTAATTATCTTCTTCTTCCCTTACACTATCTTTCTGCCTACTACAAATATAACATTTCTAAATTGTAAGACATCTTCCCATCCATCTTTATTTCCTCTATTATTATCCCTACATTCTCAACAATTCCTCTATTTTTATTCCTACATTCTCAATAATAGAGTGTCCATAAAGAAACAGTTCACTACGTTAATATTAATGTTCTGTTAATATCTACCTAAATCATTAGCTGATTAATGTACATTTGTATTTAGTTCATTATCTGAATTCGTTTCTTTGTATATTTGTTAAAATGCTAGCCAGGCAAAATGTTCTGTTTGTTTGACACGTGTTTAAGTATACGAACATATGAAATTTGCCAGCAGATAAAGGCCTAGAGGTCTATCAAGTCTGCTCGAATGTGCAGCTAGCACCCCTTATTCTGCAGCTGCCCCTCCCTTCCACCCTTCTCGTTAATTAACCCTCCCCCTTGTCCTGTCCCATCCTCGTTTGAAGCAGTCCACTGTTCTACTGCATACCACTTCTGGAGGTAACGATTCCACCCAGCCACCACCCTCTCTGTAAAAAAGTGTCTCCTCATCTCCTCCTGAACCTTCCTCGCCCAGTCTCATATCATGGCCCCTGGTGTCCCTCCCTCCCTTACTTTGAACAGCCCTCTGTACTTGTCTTGTTTATTCCTTTCATGTATTTAAAGGTTTCAATCATGTCACCCTGTCTCCTCTCCTCCAGTGAGTACATGTTCAACTCCTTCAACCTCCTCCTCGTATGATAGTCCCCAGCCCTTGGTCATCTTTGTGCCCTGCGCCACACCCTCCAGTAACTTAATGTCCCTCTTCAGATATGGACACCAGTACTGCACGCAGTACTCCAGGTGTGGTCTAACTAATGACCTATACAGTGGCAGAATCACTTCCTTCCTCCTCGAGGATATACCCCTTGCAATACAACCCAGCATTTTGTTGGCCTTTGCAGCTGCCTTCCTACATTGTGCCGAGTTGTTCATTGACCCTATACTGAGCACACCCTTCTCCTCCTCTGTCTGGGCTAGCTGCACTCCCACTAGCTGGTAATTCCTCCTTGGGTTCTTCGTCCCGAAATGCAGCACCTTGCACTTTTTGGCATTAAAGCCCAGTTGCCAGGTATATATGACTCGGACATGTTATAATTTGATTTTATATATTTTAATAAAATGTAATTAACAAAAAAGAAAACAAAAAAAGCATTATTACATTCCAAAACATCATTACATTATTACAAAGACAACGAACCTCTGTGCGTAAACACTGAGGCAAGGGTTACCCCAAAGGGCATTTGGCTGGGAAGCCAAGTTTCAAGAAAATACAAAATCTCACATGCCCCCACAATGCAAAGCATCATGGGCTGCATATGCAAATCACCACAGAATGTTATGCTGGTCCAACTTTAAGCAGAATTGCATGGTGCCGATACATTATTACTGTACCTAATAAATTAAACAGTCACATTATTGCAACCTAGAATATCATTACATTATTACTGCACATAATACAATAAACAGAAACAATGATTACATCATAAAACATAATTACATTATTACTGTACATTCTGCAAAGCATTATTACTGTACATAATGCAATCAACAGAAGCATTATTACATCCTAAAACATCATTACATTATTACTGTACATAATGCAATAAACAGAAACATTATTACATCCTAAAATATAATTACATTGTTACTGTACATAATGCAATCAACAGAAACATTATTACATCCTAAAACATCATTACATTATTACTGTACATAATGCAATAAACAGAAACATTATTACATCCTAAAATATAATTACATTGTTACTGTACATAATGCAATCAACAGAAACATTATTACATCCTAAAATATAATTACATTAGTACTGTACATAATGCAATCAACAGAAGCATTATTACATCCTAAAACATCATTTTTGTTTATTTATTGAAAGATATCAGAATTACAATCCTTTGAGTCATGGACTCCTTTGCAAAGGCTCCACATCAGTAAGAACATACACTAAGTATCACAAACTTAAACATTTGGTACTACTGTTATAAATTTGGCACAGTACAAACTTACACATTTGGCACAGTACTAAACTTAAACATTAATAAAGGATTTAAACATTTGGTACTGTATATAATGTAGGGTTACATTGTCTGGGATCTTAAGAAAGAGGTCCTGTGTCAACACTTATGATACACATGACAGTACTTCAGTTTCGGAGGGTCTTACAAAAATAGGCCCTTAAGATAAGATTAAAGTGAGATGAGGATCCTAGCTAGAGAAAGAGTAGAAAGTCCCTTTGTGCTGGGGTGTTTGTAGCACTGGAACCTGGTTGTAAAGTTATATACAGTCACAGGTCATGAAAGCTGAGGAGTGTCTTAAGACCAGCTTTAAATTGACCCAGACTGGATGTAAGGGAGATTGTGGATGGTAGGTTGTTTAGCCACATAGGGGCACAATAACGGAAAGACCGTTGCCCAAGGGAGGTTCTACAGTGTGGTACTAGTATGGGGGTGTTTGCAGAGTGTCTTGGTGCCCTCCTGAGTGAGGCTGTTTGAATAAGATGGTGGAGGCCTATCGGAGCTTGTTTGTGTAGTATTTTTCTTGCTAGAAGGCAGGTGTGATGCTTCACCCTGTCTTGGAAGTTTAGCCAACCAGTAAGTTTGTAAAGCTCACAGGTATGGGTTAGTCTGTTACAATTACAGACCAGGTGGCAGGCTTCATTAAGGGCGAGGTTGATGCTGCGCAGGGCAGTATGATTAGCAGACACATAAATTACTATGCCATAGTCCACCAGGGGTAGTATTGAGGAGGACACTGCTAGATGCATTGCCTGCGGGGGAATGCAATGCCTATGTCTGTATAGGATCCCTAACCTGGCATTGACAGAGGATGATACTCATTGGATGTGAGCGTGATAGGTAAGGGAGGAGTCCAACATGACGCCCAGGTATTTGAAACTGTAGACCTGTTCCAGAGCGATGCCACGGGAGTTTGTGATGATTAGTGGTGTACTACAGAGCGGATTTTGGCGGTGGGTGAAGATCATAGCTTTTGTCTTCTTATAGTTAAGTATTAGGCGGTGTTCAGAGAACCAGGTTTCAAGCTCACCAAAGAAGGTCTGCAGGGTGTTTTGTAGTGTGTTGAGATGATGATGTTTCCAAAAGACTACAGCATCACCAGCATAAAGCAAAAGCTTCCCACTACAGAATTTAGGGAGGGAGTTCAGAAAGAGAGTGAAAACCAGTGGGCCTAAAATGGACCCTTGTGGGACCCCGTGTGGACTGTCTTACTGGAGGATATGGTTTCATTAGTTTTACCTGCTGTGTCCTGCCATTGAGATAGTCTCTGAGCCAGGAGGTGACCTCTGGGGAGATATTTAGTGATGGCATGGTGTGGAGAAGAAGCTCGTGACTGACCGTATTAAAAGCTTTCATCAGATCGATATAGAGAGCCCCCGCTATTAAGCCATGATCCAGTGCCTCATGTATAGAAGAAGTAAATTCGGCTAGGGTAGTGGAGGTGCTGTGACCCCTCTGGAACTTGTGTTGTTCATGACAGAGCAGATTGTGTTTGGTCAGGTAGTCCGTGAGCTGGTCTGTCATGATTTTTTCAAGAACCTTTGAAACAGGGGGCAGTATGGATATTGGTCTATAGTTGCTGGTGGAAGTGAGGTCACCACTCTTTAATATGGGAGTTATAACTGCTCTTTTCCAAGAAGTAGGGAACTGGCTGAGACATAAGGATAAGTTAAGTATTTTGGTGAGATGGGGCAAGGTCTCATCCAAAGTTAGCCGGATGAGCTTGAGGTCCAAGCCGTGCTACTATAGCGAGAGTTTGCCAGGGCTTTGCCTAGGTAGTGTTTTGCCTCATTGCAGGCGATGATTCATAGTCGGAAAGGAAGTTGGTGGAAATTGGTAGAGGCGTTTATGGGGTGGTTACTGATCGGGTCGAAGAAGTTAGGGGGAAGAATATGGCTGAGGCCTATGAAGGCAGTATTGAGGGCATCGGTGATAGATTTAGGGTCCTGGGAGATAACCCCATCAATTTGAAGCTGCATTGGGGTAGGGGATACATTTTTCCTGGTTAGTTCCTTGATGTTTCTCCAGAATTTGCTTCCAGAGCCCCAGGAGGAGGTAAGATCTTGGTTGTAATACTATGCTTTGGCTTGACGGATAGCCCATGTGCAGCTGTTTCGAGCCTCCCTGTAATTTTGTCTGTCTTGGGGGAGTTGTGAGGCAAGGGCCTTGTGCCAGAGGTTATTCCTCTTTCTCATGCTGTCAAGTAGCGACTGGGAAATCCAGGGGGTGTCCAGAGTTTTTACTGTATGTCTTGAGTAGGGGGCAAAGATGTCGCAAGCAGAGTTAAAGGAGGAAATAAAATAGGTGAGGGCAGAATCAACTGATTGGACAGTGTGGATAGGAGACCAGTCGAAGGAGGCAAGGTAAGATTTTAGGCATGGGAGGGCTCCTTTCCTTAAGCGTCTTTGCACTGTGGTTTTGGGGGGGTTTGGAGGAATTTTATTAGACAACCAACAGGTAACTGGGGAATGGTCACTTATCGAGTCATGGAGCACCTTGATATGGGAAAGGTTATTTGAGTGGTTGGTGAGGATAAGGTCAATAAGGATGGAATGTCCCAGATTTTGGGTCCAACCTGGTTGGGGATTGGACCATTTGAGTGAGGTCATACGCAAGCACTGCTTCTTTGTATGCGGAGGACGTAGCAGATAATCAGTTTACATTGAAATCACCCAATAAAATGATTTTCACTTGGGAGGAAGGTGGGAAATACTGGCCAATACTGAGTTAAAAGCAGGCTTTTGGTTTCTAGGGGGAATGTAGACCACCAAAATATATAGTATTTTTCTTGGATTGCCAAAGCTTACCTTAACTGCTAGGATTTGGGCTCCATGGGAGGGTTGTGAGATGGGGACTGACAGGGTGTGCAGGAAGGATCTAGTATAGATGGCGCAACCTCTACCCCCCTCTTGCTAAACCTGTCGGCTCAATGTATGGTGTAATCATTGAGGGTCACGGAACCATTAGTGACATTTTCTGAGAGCCAGGTCTCGGATAAGGCAAGGAGGTCTGGGGAGTGTTGCTCAATCCAACCCTGGAGAGAGGTGAACTTCCTCTGAAGGCTGCAGATGTTAAGGGTGGTCAGCTTTAGGCTTCCATGCTTGCCCTTTTGAGTGGCTCCATAGGTAGGGGGACCCGGGTAAGGATGAACATTCCCGGATGGGAGGAGAAGGGGGAGTATATTCTGGAGGAGTGCTTGCCAGAGTAGTTTTGGCTTTATTCAGGCAGCTGTGGGGGTATTAATTATAGTTGTAATGACTGGGGTAGGGAGGGAGCATAGGAGGTGGACTAAATGAATTGGAGACAAAGAAGGTTGTTTCCCTGGCGGGTAGCTACAGATTGAGGTCAGAGGGTGTGCCTCAGGTGGTGTCGTGGTGGCAGTGCAGTGAAGTAAGTGTGCACAAGGGTTAGTTTGTCTGCCTGGGTGGGCATGTGTGTCAGCATAATAGTGGCCCAAGTGGTGCATTTTGAGAGGGCATGGAGGGAGATATCCTCTAGTAGACCAGCCTACAGGCAATGCAGCAGCACTGGTGGAAATAGGTTGGTGTGATCAGTGTGGAGAGAAAGACTATCACTATGAGGTGAGGATTCATGTTTCGCTATCCTAGTATTGTGTTTGCTGTCTGAGATTAGTGGCCACTAATGGTGGTGTTGTATAAGCTGCAAGAGGGAAAGTAGGCTGATTGGTTATTTCAGCCACGTGACCCACCCTATATATTTCAATGTTTGCCAAGGGTGGTGGTGGGGGTGGTGGGGCAGCCAATGCATAGCATCGGCAGAGCCAACAAACACTGCCTAGACCAGTTCGGCTGCAACTTCGGATGCCTCCACGGTGTTTCATATGGCTCCGTACCTTGCTTAATGGCTCCTGGGGTGTGGGGGAGGGCAGTAGCAAAGTCCTCACGACCTCCCGAAGTTCGGTTCCAGCACTATGGAGAGGGAGAGGAATGGAACAAGTTAAATAAGGTACTGGAGGGGCCGGACACTGCTGGAGTGCTCAGTTTACAATTTCTTTTCTTTTTTTCTTTTAACGTTTGCCAGCCCATTTTAATTCATGCTTTAACTTAACAAAACAGGCTCAATGGTTGCTTAACTTGTAGGGAAATATTCTTAGAAGGTGTGCAGAAAGGGATCCTGGTTTACATTCACAAAGTCCTAGGTCAGAGATAGCTTAAGTCAGGTACCTCTTTTACAGTTCTAAAATGCAGTCTAAGTTCACAGTTTGCAGAGAGCAAGTTAATAATTATGCAGAGACTAACTTAAGGTGCCTCTCTTACTGCTCTAAAATGCAGCCTGACTTCACTATTTATTTAAGGAACTAACACAGTCTCCAGTTTGGCAAGGCAGCAGAGAGCAAGTTAATTATATTGAGAGAGTAAGCTAAGGTAACCAGTTCTACAACTCTGAAATGCAGCATGAGTTCTCTATTTACTTAAAGGAATTAGCAGTCTCCGGTTTGGCAAGGCAGCAGAGAGCACGTCTATTTAATGGAGAAAAACTGTCTCCACTGCTGAGCCAACATTTAAAAATCCCAGCATAGGAGAGAAAAGGCGCCAAAAACTGCAGTCCCTTTGTTCGAACAAACAAACCCTAGACCAGTTCGGTCACAACTTCGAGCACCTCCACAGCATTTCAAACAGCTCCATACCTTGCTCAACGGCTCCTGTGGTGTGGGGGAAGGCAGTAGCAAAGCCCTCACGACCTCCAGAAGTTCGGTTCCAGTGCTTGCTTAGTGGCTCCTGGGTTGTGGGGGAAGGCAGTAGCAAAGCCCTCACGACCTCCCAAAGTTCGGTTCCAGCACCTGCTTAGCAGCTTCTGGGATGTGGGGGAAGGCAGTAGCAAAGCCTTCATGACCTGCCAAAGCTCGGTTCCAGCGTTTGCTTAACGGCTCCTGGGGTGTAGGGGAGGGCAGTAGCAAAGCCCTCACGACCTCCCAAAGTTCGGTTCCAGCGCTTGCTTAACAGCTCCTGGGGTGCGGGAGAGGGCCGTAGCAAATCACTCATGACCTCCTGAAGTTCAGTTCCAGCGCTGCTTAACGGGGCTTGGGGTGTGTGGGGTGGGCAGTAGCAAGCCTCACGACCTCCCGAAGTTCGGTTCCAGCGCTTGCTTAACAGCTCCTGGGGTGTGGGGGTTGGCAGTAGCAAAGCTCTCATGACCTCCCGAAGTTCATTTCCAGCGCTGTACATAATGCAATCAACAGAAGCATTATTACATCCTAAAACGTCATTACATTATTTACTATATAAAATGCAATAAACAGTAAAAAGCTGGACTGTAGCATACAGTAAAAACAGTGTGTCATCTAATCAGTAGAAGAGTTTGAAAACATTTGGCAACAGTGATCTCTTTTACGCTGGGAACAATGAGTCAGGTGGAAGAGACCTCATTCTGTTGTGTCATACTGTATGAAGGACATGACCTCGAACAATGCTGCACCCCAGTAGTACTATACTGCATTGTCAGCATTTGGTATAAACCTAAGGTTTCTGCTGTGGGACTTTACCACACAGACACCTTCTGGCATGGAGGTGATATTGCTGTCATGTGAGCCACACTATTGCTTGATGGAAGAAGAGGTTATAGCGACTTATCTAGTAACACAGTGCCAAAGAAAAGCATATACTACTTAGAAACACAAGTCAAGGACAGCCAAATGTGAAAAACACTGAAGGTGTGAATAAAAGATTGAGAGAATGACGGAATAGGGAAGACAAATAAAAAAGTCAAAGCTCCTTCAAGAAAGGAAGGAGAGTTATGTGTTACAGTGGCTCCATATGTAACAAATTACCAGCAATTCTGGAATGTGCAGAGGATTTAATTGCTAAAATTCAGAATGATGCAGAAATCCTATCAGACACCTTGAACGAACCGAAAAGTCCACAGTCAAACCCATTAGGTGGAAGGGAGGGAGGACACTGAATTGACAGACTGGAATCAACTAGGGAAAACATGAGGGCAGTAAAAAAGACTCTTTGACATACAGATGAAATACATTTGGAAATAAATGTCCAAACTAACAACAGATATGCACTGTTAATGAAATTAATAGACAGTATAGTAAAAGAAACTAGTGAAGAGATGGAAATAATGACTAACAATAGAAATACAAATGAAGGGACTAGTGATAAAGATAATAAAACTGAAATAGGGCATATAAATGCTGAAAATGTTATTCATGGGACTGGTGGAACAGATGATGTAACAGAAACAAAGCATGTGACCCAAGCTGAAACAAAACAGAGGAGAGTTTATGTAATTGCTGATTCAATAATAAAACGTACAAATTCAATCACGGCATTAAATAGGAAGGAACAAGTAGTCAGCATGTCCTTACCAGGAGCAGGCTTACGTGATATTTATGAAATACTACCAGGAATAATAAAACAAACTAACGTAAAACCTTTGGTATTAATACATGCTGGGACTAATGATCTAAAAACACTTTCAGACTATAAGATAATAAACAACATGAAAAGCATACATAAATTTCTAGAAGGAGAAAACTGTGAAGTACTAATATCAGAAATGTTACCAGTCCCAAGGGCTGCACAATAGGTAAATAAAAAAATCGTTAGGATCAATAGTGGATTGAGACAATAGTATCTAAACAGTGGAAATAAAAGTCTAAAAACCTGGGAATTATTTCAGAAGAAAAATAGATGTTTCTGTAAAGATGGCTTCCACCTAAACCATAGTGGCAGTCAGTTACTGGGAAGTATTTTTATTAAAAGCACAAACATGGGGGGCGCTGATGAGCAGCTAACTGAACGGGTGTGTTTTCCCACGCTGCTCTCTCCAAACAGCCTAACAATTAGTATTTAAACAAGAAAAGCGCTCCTAAGTCCATGGAAAAACGAACTTTGCAGTATAAGAAGGAAGGATGGATGAATATCTCACCCTGAGCTCATCTAAAAGCCAAAGGATCACCTTCAAGAACGCAAAAAAAGGAGGAGAGAATGGCGGCCTAGTTTAGCTGTTGGCAGCTGAGATTGCTGCTTTGGGGAGAGAAGTAACGGGGCAGGTCATTGCAGCTCTGGAGCCAAGACTAATAAAACTCGAGGGGAAATTAGACCTGAAACTTCAAGAAATACAACAACAGCAAGTGGTGCAGGCGGGACGAATATCAGAGGTAGAAGAATGGGTCTCGCATGTTGAGGATGAGTTATTGGCAGCACCTGGGCAAATAGCAGCTCTGCAAAAGGAACTAGCCGCACAAACAGAAGCATTCGACTACCAAGAAACTTACCATCGATGCCTGAACCTGTGGCTTAGAGGCTTACCAGAGGGCATGGAGGGAAAAAGTGCGATTGATTTCTGTGCGAGGGTGCTACCGGAGCTGTTGGGCCTTCAACCCGCGAAGGGGAAGTTCAAGTTGGAAAGGGCTCATAGGGCGGTGATGCCCAAACCACCTCGAGATCAGCCACCATGGCAAATAATATTCCAGTTCCCCCATTTTCAAGATAGAGAAATGTTGCTGAAGGCTTTTCGAGAAAAAGGCATAGTGGAGTATGAGGGGCATCGCATATATCTGTCGCAAGACTACTCGGCCTGCCTGCTTAAAAGGAGAAAACTGTTCAACAATGCGATGCAGCAACTGAAAGATCGAGAACTTTCTAATATACCCAGCTATCTTAAAAATCAAACATGAAGGGGCAACGTACTCGTTCTAGGAGGTGGAAAAAGCCAAAGAGTTTATTAGAAATCTGAAGCAGAAACTGCGTTGAGAAGGCAGGATGAGAAACTCACGATATGTGGAATGCTAAGATGATGGAAAGGAGTCTCTTAATGTTTTATTATAGAACTTTAATTTTGCGGTTAATTCCTGAGGAAGAACTGAGCTGGTGAGAGAAGAAGAACTGTGCTGGAGAGAGGAAGATGCTTTTGCTACGCATGATCGAGGATGGAGAGGGGACTAGATGGACTCACCCGCCCACTGGACTTCCCTGGTAGGTGTGGAGCGGTCTTGGACAGCCTTCGGATGGTGGGACTCAAGCTATAAGGCAGGGAAAAGCAGGAAACTGAAGTAAAGGACTGAAGGAAAGGAACAAGCTGGTGAAGTGGCAAACCTGCATGGATGAAGGTAGGAGGGCGGGTGGGAGGAGGGCCTAGCCTGATGTTTTTCCTTGGCACCAGCCGCCTCTAACCTTAAAACATCCATTTGGAGAATCCGATTCCATGACTGCAGGGAGGGAGTCGAGGGGGTGGGGGATAGTGAAATGCTGTGATGGCAGGGGGAAAAGGGAGGGAGGAAAAGATAAATGAGGGGTGAACGTGATTTTAAAACTGCAAGGGGAACAGAGTATAAGTATCGGATAACTGGACGAGGGAGGAAAGGTAAAATGGCTGTGGAGGGAGGGTCTGGGAATGTCTATGTCAGCATAGAGGGATGAGGCAGACACTTGAGTCAGGGAGACTATTAGTGTCTAACGGAGTAGAAGGGGAGCAGAGGGGGGAGGGAGGAAGAGGGAAATGGAGTTATGGGGGAGAGATACAAGGGGAAGGGAACAGGGGAAGTGGCAAGTACTTGGGGCAGCGAGAGCAAAGTGCTGAAAAGAGAAGGTGGTATGAGATGTGGGGTCAGAAGAGAAGAGAAGCTGACGAAAGGGGGAGTTGGGGAAGAAAACAGCAAGTTTGGGGGGGAAGAGGGGGTTTGGGGAGGAAGGGGCACAAACTGGGAGATGTATAATGTTGAATGTTAAAATTTATGTTAATTTGGAGTATGTTGAAAATGTTGTTTTTCTTAGTTTTTTATTTAAAATAAGGTGCAACCAAAGATGTTACATATGTGTGATAGAGATGCTATTTTTCGAATCTAGAGATCTGAAACTGAACAAAAGCATACATATCAATGGCTGGAAAGCAATCTGTTAATATGACTACCTGGAATGTTTGGGGCATTGTGAATCCAGTAAAGAGGTCTATGCTGTTAATGGCACTTAAAAGGGCGGGTACTCAGATAGCACTGTTACAGGAAATGCACCTGACGGAGAGGGAGCATGCCAAATTGGCTCGAGGATGGATAGGGAAGTGCTATGCGGCATCAGCTCTGGTGCGTAAGTGAGGAGTTGCCATTTTGGTATATAAAGCCCTCCCATTGGAAGTACAGAGGGTGGTAAGGGATACAAAAGAGGGCAGGTATATTTTCATATCTGGGACATTGGAAAGGGAACAGATAACACTGGGCTCGGTGTATGCCCCTGCAGTATATGCTAAGGGATTCTACACCTCTTTGCTGGATTTACTGGTCCAGGAGCAATTTCAGGGTTTTATAATGGGAGGGGATCTGAACTGGACAATGGACCCAAAAATAAATCACTCTGAAGGGAAAGGGAGGGACTCAGGTGGTATGCGGCTATGGCAAGAGGGCATGGCGGAATTAGACTTAGTGGATGCTTGGCAAACTGCAAATCCTGGAGTCAAAGAATATACCTTTTACTCAATTCCCCACAAGACGTGGTCGCGGCTAGACTATCTTTACGTCACACGAGAATGGTACTCCCGAGTTAGAGATATCTAGCACGGACCGATACATATATCAGACCATGCATTGGTTGTGATGCATATCCAAGGTACAGGGAAGTGGATTACACCCCCTACCTGGAAATTTCTCACGTACGTGGCCCAGAATGAGGAATTTAAGAAATATCTGGAGGAGAGCTGGGATTTTTTTATGGAAACAAATGATACAAAAGAGGTCTCTAGAGATACACTTTGGGAAATGGGTAAGGCATATATGAGGGGTATAATTATAGAATATATGTCACGTATAAAGAGGAAGAGGCAGGAGCAAAGAAAAGAGCTGGAAAGGGAGCTAAAAACACTGAAAGTGAGGGTGGCACTGGGAGAACAAGGAGAGGTAGTCCGTTCACTGGATATGGTAAGGGAGGCCCTGAATACGCATTCGAGGGCAGAAGCTGAAAAAATGGGAATATTCAATAGGATATATATTTGAGTGGGGGAATAGGCCTGGCCCAATGTTAGTCTGCCTCATGAAAGGAGGTAAGAACATGGGTAGAATAACAGGGGTTAAAGATGAGCAGGGAAGACTACAGAGGGCAGACGAAGGGATGAAGAGAGCCTTTAGGTCCTTCTATCACCAGCTATACCAGTCGGAAGGGGCAGGCACTAGGGAATGGATGCTGGAGTTTCTGAGGAAAATGAAAATACCGATGGCCAGTCAGGTGCAGAGGGATAAATTAGAACAACAAATAACAGTGGAAGAGGTGACAAAGGCAATTCAAAAGCTGCAGAAGGGGAAAGCTAGTAGACCGGATGGCTACCCGGTGGAATATTATAAGTTGATGGGAGCCCGGAGTGAGAGATTACTGGTAGAAGTATTTCAACAAAAGGGAGAATTGGAGGAGATTGACCTGACAGATACCTGTTATGATGCAAATATATGCCTTATACTTAAAGAAGGGAAAGACCCGCAGTCATGTGCCTCTTATAGGCCAATATCGCTTTTGATTTGCAATTGCAAAATTTTGGCTAAAGTATTGGTTAGCAGATTAGAGGAGATCCTACCGGAGTTACTTCACCCAGACCAAACTGGATTCATCAAAGGGCGACATTCATATCATAATATGAGGCGGCTGCTGAATATAGTATGGAAGGCGAACAGAGGAAAGGAAGATATAGGGATTCTGTCAGTAGACGCTGAAAAAGCATTTGTAACCCCCCCGTTACCCAGGGTTACTAGAATCCCAGTAAGACCTAGTGGTAGGCAGGGAAGGCAGCTTGTGAAACTCCAGTTAAATGGATTTCACACTGTCTCACTCTGTTTTCAGTCTCAGCTGAGACTGAGGGATGACATCACCATAGAACTTTCACAGCTGCATAAGCCACACTGGAATATTGCAGTTTGAGGTTAGCATAGAACGTTGGGGATTTTGAATTCAGTCTGTGTGCAGTCTTGGTGAGAGACAGTAGTACAGCTGTCTGTGTGCAGGCTCTCAGAGCTTTAAGCTCTGTTTTAGAGCTACTGATTAGGAAGGTGTGTGTTTCCACCGTAAGAGGAACACAGAAACTGGTAGTTAAGTGGTGGAGACTGCTGTTACTGGTCCAAGTGCCCCATCCCTGAGGGATGCGGGGGAAGGTTTGCCTGTTTTCCAGGGCAACCCTCCTGGTTCGACTAAGGAAGAAGCTGCCTACTCAGAAGTTGCTGCGGCACCAAAAGCTCTGAGAGAAAATTCCTGTGGAGGAATCGCCTGCTGGGGCACTTGCAACCAAAGGTGAGTTCGCTCTGAAAGAGGGCCAAGTGTTTTTTTTCACCTTAACAGAAGGAAACTAAAGGGACTGTTACTGCGGGTTCAGGAAAAGACAGCCAAGTACAGTTGTAAAGTGGGGATTGGACTGCTTAATCAGTGAGGGGTCTAGAGCAATGGGCTTTGCCAATTAAAATTATGTTCAAGTCCAGCACAAAGGGAAAGCATGACAAGTAGATGGAATGTGACATACATTTAGTAAGAATCTACATTGCCAACCTTTACAGTATGAGGTGTTTACTGTCCGGAGAAATGGCTGGGTATGAATTGTGGGAGCGAAAGGTGGGATACCCCCCATCAGTAGTAACCAAATTCACCTCTACGGATTTGCTCTGAGGCACTTTTTACTTTCTCTCAGGTACTTGGCCAGTGCCTGAGGAAAGTACCCAGACGTGGAATTAAAAGGAGAATTCCCTGATAGAGCTAAGGTGCTCTTAGGTGGTTTAGGGAGCTACCAGAAAATGTTTCCATGACATATGGAAGGTGTCCAAGTGGCTGGCAAGGGAGCCGAGCCTGGGAAATCCCAGAACAATATACAAGTTCGGGCTGTGTACCCAAAGCAGTGTGCAAGTCCGGGCTGTCTGCCCGGTGGGTTCAGAGCCTGAGGGCTAAAGTGTTGAGGAAGTGTTCTTGATTCTTTAATCTGCATTACCAGGAGTGTAGCCCCATGGGGGTCCATCTATGCTTTGTTTATTCTGTTTGGATGTGAATAAAAAGCCACACTTTAGAACCCCACTTCTGGTATTGGACATTACAGTTATTGCTTCCTGTGTTTGGAATTACTTGGGTGCCCCTGTGCAGAGCAGCCAAACCTAGCCTTTGTGCCGAGTGACCTATTCCTCCCCGAACCCAACCCACCTGGTATTGCTCTCAGATCCAAACAGCACGCCACTGGGCGTTACACATTTGATAGGGTAAAATGGGAATACCTATTCGAAGTGATGGGGAGATTCAGTCTGGGTGAAGTATTCCTGAGATGGATAAAAGAGATGTATAGGGGACCACGAGCGCAAGTGTTAGTGAATGGCAACAGATCGGAAAAGTTCAATTTGGGAAGGGGCACAAGACAGGGGTGTCTCCTCTCCCCACTGCTGTTTGCAATGGTGATTGAGCCTTTAACTGTAGCTATAATGGAAAGTGAGAGGATAAAGGGGGTGGGGGGAGGGTAAAATGCAGCACAAACTAGCACTGTATGCAGACGACATGTTGTTGTTCCTGAAGGACCCAAGCCAATCGGTGCCCCCTTTACTGGAGTTGGTACAGGAGTTTGGGACCTTGGGACAAGATTAACTTAGGGAAGTCGGAAATAATGTGGCAGGTAGGCTCAGGGAATGAGGTGAGGCAATGGGGGTTAAAAATGGTGGGGACGGGACTAACATACCTGGGGGTTCAATTGGGTAAATCTTTGGGGTCCCTCTACAACTTGAACTACACCAGGTTGATTAAAACCATAGAGGCAGACCTGAGGAGATGGATGCAGCTGCCAGTGTCCTGGCTCGGGAGAATAAATCTTATAAAAATGAATACGCTGCCCAGGATACTGTATTTGTTGCAGATGTTGCATATGAGTTTGAATAAAGAGGATATCCATAGGCTGGAGAGGGCCTTCTCTTCCTTCATTTGGAGGGGGAAACACCCAAGGATAAGCCTGGAATGATTCAAGGCGAACAGAGAAAGGGGAAGGCTAAATTTCCCAGATTTGGAAAATTATTTCCTGGCTATACAGCAAAGATATGTGGTGGACTGGATGTACAGGCCAGAGGTAGCCAGTTGGGTTGAACTGGAACAAGGGATGGCTAAGGGCAGGATAACGGCATATCTCCACAGCAGGGGATTGAAGGCATATAGATTGGGGGAGGAAGTTAACCCATTAGTAGTACAAGTACTCCTAGCTTGGAGGATGCTCAGGAGAAGAGGGTAGATACGAAGTGAGGAGCCGCTATGGCTACCGATTGCAGGTAATCCCTATTTTTTTTGCCAGTGTTAGAAGATAAAGGCTTCTGGAGGTGGGAACAAAAGGGAATACGAAGTGTGGAACACTTACTGGTGCAGGGTCAAATTTGCTCTTTGCAGACATTAATAATAAATAATTGCTTATCCGAGATTCAGACTTGGATGTCCTCTAACTGGCTGAGGCTCAACGCAGACAAGACTGAGGTAATAATGATTGAACCAGGCCGAAGACAGGATGTGGTTGCTGCTGGAGCAGGAATAGGTTTTTTCCTAGGTACCACCACTCTAGAGTCATCCACGAAGGTGTGAAATCTTGGTGTCATATTTGATGATGGCTTGACCCTAGACCATCAGGTGTCAGCTGTCATCCGCAGTGGTTTGTACCATTTGTGAAATGTCATCTGGATTAAACCCCTTATCCCGAAGGAAGATCACCCATCATTTTGCACACTTTCATCACATCCAGGCTCAGTTACTGTAATGCTCTTTACTTCAGGGTCAGTGAAGGCAATTTCCGTTGACTGCAACTGGTGCAGAACGCGGCAGCCAGGTTATTGATGGGCCTGTCTAGGTCCACCTACATAACTCCTGTTTTGCGTGAACTGCACTGGTTGCCAGTCAGATGGAGGATTACCTTCAAAGTGAGTCTACTCACCTATAAGGCCCTCTACAGACTGGGCCCGAGTTCTGATGGACCTCTTTACACCTGCCTGCCCTGTGCGTGCTCTTCGATCATCCACAGAGGGCTTTCTGGTAATCCTGAGGACGCACTTAAAGACATCTAGTGATCGCGTCTTCGGGGTCACCGGACCTGTTTTATGGCACTCCCTTCCTAAACCTTTAGGGGAGGTGTCCTCTCTGGACATATTTAAATGCGGCCTGAAACATTATTTATTTGGATTAGCATTTGACAGCTTTTAATTAATTTATGCTATTAGAGGAATCTGTTCACTTCACTGTATGTGAAAACCATTGATTTTAGTATGTCTTGACTGTTCCCTTTAATGATCTGTATGGCACCTAGAGCCTCTGGGATTAGGCACCTTATAAATAAAGATGACTTTGACATTAGCCTAACTTCAGTGATAGGAAAATTAATGGAGTTTTTTTGTAAGAGATATCATCCAACAACACATAGAGGAAAGGAGACAAATAGAATACAGCACAACATGGCTTCAGACAAGGAAGATCGTGCTTGACAATCCCATGGCAACCACTCAGGCTGCATCAGAGATCGTGGGGACTTTCACTCCTCCATGTATCCCCCCTCCTTCAGTCCCTCGGAGTAACCTCTCGAATGGGGTGGAAGGATGACCTAGAACCTTTTTATCCTATGTCCAGTGTTGGGCAGACACTGAGGGGCTTCTCCCCAGATCTCTGGTCACTGGTGCCGGGTCCCATCTCCAGGAGCAGACGTGTTTTGTTTCTGTTTTTTCTGGTCCCCACCCCCTGCAGGCACCTGCATGCAAGGAGGAACCAGGGAGACGAGGGCACACTGAGACGTGCCTTCACTCCGGTCCTTCGGATGACATCCACCCCTCCCTTTACCTCTGCCTTCCCATCTGCACCACCACCTGTGGTCACCCAGGTGGCAGTATTGTAGTGAGACTGCAGCCCTCCCTCCCCGTAGAAGGAGAGCAGCCCTCTGGGCGCTTGATCCTTCTCCCCCTGGCTGGCCTTCCAGCATCCCAGGCTCGCTACCAAAGCCACATCACTGGCATTGCCAGTAGTAGTACTACCACTGCACCAGTGGACTGGCCCCAAACTACACATTTCTGCTGATATGTAGCAAGTCACTCAGGCTAACACGAAAAGACTTGTAAAATACTTTGAAACTATGATAAGAAATCTTTCAGAAAAACTCTTGTTCTGGGAGGAAGCTTTAATTTTTAAAGAAAAAAATATTAACTTGTTTTAAGTCAGACATTAACTGGCCCCTCAACAGTAAACTAAAGCTGGTAGCAGTTTAAGGACCAAAAGCACACACAGAAAAAATGAGACAGCATATGTAGACTGTGTGTGGCAAATCCTCGAAAATCCGTTCATACAAACAAAATGGCTGTGCCGTGTGGTACTTACCAGTATGGGAATGGCTCACACAACCAAAAAAATCTTTTAAATGATTTGTATTTTATTTCTGGTACTAATGAAACAAAAGCCGGTAGATCCAATCCACTCACAAAGAACCTTGACCAGTTTTTAATATGGGTCTCGATTCACAAAACTCCGATTTCGACACAAGGTACCTGCATCAAACAGAATTGATGCAAGAGGCACTTTGTGTCAAAACCTGCAGAGTTCCCAATTCAGGAAGGCCAGTTGCAGGAAACTCAGGACCCCCTGTGCTAGACCTGTCAAGGTCAGAGTGCACCAGGGCACTAAAGGGCTTGCAGCGGATGCTGGCTGTCACATCTCCTTAAATGGGATTCTGACAGTCAGTGGGACCCACCAGGACTTAGACCACCCAACAGGTGGCCTAACAGCCCTTGCGCCATCCCTACAGACAATGCGGGGTGGGAGCAGGGGCTGACCCAGTGCCTGGAGAAGTGAGCAGCTAAGCGATCAGCACTGCAGAGGATGGCAGCCATGTGGCCAGGTGCAGACCACACCAAGAATGGTGCCACCCATACCCTCTAATATGTGCCCTACCTGCCTGTTGGCAGCACTGTGCAAGTCCTGGGCATGGCCCTATTTCCCACCACCACCACCATCACCTGCACCTCCTCGAGCAATGCAGCTAGTGTTGGCTTCCTTGGAATTTTGTGTGTCTCTGTGCTGTGCAGTGGGGTTGGTGATGCATGCCACCCTTTCGCACCATCCGCCAAACTCCTCCCATGTGCCAAACCCCTCCCATGTGACAGGAGTGGCTGCTGCAACCAGTGGGTGTTCGGTGCTGGGACCCCTCCCATATGTGAATTGGACATAAGGTGCCAGGCACAGTGAGGATCAGCACAAGCTGCACTGGTGCAGCTTGTGCCGATCTTTGAGAATCTTGCCCATGGTATTCTCCCCTCCCCTCTGCAGAAGACCCTGTTAGAAACCAGTCAGGGTACTTAGAAATCTGCCGGAACTCTCCTCAAGTGTCAAATGAGTAATGCAGATGAGTTTTATAGATTTTTAAATGGACCGGTACGAGTCCCACCCACTAAGCGGTACTTAAAGTGTGTATGCCTGAGCATCTACTGGGCATGCAGTTTTGTTGCAGCTGAATAGCAGCTCATGATCCTTCCTGCATCCCTCTGTGTACTTCCCTTCTCCCAGCTTCTTTCCATCTCTGCCTGCTTTGGCTGACTGCTACTGCTCCCATAGGCTCTTCTGCCACATCTTGTCACTCACCTTCCAGTTCAGCCCTTCTTCCTGTTTCTCTCCAGTATCCCATTCCCCTCCACATCATTCGCTGGTTAGCTTTACTGCTATGGTTGTGCTCCTTGCATGCCTCCTCTCCCGCTTCAGTGTTCTCTGGATTCTTCTCCCTGCTGCTGCTGCTGTGGCTCCACCAGGCGGCTCCACTCTGGCCTCTATTACCACCTCAGTCAGTGTTGCATTCAGGGCTTCATCTCCTGCTCTGCTTCTTAGCTCTAGCATTTTGCCCTGCACCTCCTGCCAGTGCTGCTTCTGACTGGTCAGCTTCCATCCTCTGAGGTGCTTGGTCAGGTCTACTCCCTTTTTTGTTTGTTTCTTGATTACCCCACCACTGTGGCAGTCTTTTTGGTTCCCATTGTGTAACCCCCCTCCCCCCCACTACTTTACAGATTTAGCTACTCCTGGAACCTTGACTGGGAACAAACCACTTCGGACAATTGGTACCATCCCTAGCTTTGGGAATGTATACCAGGCTCATTACTTCTAGAGGTCAGAAGAAGGGATGGGGGTGTACAAAAGCAAAACCTATGTCCAATTAACCCAGGTTCTGGGGACAGAACATTTTGCTAGGGCTATGCTAGCTATCTATACTTTGGGAGGGATACCCAGTAATTCCACACAGGAAGCAGTAACATGAATGTCCAAACCAGGATGGGATTCTAGAGTGTGACTTTATTCCAAAAGTTGTTCTCTGAAGCAAGGGTGGACCCCCAAGGTTTACACATCATGGCACAAGGCAATTGCAGAACAACAAAATGACTGTATCTCACAGAAATTCTACATATTCCCATATTTCATAGGACATTGACTTCTCTTAGGTGGCAATGGCATTAACTGAACATTTTCTCTAGTGGCACTGGCCACAACATGAACCTTTCTTCTAGTGGCACTGGCCACAACTGAGCACATATTTCCCAGATGGCCTAGAACTTTAAAACCTCTTCAAGTGGCAACTGGCCACAACGGAGCACACAGGAGCTCATTACTAGCACAACCCACACCAGGGAGGTAAACTTCTCTTCAGACATTAGCCAACATGTCCTGAATAACCAGGTACCCTTACAGAACCTGTAGTGCTAAACTGGTTACTCCAGATGGGAGGCTGCCCACCCTTCACTTCCATGTTCATATGTAACCCCCCCCACCGGCCCCCCTTGTTTAACTAGCAGGGCTGCTCCTCTCACCACATAACGTCTAGGGGAAAAGAGAGGGGTGGGGGTTTAAAGAACAGTTTATTTACAAACATTCTTTCTGAGCCTGCTATTACAGACAGGCAACCAAGTGTGGCAACTACCTGGCACACACCTAGTGGGACCATTTGCCATGGCCAGCAACCCAGGTCCCTGGGAGAAAACGTTTGCTCACAATTATGCTAGGTTTGCACTTCAGGACAGGGGCACCCAAGTAAATCCAGACACAGTGGAAGCAATAACAATACTGTCCAAACCAGGCTGGGATTCTAGAGTGTAGCATTTATTCTTGTAACAATGTAGGAATAATCACAAAGCGAAGATGGACCCCCCCCCAAGGGCTACCCATACTGGTAGTGCAGATTACTGAGGTACAGACATTCCTAAATTCCCATTTAACATAGACATAATGACCACAACACAGAAAACACTCAGATTCTGAAATGGAGATTGACACACATGGCCAGAACTGGTACATTTCCTTTTGACTAGGCACACACGGCCAGTACTAGTGCACTTTCCTATATTTCATGAGGAATACTGGTGGCACACATGCCCACCAAAGAACACATACAGGCTCACAGAGAATCCAAAACCCATGTCTGGGTAACTATTTCCATCAGGCACTGGACAAATGCACTAACTGAAAACTGAACTGGTGCACAAACTGAACCCGGAGAGGTAAACTGGTTACTCCAGATGGGGGGGGGTCTCCCACCTTTTGCTTCCAAGTTTATACTCAGCCATTCATCTAGTTAATAACACCCTAACAGAAAACTTGTAGATACTATCTTGAAATGTTTTTCACACTTAACATACTACATGACTAAAAGTTCTATACTTGGACAGTCTCTGACTAGACTCCAGTGTAGGCAGACACTTTTAAAAACAGACACAGTCTAGGTGACAGGGTCCCTTTGTCAGAGAAAATTCACCAAGGAATGCAGGTGCCCCTCCTGGGCTGAACACAAGAGTACTCACAGTTTATGAAGTTGTCACAGGCAGCTTCACTAGACAGACTGGGTGAGGGAATTGCCCCGGAACCCTGAAAATCGCCCCCATCCCTCCTGGAATGGGGCAAAGGAAAACCACTCTTGGCTAGGTGTCCAACACTGCAATCACTGTCTTCTGTGTTCTTCTTCTAGGGTGAGAACAAACTATCCAAAACACAGTGGTGGCTCTCTGTCAGAGCTAAAAATGAGGAGCTGCCTAGCAGCTGCAGCCTTCTCCTGGAACTCCACTCTACAGACTCCTGAACATTCTAAAGCTATCTCCCTTCAGCTAGCTCAAGTGTGGCTTATGCTGCTGCAACAGTTCCATGATTACATCACCCTCTAGCTCAGCTGAGACTGAAACCAGAGAATGATAGTGTGAAATCCCATTTGACTGGCATTTCACTAGCTGCCTTTCCCTGCCTGCCACTGGTTAAAACTGGGATTCTAGTAACCCCTGGGAATAAGGGGGCTACACGCATCTAGTCATTCTTTCAGAGTTACACCTTAAAACTTCTTAAAAAATACTTAGGAAATGTATCTTGGAATAAAACTTTCACATCCAGCATTTGCAAAACACTTCTCCAGGAGTGTAGAAATGAAAGTCCTGAACAGTATACATTAGTCTGCCGCTGTACCCCGCAATTGTCAGCCAACGTTAAACTGAGAAAAGTCTCAAACTTAGAACAGAACTGGTGTACCTTTTCTCTTTTTAGCCAGAGAAACACCAAAGCACAGGTACTTTCTTCAGGAAGCAGAAGTCAGATCTACTCACAGTTAGAACAGTACAGGCAGCTTCAATTGTCCTGGATCAAATAGAGCATAGCCTCTAGGATCCATTCTCTAGCAGTCCTTTTCATCCCTCTGTGGATGAAAATCAGGAACTCCTGCTGTAGACAATGGAGTCCACCACTTCTGTTGGCAGGCTGATGACTTTCAAGACTAGGGTGAGAAAATAGGCTCTTCTCTCAGAGCCCACACTGCAGCTCTCACTCCTCCACTAACTCCTCCAACTGCTTTTGACAGACTCCTACCAACAACTGATCCAGAATTCTAAAACTCCCCACTCACAGCCAGCTGCTGCAGCTTATGGTGCTGCGAGAATTCTAAATGACCTCATCTCTCTCATCTCAGCTGATACCAAGTAGACAGAGAGTGAGTAGGTGAAACACCCATTTAACTCGTTATTCATCAGCTGCCTTCCCTACCTACCACTGACACTGATGGGATTCTAGTAACCCCAGGGGACTGGGTGGTTACACTCACCCCTGGCCAGGTAAATGACTGTCCACAGTCATTTCTCTACCTGGCACCAGGCCATCCTACCCTCTGTGTTACCTATGGAGAGGTAGCATTATTTCTCCCCCTACCATGTGCCAGGCACAGGCAGGGAACACTAAAGGCACAGAGGCTGGCTGATGACACTTCAGCCCCTATCCTACAATCTATTTATGGATACTCAGTGGCTCAAAAAAACTGCTTGAAGCATGCCCTAATAGATCAGAACTGAGAGCCCCTACTGCAGATCAGGACTCTGGTCTGTCTATCCCCCTAGCCCTCTAGGGAAAATCTATCTTACTAGGCTGCCCACTGGGGAACCTACCCCTCCCCAACATCCCAGGGTACCTGCGAACAAAAACAAGGAAAACGCACATTACATTTCCCAGACTTTCCCCACAACCTCACACCTGTGAAGGAAAAATTTGGTAACACCCTGTTAACCACAAAAATCCTAAAAACTCTAAGAAAAAGGGGAACTCGACTAAGCTCCAGCATCCTCTTCTTCTCTTCTTTTCTTCCTCAGCAATACCTGCAAGAGAAGAAAAACACAAAAACCCATGCTGCAAACCACAGAGTGCCTAAACCTCCACCTGAACACTAGAGAACCCCAAAAATATTTTTCTGCAAAAGTACAAAAGTAAACAAATGGAAAGAATACATTTATACAACACATTTAGGGATGGAAGGCCCCTACAAAGTCCCACCTGGTGACAAAATGCTGCTGCCCATAGGCAGGGTCCATTAAAAAGTCTCTCCTAGACCAGAGCCTGCTGAAGAACAGTTCTTGGACAGGACTGGGCCTGTATAACACTGCAATCCATGGGGAGAGTCTTTGATGACAGTCATTACAGTTCTGTGATGTCTTCAAATGTAGGATGTGTTGTGCAAAGTCAGTAAAGTAAACAGAAAATTTGGTCTTACCAGTTCCTTGACTGAAAACAAAGGATCACCTTATTTCTATGAGCTGCTGGGTTGATGTTCTCAAGAAGAACAAAAAATGAAACTGGAAACTGCTGGACTGATGTCATCTGAAAGGCCAGGCAATGGAAAAGGAACACACTGCTGGGTTGATGAATCTGGATACACCTGAAGAATCCTGGCATACCAGGAGAGCTGCATCTTCCTCCTTGGATACTGCTGCTCCGAACGACAGGCAACTGGTCTGCCACTGCTCACTTCCCTCTAGGCATGCTGGGAATATTCACAGGGAGTGGCACCATTAAGGGTAGTACCACTCAGGGTGTGGGGCAAGGATTGTGACCCCTTCTGGGCATTCAAAGTTGATGTTGTGGAATGTCTCATTTCCTGCCCCATCCACAATTCGCACAGTGTCCATAAACAGAGTCTTGCCCAATTTCCAGAATTTAAGTTGATCACTTATGACTCTGTCCCTAACACATTCTGCTGCACCAGAGTACAAATTCTTGCTTGCCTCTTCCAACAACCAGGATTGCTTGTTCTGTTCAATTTCCTCCCAAACCCAGCGAGGAAAGGTAGGAAAGGACTTCCCATAGATAGCATCAGCCCTCCTACGTACCAGTCTCTCCTCCTTGCTACTCTTCAAAAGTCTGAGACCCATGGCCTGGCGTGGGGGTGGCCTGGCCAGTCCTGGTTGAGCCAGTGTTGCATACTTAAAGAACTTGTCATAGACCATCTCCGTGGGCAGGTTACTGGAGCCTACTTCTTTTTCCTCTGGCTCCTTTGAGGCAAGAGCTTGAGGTGACTCACTGGAGCCCTCCAACATGAAGATACATTTCTTCATCCTCCTCTTCCTCACTCATGATCTGAGCCCAAGAGTGAGCAAATGTCCTCACTCACGAGACATTCCAGTCATCACTGGGTGCAAAAGTAGACACCTCCCCGTTCAGTGTCTCTTGCAGTCCGTACTCCCCCACAAGGCTAGGACTTGGACCCTGCTTACATAGATCCATGGATCCTTCCGTTGCACTGTCCACCTGCGACACAAGCGTGGAAACCTCTCTCTGTTCCTGCCCTTGCAGTGGATCAACATCAATTTTACTCTGTTCTTCTTGGACACACTTTGTGGAACTTTCTCCAACAGGTTCAACCTAGTGCTGCATGCTGCTACATGCAGAGTCCCCCACTCAGGTCCATGTGGGAGCCAGTCGAGTTCTTGATGCCCTCTCTGGCGCTGCACCCCTGTTCATACCATACTTCACAAGGCAATCTGAACAGTGGGGTATCAAAAACACATCCCTTCCTGCCTTCAAGCACACAGTGCACAGTCTCACTGGATAGCTTGGGATTGCTACATCTGGAGGCAACCTTTCACCATAGAAAGTTCTCTCTATTTCTTTTAGTGCTGCCACCTCTTCTGTGATCATAGCTTGGGCATGATCCAGATATTGGGGAGTTCCTGAAGCCATGTCTGAAAGCAAAACACACACAAAACTTGTTGTTACTGACTTGCTCACTAGTCTCTTTGCTGTCTGACCAAATGGCTCCCTGTTGCTGTGTTTACATTGCTGACCCCGCTCTGTAATGGCGGCAGTAACTTTCCTCATGCATCAAACTTTGTTCACTGGCTAAAACTGTGTTTCTAACATAAGCTGGCTACTGAATTTACTCAAAACTGCAATCGATTGCTCTTCTGGTATCTTTCAGCGCATTCATAGGATTTTAAACTTGACTTTGTGATCAACATCAATTCAAAGAACTATTTACACATGCTGAAAGTCACTTGCAAGCCCACAACCTTTCTTTGCACAGGATTGCCCGTTTGCTGCACCCTGATATACAACTTACAGTCCCCTTTTGCCTAGAAACATTTACTGCTGCTGAAACCATTATCACTGCTCACAGTCTATGCTCAGAATTTTTGTTTGTTGCACAGTCCTTCTTTGCAAAAAAATCACACTGCCTGCACACAGATTCAGCTGGTTTGATAATCACATACAGTTTGTGCAGGAGCAAATCTGAACTGCAAACTGTAACTTTTTTTTCTCGTTTGCAATTTCAGCAGCAGAAGTGCCGTTTTTACCATTTTCTCCATAGTTTCTGGCAATTTCTCTTGCGACTCCCGCAGTCTGCACACAAAGCACGTGAAACTTTTGGGGCACATTTCTCAGTCTGTTTCCTAAAGTCCACACTACTTTTTGCATTTGAAAATTGCAAGTTACCAAGTACTGTAAACACTTTTGATGCAGAGACTAGGGCACACACTTCAAGGCTTTACTGTCAATTGCAAGCTGACAACACACAAACAGCATTTGTTCTTTTCTGTTGTAGCTGGCACACAAGCAGCACATTTGGATGGCACATACATAGAAACATAGAATTTGACGGCAGATAAGGACCGCTTGGCCCACCTAGTCTGCCCATTTTCCTACCTAGCAGATAAGCTGCAGATCCTAGTTAACCAACAGCTTACTTCCTCTTACCCGCCCCTAGGACTGCCTTATGCCTATCCCATGCATTCTTGAAGTCCCCCACTGTTCTTGACTCCACGACCTCCTCAGGAGGCTGTTCCACATCCACAACCCTCTCAGTGAAAAATACTTCCTCACATTACCCCTGAGCCAGTCCCCTCTATCTTCAAATTGTGCCCCTTATTCTTGCACATCTCTTTTCTGGAAGATGCTACCTCTTGGACTTTGTTAATTCCCTTGAGGTACTTGAAAGTTTCTATCATGTCCCTCTCCCTTCTTTCCTCAAGAGTATACATATTAAGCTCCTTTAGTCTTTCTTCGTATGTCTTCTGGTGCAGACCGTGCACCATTTTGGTTGCCCTCCTCTGGACAGCCTCCACTCTGTCTATGTCTTTGCGGAGATGGGGTCTCCAGAACTGCACACAGTACTCCAGATGGGGTCTCACCAACTGTCTGTACAGAGGGGTAACAACTTCCTGTTTTCTACTATTGATGCCTCTTCCTATGCATCCCAGTATCCCTCCAGCCTTCCTTACTGCCTTCTCACATTGCTTGCCCACCTTTAGGTCATCTGATATAATTACCCCAGGTCCCTTTCCATTTTACTGTTGTCAGTATCTCACCCCCATTGTGTATGCTTCCCTGGGTTTTGTTTCCCAGGTGCATTATCTTGCACTTCTTTGCATTGAATCTGAGCTGCCATACATTTGACCATTCTCCAACCTTGCCAAGTCCCTTCTCATCCTTTCCACTCCATCCTGTGTATCAACCCTGTTGCAGATCTTTGTGTCATCTGCAAGAGACATACTTTTCCTTCCAGTTCCTCTGCAATGTCACTTATAAAGACATTAAAAGGACCAGTCCCAGTACTGAACTCCTAGGTACCCACTAGTAACCCTCCTTTCTTCACTGTGTACTCCATTTACTACTACCCTTTACGTCCTGTTGTCTAGCCAATTTTTATCCAGGCTACCACCTTGGACCCATTCCAAGGCTGGCTATCTTGTGTATTAATCTTTGTGGGGACTGTATCAAATGCCTTGCTAAAATCTAGGTAAGCCATGTCCACAGCCCCTCCCTGATCTACTACTTTGGTCACCCAGTCAAAGAAATCTATTAGATCTGTCTGACACGACCTTCTCATCGTGAATCCATGCTGCCTTGGGTCCCGCCCCACTGGCCTCAAGGTACTCAACAGTTCTTTCCTTCAGAAGTGATTCCATCATTTTCCCTACCACTGAGGTCAAACTAACTGGTCTGTAGTTTCCTGCCTCTGTCCTGCTCCCACTTTTGTGAAGAGGAATTACATCTGCCCTCCTCCAGTCCTTGGGTACCACCCCATCCTCCCATGATTTGTTAAAGAGAGTAGTCAGCGATGTCACTAGTTCTACCCTTAGTTCTTTAGAATTCTGGGTGAATCCCATCAGGCCCCATTGCTTTGTCCACCTTCAATTTTATTAGTTCTTTTCAGAAACCTTTCTTCTGTAAATGGACTGGTATCGACCCCATCTTCAGAGTGTTTCTCTTGTTTGGTTTAGGTAACTCCCTCCTCTTCCTTTGTGAATATTGAGCAGAAATATTCATTCAGTAACCCTGCTTTTCACTGTCACCTCTACCCACATTCCTCCCCTTTATTAAGCTTCAGTATCCCTCCTTTGGTCTTTTCTTCGCTTCTTTAATGTACCTATAAAAGGTCTTATCCTCTTCTTAACAGAATTGGCTAGCTCTTCTTGGTTTGGGCCTTTGCTATTCTGACTACCTTCCCAGCCTCTTTCTGCTTTAACTGATAAAGTTCTCTGTCCTGCTCCTTCTGTGTTTCCTTATATTTCCTGAATGCCCTTTTCTCCTTAACCTTCCCTGCCACATCTTTTGTGAACCATAGTGGTTTTTCCTTCGTTGTGTTTTATTGATTTTTTACGCAGGCTTTGTTGCCTCTGTGATGGCTGTTTTGATCACTCCCCATTGTTCCTCCACCCTCCTTCTTGCTCTGTTTGCTAGTGTTTTCTGAGGCACTCTCTCATTTTTCCCAAAGTCAGCCTCCTAAAGTCTAGTACTCTTGCTTTTGTATGGCTTGATTGTGTGATTGTGTTTATCGTGAACCACACTGTTTGGTGGTCACTTGTTCCTCAGATGGCTACCTACTTCTAAATCTGAGATTCTTTCTCCATCCCCATTTGAAAGTACCAGGTCTAAGATTGCTCCCTCCCGAGTCGGTTCCAATACTAGCTGTCTGAGACATGCCCCTGTAGGCATCAAGAATGACTCTGCTCTTGGATGTGCCTGCAGCAAAGGTGCTCCAGTTAACATCTGGCATATTCAGGTCCCCATCAACAATATCTCCCTTTTTCTGCCATTCTAAGAAAGCCTTCTATCATTTCCTTGTCCATTCTCCTCCTGAGATGGGGGTCTGTATACAACCCCATGCGGATTGTGGTGCCATTTCCTGTCTCCAGGGTGACCCAAAGTGCCTCATCTGCTCCCTGTTTACTCTTTAGTTCTGTTGCTTTGATCCTTCCTTTACATGAGAGCTACTCCTCCTCCTCTTTTACCTCCCTGTCCCTCCTGTAGATTGTGTATCCTGGTATGTTGACATCCCAGTCATGGTTCTCTGTGTACCATGTTTCTGTGACTGCCACAATATCCAGGCAACCTCTTCCATCAAGGCCACTAGTTCAGGGAGCTTGTTACACAGACTACGTGGCATTGGTACTCGTCACCCTCCACTTTTGATAGCCTTACCCCTTTAGCCCCATTTCTGTCCTTACTGCTTTTGCCTTTTTTACATTTAAATCTGTTCTGCTCTCTAATAACTTCTGTACCCTGGTGTTTACTTCACTAATCACCATATGTTTTGTGGGGAGGCTCGGATTTCCAGCTCCTTTCAGTGCCTCCCTTGCTAGTTTAAATGCTTGCCAATGAAGCATTTAAACCTCTCACCTAGGATCCTGGATCCCCACCTGGACAGATGCAGACTATCGCACCAGTATAAGTCTGCATCCCTCCAGGTGGCTCCCCAGTCCCCAATGAAGCCAAAACCCTGAGTCCACACCAGTTTTTCAACCACTCATTGAGTTCCTGGTGAGACATGCCCTAGCATCTCCTTGGGCCATAGACAGGCAGCACCTCCGGAAGGTGTACCGTATGCGCCACTTGTCTAAGGCCCCTTCCCAACTTCTACAAACTCCTCTTGCACTGCTCTGATCCCATTCCAGCCAGGTCATTTGTCCCCAGGTGGACAATGACATCCAGCTCCCTCCCTCGGCAGCTCCTCCCACGATCCTGAGGATTCTGCTTCCTGTCCCTCCAAGCTGTGCGCCAGGAAGGCACCTTACCCCTCTCCCCATCCTCCCCATTTCTACCCCCTAATGACTGAGTCCCCACCAGGAGTTGCTCTTCCCTGTGGGGTCCCATGCCACCCTCCTTGGGTCTCCTTGTGAAGGTTCCCAGCATCCTCCATGGTCTCCACTGCAGGTGCCTCCATAGAGGAACCACTATCCACCAGAAGAGCTTAATGAATTGTGAAGAGGTACAGCTGAGGGATGCAACTCTGTTCCACCACCCTTCCTCCTTGAGCTCACACCCTGGTCCAGCCACTCCTTTTCTTGGCAACCTCTGAGGTAGTGGCATTGGCCCTGGTGGTCCCTGGGTGGGGGAGGAGGTTTCACGAATCCTAGCCAGGTCAGCCTGGAGACGGGCAACCTCCTCTCTCAGACCAGAGAGGTGCAAGCAAATAGGGCAGCATTGCAGCCTCCAGAATATCTCCCGAAATACTGCCGCCCCACAGCCATTGCACTGCACCACTCCTATCATGTCTTATTTTGTGTCCCCTCTACTGTTTCTCTGGATGCTTACTCTCTCCTCTCCTTACAAGTCTCACCCTTCCTGTTCTGGGACAGCAACTTCCTATCTTCTTCAGTAGTCTCCTTCTTTCTTGCTCAATATCAAACTACCAGCAGCTAGTGGGGGAGAGTGAGCTACTTTTTTCTGCTTCAGGGTTGACAAAACCAATGTTTCTCTATGATCCTTTCCTTCCTACTGCCAAACAGGAAGTTCCTTGTTGACAGTTAAATCCAGTGGCTATAAAAGTAGAACTGGCTTTGAGTGGGTGGGTGGAGGGGTGATGGAGGGCACTGGTAAGAAAAAAGACTAGCAACAGGAAGTTGTAATTTGACTCACCTGCTTTTCTAGTGTCTAAACCACACCCCCAGGTAAGCTCTCTTTCCTCCTACTGGTTTAGCAAAGTCACCTGATACAGTACCTTTCCCTGTACAGAACACACACTGCCTTTCTTTCTTTTCTTTCTTTTTTGAACCCTAAATAAGACCCCTTCTACTTCTAATAAAGTTATCTGTCTACTTAATCTTAACTGACACTGACTCCTACTGAGATATAAGTTTTAAATTAAGAAAATGTAGCTTCTTTTAGTTAGCTGCTTTCTGCTCTACAAGCAAGGCTAGCAACAGCAATTTGTGGGCAAATTTCTGGGCAAAATCCTCTTGTCCAAAGCTTCCTTTTCTGTTTGGGTTACCATGTTGCCAGACAGAAAGATACTAGCCATACCCTTAGCAGAAACATCTCTGGTTCTCTCCCCAAATTAAACAACATCTTTGAACAAGCCCACATTTTTTTTGTAACCCCCCCCACCCACCATTACTTTATATAGTTAGCTACCTCTGGTACCCTTGACTGGGCACAAACCACTTTGGACAATTGGTACCATCCCAAGCTTTTGGAAGGTATGCCAGGCTCATTACTTCTAGAGGTCAGAAAATGGGGTGGGGTATACAAAAGCAAAATGTATGACCGATTAACCCAGGTCCTGGGGAGAGAACTTTTTGCTAGGGCTATGCTAGTTGTCTGTACTTCTCAAGGGGTAGAGAGTAACTCCACACAGGAAGTAATAACATGAATGTCCAAACCAGGTTGGGGTTCTAGAGTGTGACTTTATTCCAAAAGATGTTCTCTAAAGCAAGAGTGGACCCCCAAGGTTTACACATCATGGCACAAGGCAATTGCAGAAAAACAAAACAACTATATCTCACAGAAACTCTACATATTCCCATATTTTATAGGACATTGACTTCTCTTCAGTGGCAATGGTCTTAACTGAACATTTTCTGTAGTGGTACTGGCCACAACATGAACCTTTCTTCTAGTGGCATAGCCGACTGAGCTTATACTTCTTCGTGGCATAGGACTTTAAACCATTTCTTCAAGTAGCAACTGGCCACAATGGAGCACACAGGGGCTCATTACTAGCACAACCCACACCAGGTGGATAAACTTCTCTTCAGACATTGGCCAAAATGTCCTGAATAGCCAGGCACCCTTACAGAACCTGTAGTGCTGAACTGGTTACTCCAGATGGGGGGCTGCCCACCCTTCACTTCCATATCCATACCCAGCCATTCTTTCAGAGCTGCACCTTAAAACATCTTAAAAAACTCTTAGGAAATGCATCTTGGAATGAAACTTTCACATCCAGCACATGACAGATACTACTCCAGGAGTGTAGGAATTAAAGTCCTGAACAATGTGCATTACTCTGCCTCTGGACCCCACAATTGTCAGCCAACTTTAAACTGAGAAAAGTCTCAAACTTAGAATAGAACTGGTGTACCTTTTCTCTTTTAGTCAGAGAAACACCAAAGCACAGGTACTTTCTTCAGGAATCACAAAGTCAGTTCTACTCACAGTTAGAACAGTACAGGCAGCTTCGATTGTCCTGGATCAAATTGGGGATTGCCCTTAGGATCCATTCTCTAGCAGTCCTTTTCATCCCTCCGGGGATGAAAATCAGGAGCTCCTGCTGCAGACAATGGTTTCCGCCACTCCTATTGGCAGGCTGATGACTTTTAGGACTAGGGTGAGAAAATAGGTTCTCCTCCCAGAGCCCACACTGCAGCTTTCACTCCTCCACTCACTCCTCCAACTGCTACTGACAGACTCCTTCCAACAACTGACCCAAGATTCTAAAACTCCCCACGCACAGCCAGCTGCTGTGTCTTATGCTGCTGTGAGAGTTCTAAATGACCTCATCCCTCTCATCTCAGCTGAGACCAAGTAAACAGAGAGTGAGTAGGTGAAGAACTCATTTAAATAGTTATTCACCAGCTACCTTCCCTACCTAGCACTGTCACTGATGGAATTCTAGTAACCCCAGGAGACTGGGTGGTTACACTTGCACCTACCTCAGTGGCTCCTTTCTACTGCTCCACCTGCTATTTTTTTCAGTCCTGGTCTTCCCCCTCCATGCTGCCACTTCCTGGCAGCCACCCCATACCCCCACCTGCTTGCTTTGCCTCCTTTATGCTGCCTTGTGTGCCTTTCCTTTTCTTCTCATTGCCTCTTGCTGTCATGGTTCCTGCTTGCCTCTGACATTCACTGGCCTCCTGCCTTGCTTCTATTGGGCTTTGCTGCTGCGTACTCTTTGCCACTGGATGGCCACCACTGCAGTGTTTATACGCCGCCTTTTAATATGTTTGGCCATTCCACCTGTTTTGGGCCTCAGACTTCTGATTTATCCCTCTACCATGTTCATTGACCTGCCCAGGCAGTCATGGCACAGGGTCATAATGTCACAAGACATTATGCCGCAGCAGTATACCACACTGCCAGTATAGTGCAATATATTGCCAGCAGCATAAGTCTTTTTTTGTGGGGGCTGTCCCCCTCACACTCCCAAACACCCCCCCCCCAACTAAACTATCTAACTCCGGGGAAGGGGTAACAGTAAAAATCCCACAAAGTGCAAAAAATTTAAAAATCCATATGTCTGGGATCGGGAATCGAAACCCGGTCCCAAACGCACCGCCTGCTTCCCTTGCTGCCAGTGGCTGATCCCGTAAAGCCACGGCAGCTGCTTGGTGGACCCCTGTCCCAGCAGAGGTCTTATCCTCTGCCTGGAAGAGTGAGAGGGTGCTCTACCGTGCATACTGCCTTTCACAGTTTTGCACCCTCTCCCTCTTCTCTACCGTGCTGTTACTGTTGAGCGGGTTTGTTGTACGCTTAGAGCATACAACAAAGGGACCCGGTAGGGGCAGTCATCTGGGTGCTATCCATGGTGCTCCACACTCATTCTATTTAACCTCTCAGGGCGTTGTCCTCCTATCTATTACTTACCTGGGATTTGCCCTCCTCTTCATTTAATCTGCCTGGGTTTTGGCCTTCCATATGTATTACTGTAGCTCAGCATCCTACTCTTGCTACCTCTGAAATTTTACCCCAGCTCTTACCCTCACCAGAAGACACAGAAATTCCCTCCTTACCGTTCCACTGTACCTTCCCAGGCTTTCTCTTCAAATCATCCTACCTGCCTCAGCTTCTGTCCATTCCTCTTGTTAGCCCTTGTAGTTTTTTCCCCTTCACTCACATTAGCACCTGTACTTCTGCCCATCACACTCCTGTTATCATCTGCAGCACCAATACAAATGTACTGAGTTCTTGTCATCTCTGCAGAAACAGGACAGACCACCCCACTCTTGGTGTGCTACTCAAAAGACAGAACTGGCAAAAGAGGAATATGAGTACCACCAGTCAAAACAAAACGCGACTACAAAAAATTTTAGGTATCAAAAATATATTTAATGAGTGTAAAAAAAACAAACAAAAAAAACCACATACCATCAAATCCATTAGTGTTGTCACCCCTCACCGAGACGCCAGCAGGCAACATGTTAACCTCCAACCAGTTTCACCAATTAGAGCGTTATGAAGGAGTGCAGCCATAATGAAAATCCCTGTATTATGCTGGCAGAAGTAAAGTGACATAATGCAGAAAAATCATGCAATATATGTGAAAGCAAAAGATAAACAATAACCATAATTTATGTAAATACTGGAAGTTTATTTTTTTATTTAAATTTTGGTAACCAGGTGGGCCCGCTGAGACCTTGACGGTCCCTTTTTCAGGGGTGACCCGGGGTAAGTTATATGTACCTAGGGAAAAAGAAAACCAATGCTTTGATATATACAACACAGCAAAAAGTACATAGTGAATAGGTATATACGTCAACCGTTTAGAGTGTAATACAACATTTACAACAAAGTGTACACATTTTTGTTAGGAACGGACATTCACATTTATCAAATCACATAGTCAAGTGCAGGAACTGATACTTAATTATCAATCTTGTTGTCCCTACATCTCTTTTGACTGAGTTCCCTAAACATTGTCACCCTTAGCAGAATCCCATTGGTAGGTTTTAGCTAGGGCAGCGGCACTGAGACCCAGGGCTTAGGTGTAACTTTAGCCCTTTCTTAAGACCCGCAAGAGAGGTGCTATCCTGTAACTATTTTGGGAGATCGTTCCAGAGTTTTGGTAGGGCTACCCTGGCTGATCGTTGACATAGGAATGTTTTGGGTCTTGGGATTTCTAGTAATTTCTGATCAGTAGACCTGAGCTCTCTTCTATTGGTTTTAGAGGCAAGCAGGTCCCGCAGACTGGAAGTGTCACAGGGATATGTAATCAAAATCATGGTACCCTCAGCATCAAGCTGAAACATTTCTGGAACTTTGTGCTTGCCAATTTTAATTAACAATTTCATAGAAAAATGTTTTTATGTCCCGTAAAAAAAGGAAGGGATTATCAAAATGGGCAAGCATCCCAGAAACATACACATATTCCACAATGTTCCAAAATTAATTTTAAACTGCCTAGAAGAATGTAATACATCAAAATTATGGGAGTGTTGACAAGGTGGTAACTAAGGCGAGCCAGTAAGATATCTGAAAAGAAGGTAATAAAAAAGGAGGGGGCCGTCTCAAAGCGCCACCAAAAATAGCTGCACTAACCCAGTTAAATTTATGGAAAAAGTCGGGAAAGAAAAGAGGGTGGTCTGGAAGGAGAAGAACCTCAGTGACGAGAAACAAAGAATAAGGCATGGGGTGGTGTGCTTTATGAGAATTGAATACGCACCCAAGGTGTGTGATGGTATATAAACCCTGAGAGTGAAGCGCGAAGGGTTTATAACAGCATCACACACTAAGGGTGTATATTAAATTCAATTATAAAAGGGGTCAGAATTTTCTGCATTCTAATTGGCTCAGAGGTACCTGTGGCCGTGTCCTTATCAAGACATATTGTGCCAAGCAGCACCTCATCAGCCAGTCAGGATGAAGAACAAATGCAGATCACTGTACTAACTCTGTCCTGTAGTGCATTGCCATGCTGGATGCCCCCCGCCCTCCATTCTGGAATACACTACCTATGTGCACTGCATTGCCCTATCTGGTTCCATACACTAAATCCCTTCACAACAACATTTCTGACCTCTGCTGACTCCAAATGAAAACGCCACCGATGAAACTGTAATTGCAAAAGAGACACCTACAATCCACAGAGCATTGTCCAGCATGCTACTGAAAAATGGCTTTCAAATTAAAGCCACCAGCCACGTGACTTCACCAGCCCTTTCAAACCCTCTGAAAATAATAATAAAAAAAAAATTACTCCAATCAGTTCCCATACTTTAACAGGGATCGTACTGTGGGCATCCGCGCTACCAACTCCAGTATGAAGCAGCTCTCTCAGTGAACCCGGAAATGGGTAAAATAACTGTAACCCCTAGATGGCGCTATCCCAGGGGCTACTACCCCTGCCTGATTTGCCACTAACAGGTTGAGGGGCCTGGATCCAATGGCGGGTGCCTCCACCCAGAGGTCAGGGTTTGCAATAGTTAAACTTACTTGGTCACAGCCCTCTGGGACATTGCAACTCTCTTTCTTCCCACTAGTGGCCCACACAATATAGCAGAATTACCTTCACAGTATACACTACCCCATGCTGGTTCAGGCACGGACATCCTGTAAAATAAGATACGATGCAACAATCACAGTACAGTACTTTAACATAGACAAATACCTCAGGCAGTATAACTTTGTTGAAACAAACAGCTCTGATTTATTTAGGGGGATATAACAAGGACAGGGGGAACCAGGTTAATTGTTTATCACTTTACTATCTATCTAGTGCTCTGTAAGCACAGGCCTATCCCCACCAGTTACTGTCTCCTGGGTACCCAGTGTTCCCTAGTGGCTAGTCCAAACCGTGGCAGCTGGTAGGGGCCTTTCACACAGAGAAAAGGAAAATTAAACAGTCAGCAGTACAGTAATTCCATTTGGATTTATGTGGCACAACAGGAGCGACTCTCAATTAGTACTCACGACCTCCAAAGAAGATATGGTCCTTCAATGTCAGCAGGGCTACTTTTGATCTCCAAGAGACTCCTCACACATTTATATGGTAAAAAAAAGAAGACTATACCAGGCAGGCTGCATCTGTATCCCAATCAGCAATTACTGCACAATAACCAGGAGAACACACAGCAGATTCAGTTCCTGACAGACCGAGTGTAATTCAACAATTTCTTCAGTCTTCTACAGGGTGAGCCTGGTTTCTACTCTTCAGAGATCCTTTGATTCTTTTCAGGACGGATTCAGTCCTAACAAGCATACACAAGTTGTTAGACCGGAACTCTGGCCTTGCACACGTTTTTGACTGAAACTGCACTGAAGGAGCACAGGTTTCTTCCCTTCACTTTCAGATCTCAAACTGAAACTCCCAACAGACAAAAACTGGCACTTCCTTTGAGTTCCTCCCAGTTCTTGACTGGATTGGCTGTCACTCACATAGACTGCTGCTGTTGGTCCAAAAGGCACCAAGTCTAAACTACATCTCCCAGAGTCACTGCCCATACAATCCTCTTGTGGCTGGCTCAGATTATGAGTCCCAAGTTCTGATTCGTCCAAGGCATCATTTTAGAGCTAGTTTACCCCACACTGATTGGTCCAGTTCAGCAGTTCAAAACCAGAATGGGGAACTAGCAGAACAGTTCTGACTGCAAAGAAAGCAGGTTAGACAAACTGTAATTTCATTATTACTCTAAATAATTTCTGGCAAACAGTTACATCTTTCAGATGAGGTTCCTTTGCACTCCTAGTGACTGCAAAATGGAGTGAATTGGCGGTAGCTTGTGGTACTCAATCAAAGAAACACACAGTCCCCCTATACAACAATTATGTCTGCAAGCAGACAGCTTTTAAAGAGACAGTACCAGAGGTTCTAAAAACACTACTGATAAATGGCTTAAATGCCAAACACCATTCAGGCTTGGAGCATTCAAGCAAGCTCCTGAAGTCTTTTGGGAACCCCCATTTGCAGGGGTTACACCCTTCCTGGTCTGGGAAAGCTTGACGTCCGCGTCAAGCAAGTACCTATAAGTTTCAACTGCAACCATATACATTTGCATTAGGCTCACACATGTAATCATCAGTCAATACATCATTTTACCAAGAACCATTTCTGAAACATTGCAGTACGTCCCTTTACACAGTATAACACACACATTGTACCATAACTCAAGTTATTACCTCTTGTACATGAAACCTGAAGAGAGGGACCCTTCCCTATCAGTTACCTTGGGGCTGGACGGGCAAGGGCACCATACTTAGAGGGCAACACAAGTAACTTGAGTTAGCACTCACTCAGTTTGGGGCAATGAGCCTGGGACACATACACTCCTTTATGGACACATTGAGAGGCAGGTCCACTGGCCGGCCCAGGGAATCATAACTGAGGTGCACCACAGGCTTTACAGCTCACCAGTCTTTCTAGGGGGAGCTGTTACAGTCTCTGCACTCTGAGCCTCATTTTCAGCATTGTTCTCACTTGTCAGGGGAGTCTCCATGGGGGTAGAGGCTAGAACTTGGGGCACTTTCAGCTCCAGGAGTTACAGTTTCTGAGTCCACAACATTTGGCTCGCATGGAGAGCTTTCAGACACTGGCAGTGGACTGTCAGGGCACTCAAAATACTCTTCTTGTTCGGGTGTATCACCAGTCTGCCCCAATCTATCATTTTCCTCCCTGAAAGCTCAAACAGTTCAACCATGCACAATGATTCCATTTCATCTGATCTGATGCTTTGCACTTCACTTCTGGGAGCATTGGCTCCAGGATGAAGCTGGGGCATAGACAGTCCAGAAGGCCCAGCTTTGTCTCCAGTATTGACTAGGGATTGCCCCGAAACAATTGACTCAGTTCGTAAGAAGGATAGTATTCAAAGTCACCTCACTTTCTTCTGATATGGACTGACAGTCATGCTCAACTGGGACTTGTGCAGGGGAACACTTTAACTCTGCTTCTGTAGGTGCAGACTTCCTTGATCTTTTCTTAGCAGCAGCTCTAGTCACTGGTCCAGAGGGGGCATCTTCTGGGGGCTCAGACTCAATCAGGATTTGTCCAATGGGTAGTAAATGATTTCTATGCATTGTTTTACATCTTTTGAATTGTTCTCAGGCCTTACTTTGTACACTGGCAGATCATCTAGTTTGCCCACTACAATGTGAGGGAGATGGTGCCATCTGTCAGCAATCTTGTGTTTGCCATGCAGTCCCAGATTTCTTAGCAATACCCGATCTCCCTCCTGGAGTTCCTGTGCTTTCACCTTTTATCATACCTTTCTTTGTTGGCCAGATTTCTTTTTGGCAGCCATGGTTTGAGCCAGTTGGTACGCATGAGTTAGCTGGGCCTTTAACTTTTGCACATACTGTAAATAGTTGTCAGCTTGAACCCCATCAGGAGAGCCCAAAACACACATCTACCGGTAGTCGAGCTTCTCTTCCAAACATCAGGCGGTAGGGGAGAACCCAGTGGCATCACTTTGGTGCAGTTATAAGCATGTACCAGGTGCTAATTTGTTGGCTCCATCTAGGCTTGTCCTTTGGGTGCAGGGTGCCTAGCATATCTAGCAAAGTGCGGTTGAAACGTTCAGGCTGTGGGTCCCCTGGGGTGGTAAGGAGTGGTTCTGGACTTTCTCACTCCCCACAGAGAAAGCATCTCTTTGATCAGACGACTCTCAAAGTCTCTCCCTTGATCAGAATGGATTCTTTGTGGAGCCCCATAGTGAACAAAAAAGTTTTCTACGAGTACTTTGGCTACAGTGGATGCTTTCTGGTCTTTGGGGAAAGCTTGGGCATATCTCGTGAAATGGTCAGTGACCACCAGCACATTACTGATATTTCTTTGATCTGACTCCAAACTCAGAAAATCAATACAGACCAGCTCCATGGGTGCACTGGTGGTTATGTTAACAAGGGGGGCGCCTCTGGGGCAAAAGCTTTCCTCTGTAAGCAGCGACTACAAGTTCGTATGTGTTGCTCCACATCAGCCCCCATCTTAGGCCAATAGAATCTGGATCTCACCAAGTCAAGTGTTCTGTCTATACCAAGGTGCCCCATGTGGTTGTGCAAGGACCTCAATACTGAGTCTCGAAAGGCAGTGGGCAGCACCAGTTGTTGTTTGTCTACTTGTCCCCCTCTGTCTACTGTTTCTCTATATAACAGTTTATTGATCAGTTTCAACTTAGGACCTTCTTTGTATAACAGTGCAGTTCTCAAATCAGTGGAGCGTAATTTGGACACATCTTTTCCTGCATAGAGGGCTTCTAAAGCTGATTTGATCATAGGATCGCTGGATTGAGCCCGCCGAATACTGTCATTGTCCAGCTGGAGGCAGTGCACCAATGTCTATTGCAGAAAAGTGGCACAAGCAGCAGGTATGCAATTCTCAGAGGGTCCCAAGCAATCCACCATGCAGTCCACTGCGTCCGTGGACATTTGTTCCTCCTGTCAAACTTCCGGCAGAGTGCCCGAATGTCAGGTTCTGTTAATCGGACCCAATCATTCTGGGAACAGGCCTCCGGGAGAGAGCATCAGCATCTATGTGGTTCAGACCTGCTCGGTATTCGAGAGCATAGTCATATGTAGATAATGCAGAAAGCCACCTGTGGCCAGTGGCATCCAACTTAGCTGAGGTCTGCACATAGGTCAAAGGATTATTGTCAGTTTTTACTAGTATTTTAGCCCCATACAAGTACTCATGGAATTGGTCAACAATAGCCCACTTCAAAGCTAGGAACTCTAACTTATGTACAGGATAGTTCTTTTCGGATGGGGTCAGGCTTCTACTGGCAAAGGCCACTGGTCTCAGGCCATTCTCGTGCTCTTGGTACAACACAGCCCCAACCCTTGCAAGCTAGCATCAGTGTGCAGGACGTAGGTTTTCTTGGATCGGCATAGGCCAGCACTGGAGCATGGGTAGTTGATATATGATCTCATGAAAAGCAGTCTCACAATCAGGAGTCCAGCGGGCCCCAAATACTTCACTCGGATGAAAATACACTCTTTCAGTCTTGAGGGACGCTGACTTTTGGTATTTTTTGTGGGTTGGGGAATACCCTTGAGTAAGGTTAAGTAAAGGGCGGATCACTCTTGAATAGTCCTTGATGAAACGCCGATAATAACCACAGAATCCCAGGAATCTTTGCAGTTCTTTTAGATTTTTGGGCTGTGGCCAGGTGGTCAAGGCCTCAACTTTACTTGGGTCGGTCTCTATTCCCTCGGTGGATACTATGTGTCCCACATACTTTACTGATGTTTGAAAGAATTGACACTTATCAATGGACAGTTTAAGGCCAAAGTCCTCCAGTCGATCCAATACCTTAAATAATCTGCTCTCATGTTCCTCCAGTGAGCTGCCAAACACAATAACATCATCTAGGTATACCAGGCACTCTAGTAAGTTCATGTCCCCCACTGCACGCTCCATCAATCGTTGAAAAGTGGCTGGGGCACCTGAAATCCCTTGAGGCATCCTCATGAATTCATAGAAGCCAAGCGGACAGATAAAGGCTGTCTTCTCACGGTCCTCTGGGGCCATCGGGATCTGGTAGTACCCACTGCGGAGATCCAGCACAGAGAACCACTTGCTCCCGTTTAGGCAGTCCAAAGCATCCTGAATGCGGGGCATTGTGTACTGATCAGGGATAGTCCGCCGGTTTAAGGTGCGATAATCCACGCACATCCTTACTGTCCCATTCTTTTCCTCACTACCACAATGGGGAAGCATAAGGGCTTCTGGATTCTTGTATTACACCAGCCGCTAACATCTCTTGCAGATGCCGCCTCACATCATCTATATCAGCAGGTGCCAGGCGCGAGACCTCTCACGAAATGGTCTTCGTCATGCAGCCGGATATTGTGCTCAGCTCCTTGCACGCATCCTACGCCCCATTCCTTTAAAGAAAACACCTGGTCTCTCTGGGCAAGCTCTCACTGATCCTCACTTTCCATTCAGCTGGCAGCGGGAGTTGCCGAAATCAAACAAGTCATGCGTTACTCTGTCATTCTTCCTGAACTCTTGCTGCTGGGTAGCACTGCAGTGTCTGCACAATGCACATTAGCCAGGATGCAACCTCTATTTACTCGAATGTCTCTTTCAGACACATTATGAACTTGGACCATTACCTTCTGGCATAAGCATGGGCTCTAGCGGGCAAAATACTAGGCTTGACCAGCAGTCCCTCTGGCAATTTTCCATCGCCTGGTGCATCCAACATTAATATTTTATTCTTAACATCCTTTCTGATACGGACCTCTCCCTGTAAGGTACACTGGGCATTTGGTGCCAGGATCAGAGACTCAGGATCCTTCTTCCATACAATTCCGACCGGTTCCTCTGGTTCTATATTTTCAGCATCTCTCTGTGCCTCATAGGCCTTCTTAATTAAAGCCGGAACTCTTAAAGCTCTACTAGTCTTTGACCCCTGTTTTTCATAACACAAATGTGCCAGCCTTCTGAACATATGAGCATTTGTTCCAATCAACAAAGGGACACCATCATACAGTCCAGTGGGGGGACACACTAAGGCTAGGGTCTCTACTTGTTCGGCCACTCCAGCCACGGAGGTGGGGAAAGACAGCCAAATTCGGATATACCCAGAATAGGGGTAGGCCTTCCCACTTAACCCCATACATGCAGTCCTTCTAATGGTTGTAAGGTACGTCTGACAAATGCTTCTGATACCAATCCTGGAACATAATTGTCACTTGGGAGCCACTGTCTAATACAGCTCTTGTAGACACTCCATTCACCTTTACAGTGGTCTCCATGGAGGACCCACTATTCTGGACCAGTCTGGAGGCGGTAGTGGGGCCTGGGCAACTGACCTTGCCACAAAAGGACGTGAATTAGCATTTTGGTGCCCTCACTGGGATCATTTCGTGCACCTCTTAACCACTGATTTGTTCTCCAAGCTCTCCTTGTAGCCTATATGCAACTTTGTCAGTGTCTTTTGGGGATTGGCATTCCCTTTTCATGTGCCCATCCTTCCCACAATTATAGCAAAACATACTTTTGGAGTTTGAGCTGGCGAGGTGCCACACTGGGAGCCAGGGGGGTATTACTAACTGGAAACCTTGGTGCCATCTCTGTCTGCGGCGTGATAAGCATTTGGAGACATCTCGTCAGTTTCTCCACTTCCATGGTCAAGGAATCGAGTTCGAGCTGTTATCAGCAGGAGATCATGGGTGGTACCCCCACCCCATAGCAGATGCAGTCGGATATAGGTCAGGGCCTGCATTGCAGGCGTGGCCTTCATAAAGGGACTGTTTTTGAATTCCCGGATCTCTCTCAACAGTTCGCCCCATTGTGGCATATCTTTTCCTTGTCAGAGCACTCATTGACTGTCAACCTCTGCCCTGAACTTCACTTGATGGGTCACCTCAGTCACTGGTCGTAGCCACAGCTGTTGGTGCAGGTACCTCCGAGGTCGCCTTTCTCAACTCCTCAATTTCTCTCATTAACTCATCATAGGAGGGTGGGGATTCAGTCGATTTGCCAGGCGTAATTGAAGCAACAGCAGTTCTGAGAAGGGGGCAGACTTAAGGATTCTGTCCAGTCTGGTTCGGTCCAGTTCAATCGCTGGCAAACTACCTTTCTGAGGCATTCTTGCAACAATTTTTCCAGCCGAGAGACATACACAGACAACAACTCCCTTGGTACTGTTGTGCATTTCTTACACTCCACCATAGGTCCTCATCAGAATCTGGGCTCCCATACACATTCTCCAAGGCCTCAAGATAGGCCTGTGCAGTCGCTCAGGGTTACTGGCCCGTTGCACGGATGGTAGCCAGGGCAGGACCTCGGAGGCTCTCACTAACCTCTTCGCTGCTTCCGAGCATTGCCATTCTAGCACTTGGGGGCAACATAGTTTATCCAGGTCTCCTCAGTCATCCTCCCCTGGGGTGGGGAGGAGCAGAGAAGATCCTCAACCTTCGGTAAGAGTGTCGACTAATGGCAGGTGCAGAAATAGGGAGTCTGCATTGGTTCAGCCACCATACGGTACTGGAGCAGGAGAGGGTGTTGGGGAGGAACACCCCAGGTGGCAAGAATAGTTTCTTCAAGTCCTCCACAGTTTTCCCTTCTCCCAGCAACCATTTAGCAAATTTCTCCTCAAAAGTTTCAGATAGTGGTGGGGCTCATTCCCCGGTCTTTACTGTCCTTAGTTATCACTCCAAGCAGTGAGGGCTCCCTCTGGGGTAATGGTCTGTGGTACTTTGGAGCTATCTATGGGATCCTTAAACTCTACTAGGGCCAGGAAAGTGTGGGTGAGCAGATTAGCGTGCCGACCCACCACCACAGGATTTTGTAAACCTTCCACCTTGGAAAGTACTCCCTGCACAGTGTCCGTGATTGATACCCAGGGGATGTCCAGGATAAGTAGCATTTTGGGGTCGATCTCCTCCCTCAGTACACCACTCCACCAGCCGGTGCACAGCCACTTCTGTCGGGTACCCATTTATTTATTTATTTATTTTTTTCCTTAACAGTGGTTTGTAAATATGGCCACTAGAGGACACACAATCCCAGCGGTGCCTCCAAAATGTAACCCCTAGATGGCGCTATCCCAGGGCTACTACCCTGCCTGATTTGCCACTAACAGGTTGAGGGGCCTGGATCCAATGGCGGGTGCCTCCACCCAGAGGTCAGGGTTTCAATAGTTAAACTTACTTGGTCACAGCCCTCTGGGACACTGCAACCCCTTTCTTCCACTAGTGGCCCACACAATATAGCAGAATTACCTTCACAGTATACACTTACCCCCAAGGCTGGTTCAGGCACCGGGACATCCTGTAAAATAAGATACAGTGCAACAATCACAGTACAGTACTTTAACATAGACAAATACCTCAGGCAGTATAACTTTGTTGAAACAAACAGCTCTGATTTATTTAGGGGGATATAACAAGGACAGGGGGAAATCAGGTTAATTAGCTTATCACTTTACTATCTACCTATGGCTCTGTGCACAGGCCTATCCCTACCAGTTACTGTCCCTGGGTACCCAGGCCCTAGTGCTAGTCCAAACCGTGGCAGCTGGTAGGGCCCTTTCACAGAGAAAAGGAAAATTAAACAGTCAGCAGTACAGTAATTCCATTTGGATTTAATGTGGCAATCCAACAGGAGCGACCAATTAGTACTCACGACCTCCAAAGAAGATATGGTCCTTCAATGTCAGCAGGGCTACTTTTGATCTCCAAGAGACTCCTCACACATTTATATGGTAAAAAGAAAGCACTATACCAGGCAGGCTGCATCTGTATCCCAATCGCAATTACTGCACAATAACCAGGAGAACACACAGCAGATTCAGTTCCTGACAGACCCAGTGTAATTCAACAATTTCTTCAGTCTTCTACAGGGTGAGCTGGTTTCTACTCTTCAGAGATCCTTTGATTCTTTTCACAGGACGGATTCAGTCCTAACAAGCAGTTACACAAGTTGTAGACCGGAACTCTGGGCCTTGCACACGTTTTTGACTGAAACTGTGCACTGAAGGAGCACAGGGTTTCTTTCCCTTCACTTTCAGATCTCAAACTGAAACTCCCAACAGACAAAAACTGGCACTTCCTTTGAGTTCCTCCCAGTTCTTGACTGGATTGGCTGTCATCACAATAGACTGCTGCTGTTGGTCCAAAAGGCACCGAAGTCTAAACTACATCTCCCAGAGTCACTGCCCATACAATCCTCTTGTGGCTGGCTCAGATTATGAGTCCCAAGTTCTGATTCGTCCAAGGCATCATTTTAGAGCTAGTTTACCCCACACTGATTGGTCCAGTTCAGCAGTTCAAAACCAGAATGGGGAACTAGCAGACACAGTTCTGACTGCAAAGAAAGCAGGTTAGACAAACTGTAATTTCATTATTACTCTAAATAATTTCTGGCAAACAGTTACATCTTTCAGATAGGTTCCCTTTGCACTCCTAGTGACTGCAAAAATGGAGTGAATTGGCAGTAGCTTGAGTGGTACTCAATCAAAGAAACACACAGTCCCCCATACAAACTAATTATGTCTGCAAGCAGACAGCTCTTAAAGAGACAGTACCAGAGGTTCTAAAAACACTCACTGATAAATGGCTTAAATGCCAAACACCATTCAGGCTTGGAGCATTCAAGCAAGCTCCTGGAAGTCTTTTGGGAACCCCCATTTGCAGGGGGGTTACATAACTATCAAAACACCCAAGTGCCACAATCTCCCCAAATGGTTCATACAAACATTCATGTTTTTCCCTTCATAAAACTGGTCAGACAAAACTGCAGATACTGCCAGACAGATAAAGGAGGCTTTATTATAAATTATGTGTGTGTGTCAGCTCAGATGGGGGGGGGGGCTACAATTTATAAGGATGCAGGAACTCACCTAAGGAATCTGCATGTAGGCGCCATCTACTGGAAACTGAGCATTGTGCTACAGTGCAACACTGAGATAGGTGAACTGTTTTACTATGAACAGCAAATAAAGCCTTTTTTTTTACATTTATATACATCTTTTGTTCCCTTTTAAAAAAAAAATCTTATGGGACCCATTTTATAAGTGGAATAAGACACTCCAAGGTGCGGTTTATGGCCTGATAAGAGCACTTCCCAGGTGCTAAAGGCACTCAGCACAAGTGCATCATGCGTCATTACACACCTAGGGCGTGCTCTTATCTGGCCATAAACCACTTCTCGTCATGTCTTATTCCTTAAGTATACACTCCACATCATGTGTTATTTTTTTATCATTTCTGGGCATCAATTTTTTTCCTACCTGTTTCAATGATTTTTCAGTTTTGTTAAGTGACTGTGAATATAACTTTTTTAACAACACATCTCCTTGTTAAAAAAAAACTGGTGAAAACACTGGTGTGCTGAAATAATATTTATTGTAAAAGAGAAATACCTTTATTTGGCTTTAGTGCATGCAGTGAGGAAACAGATCGCAAGTAACAATTTTTGGGAAATCGCAAGTGGGGCTCAGCAAGCTGACGATTGGGAGCCTGACACTGCAAACACTAATGAGGTACAAAAGGTTTTGGGGAAACAGTTTTTGCTATGTGCAGTCAGACAATCTTCATTCTCTGAGGGGAAGTAAAACACCTTTCTAGTCTAGTTACCATGACAATTTCACAGGTGGTGCTAGACAGTCCTGTAAAAGATAAGGGAACAGGGTTGTTTGCCATTTTTTTACAGCTTGTCAAAGACACAGATCACAGGATCAGGAACTAGAAGCTGGGATGTCAAGAAGGTACTAACATTATGTTTTTTGTGCAAATGTTTGTTTGCCAAAAAGGTTTTGGTGGTACAGAGGTAGTGAGAGAGTCAGCGGCTGGTAGAAAACAGGGAAACAGCCACTCAAGTGTGTCTCATGCTGACTGAAAACAGTGAATGTGTACATGAATGCCATAATAACTGGCCGGTTATTATGGCAAATAATACTAAAGGTTCATACCAAAGGTGAACACAGAGCTAGGAGGCAGGTTATGCCCACAAGTGCTCCAAATAATCTATGTTAAATAGTAATATTGCAAGTTTAACAGTCCATCACCATTGAAAAAAATTAATGGCGTTATACATGAATAATAGTGGTTGCACATCCAAAATGACAACCAGAAAGGTTAAGATCTTCATTCACTCAAGTTTTTCTCCCCCACCCTGAGTCCCTCTTTTCTTTCCTTTACTTTTTACTTTTCTATAAATTTTACCTGAGTTAGTATGACTATTTTTGTGGCCCTTTGAGCCAGTTCCCTCTATTTTGCCACCTCCTTATCGGATGTCTTACTGGCTCCCTATGATTACCACCTTGTCAGCACACCCATCATTTTTCTGCATTAAGTTTTCGATGAAATTGTTGATTAAAATTAGCAAGCACCGTGTTCCAGAAACTTTTTCAAATTGCTACTGGTGGTACCATGATTTTTATTACACATCCTGGTGACACTTATAAGGCTTCTACAAATTATGGTAATTATTTATCTTTTGCTTTCACATATATTGCACATTTCTTTTGCATTATGTCACTTTAATTCTGCCAGTATAAATATGGGGATTTTTTTATGGCTGCACTCCCTGATAATGATCTAACAGGCAAAACCGGTCAGTGGTTAGTGTGTTCCCTGACAGTGTCCCCATAATGGGCAGCCACACTAATGGACTTGATGGTATGTGTTTTTCTTTTTTTTTACACTCATTAAATGTATTCAATCCATCTTTTGTTTTGACAGTGGTGATGCTCTTATCACGTCCTATTGTCTCCACCTTCCCCAATACAGCTGTACTCATTACCTGCCACCTTTAACTCCCTACCCTATCTGCCCCCACCTTCCCTGCTGCCCTTGGCCCTTCATACCCCTTCCCTTGACCCTCTTGTCCTCCTGCCTCCTGACCTCACCCTTGGTTGGTGATCCATCTGTCCTCAGTTGTGCTTTTTTGCTCCTTTCAGTCTTGGCAACCTGAATCTCCTATGCCTCTCTTACCATACTACCTACTTGGGTTGCCGGCCTTGTTTCCAGTCCTTCTGCCTACTTTGACTTCAATCCTCATCATCCTACTTAAAGTGTCCTAGCTATCTCTCTAGACCCTGTTTAATTCAGACCATATTGCCTTCTGTTCCTAATGGGCTGTTTTATTGACCTTGCTGGGCTGTCTAACCCAGGACATCAATGTGCTTGCTCTGCTCCCCATGAGATCCAATCTCAAGGATCGGGTTCTCATACCTCTTGACTCCTATCCTCCTTCCTCCACCTGGAGGCTAGGACTCTTACCACGGGGACCTCATTGGCCATGAAGATTGACCAACCAGCACCTTGGGGTGCAGCATTTATGACTTTTGCTTCTTGAGGGTGGAATCTCACTACTCCTGGGGGTTACTTTTTCACTGTGCAGCTCATCTCAGCTTCACCTCTTGATGCAGTCCTCCTAGCATCTGCCTAGGACTCTCCTGGGGGTTCCATTTCCCCTCCTTTAGTTCCCCCATCATGATCAGGCATAGGATAGGCCTTCTCATGGACCTGAGATCAGATGTAGGTCAGCCAGTAGTCACTACTCTCCTCACCCCACTCCCTGATGGTGGGGTCCTCTTTAAGAAAGGGGGCTCCACTAGCTATGTAGATCAACTCAGCAGCACCTCATGGTGTTATCCCATTACAGATGTAATGCTAGAGCTTTCCCTTCAAATGCTGTTTCCACTGAATTGGATTTCAAACTGCAGCAGTGATCAGAGCCATCTTTATAGTAACCCATATCAAGAATGATAGCGAACAAGGCCTTGGCTCCCTAGAGATTTCCCTCTACAAGGGTGTTTTTTCTTCTGTGCATGCCCAAGGTCATGAAATTATGCATATATTTAGACTCTGACAAGAGTTGGAGCCAAATGGTGGCTTTCCCTTCAATCCTCTGTCTCCTTGATTTTTACGTATCTCTCCAAGTTGTGTCCTTCTCCAGGCTATAGCTCTTCTCTCCTTGGGACGTAAGTGCTTGTCTGTACTTCATTGAATCTTTGGGCCTTCTTCTCTAAGGTACCTTTAGTCTAAGGGGACTGTGTCCCTGTGACCCCTCCAAGGTTAGAACTCCTGTATCTTTATGGCACCCTGAAAGTATGGTTTCCCATTTAGCAGAGGAAGACAGATATCTATTTTTACAGTATGTGTGTAAACAGTCCCTGTCATTCATATGATGACTGGTCAAGGTGGTGAGTGGAGGAGCTGTGCCATTTGCCATCCCTGCAGCTCTGCTGATGGCAATGATGGTTGTGGGTGAATCGGGACAGACTGGGGTGATGGGTCCTGAGTGTATGGGCCAGGGTGGGGGATTACAGATGTTTTAATGGGGTTGGGGGGACCACTAAACTACCAAGGATGAGAGAATTACTTTACTCAAGGTTCAAGTGGTGGGGTACCACTGGACTGCCAGGGAAAACACTATTACTTTACTCAGAGATTGGATGGGAAGGGGTTACCATTGGACTACCAGGGATCTGATAATATTTAGTATGGGACCAGTAGGGAAGAGGGCACCACTGGACTGCAAGGAAAGATGTATCATTTATGTGCATATACCAACAGTGATCCAGTGAGGGTGAGAGATCCAGTAGCCTTCCAAGGAGGGTGTTTTGTTTATTCATCTATTCCAACAGCACTTGGGCATGGGTAGGGGGCAATGGCCAAGGCACTTCATAATGCCTCCATGCCTTTGTTCATGGAAGTATTACACACAGAACTGCTAATGGCCATGTAATGGCATGCTAATAGTCCATTAGCACTTTAATGCTAAATGTAGCCATTAGTTTGTCGACCACTGAATATGGCTCCTAGGATCAACAATGCTATTGCGTTTGTTACATACTATCTCCCTTTCCTCCTGGGAATCCATTGCCAGAAGGGGGCCATGTTACTGCCATGCATATGCACTTTACATGGTGCTAACACAATCCCATAGTCATAAAGGTGGCGTTAATGCCACAGGGCATGTTGCCCATATGAATATGGTATGCTGACTACCATGTGCTGTTTTGTGTGCAGCTGTCTTTATTGTGAGCAGTACCTCCCACTTTTGAATAGCAGGCCCCTCATCAAATCGAGTGCATTCTCAAGTTTTTTGGATAAGAGAACTGCGATGCGAAGCTGAGCACTTCTGCCATGCAAATAACTTAAAGAGAAACTCTTACAACCACAAGAGACACAGGAAGTATACACATAAACATATTATAAATCATGTTGAAGAGATCTGTATTTAAAATATTGGTCTTGAATTTAAAATCAGAATGTGTTACTTTGAAGAAAATTAGAGAACCCTTACTGTGGGAAACAGACTATGACAACAGAACTCAGAATTTCAGAATTCTGGAACTGTTTGAATAAGACATACTCTTATGGGTATAAAAGTATCTGGAATGTTTAGAAATTACACAGTAAAGCATGACAGGGCATGGGTCCTTGTGCACAGCCCGGGCCACCCTTAAGTCCTGGTCCCAGACTGGGATTCTAACACACATCTGCATCCTCCTCTCCCACCTGGATCATGCCTAGGAGTCCAATACCATGGTCCAACACCCACCTGAACCCTCTACTCCTACCCAGGACACCTGTAGGACCCCTGTACTAGGGTCCATCATCCACCTGCACCTTTATCTCCCATCCAGAACACCCAGAAGACCCCAGGATGGAGATCCCACACCCAACATTACCCTTTGCTCCCAACTAGACCACCGATAGGACCTTTGCATGGGGGTCCAACAACCACAGGAACCCTCTTCTCCCTTCCAGATCACAACTAGAACCCCTGAATTAGGGTTCAACAACCACCATACACAGTCCCTACCCAGCCACCCAGAGGACCCCACCAAGATCGAATGCCCAATTGCACCTTTGCCTCAACTCAGACCACCCCTGACACACATGGACCATGCTCCAACATTCACCAGCACCCTCTGCTCCCTCCTGGACCACCCTTAGCGCCTAAGTGAGGGAGGTCTGACTGGTTATCCCAGTACTGCTCTGGGTGTACAGACGTGGGACACTTAGGTGGGGGAGGCTGGTACTGGAGTCCCAGGGCTGGTCCAGGAAGGTGGACAGGGAAACTAAGTTAGAAAGTCTAGTCTGGGCATCCTGTGGATTGTCTAGATGGGCAGACAAGGGGAACATAGGTAGGGGAGGCTAGTCTAGAAATCACCTGACTGGCCTGGGAGCAGGGACATGGGAACCTAGGTGAGGGAGCGCTGGTCTGAGGGCTCAGAACTGGTCTAGGTGGACAGATGGGGGAAAGTATGTTGGGGAGGGTGTTCTGGGGACCTAGGGGTGGTCTGGGTGGGAAAAGAAGGTGCAAGTGGTTTTCAGACCCCAGTTTGAGGATCATAGGGGTTGTCTGCTTGGGAAAAGGGGGTGTAGGTGGATGTGGGATCCCCATCTGGGAGTCCTGGGGTTGGTATGGAATCCCCATCCATGAGTCTTAGGGGTGATCTGGGTGGAAAATGAGGGTGCACGCAGGTATGGGGGCCTGTCTGGGATTCCTAGGTGTGGTCTAGGTGGGAGAGGAGGGTGCAGGTGGGTGTCGGACCTCCATTAAAGGATCCCATGGCTGGTCCAGTTGGAAGATGATGAGAGCAGATAGGTGACAGACCTCAGTGCGGTGATTTGGTGAATTGTCCAAGTAGGAGCAGAGGCTTGATAACCCTAAGCAAGACCCCTGGCCTGATTTACCAAGACTCACGACAGCCAAAACCAGAGTTTTTTCCTTTTGCTGCTTGCAGGGTGGGGGGGTGTTAGGGTTGGAAACACTAACACCATATTTCCTTACTTATGTCAGTTTAACCCTAACTGGTGCATTAACAACTTTTGTGCAATGAATTTCCTTACCTTTTGAGATAGTAGAAGTATAACATCATGAACACATCCATGTAATTACGTCCCCTCTGGGCCCAGCAATTCTAAGTTTCCATTTATCCACATTTGTATATAGATGTGGAAGCACAGGGCCTACAGGGCCTTGCACTTCCGTACCTCCAGAAAAGCAATGTATATTCTTTCTTGTAATTTTTTTTTGTAGGGATGGATGATTTTCAGTTCTTATTTCTTAGCAGCTTAGTGTTGTACTAGTCATTAAGACATTTATATTGATATATATGGTACATTGTCCATTAACGCAAAAGAATGACAAGAGTTACAGCTTGTTAAAGTTACAATGTTATCTTAGGGGAGCTGTCATTTTTTAATTATGTATTTTTTATATGGCCCCTACATTTTATTTGGGGGGTGTTATGTGTTAGTGTTGTAGTACTCATTAAGACCTTTATTTTGATACATAGATAGTCCAATAACTGCACTTATTGCTTGTTAAAGTTGAAATGTGGAAGAAAACTAAATCCAAATTATTTTTTCGTATGAAGGGATCTTTTTTCATGAGGTTGTGTCATTCGTATGAAAAAAGATTCCTTCATACGAAAAAAGAATGTGAAAAAAATACAAAGTCCAAATTATTTTTCTATATGAAGGGATCTTTTTTCATAATGTTGTGTCATCAAAAAGATTCCTTAACATGAAAACAAATTTGAAAAAAACTAAGTCCAGATTCTTTTTTCATATGAAGGGAATCTTTATTTGTATTGCCCTATTCTTTTTTTATATGGTCATACAAAAAAGAAATTTGAGTCACAAACAAAATATTTTAAAATGTGTTAAAAACAAATTTCTGGGTGATTTTTCCAAAAACTAACTGCAGAATCCACCCAAGGAGGGCCCAGTTAGCTAGATACATGTGTTGGTGTCTTGGCAGGATATAATTTGTATGGCTTTTCAAAAAGATTTTCTGAAAAAAAATGACAACAAGATGGCGGACACGCATAAAAAGAATTTTTTCTTATGAAAAAAGGTTACCCCCCCATACAAAATAGAATCTTTTTTTCATATGAGCCAAATTATTTTTTCATATGAAACTACTATCTAAAAGACCTTACTGAGCATGCTCAGAACTGAAATCTCAAATCCTTAGAACTCTGGAATGGATTCATATTTTTTCACCAAACCATTGACAGTTGCCACTGTGGCAAAAGCCCTTTCTACCCTGAACATTTCAGAAGAAATTCGAAACCATCTGGGTGCTAGGTGATGACAAAAAAACAGCAAAAAAAAAACCAAATGATTTTTTTCACTTTTTCACCAGCTGGATGTCAGAATCCACACATCCAACCAGAACGAAACTTAGCAGGTCAAGAGACCTTGACCCCAAAACCATGCATGCAAAATGCAAATTCGTTGAATGGTGGCGAAGCTATTAAAGTGTAAAGTTTGGGGTTTAACATTAATCAGCCTACTCAGACCTAACTATAGTGGCTCTACTATAATAAGGAGAGAAAGCCGGCCCAGTAAAAAAAAAATTGTTTTGTTTTTTTGTGGGTGGAGGGGGGACAGCTAGTGTATGACATACAAACTTTTTCCGATAATGTTACAGATGTGTAATTTCTTAACCTTAAGTCACCTTAATCAATTTAATTACATTTTTTCTTTGTTTACTTGTTTCATTATTTTATTCTGTATTTCATTATGAACTACATCCTTATAACACCAAAGCACAGATTTGCAAAAAATGGCTGCCACTGAAAGTTTGAAAAAAGTCTTGGTGTATGATGTCTGCAAGTACAGTAGCATGTGAAAAGGTTAGCTGAATCTTTACCCATGGGTCATTGCAGGATTTAGCCATGACCCCAACTGACCAATTGGATCACAGGATTTTGCCTGCCTATTGTATAACTGAATAATAAATGGTAGGGTGTGTTATAATATGGGATAGTATCATGGCTTGGGTGTATTGTGAGTCACAGCCACGTGACTCATGTACCTGAGCAGTGATGATATCTCATAATATGACACACTCCGGAGAGTATTGTTATTCTATGATTTAAAAAAAAGCTATCAACAATACACATGGGCTTGAAACAGTCATAACTTTCAGTTCAGTAGAGTTATCCGACAAAAAAAATCATCCCAACTTTACTTTAACAGGTTAATACAACATTAAGTTAACAATACATAAGTAATTAACCTGAGAAATGTGGCTGTGCTGTGTCTCTCAGCCATCTGGGAAAGCTCCTCTGAAAATAATGACAATGTAGTGATTTATTTATGTTATAATGTGTCTGACTGGAACTTTCTTTCCTTATTATGTATTGGGATTTACAACAGCTCTCAGCCAATCCACTTTTTTATTAAGACCGTTGTCTAATTAAGCAATAATACATTACAGGCTATGGTATATCATAGGATATCCTCATGCCTTATGTGCATTGTAAGGCATGAGGCTACCGGCCGAGTATCTCATGTACCCAAGAAGTGACGATATCCCATGATATACCACACCCTGTCGTGTATTATTGGTATTATGAACTAGATCCATATTTTTACTGTTAAAAATAAGAAAAATGTTTTTAAAAATGTTTTAATAATATATTTCCTAATGTGTAGTTATATATTGAAATAAAATAGTCCTTTTACTTTTTGCTATGGGCAGTAGGTGGCAATGTTGTAACATCTGCATCGTGTGGTAAGGAAACCAAGCTGAGTATATATACCATAGTGACTTTTTTTAACTACTTGTGGCCTGTTGGGATGAGAAGGTTTTTAGTGGAAAGAGTTGCCACAAAAAAAGCAGTATTTATATATTGCAATGCAGCTGGAGCCAGATGAGAAGCAGAAACCGTTAAGTAGCGGGGCTGAGATTTCTGGTACATCTAAGTGATTGTTAAATCAGTTGGGTCTGCTATTCAGCTTAGGAGCTGAAAGCTGATTAAAAATGTAAGGTCAGTGTTTTTAGCTATGGACAATTTAAACCATTAGAAATGTTTATTTGAAACTGCCGCTGCATGTGACTTTACAGTGAAATAGGCGGCCAAGTGCTCTACTCGACAGTGACATTGTGAGATTCTGAAGCTGCACGCAGCACCACTTTTTAGAACAAAATGCAGTTTGGATTTGGATTCGTTTTTGAGACCAGACACGGACGTGAAGTGGAGCCGAGCCTGGTTTGTCTTTTTCAGATTTGGTTTGAGGCCTATGCATTTCAGTAGTCTTAGGCAGGGTCAGGGAGTTGTTTGTGTATGAAGAATTCCATGGAGGGTGAACAGAGGAATTTATGTAGAGTGAGAAGGCTGATGACTGGAGGTTTTTGGAAGCCATGATTATGTGGTAGGATTTAATCATGGCTCCAAAGACCTCTCAGCCAATCAGATTCTCTTTATCTAGTTCATAATAAGCAATCCTGACTGGCTAAGAATAATGTCAATATGTATAAAATTAATTGTTTCATTTTTGTGTCTTTCTCCAACCACAAGCATACACTCCAAAGGCTCAAACTCCATGCAGAGCCTTCATACACAAAGAAATATGGCTCCACCTCTGGGCCAGAAAATTGTGGGTTCTAGTCCCATGCCAGGATTGGGCTCATACTTAATAGCTGGCACCTGAGAGCAGTATTAGGGGAGTGCTACACTGTTGGGGTGTGCTGTCCTTCAGATGAGACGTTAAACCTAGTTTATAGATATTGGTAAAATGCTGGATAAACTCCATTGTGAAATATGGTTCTCTGAAATACTCCCTGTTCCTAGAGCAAATTATCACACAACATGTAAAATCAAAGTCGTTAATGAATGGATACGTAAATGGACACTCAAGTCAGGTTATAAATCTATACCCCATTGAGAAAATGTCCATGATATACCTTCACTATTTAGTTGGGATGGGCTGCACTTGAGTAGACAAGGAGCCTACAAGTTAGGTAGGACTTTCGAAAACATCATTAAGTCCAATTTAAACTTGTAAACAGGGGGGATGAGGGTATAAAGGAAAAATCCAAATTAAATCACGCCTCCAACTTATTGCAACCAACAAGTTTAAAAAACAAATGCCTAAGTAGACTGAAAATTTGGAATGTTAATGCACGAAGTTTAGGTAACAAATTAAGTGAACTGAAATTACGAATACAGCAGGAAAACATTAACATCATCTGTGTGACAGAAACCTGGTGGGATGAATCAAACAACTGGTCTAACAATATTGATGGATTCCAACTATTCAACAAAATCCGTATTGGGAGAAAGGGAGGGGGAGTATGTTGTTATATCTCCGACTTCCTACAAAGTCAAGAAATTAAAATAAGTGACTTTACAGATAATATTCCTGAAACTCTATGGATAAGCATACTTTTCTCACACTTACCTAAATTGAATTTAGGGATCTGTTATAGACCCCCTAACAGTAATAACGTTTATAATAATAACTTATTAGAAGAATTGATTCAAATTTCAAGCTTTGGAGACTTCCTGATTATGGGCGATTTTAATGCCCCTGGAATCAAGTGGTTGGAGCATATAGCAACAACTGCCTTCAAAAAAACATTCCTGAACATTATGACATCCCAAGGTTACCAACAAATGGTTGATGATCCAACCAGAGGAAAGAGTACCTTGGATTTGATTATTACAAACTGTACTGACAAGATCAATAGGATAGACATACTGCCACATCTATTCAACAGTGACCATAATATTGTCAAATGTTCATTTAACATTGGAAATATTAAAATTAAAAATGATACACAATCTTTAAATTATAAAAAAGCAGATTGGAACAAAATTATTGATGTTTTTCAAAAACTGGAGTGGGGGCAATCATACTGCAGTTTGGGGCAAATCTTATGTGGGACAAGTTGAAAAATATAATACAAGAAACAATTGTAAATCACATTCCTAAGCGTAAAACTGTTAATAGTAAAGGTTATATTCCCCATTGGTTTAACATTGATATAAAGAGACAGATTAGAAGGAAGAATAAAGCTTTTAAGAAGTATAAAAAGAACCCTATTGAAATAAATTATATAAACTATAAAAAACAGCAGAAATTGCTTAAGACTACTATTAAAAAAAGGCAAAATTAAATGTGAAAATAATCTTGCAACAAATAAAAACCAAAAGCTTTCTTTGCCTATATAAATCCTAATAAACGAGTTTCAAAAAAAATTACCTCAGTAATGGTTAACGAGGGAACTATTACCAACAATAAAGATATAGCTGATAACTTCAACAAATATTTTACATCGATATATCAGGCACAAAATACCAATATTAGTATTATTGAGGTAAAAAATGAATCTCCTATTAACATTAATCGTGAAGCTGTTAAACAAGAACTACTAAAATTAAAGATATCTTCCTCCTCAGGACCTGAAAATATTGACATGATTGTATGGAAAAAACTTGTAGATGTGCTAACTGATCCTCTTACAAAGTTATTTAATAAATCTTTGGAAACTGGTGAGGTCCCATTGGATTGGAGGAAGGCCATAGTGGTGCCTATTCACAAAAAAGGCAATAAATCCTGTGTAAAAAAACTATAGACCAATCAGTTTGACGTCAGTTTGCTGTAAATTGTTAGAAAGGCTAATTAAAATAGCATTGATGAAGATATCATAAGATTGGGGTTCAGGATTATCAGCATGGATTTAGACGTGCTCTCTTGTAACACCAACTTATTAGCCTTCTACAACCATGTCAGCCTTAAATTAGATAGTGGTAGACCAATGGATGTAATCCTTCTGGACCTGGGGAAGGCGTTTGATACAGTTCCACATAATCAATTGATAGTTAAACTACTCCAAATTGGATTAAACAAAAACACTATTAGATGGATTGGAAATTGGCTGGCAAACCGTACCCAGAGGGTTCGTATCAACACTGTTTTATCGGACGAGGGGTGTGTTACTAGTGGAGTCCCCCAGGGATTGGTATTGGGCCCCTGCTGTTTAGCCTTATATTAGTGATATGAGTGTGGGTGTTAAATCCCTTATAACCAAATTTGCCGACGATACTAAAATAGGGAGTGAAGTTACAACTCCTAGTGACCATATGGAACTAAAAAATAGTTTAAATCTAATAGAAGAATGGAGAATATGTAATGGTATGAAATTTAATGAAGATAAATGTGCTGTAATCCATCTTGGAAAAAATAACCCAAAATATTCATATTTTCTAAATACAAAAAATATAAAACACAGTAATAGTGAAAAGGATTTGGGTGTTTGGATAAACTCCAGACTATCATCTAATCACATTTTCAAAATTAATAGGTAAATGTAACAGTATAATGTATGCTATAAATAAAGCTTTCATATCAAGGAATAGTGAGTGTATACTCAAATTATATAAGACCTATGTACTCCCTAACCTTGACTATGGTTCCCCCATATGGAGTCCATACTTAAAGAAAGACATACTTAGAGTGGAAAAGATTCAAACATGTTTAACAAAGTCAATAAAAGGTTTGCAGAATGTGGAATATGCGGATAGATTATCTAAACTTAATCTGTACCCTTTGGAATTAAGACACATTAGGGGTGATCTGTTATTTTTATATCGTATCCTAGAGAATAATACCTTGATGTCTCAATGTAGCATAATCTGGAATCCTAAAAACCTAAATTCAAGACCACATGATAAACAAATTTTTATAAATAGATCAAGATCGAACAGGCATTTGAATTTTTATAACATATGAGCTCCCTTAATTTGGAATAGCTTACCAAGGAATGCAGTAGAGAAAATGACATTTAGTAGATTTAAAATGGAATTAGACAAATTTCTGCTTACAAATCTTAAGAAATATATCAATATATAAGCCCACTATGAGTGGGAGACAATTAAATGGGCCTTGGCCTACTTTGTCTAAACTTACCAAGTTACCCCTCTACCCATCCTGGTGCTGGTACTGTCCTGGTGGGTGTCCAGGTGGAAGGTAAAAGAACCCAAGGCACTTTTCGCACAGAGTAGGGGAATTTTTATTGCAAAAAGAAAATAAACATAACTGTTACAGAAAACAGAAAACAAGAAAGAAAACATCATGACAAACATTTGTAAAGAGATTAATATACAGGCATACCAAAAACTAAATTGACATCTCCAAATCAAACTGTTCAAAGTTAACAAAAAGAAAGCATTACATCATCCTATTTCCAATTATACAATGTTAATCCACCTGTCTTATTACTGTTCCATCAATCTTATAGATAAAGAAAATAACTATATAAATTAACTCTCTGATTGGTTATCCCAAAAGTTGTAAAATACTGTCCTTCCATCTCTTTTTCCATTGTTCCCAAGATAAATGTTCTTTATCAAATTGCGCGTGTGACTTGATCTCCTTCTCAGTCATATCCACCTGTACATATGGGGAAATAACTTTTTGTTGGAGAACAAATTTACATCTTACTTGCCACATAAAGAACTTAATACAGGTGAAAATTAACCTAATAGTGCTGGGGTCCATACTTTGTACCAGTTGCGTCTGCCCTATTATGACATCTTCATATGTAACAGTTTGTCACCCTTGATCCTGCCAATGAGTTGCAATAATATTCCACACATCTCATGCATAAGGACAGTGAATAAGGAAATGCTCCTGCGATTCGATAATTTGACCTCATGACTCCCTTGGGCACATTCGTTCTTCCATTCTCTTATGCTTAGCATTCATTTTACTCCCAGTCTGCCATGAGCACACAACCAAAGCACATCCCACATCCTAGGTGGAGTCCTTGTATCAAGAAGAGAAGCCTCTATACCTGGATGCAACACAGGCTGAACATCTTTATACTCAACAGGTACCTGAAAACACTTTTCTTGTGTAGTTCTATATAACAGTGTCCTATCAATAACACAAACTTGTGTTTTGGTTAAATACCATTTTTTTTAATTTCTCTACTGAAAGGGTCACAAAAGTTGGCCAATTAATTTTTAACCTGCCCACCAAGGGTCCCTGTTCCCATCTTTCCATTAATGGAACAATCCATGTTGCTGCCATCCGTTTCCATTCTGCCTGGCCGGGTTTCATGAAGGCTGTAAATGTATTAAATATAAAGATACTATGACAGTAACTAATAGGGTTAATTAAACATAAACCTTCATATTTCAACTCTCTATACAACACTTCTCTCTTGATTGGGTTCAGTCTACTCCCCCATATTAACTGAAAAGTAATACTTAAACACATCACATGAACTAGGGGTGGAAACAGCACTTTAATAAGAGATTTGTGGCAGAAATAACATATGTACTTGAGAAACTTTTTTCTTTTTCATTTGCTGCCAAGTTTTCCTCACCTGAACTTTCTGATTACATTGCTCCAGTTTTAACAACCAGTTTACTTTTGCCATATCCAAATTACCAAGTTTAACCCCTAAAATGTTCAGTTCTGTATTAGTCATGCAGATATTGCGAATTGTAGCAATTTGTTCTGTATCTTTATCCTTGCTCAAGACATATCCACCACATTTGTATGTATTCAGTGAGGAACCCGTAAGACTAGAATAATGCTGAACAGTATCCCATTTCTATTGATCTGATATCTCACACCAAAAGACACACATCATCTGCGTATGCTAAAATTTTAGTCAAATTTTGCACTCCCGGAACTGCAATACTTCATATTGTTTAATTCTGCTGAATATGTTTTAGTAATGGATGCAGGCAAAAAATGTAAAATAAAAGGCTCATGGGGCATCCCTGTCATACCCCTCATAAGACTTATACCATCCTCCCCTTATGCCCATTTATGATAGGGAAAGTTGAGGCAATCCCATATAATTTCTGGATCCAATCAATAAACATTTTAGAAATTCCATAGGCTGCCAGAACTTGAGATAAAAAGAGATGAGACACTTTGTCGAATGCTTTTTCTTGATCCAAGCTAACTAGATATCCTTTTATAGTATTTTGATGTCCCAAAGAGACTATCTCCCGTAGTAGTAGTAGTAGTAAATTATCAGTAATATTCCTTCCCTTTATCATACAAACCTGACTTTTATCAATCACCAGGGGGGGCCACATACCCCAGTCTTTTAGTCAGAATTTTCATCAAGATTTTAGCATCTATATTCATTAAACTCAAGGGTCTCCAATTCTGGAGCTGTTGTCTGTCTCCTGCCTTGTAAATAAATAATGGAATCGTCTGTCCAAATTGAGGAGCAATATCATGGTTATCCAAAAGTTGATTAAAAACACTCTTCAAGACATCTACCATAGCATTCATAAATGTTTTATAAAATTCAGTAGTCAGGCCATCCGGTCCAGGGGTCGTAATATTATTTAATGACCTTATTGCCTCAACAATTTCCTGCATTGTGATTGGTACAACCATTTGGTCCAGATCTGCTTGTGGAATTTTTGGAACCTGACAGGGAGCTAACAATTCTGGAATCATAAAATCAGTGATAAGTGGGGTGGAATACATCTTTTCCATATACCTAGCCACCTCCTCCAAGATACTCTCCTTGAAAGTAACTTTTGTTCCTTGTAATGTACACAAAGAGTCCATCATTCTTTGTTGTACTCTTACTTGGTAGCTATCAAAAATGTCTTCTGATATCCCTTTTCCTGGAGTACAGATCCTATGTTCATATAATAGATATGATGCCCTGTCATATTGTAGTTCCACTATTTGCTGTTCAAGACAGTGAAGCTGTTCAGCATATTCTCCCAAACCTTCATTTAAGCATGACACAACATTCATATATTGCCTTCTCAAAGTTAAATAACATATGTATTTTTCTGTATGTTTTTTAAAAGAAAGAGACTGGAGTAGTACTTTCATATCTAGTTTTGTTTGTATCCACCACCTACTACTGCTGTCAGCCAAGCACAATACAGATTTTCTTGCCCATAGTAACTCCACTACCTGGTCTATATAGCTCTTATCAAGAATAAACATATTACTTAATTTCCACATCCCTTTCCCATGTGTAATTATATCACCCATGGATAAAGTTACTTTTATCATTAAATGATCAGAAGTTTCAACTGGAACTACAAAAGCTCGCTGGATACTAATATTAGGTGAAACAAAAACATAGTCAATTCTGGTGGTCAAATTTGCTCTATAAAAAGTATAGCCTCCAGTATTATGCATTCGTCTATAAGCTCAGGATTGCCAGAGCAGCTGCACAGGGGAGGGAGCTGGAGGTCATTGTCCACCTAGGGACAAATGACCTGGCTAAGAAAGGGATTAGAGAAGTGCAGGAAGAGTTTGTAGAATTGGGGAAGGGCCTTAGTCAAGTAGCACGCACGGTAACCTTCTCAGAGGTGCTGCCCATCTATGGCATAGGAGAGGTTAGGGTGTTCCACACCATGGATTCAATCAGCAGTTGAAAACTGGTGTGGAGCTCAGGGATTTGGCTTCATTGGGACTGGGGTCCACCTGGAGTGATGCTAGCCTATACTGGCATGATGGGCTGCATCTGTCCGGGAGGGAACCAGGATCCTAGGTGATAGGTTTAAATGCTTCATTGGCAAGCTTTTAAACTAGCCAAGGGGGGAGGCACTGGAAAGGAGCAGGGAAATCCTAGCCCCCAAATAATCACGGTAGTAAGTGCAGCAAACACCAACAGAGAGGTGTCGATAGGGAGAAGGGCAGGGGTAAATGAAGAAAGTGACAAAGGCAAGAAGGACAGAGATGGGGAAAAAGGGAGTAAGGCCATCAGGAAATGGAGGGTAATGAGTACCAATGCCCGTAGTCTGGGCAACAAGCTCCCTGAGCTGGTGGCCTTGATGGAAGAGGGATGCCTGGATATCGTAGCAGTCACAGAAACATGGTACACAGAGAACCATGACTGGGATGCTAACATACCAGGGTACATGACCTACAGGAGAGACAGGCAGGGAGAAGAAGGGGAGGAGTAGCTCTCATGTAAAGGAAGTGATAAAAGCAACTGAACAAAAGAGTAAACAGGGAGGAGAGGAGGCACTGTGGGTCACCTTGAGACTGGAAAGGGCACCACAATCCACACAGGGTTAGGTACAGACCCCCATGTCAGGGGAGGGAATGGACAAGGATATGATAGGCATTCTAGAATGGCAGAGAAGGGAGATACTGTTGATGGGAGACCTGAATATGCCAGATGTTAACTGGAGCACATTTGCTGCAGCCACATCCAAGAGCAGGGGCATTCTTGATGCCCTACAGGTGGCAGGCCTTAGACAGCTAGTTTCAGAACCCACTCGTGAGGGAGCAATCTTAGACCTCATACTCTCAACCGGGGGCAGTGAGAGGATCTCAGCTCTAGAAGTGGGTTGCCATCTGGGGACAAGTGACCATCAAACAGTGTAGTTCACGTTAAACTCAGCTACAGAGTCAAGCCATACAAAAGTGAGGGTACTGGACTTTAGGAGGGCTGACTTTGGCAAGATGGGAGAGTGCCTCAGAAAAGCACTAGCAAACAGGCTAGAAGGAAGTGTGGAGCAACAATGGGGAGTCATCAAAACTGCTTTCACAGAGGCAACAAGCCTTTGTGTGAAGCAAATAAACAAATCAAAATGAAAGAAAAAGCCACTATGGTTCTCAAAAGAGGTGGCTGTGCAAGTCAGGAAGAAAAAGATAGCATTCCGTAAGTATAAGGAAACACAGAAGGAGCAGGACAGAGAGCTGTACCAGTTAAGGCAGAAGGAAGCAGGGAGGTAAGTCAGAATAGCAAAGGCCCAAACTGAGGAAAAGATAGCCAACTCAGTTAAGAAGGGGGATAAAACCTTTTATAGGTACATCAGCGAGCGTAGAAAGACAAAGGGAGGGATAGTGAGGCTGAATAGAATGAACGGTGGGTGGGCAGAGGGGGACAGTGAAAAGCAGGATACTGAACGAATATTTCTGCTCAGTATTCACAAAAGAGGAGGGGAAGTGCCTAATCCAATTAACAGAAGCACTTGATAGGGGGTCGATCCCAGTCCTTTCATAGAAGAAAGGGTTCTGCAAGAACTCCTAAAACTGAAGGTGGACAAAGCAATGGGACCTGATGGAATTCACCCCAGAATTCCAAAAGAATTAAGGGAGGTACTAGTGAAACCACTGGCTACTCTTTTTAATAAATCATGGGAGGATGGTGTGGTACCCGAGGACTGGAGGAAGGTGGATGTGATTCCCCTTCACAAAAGTGGGACCAAGACAGAGGCGGGAAACTACAGACCTGTCAGTCTGAACTCTGTGGTAGGGAAAGTGATGGAGTCACTTCTGAAGGAAAGAATAGTTGAGTACCTAGAGGCCAGTGGAGCACAGGACCCAAGGCAGCATGGGTTCACAGCGGGAAGGTCATGTCAGACGAATCTAATAGATTTCTTTGACTGGGTGACCAAAGTAGTAGACCAGGGAGGGCTGTGGACATGGCCTACCTAGACTTTAGTAGCAAGGCATTTGACACAGTCCCACACAAAAGATTAATAGTCAAATTAACCAGTCTCGGAGTGGGTCCCAGGGTGGTAGCCTGGGTAAAATATTGGCTGCACAACAGGACACAGAAGGTAATCCTTACATGGAGTCCACTCTAAAGAAAGAGGGGTTACTAGTGGGGTACCGCAGGGTTCAGTATTGGGTCCAGTCCTTTTTAATGTCTTCATCAGTGACATTGCAGAGGGACTGGAAGGAAAAGTATGCCTTTTGCAGATGACACAAAGATCTGCAACAGGGTTGATACACAAGGAGGCGTGGAAAGGATGAAAAGGGACTTGGCAAGGTTGGAGGAATGGTCAGAAGTATGGCAGCTAGGATTCAATGCAAAGAAGTGTAAAATAATGCACCTGGGAAACAAGAACCCAGGGAAAGAATACACAATGGGTGAGGAGGTAGTAACAACAACAAAAAAGGAAAGGGACCTGGGGGTAATCATATCAGATGACCTTAAGGTTAGCAAGCAATGTGAGAAGGCAGTAGGGAGGGCTGGAGGTATACTGGGATGTATAGGGAGAGGCATCAGCAACAGAAAACAGGAAGTTGTAATCCCTCAGTACAGACAATTGGTGAGACCCCATCTGGAGTACTGTGTTCAGTTCTGGAGACCCCATCTCCACAAGGACATAGACAGGATAGAGGTAGTCCGGAGGAGGGCAACTAAAATGGTGCAGGATCTGCAAGAGAAGCCGTATGAGGAGAGACTAAAGGAGCTTAATATGTATACCCTTGAGGAAAGAAGGGAGAGAGGGGACATGATAGAAACTTTTAAGTACCTCAGTGAAATCAACAAAGTCCAAGAGGGTAGCATCTTTCAGAAAAAGAGACTTGGAAGAACAAGGGGACACAATTTAAAGATAGAAGGAGGGCGGTTCAGGGGCAATGTGAGGAAGTATTATTTCACAGAGAGGGTAGTGGATGCATGGAACAGCCTTCCTGAGGAGGTTGTGGGGTCTAAAACTGTGGGAGAATTCAAGAATGCATGGGACAGACATAAGGCAATTCTTGTGGGGGTAGGGAGAAATAGGCTGTTGTTTAACTAGGATCTGCGGCCTATCCTGTAGGTAGGGAAATGGGCAGACTAGATGGGCCAAGCGGTCCTTATTTGCCGTCAAAGTCTATGTTTCTATGTTTCTAAGCATCTGCTAAACTCACTTGCTGAACTGCCCGTCCTAAGGTTCCAGAATCACAATATACTTTTGTGTGTTTTGCACCTGAGTTCTGTGATACCAACACACAATTGAAATCTCCCGCCCACACTAACACCCGTGAAGTAAATAAATATGGTTTTACACATTGAAATATATCTACTCTGTCATTTTTTTGTTTGAGGTGCATAAAAATTTAACAAACGCAATTGTTGCCCATGATGGCTAAAGTCAAGCTGCATTTCTGGAAAGACATCCACAACTTTTGAAATGCAGTAATCCCATCCAGAAAATAACCCCCCCCCCCCATCACACCATTCCAGTGTCAAGGAATAGAAGGACGGACCCCAGCACCATAACTTCTTAGCTTGCTCTATGTCATTTACAGTATACAATCTGATGTCCTGTAAGCATCTAATATCCACTTTATTATCATGGAGGTTTGTAAATGTAAGAAGACGGTGCTTCCCATTTTTTATACTATTAGTATTCAGTGTAGCAATTGTATAAGAATGTTGTGCTGTCATAAAACGCAGTAGAGAGGCCACATGTTTACACCAGTAAAGTAAAGTTAAGTACTTTAATAAACTTTATCAAGTTTCAGTTTGTTTCCCAAGACGAGCACTATGTCGAGGTGAAGAATCAGATTGTACATTTGTTCTTGTTCTCACAGCAGTAACCTTAGCTGCCAAAGTTTCTATATCTGAATCCGATGAATGTCCTTTTAAAGATGAAAAAGTTGAAGAGGATTCAGAATCATCTCCAAGATCTGAATCTGGAGTTTGTAATACCTCAGAAGCATTAGACAGGGGTACTGGTAAAATATATTTCCCCATATTAGGCAGCTTCGCACTTGGACTCATTGTTTTCATAGATCTTTTTTTGGAAGTTACCACAGTAGATTCAGGTGGTAACATATCATGAGGTAATTCTTCAGTAACATGTAATACAGGTTCCGTGGAAGGTTCCATGTCTTTAACAACCTCCGCATCCATCTCTGTAGGTATGGGATCAAAATATTCACCTATAATATCAGGTTCTACAGTCTCAGAAATAGAAGCTTGTTCTGTGGAGAGTGTCATGGTCTCCAGAGTGGGGAGCTAAAGTAGTAGTGGGTTCAGCCCCTAAATCTTTTGTGGATTCTGTCTTCTCAGCCACCAAATTTTGTGCTCGAACTCTCTGCTGAGTCTCAATACTTATTTTTGGGGCTTTTTCGATAAGTAGTTCTTGGTGTGGTCTATCTGTTCTGTTATGTGCTGGCCATTCACATGAATGATAGACATGCCCCAGTCGTCCACAGAGATTACACAGGGAGTCGTTCACACAATCAATACTAGTATTGACCAATTTCCATAAACAAAGATAATTTTACTCTGTCGCAAGCATTACTGATATGAATATGGGATCCACATCTAAAACAAGTCTTTGGTTGTCCTTGATAAAAACAGTGACCTCTTTCTGTGCACAAAAAGAAAGCACTTGGCAAATGTTGTGTACCATGTAAACCAGTATGTAGATGTACTTTAAATTTCCAACCTCCCATCCAAAGATGTTCTTAATCTAATATTGGGGAAGGTTCTTCTAGTACATCGCATCGTTTTTGTAGCCAGTATTGTACATCAGACACAGCAACGCCTTTGTTCTGAAAAAGAACAGTAATCTGTTTGATCTGAGGCTTTGTCAGTGGGATAGCTCGGAATGGGATCCATAAGGCCTAATGGCATTTTTTTCATAAGCAGACCAAAAATGATCAAAACCGACAGGGGATTTAAAACTAATATCAAAGACAGAATCACCAGAAGCATGAATCAAGGCATAAATTTAATTTGAAAAGAACCTCAAACATTCTTTCAACAAAGTTTTTCTGTCAGGAGGGTGGGCCAGCCCTCCCTGATACTGCAAACGTACAACATTTTTTCTCTGGGCCAGTATTATACCTGAAAAGGTGACATCTTTTCTTCAAAATTGTCTCCATAATTTTGAGGGTTCCAGCTGGGGTGTTGTCTCTCTGTGGAGAACCAGTAGGTTCCACACTATCACTCCACAGGGTTGGTGCCTCCTCATGTAAATTATGTCCAACCTCCGGAGGAAGCCTGAATATCTACAGGAGCTTTGTTAGCATTTTCTGTGCAAGGGTGAACAATAAGTGGAACTGTATGAGTATTTTCTATAGCTACAGGGTCAACATCTTCCAACCCCTCTTTTGTGTTTTGGGCCATGTCATCCGTAGGATCAGGCCTCCAACCCCCCTCGGGATCCAACCAGCATTTTGTAAGGCAGTGTCTACTGACCAGTTAATAACTTCGCCCTGTTCCACGTCTAATCCTTCTCCGATCTTCCCATTTTGTAACTCTTTAACCACAGTATGTAAATCTGAAGACTCAGCCTTTGTATCAGTAGAAATCTCATTATCTATATTTATACAATATGGTTCAAAGTTATTTTGTACAGTTAGAATATCATGGCCATCAGCAACGGTACTTAACACCACACAGTCTAACACCACAGAGGATTGCATTACATCTTGGTTAGCCTCCGCGCCGCCTGGTGCAATTGAGGTATTATCAGATTTTACCTGAGGCATTGGCCTGTCACTTATAAGATGCTGACTCATGCCTTCAACACAATTATCCTTTCCTTTATTTGCATCAGCACCTACATCGGGAGACTGCACTTCGCAAGGTGCTGCATTTTTTTCCACCAATCCTCTCCCCGGAGTAGACAGCACCTGTAAAAGGCACAACTGTTGTTCTTCACTTAGAACTTGTACGAAGGCAATTTCATGCTGTAGCCCAGCCACAATCAATTCTGCAGATCTTTCAGCACTCAGGCTGACATCTAACTCTGCTTCATTCGTATCCATTGCCTCTGTAATCATCATGTTTCCAGAAACAGTAGCTGCTGCATGGTTTATTTCCAGTAAAGCAGTCTCTTGCAATATGAGGCCGGGGAGGAGGCCATCTTCCCCTGCCACATCAGCACTTCCTCCTCCACTGCTGTCTGCCTCCAAACTGAGCTCCTCCACTCCACAGGAAGTCACGCCCCCCGCTGGTAGAGATGGGGAATTTCCCCAGTGTCCTGGCCAGTATTCCCCTTCCCATAAAATGAGTTCATGCAGTTGTCCAAGGCTGTGTGTGGGTGCTGATGTGCAAACTGGCTGCCACTACACATTCAGTCACTTCACTATCAGTCTAGTATTGTGTGTAAAGCAGTTTGGGGTACAGTTCATATGAAAAGCACTGTATAAAAGCTAATTCTTCTTTGTCTTCTTCTTTTTACACAAAGAAACTTAGCCTTATGTGGGTGTCATCGAGGCACAGGTCAGAAAGCATAGGGAAAACCAGGAGCAGCTGTAGAATTCACCAAAGATATTTATTTACAGTAGCAGTAACTTAAAAAAATAGAATTGTTCAGAATAACTATGTACAAATGAGAAAAAACAGTAGTTTTCCATGAATCTCTTTATCCCTTTTTCTTCTTCAGCATTTGCAGCTCAGTTCCTTTATAAGTCCTTTCAGCCTCCATTCTTAGCAAGCATCCTGTTTTTGTAAATATCAGGCAGGGCTGCTAGAATACAGTGTGCTTGAGCTGAGAGGCCCCATTTCCACAGCTTTTGTGAAAGGCTTGAAAATTTAACTCAGGTGACCTCTAGTTTACAATAGCTTTCTGCAATCATCTAAAAATATAAATATATACATTTCAAAATTAACACTATATATTTTCCAAACAAAAGGGATCCCAATATCAGTTACAGTTCCATACAATGATTTGCACATATTTTTACATCAGCAGATCTAGATATGCAAGGCAGTAAAAACAGGCAGCAAGAGAGGACTGAGAGACAGTGAGAAGCAAAGAATTGCAGATTGTCGGGTTGATCAAGTCCGAAGTCTCACAGGAAAATTTGGTTGTGCAACCAGACAGAGAAGAGACAGGAGAGGAAAGAACAGAACAGATCCCTGCATTCAAACTCTCCATAACAACTGGGTCAGGGTCCTATTATACCTTGTCACAGTGGGAAGCTTAGTATACTCCATCTGTTTGGGAGAGCTTGTTTGTGTGGCTTGCAGTGTGTTCTGTGTTTATTTATTCTGATTTCTTTTTGTCTGCAGACATGAACAGCAGTGAGGAGGAGACCCATCAGCTGATGCGAACAAAAAGTGATGCCAGCTGTATGATACAACGAAGGTTCAAATATCGTTCACCAGGCGAGGCACATCGACTAAAACGGCACCGATTTTCAATCAATGGACACTTTTATAACCACAAGGTAAAAAGTGACCTGCCATAATAGAGGAGGGTCTATTTTGTCTTCCTTGATCAACATAGTTTGGGGTCCACCTTTGAAGTAACAGAAAAACATGCTTGAATGAATGGCATCATGAGTAAGAATTGTCATCTGTACCACCTTGGTGCACAGAGAGTGTGAGGACTTGTAAGGGTAGCATCAAGGGACTTTTTTTTTTTGAAGGGGAGGAGTTGGAGGGATTGTTGGCTCAATAATTATGTGCAAAAATAAAGTTCCACAGGTGGAATTACCATGAAAGTCAAAATTGTTTCATAAAGACTTTGGCAACTTTTGTAAGATTCTGTCAGACATCCATGGAATGAATGTACACAAAGTTGATTGGTACTGAGGTAATGCTGAGGCAGAATCACATTACAGCCAATGCAGCTTATAACTTGAGTGCCTCAGCACAACCTCAGCATTACCTTGAGGTAATCAACTTTTGGATAACTACTATTGTATGTATTGTGGATCGATGCATTAATCTGCAGCTTGGAATTCTGTAGAATGTACCACTCTTACATACAGAACCATGGAATGCTTGCATCTGTTATCGATTGATATATAAAACTGCAGATTGAAATTCCACAAAACTGTCATTCCGTGGTCCGTTTGTATAATTTAGCAGTTGTGCCAGAAAATATTGCAGAACAGGGCAAAGATTCAGAAATGCATTTCGGGGATTCTGATTTTACCAAAGTGTGAATTTCAGAAAAGTTTGCTAAATTTGCAAAGTTTCGCAACATTTTTGTGAAATAAGAATTCACAGTTACCACCAAGCACTACGGTCATCACTAGAATTTGAAAAACGTTTCTGTTCAGCCACTGCTAGTTTGTTCTTACCTTGAATACTGCGTGCAGTTTTGGAGACCACATTCAAAGAAGGGCAGGGACAGAGAGAAGACTGCTGGGGAAGGCAACCAAAATTGTCCAGAGACAGCCAGAATGGACTTATGAGGAGACGTTGAAGGACCTAAGCATGTGCATGGTGGAGCAGAGAAGGGAGAGAGGGGACATTAATGAAACATACACATATAGTACCTTCATGGGGTAACAAAGGTGGGTAACTGGAGTTGTTTAAGCAAAGGGTTATGACTTCACAGCAGGCATAAGCAACATGAGCTTACAGGATAGAACACAAAACGATGTCAGAGAGGACACATCCCGTGTAAGACGCCTATTAGTATTTTACGAGCCAATTAGTGAAATCTTAGATAAGGGGCTTTCAGTGGATGTCTTTTACCTGTATCTATATAAGGCTTTTGACAAGATCCTGCATGACATTTTAATTGTCAAAATGAAAGCATGTAAATATAGTAATAATACTGTAAGATAGGGAAAACATTTACTAGGTGAATGAGCACAAGCGGTCAGAATATTTGGAATCTGCTCCACTAACATTAAGGTGAATAGTGGTATCCATCAAGGATCAGTACTGTGGCCTACTCTGTCTAGCAACTTCCTATCTGGTCTGCACAATTACATCAACAACAGGGTATTCAAGTTTGCTTATGATGGCAAACTAGGTGGAGCAGCATGTACCCAGTAGGAAACAGATTAAGTACAGTGGGATTTAGACACACTTATCACTTTGGGTAACAAATAATAAAATGATGTTCAACGCAGAAAAATAAAAAGTCATACACTTTGGCAAGAGAAACCGTATACATAAATATCATATTGGTGGAGCCAACACTCATGACAGTAAAGGTGAGAAGGACTTTGGCGTACTTGTAAGTGTTGAGTTTAAATCAAGAGCACACAGTGATAGGTTAGCACACAGAGCAAGAGAAATCCTGGGCTTATTAGCAGGGGTGTAGCCAGACAATAAAAACGTGTACACAAAGGCCATATATGTTGCCCCATCTGGCACAATAAACACTTCTTTGGTACAGCATGGCACTGATTGTTGCTTCCACTCATTAACTGGTAATTACAGTTTCATGCATTGCTCCTCAGACACCTTCATATCACCCAGAGACTGCAATGTTATATGATCTACTGTATGGTCCTTGAGATGCAAAGACAGTTTCACTGGACAACCCTTCTAATTTTGTGTCCCAAGAATGAAATTACAGAAGGGATCAGCTTGTTCAGTGTTGGGTTTCATGGAACAATGATAGCAGTGCAAAGCCTTGTTGTTGCCCCCCAAAAAGAAAACTTGGACCCCATGGAGTAGGTACATGGATTATGTGATCTTACTTCAAGAGGGCTCTTGCAGTAGGTAATTACATATAGGACTGAAGCCGTCAGGCATCAGGACCCCACGGAAAAATTTCTAGCTCGCAGTCTCTGGGGGGGGACCGCCCCCACATGAGGTGACCAGCGTCAGGTGACGCCAGTATAAAGGGGCTGTCCCCCACACCCACCTTGTAGTTCTTTCCCGCCGTTAGCTTGTGAAAGCGCCTCACGGTTAAGTTCCTACTACTTCATCAGTCTGTCGTCAGTTCTATTTACCAAATTTTTTCACGATTTTCTATTATCTCTTTAAAAAAATGCTGTGTATGTCATCCTCTACTCCCTCCGATTCACAAAATAATAAGTGCAATTCATGCGGTACTCAACTCCTGCATAAGGACGGTCATTCCCTGAGCCTCTTCTGTCTAGGCCCGGATCACCCCATGGAGAAGTGCCAGCACTGCCAGCAATTTAATGCCACCACCTGTAAACCGAGGCAGCAGTCCCTGGAGGCCCACATTTTAAAGAAGATGTCCTCCATGGAGCAGAAGCTGAAGAAGCTTCGGCAGGACTCAACTTCACACGAGGGACACCATCAGAAGAAGAAGGAGAAGCACCGGGACCAGGACTCCACTTCCACGGCCACCACAACTCTGACTGGAGTCGCCATGTTACAGGTAACGTCCCCCCTTGGGGACCGACCCTCAATGGCCGTCTTGACAGTGCCCAAGGCAGCAGCATCCCTCCTGTCAGGCTTACACTCGGGCCCCTTGGGAGCCTCTGGGACAAAGAAGGTGATCGCTCCTGGGAAGGCTGCCACCGTGTGGCCATTCGGTTGAGCGGGTCTGGTAAGTCGGACGCCGGTGCCACCGATGTCAGCCCAGACAGGGCCGCTAAGACTCCCGCCCCTTCGGGGGAGCGCACGGTCCCACAAATGCCCACCAAGGCTTCTTCTTCCTTGTGGTCTTCTTTGGGCATTTGATCCGATAAGTCGGATGCCGGCTCCTCCGACACCTGCCCGGATCCCGCCGGTAAGGCAAACGTCGGCTCCTCCGACGGACACACAGCGTTAGAGCCGATGCCGGACCCTGTCAACCAGTCCTACATCCCTGGCTCACCGCATCAATCGCTGCTGCTGACTGAGGCTCCAGCGTCTCCCCTGTTGGACCCCGGGGATTTCAGTCCTCCTTCCCCGGGTGACGCAAAGGACGCCGGTACGCTCCCGTCAGGTCTCCCTCCCACAGGGCCGGATCGCCTAACACCGGACACCGGCTCCGACACTGGCCTATCTGACGCCGGGTGACATCCCATTGTCAGACGCCGTCCCAGCGCCGGACCCGACACTTGCGGGGCCACCTGTTCCTGTCCCACCTGCTGGGCCTCTCCCAGGGCCTTCTTCTCCATCAGAGCCCCTGATTCCTGTGTATCTGACTCCATCATATCTGACGTTGTCTTACCTGGGACCACCGTATCCGGCACTGCAGTACCTAATGCCGGCCTACCCGACACCTCAATACTCGATGCCAGGCTTCCCGCCATCGGGTTATGGATACTTGCCCTATGGATACTCTCAGTATCTGTATCCCCTTCTCCTCCACTGCCCCCCCAGCCGCCAGTGGACTTGAAGGAGACTTTGGCTGCCTGGTGGGCTGAGGCCAAGGCTCAGCTCACCAGGGAGGTGGAGAGCCATCTACCGACGCTGGACCCATTACCGGATCCCCGTCGCCGGAGACGAGAGCCTCCCTTACCCGACACCAGAGGTGAGTCCTCGGGTGCCAGAGCCATGTAGGATATGCTTCCCCAAGGGTTGCCCAAGGGGTCTATTCCTCCCCCACACCGGGAGGGGTCTTCATCCTCTTCTTCGGAGACCTCCGAATCCGATTCTGAGGTGTGCTTCAATCCTGACGACGAGCCACGCACTTCAGACCGTCCCAGGCCAAGGACTCCTCCAAAGTCTCCTCCAGAAGATCCTTCTTTTCTGGAATTGCTGTGAAAGATCCAGGAAATCCACCAGTGGCAATCCCTGGAGCCAGATCCACAGCGGAAGAAACTCGCTGCCCAGTTGGATCTGCCCGAAACTGCTCCGACATTGATGCCACCCTGGATCGAGCCTGACACAGACCTTGTTTCCACTATTTGGAAACAACCGTCCGCATTCCCCCCCTTCCGAGGAAGGCAGATAGCCTATACCAGGCTCCTGAGGGTGTGAATTCTTTGAACACACACCCGAAGGCTGACTCAGTCGTGATTAGCTCCGCTCACGGCTGGTCGGCAAATCCAAAGCACCTTAGCTCGTCTCCACCAGACAAGGAATCCCGTCTTCTGGACCAGTACAAGAAGAAGGTGTACGCTTCTTCCACTCTGGGGATCAGGACCCTGAACTATGTTGCCCACATGGGGGACTACCAGAAGACGATCCTGAGTCAGGTGGAATCCAAGTTGGACTCCCTTCCTGAGTCTCAGACAATACAGGAAGTGGCTGACCTCATCCGGTCTGCTTGTTGGGCAAGCCGACACATGCTCTGTGCCACATACGATGCACTGGATGCAGCAGGTCAGAGCTCGGCTTTTGCCGTAGGTCTTCAGTGTCATGCCTGGCTCCGGGTGTCAGGTTTGGTCCCTGAAGCGCAATCTGCTATTCAGGATGCACTCTTCAGGGGTTCAGTGCTGTTCGGTGGGGATGTCAAGGACATCATCACCGACCTGCAAGAAAAGGGCACTGGACTCAAATCTGTTGACTTTTTGTACAGGCCCCCTCAGGGACAGCGTCACCCTTTTCGCAGACGTTCTTGGCCTAAAGCAAAACCTCAGGGCAAGCGGGCCAACAAACGTCGGGCCCCTCCGGCTGCCAAGCCCCCCCCACCCAAAAAAGTGGCGGGAGCTTCAGCCGTGATGTTGCCTCACACCTCCTGACTCCTTTCCTCTCCCACAGTCTCTGGATCTCCCAGAGGAACCAGTAGGAAGGGAGGTTCTCCATCTACCGGGTTGGGGGAGGATCACATCAGATGCTTGGGTGTTCCAACTGATAGCAGCAGGACACTCAATCAAGTTTCTCCAGAAACCACCCAGAAAACCACCCTCCCAAGTTGACTTACTCCTGGAACATCTTCCTCTGGTTCGAGATGAAATTTCCTCTCTTCTTCTGAAGGCGGCAATAGAGCCCGTCCCGACCCACCTTTGGGGACCGGCTACTAACTCCCATTTCTTCCTAGTTCCAAAGAAATTGGGAGACGTGAGGCCTATTTTAGACCTCAGCTCCCTGAACATGTTCGTGGTGTACAAACAGTTCAGAATGCTCTCCCTATAGAGCCTTCTGCCGTTACTTCGGCAGGGACAGTGGCTATGTACTTTAGATATGCAGGATGCTTACCTGCCAATCCCTATATGCCTTTCCCATCTCAAATTCCTTCAGTTTTCATTCCAGGGGGACCACTACCAGTTCAAGGCCCTCCCATTTGGTCATTCCTTGGGGCCCCGAGTGTTCACCAAATGTCTTTCTGTGGTAGCGGCTCAGCTGCGTACCCAAGGAGTACAGGTATTCCCGTACCTGGATGATTGCCTCCTGATGGCCCCATCCAGGGAGGATCTTCTGCACTCTCTTTCCCTTACCCTACAGGTCTTTTCCAGTCTGGGTATCACCATCAACCAGGCCAAGTCCCATCTGGTCCCCTGCCAAAGGCTCCAGTTCATAAGGGCGATCCTGGACACGACCATCGGCATGGCTTTTCTGCCTCTGGACAGGGTGGATACCCTTCAGACTCATGCAAGTCTGCTGTTCAGTCACAGATGAGTCAGCGCCAGGTCAGTCCTTTGCCTTCTCGGGCTCATGGTGGCTGCTATTCCAACAGTCCTTCGCACTCGGCTCCATATGAGGATCTCTCAGTGGATGCTTTGGTCTCAGTGGGACCAGACATTGGATGACCTAGTTCTGGTCTCCAACTCCATGGTCCGGGACTTGCAGTGGTGGATGGTGCAAGAGAACCTATGCAGGGGAGTTCCCTTTTGCCTCAAACCCCCCCTCCCAAACAGTGACAACAGATGCCTCGAGAGAGGGCTGGGGAGCCCATCTAGGGTCTCACAGGACTCAAGGCTGCTGGTGCAGACTCTTCATATAAATGTGCTCGAGCTAAGGGCCGTTCTATATGCTTTCCAAGCTCTGAACTCGTACGTGCTTCCCAGTCATCTGACTGTCCAGACGGACAATATGTGTGTAATCTGGTACATCAACAAGCAGGAAGGAACACGTTCCTACCCTCTGTGCAGGGAGGCAATGAGAGTATGGAGTTGGGCTGTTCAGCACAGTCTTCACCTGATGGCAGTTCATGTTCCGGGAGTCAAAAACACACTGGTGGACCACCTCAGTCGGTCACCAGCAAAGGCTCATGAATGGGAACTGGATCAAGAGGTAGTAGATGATATCTTCCTGCACTGGGGAACACCTCAGGTAGGCCTGTTTGCATCCCCTCAAAATGCAAAACTTCCCACCTTCTGCTCTCTCGCTCCAGGGTGAGGCATTTTCTGGCGGGACGCTCTGTCTCTAGACTGGAAAGACAGATTTGTCTGTACCTTCCTCCCAATTCCCTTGATTCCGAGGGTCTTACACAAACTCAGCTCAGAAGGAGCTCGAGTGATCCTCATCGCTCCATTCTGATCCAGGCAACTTTGGTTCTCTCTTCTGCAACAATTTTCAGAGGAACATCCGCTTCTTCTTCCTCTGTCTCAACATTTGCTGACCCAGGATCAGGGGACCCTGATTCATCCAGGTCTCAAATCTCTTCAGTTGCATGTGTGGCTCCTGCAGATGTAGCTCAAGCCCATTTTGGGGTTTCTCCGCTCGTGGCAGAAATTCTGGTGGAGGCCAGGAAGCCTTCCACTAGATCCACCTATGCTATGAAATGGAAGCGGTTCTCGATTTGGGCCTCTTCCAAGGACCATTCTCTTGTCCTGTCAGGAGAATCCTGGACTACATGCATCATCTCTTTGACCTGGGTCTCAGCCATTCCTCTTTGAAAGTTCACATGGTGGCTATCTCTGCCTACCACATCCATTTTGGGGACAGAACTTTGTGCAGCTAGAAGTCTCTAAGACCTTCCTTAGAGGGGTTCTCCACTTGAGACCTCCTGTCCATGTTCCTGCCCCTTCTTGGGATCTGAACTTTTTTCTTGAGACGCTTACCCTGCCTCTTTTTGAAGTGGCAGCCTCAGCAGACTTGAAGTTCCTTTCATAAAAGACTCTCTTCCTAGTGGCCATTACTTCAGCCGGACGCATTTCTGAGCTTTAAGCCTTGATGTGTAAAATCCCGTATTTGAGTTTTCACAAGGAACGGCTGGCTCTGCGTCTGAATCCTAAGTTTCTCCCTAAGGTGGTGGCAGAATCTACGCTGAATCAATCTATTGAGCTACCTGCTTTCTTTATGCAACACCCCAATCAAGGGGAATACCTCTTGCGTACTTTGGATGTTCGTAGAATCCTGAGATACTACAACACTAGGACTAAGGATCTCAGGCAATCTGATCAGCTTTTTGTCTCTTTTGCTCACAAAAGAGAGGTCAATGCCATTTCCAAGCAATGTCTATCCAAATGGTTGGCTCATTGTATCACTTTCTGTTACGACAAGTACAACAAGACCCTGCCGGGTCAAGTCAGGGGCCATTCCACCAGAGGAGTAGCTGCCTCTGCGGCTTGTTTCAAGAATGTGTCAGTGGCAGACAGCTGCACAGCTGCTATTTGGACTTCTGTCCATACCTTTACGAAACACTACAGTTTGGACATTGCCTCTCGCCGTAGATCAGGCTTCGGGTTGGCTGTTCTGCAAGGTCTTCTTTCTTAAGACCCTTACAGCCGGAGGTTTATTTGTTGGTAGTTTTCCTCCTCCCGAGTGTTTTTCCTTGATCCAGACTGCTTGGGACTCAGTCCTATATGTAATTACCTACTGCAAGAGCCTTCTTGAAGTATGATAGTACAGTTACGTAAGAACTTACCATAACAGTAGATCTTCGAGACAGGCTCTTGCAGTAGGTAATGCCTTCCTGCCCTCCATTCCCCTTAGCTTTTTCAGCTCCTTTTCCAGGAAGGGAAATCTCTGCTTCTCTCTCATCTTGCCTTTTTGGCCCTTGGCAGGAAAGAACTGGAAGGCGGGCATGGAGGACCGCCCCTTTATACTAACATCACCTGATGTCGGTCACCTGACGTGGGGGCGGTCCCCTGCCAGAGACTGCTAGCTAGAAATTTTTATGTGGGGTCCTGACACCTGCCGGCTTCAGTCCTATATGTAATTACCTATTGCAAGAGCCTCTCTCGAAGATCTAATCTTACGGTAAGTTTTTACGTAACTGTACTTTCCTACACCCATGTTTATTAGAAAGGCGTTTACTAGCCATTCTGAGACAGTAATGATTCCCTTGTATAAGGCATACTGTATGTAAGATCTCATTTAGACTACCCGTCGCACTTCTGGTTACCTTACCTTAGTAAGAATATATAGGCCTTAGAGAGAAATAAGCAATAAGGCACAACAGGGTGTGGGTTATTGGGGATTTACCCATGCCTTGTGTGGTGTGTCATGAGGTGCAGCCAAGTGATTTAACTACAAGAAGTGGGTAAATCACCCAATAAATCACACCCTGGAATGCCTTATTGCGATTATACAATGGACTCATGGGTAAAATATATTTAAAATGTGTTTAATTATGTTTTTTTTAAAAATGCCATTCCTCAGCCGTGGGTTATGCAGGATTTACCCACGGGCATGTGACATGTTTTGACTAATGAGGTTACAGGATTTTCACACACCATTATATAATACAGGGTAATGCAACAAAATTAATATTAGCTATCCGTAATCAATCATATGAGGCAAGATTGGTACATCTGGGGTTGCATAATTTGGAAAGAAGAAGGGTTAGAGGTGATTTGTTAACCATGTTTAAAACAGTGCATGACAATACACTGATAACAGAACTGGAAGTAAGTTTTAAAACAAAATACTATAATATAAAGGGGTATCACCTTCAAATCAAACCAAAACATTCAATACATACCTAAAGGGATCATACTACACCACACATGTAGTTAGAGAGTTATTGGAGGTGGTTACTGCAGGAACGATGAATGTATTGAAGAACAAACTGGGTTCTTATACGGATTTGCACTATCACTGCAGAATTTGCTAAACAGTCAATGAGACATTCTTGATAGACAACTTAGTCTTCTCATATCTCTACCAACTCAATGTGAATGAAAAACAAAAGATAAAGAGCATTCTAGGAGTCCATAGCTACATTGAATCAGCTCACATGGTAGACTTGGTTGATAACGCAGTAACAGACAATTTATGTATGTATGTATTTATTGATAACTGGGTAAACTGGACTGAGATTATGTACCTTTTTCCATCACAATCCCTTGGTACTTAAACTGATCAAAGTCACTGTGAATATGCCCAAGTGCAACAATGTGGAAACATATGTGAGTATTACATTTGTAAAATGTACTCATAGTAGCAGCCTTATTCTTGATAGGCAACTTAGTTTTCTTATGTCTCTACCACCTCAGTATGAATACAAAACAAAAGAGAAAGAGTATTCTAGAAGCCCAATTCTCAAAGAGCAGTGCAAGCCACACCAATGGTGGCTTGCGCAGATCGCTGGAGTGCCAGGGACCCTGCACCTGATTCTGTATTGGGTAGGGTCCCGGTACTAAAGTCCCACATCTTGCAACAAAGGTAGCTGTGGCAAAGAGATGGCGCACCTGAGAGGTTTGCCACAAGCTGCGGGGTGGTCCAGCGGCACTCTCGGAAGGGTTGGAATAATTAGTGGGGTAATGCAAACTATCCAGAATTTTATAGGAGTATATATAAAGTAACCATTAGCACAAAATAATATAACTAATCTGCATGAAGACAAATGACACTATTCACAGATGATTTGGGCATGGTTTAATTGTAACTACCTATTATACAATGGCAAGAAACAATCCTGGACTCTGATTGGTCAGTCTTGGGCTGGACCCGTGATGTTATCCCAGTACAACATCACGGGTCTAGTCTTAGCCTCACTGTGAACCTGCAGATGAGCTTTTTATGGAGCATTTCATTGATTGTTTTATCTCCTCTTAAAAAACAAAAATATTTTTCCACACAAAAACATCTAAAAAATTATTTTTTTATTCTGTATAACAACGAGCCATTGTATAATAGCAATAATGCCCTCCAGGGTGTGTATCGTTTGGGATAATGTCATGCCTCAGTCGTTGGAAAGGAGGACAGGATGGGAGGGGGAGAAAAGGGTGGAAGGTGGTTATCCTTAATGCTAGGAGCCTTGGGAGGAAAACTGCAGAGTTACAGGTTCTCATGGCAGAGGGAGAGGTGGACATTGCAGCCATCACGGAAACATGGGCCACCCAATACAATGACTGGGATCTGTCTGTACTATGGTACAGGTTATTTCTTAGGGACAGGGTGATTGGGAAAGGAGGGGGGGTGGCACTATATGTGAAGGAAGGACTGAAGTGTGTAAGGGAGGAAGGGGAGGAGGGTAGAACGGAGTCACTTTGGATGCAAATCCAGGATTCCAAGAATAGGATTCTTAGAATGGGAGTGGTGTACAGGCCACCATCTCAGATGGAGGAGTTAGACAGGGAACTAGCGGGACAGATCAGGAGGACCTGCGAGAAGGGTAGTGTGGTGATTGTGGGGACTTCAACATGCCAGGAGTGGACTGGAGCACCCAACAACCAGGAACAGAAGGGAGCAGGTACTGCTGGATGCCTTCCAGGACAGCTTCCTGCTGCAAATGGTCAGTGAACCAACCAGGTTAGGGAATACCCTTGACCTTGTGCTGGCAAATGGGGACTTTGTGAGAGAACTTACAGTGGAGGAACCGCTGTCAGGGAGTGACCACCACTCAGTATGGCTCACATTGGATATGGGCAAAGAAGGAGTGGAATCTGGCACAATAGTGCTGGACTTCAAGAGGGCCGACTTTGGGAGGATGGGGGAAGTGGTAAAAGAGTACCTTGCCAGAATTCAGCCCAGTATGGACACTAACCAGAGGTGGGAGCTCATAAAGCTGGGGATAGCGGAGGTAACCAAAACCTGCTGCAAAGCCCAGAGCAAGAAGGCTAGGGCTAAGAAACTGATCTGGTTGGGCAAGGAGGTCATGGAAAAGGTAAGGAGTAAAAGAGCTGCCTTTAGGAAGTGCAAGAAAACAGGGAGGGGGGAGGACAGGGAGGAGTACTTGACAGAATCGAAGGAGGTGACAAGGGCAGTAAGGAGAGCCAAAGCATCTACGGAACTCAGGCTGGCACAAGGCACTAAGAGCAGGAGAAGGACTTCTTTAGTACATCAGGAAAAAGGAGCTGTAAGGACCACATAGTAAGGATTAGGAAGGAGGGGGGTTGGGTGGAAGCAGGGTGCGATAAGGCGGAAGCACTAAATGAGTACTTCTGCTCAGTATTTACTAAAGAGAATAGGGGGTGACACCCAAGGTGGGAGAAATGGCAGAAGCAGGGGAAGTGGTGACAGATGGGGAAATCATGGAGAGCAGAGTTCGAGAGGGTTTGAAGGCACTGAGGGTGGACAAGGCGCCAGGCCCAGATGGCATCCACCCCAGGGTACTGAAAGAGCTGGCAGAGGTCCTTGCAGGACCTTTGGCAGACCTATTTAATGCCTCACTACATTCGGGGTGTGTACCTCAGGACTGGAGGATGGCTCATGTGGTGCCCTCACAAGAGTGGCCTCAAGGATGAACCGGAAACTATAGACCAGTGAGCCTCCACGTCCATTGTGGGTAAGCTAATGGAGACTATCCTGAAGGAGGCTGGTGGCCCTCCTAGAGCCAAGGACTACAGGACAGCAGACAGCATGGCTCATGCGTGGCAGATCCTGCCAAACCAAACTGGTGGGTTCTATGACTGGGTAACTAGGCAACTGGACAGGGGCCATGCAGTGGATGTCCTGTCTGGACTTCAGTAAGGCATTCGACTCAGTGCCACATGGAAGGCTGGGAAGGAAGTTAGTAGGCACAGGCGGGGTGCAAAGCTGGTGAGATGGGTAAACTGGCTGCAGGGAAGGCAACAGAGGGTGGTGGTGGGTGGGGAGCTCACACCCAAGGGCAGTGACGAGCGGTGTTCCACAGGGCTCAGTGTTGGGACCAGTGTTGTTTGGGATATTCATTGCAGACATATCATGGGACATCAAGAGCAAGATCAGTCTGTTTGCTGATGATACCAAGGTAGGCGCGGTGGTGGATGACCTAGGGGGATGGCAGGGTTGCAGGATGATCTGGCAAAGCTTGAAACCTGGTCAGACACCTGGCAACTGGGCTTTAATGCCAAAAAGTGCAAGGTGCTGCATTTTGGGATGAAGAACCCAAGGAGGAGTTACCAGCTAGGGGGAGTGCAGCTAGCCCAGACAGAGGAGGAGAAGGATCTGGGTGTGCTCATTACAGGGTCAATGAACAACTCGGCACAATGTAGAAAGGCAGCTGCAAAGGCCTACAAAATGCTGGGTTGTATTGCAAGGGGTGTATCCTCGAGGAGAGAGGAGGTGATTCTGCCACTGTATAGGTCATTAGTTAGACCACACCTGGAGTACTGCGTGCAGTACTGGCGTCCGTATCTGAAGAGGGACATTAAGTTACTGGAGGGGGTGCAGCGCAGAGTGACAAAGATGATCAAGGGGCTGGGGGACTTATCATACGAGAGGAGGTTGAAGGAGTTGAACATGTACTCACTGGAGGAGAGGAGAGACAGGGGTGACATGATTGAAACCTTTAAATACATGAAAGGAATAAACAAGACAGGTACAGAGGGCTGTTCAAAGTAAGGGAGGAGGGACACCAGGGGCCATGATATGACACTGGGGCGAGGAAGGTTCAGGAGGAGATGAGGAGACACTTTTTTACAGAGAGGGTGGTGGCTGGGTGGAATGCGTTACCTGCTGAAGTGGTATGCAGTAGAACAGTGGACTGCTTCAAACGAGGATGGGACAGGACAAGGGGGAGGGTTAATAAAGGGGAAGGGTGGAAGAGAGGAGCAGCTGCAGAATAAGGGGTGCTAGCTGCACATTCGAGCAGACTTGATAGACCTCTAGGCCTTTATCTGCTGGCACATTTCGTATATTTGTATTATCCCAGCACGACATACACCCTGTCGGGCATTATTGCTTAATTATGCTATGGTCTTGAAAGGTTCTCTGAATCAAACAATTCCGCTGCCTCTTCCTTGCGGACCATCTTTGTGGTAACAACGGAGCCTAAACAACAACTGCTGCAAGCATTTATTTTGTTTTTGCCATAAAAACAAGCAATATGTTAATTTTTTTCATGTTTTAGTTTTCATTTTATTTCTCTTTATACCTTGAATTTCTTGTTATTTTTTGTTATTTAAGAAAAACACGGGGCTTTACCTATTGGTTACTCAGAAAGTGTAGTCCTTCTAAATTGTTGTTCCATTATATTGTAAAACCTTTGGTCAGGAATACCACATGAAGACAAGGCTATGGTGGGGTGTGGGTGACCATGGGTGGGCAGCAATCCATGTTCCCTCCCACTAAAGGAGGGTTCCAGGGGTGGTGCAAGGGACATAGACCAGCCCTGCCTGGTCTAACAGTATTTGGAAGTGTGCCCTCTGGGAAGATTTACAGAATCCTGATTTAGAAGATAAGGCAGCTTGCGTCTGCCACAAGCCTCCTAGTGCCCTGGGGCACCAAGCAGCTTGGCGCAGACCTGGCATATGGCCAGTCAGGCACAAGGGTCCTGGTGTGGCACAGGGGGGTCTTTGTGAATTGTGATCTGTGCAAGTTTAGAGCTTTGAGACTCGGGCCCTAGGAGTCCACATCCACACCAAAGCAAATCACATAGTAGACTTAGTTGATATAGCAGTTACAGACACTTTATTTATTGATTGATTGACTGATTGATTGATCGATAACTGGGCAAACTGGACTGAGGCATAAGTCCCTTTTTCAGTTACAACCCACTGACAATTACATAGACCAAAGTCATTCTGAATGTGCCCAAGTATAACAATGCGGAAACGTATATTAATATTACATTTGTAAAATATACTCATGTCCGGAGCATTACTGGTGAAAGCCTAAGCACCCCCATATGCAACATGAACTCTAAGGAGAGGGCTACCACCTTAGGAAGTTACCATTAGTACCACACTTCTTGAGGCTGCTACCAGAGGAAGCGTGGTACATACAGTATGGGGAGGGATTTCAATCTACCAGATGGGGATTGTGAAACCATAGGAGCCAGGAGAGCAAGGAACTGGGCTTTTATAGATTTAGTGCAAGAGGTCTTCCTTGTACAATGAGTAGAACAGCCTACCAGGATGGAGGTATCCTGAACCTGTTGTTGTCGACCCAGGACAAGGTATGTGAAGTCAGAGGACAGGAGCCCCCAGGAGCAAGTGACCACAACTCAGTGAGGTTCAACTTAGACTGAAACGAACAGAGAACAAAGACAAGGACAGTGGTTCTAAATTACAGGAAGGTGGATTTTACAGAGATGGGGGACCCTCCAGGATAAACTAAGGGGGCAGTAAGGAATTGAGGGGGGTTGAAAAAATTTGGAACTCTGAGAGCCTCTGTTGGAGGTTGCTAGAACCCTTTCTGAAGTAGGTTAGAAAGTACAAAAAAAAACACAAAACAATCTGTTTTTTTCCCAGGTAGTGGGCGAAGCAGTCGGCGAAACAGGACTGCATTCAAAAGGTATTATGGGGATCACGCCAAGGGTAACAGGGAAATCTACTTAAAGGGAATGTGTACAATTCCCTATAAGATTATTTCAGCAATTACTATAGCCATCCAGAAATTTGGTTTGCTGGGATACATTTATCATATGAGGTTAGTAAAACACACACACAAAAAAATACTTTTTGAACCAGGACAAAGAAACATCCATATTGTGGATAGGAATAATGTGATGATTTCACTTGGCCCATCAGTCTTAGTGTGCATTGCAGTAGTTGAGAACGGTTGGGCTGTGCTGATTGGGAGCCTAGTACACTGTGAAGAAAACCCTGGATTTTATGTTTGACATGGTAACAAAAGAATCCAGGGCTGTCCCTCACAATTTCACATGATCTCTGTCTGTAGGAGCAATGTGTTTTAACCTGCTTCACTTCATACTGTTAGGGCTGTGAGGCAGTGACATCATCACAGCACACTCCCTGTCCATAAAATGGATGCCTCTGCATCACAATTTCAGAAGTATGTTTCTGTTGTACTAAAGACGTTTGCTAAATATAACCCAGCAGTTTAAATACTGGATCTATATAGCAACATTCACAATAATATGTAGGGAATGGTACGCATTCCCTTTAATGATACTGAAGGAGACAAACAGAGTCATAAGGAAGGCAAATTAAAAATATAACTGAAGATAACAAAGGGAGTAAAGGAAAATGACAAGGCCTTCTTTAGATGCAACAGAGAGAAGAGGAAAACCAAAGAGGGTATAAATCAGTTTAAAAATCAGGAAATTATATGAAAAAGGATGATGGGAAGAAGGATGTCATTATCAGCAAGTACTTTTTCTTAGTCTTTACAGTGGAGGAAGGAGGGGCCACTCTGATTGTGGAGGGCAGGCTGAAGTAGGGGCAGGGGGGGATTGGAATTAGTGCCAGTAATAGAGGAAAGGGTAATAAAGGATCTAAGGGCACTAAAGGTGGATGTCTCTGGATCAAATGGGCTACACCCCAGAATGCTGAGAGAGAGTTGAGGCAATAACTTGCAAGGCAACTGCAGAGGTAGACTTGGGGGAAGGGCAGGAGATTAGTCAGAGTCATTTTAAACTGATTCAGTTTGGAGCTGGAAACTAAAGAAGCATGAACTACAGGGATGTGTTTGCTCCTGCCTGAGGAAAGGGGCTGAGGTGTGCAGTTGTGTAAGAGGCAGATTGACTCACATGAGAGTGTCCGTGGGCCCTAATCCCACCATCCACCATCCCTCCCTTCCCCAGCTTGTCCACACTTATTGGGATGGTGCTACATTGGGATTGGTGGAAAGCACTACCAGGTGCATCCACTAATGTGCCCTAACAGAGGGGATTGTTGTTTGTAACATTATAGAGTGATATGTAGCTCAGGTTAAAGAGGTGAAAGATATAAACTTATAGTTAGTACTGTGTTTTGTACTTAGGCATAGCACCTCAAGCAGTATTTTGCTGGGAAACATGGATGGTATGGTATCATAGTTAGTAGTGTTTTATGCTTTTCTGCTAGCGGAGTTTGGATTGTATTTTTAAGTAGGGACTGGCTGGTTAGAAACTTTGAAATAGAACTGTATTTTGTAGTTAGTACTGGTATCATGGGTAGGACAGGGGGCTGCAATAGATGTGGGGCGGCAGTTTGGATTAACATATTGTGGAGGCTAGGAAGGTGTCCAGTTTGTATCTGGTTGAGGAAGCTGGAAGAGGAAGTGCTATGACTTGGTAGAGAGCTGGACAGGATTAGGGGACGGGGAAGGGGCCTGGAGGCGGGATAGTCACATCCAGGAAATAACATGAAGGCACCACGGGGGAGGAACAGTAACTCAAGGGAAGTGATAGGCAGTGAGTGCAGGAGCAGAACAAACAAAGGGCCTAGCATTAGTGGGAAGGTTAGAGTTGGGGGGGCAGAAGCACAGCCAGGCAGGATGGGCAGGAAATAGATTTGCTGTGCTGGCCACACTAGTGGAGGAGGGGGGGGGGAGTGATCTCCAGGGGAGAACAGGAGAGGGAGGAAGAAGGAAACCCACAAGGGGCAGGAGTCAGTCAGAGGAGGGCAACAGGGGTGAAAGGGAGAGAAGCACTGCTGGTGGGGTGGATGACAGGAGCAGAGTAGAGGAAGGGGGCCAGGGTGGAGGAGAGGGATGTGGGGGATAGAGAAGGAGCAGTGTAGGGAGCAGGGGACAGGATGGTGAGAAGGGGGAGAGAGCAGTAGGGAGGAAGGGTGGAATTAGTGAGCTGGCATGCTCTAAGATTGGATACCCTGGGAAAAGGGTGTGGGCAAGGACAAGGAGCAAGAAAGGGGGTGTACTAGTGCTGGGTGATTCCATACTTAAAGGTATCAGATGGCGCAGCAGCGGGGGAGAGGCATAGTAGAATATGGGTGGAGGCTTTACCCAGGCTAACGGTGGACAGGGCGGGGCAGGCAGTTCTTAAGTGCACAAGAGAAGCAGGAAGAAACTGCATGTAGTGGTGCATGTGGGCATTAATGACCTGGCAGGGGAGATGGTGGAAGTAGTGACGAGGAGGTTTGAGGAATTAGGAGGGCTATGTGAGGAAGTGGGGGAATTAGTGGCCTTTTCATAGGTGCTCCCAATACCCTGCATAACTACGGGAAGGAAAGGGAGGATTGGGGAGTTCAACAAATGGCTGGGGGAATGGTGTCACTCTAAGGAGTATGAGGTAGTGGGGGACTGGGGCAGTACCTGGGAAAATAAGGATCTACTGTATATGCAGGGGATATGCTGCATCTGAGCGGGGAGGGGAAAGGGGTACTAAAGCAGAGGTTTGAGGAGTGCATATCATCAAGGATGGATTTAAACTAGGTGGGGTGGTGGCAGGAGGATAGCTAGTTGGCAGGGATCCCAGAGGAGGGAGCTAAGCGTGCCTACCCCCCAAGCTATCATAGAGGTATTTGAGGTGGGAACACGAGGGATTAGAAGGTGGGGGGGGGGATCCAGGGTGCTAGGGAGAAAGACACAAGTTGGAGGTAGTCTCACTGAATGCGAGAACCTTAGGTAACAATTCAGCCAAACTACAGGCTCTTTTGGCTGTGAGGAGGGTGGACATTGCAGCCATCATGGAGACATGGGCCACCCAGAACTAGAACTGGGGTATGATGATCACAGGTTACAGGATATTCAGGAAAGACAGGACTGGGGGAAAGGGGGGGCTTGGCGATCTATGTGAGGGAGGGGATAAGGTGTATGAGAGAGGAGGGGGTGGAGAGCAGGACAGAGGCCCTATGGATGCAGTTTCAAGACTGTAAAAGAAAGACACTGAGGGTGGGGGTAGTGTACAGGCCACCAGCTCAGAGGGTGACCTGGACAGGGAGTTGGCCGAGCAGATTACAAGAGTCTGTAGGAAGGGGCACACTACAGTGGTGGGGGACTTTAACCTCCCTGGGGTTGACTGGAACACCCCAACCACCACATGTGCAAAGGAGCAGAGATTACTAGATTCATTTCAGGACTGCTTCGTGGTGCAATTGGTCCATGAGCCGACTGGTGAGGGTAGGACTCTGGACCCAGTAATCAAATGGGGAGGCTGTAAGGGATCTGGGAGTAGAGGAGTCCCTGGCTGGGAGCGACCATCATACTGTGTGGTTCACACTCAATATGGGAAGGGTAACAGGAGGAACAGGTACCAAGGTGATCGATTTTAAGGGAGCGGACTTTAAAAGGATTGGGGGAAATTTCGGTTGAGCATCTGGTGGGAATTCAGACATGCATGAGTACCAGACAAAAATGGAATATCATTAAGAAAGGGCTGGCAGAGGTTACTGAAACCTGCAACAGGACACAGAGCAAGAAGGGGAGAGCAAAGAAGCTGAGTTGGCTGACTCTGGAGGTAATGGAAGCAGTGAGGGCCGAGAGAAAAGCATTCCGGAGGCTTAGGAAATCGGGAGGGCAAGGGGACAAAGATGAGTACACGAAGAAGTCCAGGGAGGTTACCAGGCTAGTCAGAGCAGCCAAGCTTCCAGAGGGCTGAGATTGGCACAGGGAGTCAAGGATGGGGAAAAGGACTTCTTCGGATAATGCTAGGCAAGAGAAGAAGAAACAAAGACCAGATTGTGAGGATTAAGAAAGATGGGGGTGGAGAAGGGAGGACCAGGCAGAGGCACTGAATGAGTACTTCTGCTCTGTGTTCTCGAACGAAAGAGGGGCAGATACCCCATGGAAGGTGGAGTGGGCAGAGGGGGGTGGGCGGCTGATATCAGAATTACAGAGGACAGTGTGCTGGAGGAACTAAGGGCATTGAGGGTGGACAAGGCATCAGGGCCGGATGGCATTCACCCTAGGGTACTTAGGGAGCTAGCGGAGATCCTGGCAGGACCACTGGCAGACCTGTTCAGTACATCACTGGACACAGGATGCATGCCACAGGACTGGAGGATGGTTCATGTGGTGCCCATTCACAAAAGTGGCCCAAAGGATGATCCAGGCAACTACAGACTGGTGAGTCTCACTTCAATTGTGGGAAAACTCATGGAGTCAATCCTAAAAGAGAGGCTGGTGATCTTCCTGTAAGACAATGGGCTCCAAGATGGCCATCAGCATGGTTTTGTATCAGGCAGATCCTGCCAGATGAACTCTAGTCAAGTACTATGACTGGGTTACCAGGGAACTGGACGGGCCATGCAGTGGATGTCCTATATTTGGACTTAAACAAGGCCTTTGACTCGGTGCCGCATGGGAGACTGGGGGAAAATCTGGAATACATTGGGGTGGGACAAAAAAATGGTCAACTGGATCACCAACTGGCTGAAGGGTAGGCAGCAAAGGGTGGTGGTGATGGGGACTCTCATCACCAAGGACGTTACGAGTGGGGTGCCTCATGGTTCAGTACTGGGACCGGTGCTGTTCAGGATATTCATAGCCGATATCTCAAACAGGATCTGGAGCTCCGTGCAAGAAGGCATCTGCAAAGGCAAACAAAATGCTGGGGTGCATAATGAGGGGAATCTCCTCCAGGCACAGAGAAGTGATCCTACTCCTGTACAGATCATTGGTCAGACCACGTGAGGAATACTACGTGCAGTACTGGTGGCCATTCCTGAAGAGGGACATAAGATTGCTGGAGGGCGTGCAGTGTATTGCAACGAAGATGATACAGGGACTTGAGGGAAAATCCCATGAGGAGAGGCTGGGAGAGCTGCAAATGTATTCCCTGGAAGAGAGGAGGGATATGATTGAAACCTTTAAGTACCTAAAGGGTATTAAGAGGATTAATACAGAAGGGATTCTTCAGATCGGAAGGGGGAGGAACACGAGAGGGCATCAGCTGAGCTTGGAGGGGGGAGCTTCAGGGGGACTCAGGAGACAGTTTTTCATGGAAAGGGTGGTAGATAAGTGGAACACTGCCCGAGGAGGAGGTATCATGTAGAACGGTAGGAGGATTTAAGAGAGGGTGGGACAGAGTGACAGGGGATGGTTATGAGGAGGGAGGAGGGTGGGGCAGCTGCAAGTTGAGGGCTAGCTGCACAATCGATCAGACTCAATAGACCATGAGGCCTGTTTCTGTTGGCATTTCGTATGTTTGTAAGGCCTCTGGCAGTCTTATTCAGATGCTCCCTGGATTCCAGGATAGTCCCAGCAGACTGGAGGAGGGCAGATGTGGTTCCCCTGCACAAGAGTGGGAGCAGGAAAGTCCCAAGAAACTTAGTCAACTCATAAGCCGATGCATTTGAGAAAGACTAAAGAAGAAACTGCAAAACTGCTTAACGTTGAATATAGTTCATTTAGCACCACCAAATTTTGTCAATCAGCAGCCAAACAAGAAAGTGCAGTGCAAGTTCTGTAACTACAGAACAAACTCACAGTGTCGGCCATGGACGATGGACGATGAGTCTTGCCGTCAGCACCTTTATATGTTTCTATGAAAAAGATCCTGTTTTGGATCAGGTTCACTGCTTAGCCTGCCGCAAGTTTAAATTGCTAAGGCCGCTTGTTGTTCTTTTCTTGCCCTGGTGCCTCCTTTGCCCTAATATAATGCCTGGCCTTAGTGGCTGTTATGTTTACTGTTTTTATCTTTAGTCCGGTGACGGTCTTCTGTCTCCATCTCTCCGGTGACTGAGTAAGTGAGTCACTGCTAGCTTCAGTAAAGTTCTTCTGGCTGCCCGCAGCCTGGCTGAGTTGACCTGGTCCCTCCCGACTCCCCTCAGCAGCACTTGTGAGTGACTTGAGATGAGTGACTTGTCTGTACTCCTAGCACGCAGGCTAGCTGCGCTGCTGCAGCATTAGTTGATGAATGGGAATTGGGATTGGGACCCTCACCCTTAGGGATTGTTTTTTAATTTGTTTATTCATGTTCCGCTTCTGCTTCCTGGCTGTGGGGGGTTTAAAATCGAATGGAAGGATTCAGGAAATAGGAATCACTGCCGCACCGTGACCGATATTTGAGGGAGGTGGGTGAAGGGTGTGTAAGTAAGTAAACAGGTAAAAAATCAGGGGGGTTGAGGCGTCGGTATAGGGGTGGGGGCCCAAAATTGCAGCCTGCACTGGGGCCCATCTTTCTCTTCCTCTGCCACTGTACCAATCCCTAAGATGACACAAAAACATTTCTTTTACCCACACTGGTACCAGTCCCCAGCATTTGGTATGAGACCCTGCAATGCTAACCTTAATCTGGGTACCCAGTAACCAAAGTCTATTTAAAGGTGCAGGCCTGATGAACGGTACAGCTGTACGTTGGTCGACTAAATCAAGAAGATTAAGGTTTGACTTGAAAATAACATTAACCACTTGAACTAATTACACTTTTTTAGGCTGGGGGGCTTCTCTTTCTGAGCTAGGCACCTGCAATGTAACCAGCCAGTTATCTTTTATTTAACACATTTTTGCATTCCCTTAACATCCAGCACATTTATAACTCATTCAGCACATTTATATTTCAAACACATTCAGCACATTTATAATTGGAACACGTTCAGCACATTTATAATTCAAAAACATTCAGCACATTTAATACTTTAAAGTCTTCAACCAGGGGCCAGCATGGCCACCATGGTCCTTTCCAACTTAAATTTTTAAATGGGTACTTGTTCCCTAGGGCTAGGGTGACCCGGTTCTCCACGTCCCATATCCAAACAGAATTACTTTTATTAATACCATTTCTTTCACTTTAGCAATTTGAGCAATTACTGCAGTTCTTTCAAACACAAGTTTCCATGTCTCAGTCCTATGTGGCAAATGGCTGAGCTTCACAGCTTCCACAGGATATCTTGACAATACGCAAACAAAATACTGGACCTCCCAGGCAAAGTTAGGACGTGCCCTGGATCTGAGTGCTCCCCTTCCAGTTCTGTAGGCACCTGAACAATTTAAACACGTTTCAGCACATTTATATAATCTGGACCATTCCGGGCACCTTAACTCGTATAGGTCCACCTGCGCTGGGCAATGATTGAATGCAGCAGATGCAGAGTGCAGACCAACAAACAGTTCCAAACAGTTAACAAGTCTCTAGGGCCTGGCAGCCCCAATAAACTTTCTTGTTACTTGCACCAGGGGGTATACAATTATTCACTCAGACATCCTCACGGAATGGCTCTCCATCATCTAAGGTTCCTGAAGTCTTCAGTTCTCTCACCACTGAGGCAGGTTCAGCTCTCTCACAGCTGACTTGTCATCAAGTTGCAGATCCACGTTTTTCCTAAATGTGGAAGGGAATGGCTAGCCCCAGGAGGACATTTTCTGGCAACCCACAGGCTAGCAGGTTTTACTTTAAACTATACTAATTTAACTTTTCTTGCAAAGAAGAACAAAACCCCCTCCTTTGCAGAGAGGCTTACACCAGATCAACAGGCCCATTTGCATTGCTGGGGGCCTGAGCCCCCTCCCCCATGGGGGACTCACACTCGAATCTGAAAAATCTACAGAAACACAGTCTTTTATGGAGCTCTCCTGAGGCTCCCTATTGGCTAAAGCTATTGGTTGCTTTGACTCTGATTGGCTGGAAGGCTTCTTAATCACAAAAATGAATTATTCATCAAGTTTCCACAATGCACAGTTGGATTGCTGTTTTGGCGCCTGAATTTAGGTCCCTGCAGTTCCCCAGAAGCACTTGGAAGTTTCCCATGAGTTCTGGCAAATGTTCCATAAGTCCTGCCTTAAAAATCCTAGCTTTCCGATTGTCTATTTCTGCTCTGTGATGGCTGCTGAACACACAGTCCTTTAAGCAGAATTAACACAGTCCCAAATAAAGTCCTGGTGCAGCCAAAATAATTAAAATATTTGCACAGTTGCCCACAGTTCAAGAGCCATATGTGTGTCCTTAATGTCGCTGCCCTGCACAAGCAATTTCCTCAGTCCATTTGTCTGTCGCTGCTGTCCATATGTTAGACCCCCTGTTTGCAGCAGGCAGGCTGTCATTCTGAGTCCCAACATATCTGGTACAGCTAGGATTTAGTTATTTATTTGTTTCAAGCATTTACAAAACCTTTTCCCCCTTAAACATTTGTTCCTTTACACGTATTTTCGCAACAGCCCACACAGTGGTTACATTATTTATTTTACACAGTTCTTTTCTTTCGGCAGCTGCCAAAACACTGCTTCCCTGAGGGCAGAAGCACTCTCATGAATATTCATAAGGGAGCAGGGTTCTGGCTCATTAATATTCATGAGCCAAGCCAGGCCGGTGGCGTAGAGGGTTGAGGTGCAGGTGCCTTACCTCAAACCATGCTGGCGACCCGGGTTCTGGAACGGATTCGGGTCGCTGGGGGTCGGCAGGGGATGGGAGAGGATCGAGCGCCGTGGGACTACTCTCCTCCCGGGGGTGGGTTAGAATATGCCTCGCTCTGTAGCGGCCCCGGTGGAGACCGGGGCATGCTACAAGAAGCCAGCGCAGGGAAAAAACAGAAAAAGCGGAAAATGGTGTCCAATCGGCCGATGATTTGCCGCTTCTTGTCTCCCCTGCCCATGGAACCCCCGAAGAGCCAGGGAATCCTGATCCTAGCAGCATCAGGGCCGAAAGCAAGAATGCCTGAAAGCAATTTCCCTCCAGAAGGAGGGGACCCATCCAACAAAGTGTCACGTCGGGCTACCCTGGTCGACTGCGATCTGGGATCAGGGAGAAGCTGGTGTCGGGGTGGGTTCAGAATGGAGTAAAGCGTGGGGGTAATCCTTGGCAGAATGCCTGAAGGAGTGGCCGGTCGGACGCAGGGGGCGATAAAAAACAGATAATTAAAAAAAAAAAATACTCATGAGCCCCAATCCTGATGCTTCTTGGATCTTTTTATTTAAATAGAAAAATGTGCTCTCATGGCCCTTGCTGTGGTCACCAAGTCCCACTTTGCAGACAAGGACACAGGATTGCCGAATACTCTCAAGCAGTCAGGAGATCAAAGGTGCAGCACTGCACATGCGCGATCTCTGTGGTACCATGGGTGCCAAATTTGAGCAGCGGGGAGGTGTGGCTGTTTCTGGAGCCCAACTGGGCTGGATTTACACACGGGGGCTATGGCTGGGGCACCAGGGGCACAACAAGACTTGGGCCACATGGAAAAAAAAGGGCAGACATTCAGAGGCGCTATGAGGAGTAACAGAGAACAGGAGCTGCGGGCTAAAGATAAACCCCAAAATGGGGGAGGGGCATTACAAGTTTAAAACCCTTAAGCAATTGTACCAAATAATAGATGTTCTTGAGAAGATTGGCTTTCTACTGGAAGGACAAAGCTGGAAGTGCTAGGAAAATACTGCAACTCTTAGACCCTCAGAATATTTAATAATATCCCTTCTCCCTATCACTTTGTGTCCATGATCCCGCCCACTCAACCACCCTTAGATCTTCAAAATGTTTAAAAATCTTTCTCCCCCCTTCCTACTCATTCGTAGAGTCAACCCACTCTTCATGCCTCGCTCCATAAATGTTTAAAAATGTCCCTCATTCTTTTTTCTGGTTCCCTTATCCCAGCCTGCTCCCATGCCTGGTAATGAACCCACCACAATTTTTCAAAAATATCTATACCCCTTTAGGATGATTCCCAGATCCCACTCCTTTTGCCTGACCTGAGCCATCCCCCCCTTCCCCAAATGTTTAAAAATATCTTTCCTCCTTTCTGATAGCTCCTGGATACCACTCCCCAACATGGCCTGGACCCCCCCAAGTGTCTATAAAATGTCTATCCCTCTTCCTTTTGGTTCCCAGATCCCACTCCCCTTACTTGGCCTCAAGCCCCTCAGATGTTTCAAAATATCCCTCCCTGTATTGCTGGTTCTCCACTCCTAGCCTGCTTACCCACTCAGGTTTGAGACCCACAAAATGTTAAAAATGTATCTTCCATCTGCCCACTGCATCCCAGCTCCCACCTAGCCCCCCCCCTTCCACTGCACCACAGACCCCCAAAAGGTTTCAACATATCCCCTCCACTTCATGCTGGTTCCCAAATTGCACCCATTCCTGCTGCTGGGCCCTGGACCTTCCAAATGTTTAAAAGTATAACCCCTCTTCCCACTGGTCCCTGGCTCCCTGCCTGTTTTTCTGCCCAGTCCTGGACCCCAGAAATGTTAAAAAATGTATTTTATGGCACTTGCTCTTGGGGGGGGGGGGGTGCTCCTGTATATCTTTTCTAGAGTTACAACAATATTATGGGCTCCCCAGACAGGATTTCTACAGGTATCTCCAGGTGAGGTGCTATGTGAGCTCGGTAGGTAGGCTAGTGCAGGAGGGGAGAGGCCTAACTACATTGGAGGACTTCTTTTACTGGAGAGAAATGCTTGGGGGGAGAAACAATCTCTAGAGCTTGTAGGGCCCCTGAAGGGTTATGACCACCCGAGGGCCTGCAGGTCAAAACACAATGAGGAACGGACACGTAGGAGGTGATTATGGAGGAAGTGTAGTGTAGGGTGTGGGAGAAGGGATGGAAGGTTACAATATCCCTGGGTTGGGAGGAATTTAGGTGGAAAATGTTTAACCCACTTTTTCCACACACCCTCTGTCAATTTATTCAATTTAAAACCATATTTAGATAAAAAGTAATGCAGTAAATAGCTTCAAGTGCTGTATAAAGTAAGACCTTGATTGTAATTTTGATAGGTCTGTGGTTTGTGGATGTTTTTAATATATTGTGCTGCTTTATTTTATTATTTATGCTTCCTGTCCCCCCCTTCCCTTCCTATGTTTTCCTCATAACTTGTAATTTAAATGAATTTGAGGTTGTTTAATTAAAGAAATGTCACTAGCACGTTAGTAAATGTGAGCTCATACTCCAAAATGTTTCAAAATAACCCCCACCTTCTGATTCTCCACTCCCTGCCTGCCCTTCTGCCCAGTACTGGACACCCAAAATGTTTAAAAATCCCTCCCTTCTGCTCACTGCATTCCAAATCTCACCTTCTCCCCCTGCCTTGCCCAAGACCCTCAGAATGTTTAAAAAGATTAATTTCCACTTCTTGATGGTTCCCCAATCCAACGCATCTAACCCAATGGGTCTCCAAACTGTTTAAAAGTTTCCCTCTTCCTTCCTTGCTGCATATCTGTTCCAACCCTGCTTCCTCTGCCTGCCCCCTAAATGTTTAAAAATATCCCTTCCCCTTCCCCCTGTGTCCCAAGCAGACCCCCATTCCTCTGCTAGGCCACAGACCCTACAAAGTGTAAAAATTACCTTCTCCCTTCCCATTGCAACCCCCCAAAATGTACATTTCAAATACTAATGACTTTCACTAGTACAGGCAAAGATTCCTTTTGAGTAGATGTTCAGTGTTGTGTAGGTGTTCCAATATTCAAATTGTTGCATTATATACAGAATAAAGGATGGGGAAGTGTATGATCTGAAGAGTGGTCTACCCGAGGTGTGGGATGCTATAAAACTTTCGGGGAAGAAAGCCTGAAGGGTTTATTAAATCCACCCGAGGTGCATTAAATTGAGTTTGACACTTCGCCTTTTATTTTATTTAATATACTGGTGCGCAATTTTTTCCAGCCTAAGTCCTGAGGCTGTGGCAAAGAGAGACACACACTGATATAAACACACACACACACACACACACACAGTCTCTCTGTCTATCTTTTGAACTTTGTTTATTATTATTATTATTTTTTTTTTTACCCTGGTCTGTACTCAGTCAGCCATGGACGCGTTCCCGTCTGTGTCGACTGAAGCTGGCAAACTGTAGGATCAACCAGATAATTTTTTTTTTATTTAAAGTCAGGCTGAACCAGACTAATGAATGATAAATTAATTATTCAAAGTGCAGAGTCTTTGTGTGGCGGCTCCCTCGCTAACGGACATACGGAGCCTCAATGTTTGAGGAACTAATCAGCCCACCTACACATGGAGGAGAACCAATGACAGAGCACTCATTTCTGACTGACAGAGTGTGTGTTCAACATAATAACCTGCGGGTTATTACGGTGAATAACAACTAGCTCAGCCCATAGAAAATAAATTGCTCATCAGTTATTATTAAATTTTAAAATGCCTCTTAGTCTTTCAAACATAGAATGCATTGCACTTGCAGATTGACATGTATATCAGGTTGCAGCTGATGCAATTGATAAACCTTTTTGTCTCATAATGTTTGTGAATCAAAATATGAGAGAAGTTGTCCCTAACCTGTTTAGATGAACAAAATGAGCAATTACCACAGCCATAAGTCCCATTTGGAAGCAGTGGGTTAATCATCTGTGTTTGAGTCCCGACATTCTAATGGCTCCTCATGATCTGATCAGCAGTATTCTTGCTCTTGTGGGATACCATGCTTGGGAGTCTCTGTGTCACATGTTGCAATTTTTCTTCAGTTGCAAGAATATGCCATTTCTTTGACATTACCTCTCTAATTTGGTTACTCTGTGAAGAAAAGGTAGTGACAGGGTTTAACTGGTGCATATCATTGTTTGTTTTTCTGCTAGATATTCACAGCTTTTCCCTGTGCTTACTGTTTACTGGTTCCCTTGCTCTATGAGTACAATCCATATCATAACCCCTATGTACAAATTGTTCTTATAACATTTTGCCCCTCTCTCATAATCAGTCTGATTGCTGGTATTTCTTTTTAGCCTTATAAAGTGTCCCTTAGGGATATTTCTGATTTGATTTTCCAGATGACAGCCAAAATATTACAAAAGAGAATTTGAATCTGTCTCTTTATGAAAAAGGCTTATACTGACTTAGTAGATTCAGGAGGAAAGTGAAGAAGTCAGGACTTCCAGCAAGATGGCAATGACAAGTACACACTGAGATGTAGCTCTCTCACCACCCTGGATACCAAAGATATCACAATGCCGATTTAATTGTTTTAAATGTAACAACCCTGTGAAGTTTATTACGTTAAAACGTCTCCTCATCTGTTGGAATTTGTGACCTGTTTCTAAATTAATTTTTTAATATTAGCAATTCGTTTACCACATTTGGTATAATGACACTGGCCAAATGTGAAAGGAAGAAACCCCCTACTGGGAAAACCATGAGAAAACCCTCCAAGCAAGCCACTACAGGTCATAAGAAAGTAATACTGTTGCCGGGAGAAGTAAACCATTAGTGCTGGAGTCGACTGAAACCTCCCAAAAAAATTTAAATGAAGTTGAACAAAAAATGGTGGAGCAAGCTTCACATATTGTCAATACCTCTGATAAACAGAATTTGATTGAACAAATGAGAAAAAATACAATGGCTGTGATTGTTGCAGCCTTAAGAGACCCCACAATACTTAAGCATTTGCACTCAATATTTCCCTAGTTAATTATGAACCTAAAAGAAACAGTGCCAGCTCTTCAACTATTGCATCTTCCTATTCAAGTGTTTCGGAGGTCCAAACAATGCATGCAAAAATTGATGTGGTCGTTAAGCAGGGCAAGTGGACTCATTGGCCTCCTGAAAAACTCTCAGCATCAGGACAAGAGGAATTGCAGGATGTACTACAGCTAGCCAAAAAGAAGACTGATGTTTTGGTGAAGCCTGTCACAAATCCACTCCGGATTCTTGAAGTGCAGTTCACGAACAGGGAACAAACAGGGACACCCTCCTGTTTGTTTTGGGTCTGAGCAAACTACCAGTCTCGAGTGCTGGGGTCAATTATGAACCCTTTTTAGCTAGCACACCCAGGTAACAGGTCCAACTGTCACACTCTCTTCAGGAAAAGCGGCACAATACTTCAGCCAGCAGCATACAGCCAACCTGGTTCACAACCGCCTGCCAACTCAATTGAGATGTTGGTAATGTCTTACCTTGCTGGATCTTTATACAGATCCTTGTTAGCATGGCTGTATATGGTGACACACTAAGTAATTTAACAGTTATGTCAGAATTACCAATACTGTTCCACCATTCACACTGAAAATGAGAATATGTCTCAGGCAGGTTTAAGAAAAACCAAATTAATTAAAACTAAAAATATAGTAAGTAAATAAATACAGTACATAGAACAGAACATACAGTATATACATAATGATTACAGTCAGAAAGAAATGGACAATTACAAAACATGGACAATTACAAAGCAAAGTGCCTTGCAACTGAATTAACTAGTTCTAACTCAGTTTCAGTAAGCAGAGGTTCACACTTGAATTACCAGTCTTGACAGAACTGGTCTCTCCTGAATCCAGAAACAGAGTTTCCCTTAGAAGTCCAGAGCAAAAAGTGTATTTTCTCTCAGCTAGGCTTCACCAATATCAGAGATAAAGTCCCACCCTCCTTGTGATGTCATAGCACATGAGGTCACTCTTAGCCCTGTAATTAATTTGTAACATGACTGGTGTATAACCAAATGTTTCAGCTTACTGCCTGTTTAAAATCTGCAAAGACAGCAATATTTTAAATTATAACAAGACGGGCAGTCTTCATCAAAACACAGTTTATGACAGCATTCCCCTTTGATCTCTCAACAAAACATCTTAAGAACACCTCTCATAGCTGGGTGAATTTTCATAGATATCTATCAGAAACTGCTTCCCTCTTGATGTACCGTAAAAAGGCAGTATTTTATGACGAGCTGCCTGGGTTCAAAGCAGTGGTTGGTTTATGACCTTGTTTTTATTATAGTCCCAGGAAGTCAGCTTTTACAAGCTAGCTGTGACAGCAAGTAAGGCCAGAACATTTTTTTTCTTTTAAAAATCCAATGTTCCATGATGCCTTGGGCCGACTGCCATGTTTGACAAACAGAATTCTAAAACATATATTTATGTTAAAATTATACATACACATAACTGGCAGATGGCGATTCCCATTACGCCCCTCCCTCCTAGACTGAATTTGGGGCACTCCATTCATAGGGATGGGTGGGCTCCCCAAATTCTGTTCACTGCTCTGATTGTCAGAATAACCCTTCTGCATTCACATTTGCTAACCCTGCTGTATGGGTGGTAGTCATATTGTTGACCTGTAAGGCAAGACTCCATCTTAGAAGCCTGCCATTTGTCTTACCCATTTGGGATAGCCAAACCAGGGGGTTATGATCTGTCTGTACCTCAGAGTGCCTCCCGTACAGGTATGGCTGCGTTGAGCCCACGGTGGTCTACACAAAAATCAGTACAGCCATCCGGCTTGGGAATGAGGACTACAAGTAAGACCCAGGGGGTGTGGGATTTATGGATTACCCTTAAATCCAGCATTTCCTCCACCTCCCTCCTAATATCCTTTAGGAAGTCCTCAGACATCCGGTACGCTGTCCGCCATATGGGCACTTGCGTCCCTGTGTCTGCATTGTGTGTCGCTAAGGGGGTTAGTCTAGGCTTGGCATGAAACAAAGGGGCAGAGTCTGCTAAAAAACCCTTACTTCCTGGATCTGTTCCGGGGTCAACTGGGCTGACAGTTTGATTGCCTCCACAGAGGACTCCCACTTGCTTTCTTCCAGCAAGTCCAGAAGGGGATCTTCCTCATCTGTCCCCTTCCCAGGACTAAACACTGCAAATACCATGTCAGCCCTATTTGCATATGGCTTCATCATGTTGATATGGTACATCCTTTGGGTATTTCTTCTGTCAGGCAGTTCTACAATGTAATTTACATCATTCACATGTTTGACTACTTTGTACAGTCCTGCCCACTCGGCCTGCAGCTTGTTACTCCAGACCGGGATTAGGACCATGACTTCATGACCCACAGTCAACATGCAAGCTCTGTCTCTGTGGTCGTACCATACCTTTTGCTTCTGCTGGGTGGCTGCCAGATTGCTCTGGGCTCTTCCCATAAGCTCCTTCAGCTTTTCCCTAAACTCAAGGACATAATCCACTGTGGGAGTTCCCTGGGTGGCTTGCTTGCCTTCTCAGTCCTCCCAGATCAAGGCTAGGGGCCCATGCACCCACGTCCATATAAGAGTTTGAAGGAGGAAAACCCTGTTGACTCTTGGGGCACCTCCCTGTATGCGATTAACAGGTGGGGAAGATATTTCTCCCAGTCCCTCCCATGCTGTTCAGCAAATGCTTGGAGCATCAATTTAAGGGTACCATTAAACCCTTCCACAAGCCTATTGGCCTGCAGGTGATAAGGTGTCGTGCATCTCTGCACCACCCCACACCTCTTCCACAAACACTCCATCAGGTCCGACATGAAGGTACCCCCTCATTCAGTGATGACCTCTTGCAAAAACCCGACATGGGAGACAATCCCTAGCAAGGCATCTGCCAGTTTGTCTGTCTTCAATGAGGATGAGGTGACTGCCTCTGGGTACTGGGTGGCATAATCCACCACTGTTAGAATAAACCTCTTCCAGGAGGAGCTGGGTTTCAAAGGCCCCACAGTATCCATGCCTACTCTCTGGAATGGTTCCTTCACTATGGGCAAGGGAATTAGGGCAGCTTTGGTTTTACTACCCGCCTTCCCTATTTCTTGGCACTGGTGACAAGACCTGAAATATTCCTTCATCTGTTGAGTGAAGTTGGGCCAATAGAAATTCTGGGCCAATCACTGTGTAGTGTGCATGATTCCCAGATGTCCAGACATGGGGATATCATGAGCAATCTTGAGCAACCGCTCACGGTACCCCGGGGAATGACAAGCTGCCTGCCCATCACTCCTCTCTCTGTCCTAACGTCCTGTGTATATAGCAGTCCATTGTCCCAATACACTCTATGTCTCCTATCACCTCCATGTCCTGTCAGATTCTGCACATGCCTTAAGTCTCTCAAAACTAGGGTAATTTTTCTGAGTAGCTGCAAAATCTTTACATATTCCCAAGGCATGGGACAGGTCTCTTCAGTTTCTAAACTAGGGCCCCTAGATGTAGCATCAGGGCATTCAGGGTCACTGCCATCCCTAGCCCTCTGACTACTGGTTACCCCTCCCTCCTCAGAATAACATTCTGTAGCTGTTTTGTTAACTGCTACTTGGGGAACTTCTACCTCCCTTTCACTACTCTCCATGTCAGGAGACATAGGCTGGGGAACCAACCTCCCAGTGTTTTCCACAGGGGCTTCTATGGTGTCCAGGGAACCACAGTTGGCTTTTACCATCTGACTGTGGGTAACCACACACACCAACCCGTTTTGGAGATTGTTCCCAATAATCGCATCCAGGGCAAGATTTTCTGCCACTGCAACATTTTGCACAGTCTCTCCTGTCTCACCCCAGTCCAGGAGAACACTAGCAAGTGGCAGAGTCCCCCCTTGAATCCCCGTACTGTAACAAACTGATTAGGTGTAAGCTGTTCAGGCTCAACCAGATCCCCTTTTACCAAAGTAAGGGATGCCCCATGTCCCTCAAACCATGGGTTTGCACCCCATTCACAGTAACCGGGTGTATGTGCACCCTCATGTTTATAGGCATGCTTTCAGGGATGCACAGTGCACCCACCTCTGTTTGAGCACCATTTTGGGCACTCTGTGACTTTTTAGGACACTGTCTTGCAAGATGCCCAGGTTGTTTGCAAAACCAACAATCATCATTTCTTTTATCAGGCAAATCCTTTCTTTGTACTTTGGGGCTGCCAGCTTTCTGGGTAGGCAGTGAGGGTTTAGCTGCCCTAAAGGCATGCTTTTTCCTTTCTGTGCTGTCACACCCACCCCACTCCCTTTCAGAGTGCAGATGACACTATTATGTATACTGTAAAAGATGATTTAGAAGCTGCAATTGAGGTATTACAGAGGGACTCTTTGAATGTTCAGGAGAGGCTTTTGGATTCAACACTCCTTCTGAATGAGAAGAAGAGACCGGATATTATTTGAGGAATAAAATACCAAAAAAGATCTCTAATGGAGATATCCAAACTATGTCTGGTACCAAGTTAGACAAGTCACCTCTTATAAGTACTTAGGATTGATACTTGATCATCACCTAACTTTTGATTTACATATAACTAATATCTCTAACAAGCTAAAGAAATTGCTTAGTTTTGTCTATAGGAACAAAACTATGTTTAATTATAAAACAAGACAATTATTGGTCATTTCTCTATTTTTGTCAGTCTTGGATTATGGAGATGTTATGTACAGAAATGCTAGGAAATCATTACTGGGATCTTTAGACTCACTTTATGAAAGTGCATTAAGGTTTATTACAGATTTATCATATACTGTAGAATGCATAGTTGTACTCTGTATAGAGAATCAGGATTAATCTCTCTTCATGATTGATGAGCTATGTATTGGAACCTTTTTGTTTATAAATTTGTATTATGTTGCCTTCCAGTATTTTTATTGGACTTGCTAAAAATCAGACCAGATCAAAATTAGTCTTTAAGATCTGCATCTTGGATTTCTTTTTGTGTTCCAAGATGCAGGTCTAGTTTTTGTGACAAAACATTGTCTTCAACTGTATCTAGAACACGAAATACAACATCTAGAAAACTAGAGGTGCATGAATTATTGCCAATAGAACGATTTAGAGTGTCCTTAGCTAGCTTATATGATAAGCATTGTAATTGTTATGGATAATTTTTGTATATTATACTCCTGATCTATTTTGCAATGATTATCGTTATATTTGTATGTATGTATTTATTGTTATTGTTATTCTGTCTGTGTGTATAGTTTTGTTAAGTGTTGGATGCATTTGAAATATCAATTTGTTATCCAATAAAGTTGAAGTTGAAGCAGACCTGTTCCTAGCATAGCGGTCCAAGAGCTCGGCAGCCTGCTGCATTGTTTTTGGATCTCGTTCCTCCAAAACAATTGCTTCAAAAGTACCACATCCTCTAATTTCTCTATAGAGTCTGCTTTGACCCCCTCCCACTAACGTTTCAAAAACTGATATTGCTTTGTGGCTAGTTACTGTCCCTAATGAAAGAGAGGGACAGTAAATGGAAGGCTTATAAAGCATCCCCTTGCCCCCCAACTTTGGAACGCCTATAGGTGCTTACACAACACATGTAAGCAAACTGCCAAATCACTAAATTGCAGTTTCTACCTAAACCTTCAAAGGAACAACCTTGGCGATCGTCGTCACTTCTGGGGCTCAATCAGATCCTTGCTGAACCACAAACCCATAGCCAAGTTAGTCAGCTCACCTCATCCCTCAGGTCCTTTGACTGATCCCACTTAGATTGCGCAGATTTTTAACAAAGTATTTTCTGACCTCTGTGCCTATCTTACCGAACTACCCTCCCAGCCACCCACCAGCACTGGTAATCAGGATAACTACTGCCCTTCCATCACCACCCCCTCTGACACCATACCCTTCTACTTTAGAGCCATTGGCCCAGGTGTTACCACCAAGCTCCTGAAGTCCCTCCCTGCCAGGGGTAGCCCTGGCAGTGATGAGCTTTTTCCCCTCATTCCTTAGGCTCATCTCTCTAGCAGTCATTGAACCTCTCATCTTCATATTTAACCCTGCCTTCTCCTCATCCTCAATGCCAGACTCTTGGAAACGTGCTAATGTTCTGCGTATTTTCAAATCAGGCAATCCCTTTTCTCCTGGTAATTATAGGTCTATCGCCCTCCTCCCCACCTGAGCAAGCTTCTGGAAAAAAATCATGCACTACCAATTCTTGGAGCATCTTGGAAAGTATAATCTTCTGTGCCCTGAACAGCATGGCTTTCATAAGCACCACAGCACCACATCAGCTTTAGTCCATTTCTCTAACCATGTACTCAGAAACATGGACATGGGTAAGGCCACTGGTGCTGTATTCATGGATCTGACTAAGGCCTTTGACCTCAATGACCACTCCCTCCTCCACTTCACTCTACTACACATTGACTGCTCTGCTGAGACAACAGCATGGTTTAGAAGCTACCTCAAAGGCAGGTCCCAGTCTGTTACAATTGGTACAGCCTCCACCCCTGCCCTACCAGTATCCACAGGGGTTCCTTAAGGCTCCATCCATTTTTATTAACACACTCCCGGCTGAAAGCCTCACCTGTGAGGCTCTCCTCTATATGGATGACCTTGTCCTTTACCATAGCGACAAGTCTCTTACAAACATCACTTACACTTAGCTACTGTGCTGCCCACAATTGGTTTCTTTCCAGCAGACTCTTGGTAAATGAAAAAACAAAACAAAAGTAAACGCTATTTGGATCCAAACCATTCCTCACAAAGATCTTCAGGACAAATTCTTCCCTCCTTGTATCCACACCTGCTGCTCCCCCCCTTGAAAATGTCCCTAGTTTCAAATACTTAGGTGTCACTCTGGACCCCTCCCTTACATTTGCAGATCATGTCAATAATTCTGCGCGCAGAGTTAATCAGAAGCTATGTACTGCCTACCACGTAAATCAGTTCCTTTCTTATGAGACGCGCCTAGCAACTGCACAAGGAAACCTTCCACCGTTCCTTGAATACTGCTCTCCCGTCTATTCCCCTGTATCATCAGCTCTGCACGGTAGACTGAACTCAGTCTACAACAGCATCTGTCGCTTTGTCCTCCATGCGCTCTTTTCTACCCATCATTGTGTATTGTACCAGTCACTTGGTTGGTTCCCACTGCAAGGATGGTTTGACTATGCCCTTGGTTGCTTAGTTGACAATACTGTGAGAGGCAGACACCTGTCCCTGTACTCATCCATTCTCATGGGCAGACTGGCAGCTGGAGTCTCCACGAATCGTCCATCCCTGCCCCCCTTGGTAGTTCCACAAATCTCCTCTACCATGAGTAGTAAAGCCTTTTCCTTCTCTGCCATTCCCTATGGAACAGACTCCCTACATCTCTCCACTCTTCTACCTCCCATCTCTCCTTCAGAAGAAATTTCAAAGAGGGCCTACTGTCTGAAGCCAAATTCCACTGCTCTCCTGGGTAATCTCTGGCATCCCCTCCCTCTGCCCCCCCCCACCTATTAGCAGGTTCTTATCCTTGCTGTACTCAGCACTATCGCTTCTGTCCTCTTCCCCACTTTTCGGGGTTCTGCTATTGCCTGCCTATTCTAAGTCCCATTACCATTAGCTAAGGGGAAGTGTTGTACTCGATTTCAGAGTTCCAATCTGCTCATTAATTTGTGCACTATTAGTGTACCTGAATGCATTTTGCACTTTATGTATCATATCTGAGACTTATGTTTGGTCTTTGTGTTTTGTGACTTATATTTCAGCCTGTTGCCTGACCTGTGACTATATATTTTTGACCTGTGTGCTGGCCTTCTTTGACACTTTGTATTCTTATGTAATTGCACTTCATGTTATGATCCCTTGTTCTATAATTTCCTGTACTTCATGTTGAGGCCTGTGTTTACTGTTGTTTTCCACACCTGTATTGCTTAATTTGTGCCCCCTTGTTCTTGCACATCTCTTTTTCTGAAAGATGCTACCAAGAACAAGGGGGCACTATTTGAAGATAGAAGGGGGATGGCTCAGAGGTAATGTGAGGAAGTATTTTTTCACAGAGAGGGTTGTGGATGCACAGAACAGCCTCCCTGAGGAGGTCATGGAGTCAAGAATAGTGGGGGAATTCAAGAATGCATGGGACAGACATAGGGCAGTCCTAGTGGGACTAGAGATCCTCTACTAGAGATAGAGAGTGGGGATTAGAGAGCCAATACTGGACACTATGGGTGAAGCTGGAGGGTTCAGTGGATCTTTGTTTTTTGGCAACCCATAACGGGTTGTCCTGATTGGGTTCTCAACCATTAGAATCTTCTGTGTCTGCTTGTCGTTAAGATCATTCATACAAGCATACAACAATGTTCTCTTTAAAAGTTACAGTCATGTGTCTGGGCAACTGTTTACAGAAAGTCCTATCAACAAGCTGCTGTAACATTTCTTTTTTATATTTAGTTTGGTCTAGGATGACAGTCGAGCTGCCCTATCCACAACTTTTATGACAATTTCTGTGTTCTTTTGAAGATTGTCCAGTGCAGTTCTTTCTTACTTTGTGCAGTTGTAAAATCTCAGTTTCTGCTGTCTCTACCAGTTTTTGTATATCACATTCACAAACCTTTCTAAAGACCATGACAGTAGGATTTGCTGGTTGGATAAAGGTAGATTTGTTTTTAAATGTTCTGCTGATTACAGTATGATTTGGCAAAGTCTGTGTCTGATGTTTATGTATTCAGAATGTTCAATGCAACTCTGTCTCTTTCTGTATGGAAGAATACCTTTAGGTCAAGATTTCTAGTAAACCAGTGAAGGTCCAGTATGGTGTCAAATTCCCACAGGTTTGTAGTGGGGACATATGGCAAGGCAACCCCTTTTGGAGCACTCGTTTCTGTTTTGTTAAGCACATATGAGGAAATATTAGTAGCAATAAAATTACTTATCTGTAATGTCTCCTGTTATATGGTCTCTGTTTTCTTAGGTGGTACATCCTTCTTTGTGGAAAACCTCTTCTTCTTCTTCCTCCCCTTGCCTCTGGTTCCCCTCCTCATTCTCTTCTTCCCCGGCAAACTGGATAATTCTTGGGCTCTGCATTAGCGATCATTCTGGGAGTCTGGGTTCCTGAGGATTGATTGCTGCCAGGGTTGCGTCATCCCTGGAGTGCTCCTCCTTTACAGAGTTCACCAGCTGATGTGTGGGAAAATCTTGACTTCACTCTAAAAAATGATTGCTTGCTCTATCAGATTCAGAACCACTGGTGTGTATATCATTCTACTGTCCATGTGTGCTTTTTTCATAATTGATTTAGGTTGCTTTTTGCTCCAATCAAAAATGTGGCCTTCTATATAATCTTACCTGTCTCTCTTGAATTTCCTTTCTTTCACTTTTTTTATGTTAGTATCATAATATTTAATATGTTGATCCAATTGTGCTCTGTATGTGTGATATTCAGTATACATAGATACATAGATACATAGACAGTGTCGGCAGATAAGGGCCTATGGCCCACCCAGTCTGCCCATTTGAGCTTGTAAGTTCAGTTTGTTTTCCTAGAAGTCTGTTGCCCCCTTACCCCTGAATATGAGTATGCAAGGTGAATTCTTGCACCTCTTTCTCCTTTCTATTAGGGACTTTCTTACTTCTTCTACAACTATGTCTGCAACATGCAAAATCAATTTAATTAGGCCAGCTAAATATTCTAGTAAATGTTTTTGCCAGTCTCTTAAAAAAATTATCATGTTTGGTTTCAAAAGTTGGCTGTTTGAATGTAATCCTCTCGGCACTTGATTAACTCTAAAGTATGCTGAGAGCGTAACTTTCTGCCAGTGAATTCGTCTGGCTTTAAGGGCAACATGTTCAAGTTGAATAAATGCCTCTTCTAAATTTACTGGTTGATTTGTGGGCACATATTCAGTGTTTCTGCTAGCTATGTTAGGTAATTCTCATTTAACACCAGTGCCTGATTTGTGATTTACTGGGTGTATCCAGCCCGTACATTACATGGCAAGGTAAAATATTACTTTTTAAAACTTTTTGTTTGTGCGACCTTGCATGAGAGGAGTGTGACCCCAGGTTAGAACTTCTGGGTTGCTGTCTACAAATTGCTTGCCCCTCTGTGAGCGGGGCATTTGACTCAGTGACATTCCTGCCTATGCTGTGTGACAGTACGGAGGAGCACACTGCTGTGTGACCTCTCATGGATTTTATTTAAATATCTGTCTAATATATCTGTTTGTCAGTATAGACATCACGCTAGAAGGAAGCCAGAAGTGTCCAGGTCTGTAGTCCATTGGTGAGCCTCTGGGACTACAGATGGCTTAAAATTTTAGTTTTTCAAACACCAGTGCCTGATTTGTGATCTACTGGGCGTATCCAACCCATACATTGCATGACAAGGTTAAATATTACTTTTGTTTGTGTGACCTTGCATGAGACGAGTGTGACCCTGGGTTAGAACTTATGGGTTGCTGTCCACAAATTGCTTGCCCCTCTGTGAGTGGGGCAAGCACGAGCAGGGTGAGCATGAGCAGGGCAAGCGCGCGTCGACACATGCAGAGACGTGCACAGAGACATGCGTCTGTGCATGTCTGAAGGGTCAGAAGGGAAGAAGGCATGAATCTCTGATAGTAAGTCCTGTGAGTGCTGTGTCTTAGTGTAGTTCCTAGAACAAAAAAACCTTGTGTAACAGGAAAAACTCACTTAGTTGTGTCCATACTACTCAGCTTCTGCTGTTTACCTACCTGAGTTAGCACAGGGGTCCTACAACAGATCAGCATACTCATATAAACATCTCAGGGCCTAAGCAAAGTATATTGTTGTAACACTTGTAAGTAACTGAGATTACTGTTGTAGTATTTGATAACGTATAAAGCAAAACAAAAAAAAACATTTTTTTCTCTTCCTTTCCTTGGCTTCTCTACTCACATACTGCAATACGTTTGTGGACTTAAGTACTCCATGGCCAGCAAAATAAAGACATTGAATGGCGACATTGGTTTAAAATGTCAAATGTGTGATATGTACTTATTATTTTCAACAGTTCCACTAATGGATGTGTTTACTTGGAAGAAATTTCTGCACAACTCTGAACTACAAGGAGAGATAGCCTTATTCAGTACCAAACTTAAATGCATAGAAAAAAGCCAACAAGAGATGTCACAGATATTAACTATTATCACAAATAAACCACATGCAAATCAAAGTAATCAACACGATGATCCTAACAAAACAAACAGTACCTACCAATTTTCCACAAGACCAGAATAACCACCCTGTTAAGCTCAATTCAGATAACAACAAAAAAAGGTAAGGGATGATGATTCTGATAATTCAGAGGACGATGGGTGGTCTATACCCCCCAAAAAGCACACAGTTAAAAAAGGCAGAAGAGCAATGGACTTTCAACTGCCCAAAAAAGAATCACTTCTCTCTATTAATGACTAACACCATTTACACTGAAGGATTCCCACAATTAGGTCCCTCCCACTTGATCCCCCCAAAATAATAACATCTAACTTGACCACCACCCCAGTAAATATACAAATACCTAGGCCTGATACCATGATTACAGAAAAAAGCCCAGTCCCCCACAAACTACACATCTTACGAATGACAAAAGTAAACAAACATCGACAATACAAAAAGATGTAAATCTAACAACACATTCAAATTCAGTGATGGACACCACATAAGAAAATAGCTCTCCGAGGCAAATTTTTGTCTTGGGGGACTCAATTACGAAATACATAGGCAAGGCAGTTTGCGAAACAAACAATATAAATCGCACCTGCAATACCTTTAGGGGGGTTAAAATAAAAGACATAACAAAAATGATTGACAATATTATGAGAACTGCTGGACCTAATCCTCTAGTAATAACACACATAGGAACAAATAATATAACTGATACAAGTATACAGAACGTAAAACAAGAATATATGGATCTCAGTACAAAACTTGAGGAAAAGGGTAGTCATATTTGTTTTTCTGAGATTTTACCTGTTCCTCAATTAGGATATCAAAGAAATCACAAGGTAAAATCATAAATGAGTGGTTAAGGATATGCTGTTTGCAAAAGGGTTACAAGTGCTTAACTCATTGGGAAACATTCCACAACAATTTCAGTGTATACTCTTGGGATGGGTTACATCTGAATAGAAGAGGGAACCAACATCTGGGGAAACAAATTGTGGCACACATAAACAACTCTTTAAACTAATAATGAAGGGGGAGTTGGGAGACTTAAAAGTGCATTTCTATCCATGTACAAAATTATAAAAATGTAATATTATGGTTGCCAATGCAAGGAGTCTCAACCTGGCAAAAAACAACAACCTAGAAGCCATCATATTAAAACACAAAATAGACATAATTGCTGTAACAGAAACTTGGTGGGATGATTCCACCAACTGGAACAAAGAAATCACAGGATATAAACTTTTTCAAAAAAATGGGACAAATAAATGAGGTGGCGGGGTACGTATTTACGTACATAATAACATCAACTGTAACCAATTCTATCTGTTAGAGAATGAGATTGAAAGTATATGGTTAAGCATAACATTCAAACACAGACCAAAACTCATTTTAAGTAATTATTATAGACCCCCAAGTGCTAGTCCAGAGTACAACACAAAACTACTGAATCAAATCAAATCAACATCTATACTAGGAGATATCCTAATTGTCGGTGACTTTAATCTCCCAGATATTAATTGGGAAAACTTAACCGGAACAACTAATTTTGAAAATGATTTCCTTCACCTTCTAGTCAACAAAGGACTTAAACAACAAGTAATGGCACTAACTAGGGGAGATAACTTTTTAGACTTGGTCATTACAAACTTGGAAGATAATAATATTACTACAGCCATAAACTGCCCACTGGGGGGTAGTGATTATAATGCCATCCATATAGGTATAGCTGTATGAATGTTGAAAAAAAATAATATAAGATATATTAAAAACTACAATAGTGCAGATTTTGTTAGCATTATAAACTGCTTGGCATCTACAGATTGGGACAAAACAATGTCAAACCACACTGTTAAGGAAAATTGGCATATACTCAGAACTTCATTACTCGAATTAGAAAAACAATACATACCTGAAAAAAAGATATACAACTCCAAAGGTAAAGTACCGGTATGGTTAATCAAATCAATAAAAAGGCAAAACAAAAAGGAATGAGCTTTTAAAAAACTCAAAATTTAGAAGTCCTCCTCTGCCCTCACAAAATACAAAACAGAACCAAAAAAAAACTTGAGTACATGATTAAACAGGAACAAAGTAAACTAGAATTTAAATAGCCCATACCAAGGGAAATCACAAACTATTCTTTGTATATGTCAATTCATACAAAAATAAACAACCTGAAATTGGCCCCCTTGTCAAAGAAGGATACACCATTGAGGATGACCCATTAACAGCCAACGAGCTTAATGACTTTTTATGTTCAGTTTTTAATAAAAAAACACATCACCAAATTTATCCAACACACAGAGTAGTAGAATATACTTTACTAGAGATGAAATAGAGGCTGCAATACACAAACTAAAACAAACACATCACCAAGTCCAGATACCATCTCTGCCAAATTACTGAAAGAAACAGCAGCCATGATTTCTTTACCGCTGGCAATCCTTTTCAACAAATCTATAGAAGCAGGGGAAGTACCATATTATCACACCTATCTTCAAAAAGGGTAACAAAGGGTAAGTCAATAATTATAGACCAATAAGCTTGACTTGCCTGAGCTGTAAACTAATGGAAAGGCCGATCAAAGAAATAATAGAAAATGAAATTCAATCCAAATAACATATTGACCATAATCAACACGGATGTAAAACTGGCAACTCCTGTACAACAAATCTCATATCCTTTTACAATAAAGTAAGTGAAAGCATGGATAATAACACCCCTGTCGATGGTATCATGCTGGACATGGCCAAAGCCTTTGATAAAGTTCCACGCTTTGAATGAATAACCAAACTAATCCAGCGTGGGCTCAATGGCAAAATCATACAGTGGATTACAAATTGGTTAAAATCAAACTCAGTCAGTTGGAATAAATGGTATCTTGTCAACCCCAGGTAAAATGACCAGCAGAGTGCCCCAGGACTTCTTGGGCCAACACTATTTAACATACAGTATTTATCTCTTACTTTAACAATAACATCAGCAACACACTTATGAAGTTCGCAGACGATAGTAAATTAGGAGGAGAGGTAGCTACAATACAAAAACACTACTCTTTAGTTAAAAATCTCGAGAAAATAGAAACCTGGGCTAGAAATAATAAAATGGCATTTAACCTTGATAAATGTGTTGTTCTTCATTTTGGAAGAAATAACTCTCAACATACAGTATCTACAAGTTGAACAATAACATTTTAAAGGCTGTTGACAAAGAAAGATACTTGAGTATTATCATAAATTATATAATGGCAAGAAATTGTCCTGGATTCTGATTGGTCAATGTGTACTTGTTGCAGTGAGATTACCTAAACACAACTTCACAGCATCAAGTCTAGCCATACAGATGATTGTATAGCAGACTAAATAACCAGCCACACTCTCTCTTACCAAGAAAGATTGTTGTTTTGCAATTGAAGTACAGAATCAGAAGCTTAATTTCATATAAAAACCTTATTTATTTATATTGTGTGTGGGGGGGGCAACATTTTTTTCATGGCTAAAACATTTCATAGGCAGAGAACAAGTGTCAGAACATCTCTTTTATAGTGTGGAAACATCTGTTTCATAGTATCAGTTTTACAGTTTTCTTGTTTTATGAAGAAACATATCACATATGAATGCACTGCATCTTGGGTATGCAAATCACCTAATTGTCTGGTATAGCATAACTCAATACAGTGATGCAAAACAATTAATTATTTGCATACCCATGATGCAGTGCTTTCACATGGGGTGTGTTTCCTCAAACTAAAAAATTAAAAAATTAAACTGTACAACTGATACTATAAACAGATGTCCCTACACATAAAATGGATGTTCCAACACATGTCATCTGCCTAATAGTCATCTACATATTCTCATTTTGGTCCCCACAATAGTAATAAATAAGAACCATGGTATAATAGTAATAATGCACTCCAAAGTGTGGGTCATAGGGGGATAATCTCACTTGGGTTTTTTTTTTTTGGAATGCGTGTGGCCTATAGCCTCATGCCCAACCACCCCAGGTGTGAGGTTATCCCAGCATAACCCATACCCCGTCATGCATTATTGCTTATTATACAATGGCAAGTCACAATACTAGTCTCTGATTGATCAGTGTGCCCCTGGACCCATGATGTTATCCCAGCATAACATCACAGATCTAGTCCACGCACCAACAAGACTGCATGTCTTGTAAAATAGAAATCACTGCACACAGAATGACCCATTGTCCATGCTTGACATGCAGATCCCCAGTCACTGAAGTCCAAAACCACCACCGAACCTGAAGCAGCGAGATAAAAAGATAGAACCCCCCCATTCACTTAATACCTTGCAGTAGTTCTACCCATCACTGCTTTTGCCCTCCTGCTCTTCAGTCTAAAAGCGGCACTGACACATCTGATTTTGAAAGGCACCAGAGCAACGGCTTTTTGTTTTCCCAAAACTGCCTGTCTGAGCTGTAACCAGGACAACGAGCGGCTGCGGCTTCCTACCAACCCATTCAAGGGAAGCATTTAACAGAAATGACCGCCCCCCTGCCCCCATTCTCCACTCCTCTGAACATAAAGCTTACCATTTAAAATGTTGCTATGCAAACGCTGCTGTTCCGAGCGCTGCCGGCATAACGTGACTGTGTAGCACGCGCCCCCTTCTTCCTTCTCTCCTCAGTCAGGTTAGTGGTCGTGCTGCTCCGCTTAAGAAATTGCCAAATATTTTAGGCACAAGCAAATTATAAAAAAAAGAAACGATAACACAAGCTGGCACACATAGATCTCTGTATGGCTGTGACCCCTAATTTCTTTCAGCAATCGGCTAACTCTCACAGTCCACTCAGGATTAACTTATCGCCTGCCATGCAGATTGCTTTCACAGGAAACAAACGGATAAGAGACACAACACAGACCTGTAAGTACAAAACAAAACAAAACCTCAAGATACAGAAATACAAGACAGTTTGTACTGGCAGAACATCTAGTGGGTAAAACAGAAACTATGGACTTTTTTTTCTAAACATATTCCTACACACAGAAAAATGAAGGGAAAACTAATTTAAAACACATTTTTCATCTATTTTATTTTATTTTTTTTAATAGCCGAGCCATTGTTTAATAGGAATAATGCACTCCAGGGTGTGTGTCGTACTGGGACAACATCACTTCTGGGGTGATTAGTCACACTCAGCCTGCGGCCTCGTGCCTAATCACCCTAGGCGTGACGTTATCCCAGCACGACACACACCCTGCCATGCATTATTCCTTTAATAATAAACTGTCATTAACCCACTGCAACAAAATAGCATTAACAGCAAATAGGCTGATAAACTGTGTCAAATGCTCCTTCACAAATTGTACAGAGCAGTGCATATTATCATCATACAGGTCCTACATTTGCCCTGATTTGGATACAAGCTCCCCTTTCTGGAGTCCTTATCTAAAAAAAGATATAGATTTACTTGAGAGGGTCCAGAGACGAACCACTGAATTAATTCATAGACTATCAAACATAAACTACACAGAAAGATTGAAACAAACCCGTCTGGTTAATCTTAAACACAGGATGTACAGGGGTGATTTATTGGAACTTTTCGAAGTATTAAAAAACCAAGATCTATGCACAGACTTTGGGTTCAAATTCATAAATCATTCAAATAATCTCAGTAGCCACAACAAACAATTTGTGGTTCCAAAAGTCAGCAATACAAAATGAGATAACTATTTCACCGTTTGCATGACTAAAGCCCGGAACAGTTTGCCACAGCATGTTGTCGATGTGACAACAAGTGATATTTTCAAATCTAGATAAGATACTTTTCTAGGCTGGAATATCAGCAACAATTAATACACCCACAAAGTTGTGGGAGACATTCTTGATGGACAAAAACCTTTTTCTAGGATCGTGGATGTGTTGTTCATCCACACTTATTGGCATGTCCCCTTCCACTTAAAATGTTTCCGGAAGTCTTCAAGCTGGCTCCTCCCACCCACCCAGGCAGTATATACCTCAGCTCTGCCCCATGATGCCAGATCTTCCTTTCTGCTGGAAGATACAGGTTGTCTCCCTCGTGCGCATGCATTTTGTAGGCCCTGAATTTCAAAACTTCAGTTTTACTGAAATTAATAATCGTTCGAGTTAGCGATTGTCTTTTCGCATCATCGATCATGGAGGAGAAATCTTCCCCAGATTTCTGCGGTGTCCTTGCGCCAAAATGTTGCACACCGATCCCCACCCCACGCATGCTTTCTGCTTCGTGTCTTCTATGACACTTCATCCTGTAGCTTCTGTTTGGCTCTTCCATCCCAACGCCCTGGATGACCATCTTGCACGTTTAAAACTGGGAAGACCGGAGAAGAGAAACCCTTCGGTGAAGTCCAAGGAGGCTAGGTGAGTGGTTTCCGCAGTTGCGGGTTCCGCCGAGCAATTGGAACGCATGCAAGCATTTGAAGAAGAAGCCGCTCATTCCGCGGACTCTCAAAACCTCTTTGTTCCACTCAACCTGGGCTCCACCTTCTTGGATTCCTTCAGGGAGTTGTGCCAGTCTCTTCCCACCCAGGGAGAGGCACCCACAGGCTCACACTCCTCCCGATCCCGTAAGCGGGAGAAGGAATCGAGCAAGTCTTCGTCTCGGTGAAGGCGCTCTTGGAACTGAGAGAGGTCTCAGCCCCAGGAGCATGCAGTCTCGACCTCAGTCAAGATCGCTTCCTCCACTACAGGCTTCACGGATCTTCCGTCGGGTCAGCCGAATGCGGATGCGGCCAATGAGGTTGAGATTATTATCGACCCGCTGTCACCGGTCCCGGTCGAAGACTCTTTAGAAAGGACTCTGGTCCTTGTGTTCCACTATGAGGAGACCCAGCCTGCTGGAGTCCCCATCAAGGACCCGGTTCCAGACCCCCGGATATCACCGGTCCCGCTGGTGTCTCCCGAGTGACTGAGTCGGCCTGCCCGATCTTGGTTGAGATCTAGAACCCCCTTGTCCAGAAGGCCGAGAAAGAGCCATAAGCACTCGAAAAAGAACCAACGCCATCGGTAGTCTTCATCCTCCTCGGATGAGGAGAGGCTCGGCTGAAACTCTGTCGGCACTACGAGGACCTCATGTGGCAACAGCTGATTTTGTCCGGGCAGAAGCCGACTTCGACTCCTACCCTGGCCATTACTTGGCTTTCACCTCCTAGGCTGAAGCCGACCCCCTTGGAGCCGAAACCTTTGGTTCTCCCACCCGCAGTGCCAGCGCGACTGCCTGTTTGGCCTAAGCCGGTCTCTCCACTGATCATGGTGGAACCGCCACCTAAGCAGTCTGTGGGAGGGGCTCCTTCCAAAGAGGACCGACCAGGACACCTGGCTTCCCCGATGTTTGTCGGTCATGGTCACCCTGAACCACCCTCAGTGGGTCGAGAGTGATTCGGGTGGCAGGCCACTGTACCCCGACTTTTCGGACTCTGATGTCACCGGGCTTCACTCTCATCCTGGGGATGATGAGTCGTCCGTCGGCCTAGGGATGGAGGAAGGCCCTTCCTCCTCCTCCTCCTCCTCCTCCCAAGGGATCTTTCTCCTCATCTCTGAGTCCACAGGGATGCCCCTGGAACCCATTCAGAAAAAGGCAGAGTACCCTCTTACGGACATCCTTAAAAGAGGGGATACCCCAATGGAGGCCTTTCCTGTGACCGAGGCCATTGTTGGTCTGGCACTTGAACTGTGGCAACGTCCTGCCTCTTGCCAGCATCGTCTGCCCACACGGCCAGCAAGTATGCGGTTCCCATGGGGTTCCTTGCGGGGTTCACAGAGCACCCTTCAGCCGAGAGTCTGGTGACTGCCTCTGTGTTCAGGCATACTGGCAGTTCTAATGACACTGACCGACCTCCCGACAAAGAGTCCAAGCTCTTGGACCATTCGGCAAGGAAGATCTATGCAGCTTTCTTCATCAGGCCAGTTCAGCCGTAATCATGGCACACTTCTCTCATGCCCTCCTCAGGTCATTAGACAAAGTCCTCCCACATCTCCCCGCAGACATGCAGACCACGGTCAAGCAGGTCCAAGACCAGGGCTGAGCTGTTGCCAAACAGCAGCTCCAGACGGCCCTGGACATTGGGGACTCTTGTGCCTGCTCGATGGCTGCCGCAGTTGCCTCTCGCCACAGGGCTTGGCTGAGGCTCTCCTCCTTCCCGGTGGATACTCAGCACAGGTTAGCTGATGTGCTCTTCCTTGAGACCGACTTGTTCGGTCTCGGAGTGGCCAGTCACCTCCAGTGCATAGAGCAGTCCAGTGCCACCTTGGATGTTACTTCTGCTAAGAGTTCTTCAGGCAAGAACCAGCAGAAGAAGAACAAGCCCTTTCGGCACTCTTCTCCTGTGGTTCAGCAGTCCTCCTTCCAAGGGGGACAACAGCACCAGCATCCGCAGCAGGCTGAAGCTTGGCACCCTTGGCCCAAGCCTGGACCCCAACAGGCCCATAAAGGAGGCCGAGGCTCAGGTCCTGGAGCCTCCTCCTCCTCCTTTAAGCCTGCTCAGTGATGGGGTGGGGGCTGCCACCCCTATTCCCATCATGACAACTCTGGGTCCTCCCGTGAGGGTCCGGCTTCACCACTTCCTTTCTGCCTGGTCCGCTGTCACTTCGGACAGATGGGTTCTCAAAGTGGTCAGTCAGGGACTGCCTCTAGAGTTTGAGCAGTACCCTCCCAGCTGAGTCTGAGCCCCTGGGAAGGAACGTATATCCGCTCACACCCAGTCAGCTCTTTGAGACAACGTGGCTCAGCTCCTCCTCAAGGAGGCAATAACTCCCATGGTGGATCCTCCAGCAGACCCAGGCTTTGTCTTCAGATACTTCCTGGTGCCCAAACAGAATGGGGGCTGGTGCCCCATTCTAGATGTCCACAACCTGAATCAATATCTCAGATCTCGCACCTTTCGGATGGTCACTCTGTCCCAGATTATTCCATCCTTGGAGTGAAACATGTGGTTTTATTCACTGGATTTGCAGGACACTTTCTTTTATGTCCCAATCTGTCCATCCCATCAGCGGTTCCTCCACTTCAGGAACAAAGGGAACCTGTATGAGTTCCGAGTCATCCCATTCGGCCTGTCATTGGCCCCACGGGTCTTCACCAAATGCATTGCAGTGGTGGTGGCCCATCTACGGTGTCTGGGGGTCAGAATTTACCCCTACCTCGACAACTGCTTTCTAGCAGGTCACTCCCTACAGAAGGTGGAGAGATCCAGGGAGTTGGCCCTCCAGACCTGCTCTCAACTTGGCCTCCTAATCAACGAGGCCAAATCGGAACTCGTGCCTTCTCAGGTGATGGGCTTCATCGGGGCAGAGCTCGACTCTTGTCAAGCCGGAGCTCGGCTCCCGGCGGACAGAACGGAGATCCTTTCCTCCTTTGCCCAATCATTTCTGGTTGAGCAGTTGTGCCCTACCCAAGACTTTCTGCACTTTCTGGGTTACATGGCGGCGAGTGCCTCAGTGGTCCATTGGGCCCGGTGGCACATGCACCCCCTTCAGTGGGAGTTGGCCACCCAGTGGACTCAGCACCATGGTCAATTTGACCACTGGTCACTGTAACCCAGAAGATGTGGGACGCTCTCCAATGGTGGATCACCCCAGACCAGTTGCAGGAAGAGATTCCATTTGTCTGCCCCGAGCTGACAGTCATTCTCATGACTGATGCCTCTCTCTTAGGCTGGAGAGCCCACATGGGGGACAAAAGGGCCCATGGGCTCTGGAGTTCCAGTGTCACATCAACCTTTTGGAGCTCAGAGCATTCAGACTGGCACTGTCAGCTTTCACTCTTCAGCTCCAGGGTCAAGTGGTTCAAGTCCAGATGGACAATACCACGACCATGTACTACCTCAACAAACAGGGCGGAACACACTCCCATCTGCTGTGCAAGGAGGCACTCCACATCTGGACCCTCGTGGGCCAATTGGAGGTGTATCTCCTAGCCATCCATGTGGCAGGAGCCTCGAACCATCTGGCGGATGCTCTCACCCGTCTAGGCTAGACATCCCATGAGTGGTCTCTTCATCCAGAGATAGCTTACAGCCTGTTCTCCCCTTGAGGCAAACTGATGGTGGACCTGTTTGCCTCTAGGGAAAACACCAAGCTGAGGCTGTTTCATGCCCACCCCCCTCAGCAGAGTTTGCTGCAAGGGGATGCCTTCTCGAGGCCGTGAACCCCAGCCTTCCTCTATGCCTTCCCTCCATGTCCCTTGATCCACAAGGTGCTCCTTAAGGTGAGGAGGAACAAGGTGAAGGTGATCCTCGTAGCCCCAGACTGACCACGCCAATTCTGGTATCCAGATCTCCTCAGCCTCAGCTGCAGCCCCCGGAGCATCTTTATACACACCCGGACCTGATATCACTCAATCAGGGGAAGGTATACCATTCGGACTTTCAATCCCTGCCCCTCACAGCCTCATACCTGAGTGGCTATAGTTCCAGGCTTTGGGTCTTTCCAGCGATGTCTATGCTGTTGTGGAGGCATCTAGAAAGGAATCGACCAGGAAGTGTTATGCCTTCAAATGGAAGCAGTTTTCCATTTGGAGTCAGGGCAAGAGCCTGGACCCTCTGTCCTGTTCCATGGCTAACATTCTTGACTACCTTTTTGTCTCTCTCCAAAGGGTGTCTACGGTCATCAACCCTTAGGGTGCACCTGGCAGTCATCTCTGCTTACCGGGCGCGGGCCGGTCAGCCAACATTGGTACAGGAGACAGTGGTCGGGCACTTTTTCAAAGGCCTGAATTACACATCCCCTCTGGTGCATGAACCTCCACCTCCATGAGATTTACTGCTGGTACTGGCAAGGCTCATGGGCAAGCCATTCAAACCCATGCACAGGTGTGAGTCATCACACTTATTGAAGATGGTCTTCCTGATGGCTATCACGTCAGTCAGAAGGACAGGGGAGCCCAAGGTGTTTTTGGTGGACTCCACTTATCTGGTCTTCCACAGGGACAAAGTTGTCCTGCACCCCCACCTGAAATTCCTTCTGAAGGTGGTGTCAGAGTTTCACCTTTAACCAGGTGTTGACTCTGCCACTATACTACCCTAATACACCTCAGAGGCCAAATACAGGCTCCATACTTCGGACCTGAGACATGCTCTCTCCTATTATAAGGAGAGGACAGCGGAAATTCAGGGAGAGGTTCACCAGCTGTTTGTCACCTACGCTGAAGCTGCTTCTGGCAGACCTGCAGCGAAGTGGACTATTGCAAGATGGATTACATCATGCATAGATCTATGCTATGAGTTGGCGGGCAAGGCACCTCCCAGAGGTTTAAGAGCTCATTCTACCTACCATACTGCTGCATCGGTGGCTGCTTTCAGGGACATCCCTATCCAGGAAATCTGCTGGGCTGCTACCTGGAAGTCAGCAAACACCTTCGTCACCCACTACCACATCGACCTTGAGTCACGCTGGGATGCTGGTTATGGGGCCTCAGTTCTACAATCTCTGTTCCGTAAGTATGGGGTGTGCGCCTTGCCTCCCTCCTCCTGGAGAACTGCTAGGAGTCTGCCAGTAAGTGTGGATGAACAACATATCCACAATCCTAGAAAAACAGGGTACTCACCTGTAACAGTAGTTCTAGGAGTGGTATATGTTGTTCACCCACACGGACCCACCCGACCTCCCCGACTGCGGACGCACAACACCTCGCTTCCAGCGGGCTAAGATCTGGTGTCATGGGGTGGAGCCGAGATATATACCACCCGGGTGGGTGGGAGGAGTCAGCTTGAAGACTTTCAGCAAGATTTAAAGTGGAAGGGGACATGCCAATAAGTGTGGATGAACAACATGTACCACTCCTAGAACTACTGTTACAGGTGAGTAACCTGTTTTTATGTCTTAGCACTCCAGTAACCCCCCCCCCAGTAAATCCAGTAAACAGAAGATTATTATCACCTTCTTTAAAAAATAAAGAATCGATAAAAACATTAGCTTGGCTGTTTGCTTGACTACTATCATTAATATTACTCAGGTGGGAGGTACTGATGTCTGAAATAGACCCAGTAGGTCCTCTCATAGCCATTACTACAGGTTTGAGATTAGCGTTCTGTGCCAAGTCGAAGAAAAATCCATGGACAAGAAAGGAAGGCTAAAACTAAAAACTGGATCCCAGATAAAAAAAGTAACCAAGACAAGAGAGAAATATCAGACTAACAGTACTAATCTCGTTAAAATGCGTCACACTGAAGCAAGATTAAAGAGCTTACATTTATTGCTAAAAAAGACACATTAATAAGCAACACTCACCCTATCACATGACACCAGCATTTCATGCTGACATATGCTTCCTCAAGGTGTAGCCATGGTGTTCAAACCCTTCTCGTTTATACTTCTTAAAGATATTTACACAAAAAATCTCAGTGTAATGAAAAAAAAAATATATATATATATACACACACACACAAACACACAGCCACAAGTCAAGCAACATACATATACAGTAGGCGAAAAATAATAAAATAGATAACATGTCTATAATAGGAAGATTCTAAAAAAGCCTCAGTAGAGATAAGTATTTTAATTTTTGTTTCTCATGCAATACCGAGTTCAGTTGTTATTGTTTCAGGAATGGCTGTAGAGAACATATCTCATTTAATCCAGGTGGGCAATGTGCCTATAGTTGTCACTGCCAGTAGTTTTTCCTTCTAAGCAGCTTTGTACCCAGATCAGCCCTCATCACAGATATTGACACCAGTTCAATACCTGGGAACCGAAATTTATGACATTGTCCCGAGTGTGCCATATGGGATGCTAGTGCATTATTTGTGTCCTTCTTTTCAGTGCTGCTGTTACAATTGATAAAACTTGTTGTCTCATGTTCCCATTCAAAATATGAGAGAAGTTGTCACCAACCTGTATGGATGTACAAAATATGCAATTGCTGCAGATGTATGCCCATTTGGAAGCAATGAGTTGATCATCTGTTTTTGACTCTCACTACTGTAATGGTTGCTCATGATCTGGTCAGCAATGTTTTTGTGCATGTGGTATACCATGCAGGGGTTATATATGTTATATGTTGCAATTTTTATTCAGCCACAAACATATGCCAGTTCTTTGATATTATCTCTAATTTTGTTACTCTGAAGAAAAGGTAGCGACCAGGGGTTCAGTTAATACATTTTTAGTGGAAGTCAAATACATCCATGAGTCAAAATGTGGAAGTCATTCCAATTTTTTGGAAATAAAAATAGTTCCCAGATTCCAAAATTTGAAAGCCAGTATTCTAGGAAGGATCTGTTTATGGCTGTCCATACAAATATTAGTGGTAAAATACAGTTCCTTTTAGAAAAATCCATAATTTCTTTTTTTTTTCTTTGTTTAGTTAATGTGCTTTTTGATAGCTTTCTGTGCCTTCGGTTTTGGAAGTTGTCCATTTTTGTTTTTTATATTTGCAAGTCAATGACTTCTTCCCCCTTTATTTTGGAAGTGTTTGCCTTATTTTTTGGAGTTAAATATTCCCAAAATGGAGTTAACTGAAGCCCTGCAAAGGACATTTCATTTATTGTTATTTTTATTTTGCAATTTAAGATTTTTAATCCTGCTTCAGAGTGAAGCGTTTTTATGAGATTAGTACTGTTAGCCCGCTGTTTCTCTCATCTTGGTTACTTTTTTATCTGGGCTCCAGTTGTTAGTTCTAGTGGCCGGCTTCCTGTTTTGTAAGTAGTGGAGTGCAGCACTGCAGCCATGACTGCCCCATGGCTGGGTGTGCAAATGAGACACAATGTATGCTAGCTAGCAGCACTCCAGAACCACTCATTAATTAAATGACTATTAGTAGCATCAATTCACTGCAAATAGATTGTTTAATTCATTAAAAAGTGTTCTAACCTCTTACCATGGACACATGAAACCAGGGAAATGCCAATGGGGTAAGAGGTTAGAACACCTTTTGATGAATTAAACTATCTGTTTTTTGCAGTGAATTGATGCTTTATTGTGGTCATTTAGTGGTGGGTGGTACTGGAGTGCTGGTTAGCAAGTAGTGGAGTGACCTGTCCTTCCTGCCTAAGAAAGGAGAGCAGTCCATGGGAAGCTCTATCCTTTCTCCCCCGGCTGGCTTCCATGTGATCCGAGTCTGCTCCTGAAACCAGGCTGCCAGCGTGGCAAGCAGTAACTCTACTGCCATACTACCAGGTCAGTTCCCTGACTACTGTTCTACCTTCCCTAGATCCCTTTTTATGCCCCTGATACCCTCATCATATCAACAATCCCACACAGCTTAGTATCATCTGCAGACAAGCTAATCTTGCCCTCTATCCCTTCTGCTATGTCATGGATGAACAAGTGAAATACAACTGGTCTTAAGACTGATCCCTGGGATTTATCGCTAGTGACTTCCATCTCCCCTCAGTGCTGTCCAGTTACCACCACCCTCTGATTTCTTCCCCTAGCATTTTCTCTCCACCTTGTCAGTCCTGTCCCCAGCCCCAGGTCCTTTAACTTCATCAGTAGCTTTCCATTTGGCACTGAATAAAAGGCCTTGCTGAAATCCAGATATAGAATGTTGATGGTCTGACCTTTGTCTGCTGCCTGGATCACTGCATTTAAGATATCAGTGAGATTTGTCTGGCAGGGCCTCCCTTTAACAAAGCCATGCTATGCTGCCTTCTCTCTTGTAGGTGGTTTGCTCCAAGAACTTCACTGTCTGTTCCTTTAAGATGGTTTCAAGCAGTTTGCCGACAATGGAGGACCATCTCACTGGTCTGTAGTTCCCAGGTTCATCCTTGTCCCTCTCATATGGAGTGGTACCACATCCACCCTCCTTCTGTTGCCTGAGCCACTCTTGATGCCAATGAACAGTTGAAGACATCTGCCAGAAGGGCAGCCAGTACCCATCTCATTTTCTTTCAGTTCCCTGATGTGCAACCCCTCTGGGTCTGGAAAATTTCTGGCTCCAAAGCATTAAGACCCTTGGGTAGCCAGTCTGTGGAAATATGTCTCACCTGTGGTCTGTGTCATAGATGCTGAATCTTAATTGCTCCACAATATGACCATGGACCACACATTTTCTTTGCAAAAAATGAACAGTCAGTGTCAGTGGCTCAGTAGGTAGCACACTTGCCTCAGAGGCCGGGAGATCAGAGGACTGTGAGTCCGGTTCCCACATCTGGCACTTGGGTTACTATCCCAATACTGACACTGTAGTGCAGCATGAGGGGGGTGCTACACTTCTGAGGTGCTGTCTTTTGGATGAGACGTTAAACTGAGGTCCCATCTGCCTGGATTGGTGGTAGTTCAGGTGAATGTTAAAGATCCCATGGCACTTCTCGAAAAGAGTAGGGGAATTTTTTATTAATGAAATCATACAATCCATAACAATAAAGAAAAACACAGAAATACAAAAGAAACAAAACATCCAGTATGTACAATACAGAAAATAAGTACAATAATGAAACAAAAAAAATTGACATAAAAGAAAAGTTCTAATAGAACTGAAACACCCTAAGTAACCGGAAAGTCATTATCAGTTATCCAGGGTAAATTCCTCCACACCATTTGCAATCTCATCCTATCCAGACATTGTGATTCATGAAGATAAACGTCTCGGATCTCCTTAAAGATTTTTCCATACAGTTCATAATATGTACTCGCTTTCTGTTGAAGGGTAAATAAACATCTAGAATGCCATACATACCATTTAATCACTACAAAAATAACAAAGTACTAGCTTCCCAGTTAATCCAGGATCGTGGATAATCCCCATACATGAGTGCAGGAAAGAATACATGCTGGAAAATTGAAACATGAGATACATCGTAAAGAAACGCCCAAAACTTAGCAATATAGGAACAGGTAAAATACAGGTGCTGAAGAGTTTCTTGCTGAGTGATACAAAGGGACCTAGAGCAGAGTCCTTCCTCCACCCTTTCATGTTTCTGGTTCGCGTTCACATTCAGTTTCTCATGGCAGTTGAGCCAATGATGATCTCTAAATTTCACAGGAACCCATTTCTCAGTTAAAAAGGATAATAAAGCTGATTTACATCCTACTGGACACTTGGGAAAGGGATCTACTTCAGTGAAATGTGCCGCAATAACAGAAGCATAAAGCTGCTTTTTACTGTTAGCTATTACCATCCTACTAGTAATTCCCCATGAACAAAGTTTAACAAACACCTCCCGTAAGCATGAAGGAGAAGAAATAATTTGTTTAACTTGGCATAAATGACCTGTATCCCATGCTGCAAACCAAGGTGACACTGTGTGAACAAAACTGTCACACCAGCACTTATCAGGAGATACAAACAAAGGTTTAAGACTGGCATGCAAAAATTGACAGAAAAAAAACAACACAGGATTCACCATTTGTTGCCCTCCTAAATTATGTGGTAAATACAATATATTCCGTTTAATAGGATTAAGCCTACTCCCCCAAAAGGACTGAAAAAAAAAGACTATAAAATTTAGTTTCTCTTGTCTTAGGTACCGGAAAAACCAAACTAAGGAATAAAAAATCAGGCATAAGATAAGTTTTAATCAAATAAACACGTTTTAAGTAGCTCATTTTCACCCCATTCCAATGTTGTACCATCTGCGTACTGAGCTATACTCTTCTATCCCAATCCTCAATATCCAGCTGAGGAACTCTGTATTCAGTACCTAAAATTTTCAAGGAACCTGTCGTCAGAGAGAGTCCTGCAACCTGTGCTAAGGGGACAACCTGATATCCTAAAGGCTTCCCTAGACTTTTAAGAGTATTCAATTGTGTACCTGAGTAGGCATTATATTCCATACTAATTGCTATTGCATGGTCAGCTAACCGTGTGTTTCCGACCAAGAGAACCACAACATCAGCATATGCTAAGGCTTTGTAGGGTACCACAGAATGTGACAGGCTAATCGGGTGAATTCCTATAGCAGAATTAAGAAGTCGTAAAAGGGGATCAATACTAAACACATACAAAAGGGGGCTGAGTGGGCATCCTTGGTGAACACCCTTCTGAATAGAAACATAAGGACCAAAAAAAACCATTGAGACAAGGTTGTACAGTAGCTGGGTGATATAAACCACGTAACCAATCTATAAACGTGAGCGGGATCCCATAATGACGTAATACCTGCCATAGAAACCCATGGTCTACATTATCAAACACCTGTCTCTGATCCAAAGAAAAGACATATCCTTCCAATGAAGAGACAGAGTTGCGATCAAAAATTTCCCATAATAAAATCAACTGGTCAGTAACAGTAGTACCCGGCACCGCACAAGATTGCACAGGGGAAATCAAACATTTCGCCACAGACAATAACCTGGTGTTCAACATTTTAGTCAGAATTTTAAAATCATTATTCAAAAGACTTATAGCCTCCAATTAGCCAAATCCAGTCCTATCCCCTTTTTAAAACAGGAAAATAACGACCGCAGTAGTCATTTCAAAAGGCACATTCTTGGTATGAAGGATACAGTTATAAACTGTGGCAAGCTCTTCCAGGAGTTCACCACTCAAAACACGATAAAGTTCTGATGTAAGGCCTTCTGGACCAGGAGCTTTACCTTTGGACAAAGCCTGTATAGCATCAGCAACTTCCTGAGCTCGAAAAGGTTCAGTCAGTCCAAGGAGGAGATCCTGTGGAGCATGGGGAACCTGAAACTAATCAAAAAAAGGAATAAAATCACGGATTTCAACAGTCTGGCTGCTAAATAAGGAGGCTGCATAGTCAGACGCAATGCGTAGAATACGATCCCTTGTAGTTTGTACCACATCCTGTTGGTCATAAAGGGCAGTAATAGTTTTAGTCTCAATCATCTCCTGGTGCCTAAGTAAAGGACAAGTGGATGCAAAAGGCCCTTGTACACTATGCTGTTGTCTTAGTTTCAATCATCTTATTTTGAAAATGTGAAATTTGATCTGAAAAATCATGTCTGGTATCCTGAGAAAAAGAATGTAAGTGCTGAAGTTGCTTCCTATCCTGTAAGTAAAAAAAATAAGCTCCATTCCTGAGACGTCTGCTGTTAGAGATAAGTAAATACCTAAGTTCCTGTTTCGTGTCCAGCCACCAGCTGACCGGGTCTTCATATAAATCAAACAACGTTTTCCAGCATTTCAAAAAATATGTGATGTGCTGCAAAAATGCCACTTGTAATAAAAGTGAGGCATTCAGCTTCCAGTACCTAGGTCCAATAGGGGCAACTGCCCTACCTAATGAAAGTGTTATGAGCCTATGATCAGAATATGCTGTAGGTTCCACGGAAACAGCCTGAACAAGTAAAGAAACAGAAAGAAAGAGAAAATCAATACGTGTAGACAGTGTGCCCTTAAAGTTTTTTCCCTGATACCAGAATGAACAAACAGTGCATCCTATAGACGAGCAACACAAATAGCCGTGTTCAAGACAGCCATATCACCAAATATTTTATCTGTCATTGTGTCAACTCCCCTATCTTTTTTGCTCAGTCCACAATTAAAATCCCCTCTCTGATGACATAGAGAGCAGCATGCAAGAAGGGGCTAATTTGTTAAAAAAGGGATGTACGTTCAGCTTTGCTTTGTGGCGCATATGTATTAATGACCCGGAAAAGAACAGTATCCAAAATGAAGTCCAGTAAGAGGACTCTCCCAGGTACAAGGTCTAAAACCCTGACAATCGTTGGTGTAAGTTTATGAAAAAGAATTCCCACTCCCATATAACGTTCCAGGCCAATCGACCAAAAGGAAGTCCCAGAGAGCCATTCCTTAGTAGAAATGGTCAGCTCCATAGTGGTGTGAAACCTGGTGTCCTGTAAAAGTAATACCCCAGGAGGATAAGATTGTAGAATATTAAACACCTCTCTCCTTTTGGAATCATTCTTAATACTATTGACGTTAGACATCAAAATTAAGAAAGGAGGGGAAAATGACATCAGAAAAACTTAAGGATGCTGAAATTCATTTTTTCCTTTTCCTGGGTTTCCCCTTATGGGGTGAAGGCTGAGAAGAAGACTGAGAAGGAGACCCACCCACTTCTGCGTCCGGCGGAATAGTTTGTTCCTCTAGAGGATTCAGATCCATAGAGGAACATACAGAGTCAGAAACAGAGATATCAACATGCAAAAGTACCTGAAATCTATTGGAGGTAGACTGTACAGCCGTTTTAGGAACCTTAGGAGTAGGTTGAGCCCAAGTAGGCCTCTTTCTAGTGATCATTCCCCGTTCAACACATCCCTCTGCCCTGGGGGGGGGGGCATGGAGCAAGGTTGGACTTGGTCTGGACTAGCTAACTCAGAGCTACCCGGGGAAACAGCAGTCTGCCCAGTAGGAGCAACAGAGAGAGGAGAAGAAGTCTCCCCTGGATTCGGTCCGGAGTGTACCTCAGGGACTACAGGGGTTAAAGGGTCTAATGTAGCAGCAACAACTATCATAGGAGCAGTAGTAGCCTCTGTTAGCCATAAGGAGGAAGTCTTATTATAGTCCCTCTGGGCCAAAGTGACCAGTAGACACTGTTCCTCACTATCAGCAGAAGAGGATTTCTTATGCGCAGCTTCAGGGCAAGCTACATACACATGACCTTCCTTCCCACAAAGATTACAACAAATGGCATTTCTACACTGACAACTAGTATGCCCAGGCCTGTGACAAAGGGTACACCGGAGCTGATCGCAAGCACTGCTAATGTGGCCAGGAAGTTCACACCTGTAACAGGTCTTAGGCTGACCAGGGTAGAACAGGACACCCCTATCTCTCCCTAAGAAAAAACAATTAGGCAAATGTTGGAAGCCTTCGTCCTCTGTTCGAAAAATCACTTTAATTCTCCACCCACCCATCCAGATCCCTTCTGAATCAAAAATGGCCTCTGGATGACCAGTCACAGTACACCGTTGTTTGAGCCAAAACAGTAAATCAGTAATACTAACACCTTAATTTTTGAAGAGAACAGTAATGGTCTTGTGAGCAGGCCTAGTAAGTGGAACTACCTCAAAAGGGGTCCACAAAGGTGTTTTTTTCACTTGGTGATAACGTGCCCAGAACTTATCTAGACCACTCCCTAGTTTGAAACTGATATCAAACACATTTTCACCAGAAACATGAATAAATGCATACAATTCAGCAACAGCAAATTGCAAACTATTTTTTAACAAAGTACGCCCCACATACACTCTATTGGGAAAAACATCTAAGCCCCCCTTTATAAACCAGGCGTACAGCATTGTGGCATCTAGAAGGATAAATAGGAGTATGAAAAAAGGAAGCATAAGATTTTTCATTCTGAGGAAGGGAAGGGCGCTCAACTTCCTCATGAGGTACAGGAGGGTGATTCCGAATAGCTGCAGGGATATTTTTAGGGATGTCAGAAAAGTCCGACAAGTCACTGAGGCCATCTTCTACAATAACCTGGGCAGGGAGATCAACTCCAGGTTCAGGGTTCAGTGGTAAAACGGGATGCTGCGTGAGTTCAAGATCTGGGGGCAAATGGAGAGGAGAAGATGCCGTCTCTCCATCTCCAGCAGTAGAATCCACAATAGGAGTGTCCGGAAGCACATCAGTCTGAGCCTTAGGAGCCCCATCGGTCCCTAAAACAGAATCAGTACTTACGACAGCAGGAGCAGGCATTGGAGACATTGTGACCCCCAGTTTCTTAATTGGCATAAAGCCCGAAATCCAGTTTTGCGTGTCAGGGGCGTGGACCCAACCCGCTGCCTTCAAGGAGTCCTCCATGGACCATGGACACTCATCCATCTCTGGCACATCAGCCCAGCTCAGTTTACTTACTAGGAGTCCTTTCGAACAACTCGCTGCAAGGGTTGCTTTTCCGGAGTGGCAGAGAAAGAAAAAACAGTTGCTGCAGCTTGGTCCTGTCCTGTTTGTTGAAATACAACTTGCGGCTTGCTGTGCACCTCAGTTTGGGCCGTAGCCATGGCAACCCCCATGGCAACCCCCAGTTCGTGATTTCTACTGGCACCCAGGGTCTTCGCCTGATTCTCAAGGTTCTTAGACTGAAAACGTTCTACAAGGTCCCATTTTTTCTGTTGATAGGCTTGTTCTTCAAGCAACAGTAACTGCTGCAATGTGTCAGCTTCCGACGGAACAACTGGTGGAACAGGTAAAGTAACTGCAGAATCCTTAGACATGCCAGAATGGGCCACAGAACTCAAAGCAGCTTCGACTTCCAAAACCACAGTACTAGCTGCCACGTCAAAGAAAACACCTGTCTCCGGTGGCTCATGAGCCGAGGAGGAGACAGACTCCCCAACCTGCAATCCCCACGTCTGTCAGCACAACGACTGACTCAGCCATCCTCCGACGGCCAAAAAGGTCCGCCTACTGATGAGTAGGGGAATTTCCCCGGTGTCCTGGCCAAATTTCACCCATTCACTAAAAGTACCACCAACAGCTTAATCTGGTTCAATTTCAGTTGCTTACCATCTGTATCCCTCCCCCACCCCAGGTCACCGCTGAAAAGGGACTTCTAGACCCAGTGGGCCTTCCGGTCAACAAAATTCAATAAAATAAAAATAAAATAAAACAGATGTACTCATTCAATACAGCTGCCTTTCCCAGGTCATCTACCACCCATTCCAACCCTTTAGTCAGCTATTCTTTGCCCTCCTTTTTTACTTTTCTAACATGTATCTGAAGAAGGCCTTGTCATTGACCTTCACACCCTCTGCTGTACTGAGCTCGCGCTCCACCTAAGCCTTCCTCATATATGCACTGGTTGTCTTAAAGGAGTAGTACAGTCAAAATTTGCAAAAATATATGTTGTGCAGTGTTTTGATTTGTGTGGATAATCCTGGTGTGTTCTCCCTTTGTTTACTATCAATAATTTTTTTCTAAATTACCCTGCTAGTTATATGGTAGTTTCATGGCCCCTGGGACTCTCCATCTTAGGAAAGTTTATTGCTGTTCAAACAACATGAAGTCTTGCTGTATTCTGACTATATGCAATTAGCCCCAGCACTTGAACTGCTCCGGAGAGGAAAGGGTTAACTCTATGCCAAGGCATAGAACATTGAGCTCGAGCTCGGTTTTCAAACCTCTGTCCCTGGTACTCCTTAGTGTAACTGTCAGATTCTTTACTTCACCTAACTGTGAAGTCACTCCAGAGAGCTTCTCCTTCGATTCGGTTCGGTTCAAGTGAAAACTGGCCGGTTTGTCAACCGTTTTCCTATTTTTTTGGTATTCAGATCTCTGTCTATGGTACAGTAAGTGTATTTAGTATGTAGTTAGAGTTTTGTTGGTAGAAATCGTTTTTTGTTCGGTTTCTTCCCGGTCGTTCCGGTTGGGAACCGAAGCAAATTCTGTATTGATTTTTCTTTGTCATTTTTCTACCTTTTGTACTGTGGTTTCCGGTACCTATCGGATCCTAAAAAAAACCCCAACATTTTCTTCGCTTTTTTTAACCAACCCATGACACGTTTGGAACTGATAGGTTTGTAGTTGCCTGGCTTAAACATTGGTAAGGGTAACTTATTATTTTATAGACATGTCTGAGAAACCCAAAAAGAAAACCGGTCCCACTGGTTTTCAGCACTGCACCGAGTGTGGAGAGGCCTTTGCTAAGGCTGATCCCCACCTCGTCTGTGTTTATTGTCTGTGGTTTGACCAACTCAAGGAAGACTGCCAGATTTGCAAAAACATTCCCAAAGTCACTTCAGATAAACATTTAAGTAGGCTGAAGGAAAGACAGGCCGAGAAGTCTGCTGACCCGGATGGCCAGCCCAGTTCGGTTCCGACCAAACCTGAGGGGGTGCCCACTGACCTGGGTGATACCTCCTCGGGCAAAAGGAGAGCCAATTCTGCGGAATCGTCTAAGAAAAAGCGCACGTCAGCCGGTTCAGATCCCGGTCCCCATGTTCCGACCGCTGAAGAAATAGCTAAAGCGATTACTATTGTACAATCGTTTTGGCCGGTTCTAACCTAATCGACACCGACTCAAAGACGATCGGTTCGGTCGAAAGCTTCTGCTTCTGAATATGATCCTGAAGCATTTTATGAGGGTGATTGAAAAGGAGAAGAAAATTATGAAGAAGAGGATTATGAAGGCCTAGATGAGCCAGTAGAGCTTGACATCTCCCCAGAGACGCCTTCTAATGTGTCTCCTCCCAGACTTTCTGAGTCCCCCCTCCCACTTCTTGTTCTACAAGAAAGTGGCTGATACTCTTCAGCTTCCAGTGGAAGAGGCTGAACAGGATCAGGAGGAACCTGACTATGATAGATGTCCCAAAGTCCAAAAGAGTGTCTATCCCTCTGAATAAATCCCTGGGGAAGCAGACACAAAAAATGCTTCAGTTTCCAACATCCATACCCCCTGTGGATACAAAGATGGACAGGAGGCATGCCTTGTCAGGTCCTGGGATGGAATTCCTTACAAATCATTGCAGCCATGTTGGGGTAGTGCAAGCTGCAGCCTGTGACAAGGCTAGCATTCCCCTGGCATCTCACCCGCCAGATAAGGATTCCAGGAAAGTGGATACCATGGCAAAGAAACAGTACTTGGCATCCTCTTTGGGGCTCAGGCAAGCTGCTTACATGGCATATGCAGCCAGATACCAGAAATCTATGTGGGATATGGTTCTGGAGCTGACTAAGAATACCCCTTCCCAGCTGGCCAAGGAGCTGGAGCAGGTGACTGTGGATGGTATTGAGGCATCAAGGGTCCACTTTCACGATGCTGTCGACTCGAATGATGTACTGTACATTCCAGGGTTATGGCTACATCTGTCTCCCTGAGGAGATTTGCTTGGCTCAGGTGTACCAGTCTATCACAGGATACCCAGACCAAGGCCATGGATTTTCCTGTCATGGGTAATTCTCTGTTTGCAGAGCAAACAGAGGCTTACATGAAAAAGATGGATCAATACAGGACCACCTACAGGAGTGCTGTAGCCAAGGAAAAGCAGGTCACTCCTCAGAAGCAGCAATCTAGGGCTGGCAGGGGCAGGCCTTTTCATAGGCCTTTTTACCAAGCCCAGGCCTCCTCTTCTTTCCAGCAGAGGGGGTTCTTTAGGGGAAAAGGCAGAAGGGGATGACCAGGACTCCATCCTCCACTCGGTCTAAGCCCCCTGCCAAACAGACACCTTGAGGTATCAGTCAGGGTCGCCTCCTCAGTTCCAGTAGGGGGCAGGCTGGCTCACTATTTTCAGTCCTGGAAGTCTGTTACTTCAGACAAATGGGTCCTGGAAGTAGTGAGCCAGGGACTTGCTCTCAGTTTCAAAGGGTTCCCAAAAATGAGAGCAAAGTCTTTCAGTTCTCCCTTTTCCTTGGAGACAAATGCCTAAGAGGCAAAAGTCTCCTCTCTACTACTTCTACAAGCACTAGAGAAGGTACCTCTTTGTCACAGAGGAAAAAGACTGTATTCCAGATACTTCCTTACCCCAAAAAAGACAGGGGAGTGGCGACCCATCCTAGATCTAAGATACCTAAACAAACATATACTAAAGCCAAGGTTCAAAATGGTGACTCTGGGAATAATTCTTCCCTCTCTGAGTCCAGGAGACTGGCTAGCCTCCCTGGATCTCAAGCATGCCTATTTCCACATACCTATCAGACATTCCCACAGAAAGTACCTTAGATTCAAGTTGCCCTCAGGTCACTACCAGCTCAGAGCAATGCCTTTCATCCTAACATCTGCTCAAAGGGTGTTCACCACGTGTCTGGCAGTAGTGGTGGCCTTTCTCAGGAGACAAGGCTTCTTACTGTTCCCTTACGTGGACGACTGGCTCATAGTGGGTCAGTCCTCAGACCAAGTCAAGTCAGCTCTAGAGGTCACTGAAAAGCTTCTGGACTCCTTAGGATTCATCCTAAATCTAGAAACGTCTGTTCTGGAACCAGCCCAGCTTCTCACATTTATAGGGGTGGAACTGAACACTGTCCAGGCAAAGGCCTTTCTTCCTCTTTCAAGGGCACAGTCCCTCATCACCCTGGCTTCCTCTTTTTGTCCACTAGTGTCTCGACCAGCTAGGCACTTATTACAGTTACTAAGCCACATGGCAGCTTCCACTGCAGTAGTGCAAGGGGCAAGATTTCAAATGAGAGATATTCAGTTTCATCCAAAGTCTTTCTGGTCTCAGAAAAAAAGACTCTCTCTCCAAGTTAGTTTTAGTGTTTCAAACTCTGGTTCAGGCTCTCCAGTGGTGGTTGGAGGAGGACAATCTAAGACAAGGTGTCCCTTTCCTCAGTCAAGTTCCTACAGTGATTCGCACCACGGATGCTTCCCTACTGGGATGGGGAGCCCATCTGGACCAGCTCACTGCTCAGGGAACATGGTCTCATCAGGAGTCTCTCCTGCACATAAATCTTCTTGAACTCAGAGCTGTCTCTCTAGCACTTCAGACATTCTTGAACACAATTCAGGGGAAAGTGGTGCAGGACAGACAACGCCACAACCATGTGGTACATCAATAAGCAGGAGGCACTCAGTCCTCGGCCTTGTGCACACTGAAGTCATGAAAATATGGTCACTAGCTTATTCCCTTCAGGTTTCCCTGATAGCTGTGCATCTCCCAGGGAAAGACAATGTACTGGCAGATGCTCTCAGCAGGATTTCTCAAGGTCACCACGAATGGGCCCTGAATCCTCTAATTCTGCAAGTCATTTTCAAGAGGTGGGGCACTTCAGAGCTAGACATCTTTACAGCCCCGGACAATCACCAGCTTCCTATATTCTGCTGCAGATCCCCTCTTTTGGGATCTGTTCCCCAAGATTCAGAGTTCTAGTCAAGATCAGATCTCAGCCTTGCACAGTGATCCTAGTGGCTTCAGACTGGGCCAGGCAGCCATGGTACCCCCTACTATTGTCAATGTCAGTGATAATTCCACTGTGTCTTCCCAGACAATACAACCTCCTCACCTCCTCGCAGGGGAGGATACTGTATCCCAACCTTCAGACTCTCAGACTCAAAGCTTGGCTCTTGAGGAGCTAGAATATGCAAGCCTGCATATTTCCCAATCAGTCTTGGACATTCTTAAGGTTAGTAGAAAACCTTCCACTAGAAAAACTTACAATTCCAAATGGAAGAAATTTGGTTTCTGGTGTTCTCAGAGGAATATTCAGCCAGATTCAGCTGACATTGCCACTGCTTTGGACTATTTGGTGCATCTTAACAGTTTAGGCCTCAGTCCTACACCACTCTCACAGTGCATTTGGCAGCCATCTCTGCCTTCCTTTCAGCTGGGAAGGGCTCTTCCTTAGCCTCCCATCCAGTTTTCAAGAAATTTTTCAAAGGTCTGGCTCATATCAATCCTCCTTTTAGGGACCCTACTCCTGTTTGGGATCTGAATATTTGTATTGCACAACTTATGCAGCCCTCCATTGAACCATTATCTTAAGCTGAGCTAAGAAACTTGACTTGGAAAACTGTGTTCCTCGTAGCTATTACCTCTGCCAGGAGAATCAGTGAATTACAGGCTTTATCAGTGGAACCTGATTTCATTTCATTTCATAAGGATAAGGTGGTCCTTCGAACAAACAAAAAGTTCCTCCCCAAGGTGGTATCAGACTTTCATTTGAACCAGTCTATGTCTTTGCCTGTATTCTTCACTGACCATTCTTCCTCTGGGGAGAGAAGACTACACAGTCTCGATGTAAAGAGGGCCCTTAGTTATTCTATAGAACACACTAAGGCCCATAGAAATGACTGTTCACAGCTGTTTCTCACTTATGGAGAAGTGGGAAAAGGTAAACCTGCCACTAAAAGAAATATTGCCAGGTGGATTGTCTCCTGTATCCAGTTCTGCTATTCAAAGTTGGGGAAAGAACCACCCTCAGGCCTGAGGACTCACTCCACCAGAGGTACAGCTGCTTTGGTTGCAGCAGCTAGAGACATATCCTTAGTGGAAATCTGCAAAAAAGCCACCTGGAAAACTGCTCACACATTTACCAAGCATTAATCAATCAATCAATCAATCAAAATCTTTATTTATTCAGGCGGACATCATTGAGCAAAGCTCATTAACAAGATGGACCTGATAGGTCAAGGAACAAATTGAAGGTACAATAGCAGACATATATAGAACACTTCTATTTAAACAGATACAGTAATATAAACATATATACAGATGGAGGATAAGGGTTGATAAAACTTGACAGGGCAAGGTAGGATACAGTAAAAGTACCACGCAACACAGGGTAACCGGTATTACAGGCTCCAAGGCAAACTAGTACAGACAGACAGATATGATCGATGACTGCTAAAATGATGATAAACAGCCTCTGAAGAAAGACATGGAGGGGCTGGTGGGAGATTTAGATAGAGAATAAGGCTACTAGTAGTAGGAGGTATGGAGGAGTGATTGGGGTAGAAGTAAGTGCCAGGAGTTGATGTGGAGGTCTTGGTCGGGGTAGCAAAGCTGTAGAAAAGGTATGATAAGGGGCTGAGATACAAAATAAGGGGCTGTGAGGAGGGAAAACTAAGGAGATGATATATGGAAGAGCTGTCAATAATAATTGCTGGCTGAAAGGGGGTTTATGAATGTGATTGGACTAGGCCTTGTGATAGCAATTGCATTTCTCTGGGAAGAGACTTATGTAGAGCTTTTAAAGGATGTTAGAGGTATAAAGATGGTCAACTTTAGGTCTTCTGTAGAGAATTCCATGCCATTGCTAGAGAGTAACTGATTGCAGATCTCCCATGCCGTGCAGGCTTTGGGTAGCTTAAACGTGATGAAGTTGTTGCTTCAGGTCATATGACCTAGCTGTGTCAGTGTAAAGCAATCTAAAATATAGGATGGAAGTTTGTTAGACAGAGCTTTTATATCCATAGTGCAGCATTTCTGTTCCTTCTGAGGTGTAGGGATGTCCAACCAACTGCAGCATAGAGAGAGCAATGATGAGTGTTGAATGGAAGATCTGTGATAAACCTTAGAGCTCTGTGGTACAAGGTATCCAATTTGCTTAAATAGGAAATAGGACAGTGACCATAAAGGAAATCTGCATAGTCGATAAGGAAAGAAATGAGGCCTGGATTAGTCTCAGCCTTGAGTCTCTGGTTAGAAAATGTTTAATTCTGAAGAACAGGCCGAGCCTCTGGGTAAGTTTTTCAGAAGTTCTTCAATATGTTGAGTGTAATCAAGCCTGTTATCAATCCACACCCCAAATATTTGAATTTGTCTACATAGTCAAGGCTTTCTCCAAGGATGGTGGATAGTTGGGGAAGATTGCTTGATGAGGAGGTGTTATAGTAATTAGTGGAGAAGAACATAGCCTTTGTCTTCTTTTGGCTTAAGAGGAGTTTTTTTCAAGTAGTTGGTATTGCAAAAGGAGAACTCTGATTGTAGTATTTCACAGGCCATTGATGGTGATGGGTTACTGACATATAAAACAGTGTCATCTGCAAAGAGGTGAACATTGGCTTTGGTGAGATTAGAGTCAATGTTGTTAATGTAAATGGCAAAAAGGATAGGGCCCAGGATAGATCCTTGAGGAACTCCTCTTAGGAGTGGTTTTGATGAGGATAAGTCACCTTCAACTTTCACCTGCTGCATTCTGTCAATGAGGTAACATCTGAGCCACTTAAGAGAGGGTGGGTCTAGGCCTATGAAGTGCAGTGAAGAGAGTAGCAGCTCATGGTCCACTGTGTCGAAGGCTTTGCTTAGATCAAGGAATACAGCACAGACACTGTTCTTTTTGTCTAGCTCAGTTTGCCAGTCATTTGTGACTTTGACCAGTGCAGAGATGGTGCTATGCCTGGTCCTAAACCCAGATTGAGCAGGGTTTAAGAGATTATTAACTTCAAGGTAGTCTCTTAATTGATGCTCACTAATTTCTAGCATCTTGGAAAGCACTGGCAGAATGGATATGGGCCTGTAGTTGTTGAGGTCCATGGGGTCCCCTGATTTTAGGAGGGAAACACATGTGCTGTTTTCCACAGTGAAGGAATAGAACCAGAGGCTAAAGATAGATTAAAAAGATGTGTTAAGGGAACTGCAAGCACATGAACTGCAATTTTTAGAAAATTGGGGTCAAGAGAGTCTGCACCTGCACTTTTTATAAGTGTCCAATTGCAGCATTAGGTCCTCTACTTGCTTCAGTAAAACTGGTTTGACGTGGCTACATTATTCTCTTGACATCCAGTCAAGAAGTGATGCTAGGTTTGGCACAGCAGTGCTGCAGAGCCTGTTCCCAAAATAGGTTCTGTAAGTCCCTCCTCCAAAGGGGCACTGCTTGGTAGTCTGCATATAGTCAGAATACAGCAAGACTTCATGTTGTTTGAAGAAAAAATTACTCACCATAGTAATGTTGTTTCTTCTAATGGAGTCTTGCTGTATTCTGACCTCCCTTCCTCCCTCCCTGCCTCCCCTCCTGGAACCTAGTTGTTTTGGGATGTGGGTTGGCAGGTGCAGTGCTGCATCCCAGAGGTGTGCCTGGGTTACCTCTTCTTAGGATGAGGTTTTTGTTGTTATTATTTTAAATAGATGTTATTAAGTTTTACTACCTACTTGGATTCTTTTTGGGGTTCTTGACTTGAGTCTTTTGGGCCATCGCCTTTTGGCACAAAATTTAAAAAACAATTTCTGTTTAATAGTTAGTGTAGTGCTCGTAAGAATCTGACAGTTACACTGAGGAGTATCAGGGACAGAGGTTTGAAAACTGAGTTCAAGCTCAACGTTCTATGCCTTGGCATAGAGTTAGCCGTTTCCTCTCCGGAGCAGTTCAAGTGCTGGGGCTAACTGCATATAGTCAGAATACAGCAAGACTCCATTAGAAGAAACAACATTACTATGGTGAGTAATTTTTTCTTCTTTTTCCTACAGTGTCTCCTGTCCCATGTAACAGTGATGCCTCCAGGATCACTGAGTTAGCAAGTACTAGAGATAGGAGCCTGATGTTCTGGCCTCCATTAAATAGCTCTAATTCAGTAAGTTTGTTTTCTATGTGTGTGTCAGGTCTAACCATCAGGAGCAAATGTTTTGCTTTTAAAACTTTTCATTTTATCAAACTACACATAGCCATAAAAAGCACACAAGTCATCCCAGATCAGTGCTAGAATAAGTAAAGACTCCAGCTGATTTTTTACAGAATGACCCACTCAATTAGCTCTCACTTATTTGCTAAACTGTAAATGTAGCCATTAGTGCTCACTGGATAGGGAAAGTTACTTAATAGCACAGCTTTTCTGTTGTAAATTGACTCTAAACCAGTGCTTGCTGAATCCATGCTACCAGATACATCATTGTCACATGGGACAGGAGGCATTGTAGGAATAAAAAGAGCAGTAAACCATGACAAGATGGACATCCCCGGGGCCATAAAACTAGCAGGCTAATTTAAAAAAATATCCTTATAGCAGACAAAGGTAAGGACACACTAGAACTATACACACAAATCAAAACACTCTGCACGACAAATGGTTTTGCAAATTCTGACAGTACTACTCCTTTAATTACCTCAGAGCAGACAACTCATGGCAAAGAACTGCCTACCCAAGGATGTCAGTCAGCCATAATTTGAACTTTCTGTACTGGGGGTTTAAATTTTTTTTATTTACTAAATCCTCAGAGGTACTTACAGGATTAGCTGAGCTGCTGAGTGCCAGCCACAGTCCTGCCCAAAAAACTGAATTTTGATGATGTGAAGTAGGAAAAGGACTGCAGTGCTATACAAAGCCATATAATGGGATTGGTGGCAGCTCCAGCCTTTGCATGCTTTTATTTTACATTGCTGGCAATTGTACATATTAAGAGAGTAGTACTGAATATATAGCATGTTGCACTGCTGTGCGGGCAACCCGACTGTGGGAGCAGACTTGTGTAGCCACGTCAACGATTAGTCTTGCTGAGGTAGCTGCCACTCAGCAGAGCATCTCAGTGGTTGAGGATTGGCAGCAGGCTCCAGTGCCACAGTGACCCCCTGTAGCCAGACCTCTTGCTACAGAAATGCTGTGACGTTCAACATAGGCACTGCTCAGGATAAAGGGAGGGACTTTAAAGAGCCACAGACACCTTGAGATGAACTTTGGAAAACATAATCGACACAATTCAGCTTATGTTTCTCTTTAGTGCTGTATTTCTCACCCTAATTCTTTAGTGAGGTCATATGCATGAAAACAGGATAGTTGTTTTGTGAGCATTCATAAGCTCCTGTTGCCTTTTCCCAACCTGCTGTCATAGTACTCTGTGTGTGACTTCACAATTCTTCCCATTGCAACAGACTGCAATATCACAACAGAGCATTATCATCTCAAGTAGAAAACAAGCTATAGAGACAGCCGAACCCAAAGAGATAAAGATCATGTTTTTGTGGGGATTTTTTTCAGTAATAAATAATGGAGAAGAGAAAGCTATAGAAGAGATAGGACATACAAGGTGAAATGTGTTTATTATGGTTTCCGAAGTTTTCCCAAAGGCGACAGCTGCTCTTGAAAAGGAGAAAATCAGTGGCAAAAAGCATGTGCAATGAGCCATCTATGTAACAGTCATCATAACCCACAGGTCCTGCTGTACGTAGATGCCCACCAACTGAGCCAGTGGGGATAGTGGCTGTCAGGGCTTGGCAGCAGGGGCATTGCTAAAACTGTGTTCAAGAGCTTGAGCTCCAGGTGTTTTGCTATGGGCTCTGAACCTCTCTTCAATAAAACTGCTAAAGTTAACCCAGACATAAAAATGTCTGTGGCCAACCCCCAGCCTTTGAGTGCCTGGGTCTGGGAACTTTTGTTACCCTGACAATGCACCTGGTTGCCAGAAGTGCACAGCAATACCCAAGGAAGAGGAGGAATAGATAAGAAGGCTCTGGTGGCAAAAAAGCAAGGTTAAAAAAATTAGTTTACTGAATAATCAAAATGGCAACTGCCCGGGACTTCCCTTGCATTGCTCTACTGGTGACCCCAGCTGTAGTGTGATACTGGGACACTGGAAGCCAGCAAATAGGTGGGAAGAATGCTGCCCATTGCAACACTTCCGAGACTGGGGTGAGCTGGCAGTGCATTTGGTTGTCACAATGACCACACTGTGAGCTGTGTTAGAGAGACAGGGAGCTTGCTCCTCGGTCAATGGCATGCTGAGTGCACGTAAGGTCATCTGTGGACTTGTGTGCTGCTGCCAAGGGAAGGAGGGAAGATCAAGGGTCATAAGGGGTTTAAAACTGAGTTGCATTCTAGATGACAGTCAGTCAGGACTCTTGGGTCCTTTAAAACAGTGACCCTCTGGAGTGGTGGTTGGGGAAGTAGCTGAGAGGGCTGGGAGGTTGCTGGAACATCAACCTGAAAACAAGCAACATGATAACCTAGGGGGCACTATTCACAATCACAAAGTCTGGCACTAACTGGTGACTGTGGCCAAGATCCATGATAACATAAGAGGCACTGTTCTCAGTCACAAAGTCTAGCACCAAGTTGATGTTGTGACCGACTTCCATGATAACATAGGGGGCACTATTCTCAGTCACAGGGTCTGGTGCTAAGGGGCAGCTGTGACCAGACCCATGGTAACTTAGGGGACACTATTCTTGGTCACAAGGTTTGATGCTAAGTGGCAGCTGTGACCCAGACCCATGGTAACTTAGGGGTCACTATTCTCGGTCACAAAGTCTGGCACTAAGTGCCGGCTGTGACCAAGTTCCATGATAACATAGAGGGCACTATTCTCAGTCACAAGGTCTGGTGCTAAAGGGCATCCGTGATCAAGACCCCTGGTAACTTAGGGGGCAATTCTCAGTCATAAAGTCCAGTACTAAGTGGTGGCTGTGTCCAGGATCCATGATAACATAGGGGGCATTATTTTCAGTCATAAAGTCTAGCACTAAGTGGTAGCTGTGACTAGTTATCACCAGTTTAGTGCTTGTAACCCTGTTGCGCTGAACTGGGTGTCACAATCTTTTCTTGAGTGTTTCAGATATGTATGGGAAAGGGTGTAGGCAAATGCCTGTACGGACATTCCCAGTGCGTGGTGACCTGTGCAAACCCTGTTCCAGCCACCTGCATCCCCAGTAGAACTTTTACAGGAAGAAATAACTGGGATCAAAGAGCTGCAATAGGAAGCACAAAGGCCATCAGGGGAGGCATTCTGGGTGGGGATGCTGCCTATGACAGCAGTCTGCACAGGACAGGGATTGTGGGGATGGGTAGTGGGTACCACTGTGCTACCAAGCAATAATGGAATTGAGAAGCTAGAGGGAAGCCACAGAACTACCAGAGAGGCTTCCCATCAGATGAAACACAATATGGAAAAGCACACACTCAGTGCATTGAGGGGGTGCGGTATCTGGGAATCTAGTCTTAGGAAACACACAACAAAAACTAGATAGTTCTGTATGCCTGCTCAAGATACAAAAAGGGAATGTCCAATACAAGTACTTTACTTACAAAAAGATTCAGTTGTGCTGGCCCGGTGATGCTGCGGGTTGAGACACTGGAAGCCACACCTTGCGCTGCACCGGCAAACCGGGGTTGGGAATGAGCCTGGGTTATCAGGGGTCAGCTGGTGGAGGAGAGGCGGAGTTGGACTTAGCAGCCACAAAGCAGCTCTCCTCTCCTAGGGAGGGATTTAGTCATTTCCACTGCATAGTTACCCCCAGGTGGAGGCCTGAGGATAGTGCAGGTGGACAGCAGCAAGAATAGGGAGGGCGCTGTGGCTCATTGCATGCATGTCCCTCCTCTTGCACATGAGCGACCATAGCAGGGCAGGGGAGAAAATAAGGAGCTGGCAGGCTCCATGACAGTACCTGTGGTGCTCCCAGTGATGGGGTCACTGACTGAGGCCAGAAGCGAGCCCCCCAAAGGGAGGGGCCAGAGCCTGCGCCTGCCAGCTCCCAGAAATACTGCAGCATAAAATGCAGAGTAAAAAAGATTCAATTGTTCATTTAAACATAAATAATTCCATCACCTCAATTAATATAAAGCTGATCATTCCAAGCTAGTACAAAGATATCCACAGATGTCCACAGTATGGATTGCAAATAGTGAAAATAAAGTTAAAGTGCACAGACCTCATGAGCAAACGCTCCAGCACTTTGGCTCTTGAACAAGCCTTCATCAATCTTGTACTGTTTTGGAATCAACAGCTTTTTTTTCTGATTGAGGTGATGGGATTATTTATGAACAACTGAATTCTTTTTTGCAAGTAACATACTTGTATTGGGAAGTCCCTTTTCTGTATTATCTAATCCAGTAATGTAATGTAATGTAATGTACATACTGCCCTCTTCTACAAAACTGTATACTGTCTCTGTCATCCTGTAATGATGATATGTCCTTCACTGTATTACCTACCTGTATATGTAAAAAGATATGTAACTAACCCCAGGTCGCCCCTGAAAAAGGGACCTCCTGGGCCCAGTGGGCCTACCCAATTAACAAAATGTAATAAATAAATAAAATAAAATAATTGGAGTGCAGAATCATTTGGAACTCCTGAGTCAGTAACAGGGAGGTATGCTATGCTGTGACTCTGTGGGTGTTACTAGCCAGCCAGCTAGTGGGTAAAAACACAGTTTGCACCTTTTGACACCTAGAATACTATTCTGTATTGTGACTTAGTCATAAGAGGGGAGTTTCTGCCCACTGCAGCTATGTAGGACAACAGGGCAACTGTTAGCCCCCCTGACCTGTTTTGTGTCCGCACATTTTGTGACAGAGAATAGAACCCATTTACAGGTGCTCCCTAGAAATTACACAAGACAGTACTGAGTTTCAGGTACCACAGTAGTAAGTGAATAAACTGTTATAATCCAGTTGTAGTAAAATGGTTACATTTGCAAAGGTCAAGGAGGTACTGTTTGCGCAAACATATAGATTTTGCCTTCCTATGGTAGGCCAGTATGGAGTTCCAGAGTTTGGGCGAGACATAATGAAATGAATGCTGACCCACTGAGGTTCTGAACGGGAGAACTGACAGTAAATTAAATTGATGCTGATGTGAGCCACCAAGGCCTATCTAGGAAACAGAGCAGTTTGGATCAATATGAGGAGGCACTGTAGCAACAATTTTATAAATGGTGCTGCCCAAAAGATTGCATAATGGTGCATTCTTCTATCAGCATTAAGAGCAAAATGCCCTATATGATTGTATAGAGACGTGAACCTAGACATTTCCCCATTGGACGATGAGACTAAAAAAGAATGGCCACATAATGCAGGAGGGGGAGAAGGTTGGGGTTGAACTAGCCAAACAGTCTTTGTCAGTAAGGCACTGCTTAACTCTGTAAAGGAGCCCACATTTTCTGTTATGTTGAATGGTGAGATGGTCCAGCCGAAATCTGAAGGATAGACTTGGATCGAGGTGGATCCCTCAATATTTAAAACTGTTGACAACCTCCAGTTTTATTCAGTTTAGTGTTTAGTAGAGTATCTGCATCAGAGGAGGAGAAGGACCTAGGAGTGATGATCACTAGAGGTATGAAGCACGCCACACAGTGCAAGAAAGCAGCAGCAAAGGCAAACAAGATGATGGGATGCATATCTAGGGGGATCAGTAAAGAGGAGGTTATACTGCCCTTGTACAGGTCACTGATAAGACCGCATCTAGAGTATGGAGTTCAGTACTGGTGCCCACACCTCAAAAAGGACATTAACCTGCTGGAGAAGGTCCAGAGGAGGGCTACAAAAATGATAGCAGGTCAGCAGAGTAGGCATACGAGGAGAGGTTGAGGGCACTGAACATGTACTCCCTGGAAGACAGGAGGGGGAGGGGGAAGGGGACATGATTGGGACTTTCAAGTACTTGAAAGGGATAAATAAGGTTGATAAGGAGAGTCTCTTTAAGCTGAGTGGCAACCGTAATACGAGGGGGTACAGTCTTAAGCTGGAGGGTGGGAGGTTTAGGAGGGCGGTCAGGAAGCACTTCTTCAGAGAGAGGGTGGTGGACACTTGGAATGCACTGCCAGAAGAGATAATCTCACTGAAGATGGTGGGCAGCTTTAAGAGAGGCTGGGACAGGTATAGGTGGAGGGTAAGGGTCATGGGTGGGGAGGATGGGAGGAATGGGGAGGGGGGCAGGGACAGTAGCTCAAGCTGTGAACCCTGCAACATGAACAGACTTGATAGACCAAATGGCCTTCTTCTGCTGGTTTATTCATATGTTCATATGTACATATAATAAAGACACCAGCAAGAGTATTTACTCTGTCTGTAGATCTGAAAAGTATGGATTTTTTTTCTTTTCATTTAGGATGAGCTGATTCTTAATAAGCCAATTTTGTAATGTTTCAGAATATCGGAGATATTGTTGGAGCACATGTAAATGACTGCATCTTCTGCTTAAAGAAGAGTTTTTGTCATACCACATATCATGTTTGCTATGTGATCAAAACAGGATGGTACTGGAATTTCTGGTATAGTACTTTCCCAGAATCCAACCAGTAGGGGACACTTCAGTATACTCAGGGCCCATAGTGCTCGGTGGCACTTTGTGCTGATTTCTGTGGCAGGGATGCTAGAATTCTCTGGCAGCATTTCTGATTTCTGGGCATGATTTATTCATTTCTGTGGTAGAATGCAGTTCTGCCATTGACTAAAATATGATGTGATGTCATCAGTGACATGATATGCTGAGTGTAGAAAAAGGGGATTCAGGGTGAACAAGATGGGAAAGTGAGCCAGGGTCTACGGAAATCTGTATTTTTGAATCAGACTTCACCAAGAGCAATGAATTTTGCAGCACTATACACATATATATATATATATATATATTCTGTAGCATGATGCAAATTGTGCAGAAAATTCCACAGCTGCAGAATCGCAGAATTCCAGTATAGTAGTGCCACTGAGGAAGATGTGCACAGCCAAGGACCCCAGTAACAGGCACTTTGAAAGTGAGGCTAAGAATCCAAACAAAAGAAGGGACTGATAGCCAAACATAGGAAGTAGTATCACCAGTCACCTCTATTGTTTGTGTTCTAAGCCTCACTTTCAAAGTACATGTGACTATCATCCATACACTGGCATGTCTCACACCCAGGATATTTAGAATCTAACTGTCTAGCGAAGTGTAACCTTGGCATTTATTTTTTGGCAGCGGTACGGTAGTGTCTGTCATATTTCTGGTAGGTGCTGGATCCTTTCAGCCATGCCAGGCATTAACATTTCTGTTACTCCTGTTGTCTTGTAGACCTCAGTGTTCACTCCAGCCTATGGCTCCGTGACAAATGTCCGTGATAACAGTGCCATGACCACCCCACAGGTGCTGACTCTGCTGCTCAACAAATTCCGAGTAAGTGACACAAGGCACACGCATATGCAGTCAAAAACTGGCTTGTAAATGTGAAAGGTGGTTTGGTCCTAACTCTACATTTGGTCTTTTAATATACTGCAGGTTGAAAACAGCTCTGATGACTTTGCACTTTATGTAGTTCATGAATGTGGCGGTAAGTTGCATGCATTGTTTTCACTGCTTGGAATGAATAAATAAAGTGGGCAGTATATGACAGGATGTGTGTTCACTGGGAGATATAGGCACTCCAATGGTGTGTGCTGAAGTGACCTTGTGGTCCTCCTCAGCACACATTAGAGGCATGCCTGTATTTCTAACGATCACCTTGGAGTGTGGTATTGCATATATACAATGGCATGGTATTAAATGTTTTGACTTATATAAATGTAGTACCATGCATCTGAGAGTACGTACAAGTATAGCAAGTGAATTAATTCCTGCAGTTAGGGAACAGGAGTTTTTGGTAGCCATTGTGACCCGTTTTACAGATATAAACAACACCAGATAAAAATGACAGATTATATAGTGATGTCTTATTGATGATGTATTTAAACTCAAGATATGATATCTTTACTATTGGGTTAGTCACAATTGATATCTTTAAGGTTGGCTGCATCACCTCGAAGTACTGATCAAATCAGTGAGCACCTTTCACAATGCTGATGGCATCACAGTAGCCCTGTGCAGCACTGAAGCCAACAGTTGCAAAAGTCAGATTTACAAGTTATAACTAGTAAACTGATATTGCATAAATCGAATATGCAATGGCTTGACTCAGAATATTTTACTTGTACTTAATTGATGAACTAGCAAAGCCTGATGAGCTTTATACTCCATTGCTATTGACTGACTCACTGTGACTCATCTCTTAGAAAATGCATTGGTAAAATACTTCAGTATAATTGATTTCATTTTTTTTTTTTTTTTTACAGTTAGTTTCTTTCTCTCTTCCTGCAGCACACCTTCAAGCCTGATCCTCCATCCCCGGCTCACGGCCTACTTTCCACTGTCCTCCGTGGCTTGCCCTCCCCCCCCATGGCAGGGCGGCGGCGATCCTTCAACCCGCCAGAACGGATCTGGGTGGAGGTCATTGCTATTTGCGGGAGCAGGGCAAGCAGGGGTTGGCTGTCATCGTGCCACGCCCAGGACTCTTTTCATGTTTTCTCCCCTTAGGAGACGAGACATGCAATGATGCCCTAAAGAGAGAGAGAGAGCATGTATCCGCACACGCTCTTCCAAGCATCTGCCTCATCTGCCTCCTCTCCTCCCCTTTTCTAAGCATCAGTGTGCTGCTAGCCAGCCACCGCTAGGAGCCAGTCGACATCGACTACTAGTGCCCCCCCCCCCCACGAAGAAGGAGAGCAGTCCCTTGGATGCTCGATCTTTCTCTTCCCCTTCCGATCTCCGGCAGCCTGTGCTTGTTCCCGAACACGAGTCGCCGGAGTAGCGCGAGGTAAGGCGTCCAGCACCTCAGCACTCAGCGCCACCAGGCCGGTTAGATTGATGGCATTTTAATGCCATATCTTACACCTCAAAGCACTGTGCAGGTCTTAGAATGTTCGGTTTAACTGATTCAAATGAACAAACTGTGATTCTCACTCTACTCTCACTAACCTGCTGTCATACAACCTCCCTCTCATGGACTACAGTATACTGCTAAATTAACAGTTTCTTGATAAACAATACTCCTACTAATCCAATAATCCAAACTCCTGACTTTTAAAATGGATTCCACTGCTCGCACATAAACATCTGTCAAGTCCCAGTCCCAAGTACTTACTGAAACATTGTTTGCCACCCACATGCACTCAGCTTGTGACTGCATCGTACACTGAAGAAAATGAAACATAACACAGAAAAGTACTGGGTACCTATAAATGCCTTAAAAATAACTCACAAGCTTTAAGCAAATCAGACATTTTACAAAGCTAAATAACAGAAATAAAAAGTCTAGAATGACAGAAATTAGTCTACCAGCAATAGAAACTTCAAAATGCACACATCACCAGTATCCACTGTACATTTCACAGTAGCACCCTCTAGTGACAACCTACCATTAAAAGGACTATTTTACAGATATAACCTATTTTTAAAACCTTTTCACATTTTTTCCCCTATGTTCTTTAAAGTATAACACAACCCCTATTTTCTAAGTGCAGTAAGACAGTCTAGTTTGTGCAGTGTTGGGGGATACCCACACTTCTTGTTTTCTGTAAAGAGGTTTTCCAGCTGTGGGTGCAGGCAAATGCTCTCAGCCCCTACTCTGCCTCCCCAACTGACAACCACCTCCCCTGGGACTCACCTGGCTCTCAGGTTCCCCAACAGATTACCCCCATGGCAAAGCCAGGAGGAGGAGGAGGGCTGTCCTTCCCCCCCAGACCACATCCAGAATTGGGGAAGAGGTCACCAGGTGGTGGTGTGGGCCGGGGACTGGCAGGCAGTGGCATCAGTGTTGCCTGACCCTTCTTTTTTCCTTGCTCTCCCTCCACATGCAGTGACATGGGATATGCATGTGCATGGAAGTGCACATGCATTACGCCACCTCCCACACCCGCAAGCATGCCACCACATCTTAATCTGTTTTCCTTGCACGGACTGCAGCATGTCACGACATTGAGTATGCATGCACATAGAGGTTCATATGAACTCCGCCACCTGCCACTGGCTGTTCCTCTTCTGAGCCGTCCCACTGCCGTACCACCATGTCTCAACATGGTGGAAGTGCAGGAGTAGTGCTGCTGCTCCCCCACCCTGGGAGATGAGAGGAGAGCAGCTAAATGGACACTCAGTCCTCTTCCTTCCTGGCTGCCCCCAGCAACTTGAGTCCATTCCCAAACTCTGGTCACCGGTGTGGAGGAGAGTGTGGCGTCCAGTGTCTCAACCCTCTGTGCCACTGGGACAGCTTGATACCCACACTTCTAAGGGCTGTAAAGCCCTCCACCTGCAGCATCAGGCCTCACTACACCTCTGGTTGTACCAATATCCACCAACACCGTGCACCTCATTGTGTTTTATTGCTTACTTATATCGCTCAGCTTTTTAAATCTAAATTACTGTGAATTATAGTGAACAGTTACTTCACTGCACTTGCTGTGCCATGTGATATAAAGTACTCTGAAACTAGATTTCTTTTTTTGTTTTTTATTTATTATGCTTGTTTATGGCGGTCCCTCCATCAAGCTCTGCCCTGCTCATGGCCCCCAGGGCTCCCACCTACCATCCACTGCCAGCAGTTCTCCCGGTCACTCCCCCGGCTTCCCCCCGGAGGGCAGGGCCGTGACACTGGTTCCCCTAATCCCAGCACCATGGAACCAGTAACTGGTTGGGAGATCCGGCCATGGTGGCTAATCGAAGCCCGGGGAGGGCTTCATAGAGATGGAGGGCCACCCGTTTTTTGCCATTTTTCTGGGAGGCAGGGATATGCAATGATGTCCAGTGTCCACCCTGCCTCCAGTGCTTGTTAGCCCCGGTAGCTTGCGTGACTCCCGGCCTCCGTCAGGGGTCTGCCTCACGCAGGGCACTTTCCCATCCTCTCTCCAGAGAAGGAGAACAGCCCACAGGATGCTCTATCCTTCTCCCTCCAGCCGGCCCTCCAGCGACCCAGGTCCGTTCCCGAACCCGGGTCGCCAGTGTCGCAAGCGGAAATCCAACCACAGTGCAGATGGGCCAGCAGATTTCTGTATCAAGGAGAGTCCATCTACAGAAGCAGGTATGAACTCTTACATGGTCTTTGATGTGGACACAGTTTCAAGGGGTAAGTTCAGTGTCTCAGCATCAGTACTAATTGCAGGAGGGTTGACCAAAACAGAGGCAGAAGCAGTTGAGACAGTAGCATGTATTGTAAAAGTAGAATGAAGGATACCTTATGCCTTGTTGTTTTCTGCTATATTTTGTTTTGTTTTTTAGTTAATCCTTAGCTTCTTGAGCCCTGTGATACCTTTTCATCATTCAAGCAGTTAGAAAATGTTTTTCATCACTCAGTTCAGCTTCCAAGTTAAGTTTTTAACTTTAAACTTTGACTTTAGCCCTTAAGCCTTTAAATATTCAACTTTTCATTATGTTGTGGAAGACATCAGCCTGAGAAAACTCCCTAAAAAACCCTGAGCCCAGAGAACTACCTCTCAGCTAGTCAGTCCATCAGCCATCTTGCCTTCACCTTGGACGTCCCAGCCAGTACTGGAATTAGCTTTCAGTGATAATCCAGAGAGTCAGGACCCTCTTGTGGAACCATCACGGTGTCCAGTACAGGTTGCCAGAACTTCAGCCCGCTCCCCAGACTGAGCTTACACCTCAAGCTCAGTGAAGCCCGCAACTCGTGCTGTACCAGATAATGTTCAAACACCCAGCATATTTAAGCAGACAAAAAGAAATACTGGTAAATATGCATTGCTTTTTGCTTTCTCTGCCACTCCTGTCACACTCATCAAAAATACCACTTACACTGACTGAGCCGAATGAACTGAGCAGTCTCGGCTGTCAGACCAGCTGGGCCCACCTGTCACCTTTGTAAGTCAGGAATCAGCTGGGACAAGAAAAACTGAGGTGCAAGCTTCAAAGGTTGAATTGTCTAGGCCACCCTGCACTTCCAGCTTAATAAACAGATTCTGGTCAGAGCCGATATGGCTGTAGAGAGCTTTTAGGAGTGGCAAGAGCGTTGAAAATAATATGCGGTGCTCTCGCCACACTGGAGTCAGCCATAACTAGTATTGCAGTACTGCACATGCATGTTACTCACGGATGTGCAGGTTGCCCAGGAATCAGCCATTTGCAATATAGTGGCACTGACATGACTACTCAGGCACGATACTTGTGCATGTGCAGTTTAAGTCAGTGCCGCCATGTTGTCCATGGCGGTCATCACTTCTACAGTTGTGGAAAAGAGAAGTAGTGCACTGGGAAGGGAGTGTGTTTATGCAGCCCACGGAGGGGAAGGGCTGCATAAACAGAATCATTGGAAAGTATGCCAGACCACTGTGGCAGCACATCAGACAGTGATCTGGTCACATGATTCCAAAGTGCTCTTATACAAATCTGATGATGGCATAACATCTGTGGAGCTTGGCCCATGCAGCCGTAAAAATCAGATTCAGGAAGAGACTATTAACAAACTAGAGATCTGGTCTGGGACTTGCTTTTCTTCACATTCACTTTCTCATTCTTTTCTAAGCAGTAATTTCTTGCAAATCTACCTTAACCATATTGACCTCAGTGCTGCTAGACTACTTCTGTTTTTTCTCCAATTGTAGTAGGTGGGGGAAATAGCAGTCCTGAAGTGGTAGTTGCCGGTGGTGGCACTGTCTGAATAAAAGTGATACCCATGCATGTATGCACGTTTTAGAAATAACCCCTTTCCTTGTTTTGCTGTAAAAAAATATGAGCCCTTTAATACAAAAACAAGGAGTCAGTTATTGCCTCCACTCCCCCCCCCCTTTTCACTTCAAGTAAGGAACGTGATTATGGGTTTACATCAGATGTACAATGGCAGCCATAGATGCATAATATTGTTAAACAGTAATCAACTGCATGTAAAAGCTTGTTTTTTTGAATGTATGCTTTCTTAGTGTTGTCAATACCACTCCACCTATTGTGTACTCTGCCCCTGGATTTCTTTGCCCCAAGTGCATTATTTTACATTTTTATGTTAAAATCTAGCTGCCATACCCTTGACCACTATTTAAGTCTTCTAAGGTCTCTACTCACTTTTCCATCCTGCTGCAGAGCTTGGTATCATCATGCAGAGTCAAACCTTCCCTTCCTGCCTCTTTGCAGTTTCACTTATAAAGACATTAAAGAGGACTGGGTCCAGCACTGATCCCTGAGGTACCCCCTTCCCCACTCATCACCCTCCCTTCCTTGGAGTGAACTCCATTTACTACCAGCCTCTGTCAACTATCCCCTAACCAATTTCTTACCAAACAGCCACATATTTTTCTCTCTGAGCCAACACAGTAGGAGTGGTGCAGAACAGCTGTAACTTTCTTGGAAAGTATTTAAGTTACACATGCACAACTAGCATGAAAGTTGTTCAGGACAAAAAGACCATTTGAATGAGCCTATTCACTAACCTGCACTAATTATACCTTTTAAAATATGGCCATCTGATTACCTGAATTTTCATTTTTGTTCATTATTTTCACCTTTTGGATGGCTATATGTAAAAAAAATGTAATGAATTCAGTTTAGTGACTACCCTCATTTGAAAGGTCTTTTTGTCATGAACAACATATATGCCAGGTGGTATATGTGTAACTTGTATATTTACATTTGTTTGGCATTAATCATAATGTGTTCTTTCAGAGAAAAAAAAGGAGGCTGTTTGGAAGCACAGTAGGAGTCATACTAACATACTAAAAAAAAACACCAGAAGAAGGCCATTTAGTCTGTCTAGTCTGCTCATATTGCAGGGTCCAGAGCTTGAGCTACTGTCCCTGCCCCCCTGCCCACTCCTCCTATCATCCCTACCCATGATCCTTACATTCAGCCTGTGCTTTTCCCAGCCTCTCTTGAAGCTGCCCACTGTGTTCAACCAGATTACCTCTTCTGGCAGTGCATTCCATGTGTCTAGCACCACCTCTGTAAAGAAGTGCTTCCTGACCATCCTTTTAAACCTCCCACTCTCCATCTTAAGACTGTTCCCCCTTGTGTTATGGGTGACCCTCCTTATCCACCTTATTTATACCTTTAAAGTACTTCAAGTCCCTATCATGTCCCCTCTCTCCCTCTCTCTCTCTCCTGTCCTGTCCTCCAGTGAGTACATGTTCAGTGCCCTCAATCTCTCCTCATATGCCTTACCCTGCTGACCTGCTATCATCTTTGTAGCCCTCCTCTGGACCTTCTCCAGCAGGTTAATATCCTTTTTGAGGTGTGGGCACCACTAGTGAACTCCATTCTCTAGATGCAGCTTAAACAGTGACCTGTACAAGGACAGTATAACCTCCTCTCTCCTACTACCGATCCTTCTAGATATGCATCCCAGCATCTTGTTTGCCCTTGCTGCTGCTTTCTTGCACTTACATAGAAACATAGAAGTTGATGGCAGATAAGGACCACAAGGCCCATCCAGTCTGTGTGGAGTGCTTCAGGTCACTACTGATCATCACTCCCAGGTCCTTCTCCTTCTCCTCCTCTGATGCAGATACCAGGACTGCACCAAGGTAGTACTCTGCTTTGGGATTCTTGGTTCCAATATGCGTAACTTTGTATTTCTTGGCATTGAAGCCAAGCTGCCAGATCCTGGACCACCTCCCCAGCTTTTCCAGGTCATCATGTAGGTCTTGTATCCCTTCAGCTGCATCCACTCTCCTGCAGAGCTTGGTGTCATCAGTGAATAGGCACATTTTGCCCTTTATACTCTCCCCAATGTCATTGATGAAGACATTGAATGACACCAACCCCAGCACCGAGCCCTGCGGTACCCCACTGGTGACCTTTCTGGTGCCAGATAACTCTCCCCCCACAACCACCTTCTGTGTTCTGTACCTCAGCCAATTTTCCACCCATCTGGCCATCTTATCCCCAACCCCAAGATCCACCAACTTCCTGATCAAACTTTTCTGGGGCACAGAGTCAAAGGCCTTGCTGAAATCCAGGTAGAGGATGTCTACCGTTTGGCCCCTGTCTACTGTCTTAGTGAGGCATGTCAAAGAAGTCAGTCAGGTTTGTTTTACATAATCCCCCAACCCCACCCATGAACCCATGCTGCCTCGAACCCTGGAGACTATGCTCATCTAGATATTCCACCAATCTTTCTTTTAGCGTGGTCTCCATGAGCTTGCCCACAATTGAAGTCAGAGTGACTGGTCTGTAATTTCCTGGGTCATTCGTGGGACCGCTTATGTGAAGGAGCACTACATGTTCTGTTCTCCAATCCTGCGGTACCACACCTGACTCTAGTGAACTATTAAATAGGTCTGTCAGTGGCTCTGCCAGCTCCTTGGCCAGTTCCCTTAGTGCCCTTGGATGTACTCTGTCTGGGCCTGGTGATTTGTCCACCTTTAATTCTAGCAGCCCATCCCTCACTCTATCCTCCTCTATCACCACATCTGTGTTCCCCTCTCCCCCTGTTCCTCTTCTCCCTCATGAAGGTATTGGTCCATCCTTCTCCCTGGTGAAGACAGAACAGAAGTATTCATTTAGTATCTCTGCTTTTCCATCATTATTCTCCACCCATTCCTTCCCTTTCTTAAGCCTAACAATTTCTTCATTCTTGTCTCTTTTTTCACTTATATAGCGAAAGAAAGATTTCTCCCCCTTCATAATTCCTTCAGCTGTCTGCAGCTCCTTCTATGCTTTAGCTTGCAGGACTTCCTTACTTGCTTCACTAGCCAACCTTGGGTAATGTCCCCTATCCACCTCTGTCTTGGTCTTCCTGAATTTTCTATAGGCCACCCTCTTTTCTGTTACTCCCTGGGCAACCCCTGAACTGAACCAGCTGGGTGCGTTGGCCCTTATGTTTTTACCCCTGAGCCTAACACACGCCTCTGTGACAACCAGTATTCCTTCCTTTTTAATTTTTGTATTATCTCCCCCCCCCCTTACTCACTGGGACCTGCTCCTCCTTCAGGCCACCTAGTGCCACCAGTGATCACCCCCTTGCAACTCCCCTCCAGAGCCTCCACCTCATATTGCAGCCACCCTACGGGTTAGCCCAGCGATCCTTCGCTCGTAGGTCCCTCCTCCGAGGGGAGGCACCAGTTGGGGCAAGCCAGCCGCACTCTTCCTCTTGCCCGGTGTGCTGAGGTGTGAAGTTACCTGCTGGGAGTACTTGAGGGCATCGCTAGCTGGCTCATCCGGCTGATCCCAATGCAGTTTCCACTTTTCTGGTGTTCCCACATCAGTGTTCCTCTGCAGTGCTCCTGGTCTCCACTGGGGGCCGCTGCAGAGAGACATGCTACCCTAACCCACCCCAGAAGAGGAAAGCAGCCCAACGGACGCTCAATCCTCTCCTTTCCCTGCCGCCCCTGGCATCCCTGGTCCATTCCCAAACCCAGGTCACTGATGTGGTTTGAGGTAAGGCGCCAGCGCCTCAGCCCTCTACACCAGTATTCCTTCCTTAATGATGAACCACCTTATGTCCACCCATATATCTGCTCTGATGTCTGCCAGGAGGCTGCTTAGTACTTCACCCATATTCCTGAAGTCCAACCTTCTAAAATCCAAGGTTTTCATCTTAGTCAGGATGTTTTCCCTTCCCATATCTAACTGGAACCACACTGTGCATAGGTCACTCCCACCCAGTGGCTCCCTGACTGTTATTTCCTGTACATGCTCCCTGTTTGTTTGCACAAGATCAAGTATTGCCTCTGTTCTTGTTGGTTCTGTGACACCCAGAGTCTGGAACCCACTCTGCAGTCCTTTCAGGATCACCTGACTCCTAGCACATGTTGTTGATGGTATTCTCCAGTCCACCTTGTGCAGGTCGAAATCCCCCACAATTACCACCTCTCCTTCTCTGCAACTTCCAATATTTGTGAACTCAGTTCTCTGTCCCACTCTTCGTCCTGGTTGGGTGGTCTGTACACCACCACTAGCCTCACCTTTCTCCCTTTATAGGACCTTAAAGGAAAGCTGTACAAATAATATAGACCCCCAACCCCAAAGGCTTACCCCCGATTGAGCTTTCTGCAAAGAAAACCTTATATTTAGAAGTTGTTATTTACTTTATTTTAATTTTGAAAAAGTTGAGAGTCGGGAAGATGGCGGATGGTGCACAGCTTCATTTAGTGTAAAAGTGCCACACCTCTCACTGCAATACAAATGTGTTGCAGGGAGAGGTGCAGCTCCGCACATTCACACTAAATGGAACTGCGCACCGTCTGCCATCTTCCTGACCTTTTCAAAATTAAAATGAAGTAGCAGCTTCTAAAATTAAGGCTGTTCTTTGCAAAAAGCTTACTCAGTGGATAAGGCTTTAAGGGCGGGGGTCTCTATTATTTGTACAGCTTTCCTTTAATTGAACCCATAATGCCTCCACCTTCCCTTCCTCCAACACTTCCCTCATGCAAATGATTCCCTCCAGTTATAAACTGCCACCTTTCCCCCTTCCCGACTACCCTGTCCCTTTCATATATTTTATATCCAGGGATTGCACGGTCCCAGTCATGGTGTAGTGATGCCCAAGTCTTGGTTACTGGCACTGTGTCCACCTATTATCCTCCACCCACTCCTCCCCTTTCTTAAGCCTAATAATCACTTCTTTCTTGTCTCTTTTTTCACTTATACAGCGAAAGAAGGACTTCTCACCATCTTAATTCCTTCAGCTATCTGCAGCTCCTTCTGTGCTTTAGCCTGCCAGACTTCCTTACTTACCTCACTAGCCAACCTTAGATAATTTTCCCTATCCGCCTCTCTCTTGGTCTTCCTGAATTTTCTATAGGCCAGCCTCTTTTCCCTTACTACCTGGGCAACCCCAGGACTGAACCAGATGGGCGCTATGGTCCATGTGTTCTTACCCCTGAGCCTAACACACTGCTCTGTGGCAACCAGTATTCCTTCCTTAATGATGATGAACCACCTTTGATCCACCCCCATATTTGGTCTGATGCCTGCCAGGTGCCTCTTTAGTACTTCACCCATTTTTCTGAAGTCTGCTCTTCTAAAATCCAAGATTTTGGTCTTAGCCAGGATGCTTTCCCTGCCCATATCTAATTGGAACCACAGTATGCAGTGGTCACTCCCACCCAAAGGCTTCCGACCGTTATCTCTTGTACATGCTCCCTATTTGTGAGCACAAGTGCACTTTGGTAGGCATATCCATACACAGAATACTTGATGTTAAGAATTAGGCTGTCCACTTCCACAGAGGATAGAGATATGTGGGACATAGTCAGTGACTCTCTGCAGCAAACAAGTCAGTGCAATAAAGCATACAAAAAGGCACTGAAGATGATGGGTTTTATAGGGAATGGTTTTCACAGTGGGCAAAGCAAGGTGATTCTGTCACTGCACAGATCCCTAGTGAGGCTTCACCTGGAGCGTTATGACCAGTTCTAGAGACCTCACCTGAGGAAAGACCTAGGTAGACTATGGCTCTAAACATCTATTCACTGAAATACAGAAGGGAGTGTGGGTACATGATTGAAATATACAAGTTTCTCTGTGATATAAAGAAGGTAAACTGTTACGTCCTATTTGTGCAAAATAGGGATGCAGTCACTAGTAGCATGCGTGGAGGCTGGTAGGATGCAAATTCCCTTCAAGGGTTTAAATGGGACTGGGACAGAGCAAGAGGAATCATAGTCCCCAAGAGGTGCAGTAATGGTTAGAGGTGTGGTAGTGGGGGGAAGGGGCACAGTACAACAGTGCAGTAGGCCAATGAAGTGAGTTAATATAGCAAGGGCAGAATAGATAGATATTCAGTCTCCCTTTAGCCAAGTTCTGTGTTTCTATATTTCCTCTAAGCCATGCACAATAACACACCATTACCAAAAACCCTTATATAGAGACATATCAATGCGCTTCAACTAATCCCTAGACATCTCAATGTCCCGCACACATATACAGAGTTATACCGTGGCCTTTCACCCATGCACAGCCATGTAGCAGTAACTCAGTCATACAAAGATATGTAACTGTGTTCTGCACTACAATAACCAGGCATAAGTGTATTGTGTCCATACACACATTAGAACCATTGCCTTCCACCCATAGTCACACATAACAGTACCCTGCATCAATGCAAAGATATGCGACCATGACCTGAACTAAAATAACAGTACATAAGTGCCCTGCACACATATGCATACCTGTACCATTGCCCTGTACCTATACACACCGCTATAATAGTACTATGCACCCATGTAGACATTCACAAGAATGTTGGGCACAAAAATGAGTGCAGATAATGTCCTGCAACTTTACACACATTGTACTATTGCCCTTCACACATACACTCCTCCATAATAAAATACTTCATCCATAAAGATATATTACCAAGCAGTGCACTATTACCAGGCATAACTGTCATGCACCCATATCACCATATCATTCACCCATACACACTGATGTAAGAGTAGTGAGCCACTAACTTTCAGAAATGATCTAAAAACACCCTGCAACAACTCAAAAACATGTAAGAGCACCAGTCACAGAAATCTGTGCACTTAATAACGTACTGCAAACATACACACCTGCATAATATTAACCAGCAAAAGCAGACAATGCACACATCTACAACACTATCATGAACTGATAAACACAGATGCTACATTGCCAGTAACAGTAAAATAAATACCTGTCTCTTGCAGCCACTTTTACTGACACACGGTTAGCATTCAGCAGCAATTCCGATATGACAGTTGTAATATGACTTATCATATTTATAACTTGCCTCAATCCTTTTCCTGTTTTGTATGGCATTATTGTGGCATTTTGGTTTTTCCTGTTTAAATGAAAAAAGCGGTGGGACATGCATCTGGTTTCAAGCAACACTGACAGAGTAAAACCAATAGTATCTAAAAGAGTTTGTGAAATTGTAAATTGAGTTTCTGTAAAGTGGCCAGCACATAAAACACTATGATCGGTTGGTTCCTAACAGGCCCATTTAACACCAAGTGCCCACTGCTTGCACCGATGATTATCTTTAGGAAAGTGACAGAAACTGTGTACATATCCTTTCCCATTCTTATATCCAATGGCACAGCAGTGCTTCATAGCAGCAACAAATTAAAACAGGAAACAACAAAACTGAACAAAAAGTAACCACACAGATAGACACTAAAGTTAGTTATAAATAAAATATACTGTAACAAACATTGTTAACAAGTTGACAGCATTATAACAGCTGGGAAATAAAATGATTATATTGGTAAATAGGGCAGTAGAACTCACACTGTTGCAAAGTCAATCTCAGCAGTACTATTTAAACTTTCAGGAAGCACAATACATTTTTGAGAGTAGGTCAAACACTGGCACAGGCCACTCCAGTACTCAGATTACAGACAGACACTGCAATGATAGACTGTTAGACACATAAATCTGACAATTTAAAAGAAATTACGAAGGACTCGGTATAAGGATAAGGACAGTGTGTTAAATCAAACCAAAATGCCCTGACTGCAGTTTGTTGCTGACCAGGAAATCCAAAGTTGGAACAGCATCTCTGATAGATGGCAATGCTCTCAGACCACCTACTGATGTTATGACACTGCAGATGCCGGCAGCCCAGTTTAGCAGAGCATCTGGAACAAATTACACCAGTCAGAGGAAAATGGAGCTACGAACATCCACAGTTATAGTATTTATTAAACAGAGGGAAAAAAAACGACTAGGGCACTGCTTTAAAGGCATTTCTTTATTAACACTACCATTTGCAGTAAAAAATAAAGTGTTGCACCTAATCTTAACACAGAAAGAAGGGGTTATTTTATTCAAATGCCATAGTGATTTGCACAAGTGGAATGTGTTTCACAATAAGCCATTTTCCAGCTGAGCTTCAGCAAGATGGCTGTAGGCTCTGCCCACAGCCATAAAAACAAAAATGTGGGGAAATAAAATGAATACCCTCCTTGATCAGAGCATACCTGCTAGTAAAGATGAAATAAAAGCTGGTAACTTTGGAGGTTCTGTTAAGATCCTGGACCCCATACACAGCGGCTCTTTATCAGACCCTGTAGAAGGACAGCATAGGGCCTATCAATTCGCTGGAGTCAGTACATCTGAAGGCAAGGTAAGGCAAGGTAATTTTATTTTTAGGGCTCCCAACCCTGGAGGCTTTGGGTGTCTAACAGAGATTATAACAAGGGGCCAAGGAGTAAAACAAACATGAATAAATATAATAATGGCAATTCATAAAATACTAAGTACAACAATTAAAATAATAAAAAGGCTTTGGACTGTCACATAAGGGGACTAGATCAAGATGGAATCAGGAATCTGTGAAAGCCAGGACAAAGAGGTGAGCCTTCAGCCTCCACCTGAACACCTCAATCAAGGGAGCCAACCAGACTGAGGTCATGAGCCGAACCCTGGGAACGTCCAGGAGGCCCCTTGAAAAGGGGCATAGGGGAGTGAGCAGAGGTCACCAGCATCAGGAGCTGTACCATGTAACCTGGGCCCAGTCCTTATAGGACCTTAAAGGTGAGACAACCCACCTTGAAAAGGACCCTCCACCGGACCGGCAGCCAGTGTAGAGCCCGCAAGACCATGGTCATAAAACTGGACCTCCAGAGGCCCATCAGTAACCAGGCCACCACATTCTGCACCAGATGCAGTCTGCGAAGGGTCCCTCCCATGACCCCGAAGTACAGAGAGTTGCAGTAGTCAAGCCTGGAGGTCACAAAGGCATGCACTAGCATTGGCAGGTCCTTGGGCAGAATGAGTTGCTTAATCCGGGCAATGTTCTGCAGATGGTAAAAACCACTGCTGACCACAGGTAAACATAACTACAATTAACTCAAGCATTAATTCTGAAATTGCAAAACAGGACTTGGAGAGAGTCAGAGAAAACTCTGAATTCTGAGCTTTTCTCAAAGAATATCAAGAATATCACCATTGAAGAGTCAGAGAGGGCTGATATTAGCAGGCAAAAAGATCTTAAACAGACCTCTTCAGCAGAATCAGCAGGTACCATGTTAAAAGAGCTAAAACAACCAAAACAGCACAACCTATGACAAGGCACAGAGATCTAAATGCTGATTCAGTTTCAGACACTGAAATAACAATTTAATTAGGCAAGAGCATCAGTTGGCCTAACACTAAAGGTAATCATACAGAGGAGAGCCCCTGTTGCAGTGATATTTTCAAAGCTATCATATCAGTGGTGTAAAACTCAACAACCCCGAGGGGGAGTCCCCAGATGCCCAAGAGGCACTTCTTAATGAAGACTGACAGGGTTTTGCTGGTATCAATCTGTCTATTTCACGTCTCACTGACTCATAATCTGGACTTGCAAGAAAAAGGACACTTTCAGCTAAAATAACTGGATTAAAGTACAGAGTAAGCAGAGCTGAAGATAAATTAGACCCCATGTAAAAAGTTATAGATGAAAAAGTAGGAGAACTTCATAAATATTAAGACAAAAAGGGGGAAGAGATGGAGACTAGATCTCAGAGAGATAATCTGAAGCTGGGGGATTCCAAAGGCACAGAAGGAGCACAACCTTTGACTTTCTTGGAAAAACTATTAATGGATGTTCTAAGTAGAAATGGACAGAGCATATAGAGGCACCAATATCCCCAACTACCTCAGGAAAAAGCCAAGGTTTATCTTTGTAAAACCCCACCACTTCCAAGATAAAGAAGTTCTGCTGGGAGATGCAAGACTAGGAAAGGGCCTTCATGTTGCTGGAATGTTTGTGCAAGTCTGTCCAGACTTTCCTCCTGATGTCTTAATGTAACCCCTAGGTGGCACTATCCCAAGGGCTACTACCCCTGCCTGCTTGGCTAGTAGCAGGTTAAGGGGCCTGAGTTCTGAAATGGGTGCCTCCACCCGGAGGTCAGGGTTGGTAGTGGTCAAGCTAACCTGGGCACAGCCCTCCGGGACATTTTAACCTCCCTCTTTCCCCTCTAGTGGCCTGGACACTGTACAATAATCACTTTCACAATACCCCTGGTACACCACACAAGTACACACACTGTTTGCACTTACCACCAGGGCTGGTTCCTCTGTCTCGACCCTGGGGACCCGCTGTACAACAAGGTTATGCACAGCAAATAGCAACAGTACAGTACTTTGAGCACAAACTGGAACCACAGTCAGATTACATGCAGAAAAAGTTAGATCTGATTTATTCAGAGGACTTTAAAAAGGGAGGGGTAAAATCAGGTTAATTAGCTTAAAGGTTATATCAATCAAGCAGTTGTGCATGCACTTTGAGTCCCCCCACACAGTCCACCTCTGGGTACCCAGGTGGAGAAGAGATGGGCTAGCCAGGACTGTTGCCCTGGGTTGCAGCTGGTTGGGGCCCTGTGATGGAAAACACAACATGCACAGTACTCAATATTTGTAATCCGGAGCCAGAGGGCTCAGTTCGAAAAGAAAATGAAACAACAAGACAATCAGATGACACACTCAGATTAAGCTGTTGTTGGAGGGATCTACCCTGGTATTTACTCACGATACCCAAGACTGGACACAGGCTGGACGAAAATCGAGACTGCAGGTGGTTAATCTGGAATGCCAGGAGAAGCAGGGCCCACATGAGTCACAGAGGCATTGTTCCTGTTCAAGCGTGGAGCAGGGGGCTGATCCCCAGGCAGGTCTCTTGTCGATGGCTTCTCTGTGCAGTAGGTAGTCTGGCTGGGCCAGTCTGGCAAGGCCCAGACCGCATGGAGGCAAATTCGGATGCAGTCCGTTTTGAGCTGGATACAGCTTCCAGCAAGCAGAACAAAGTTCACACAGTGGGGAACTAACTACATAGAAACATAGACTTTGACGTCAGATAAGGACCGCTAGGCCCATCTAGTCTGCCCATTTCCCTACCTACAGGATAGGCCGCAGATCCTAGTTAACCAACAGCCTATTTCTTCCTACCCCCCACAAGAATTGCCTTATGTCTGTCCCATGCATTCTTGAATTCTCCCACAGTTTTAGACCCCACAACCTCCTCAGGAAGGCTGTTCCATGCATCCACTAGCCTCTCTGTGAAATAATACTTCCTCACATTGCCCCTGAACCGCCCCCCTCTATCTTTAAATTGTGTCCCTTGTTCTTGCACGTCTCTTTTTCTGAAAGATGCTACCCTCTTGGACTTTGTTGATTCCACTGAGGTACTTAAAGTTTCTATCATGTCCCCCTCTCCTTCTTTCCTCTACATATTAAGCTCCTTTAGTCTCTCCTCATACGGCTTCTCTTGCAGACCCTGCACCATTTTAGTTGCCTCCTCTGGACTGCCTCTATCCTGTCTATGTCCTTGCGGAGATGGGGTCTCCAGAACTGGACACAGTACTCCAGATGGGGTCTCACCAACTGTCTGTACAGAGGGATAACAACTTCCTGTTTTCTGCTGATGATGCCTTTCCCTGTACATCCCAGTATAGCCCCAGCCCTCCCTACTGCCTTCTCACATTGCTTGCTAACCTTAAGGTCATGTGATATGATTACCCCCAGGTCCTTTTCCTTTTTTGTTGTTGTTACTACCTCCCACCCATTGTGTATTCTTCCCCTGGGTTCTTGTTTCCCAGGTGCATTATTTTGCACTTCTTTGCATTGAATCCTAGCTGCCATACTTCTGACCATTCCTCCAACCTTGCCAAGTCCCTTTTCATCCTTTCCACACCTTCTTGTGTATCAACCCTGTTGCAGATCTTTGTGTCATCTGCAAAAAGGCATACTTTTCCTTCCAGTCCCTCTGCAATGTCACTGATGAAGACACTAAAAAGGACTGGACCCAATACTGAACCCTGCGGTACCCCACTAGTAACCCCCCTTTCTTCAGAGTGGACTCCATTTACAATTACCTTCTGTGTCCTGTTGTCCAGCCAGTGTTTTACCCAGGCTACCGCCTGGGTCCTACTCCCAGGCTGGTTAATTTGGCTATTAATCTTTGTGTGGGACTGTGTCAGATGCCTTGCTAAAGTCTAGGTAGGCCATGTCCACAGCCCTCCCTGGTCTACTACTTTGGTCACCCAGTCAAAGAAATCTATTAGATTCAGTCTGACATGACCTTCCCTGTGAACCCATGCTGCCTTGGGTCCTGTGCTCCACTGGCCTCTAGGTACTCGACTATTCTTTCCTTCAGAAGTGACTCCATCACTTTCCCTACCACAGAGGTCAGACTGACAGGTCTGTAGTTTCCTGCCTCTGTCTTGGACCCACTTTTGTGAAGGGGAATCAAATCCGCCTTCCTCCAGTCCTGGGTACCACACCATCCTCCATGATTTATTAAAAGAGTAGCCAATGGTTTCACTAGTTCCTCCTTAATTCTTTTTAGAATTCTGGGGTGAATTCCATCAGGACCCATTGCTTTGTCCACCTTCAGTTTTAGGAGTTCTTGCAGAACCCTTTCTTCTGTGAAAGGACTGGGATCGACCCCCCTATCAAGAGTGCTTCTGTTAATTGGATTAGGCACTTCCTCCTCCTCTTTTGTGAATACTGAGCAGAAATATTCGTTCAGTATTCCTGCTTTTTCACTGTTCCCCTCTGCCCACCCACCATTCATTCTATTCAACCTCACTATCCCTCCCTTTGTCTTCCTGTGCTCGCTGATGTACCTATAAAAGGTTTTATCCCCCTTCTTAACTGAGTTGGCTATCTTTTCCTCAGTTTGGGCCTTTGCTATTCTGACTTCCCTCCCTGCTTCCTTCTGCCTTAACTGGTACAGCTCTCTGTCCTGCTCCTTCTTTTTTTCCTTATACTTCCGGAATGCTATCTTTTTCTTCCTGACTTTCACAGCCACCTCTTTTGAGAACCATAGTGGCTTTTTCTTTGTTTGATTTGTTTATTTGCTTCACACAGTGTCTTGTTGCCTCTGTGATGGCAGTTTTGATGATTCCCCATTGTTGCTCCACACCTCCTTCTAGCCTGTTTGCTAGTGCTTTTCTGAGGCACTCTCCCATTTTGCCAAAGTCAGCCCTCCTAAAGTCCAGTATCCTCACTTTTGTATGGCTTGACTCTGTAGCTGAGTTTAACGTGAACCACACTGTTTGATGGTCACTTGTCCCCAGATGGCAACCCATTTCTAGATCTGAGATCCTCTCACTGCCCCCGTTTGAGAGTACGAGGTCTAAGATTGCTCCCTCATGAGTGGGTTCCGAAACTAGCTGTCTAATGCCTGCCACCTGTAGGGCATCAAGAATGGCCCTGCTCTTGGATGTGGCTGCAGCAAATGTGCTCCACTCACAACCCACTAGCAGCTCATAGCACATTTACATGTATGGGAATTCTACTGTACCAGGGAAAGCGCTCCCCGGTCACAAATGCAAAGTCTCTGCACACACTGGGAGCTTAGGGGGTAGCTGTAACTCCTGACAGGCAGATCGCATTCAGCAAAATCTTCGGTCTTCTTCAGGTTGAGCCTGGCACACTTCAGCAGCTTACTTTAGTCACACAAACTTGGATTTAGTCCAAAATAATTCTCTTCTCTCCCTCTCAGGAGCTGCAGGCAGACATACAGGCCAAACACTCAGCCTTTTCCCAGTTCTCCCATGCGAATCCACTCAGGATTGCTGCTCAGAATCACTTCAGCTCCTCCTTCTCCTTGAGCTTTCAGCTCAGACCTAACTGGAAACTGCAAGCAGCCCGGGACTTCCCCAAGATCCAAAAGGTTTGGTTGGTTGATTTGGCTGTCAGTCAAAGCAATAGCTTCTCCTTTAGTTGCAAAAAAGGTGCAAAAAGTTCAAAACTACAATTCCTACAGATTTTGACTTCAGACAGCTCCTGTAGTCCGGCTACATTTTAGGTCCCACCAGTACTGTTTGGTCCAATTTGCAGTCCAGGACCAAGATAGTGGAGACAAACAAAACAGTCCTTGCTACAAAGAAAGCAGGTTAGACAAACTACATTATCATTATCACTCTTAAATGATTTTCAGCAAATAGTTACATTTTTCAACAGAGCTCCCTCTCAGATTACTTAAGCTGCAGTTAGGCAGCTCTTAAAGAGACAGTACACAGAGGCTATACAGGCTCTGGTAATCACATTTAAACTGCTAAAACACAGGAAACCAGCCTGGCAGTGAGCATTTAGGCAAGCTCAAGGAAGACCTTTTGGGAACTCCCATTTGTAGGGGGGTTACATTAAGTAAAAGAAAAGCCTGTGCTGCTACAAAGACTCTCCTAAATGAGTCTTTCTACAAGAGCACCTCTGAATCTTTACCTCTCCACTAGAGGCAGAAAGGGTTATTAAGGTAACCCTACTTAATGATCCAGGAGGATTTATCTCATCTACTCCAAGCCCCACATCTTCTAGCATGAAAAACCCTGATGATCCTGTTACACATTCCAGGTTCTCTGCCTTTTCAGATACAACAGTGGCATCAGCAGACTCAGCAGCATCCTCACCTGTAAACCATGGATCAGAGGATTCTGGAAAATCCTGCTGAAAAGACAAAGAAGATTTTACTAGAGTGGAATGAAACAATATAATCTCCACGTTGCAGCTGCTGTACTCTGCAGCAGCAGATTTCCTCATTAGGCTGATCGGCTGCTGCTGCCCGCGGTAAACTGCGACTGCTCTCCGCCCCCAATACCCTCCCACCCTTTGCTAGTGCTAAATATATAGGCAGGTTAAAGTCTTGTGGGACTATCCTTCTGTTTTTTTTTCTATCTCCTGGGTTTCCCATTTGCTCTTTATATAATCTATCCACTAGAGGTCATCTGATTGCCTAGCTTCCTCTCCTGTCTTTCCACACTGCTCCCTAGTCTTTGTCTCAGCTCTTCCACTGCTAAACACCCATAGATGCCCTACTCCACCCACCCTGGCAGTGTGAGCCTGACCTACTTGGTCTGCTCTTGTTTTTCCCTTTAGGGCTGGTAGTTCCTTTACTGTCTCCCTGCTGCATACCCTGTACTGTCATTTCTAGAATCACTTTGATCCTATTTTCTCTCCTCCCACAAACTTTCCTCCCTCATGCCACTGACCTCTCCACTCTATTCTTAGTTCCACTCTCATCTCCAGAACTACCCTTTCATCTTACTCCTTTCTTACTATGAATTCTAGGGCCATATACCCCTTTCTGCTGTTAGTCTTGATATTTTTTCTTCTTGATTTTGTGACTGTACCTACTGATTCTTCCCCTAATTGACATACATATTCTCTTGATAACTTCTACTACTCTAATTTACTGACTGGTCATGCCCCTTATCCATCATCCATGTCATGGCACAGTCATAAATATATAGGGATACTGCTCAGGAATATTAGGCGGTGGTAATCAATATCCACTGGTTGTGCATCCAAGGCATTGTTAACTGTGGCATTATGGATAATAATGCTATCCCTTACCCTAGATGGCGATGTTGAGACTAATCCTGGCCCTACAACATTTAAGAAAGGCTACCCTGCCTCTCCCCTCCACCTCCTTGCCGCAAACTACTGGCATCACCTTCGCACACCTTAATAGTAGGAGCCTAACTGCCAACCTCCCTGACCTGGAAGCATGGGTGAGCTCAAACAAGCCTGATATCCTTGCCTTATCGTAAACATGGCTGAAGCCCTCTATGGCTGACTCCCTCTACTCTCTGCCAGGCTACAGTATCCTTCGTACTGATCGCTCTAACTCAAAGAGAGGCGGAGGCGTCGCACATTACTATAAATCCTTCTTCAACATGTCCATTGTGAACAGACCCCATATGACAAACTGTGAGGTCCTTCATTACCTTCTACTGCTTGGGGGTGTCAAAAAACTCCACATCTTCTGTATCTATATGCCTCCCAGACAGTCTAGACTGGGATTAGATGAATTCATTGAGCTGGTGCCGTCTGTGACTGGGAATAATGACGTAATTTGTAAGGGTGATTTTAATCAGGGCTGGGCCGGGCCTAATTCTTCTCTCCTATCCTCCACTATGAGCAAGGCTAACCTCACCCAACTAATCCAGGCCCCCACAAGGCTCTCCCACCAGGGTTCCTGTAACACACTCTTGGACTGGATCCTGACAAATAGGAAGGAGAACTTCACAAATGCTGGGGTTCTTCCTGACTCCATAAGCGATCATTGCCCGGTCTTCAGCATATGGGACTCTACACCACCCTTCTACCCTCCTAAAGTACTGTCTTTTTCCATCTTCTCCAATCTTAACCCTGCTGCATTCCTGCATGATCTAAACCTGGTCGACTGGTCCACCCTCTACATAACCAATGATATCAACATTGCGACCGAGTATTTCAACTCCACCCTGCTCTCTCTCCAGAACCAACATATTCCAGTCACCACGTGAAGGGTAAAAGGGAAAGCCACTAAATGGCTCAAGCGCCCCCTACTTCAGCTACTGAAACACAGGGATAAACTCTGGGCAGTATGGAAGTCCTCCAAAAATCAAGCAGATTTTGATGCCTACAGGTCCTTGTGCAATATTTGTGAAAAGGAGATTCGAGCAGCAAAGAGTATGTACTACAGGACCCTGCTCAGTTCTTCGGCCTCTAACCCCAGGTGTTACTGGTCTCAGATCAAGGAAATTCTTGTTAACAATAAGCCACAGACTCCAAATGAGATGTTCATAAATGATACCCACTATAATAATCCCTACACGAGAGCCAATGCCTTCAATGACTTCTTTTCCGGTCTTAACACCCCTACCCCCTCTCCATCCCCCATTCCCCTGTTGCTTCCACCTGTACCTGCTACTTCACCCACTGAGCTTGTGCTGGCCCCGGTCACGTGCCAAGAAGTCCTTAAGTTACTAAGGGCGATTCCTGCAACCAGGAGCATAAGTCCTGATGGTTTAGATCCTAGGATTTTTAGACACTTTGCCTTTAGGCTTGCTGACCTGGTTACAAGACTGTTCAACCTACCTATCTTCTCGGCCTTTGTCCCTTCGGTATGGAAAACCGCCAGGACTATACCAGTATATCAGAAAGGGAATGACAAAATACTATCGAATTATCGTCCCATTTCTCTCTTGTCTATGCTCAGTAAGCTGCTGGAAAAAATCGTACATTGGCAGGTTTCTGAACACCTTCTTAACTCTAATCTTCAATCCCCTGTACAACATGGCTTTAGAGCTGGACACAGCACTACTACTGCCCTTGCCTTCCTTACCAGCAATGTTAAATGCAACATGGATAAGGGATTACTAACTGCAGCTGTGTTTATTGACCTCTCCAAAGCGTTTGATATGGTTCATCACCCCCTACTACTGGACAAGTTGAAATCTTTCAGAGCCTCCGATTCTACCCTGTCTTGGTTTGGCAGCTATCTTGATAATCGTTCTCAGGCTGTCTCATTCTGCAAGATCCTCTCGTCCTGTGCCCCTATCACCTCTGGCGTTCCTCAGGGCTCTATTCTTGGGTCCCTACTCTTTTCGCTGTACATCAATGACATTCCTAACCCTTCCCCTTTCTGTAATACCATTATGTACGCTGATGACCTGGTTCTTTACTCTGCCTCCAGTCAATTGCTGTACTCAACCAACAATTATCACCTGCCTTTCAAATCCTCCAATCTTGGTTTTCCTCCAGTTATCAACTCCTAAACCTTCACAAGACCCAGGCCATGCTCTTTGGGTCCTCTCGAAAGGTACCGACAAAGTCTCCTAAGCCTCTAGTCCGTGGCTGTGATGGGTCTCCTGTCTTGAACACTACAACGTTCGAATACTTAGGTGTAATGCTATATCCGGGTCTGGATTTTGCTTCTCACGTGAAGGAGGTATGCCGCACAGTTAACGCCAAGATTGGAGCAGCCTACAGAGTGCATCACTCACTTACTCCAGCTGCCAGGATCTCTGTGGCGAGAGGTGTGTTGCTGCCACAACTACTATATGCTCTTCCAGTACTCTTCCATGCCAACATGGGGGTCTTTCGCAAGTGGGATGTTACGTATAACAACATCTGCAGATTCGCCTTATCGGCTCCTCATCTTACCCATTATTACCGGCTTTATTCTGCCTTGAATTGGTTGTCCCTCAGTGCCATTTGGTCCTATGTACTTGGCTGCTTCGTGGACTCTCTAAACAGAACACCTCACCCCACAGCACTGAGTGATATGCTGACCCCTGTCTCCCACACTCAAGCTCTCAGGTCCTCCTCCTCCTCCTCCACCTTGCTTTCAGTTCAACCATGCTCCAGTAAAATGGGTGAGCAGGCTTTTTCCTATTTTGCACCTAGGTTCTGGAATTCACTCCCCCTTCGTGTGAAGTCCTCTACAACCCATCTAACTTTTAAGAATGCACTGTTTTCCCACCTAAACGTGCCAGGTGACTGTGTCTGCACTTGAAGTACTCACAGCTTGCTGCCTGTCCGATAGCCCTACCCTGCCTTTTCTGTATTGCTATAGTGTATGTTGACTACCAGTCTCTTGTCTCCACTACGTTGGACACAGGACTTGGTACCTGGTAACCTTGCAAGTAAGTATGTCTGCTCTAACATGTATTTTTCGCTTATGGTACTCCAATGATGGTAATTAATGCTGACATTATGCTGTGTCATGGTTTTTTGTCTTATGTACTCTCCGCTTGTCTTTGTCATATGGTTGCGAGTTGTACTCATTGTTGTCTTACTGTACTATTGTAAACTGTACTGTCCCGGGTTGTACCTGAAAATAGGCAGGTTTTTTGCCTGTGCACCTACCCCGTCATCAAAAGCAAATAAATAAATAATGACAGAAGGAGATGGAGACTCTGATCTTTGACTTAGTCCCTCATCCCTTATTGAATAAGGACACTAATAGTGGTTAAAAAAAAAACTCCCACCAAAAAGCAACTTATAATTATTTGTATAAGTTCCTGAAGGCCTAGGGTGGCTATGCTTTCACAATACACCATCCCAGCCACTTGGTGCTAGGTGTAAGGTACCAGGTACTTCTCGACCATCTTGGTCAAGTGAAGAGGATGTGGGAAGGCCATAATAATAGTGAATCAGGATGATCTGGGCATTTTTTTTTTCTTTTTCTTTTCACGTGTCATATACTTTGATCCAGATTCTTATATTTAGGCCTTCGTAGGCGGGATCAGAGAGGGGGGAGGAAGGGGTCTAGAAAGGTAGAATACAAAGAAACATTTGTTTATAAAGAGCTCAGGTATCAGAAATAAGATTATTCTCATCTCAGAAACTGAGAGAAATGGAACTATGAGCTTTGGAAAAGTTGGAGGAATACAACAAAGGGGGAGTTGTTTGGCTTACTATTGGATATGGGTACACTCCAGCTTGGATCACTAAATATTAATGTTAAAGAAAAACACTTTCTAAAATAAAGTTGTTATCATGGAATGAAAAAGGAGCAAAAGATAGATTGAAAATTAGAAAAATAATTTCCGCAACCAAAATCAATCAATATATTAGCATTACAAGAAATTCATTTTTCAGAAAATGACTTAAATGTTTTTAAAACCTTTTTCAGGCCAAAGGGGCACATTCAGTTTATACATGTAACCCCTAGATGGCGCTATCCCAGGGGCTACTACCCCTGCCTGATTTGCCACTAACAGGTTGAGGGGCCTGGATCCAATGGCGGGTGCCTCCACCCAGAGGTCAGGGTTTGCAATAGTTAAACTAACTTGGTCACAGCCCTCTGGGACACTGCAACCCCCCTTTCTTCCCAGTAGTGGCCCACACAATATATCAGAATTACCTTCACAGTATACACTTACCCCCAGGTCTAGTTCGGCACTGGGACCTCCTGAGAAATGAGATACAGTGCAACAGTCACAGTACAGTACTTTAACATAGACAAATACCTCAGGCAGTATAACTTGCTGAAACAAGCAGCTCTGATTTATTTAGGGGATATAACAAGGACAGGGGAAATCAGGTTAATTAGCTTATCACTCTAATAATCTACCTATGGCTCTGCACAGGCTCATCCCTATCAGTTACTGTCCCTGGGTACCCAAGCCCTAGTGGCTAGTCCAAACCGTGGCAGCTGGTAGGGGCCATTTCACACAGAGAAAAGGAGAATTAAACAGTCAGCAGTACAGTAATTCCATTTGGATTTAATGTGGAAATTCAACAGGGAGCGACCCTGAATTAGTACTCACGACCTCCAAATAAGATAGGGTCCTTCAATGTCAGCAGGGCTCACTTGAGGTACACAAACCTCTTCACACATCCATATAAAAGAAAGCACTATACCAGGCAGGCTGCATCTGTATCCCGATCGCAATTACTGCACAATACCCGGGAGAACACACAGCAGATTCAGTTCCTGACAGACCGAGTGGAATTTTCAGCAATTTCTCCAGTCTTCTACAGGGTGAGCCTGGTTTCTACTCTTCAGAGATCCTTTGATTCTTTCTCAGGACGGATTCAGTCCTAACAAGCTGTTACACAAGCTGCAGACCGAACTCTGGGCCTTACACACGTTTTTGACTAAAACTGCACACTGAAAAAGCACAGGGCTCCTTCCTTCTTCACTGCCAAAGCTCAACTGAAACTCCAACCGACAAAACTGGCACTTCCTTTGAGTTCCTCCCAGTTATTGACTGGATTGGCTGTCACTCACAATAGACTGCTGCTGTTGGTCCAAAAGGCACTGAAGTCTAAACTACATCTCCCAGAGTCACTGCCCATACAATCCTCTTGTGGCTGGCTCAGATTATGAGTCCAAGTTCTGATTCGTCCAAGGCACCATTTTAGAGCTAGCTTACCCCACACTGATTGGTCCAGTTCAGCAGTTCAAAACTAGAATGGGGAACTAGCAGACACAGTTCTGACTGCAAAGAAAGCAGGTTAGACAAACTGTAATTTCATTATTACTCTAAATAATTTCTGGCAAACAGTTACATCTTTCACATAGGTTCCTTTGCACTCCTAGTGACTGCAAAAATGAAGTGAATTGGCAGCAGCTCAGTGGTACTCAGAGAAGAAACACACAGTCCCCCATACAACTAATTATGTCTGCAAGCAGACAGCTCTTAAAGAGACAGTACCAGAGGTTCTAAAAACACTCACTGATAAATGGCTTAAACGCCAAACACCATTCAGGCTTGGAGCATTCAAGCAAGCTCCTGGAAGTCTTTTGGGAACCCCCATTTGCAGGGGGGTTACACCCTTCCTGGCCTGGGAAAGCTTGACGTCCGCACTCAAGCAAGTACCCATAAGTTTCAACTGCAACTATATACCTTTGCATTAGGCTCGCACATGTAATCATCAGTCAATATATCATTTTACCAAGAACACATTTCTGAAACATTGCAGTACGTCACTCTTACACAGTATTAATACACATTGTACCATAACTCAGTTATTACCTCTTGTACATGAAACTTGAAGAGAGGGGCCCTTCCCTATCAGTTACCTTTGGGGCTGGACGGAGCAAGGCACCACTTAGAGGGCAACACAAGTAACTTGAGTTAGCACTGATGCTCAGTTTGGGCAATGAGCCCGGGACACATACACTCCTTTTATGGACAACATTGAGAGGCAAATCCACAGGCCTCCCAAGGAATCATTAACTGAGGTGCACCACAGGCTTTACAGCTCGACCAGTCTTTCTAGGAACTGTTACAGTCTCTGCACTCTGAGCCTCATTTTCAGCATTGTCCTCACTTGTCAGGAGTCTCCATGGGGGTAGAGAGGCTAGAACTTGGGGCACTTTCAGCTCCAGGAGTTACAGTTTCGAGTCCACAACATTTGCCTCGGATGGAGAGCTTGGGACACTGGCAGTGGACTGTCAGGGTACTCAAAATACTCTTCTTGTTGGTTGTATCACCAGTCTGCCCCAATCTATCATTTCCTCCCTGAAAACTCAAACAGTTCAAACCATGCACAATGATTCCATTTCATCTGATCTGATGCTTTGCACTTCACTTTCTGGGAGCAATGGCTCCAGGGATGAAGCTGGGGGCTAAGACAGTCCAGAAGGCCCAGCTTTGTCTCCAGTATTGACTAGGGATTGCCCCAAACAATTGACTCAGTTCGTAAGAAGGATAGTATTCAAAGTCACTCTCACTTTCTTCCGATATGGACTGACAGTCATGCTCAACTGGGACTTGTGGAGGGAACACTGTACTTTGCTTCTGTAGGTGCAGACTTTCTTGATCTTTTCTTAGCAGCAGCTCTGGTCACTGGTCCAGAGGGGGCATTTCTAGGGGCTCAGACTCAATTAAGATTTGTCCAATGGGCAGTAAATGATTTCTTATGCATTGTTTTTACATCTTTGAATTATTCTCAGGCCTTACTTTGTACACTGCAGATCATCTAGTTTGCCCACTACAATGTGAGGGAGATGGTGCCATCTGTCAGCAATCTTGTGCTTGCCATACAGTCCCAGATTTCTTAGCAATACCCGATCTCCCTCCTGGAGTTCCTGTGCTTTCACCTTTTATCATACCTTTCTTTGTTGGCCAGATTTCTTTTGGCAGCCATGGTTTGAGCTCAGTTGGTACATGAGTTAGCTGGGCCTTTAACTTTGCACATACTGTAAATAGTTGTCAGCTTGAACCCCATCAGGAGAGACCCCAAACACACATCTACTGGTAGTCGAGCTTCTTCCAAACATCAGGCGGTAGGGGAGAATCCAGTGGCATCACTTTTGGTGCAGTTATAAGCATGTACTAGGGTGCTAATTTGTTGGCTCCATCTAGGCTTGTCGCTTTGGGTGCAGGGTGCCTAGCATATCTAGCAAAGTGCTGTTGAAACGTCTCAGGCTGTGGGTCTCTCTGGGGTGGTAAGGAGTGGTTCTGGACTTCACTCCCCACAGAGAAAGCATCTCTTTGATCAGACGACTCTCAAAGTCTCTCCCTTGATCAGAATGGATTCTTTGTGGAGCCCCATAGTGAACAAAAGTTTTCTACAAGTACTTTGGCCACAGTGGATGCTTTCTGGTCTTTGGTGGGGAAAGCTTGGGCATATCTCGTGAAATGGTCAGTGACCACCAGCACTACTGATATTTCTTTGATCGGACTCCAAACTCAGAAAATCAATACAGACCAGCTCCATGGGTGCACTGGTGGTGATGTTAACAAGGGGGCAGCCCTCTGGGGCAAAGCTTTCCCTGTAAGTAGCGACTACTAAGTTCGAATGTGTTGCTCCACATCAGCCCCCATCTTAGGCCAATAGAATCTGGATCTCACCAAGTCAAGTGTTCTGTCTATACCAAGGTGCCCCATGTGGTTGTGCAAGGACCTCAGTACTGAGTCTCGAAAGCAGTGGGCAGCACTAGTTGTTGTTTGTCTACTTGTCCCCTCTGTCTACTGTTTCTCTGTATAACAGTTTATTGATCAGTTTCAACTTAGGACCTTCTTTGTATAACAGTGCAGTTCTCAAATCAGTGGAGCGTAATTTGGACATCTTTTCCTGCATAGAGGGCTTCTAAAGCTGCTTTGATCACTGGGATCGCGGGATTGAGCCAGCTGATACTGTCATTGTCCAGCTGAGGCAGTGCACCAATGTCTCTTGCAGAAAAGTGGCAATAAGTGCAGGTATGCAATTCTCAGAGGCTCCCAAGCAATTCCACCATGCAGTCCATCATGCCGTGGGATATTTGTTCCTCCTTGTCAAACTTCGCAGAGTGCCCGAATGTCAGGTTCTGCCAATCGGACCCAATCATTCTGGGGAACAGGCCTCCTGGAGAGAGCATCAGCATCTATGTGGTTCAGACCTGCTCGGTATTCGAGAGCATAGTCATATGTAGATAAGTAGAAAGCCACCTATGGCCAGTGGCATCCAACTTAGCTGAGGTCTGCACATAGGTCAAAGGATTATTGTCAGTTTTACTAGTATTTTAGCCCCATACAAGTACTCATGGAATTGGTCAACAATAGCCGACTTCAAAGCTAGGAACTCTAACTTATGTACAGGATAGTTCTTTCGGATGGGGTCAGGCTTCTACTGGCAAAGGCCACTGGTCTCAGGCCATTTCTCGCTCTTGGTACAACACAGCCCCAACCCTTGCAAGCTAGCATCAGTGTGCAGGACGAAGGTTTTTGGATCAGCATAGGCCAGCACTGGAGCATGGGTAAAGTTGATATATGATCTCATGAAAAGCAGTCTCACAATCAGGAGTCCAGCGGCTCCCAAATACTTCACTCGGATGAAAATACACTCTTTCAGTCTTGAGGGACGCTGACTTTTAGTATTTTTGTGGGTTGGGGATACCCTTGAGTAAGGTTAAATAAAGGCGGATCACTCTTGAATAGTCCTTGATGAGCGCGATAATAACCACAGAATCCCAGGAATCTTTGCAGTTCTTTTTAGATTTTTGGGCTGTGGCCAGGTGGTCAAGGCCTCAACTTTACTTGGGTCGGTCTCTATTCCTCGGTGGATACTATGTCCCATACTTTACTGATGTTTGAAAGAATTGACACTTATCAATGGACAGTTTAAAGGCCAAAGTCCTCCAGTCGGTCCAATACCTTAAATAATCTGCTCTCATGTTCCTCAGTGAGCTGCCAAACACAATAACATCATCTAGGTATACCAGGCACTCTAGTAAGTTCATGTCCCCACTGCACGCTCCATCAATCGTTGAAAAGTGGCTGGGGCACCTGAAATCCCTTGAGGCATCCTCATGAATTCATAGAAGCCAAGCGGACAGATAAAGGCCGTCTTCTCACGGTCCTCTGGGGCCATCGGGATCTGGTAGTACCCACTTCGGAGATCCAGCACAGAGAACCACTTGCTCCCGTTTAGGCAGTCCAAAGCATCCTGAATGCGGGGCATTGTGTACTGATCAGGGATAGTCCGCGTTTAAGGAAGTAATCACACACATCCTTACTGTTCCATTCTTTTCCTCACTACCACAATGGGGAAGCATAAGGGCTTCTGGATTCTTGTATTACACCAGCAGCTAACATCTCTTGCAGATGCCGTCTCCCATCATCTATGTCAGCAGGTGCCAGGCTAGTCGAGACCTCTCACGAAATGGTCTTTAGTCATGCAGACGGATATTGTGCTCAGCTCCTTGCACGCATCCTACATCCCATTCCTTTAAAGAAAACACCTGGTCTCTCTGGGCAAGCTTCTCACTGATCCTCACTTTCCATTCAGCTGGCAGCAGTCAGCCGAAATCAAACAAGTCAGGCGTTACTCTGTCATTCTTCCTTGAACTCTTGCTGCTGGGTAGCACTGCAGTGTCTGCACAATGCACATTAGCCAGGATGCAACCTCTGTTTACTCGAATGTCTCTTTCAGACACATTATGAACTTGGACCATTACCCTTCTGGATAAGCATGTGGGCTCTAGCAGGCAAAATACTAGGCTTGACCAGCAGTCCCTCTGGCAATTTTCCATCGCCTGGTGCATCCAACATTAATATTTTATTCTTAACATCCTTTCTGATACGGACCTCTCCCTGTAGGGTACACTGGGCATTTGGCGCCAGGATCAGAGACTCAGGATCCTTCTTCCATACAATTCCGACCGGTTCCTCTGGTTCTGTTTTTTCAGCATCTCTCTGTGCCTCATAGGCCTTCTTAATTAAAGCCGGAACTCTTAAAGCTCTACTAGTCTTTGACCCTGTTTTTCATAACACAACTGTGCCAGCCTTCCGAACATATGAGCATTTGTTCCAATCAACAAAGGGACACCATCATACAGTCCAGTGGGGGACACACTAAGGCTAGGGTCTCTACTTGTTCAGCCACTCCAGCCACGGAGGTGGGGAAAGACAGCCAAATTCGGATATATCGGAATAGGGTAGGGCCTTCTCACTTAACCCCATACATGCAGTCCTTCTAATGGTTGTAAGGGTACGCCTGACAGATGCTTCTGATACCAATCCTGGAACATAATCGTCACTCGGGAGCCACTGTCTAATACAGCTCTTGTAGACATCCATTTCACCTTTACAGTGGTCTCCATGGAGGGACCCACTATTCTGGACCAGTCTGGAGGCGGTAGTGGGGCCTGGGCAACTGACTTTGCCACAAAGGGGCGTGAATTAGCATTTTTGGTGCCCTCACTGGGATCATGTGTGCACCTCTTAACCACTGATTTCTTCTCCGAGCTCTCCTTGTAGCCTATATGCAACTTTGTCAGTGTCTTTGGGGACTGGCATTCCCTTTTCATGTGCCCATCTTTCCCACAATTATAGCAAACATACTTTCTGGAGTTTGAGCTGGCCGAGGCGCACACTGGGAGCCAGAGGCGGGGTATTACTAACTGGAAACCTGGGTGCCATCTCTGTCTCTGCGGTGTGATAAGCATTTGGAGACATCTCGTCAGTTCTCCACTTCCATGGTCAAGGAATTGAGTTTGAAGCTGTTATCAGCAGGAGATACGAATTGGATACCCCACCCCCATAGCAGATGCAGTCGGATATAGGTCAGGCCTGTACTTGCAGGCGTGTGGCCTTCATAAAGGACTGTTTTTGAATTCCGGATCTCTCTCAACAGTTCTACCCCATTGTGGCATATCTTTTCCTTGTCAGAGCACTCCATTGACTGTCAACCTCTGCCCCTGAACTTCACTTGATGGGTCACCCTCAGTCACTCGGTCGTAGCCACAGCTGTTGGTGCAGGTACCTCCGAGGTAGCCTTTCTCAACTCCTGAATTTCTCTCATTAACTCATCATAGGAGGGTGGGGATTCCAGTCGATTTGCAGGCGTGAACTGAAGCAACAGCAGTTCTGAGAAGGGGCAGACTTAAGGATTCTGTCCAGTCTGGTTCGGTCCAGTTCAATCGCTGGCAAACTACTCCTTTCTGAGGCATTCTTGCAACAATTTTTCCAGCCGAGACATACACAGACAACAACTCCTTGGTACTGTTGTGCATTTCTTACTCTCACCATAGGTCCTCATCAGAATCTGGGCTCCCATACACTTCTCCAAGGCCTCAAGATAGGCCTGTGCAGTCGCTTCAGGGTTTGGCCCGTTTAGCACGGATGGTAGCCAGGGGCAGGACCCTCGGGAGGCTCTCACTAGCACCCTCTTCGCTTTAGCCTTCCCGAGGCATTGCCATTCTAGCACTTGGGGCAAATAGTCTATCCAGGTCTCCAGTCATCCTCCCTTGGGGGTGGGGAGGGTGCCAGAGAAGATCCTCAACCTTCGTAAGAGTCGTGACTAATGGCAGGTGCAGAAATAGGAGTCTGCATTGGTTCAGCCACCATTACGGGCACTGGAGCAGGAGAGGGTGTTGGGGGAGGAACACCCCCAAGTGGCAAGAATAGTTTCTTCAAGTCCTCCACAGTTTTCCCCTCTCCCAGCAACCATTCAGCAAATTTCTCCTCAAAAGTTTCAGAAAGTGGTGGGGGCTGATTCCCCCCCGGGTCTTTACTGTCCTTAGTTATCACTCTCCAAGCAGTGAGGGCTCCCTCTGGGGTAATGGTCTGTGGCACTTTGGAGCTATCTATGGGATCCTTAAACTCCACTAGGGCCAGGAAAGTGTGGGTGAGCAGATTAGCATGCCGACCCACCACCACAGGGTTTTGTAAACCTTCCACCTTGGAAAGTACTCTCCCTGCACAGTGTCCGTATTGATACCTAGGGGATGTCCAGGATAAGCATAGCATTTTGGGGTCGGCCTCCCCAGTACACCACTCCACCAGCCGGTGCACAGCCACTTCTGTCGGGGTACCCATTTTTTTCTTAACAGTGGTTCGTAAATATGGCCACTAGAGGACACACAATCCCAGCGGTGAGCCTCCAAGATGTAACCCCGAGATGGCGCTATCCCAGGGGCTACTACCCTGCCTGATTTGCCACTAACAGGTTGAGGGGCCTGGATCCAATGGCGGTGCCTCCACCCAGAGGTCAGGGTTTGCAATAGTTAAACTAACTTGGTCACAGCCTCTGGGACACTGCAACCCCCTTTCTTCCCAGTAGTGGCCCACACAATATATCAGAATTACCTTCACAGTATACACTTACCCCCCAGGTCTAGTTCCGCACTGGGACCTCCTGAGAAATGAGATACAGTGCAACAGTCACAGTACAGTACTTTAACATAGACAAATACCTCAGGCAGTATAACTTTGCTGAAACAAGCAGCTCTGATTTATTTAGGGGATATAACAAGGACAGGGGGAATCAGGTTAATTAGCTTATCACTCTAATAATCTCACTCCAGGCTCTGGCACAGGCTCATCCCTATCAGTTACTGTCCCTGGGTACCCAAGCCCTAGTGGCTAGTCCAAACTGTGGCAGCTGGTAGGGGCCATTTCACACAGAGAAAAGGAGAATTAAACAGTCAGCAGTACAGTAATTCCATTTGGATTTAATGTGGAAATTCAACAGGGAGCGACCCTGAATTAGTACTCACGACCTCCAAATAAGATAGGGTCCTTCAATGTCAGCAGGGCTCACTTGAGGTACACAAACCTCTTCACACATCCATATAAAAGAAAGCACTATACCAGGCAGGCTGCATCTGTATCCCGATCGCAATTACTGCACAATACCCGGGAGAACACACAGCAGATTCAGTTCCTGACAGACCGAGTGGATTTTCAGCAATTTCTCCAGTCTTCTACAGGGTGAGCCTGGTTTCTACTCTTCAGAGATCCTTTGATTCTTTTCACAGGACGGATTCAGTCCTAACAAGCTGTTACACAAGCTGCAGACCGAACTCTGGGCCTTACACGCTTTTGACTAAAACTGCACACTGAAAAAGCACAGGGCTCCTTCCTTCTTCACTGCCAAAGCTCAACTGAAACTCCAACCGACAAAACCGGCACTTCCTTTGAGTTCCTCCCAGTTATTGACTGGATTGGCTGTCACTCACAATAGACTGCTGCTGTTGGTCCAAAAGGCACTGAAGTCTAAACTCATCTCCCAGAGTCACTGCCCATACAATCCTTCTTGTGGCTGGCTCAGATTATGAGTCCAAGTTCTGATTCGTCCAAGGCACCATTTTAGAGCTAGCTTACCCACACTGATTGGTCCAGTTCAGCAGTTCAAAACTAGAATGGGGAACTAGCAGACACAGTTCTGACTGCAAAGAAAGCAGGTTAGACAAACTGTAATTTCATTATTACTCTAAATAATTTCTGGCAAACAGTTACATCTTTCACATAGGTTCCCTTTGCACTCCTAGTGACTGCAAAAATGAAGTGAATTGGCAGCAGCTCGAGTGGTACTCAGAGAAGAAACACACAGTCCCCCATACAAACTAATTATGTCTGCAAGCAGACAGCTCTTAAAGAGACAGTACCAGAGGTTCTAAAAACACTCACTGATAAATGGCTTAAACGCCAAACACCATTCAGGCTTGGAGCATTCAAGCAAGCTCCTGGAAGTCTTTTGGGAACCCCCATTTGCAGGGGGGTTACATACATCTAAAGCTAGAGGAACTGCAGTCCTTATAAGAAATTCAGCAAAATGTAGTCAGTGATTACTTTTGTGATCCAGGTGGTAGATAAACTATTGTGAATATTAAACAGAACTCACAGGTATTTACTATAGCTAGTCTTTATGCCCCTAATGAAGAGGATCCCAACTTCTTTCTTATCTTTTTTCTAACTATACTCAGTTACTTTCTCCTTATGTTACTGCTGGAGACTTTAATCTAACTTTAGGCCATCTAGGTAGAAGTCTAGGCTCAGTAGAGAGAAAAAACTAAACGCAGCCATGGTCATTTTAAAAAACTTTGAAAGATCTGAACTTAATCAATCCCTTTAGATAACTGTACTGAAACCAGGAAACACTCATCTTATTCAGTTCCACATAAATCTCACTCACATATTGATTTCTATCATTTCTAGAACTACATAATGTCTCTGTCTCTGTCTCAGGCATTAAATATGGTGCCATCAACATTTCAGACCATGCACTACTTTATATCATCTTACAGACTGAAGACACAAAGTCCAAAAATAGGCTTTTGAAGTTATTCTAGACTGATTGGAAACAGCCTTTACTGATTTAATCAAAAAAGAAATTAAGTTTTTTTTTAATCAATAACTCTGGACAAGGAGTTCTAGTAAAAACTATCTCCGATGCTTTAAAAACATATATGCAGGATATATACATTTCCTATATCACTTACAAAAACAGAACTCAGTCACAAACTTTAATCAACTAGAACTTGACCTAGCTTTTACCGATGCTGCAGAGGAAGATCAAGCAAAACTCTTAATTTTAAGGGACAGATTCAACCAAGAAATGGAGATATGAGCAAGTGAAGTCATGATGAGAGCTCAATCTAATATGACTTTCTTGAAAGCCCGATCGACTGTTGCTTTTCAGCTGCAAGTATTTAGACAAGCTACAGCTTCGCCACTGCAATCCCATGATTTTTGGCCCCATGCACAAACTAAACAACAGACCATTACTGTGATGCTTGAACAAAAAACTGCCTGCAATAGATCACATCAAGTCACATTAAGAATTAATCAGTTAATAGCAGAATTTATTGCCACAGACCTGCAATCATTTTCCTGTGGTGGAGAATGATGATTTTAGATAAATATTTTGCTCCATGTTACAACATACCAAGTCTTAAATATTTTGCAACTGTGGCTGTTCCCAAAATGTACGAATGTATGCAAAGTAAAATAAAATTGGCTCTTCAAGACAGTGAATGTGGTTCTGTGCATCTGACCACAGACATGTGGACGAGTTCTCAAACCACTGATTATATGTGCATCATAGCACATTTGGTGTGACGATCATCTTCAAACACCACCACAAGCAGCAGTGTACAGGAAGGTAGACAAAGAGTGGCAGCCTTCTGCATTAGCATGTTTGGTAAGTATCACACCACTGACAATATTTTGGAAGAGTTGCATTACAAAAACTCAGAGTGGTTAGAGCCCCCAGGACTCACTATTGAATGTGTGGTTTCAAACAATGGCACCAATATTGTTAGTGCATTGAAACGTGGTGGTTTTACTCACATTCTATGCTTTGCACATTAATTAAATCTGCTAGTAGGGGCTTTCCTTTTCAGTAACAACAGTATCATAACAATAGTGGGAGACGCAAAGAAAAACTGTGGCCATTTTAGTCACATATCATATGGTATCTTGGCTGACCTCCAGAAAAAAAATGTCTTGCCAATGCAGCAACTAAAACAGTATGCCATCACTGGTGCATGCCTTTGTGACTGAAGCTGGATTACTGCAATGCTCATTACTTCGGAGTCACTGGAGGGACCCTCCACCAACTGCAGCTGGTGCAGAACGCAGTGGCTAAGTTGCTGATGGGTCTGTCAAGGTCCAATCATGTGACTCTGGTCCTGCAGGCTCTGCACTGGCTATCTATCAGGTGGAGGATCCTCTTCAAGGTGGGCTTGCTCACCTATAAGACACTATACGGCATGGGCCTTGGTTATTTGGATGATCCAACACCTGTCTCCTCAGCCTGTTCCCACCACTCCTCGACTCAGGGCCTCCTTGATGTTCCCAGGATCAGGTTAAAAACATCAGGTGACTGGGCATTTAGTGTCACTGGGCCGACCCTGTGGAACATTTTACCAGCTGTCATCAGGCAGGCTCCAACTGTCGAGCTGTTCAAAAAGGGACTGAAGACCCATCTTTTTTGTTTGGCCTTCCCTGATGAGGGTGACTAACCTGTATTAATTTTATCAAACCTTTAGCCATGCTGAGATTTATTGATGTATTTATTTTAGTTTTATTGTATGTTGTGCTGTACTTACCCTACCTTTTATTGAAAGGTGCCCAGAGCCTCATGGATTGGGCGCCAGATAAATAACATTTGCCTTGCCCTTGCCTTGCCTTCTGACAAGATGGAACTCAACATTTTACGGGTGTGAGAGACTTCTCACACAAAAGAAGGCAATCCATGGATATACCATGGAGCACAACGTAGCAGATGGTGTTGTGCTGAATTCATTCCATTGGGGCCTCATGTTGCATCTTAGGTTGCTCTTGACTCCCCCTGAGGAAGCAATTTGACAGATTAGCAAAGAGACTGCTAGTTTAAGTCAGATTATACCCATCATAAATTTATTGAACAAGGAACTCAGGAGGCTGCATAGGGGTTTTGACCAAAAAGGAGACAAATCTAGTGTGCCCCTCACAGACCAACTGATATAGCAATTCCAAAATTGCAGAAAACTTCACAGTATCACAACAAGCAGCTGCCTCCGTCAGAGCTCGGTGACTCATCTCGGATACAAAAACATGCTGATTTCTGCAGTTGCACAGGAAAAGGATGGGACTGTATTTGACAATACAAGTAAATCATGTGATGTGGATGCTGCATCTGATGATGCAAGATCTATTGGTGCTGACAGCTATAATTTCCACCTACTGCCACCATTTACTCCTTCATCAACATTGGGTAATCCTGCACAAAGTCCTCTTTTATGGCCCTTGAAAAAGGCATGTGATTCTGAAAAGCACACAGATGACTCACACTTTTTGGTCAAAACTCATGGAAACTGATAATTCAGAAGTGTATGTCATGGAGCTGCCTTCTGTGTCTAATATTGTAGATGCCTATTTATGAGAGCCACTCAATATTGCTGATGACCGTTTTGAGTACTGGCTGGAAAAGAAACACATGTGGCCTTCACTATCTACTGTACCTTTGCTATTAAGCTTCTTAGTTGCACTCCCGCTAGTGTTTATTTACTGTGAGTTTATATTTAGCACAGCTGGAAGTGTTGTCTCTGATGGCCACACAAGGCTTACTCCAGAAAATGTACAGCGCCTTACCTTCCTAAAAGTCAGACTCAACAAATTCTCTTGCCAGTTCAGTGAAGAGTGGCAGGAACATAAAAGTGACGATGATGGACAGCTGCAACAGGTGTCTCCTAATCAGGGTGCTTCCATGGTGGTGTTTGAAGATGAAGGAGATGATATTATCTAATTTAATGATTTATTTATTTGAATTCAGAGGACAAAGTTCAGTAACCATATTAAATCAAGTAAAAAACAAAATGTGTTCTTGTGTGTTCAAGGTGTATATTATATCATATGTATTGCTGTATGTGTTTTTCAATTTGGGAACCCAGGTGGAGTATACCATACAGATCCCTGCTGACTTAATGATGGGGGGGCAGACTGGCACATGGACTTCAAGGCAGGAGTAGGTGGTGGTTGGGGCCAAACAACTCTATAACAAAAAAAAAAAAAACTGCAATGCTGGGAAGGGGGCAAGGTCACCCAGATTTTAAAAAAGTAAGTTAAGAAAACACAAGTGATAAAAAAAAATTGGCCAATCAGACAGGAGTGTGCAGGATGAGTTGGAGCCCATGATGCTTGCTATAACTCCAAGTAGACAAGCAAAATAATTACAAATTAAAAAAAAAATAGCATCTCAAGTCAAAAGGGCAGGAGGGATGGCTGGGACCCCATCACATATCCTGCTCATGCTGCCTGTCTCCCACCTAAAAGCATGCCAGACTCAGTGAAGGTCTGTCTGCACTCTGCTGTTGTCTTTCTGCTGTTGAATTCATTGGTCTGTCTCTCTCTCTCTCTCTCTTTCTGACTAATGTTTGTCACACTGCCTCCTTTTACTGCAAAGCCCCAAATGACCTGCATACACTGGGCTGGATTCACAAACATTTTTGGGACTAAGTCCCACAGTTCAACTCCAGTTGCAGACTGAATCTCTGCAGCTGAGGAGATTGCTATTCATATCTGCAGCAGTTGTGAAAGGTGTTACTGCTGGTCCCACCAGCCATAAAATTCTTTCCGCAGCTGTGGGGATTTCCATGGCAACACACCTACAAGCTGCTGTAAATCGTGGAGCCAGCCATAAACCGGCTCCACTTTTGAACATACTATAGCTGTGGGAGAAATTGCAGTTACGCAGGTGGCAACCCACTTGTATTGAGTTTTTCCCGCAGCTGTGGGATTTTAAAGAGTTTTGTGAATCCAGCCCACTGTTTTCTACGAATGTCATGTGGTGGCTGACACAGGATTGGCAAGAATAACTGTCAATTTATTTTATTGATGTTGGCTGCATGCTGACCTTGAAAAAATTACACAAAAATACGACACAATTTTTTTTTAAAGTAAAGCTCACTTCATTAGAGGCTCCTGCTCCCGCAAGGCTTATCCTCTGGTTAAGCCTTTTAAGTATGTTGCAGCATTTTTTTTGCACTGCAACATACTTTATTTTAGTTACAAAAAGTCCATGACCCGGAAATATAGCAAACGCTAGTGTAAATGTATTGAAGCACACGATGCGGCACCACACCTTTACAGATAATGGAGCCCCTCTAGCGTCCGCCATACTTCCAGGTTGCAGACTTTTTGTAATTAAAATAAAGTATGTTGCGGTACAAGAAAAATGCCACAACGTACTTAAAAGGCTTAATTGGAGGGTAAGTCTTGAGGGGCGGGAGCCAGGAATGAAGAGAGCTTTCCTTTAAATTGTACTTTTTTTAACAGAGGGATCTAAAAGAATAATACTGATGCCTTTCTCATACTTGAATAGATTAAAATAGATCTACAATTCATCAGAGTGAATCAGAACCTTTGGGAAAAATCAGAGTTGGAATCAGAACTGGGTCACAGTCAACCCACTCATCCCTACTTACAACTATCCATTGGGATATTTAAAGGGAAATGTCCAAGTAGAAATGTCCCCACACCTCAGTGTGGGGCAGAGCTCAGCTAGCATTTTCGCAAGAAATAATTATTTCACATACAGCCGTTTTAAATATTTATATTCAATTTGATTGCTTCTGCCATCCCTTTTGCTGCCATTTTGTAATGAGAGCCTTTAACGACACATTACACAACCTTCCACGGCTGTCCCAAGGCTGATATCAGAGCCAGGGAGCAGCAAAGGAATGTGTCTTTCATCGTAATCATAGAGCTATTAGTAGTTCCAGTTTGGGAATTACAGGTCCCGGTGCTTTACAGAGACCAATAGTCTGGCAGGTAAGTTGCAAAAAAGGCAATAGATTTTGGTAATGTATGGCTCTAGAGGCTTGATGGAGCCGGGTGGTCTGGCATTATGGTATCTTCACAGGTAATGTCTAAGGAAGAAAGAGCCAGTTTTACACAGTAAGTACTGTATAAGCCATAGGAACAAATAGTGTTGAAGAAAAAATATCCAGTTTTTATAAAATCACTTTTGTAATAAAATATTAAAGGTCTTGAAATTCAACTTTTAAACAAAAATGTGTGTAGGCGAGGTCTGCTAATGCCAGCTATACTTTATTTTGCTGAAAAGTATAAACTCTTGAATTATGACAGAAAATATCTACTTCTGAATAACACAGAACTAGAGCTGATGCATTTTGGGGGCACCTGGATTGTAATTTATCGGACTCCTTTTGGATTATGGTTATGCATCTGACATCGAGCTTTTTAAAAAGCATTTCAAAAACATTTTACTTAATGAATTTGCTAATGTCTGGCATGTGAAGTGATCTTACTTCTCTAATTCTTATTCTGCAGCATATGCAAAAAATACTTTTGCATGTTACTGTATACAAGAAACTCTGGGTGGGCTTGCCCGAATGGTATGACAGAAACATGACATGACTCGTTGATATTAAAGAAAGAATTTAGGGCATGATCCATAAAAAAGACCTAAATATGACTGAAGTGCACGTATTCAAACCATGGCGTTCCCCCACCCTCTGGACAGATTTATACTGGGTTAAATACAGACGTTCAATGCCTGGCCTTTCTCCTATGCACATGCAGAGGAGTAGTCAGAAGCTGAGGATGTTCAAGGAGGTGAAGCACGGCCAGACACCTGGCCTAAGTCTTGCTCTTCCTACAGTACATCCAAACGTGGGGCTTACTGTATGGGCGGTGGGTTTGTTTTAGCTACTGGTAATTTTTACTTGCCGCAACACTACATGTCTCTCACTTTCTCTCTCTGTTGCCATTTCTAGAGAGGACAAAATTAAAAGACACTGAATACCCGCTCATTGCCAGGATTCTGAATGGACCTTGTGAGAAGATAGCGAAAATATTCCTGATGGAAACAGACCTCGGTGAAGAAGTTACTTATGATGTAAGACTGGGCAGCTCTCATAATTTAGTATTTCCACATTTTATGCAAGTAACATCTGAGAGGAGACTTTGAATAGGATAACATTTACAGTGTTGTAGCACATTCTCATGAGTGACTGCTGCATAAGCGCTAACCCATGATGGCATGCATTTCTTGGGAAATAATGCACATCCCAGGTGCATTGTAAGGCATGAGGCCAAAGGCCAAGTGTTTTTCAACCATCCTGACATTGCATTAATTTCTATGAAACCCATGCTCTTGAGTGGGTTATTGTGCTTATAAAATGAGTAAATGATTAAAAAATGCAGAGAAATATTAACATTTGAGTAAAATGAAGAGTTCTTGTCATATGAGTTTATTTACTGTATTTTTTTATTTATTGTTGGTTAGTTAGTTAATGTTTTGGATGGGCAATGAGTCGGTTGTTATTAGGCATAACAGTTTCTTTAGGTTACCAGCTATGATTTCTAGGATTCCTAGGTCCTTTCAGATTCATTTTGTAAATCTTCTTAAGGGACTTGCACACTGCAGTCTGTTGTTAGGTTCAGGGTTATGTTTCAGAGGCAGCCATTTGAGGGTTAGGGTTCACCTTTTTACTCATTTTGCAGGCAGGATGATTCAGTGCTTAGAGCCCTGAACTGTAGAACAGGAGATCACAGTATTGAAACTGCACTGTAGTGGACTGGACGGGTAGAGCAGCGGTAGCACTATTGCTCATTACATCAGGACATCAGGTTTGAGAATGGACTCGGGTTGCTCGGAGGCTGGCCAAGGGGAAGGAGGATTGAGCATCCCTCGAACAGCACTCCTCCCTTGTGGTGGGGGGATTAACACATCCCACTGGTCTGCTGCCACCTGGAGGAATCTGGGTGACAACACAACAGGACCGCATGAAGGGAAAGGATCCCACACTCAGATGCCAAGGGCATCTCTGCAGAGGCGGAGCACCCCCATCCTATCACAGCACATGTGTGGTCCCATGGGAGAAGATGGAGGAAAAACGTCCAATCATGGGTAGATGATTGCCATTGCCCACAAGCCCCACACTTGCGACTGGGAACCGCCTACTAGTCCCATGCCAGAGGACATTCAGAGTACAGGGTAAGACCCAGAAACGTCAAGTGATGGGCCTGGGGGGACCAGGCCAGATGGAGACTAGTTGGCCGACAGAAGTCGAAAGAAGGACTGAAAAAAAAATTGCTCCACAGTCACAAGAGCTCGCTGTGTGACCTTGAGCAAGTCACCTGACCTCCTTGTACTTTATTCCCTCATCACTGAAAACTGAGGTCTAAGAAAAGATAACATTCTATTGAAAAGTCTGTTTATAAAGTATGCTGCCTCTGTTAAGTCTGTTACCCTGAAACTTTGAGTACTATAAAAACTACATGCAATAACTATATTAGTCTGAAAAGCTAACTAAGATTAATTTATTGTTATCTAGTACTGGGTGCTACTGTACTTCCTGTGTATGTCATTACATCTTTTATTATTTTGTTTTCCTACTTTTAAATTGTCACTTTTACCATTGCTTTATTTCTAATTATGTTTTCTCTGCTATTTTTGCCATACTGTTTTGGTACTTGATATTGTTACTGTAATGTTTCTGTAACAGTCGCAAGTCATGCCTGAAAAAAAATTGGGCATCTGTATGCTTAGTGTATTTACAGTTACTGGTAATCAAGCCTAGATAGATAGATAGATAGATAGATAGATAGATAGATAGATAGATAGATAATCTAATAAGGGAAATAAATAGAAGGATAGACCTGATAGTGTTGGTTCACTGTCTTACAGGTTGCTCAGTATATAAAGTTTGAAATGCCAGTGCTGGACAGCTTTGTTAAAAAACTGAAAGAAGAGGAGGAGAGAGAGATCATCAAAGTAACCACTATGTAAGCTAATAGTGTCATGTTCAAAGAAAAATACAATGATGCTTGTAAAAGCTTTCCATACATATACAAAATTAAGAAAAGTTCTGTATACTTTTGCAAGCACCGCCTCTCACACACACTCACAACAGAAACCTCAGAATAACTTACTGGGATGGCTGGCGTTGATGTAGTTCATTGTGCAGGGGTGCAGGCATCTTCAGGTTTGGACTGTAATAGACTTGCCACTAGTAATAATAATGATAATAGTTTTATTTATATAGCGCCTTTCAAATTTTCAAAGCTCTGTATAGCTTAAGACAACACCAATCAAACATCAAAATTCGATATCAAACACAGATAAAACAATAATAAATTCAGCAACTTCAAAACAATCAGTTTTCTAAAAAGGCCATTTGCCAGAGATGGGTTTTCAAACCCCCTCTTGAATTCCTCCACAGTAGTGCACTCCCGTAATCGGCGAGGTAGAGAATTCCAAAGAGTGGACGCAGCATAAGAAAATGCCCTACAACCAGATGATTTAAGATTCATTCTTGGAATCTCCAGCAACCACTCATCGGCTGAGCAGAGCGATTGACCAGGGCAGTGAGAAACCAGAAGTTCTTTCAGATAGGCCGGATCATGGCCATGAAGGGCTCTGAAAGTCAGTAAACTGATTTTAAAGGCGATCCACCACCGTATAGGCAGCCAGTGCAGTTCGTGCAGCACCGGGATAATATGACAGGACCTACCTGACCCAGTCAAAACCTGGGCCGCTGCGTTCTGCACTAGCTGCAGGTGGCGGATTTCAATCCCTGAAAGCCCAAAGTAAAGGGAGTTGCAATAGTCCAGATGTGAGGACACAAAAGCGTGGACCAACGTTGGCAGGGCATCAGACGGAAAAAGATGCCTAACTCAGGCGATGTTCCTAAGATGGTAAAAGGAAGTCTTGACGACTGCTGACACTTGTGACTGCAGTATCAGCCTGTCATCCAAGATAACCCCAGGTTACGCACCCGTTCAGAGGTCGGGAGTGAAACACTGCCAAGAAAAATTCCTCAGGGGTACCAACAGACGACCCCTCTATCCAGCGACCCGGGTCCACAATCAATACCTCTGTCTTTTCTGAGTTCAACTTCAACCAACTAGAATCCATCCACTCCTGGATTTCTTTCAGACAGTTGTTAAACACAGAGTGAGCTCCATCCTGGTCGGATGCAAAAGACAGGTATAGCTGGGTATCATCTGCATAGCAGTGAAACATCAGCCCATACCGTCTTATAATGTTTCCGAGGGGCAGCATATACACCGCGAATAACATGGGAGACAGCACTGAACCCTGAGGCACCCCACACAACAAAGAGGTTGGGCTCGAGGAAAAAAACCCGGACACAACTCTTTGTGATCTCCCAGTGAGGAATGAGGTGAACCATCGAAGGATGGTTCCCGATATTCCACAAATATGCCTCAGGCGTGCTATCAACACCACGTGATCCACGGTGTCAAAGGCTGAGGAGAGATTAAGGAGAACCAAGATGGAATGTGTCTTCTGATCCCTTGTCCTCAGAAGATCATTAAGCACCCGAACCAGCGCTGTCTCAGTGCTATGTCTTTTATGAAAACCGGACTGGAGGGGTTCGTAGATGTCATGGATGGTTAAATGGTCCTCCAATTGGGTCGCCACTACCTTCTCAATCACCTTCCCAATAAAGGGTAGGTTTGAGATGGGTCTGTAGTTTGTGAGGCAGTCTGGGTCCAAGGTAGCTTTCTTTAAGAGTGGTGTCACCACCGCCTCTTTCAGGGAGCTAGGGAACTCACCCAACTCCAAGGAGCACCAGACTATTCGCACAAGGACTGGACCGATGATATCACTGCAACCCAAAATTAGGGAGGTTGGTCCAGGATCCGAACTACAGCATGTAGGGTGCACACTATGGATAATCCTCATGACATCTACAAAATCATGTCAACTGAAGGAACTCTAAGAAAACTGAGGTACTGTGAACTCACACTGTTCAACAGTATCCCCCCCCCCCCAGAGAGTGCTGGTTGCAGATCCGCCCTAATGTCAGCCACCTTAGTTGCAAAGAATCGAGCAAGCTCCTTGCACTCTAATTGTAAAAAGGCTTTCTGAACTTGCAGACAGGCTGGGTTGCACAGTCTGTCTACAGTTCGAAAAAGCTGAGCTGGTCGATTCCGAGCAACCGCAATCTCCCTGGACAGGAATTCTGCCTTCTTACGGGTGATTGCAGATTGATAGACTGAATAATGGTCCATCAATCTAAGGTGGTCAGCTTCAAGGGTGGACCTGCACCAGCACTGTTCTAACCTTCGCCCCTGTCTCTGCAACTCCCTCAATGTCCCGTCAAACCAGGTGGCCTTGGGGTGAAGGGATAGGGGGCACACACGGACAGGAGCAATAGAGTCCAGAGCCACCATAACAGCCGTATTATAGGCCGACATTAGGGTCTCTGGACTAGTGCTCGCCAACACGGGGGACGAGAGGTCAAGGACGCGCCGCAAGGCCTTGGGGAGTAATATCTTGTAAAGGGTGGTACCTAACCATCTTCACAGGGGTAGGCCTTCTCGGGGGGGGGGGGTGCAAAAACTGAACTTCATGGTGCAGTGGTCTGACCAGGCAACTGGTTCCACCTCCAGATCAGATGTTTCGATCCCTAGTAGGAAGACTAAGTCCAGAGAGTGTCCAGATTTATGAGTAGCAGCGGAAACCACCTGTTTAAGGCCCAAATAAGTCATTAATTGGAGGAAGTGATTACCAAATTGTGAGAGTTCATCATTGACCCAGGCGTTAAAGTCGCCCAGAACCATCAATCTGGGCGACTCAAACGCCATGTCAACGATGACGTCTGCTACTTCCTGTAAGAATTGCTTCCCATCCCCGGGTGGACGGTAGATGAGAGCAATTCGAACACCTACACCTGCTACCACTGTACACTCAAAGGACTCAGTCTCTCCCACTACTACACTCGTGAGGCCCAGTTCAGTCTTGAAACAGACTGCAACCCCCCCAACCCTGCGATCCAATCTCAGGTGGTGTATCACTGAGTACCCAGCCGGAGTCATAGCCTCCAAAGTGGGGCCTGGATTTTCATCCGGTCAGGTCTCAGTGATGCAACCCAAGTCCACCGAACCAACAATATCAGCAATAATACCAGTCTTATTCCTGATGGACTTGGCATTGCACAACACCGCCCGAGTTGGATGAACCTCGGAGGCTGTCAGGCCCATCTGCCTAAATTCAGTAGTGCCCTTGGGTATGGGCACCAGACATGGTGAACCACGATCTGGATTCCATTTCACCCCAGGGCACCTTCTGGATCTAACTACCCCAATACGGTGGCCCCCCTCATCCATCCTCCCTTGTTTGCAGTCCCCCACCCTCTTCCCTCTCCTACAAGCAATTCCCAGTGCTCTACAGCACTGATACGTCTCATACTGGAGAGGGGGAGAATAAAAAGAGTGGAAGGTGCAAAGAGAGGAGGATGAATAGCACATCACCGTGGGGACTGAAGGCCAACACATGCCACTACTAAACAGTTAAAATCAAACAATAAACCCACTTACAATAGGTCACTATAGCCATATATACATATGTATGTAGCCACTAACAGTTCATAAAAATGATGGAAGTCCACACATAAGTAACATTAACCAGAGGGCGATCTCATTTAATAGTCAAATGTATCACTCCATGGAGCTGACAGAGTCCAAACAAACTGATATGCAATCCTGACTACTGGGATCACAAACAGTCACTAGTGTCTCTTTGGCCGATATGGCCCCACTAACTATGGGTGGCTTTTTTCTTGGGCTGAGATAGCCACTTCAAATGCAGGCAGCTTTACTCCAGGCCACTATGGCCTCCCAAAATACAGGCAGTGGGCAAAACCCATTCCCATCTTGTGCACTTGGCCTTAGCAGGCAACTCCACCCAGTGCCTGCAGACGAATGTCCCCATCTAGGCTACCACAACTGGGTTGGCATTTTGGGCAGACACTCATTACTCTACCCCTCTCCTTGGTCCCATTCTCTATTCTAGCTCTACTGGTTCAGAGCAGCAAGCCATTTTAGTCAGGGCTACCACTCACCACCTTGGTTATTCCACAAAATGGGTCATTTCTGGGTGACTTCACCCAGGGTACTCAGGCAAATGTCCCCACACAGGACTGCCACATCTGGGTTAGCCTTTTTTAAGTTTGGGGCTATAGCTGAAACCTCAGCTTCCACTGGACCCCTTTTTTTCAGTGACTTCAGGGCACTTCCCCTCCAACATTCAGGCATGGCTGCAGCTCACCAATCCAACCTGATGACTCCTCCAGTTTCTCTCTCTCTCTCTCTCTCTCTCTCTCTCTCTCTCCTCTCTCTCTCTCTCTCTCTCTCTCTCTCTCTCTCTCATACTTAAAGCAGGGCACTCCTGCTGAGACCCCAACATGTTCATTCTCTGATCTCCTTCTCCCTGCCCATGGATTCCTCTTAACTCTGCTGGGGGGCATTTTGGAGGACCCACACCACGGACCAGGCTGACAGCCATCACCACATTCACCCACCGAACTAACCAAATGCCCAACCTGCTGAAGACGTGCTCTCCATCCCCGAGAGTGGGCAATCGCCCCTGCTCTCACGCAGTTCTCCTGCCTAACTGTCTTCTTACTGTGCAGGTTCTCCCTTGAACACATCAGGACCCACCATTTATACCCCGACACACCAACAGTGACCTCCGGCCTGCAGAAGTTCCCACCGATGTGGCAGAGGGTAATTACTTGTCTGATTACTGGCAAAACCCTAAAGTACACAAAACATGCACACACCCCACATGTGTTACATTTTATGAAGTTGAAACAGCTCCTATAACATTGAGAATGACACATTGCAATCATGCACAAGGCTGTTTCCATGGAGGGGTTCTGATGACATCATAGGAACATTGAGAGCAAAGCTCCAGAGGTCTTGGCTGTTATCAGAACTCCAAGATGGAAACACAGCCTAGTTGCACATGAATGCTCATGTGTTATTTAGTGTAGTATATCGTCTGAAACATAAAAAATATTCTTTTTTCTTTCCAAGAAAACATGGGTTAAATTTTTTTATTAAAAAAAAAACCTCACCCAGCCAGCTGGTCAGAGTTCACACTGGTGAGGGGTATGTTTTTGTTGGTTCACCCATTTTAGGGTGAAACCAAACACCATGCAGTAAAAAGAAGTGCAGGAAAATGGGCAACAGCAAGATGATCGACTTGCAATTATGTCGCCCCCCCCCCCCGCAGCCAGATCGCACATACCCTCCTATTGTCTTGCCAACTCCAGCTCTTACTCTTATCCTGTTGTCCACTACTTGCTGCTGTGTCCACAACCTCGGCTGCACATACTTGTGCACCCTCATCTGTAACAAAGCACCTTACCTTGATATGTAGCTAATGTGTTTGCTAGCTCCTCTTATTTAATTGTCTATTGTTCAGTAAGCTGCTAGGCCCTACTTCATGTATATCCTGTAACTGCTGACTATTCTCATGTATGCCTGCGTATTCACATGTTCTCTTTTATTTGTATTATATAAATGTATATGGATTATGTGTACTTGTATCCCTACTCCGAGGTCGCACCTGGATCAGGAGGCAGTGTAGCGCAGTAGTTTAAGGCTCTGAGCTGCAAACTTGGAGATCTGGGTTTCAATCCCATATCCCCTACTTGCACACTGTGTGACCCTGAGCAAGTCACTTAACTTCCTTGTGTTCCCAGGTCGCACCTGTAAACAAGCTTTCAGCTTAGTGTGTCTCTCCTGGCAAAAAAAACAAAACAAAAAAACAAGCCTTGGCTCAGTGTGCCTTTTTTGGTCATCAACTTTTAATTAAATAAATAGAGGAGTAAAACACTTATGGCCTCATCCTCGGGATGCTCACAGTGCTGGATGCTTTCATATCCATGATGCCCAAATGACACATGCCCTTCTGCCGACGCCCACACTACAACGCCCTAGTTTCGGTGCTGTCTTGACGAGATACCGTTTCTGTTTTTTAAAATGATGAAATGAGAAGGGTTTGTGTAAGGAGAATGTAGGGGTGTTGCATGTGTGTGTGTGGGGGGATGAAAGTGAAACGACAGCACATGTTTCCATTCCAATTAAAAATGTTGTACCACAGAAGGGTACAATGGCATTCCATGACCCTTAAACTGTGGTACAACAGCTTTTTAGTTAGGGTGAAATTCATACCCAAGGGGTAACCATATACTAAAGAGACATTTACAGTAAGAAAAACATGGTTTCTAGCCTAGTGGTTAGAGGAACGAAGTGTGAACGAGCTTGATACATCTAGCAGACCGGACCTGAGTTTGATTCTCACAACCTCCACTTGCATACTGTGTGACTCTGACTTAACCGCCCAGTGCTCCCAGGTCACCCCTGAAAACAGGCACTTGTGCCTAGTGGGCATTACCAAAGACTAAAATTTAAAAAAAAAAAGAATAATAAAGATTTATCCATTGTCACACACCATGCTTCAGAGAGCCAGGGCTTGGAACCATCTGGTCAGATTCAAATTGTAAGCATGTGTCCACCTCAACCTCTCACATGTGGTTCAGATATTTTTCACTGAAGAGATTGATCACACCTGGATTCCTGTTTTCTAAGCAATAAGATATGACAGGGTGTGGGTGTTAGTGTGATCACTGCACACCCAGGGGCATAATGCAGCCTCATGCCTTATTGTCTCTAGAAGTGCCGGGATCACGCTACCTCCCACACCCTGGAGTGTCTTATTGCAATTATAAAGTGGGCTCTTATATTTAATATAGTTATAATTATTAGAATACACATTTCAACAAGAAAAAGGTAGTAACTAATATGTTTTTTAGCTAAATTAATCCCTCCACCTACTGGGACTAGACTGCTTTTATAGCTTTGCTTTAGGTCTTTTGCCCTAAAGGAGATTCCTCACTTGTAGTTTTGTAGTTCCCCCCCACTCACACCGCCCTCCACCAGTGACCCATTGCTTAAAAAAGTAATATACAAACAATAAAAAATGTGTGGTTAAGCTGGGATTTCACTGTTTTGTCATTAAATTGGTTGTGAGCCATGTTTTGTGCTCACGATCAAGTGCTTAAATCTGTGCTGCACAACCATAACATAACATGGATAGATGCTGGCAGCATTTTGGCAGCTGTTAAGATCATTAAACTTTCTACATTTATATTGTGCACTCCCCCCCCCAAGGTACTTAGCTCAATGACTGAAAACACTGAGCAGCAGACTACTGTCCCCCATTTGAAATCCCACCCACACACACCGGCACACTGTCGCTCACAGGCTCATTTTGAAAAGCAATGGATTAGAAACAGATTTTTTATTATTTTACCTACATTTTGTTTCTAGGGTTCGAGTGATGTAGAAGAGCTGAGAGCACCACAGACTAAGTCAGCACTGTGGCTAGAGTCATGTGTCGGAATCACAAGTCTATTTTATAGAAGGCTGTTTGCTGCAGTGGGGGGTGACAAAATCATAATGAACACTCGCATTGTTTCTTTTCTTATGTTGCTGTGGGGGGGGGGGGTTGCACTTTTTGTTGTTTCCGGAGTCTGACAAGGGCAGTGGGCTTGGAGAGAAAGAGACAGAGACAACCCCTTTCGACCTTTTCCTGGGGCTGGTGATAGTACTATGTTAGCGAACAGTAAAAATGGTGACTAGGCATTTCTTTTACATTCGGTGCAGTGTAGTGATTCTATGATTGGGCTAAATACCAGGATGACCATTGGTACTACTGTGTTCATGCACGGTCAGATAACTGGTTCTAGCCAATCACAATTTGAGGATTTCAGTGCTCATTTTATAATCTTAATTAATAACCACTCTGTTTTAAGCAGCAGTGCAATGGAATTTTTTTTTTCCCAAAAGCAAGTTTCCACTACAATTAATAAAAATCTTAGTCATACCTGTCAAATCTAGCTTTCTAGGTACCTCGTATGCTGTGCACGATGAGTTTGTTTTATTTTCTTAATCCTGTAATGGGACTTAAGAAGGCATGGGATAGGTATAAGGGAACACAGAAACATAGAAGTTGACGGCAGATAAGAACTGCAAGGCCCATCCAGTCTGCCCATTTTTTCTACCTTATTAATGTGCCATAGGCCTTTACTCTGTCAATGGCCTATCTACTCATATTCATCTGTATTGCTCCCTTATGCCTGTCCCATGCCTACTTGAAGCCCTGCACTGTATTCACATATACCACTTCCTGAGGTAGGCTATTCCATGCATCTACCACCCTTTCTATGAAAAAGGACTTCTTCATATTACCACTTAATTGGCCTCCCTCTAATCTCATGCTGTGTCCTCTTGTATGCTATTTTTCTTATATTGAAACATGTCGACTCTTTTATCTTGTTAATGCCCTTAAAATGTTTGAATGTTTCGATCATATCACCTCTCTCTCTCCTTTGCTCTAGGGTATACATATGAGATGCGTTAATCTGTCCTCATATGCTTTCTGATGTAGTCCCTGCACCATTTTGGTTGCCCTTCTCTGGATTGCCTCCATTTTGTTAATGTCCTTGTGCAGGTGCAGCTTTCAGTACTGCACGCAGTACTCCAGATGGGGCCTAACCAGTGTCATGTATAGAGGGATTATTACCTCCCTCTTACAACTTGTGATACCCCTACTAATACATCCCAACATCCTTCAAGCCTTACCTACCGCTTTAGTGGTCTGTTTGGATGATTTCAGGTCATTTGTGATGATGATGCCCAAGTCTCTTTCTTCCCTTGTGATTGCCAGCAACTCCCCTCCCAACCTATAGGTAGATTCAGTATTTCTCTTCCCTATGTGCATGATTGTGCACTTCTTTGCATTAAATCCCAGTTGCCACCCTTCCAGCCATTTTGTCAGTTCTTCCAGATCTCTTCTCATTCTGCCCACCCCATCTGGATCATCTACTCTGTTGCAGATCTTGGTGTCATCTGCAAACATGCAAACCGTACCTCCAGTCCCTCTGCAATGTCACTTATGAAGATATTGAAGAGGACTGGCACCAGGACTGATCCCTGAGGTACCCCACTTGTGACTTGCATCTCTTCTGACTGTATACCGTTTACCACCACTCTCTGTTTTCTGCCTTCCAGCTAATTTGCCACCCAGTTGACCAACCTCTGACCCACCCCAAGCCTACCCAGTTTATTAATCAATCTTCTATGTGAAACAGTAGCGAAGGCTTTGCTGAAGTCAAGGTAGGCAACATCAGCTGCACCTCCTTGGTCCACCACTCTGGTTACCCAGTCAAAGAAGTCTATGAGATTAGTTTGACAGGACCTTCCTGCTGTAAACCCATGCTGTCTTGGATCCTGTGCTCCTATGGATTCCAGGTGTTGCACTATCCTTTTGGAGTGCCTCCATAATCTTGCCCACTACTGAGGTAAGACTGACTGGTCTGTAGTTCGCTGCCTCCTCCCTGCTGCCACTCTTGTGGAGCGAGATCACATGAGCCCTTCTCCAGTCTTCTGGGACCTCTCCTGTGCTCTGAGACTCACTAAACAGTTCTGCTAATGGCTCTGCTAGTGCCACCCTTAGCTCCTTTAGTACCCTGGGATGTGTGCCATCAGGTTCCATTGCCTTGTCCACCCTGAGTTTAGCAAGCACTTATAGAACTCTTTCTCGTGTGAAGGGACTTTTGCAGATCACCCTCCCCCCGTGTCCATGGTGCTGAACTGTGGGCCCTGCACTACCTTCTTCTCAGTAAATACTGAGTAGAAGTATGTATTTAGAATAGATGCTTTTCCTTGGTCCTCCTCCACACACTCCCCCTTATCCCCTTTGATCTTAGCAGTACCTCCTCTGGACTTTCTCATTTCACTAATGTATCTGTAGAAAGTCTTCTCCCCTTCTTTTACTGTTCATGCTAGTGTTTCCCTGGTTTGGGCCTTTGCCTCCCTTACTGCCTTCCCTTAGAGAAGTTTGTTATGCCTCCCTATCGTCATCCCGCTGCATTCCCTTATATTTTCTGAAGGCCAGCCTTTTGGCTCTGATCTTTTCTGCTACTGTTGTTGAGACCCAAAGTAGTTTCCTCCTTCTTTTGCTCTTGCTTTTCTCCCTAACACAATGGGATGTTGCTTCAAGTATTGCATCCTTAATGCTTGCCTATTTTGCCTGTACCCCCTCACCTGTATTTCATCTTGCCAGGGCTAGCTTAACTCTGTTGCCCGTCTTATCAAAGTCAGCTCCTCTGACGTCCCATATTTTTGTCTTGGAATGGGATGATTTAGTTCTAGTGGCCAAATTGAACCATACCATGTGATGGTCACTGGCCCCCAGATGACCTTCTACCTGGAGATCTGTGATCCTTTCCCTGTTACTCAGTTCTAGATCCAGGATAGCCCTGTCTCTCATGGGTTGTTGCACCAACTGTTTGAGGCCCTCTCCCTGCAGGGAATCCACTATGTGCCTAGTTCTGGCAGATGTTTCTGCTGGTATTGACCAGTCCGTATCTGGCATGTTGAAGTCTCCCTTTAGCAGAACCTCCCCTTTAGCTGTCATGTTTTGTATATCTTCTAACAGTAATGTGTCTATGTCCTCCTCCGGGTCTGGAGGCCTGTAGACAACCCCAGTTCATACTGTTGCAGGGCTCGAAATTCCCATTGAAATGGTGTTCTGTGCACACCAAAAAACTAGCACGGAACACCAGATTCTGCCCCCTGCTAAACCGCAGTGTATACTGCTTCAGGAGCAAGGTTCAAGCCAGCTGCCATTTTGTTTTGTGCCCGCTTTGCTCGAGTGTGGTTTTTTTTTTTTTTTTTTGTGGCTCCTATTTAGGCTTCGGAGACTGTCACCTTCTAAGATGCTCCAGCCAACCAGAATGCCGCATTTTGTCTGCCCAGCCCAAGACCAATCAAAATCTCGTGTTCACTAGTGAGAGTTCGGTCTTGGGCTGAGCCATTGTACACTTGCTTTCCCTCACTCCCAGGGTGGCAACCATACTGACAGGACTCTCTTGCTCCAGGCTCCTCTCTCCAGGTATCATTGCTGCTCCAATGGTCTGGTAAATTGGGGGGGGGGGGACTCACTGAAACGGGAGGGTGCAGGGCGAACGAACAGTACAGTCAGAATATTGGGAGGGAAGGAGGGTGGATATTGTTGGGAGAGACAGGACTTTCTGTGACTGAATGAGCAACAAAGAGCTTAGGAAACAGAGGGGTCTGGAATAACAAGCAAATGTGCCATTGTGCTGTGTTTTGCAGACTAGCCAATTTATTTTCAAAAATTAGGCAGATTGCCTAAAAAAGGCGGAATAAAACGAAAAAGGTCAGCAAAGGGAAAACTTTTACAGGGAGGGCACTGCCTAGAAAAAACAAAGACAACAAGCCTGAAAAAAAAACTAAATGTAGCCTTTTTGGGCACAGATTCCCTGGCACAGAACACAAAAGGCAACAAGGGAACAAAACAAGCCAAGAGAAAAACAACTTTGCCTTACAGTACTCAGGGCATAAGTTTCCAGCCCAGAGGCAGATTAATTGCCCAGTTTCACTCAGGGAAGGCGCACTGTGCCACAAAATAACAGCCAGTCATGTCCTAATCTCCCTGATTTGGTGAGGCAAAGAAAGTCCTGATGTTTTCCCTTGTTTTAGTACCCAAAAAAAGAAACCGACATTTATTTTAAATTTTTTACTAAAAAAAACCCACATTAGGCTGTAACATTTCATTGAATTAGCTTTATTTTGTGCAGCTTATTCTCTTTTCTGGGCAGACTTCACCCTGTGGTGGTGGTGGTGGGGGGGGATCAGACTCTGAGCAGTTAACAAATTTGCAGTTGGCCAAGAAGAAATGTTCTTACCTGGTTTGAGGACGAATAACAAAACCCCGATGCTCACTCCCCTCTGTGGTTGAATCTGCAACACAGCAAAAACATTTTAGCTACACCCCCCCCCCCCGTGCTAAAAATATAATTGTGATCATTAAGTCTGCTTGACCCTCACCTTGCATAGAAAATTATCTTGATTGCTGCGGGGACCCATTCTTTCTGGGGTGTCATGGGGTGGATTTATCCCAGTTAGTTCTGCATCCACTGGCCCTTGCCCGTTTTTGCTGGCAAATTATAAGAAACTGCCAGAACTGCCAAGATGTGGCATTTTTGGAATGGAGTAAGGAACCCTAAGACCATGGCAGCAGAGAAGGAGGCTCTTATGAAAAAGGAGAGAGATGCTGCTTATGACAAACATAAACGAGTGCATACTTTTTAAGAACACTGGGTAACAAAGTATGCTTGGGTTGAGCTTGACCCTAGGAAAAACGTAATGTTTTGTAAAGCACGTAGGAAATTCCCAGACATTGCAGACACAACATCAGCATCTTATGAAGGGGGCTGCAATAATTTCACTGAGTAGTTTTTACAAAAACATGTCATGTCTAAGAAGCACTCCCTTGCTGATGCCAGATTTGTAGCCGAATCCCAGCAGGCATCTGCTGCTGACAGAGCAATCGAAATGCTCAATTCCAATGTGGCACATCATGTACAGATCTTAATTTGAAATGCACATGCCTTGTCCAAACACGATAGGCCATATACAGACTTCCAGTGGATGTGTGACCTTGACAAATGTAAAGGGGTTGATATTGGGGAAACCTATCACAATAACAAATCATGCGACATGTTCAATAGTAATATTGCTGAGGTGGAACGTAAGAAGCTGGTGGATGTGGTGAAGAATGCAGACTTCATGTCCGTAATGATTGATGGTGCTACAGATTCCAGTATAAAAGAACAGGAATAATTTACATAAAAAACAGTAAACAAGGAGGTGCCAGGTGTTTTGTTTTGGTGGCCCTGGAAAATCCACACAAAGCTGATGCAGCATCAGTCACGGCATGCATCGATCAGGCCATGCTGTCACAGACAGCAGAGTGGAAAAACAAACTGGTAGGGCTTACCACCGATGGGACAGCAGCGATGACTGGTAGAAGGGGAGGGTGGTCACACTACTGAAAAAAGGATCGTCCTCATCTAGTCACAATCCAAAGTGATGCACGTAGGCTGGAGTTAGCCCCGAAGGATGTCTTAAAAAATATCAAGTATCATAGAAAAATAGACCAGTTACTGCTAGGGATCTATCTGTTTTATCATTTTTCACCACTAAACTGTAAAAATCTGAGACAGTCCTGTCAGGCAGCGGGAGTAAGATGCCTTATTCCAACCAGAGTGGGAGGAGCCAGATGGGCACAACACACATTAACAGCACTGAAAGTGCTCATCACAGACTACCCCGGATCCTGCTGCACTTCCAACAGGTATGTACTGTCCCAGACTCCATTTTAAGTGCAGTCTAGATTTGTTTTAAAATTGGAAATACTAAAGCAATAACTTGTGCCATTTTTTGTCTTCTCAGATACATCTTGGCAGGTCTCGAGGGAACCAAGCAGCAAAGGCCAAGGGCTACCTGAAGAACATGCAAACCTGGAGATGTCTACGCTACATTCACCTGATGGCAGAAATCCTGGAAGAGTCCACAAAAGTCAGCCTGCTTCTTCAAGCAAATGATACTTCAGTGGGAGAGGTGTTTGAATCACTTCAGGACCTGAAGGACTGCCTTGTAAAGCTGAAAACAAGGCAATTTTAGTTTTCCAGAATAAAATGGTTTTAGCTAGACTATAATATTTACCCTCCACCCTAGCCAGAAAAAAATTAAAACTTTATCTCTCTGTCAGGACAAGTTGGTCAGGCCAGGGGGATAAGTCTGTGTTTTTCCTTTTGTTCTTGTTTTCTAGACCTAGAAAGCACTTGCAAAATCTGGATGCATTGGAGGGACCTGAATTCCATAGACACACCCTATCTGTTGATGAAGCAGACCAGTTTTCCGTAGACAGAGAGACACTGATGACAACCATGATTCTAAATGTCACGAACAGGTTTGAAGACATGCACCAGCCAGATTCCATTATGGTGGCCATGAACCACATTGTGAACTTTAAACAGTGGTCAATAAGCCTTGTGGACTTGACAGATGTGTTAAGGTGGGAAAATAACTGACTGGGTGGCACTGGAAGAAACATCTTTAGCTTAGTGAGGTGGAGGTAAGACAGTTTTTTTCCAGTTTGTTTCAGACTATGCGGAGGATGCAGTAGCTGGTGCCATACCGGAGTTCAGACCAGTCCTCATAGAACAAAATATAGATCCAGAGATGTGTGTGGCAGAGTGGACCAAACTAAAGCAAGCATTTGTCAATGCTGAATGTTTGCTTGCTGGCATTGGCATTGGTAGTGTAGGAGTTGGAGAGCTAGATAATAGGAATGGCAGTGAAGTATTGAACTGAAGCCAACCCCGCCACGACCCTGCAGAGACTGACAAACATTGGGGTGTGCCTTTGGGTCTTCAGGCATAATGGCCATGCCATTTCACCACACTGTACCCTGCAGACACCAACAAGTGTCACGGTGTACCTTGGGGTCTTTGGCTCTTATGCTCACCCCATTCCATCAGGAAATACAGTGAGATGGATGCTGTATAGGAGATTGGGGTGAATTTTGGGGTCGAAAAGTCCAAGGCACACCTCGAAGCCTCTCACTGGCTGCAGGGTGTGGAATGGTATGAGCATTGCAGGCGAGAATCCCAAGTCACACCCCGATGCCTATTAATCTCTACAGAGTGGGGCGTTATGGTCGGAAACCCTAATGCCTCGGGCGTTTGTTGGCATTTTCACTTCAAATTTTCAACATGGGTTTTTTGTGACCCCCACCTTATGAACAGTGGCAATATCGGTTCGTTAGCTGAAAGCTGATTTTGCACAGCGACTACGGCATTTGGCACCACAGGTGCGAAAACACATTTAGGACAGGTTGTGAAAAATGACAGCTGTGCTGTTCATGGGGAGGTGGAAAAATTGGCAATGTTGAAAATGTGCAGTGAAAATATTAAAAAAACTGGTGAAGTCACGAGCATGCCTAGTAACTGCACAACGCACGCCCGTAATGCAATGAGTTTGGGGATTTTTTACAGCAGATTGTCAACACAGGCATTTTGGAACCTCCGCTAATGAACAGTGTTACTGTGATTTTCTTAATCTGTCCCGAACAGTGATTTCCCACAGCGACCACGCATTTCTGTGCTGGAAGTGTGAAAACACATTTTGGCCATGGTGTGAAAAATGACAGCTGTACTGTTCATAAGGAAGTGTGGAAAAATGCCAGTGGTGAAATTTGGACTGAAATTATTAGAAATACATGAACTTACGAGGGTTCGTGGAAACTGCACAATGGTCACTCGCAACACAGTGATTTTATGGACTTTTTTCACCAAATGTTTAACATAGCCATTTTAACACCTCTGCTAATGAACAGTGTCACTGTTATTTTCGTAATCTGTCCCAAACATTGATTTCGCACACCGACTGCACCATTGTGTGCTACATGAGTGGAAACACATTTCGGGCGAAATGTGAAAAATGACAGCTATACTGCTCATAAGGAGGTATGGTGAGATGGCAATGTTGAAAATCTGGAGTGAAAATATTGAAAATTCGCGAACATACAAGCGTGCGTAGGAACAATGCAACGCATGCTCGTAAAACAGTCATTTTGGGAATTTTTCACCAGATTTTCAACATAGGGTTTTTAGGGGCCTACCTCATGAACTGTGACACTGTCATTTTGTAACTTGGTCTCAAAAGGTGGTTCTGCACAGTGACCACAAAATCACCTTTTGGGGACGATTAACAAAATGACAGTGCCAGAATTCATGAGGTGGGGTTCCAGAACCCCATGTTGAAAATTTGGTGAAATAATTCCCCAAAATGCCTGAGATATGCATCAAAGTTGCAAAAACCCTATTCATTCCATTATACAGCTTACCGGCATTTCCTCCTTGGGTCGGCTTTGAGAGAGTGCAGAGCGTGTTCCGGTCCATCGAAGATCGCTGCAGACTCCGGAGGTAAGTATGGGGTGAGATGGGGTGGGAGGCAGGGTGCGCAGAGGGTGGGCGCAGGTAGGGGTGGGGGAAGGGTCAGGACAGTCAGCAAGGAAACGTTTTTTCTTGCAGGTTATTTTTTTTCATAGACAAAGCGGGACTTGTGCTACGCTGGGGTGGGCACCCAATGTGGCTGCTGGAAGGCTGTTTGGGGGGGCAGTGGAGCCGACAGGTGATTGGGCACCTCCATCAGCCATATGGACTGTTGCCACACTGGGGTGGGCTCCCAGTGGCACCCGGTAGTTTGTTGGGGGGCAGTGGAGGCTGACAGGGATTGGGCACCCCTGTCGGCCTTACGGACCATTGCCGTGCTGCAACTGGAACTCTGTTGGGGGGGGGAGTGCAGCAGAGCCGATGAGGGATTGGGCACTCCCATCAGCCATACAGTGTGTGTGTGTGTGGGGGGGATGCATGAGCACGCAGTATGCTAATCAGCACTATCTTATCGCTGCTCACTGAAGCAGAGCTCTCCCTTTCAACTGTATGGCACTGCATTTTCCACTGCTGTCATAGACAGCTGCAACATTCATTGGTAAATTGTGGACGTGCCTGCAAACACACTGACTGAATTGGAAGATGGGGTGCCACACCTACAAAAACTCGGATGATGGCACTATGTTTCTTGCACATGTGTGCAAGCAAACATAAAGAGCACATAAAGAGAAGGTGAATTTCTTCTTCTATCACTAGCAATCAGCAAATTCTCAATACTGTCAGGCTGCAGATCAGGTTAGGGTATTACATGTTTGTGTCCCCGCCAATGGCAGAGATATGGCATTTTATTCATTTTCCAGTTAGTGGGCAGAACAGGTCTCCTTCCCTTTGTCTCCCTTCAGAAGGAATATCACCTGCCTCATAAATATTTTATCTCGTATTTACATCTTAAATCCTACCTTCAGCCATATGAGTGGTCACTCGTCGCCCTAATTGAAAACCCTACGCAAATACAACTGTTACTAGCTCATATCAGAGGAACGACATCAGAGCACCTGATTAGTAAGATATATAAGGCCTTAAATGAAAGGCAGAGCGATACGACCAACTCAGTCAGGCTTAGATGGGAACAGGAATTGCAGGTATCAATCATAGAACAGGACTGGAATGAGTCTGCTTTACCAACTATAAAAATCTTTCTCTCACCATACTGGCGTGAATACATGTGGAAACTCCACTTTCGTTTTTTTCGGTACACCAGCCTTGCTGGCCAGTATGGGAGAATTAGTGGAGGGACAGTGTTGGAGAGAATGTGGGGATGATAGAGCAAATCAGAGCCATGTCCTTTGGTCATGTCCTAAGCTGTCCAAGTTTTGGAGGGAGATCCTCGAGGAGCTGAGTGCAATGTATGACACTACTGATTTATTCACTCCTACATTTATATTGACTTTTATTGAACCAGAAGGTCTGCGAATTGACAAAACCTTGATAAAACAAATTCTAAAATTTATAACATCAGCCCACAAAATTATTACTAGACTGTGGTTTACAAATAAAATACCCACTAAAAAAAACTGTATTGTTTTGTCCAGGGAGATATATGCCCTTGAGCAACTCTCGGCCAAGATGATAGACAAAGTCCAGAAATTTGATGCACAATGACAAAAGTGGATAACATATCAACTAAATCATTATGATGATTTTGTACCTTAAGCTATGTACTGAACATGGAATTTTGCTCCTCTTCTGCATTGAAAAGAAACTCGGGATAGGACCAGTGATGTTCCTTGAATTTTAATGGGATTGAAATATGGGAGGGAAAGGGGAGGGCTCACAGTGCTGTGTGTAGTTTGAATTGAGTAGGTCACAGTCTGAATTTAAATTGAGTAATTATGATTTATTGGACCTGAAATTTTAATGTATAGTGATGATATCAACTGGTATTAATAAGTGATATATTTCTGTCTGTAAAATTGCTGCATTTATAAATTAAATAAAAAAGACTAAATAAAAAAAATGAGCAGGAGGAAGAAGAGGCAGACAGCTCAGACTCAGAAGTAGATTTAGATGGATCTTTCATATCTGAAAGTTATTCCGAAAAACTTTTGTCTGATGATGATTCTCATGTTAAATCTGATGAAGAACTTGAATGCACTTCCATGTCAATGTTATGCCCTTGTACTACTAGTTTGCAGGAAACTGTTAACTGTGGGGAGAGGGGGGATTCTTGCATCACTGAGTACTCTCATGATGATGACATGAATCTGTTGTGATAATGTCCTCCACATTTAAGGTTTGGCCTATTCTTTGCCACCCAACTGTTGAGTCCTGCTTGGACTAAATGTCTTCATTTTTCCTACAAAGCAGTTAATATTGCTATTTGCAATCAGTTCAACTTAGTTAGTGTCACTCCAGGTTTTTGGTGGCAAAAATAATTTTGCCTGGTCACAGTGCTAGATTTACAAGTCACGTAGGTTGATCAGTACAGTGTAATTTGTTAAATCTGTGAGCTCTCTCAGTCCTTGTTCTGCTAATTTCAGTTTTGTTATAACAGACATGGCTGAGTAGACTAATGTTAACTTGTCAAGCAGCAGCACAGATAGCCAGTCCTAGTAGGTCCACCAGTCAAGTACAAGTCGGTGAGGCAACTGAAAATAATGCACCAATCAGGTACTGTTTTATCTTACAATTAAATGTGCCTGGAATGTATCTGAGGTAGGCAGCTGAGCACCAAGTAGTCCAGATTTTGGTATGTGAACAGAGTATCTTTCAGTCTTCATCAGTTTTCTTCCCTTCTTAGTATAGCCCTGACTCCCAATAAATAATCATGGAGAGTCCATGCCCCGAAAAAGGAGCCGTGGTTTATTGACTCACTCAGCACAGCAAAAATCAGATAACGAATGGTACAGTAACATTCTGACCAAATTGGATTTCACGAAAAAATTACAAAAATCTATCACAATTTAGGAGCGGAGTGTTTTAAATGTGTAAAATCTGGCCAACTGGTCATGTCACGGTAAAAAAACTATCACGTACTGTCATGGTGCTGTAACAAATCATGTCGGATTAACTGAATCACGAGCTTCTGTTTACACTAGCCAGATTCATTTTTTCATTGCATCATCTTGACAAGGTAGACAAAAAGCAAGAAGACAAAAAGATACTCATCATGAATGTCTATTGCTGCTTGAACATTTCAGCTGTGCATAAGCTCACTGTCATCACTGAAAGCACAATGGCTGTCCAGGGTTTTGAGCTGCATTTTTGGGTTAAATGGCATCATACACATTACTACGTAGTGTGAGTGTCTATACTCTGCCATGGATTTCAGACAGACTTTCTGTTTTTCGCTGCTTGTGAAATTAATATTGTCATCTGTGATGAGATTGCTGTCAGTCAGTGCTGCAAAAGCACTTTGAAAAAATGTATGTAATGTCTGGCTGCGATATTCATTCTGTGCATCACTCTTTCTGTACATGCACAGAATAACGTGGAAGTTCAAAACCTTACCTAGAAGGTAAAGAGAAAAGAAAAAAAATACAGAAAAATAAACGGAGAATTTTTAGAACTTGTGTTTTGCATTATATTACTTTTCATTTCGCAAAACAAGAATGTACTGATGGTTGGTGACATTTTCTAGCAGGTATACAAAAAAAGGGAGTGACAAACCACTTTCTGGGACGGAATACCAAATCTGAGGAACTGGTAATCCATGCAGTACACCGCTTTTTAAAATGAATTTCTGGCCCTGGGTTGTCCCATTTCTTGTTTCCAGGGTGACCCATAGTTCTTCTGGCTCCTTATGTGAATTCTGAATTTCTGTGGCTTTGACATTTTCATTGACACCCCCCCTTTTTGCACCTCGGTCTCTTCTGAACAGTACATAGCGGGGTACTGAAGTCTCCCAAGTGTGGTTACTGGTGAACCATGTCTCGCTAATCGCTACTGTGTCCAGCTTAGCCTCTGTCAGTGTTGCCTCCAGGTATGGAAACTTGTTTCCCAGGCTACGGGCATTTGTGTACATGATTTTCCATTGGCCAGATTTCAGTGCGTTAGTTGTTGGGTGAGGTCTGACTTTTCCCCGCACGTCATATGGGGAGACAGACCTTTTTCCTTACCTGGTGATCTGGTGATGCAGATGAACTACAAACACGTTGAACTCCTGATTGATCACTAGCTGAGGAGGGAGGGGTGTTCTTCCCATTTGATGTATTGGGTGCTGCACCCCTCTCCCCATTTGCCAGTTTAAATATTCTGCAAAGACGTCAAACATCTGCCCCAATGCATTGATTCCCTCCTTCATCAGATGCAGTCCATTGAATTTAAAAAACTTTCGCTCCCAAAACTGCTGCCAGTTACCTACAAATTTGTGTCCTTTTTTCTGGCAGCAGCCCTTGAGCCGCATGTTTAGCTTCCTTATCTCCCCTTCTCTGACCTTCCATCCATCTGCCCCCCACTCCCAGACTGGCAGGATCTCAGAGAAGGAGATGCCAGATGAAATGGATGACAGTTTGTCTCCCAGACTGGTTAAGTGTTCATTGGTCTCCACAACTGAGATCGTTAGTTCCTATGTGTACCAGGACGTCGATGTTTTCTCCTGCTTCCTGCATGATTTTATCAATGTGATCAGTGTCTCTCCATGCTGACATACCTGGGAGACATTGAACATTACCCCTAGCTGGAGGTAAGTATCAACTCTCCAAAACATGGAGTCTCCTATGATCAGAAGTGTTTTGGATTTCCTTTTTGCTTTTTTGTTTCGGTTCCTGTTTTGGGCGAGTTTTGTAGTGCTAGCTCCTGTGCGATAGTGTCCTGCTCTGCAGTGTCCTCTGCCCCTTTGTTTGATTTTGGAGATAGAGGCAGATACCTGTTTGTAGTTTTTATATGGTTTGTGGAGATGATACGTTGGAGAGCATTGAGTGATGGGGCACCCGATTTGCCCCTCCTAACCACCTGCCAATCTCCCGGACCAACTATCCTCTGTGGTCAAGGTGCTTCATTTGGATGTTGGGGAAATGTCAGGCGGTTCTTGTAATATATTTCCTCCTGAATATGTGATTTGAGTCGTGCAATCTCTGCCCATGCTGCCCAGAGCTGAGCCCTTAGATCTCCAATGGTCCAGCATGTAGGACAGCATCCTAAATCCTGTATAATTGCCCTACTGAAAAGTGTCCCACAGTGCCTGCAGTTAATAATATCCATTCCAGTTGAGTTACTGAGTTTACAATCTGATCCGAGTAATTAGAAGGAAAATGAAAGCAAAAGATGTTTTTATTATTTATTTATTTTTATTTTTTTGTGTGTGTGTTTGTTTTTGTATAACTTTTTGTAACAAGTTAAATTCATTTGTGCCCCTGTAAGTGAGGTCACTGTGTGGATACCCTTCTGATCCTCCCCTTCCTGCTTTGCTACAGGAAATGTCACAACTGTGCTACTCTATAAAAGGGGTGTAGCAAGGGGTGGTTGAGGATGGGGGTGGGTGGTTGGGCCCTTCTCCTGCCAAAAAAGAACCACGGATGAAAGAAACAAGGAGATAAGAGCAGAAACGGTCAACTAACAACAAATGTAGTCACTGTCCCTCAGTCTTGTATCTTGTATGTGCTCCTGTAATTTGCCGTGAAAGCTTAGCCTAATAATAGATAAAAAAGTCACAAAACCTGTAAGCACCACCTGTAATAATTTCACAGAAGATATACCCTGCAAAAAACACTTTGCTACGGAGAAAAAAATAAAGCAATAAAAAAGTAACAACACCTGTTAGCACAACCTGCAGAACACATTAACAGAAGATATACCTTGCAAAAAAACAAGTTGAATCAGAGAAGACAGCAGTAATCTGTAAGCACAAAACTGTAACAAACCTGTAGGCACACCCTGTAATAATGCAGCAGAACGTATACCCTGCAACAGCAATTTGAATCAGAGAACAATAAAGCAGTAAACTATAAGCAAAACACAGAAACAAACCCTACGAGTACAAAAGAAAATAATAACATGCAGTAAATCTGCCTAGCCAAAAGAAGCCTTAATCTTTTCCTTGCTCTGATAATGTTGTTCCTTGCTCAATACTTACAAGCAAACCTAGAAGAAAAGAGCTCAGGTGAAGCTAGGTTCCTTTGCCAGCAAACTTAGTTTTCCACCTCAAAAACACCAACTAACCTGACTTTTTAACTCTTCCCTCTTTTGGAAGTTATTAAGACTTTGTCAGCTTCACCCCCCAGTTAAACTCCTAATCCCCTGGAAGAGCTGTGGGAGGAAAGCAATTAGCTCCTTCAGTATGAGAAGGAGACTGCAATGCAACACCTTTGAGACCAAAACAAAAACCTTTCAGCAAAAAATAAAATAGTAGCAAACAGTAATTTTGCTTAGCCTAATGATAGATATAAAAGTCACAAAACCTGTAAGCACCACCTGTAACAATCTCCCAGAAGATATACCCTGCAAAAAAAGACTTTGCTACAAAGAAAAAATAAAGCAGTAAAAAAGTAATAACACCTGTAAGCACAACCTGCGGAACAGCTTGCAAAAAACAAGTTGAATCAGAGAAGATTACAGCAGTAACCTGTAAGCACATATAGGATAATGGATGGGCATCTGTGCACAACCAGGGTGTTGTGCAACTGAGCGGTTTTGACCTTGAGAGTGAAGCTTGAGAGGTCCATGGGACTCAGATCCCCAAGATGGCACAACACACTAGTTGTGCCTAGAGCTGCCCATCTGCTATTCTACATAGTGTATGGGCAGCCATGTCTATTCCGAACATTGCACTCTGTTTCAGTGAACTGGTGGTTGGGGGGGCACTTGAGAGTTGGTGGTAGGCTCAAACTACTGACACAGTGTGCTGCAGATGTTTCTGCAAGTTCAAGTTTAAAAAAAAAAAAACAACAACTTCCAGCTTAATTGGATAAGGTAAATCAAGTATGTGGCAGCATTTCAAGTTGTTCTGCTGCAGTAGTGACTTCACTACTGCAGTAGAACAACAGAATGATGTCACTACTGCAGCAGAATAAGCATATTCCAGGCATGGAATTCTATGCATAACAGCATTCCACCATACACTAAAAATAGAATAATGGATAGGTAACTGGGTATTACTGGTGAGTAATACCATTGAGAGGTTCTGGACAGATAGGAACCTCAAGAGCGAAGCTCGAAAGGTTCCAGTGTCCAGAACCTCAAGATGGTATCAATCTCACCAGTAATGCCCAGTTACCTATCTATTGTTTTTTTTTAATATATGGATCCGACTTTTTTTTTTTAATCATTTTGCTGTGACTGGGCGGCTGTTAACTGAAGGAATCTCACGCTTGTAGCTGACTGCCACTGTCACACTGTGTAGCCTAGTCTGCCTGTCTTCCCCAACGCACACATGCATAGCAAACATTTAATTTTCTTTTACCTTTTGTTTTTGGGGAATGGGTGAGCACAGGATCAATGAGATGCATTTTTGTTTGTAGATACACCAAAAAAAATGTGAAGTTTCATCACTGTGGACTCCGCATAGTGTCATCTTGCTAAGTGAGAATCTGCCGCCATGTTTTTCAAACTGTTTCGGCTGGAAACGCTCCAATCGGAAGGCACGCTTAAAACACGTGACAAGATAGACTTTCGCTTGCGTTGTTCATCTTTGGTGATAATACTATCGTTCAGGTCCTGAACGATAGTATTACAGCCCCTGAACGATAGTATTATCACTCGGGAACAGTGGTATTATCGCTCCAGGAGCCATACTATTACCAGGATTTTTTAATATGCTTTATGGTGGTATTAATTTAACAATCCATATATTAAAAAACAGTAACAAACCTGTAGGCACATCCTGTAATAATGCAGCAGAAAGTATACCCTGCAACAGCAATTTGAATCAGAGAATAAAGCTGTAAAATATAAGCAAAAAATCAGTAACAAAACTTGTGAGCACAAAAGAAAATAGTAACACACAGTAAATCTGCCTAGCCAGAAGAAGCCTTATTCTTGTTCCTTGCTCTGATAATGTTGTTCTTTGCTTTGTCCTTACAAGCAAACCTAGAAGAAAAGAGCTCAGGTAAAGGTAGGCACCTTTGCCAGCAAACCTAGTTTTCCACCTCTCAGAAATGTGCATACTAACAGAAGCACTAGTTTTGTTTCTGCACAACACTTCCTGTTTGATCAGATGGAAATCAAAGATTGGCCTGTGTGGGAATCAAACTCGCGACCTTGGCGTTATTAGCACCATGCTCTAACCAACTAAGCTAACCAGCCAACTAAGGAACCTTAGAAGCAAGGAAATGGGGGGTAAAGCCAGAGATCAAGTAGGGTCTACAGTGTGACAGTAGATAGAGAACATGGGCAGACTAGGTGGGCATGGCAGTCCTTATCTGCCATCAATTTCTCGAACTAAAAAATCTTGCCACCAAATAAAACTGGAAGCTGCCTGAAATATTTTATAGTGTAGAAAAGCAGGGTTGAATTTTTTTGTCCAATTTCTTTGCACTGCTTCTTTTAGTTCTGACACGGAGAATTGTTTTCATTTTGTTCCAACACCTGCTGTATTCCTTTTTTCTTCTTCACTTTTCCTGATTTGTTTTGTTTTTTGTCAAATTTGTCAATTTTTCCCCAGTGCTGCTTATAGTATAGCCATCCTGGTAGCACTGGGGTAATGTTACCGCTGCTTATGCCAGCAACCCACGTTCAGGAACTAGCGTAGATTGTCATGGGTTGGCTGGTAGAGGAAGGACTGAGCATCTTAGGGAAGCTACCTGTCTTTCCTCTGGGGTGGGGAGCAACAAGACTCACTGCCGGACTGCCACCTGGTGGAGGCTGGTGTAGCAGCACAGATAGGAGCACATGAAAGGTGAGGGACCTTTGCCGGACCTTTTGTGTGTAGGCACACCATAGCATATATATATATACAATTGCGTCATTGCACACCACTACCCCTGGGGAGAAAAATGGAGACAAGGAGGAAAATGCTGGACTGCTACATGTCAGCACCCCCTGCAGGCTCTCGCATGACAGACACGGCTGACCCCCACCACAGTGTGGTCCTGGGCAGGTGCTGGATAACTGATAAGTCCATGAGAAGGTCAGTGGCAGGGCTGGGGGGTGCAGTCTGGCAGATTTGGATGAGAAAAGGCTTGATTGGGACAAAAAAGCTGCCTTCAGCATTCATGGCATTCCCATTAGTGAACCCCTCTGGAAGGTTTAAAAACTGAGCTAGTGCCACATGTCCAGGCTTTCAGCCAATGGACACAGTGAGTGTCTTGAGTGCCAGGGCCTAGACCATGTGAAGAACTTTCCCAACTGCTTTAACTGTTCCACGACGTCAGAGTAGAGTCGAGCTGAAAAATAGGCAAGGCAAGTTTATTTTTATGGTACTCAATCCATGAGGGATAGCAAAAATTGCACAATAAAACATAAATTACAATTAAAACACAGTAAAGTACAGGTGTTGACTATTCACTTTCAAGGTAGGCTAAGGTTAAAAGATAGTTTTTCAGAGCCTTTTTAAAAGAATCCAATCTGGGGGTGGCATTATGCACCATAGCTGGCAGACTATTGCATAACAAGAGGCCAGCAACCTCAAAAGCTCTATCCTCAGAGAGCTTTAGCCAAGAGTGAGGTATGGGGAGTAAGCCCACCTTGGCGGAACAGAGAGGGTGGATAGGGGTGTATGGAGTCAAGTGTTCTTCCAGATAGCTGGGGTCAAAACCATGCATGGCGTTGTAAACCACGAAGCCTGTATCTTGAAGTTTGGATGCCACTAAATAGGCAGCAGTGAAATTCAAGGAGCACCTGCAAGACATGATGGAACCGGGATGTTCCAGCCATCAGCCAGTCACCGCATTCTGGACCAGCTGCGTGCAACATATCAAACCCCCAGATAACCCTAGGTATTGCAGTCATCCAGCTTTGATGTCACAAAAGCATGTGCAATCAAAATCAGGTCCCCTGGTGCTAGAGAGGGTTTAATCCAACGATGCTGAGTAAATAAAAAACAACTGCACACTATCACTGACATACAGTGTTCAAGGGTCAACTTGCTTCCCACAAGGACTCTGCATTACACTCCCTATCCACAACTCTGAGTATACTACCACAAATAGATGATACAGCAGTAGTGTCTCAGATACAGTAAGTCTGACTCTCACAGCTTGCACCAAAACACTGAGGGAATCCATCGGCTAAACACTGATACCGATCCTCCAAGTGCCAAGCCCCATCAGGAGGCCAGAGTGGAAAGGACCGCATTCCAGATCCAAAGAGTGGCCCTGATGCCAGGATCTTCCTGTTTGCAAAACCATACACCATTCTAGCTTCAGTTCCTGGCCATCACTGAATGTCGAATAGTCCTAAGACACTGGTCACTCAGTTCCCTGTCCCAATGATGTTGTGAACCATGTTAGATACAGAGGCAATGTATATCTCTGCCAAGGGCAATTTACAGATAGAACAATTTTATAGTGTATGGTGGACGTTGTTCTCGCTAGAAATTCCACCATACCAAAATGCTGTTCAGCCACAGAGACTAAAGTGAATGGAACGCTGTACTAACTATATGTGCAGAACAGCATTCCATTCATTTAGATTTCAACCCTCGAGCCATGCTTTGAAGTCATAACCTGAAAACCGCCATGCGGCAATATTATCTAAAACCACACTGAAAATTGTTGCAGCGGTTTTAAGAAATGGGAGCAGTTTTGTTTGTATTAACACAAAATGCAGGATCAACTAGATACTTACATTTGTTGGGGATCTTGTCTGTTTTTCTTCTCGCTAAGCAAGATGTTCATCCACGTAGTTTTTTTGTTTTACAAAACCCTCCCATAGTAGAATGGCAACCAATGGGAGTGTGCTCTGCTAACATAGGGATGCCCAGTCCCTAGCAACCACACAAATCACCACGGACAAAAGGGAAACAACAACGTCTTTCTTTCTATGCATAAAATGCATTACAAAAGCCAAAAATACTAGATAAAAAAATGTGAGGGGCACCATACACTATAAAAAATACTGACTGGGTAACCCCATGCAGAACCAGTGTGTTCTGCCACCTCGGAGTCTGATTCCCAAGGACCTCTCGAGGTCACAGGGAATCAGACCCCTCTGTGGCAGAACACACTGGTTCTGCATGGTTACCCAGCCAGTATTCTCTATGTTCACTACTGGCACGTATCTCTAACTTCTTGTTGCATGAGATCACCCACACTTCTCGGGCTCCGCAGGCTTTGTCCAAAACCAGACTCGGGTATGGATCATGGAAAATGGAATGTATTCAGTACATTATACCTCTTCATTAATTTTTTAAAGTATCTATGTTTGTAATTCCCACCTACAAAATAGGGGATTATGCCAACTTCAAATGTAGTTAACTTTATAACACACAGAAATTTAAAACATCTGGGGCCTGATATTCAAATCTGGGCAAAGTAGAGGGAAAACGTTGCACTGCCCCTAGTTGCCCAGGTGTCCAGAACTGCTGTATTCAGTGGAATAGTGCATCAGCGCTGTTCAACTGAATATAGGGCTATTGGGATCCTGCACTAAGTGACCTAGTGCTAGGCAGACATAGCCCCCAAAATAGGGCAGCACAGGGATCGGTCCTTGGTCCCCTCCTGTTCAACGCCTACGTCTCTGACATAAGGAAGGGTATCAGGAGTGAGATGAGTCTCTTTGCGGATGACTGAAAACTGGGGGCGGTGGTGGATGGGGAGGAGGGGAAGGTGACCCTACAGGGGGACCTGGAGGCTCTGGAAAGGTGGTCTAGAAAGTGGAAGCTGAGGTTCAATGCAGGGAAATGCAAGCTGAGGTTCAATTCAGGGAAATGCAAGGTACTGCACTTGGGAGCCAGAAACCCAGGCCAAGTGTACACCCACGGGGAGGGGAAATGCTACAAGTCTCGATGGCTGAGAGGGACCTGGAGGTGGTGGTGGATGTCAAGATAAACAACTCGAAGACTTTTAGGGGGGCAGCGGCAAAGGCCAACAGGATGCTTGGATGCATTGCTAGGGGGGATCACCTCCAGAAGGAGGGAAGTGATACTCCCACTGTATAACTGCTTGGTGAGGCTGCACCTCGAGTACTGCATGCAGTTTTGGAGGCCACATTTAAAGAGGGACATTGAACTCCTGGAGAGGGTCCAGAGGAGGGCAACTAAAATGATTTGGGGCATGGGGGGCAGGACCTATGGAGAGAGGCTCAAAGAGCTAAATATGTACACATTGGAAGAGAGAAGGAACCGGGGGGACATGATAGAGGTCTTCAGGTACATGAAGGGGTAAATAGGGAGGAGCAGTCAGGGTGCTCCAGGAAGGGGGGCAACTAGAGGGCATGGGTGGAAGCTGGAGGGGGAGATTCAGGGAGAAAGGAGGAGGTGCTACTTCACTAAGAGGGTGGTGAGCCATGGAATGCGCTGCCCAGGGGCTGGTGGAGGCAGAGACGGTGGGGGGGTTCAAGAGGGGGTGGAGCAGGTACAGGGGAAGGGTTCTGGAAGCAAAATCCAGTGCAACAAGAATATCCGGGACTGGGAAGGGAGAAGCCAGAGAGGGAGAGGGGGTCAGCAAGGTCAGCTCCCAGGGTGAGGGCTGACCAAACAAGCAGACACGAAAAACCGTTAGGCCTATTCTACTGGCATTTTAGTATGTTAGTATGTTACAATGGCTTGTGCTCATGCTGAAAAAACAGGGTGCCTTCTGGTACCATCATAGGAGTTCCATCAGGGAACCGGTGGCCCCACCCTCAGCAGAAAGCCAGGGTGCTTGTGGAGTGGAGGTGTGTCCCAGGATCGGGGGTGTTGGGGTGGAGCTGTGGAGATCGCAGGAGAGGACCGATGGTGGCTGGCGAAGCCCCGATGCCAAAAGCATAGTCAATAAAACGAATAAATAAAACATTCCTATATTGAAATAGATCTATGCAAATGAGCTGGTTGGGCATGCAAGGCACTGAGGAGCTATTTGCATGGGGAGCGAGACTGGACTGTGCGGCACTGCCCCCCAATTGCCCGTTCCCTGAGAGCTATCCCTGGTGGATGTGGGGTCCACTAGATCCTTTGAATGTATCCTGGGTGTGGTATGGGGTGTAGGATTCTGCTCATCTACCATCCACCCAGAGATGGAAGAGATTTCCTGTAGGAGATTGCGGACTTCATTGTCAACATGGTGTTGGGATCCCCTAGATGGTTAATTCTGGGGGATTTCAATGCCTGGATCAACGATGAACTCTCACATTTTGGTCAAGATCTCTTCTGGCTAATGACTTTGCTGGGCCTCACACAGGTTATTTCCTCTGCAACTCACATTGGTGGTCATTCATTGGACCTGGTGTTCCTCCTGGGGATTGAGATCTCTGATTTGGTGGTGGAACCAGTCAGTCGGTCTGACCATCATACCATAAGGTATAGTTTCCTGCCCCTAAGGAGGTGATCGGGTACTGCTCTTTGGGGGGGGGTGACCCCAGAGGGCCTAATGGCGGTGCAAGACCTATTGGGCTTGTCGAGTGAATGCATGGATCCAGGGTCCCTGTGGTTTGATGGGATCTTGAAGGAGTTGAAGAGAGTGGGTCGAAGGTTAGAGAGGGCCTGGAGGAAGTCCAGCCTGGAGATTGACAGGCTTAGATCGGTGCACCATTATGCTGTCCATCAATTGACAATCACCCATAAGAAGGCAGAATTCCTGTCCAAGGAGATGGCTGCCGTGCAAAATCGGCCAGCTTAGCTCTTCTGGACTGCAGACAGATTGTGCAATCCAACCTGTCTGCAGTCTGGTGGAGCCTTGTCACAAGAATGATGTGACGAAAGCTGGCCCGGTGGCGCAGAAGTTTGAGGCGCTGATGCTACACCTCACGCCACGCCAGTGACCCGAGTTCAGGAACGAGCCTGAGTCATCAGAGGTCAGTGGGGGGGGGAGGGAGAGGATTTGAGCGGCTGCCGGCTGGCAGCTGTCTGCCTCAAGAGGAAGACACAGGTGTGCTTGGAGCTTGGCTGCCCCCTGGTGGAGGCTGGAGTGGCTGCACCACTCCAAAGACTGCTGGTGTCAGGCCGAGAGAGGGTTAAAGAGACTGGCACTGGAGCTGTGGTGTGCATGTGTACCTCCACGTGCATGCACCACCACTTCCGGGGTCTTGGGAGTAGGACCAAGGGGTGAAAACAGAGGAAATATCCGGGGCCACTGAGGATGAAGCCTCCAGACCGGCTCAGGGTATCTGCCAGGGTGTGCATGGTGCCATAAGACCCCTAAAGACCCCGAAACCAGTAGGGTTTGCAGACGATGAGGGTGAACTGCCAAAGGAGGATAAATAGAGTTGTAAAAAAAAGAAAAATGATGTGACGAGTTTGCTTGATTTTTCACGGATAAGGTTGTCACCATCAGGTCCAGTATCTGTCCAGCCCTCTCTATGGGGTGCGGTGGAGGTCAGTGGGAGGTTGCAAGCACCCAGTTTGTCTGGTCTGACTTTGGCCGATCGGACAACATGGACATTGTGAGGATCATTCAGACTCTGTGGCCAGCTAGCTGTAGTTTGGACCCAGGCCCAACGCACCTTCTTGTGGGATGTGTTGAGGAAATTGGCTCAGTCCTGGCTGAGATAGTCTGGCAATCATTGGAGAGGGGGATCTTTCCAGATCCCCTAAAGAAGGCAGTTATACAACTGCTCCTGAAAAAACTCTCCCTTGATCCAGATAATCTCACCAACTGCAGTCCAGTCTCTAACCTGCTCTTCATGGGTAAGGTTATTGAGAAGGTGGTTGTGCTGCAGCTGAATGATCACCTGTCCATCCACAATGTCTATGATTCTCTCCAGTCTGGATTTAGCAAGAGGCATAGCACCGAGACAGCCCTTGTTCAGGTGCTTAATGATATCCTAATAGCTAGAGATCAGAGGACTCGTTCCGTCTTGGTCCTCTTTGATCTCTCAGCGGCATTTGACACTGTGGATCATGATGTGCTATTGGAGTGCCTGCAGTTCATCTGTGGACTATCGGGTACTATCCTCGGGTGGTTTCAATCTTACCTGAAGGGTAGGACGCAGAGTGGTCTCAGGAATTTATTCATCTGATCCTCTCTCCCTATCCTGTGGGGTTCCATTTTGGTACCCATGTTGTTCACTGTGTATATGCTGCCATTGGGGGACATTATTAGGCGGTACAGTTTGAGTTTTTACCGCTATGCAGATAATACTCAGCTGTACATGTCCTTTGTACCCAAGCAGGGAGATGTTCTCTCAGTGTTTAACAACTGCCTATGCGAGATCCAGGACTGGATTAGTGCCAGTTGGTTGAGGTTGAGCCCAGATGAAACTGAGGTGTTGGTTGTGGACCCAGATCATCAGAAGCTGGATGTGTTGGCAGGACAATCCTCTGGTCTTTGGCTCAGGGGTATCTAGCTTACCACCTCAGACCGAGTGCAAACCTGGGTGTTATTTTCGATGACGGTCTGACCCTAAAGTCACAGGTGTCCACCATTGTCAAGACCTCTTTCATCCATCTGAGAAATATCGCCCGAGTGAAACACCTGGTTCCTTCTGATGATCTTCCTACAATGGTCCACGTCTTCATGACCATTTGCTTTGACTACTGCAATGTCCTGTACCTAGGGCTACCAGGGATTGATATCCGTCTCCTGCAGCTGGTGCAGAATGTGGCTGCCAGGCTTTTGAGTGGTATGTCTAGGACCAGTCATATTACGCCTGTGCTCCGCAGACTGCACTGGCTGCCAGTGCAATGGTGTATCACCTTCAAGGTCAGTTTGCTGACCTGTAGATCCCTACATGATCAGGGACCCTGTTACCTGCAAGATCTCCTTTCTCCCAATTTCCCCTCCCAACCACTCCAATCCACCAACAAGAGATTGCTAGAGACTCTCAGGGTGCAACTTCAAACATCTATGGCCCGTTCTTTTGCATTTATGGCCCCTACCCTGTGGAATTCTTTACCTCATTGGATAAGGGATTGCCTGACCGTCCAAAGTTTTAAAACCGAACTTAAGACTTACCTCTTCCGCTTGACTTTCTTAGAAGAAGTTTAATGTTAAGGTGGGCTGTCATCTGTTTCTGGATTCATCTGTCAGTTTTATAATTTTTATGGTTTTTAGTGTTAATGTTGATGGTTTGTTCATTTATGTACAGGCACCTTGATCACTGGAAAGGCACCTTTTAACAAATAAAGATCGATTTAATTTGGTGTTAGTGGTCCCCACCCCCGTTGATCACCGACCCGTTTTTTAGATGTAAGATTTTCCTGGTGTCTAGTGACCCTCCCAGCTGATTGCTGTCCCCATGTTGAACAGTAAAGTGTCCATGATGTCTAGTGCACCCCCCTTCCACTGATCGCTGTCTCGATGTTGAACTGTAAAGTTTCCCTTGTATCTAGTGCCTTCCCCACCAATCGCTGTCCTGATGTCGAACTGCAAAGTTTCCCTGGTGTCTAGTGCCCCCCCCACCAATCGCCAGCCTGATGTGTACATGTACACTGTCCCTGGTGTCCAGTGATCCCTCCCCCCTCCTGCACCCATACCCGAGGTGTAAATACATATTCCCTGATGTCTATTGGTCTCTCCCCCTACCCACACCCATGCCCGAGGTGTAAATATATATTCCCTGATGTCTAGTGGTCTCTCCCCCTACCCGCACCCATGCCCGAGGTGTAAATATATATTCCCTGATGTCTACTGGTCTCTCCCCCTACCCGCACCCATGCCCAAGGTGTAAATATATATTCCCTGATGTCTAGCTGTCCTCCCCCCTTCCGCACCCATGCCAGAGGTGTAAATATATATATTCCCTGATGTCTAGCGGTCTCTCTCCCTACCCACACCCATGTCCAAGGTGTAAATATATATTTCCTGGTGTCCAGCAGTCCCTCTCCCCACCTGCACCCATGCCAACTGTGTCAATCAGTGGTGTCTAGTGGTCCCTCCCCAATCCAATTCCATGCCTGCTGTGTCCAGAAATATTCCCTGGTTTCCAGTGGTCAACCCCATCTCGATCCCCTGTATTACAGTATATCATAATACCATTCCCTGGTGGCTAGCGGACCCTCCATTCCCCAAACCCCTTCACATCAAATGTAACTCCATTTCCTGGTGACTAGTGGACTCTCTAAACCCTGGCAGGTAGTGCCCCACCTTCCCGCTCCCCCACAACCTGACCCCAGGCTGCAGACAGGCACAGCCCTCTGCTCTCCACCATAACCATACACTGACTGAGCTGTCAGTGAGTGCCTACTGTATACAGTGCACGCTCATTAATTGACAACTCAGAGTTGTCAATCAATGAGTGCTACTGTATACAGTAGGTGCTCATTGACAATTCAGGTGGTGGACCACCATGGTGGAGAGTGAAGGGTTGTGCCAGACGCCGGCTCAGGGTCAAGTGGGGGGGGAGCGGAGAGGTGGGGCACTGCCTGCTGGGGTGGGGGTCCATTAGCCACTAAGGAACAGAGTTACATTTTATGTAAAGAGGTTCAGGGTTAGGGGGTTCCATTAGCCACCAGGTAACAGATTTACATTTGATGTACAGGGGATCGAGGATGAGGGGATCTGCTAGCCACCAGGGAATGGTATTATGATATACTGTAATATAGGGGGTTGGATAGGGAGACCACTGGACTCCAGGGAGTATTGCTGGACACAGCGGGCATTGGATCAGGTAGGGGGAAGGGCCACTAGACACCAGGGAATATTGTCTGATGCAGCGGGCATTGGTGTGAGTGGGGAGAGGGACCACTAGACACAAGGCAATATATATTTATTCCTCAGGCATGGGTGCAGGTGGGGGAGGGACCACTGGACACCAGGAACAGTGTACATGAACATGCTGGGCCGGGGATAGGCAGGTGGGGCATTAGAAATCAGAGAAAACTTTACAGTTCAACATCAGGATGGTGATTAATGGGGGAAGGACACTATAAACCAGGGAAACTATCCCTGTAAACATTGGGCCGGTGAACGGTGTGGGGTACCACTAGCACCAGGGAAACTGTGCTATTGCCCATTGGCCAGCCAAGTGTGGGTGGGAACACTGGATGTCAGGGACTACTGTGTTGAGGGTGGGAGGGGGCCGCTGCACCTCCACCACCAACCTCTAGGGTTGCACAGGAGTAAGACACAGTTTTGATCGGCAGTATGTGTGCCGCGCAAGCAGACCGCAGTCGCAGTTTTGATCGGCAGTATGTGCACCATGCAAGGGGATCAAGTAAAATGGCCTTGTGTGGCACACATACTCTGAATATTGGACTGCACCAATATCCAGGTCCCCACTCCCTTCATTTACATTGCGCCCCCTCAGTAAATTTGCCTCTGGCAGTAGATCCAGTGCTCACCACTGTCTGGTCCTAAACTCCCTAAACTGGCTTCCTCCCAACCTTACTGTAAATCCAATCTGACACTCGCCACTCTTGTCAAGAAAGCTATGCAATCTGGCACCCCTGCTTACCTAAATAACCAAATCACTTTTGTGGATCTCCCTTTGTCCCTCTCTGCCACTGACAATAACCTTGTACTCCCCATACTTCATATCAACATGGGACAGCGCTCTTTTAGCTACTGTGCCACATCTATTTGGAATCCCTTACCTCCACCTGTCAAAAGAGCCCCCACCACCCCAGCCTTTGCAAAGCTCCTAAAAGCACATTATTCCTCATCTCAAGCCTGTCACTGCTTCCACTAATCTCCCCCCAAGCGCCCACCAACCCCACAAGCTATGCTGTTTACCCCATCGACCCCCTTTTTTTCCTTTTCCTTCATCCAAACCTGGTGCCCGCAACAAGCTATGCACTTACCACCTCCCCCCACCAGTTTTCCCTTTCCTAATCTTTCCCTCCTCCACTCTATCTAGTAACCTCCACCTATTTCTCCCTCCCTCTGTCAAGCTCCCTGGTGACTGCTACTACACATGAAACTGCATCACACGCAACTGCAGTCGCATGCAACCTCTATTTTTCCATCACCCCTCAATCCCTTTGTACATCATCTAAAATCAATGTTTACTAGTATACTGCTGTATTTTTCTTCACACTCTCTATTGGACATATTGTATTTACTCTTGCCCTGATGCCTTGTATCAAATTTACATATTCTTTTTTCTCCTTTGTCTGATGCATTGTATTTCCTTCCTTGTCTGTGCTATTACACCCAGGTCATGCCTGAAAAAGGCACTCTCTGCCAGCGTACCTACCTGGTCAACAAAGCTAAATGAATAAATAAATACTGCCCGAGCACAAACTCTGTTTGCCTGTGCTAACTGGACTTTTCAATATTGTGCATCCGCACAAATCCTGGTTTGCATGGGCAAACTTGACTTTGCACCTGGGCAATCTTTTAAATATCAGGCCTCTGATACTCTCAAGTTCTTTAGACTAACGTCCATTCTAGTATGAGGTGTCATTTGTAATAGTAACATTTTGTCCACATAATGTAGTTAGGAATTTGACAAAGAACATTTTTGTCCCCTCATGAACTTGGCAGTATGACAAAATGCATTTTATCCACAGAATTAAGTCATCAGTTTGCTAAAAGGTATTTTTATCCACAGCATGAAGTTAACAGTCTGACAAAATGCATTTTATCCACAAAATGAAGTTATCAGTTTAGTAGAAGGTATTCTGCCCACTAAATAAAGTTAGCAGTCTGACAAAATGCATTGTATCCACACAATGAAGTTATCAGTTTACTAAAAGGTATTCCGACCACAGAATGAAGTTTGCAGTCTGACAAAATGCATTTTATCCACACAATGAAGTTATCAGTTTACTAAAAGGTATTCCAACCATAGAATGAAGTTAGCAGTCTGACAAAATGCATTTTATCCACACAATGAAGTTATCAATTTACTAAAAGGTATTCCGACCACAGAACGAAGTTAGCAGTCTGACAAAATGCATTGTGTCCACAGAATGAAGTTAGCAGTCTGACAAAATGCAATTTGTCCACAGAACGAACTTAGCAGTCTGCCAAAAGGCACTGTGTCCACAGAATGAAGTTATCAGTTTACTAAAAGGTATTCTGTCCACAGAATGAGTTAGCAGCCTGACAAAATGCATTTTGTCCACAGAATGAAGTAAGTTTGACAAAATACATTTTGAACACAGAATGAAGTTAACAGTTTAACAAAGAGCATTGTGTCCGCAGAATGAAGTTAGCAGTCTGACAACACACTTTTTGTCCACAGAATAAATTAAGGTGCTGACAAAATAGATTTTGTCCCAGAATGTAGGAGTTTGACAGAATATATTTTGTCCTGTATATCTGCTCTACAACCTCCCTATCCCCAATACATGCCCCATAAATACATCCTTAGTATCTTCTCCCACAACCACCCATGCCCAGTATCAGCCCCATAACTACATGGTCCAGTACCAATCAATACGCTAACCCACAACTACACTACACCCAAGGATCTTCTCTATAATTACCATACCACTATGTCTACCTTAGAGCACCCAGTCCCCAGTATCTACTGTGCAACTACCCCTTACCCTGCTGCACAAAAGCCCCACAGGCCAGTATCTACCACACAACTATCTCATACACCACTTTCTGCTCTAAAACCACCACACCAGCCCAGTATCTGCCCCACAACTACCCCACATCCTAGTATCTGCCTCACAATTCCATCTCCAAATATCTACATCTGCAACCACCCAGACCCAAGCATTCTCTCCCACAATCACCTGCATCCTAGTATCATCCCCTCAACTACTAAACACTGTAGGATGTGCCCTCTAAGTACACCTCATCCCTGCGTCTGCCACAAAACTGCTGTACACTCCAGTCTGTACCCCTCAACTCACCCACACTCAGTATCTCAGAATTTCTCCCTCTGTACCAGTACCATCCCTGCGGCCTGGAAAATTGCTTCCATCAGGTCTCTGCATAAAGCTGTTCTAAAGAGGAAGTAAGCAATTAAAGGCCCATCTCACTTCTCCCTTCCCCTCTCCAAAATCATGGAAAAAATAGTGCACTCACAAATCACTGAGCACTTAAGCAAATGTGACATCCTGACCAAGGCTCAACATGGTTTCAGAGCTAAACGCAACACAGAAACGTGTTAGGTTTACACAAGACATATATAAGGCCATGGATAATGGTCTGTACACTGGTGTTGTCTTTGTGAACCTCACCAAGGCCTTTGCATTGGTGGACCACATCCTACTACAAACTACCCTTGCCCATATGAATCTCTCTGCAAACACAGTTAACTGATTTGGTAACTATTTCCACCTGAGGTATTACAAAATGGTTATCGAGGACTATCCTTCGTCTGAATGTCTTATTAAGTATGGAGTTCTACAAGGGTCAATACTTGGGCCTCTCCTCTTTTTATTAACAACATACCTTACATCTGTTCAAATACTAATATCATCCTCTATGTGGATGACGCCGCCTTATACTGTAAGGACACTAACCTCTTCCATCCTTCTCTCCAATCTTCAGATTTCCACAGCCTCCACTCCTGGTTCACCACTCAAGGAATAGTCCTTAACTCCCAAAAAACTAAATGTATGATTTTCACTGGTGCACGTAAACCATCTAATTTCAATTTCCCTCTCCTAGATAATGATGGTATGGTCATTGAGCGGGTTTGTGAATTTAAATACCTTGGCCTAACACTGGACGAGCACCTCTTTTTCGGCCCTCACATTACTCAGTTAGTAAACAAAATTCAGCAGAGACTTGGGCTCCTCTACAGGATCAGGCAATTCCTCATTCCTGAATCAAGAAGTGGACTAGCTTCCAGCTTACTCCTACTGTTCTAGACTATGGATCCATAATCTACTTGCCCCAAAATAATTCTGTCACATTCAATAAGCTCAAAGCAGCATACAATAACATTATCAGGTTTGTGACCAGACTCCGCTGTCATACCCATAGCTGTGCTCTCTATGAGACAGTTCAGTGGTTCTCTCTGGAATACAGGTTCACATGGAAGACTTCCACAGGTCTCTACAAAATCCTCCACAAGCATCTTCCTCACAGTGTCTCCTCTCTTTTCAAATTGGCTTGCCCTACTCAGCTCACCAGGAGCACTACCACATCCCCTTTTTTGGTCCCTTACTGCAGTACCTCTTTGGGGCAGAGATGGCTCACATACGGGGTCCCAAGATTTTTAACACTCTTCCTCATAACCTTGTGGACAGCCCCTCCCTCAGTACCTTTAAGGTTCAGTTGAAGGAGCACCTGCTCAATAACTGCCCCCTGCAACTGTCCTAGATACACTATCACAGTTTCCTTACTACTGCCTGTGTCAAAAACAAAGGGCACCTACTCTCATAACTAGGAAAATGTTCCTAGTATTTACCCTCATTTCTTTATTTCCCCCAGTTCCTCTAATTGTGGTCACCTAACTATTACCATGCCTCCCTCCCACACTATGCGTGTCTCTGTATTAATTTTCCCACCCCCTTCCTGGGTTTTACTTATGTAAATGTGTACATATTATATAGACTTGCTGTTAATATTTTGATTGCTGTACATAATATAGTGATTACTGTACATAAGCAGCCTTTTCCTTTTCTCACAATGTATGAAGTTGTCTTTCATTGTACAATAATTCACCCTGAGCGTTGTGCCTAAATTTTCCTGCATTGTACATTTTATCTCTCATTGTATATGAATTACCATATGTTTTGTTTAAAATTGTTTATATCCTTCACTACAACAACTGGGCAACTGGACACTTATGAAAATGGGCAGTTTGCCCACATGCCTTTCCAGTATAAAATAAAAATGAAATGAAATGAGATATCTGTCTAGTAACTGCCCCATGCATCAATATCTGCTCCACAATCATCACTACACCTCAGAATCTGCCCTATAGTTGCTCATACACTGCATGTATCACACAACTGCACAACTATCCCATATCCCAATATCTTCCCTCACTCACCCAATACTCCAGTTTCTACCCCATGAACACCTCCTACTAGTATCTACCAACAAGTACCACATAACCATTTCTGCCCCACAATTACACTCATTTTATGTTTTGCTGTGCAGCTACTCCCAACCTAAGTGGCTGCCCAGCAACTGCACCATATCCCGTTATTTGCCCCAGAACTAGCCCTCACACTTCTAAGGAGTAGATCAGAGGCATATATTTATTTTATTTATTTATTTTGTTGTTCGGACACAACCCTTGAACAAAATGCTATTTTTCAAAGGTTCCACATCATGACAAGAGGACAACACAGAATGGTAAGTTACAGGGTATGGGTGAGCACGTACAGAGACAAAAAAATACAAGAAATAACAGCAACTGATCTATTTACAATTGTAGGCTATCTCATATAGAGGTACATCAAGCTGCAGTTAGTACATCCCAAGATACATGGTGAGTGTTGTAGGTTTAAGAAACACATTTAGCAGGAGATAAAGCAACCAGGGGAGGCATTGTCATTATTTCATATAAGGGCCGGGGGGAAGGCTATAACATAGGCTTTCTGTCCCTGTATGGTAAGGCAGCCAAGAGGAGGCTTTGTTGCCAAGTCTAATCAAGGGAGGGGGGGTCATTTTGAGTGCAAGACTGACCTAGTAGGAACAAACTAGAGAGCCATGTGAGAGAGGACATACACAGAATAAGCTGGGGGAAAACAGGAGCTATGAGACAATCACAACTGAGCAAGCGCAGTGGCAGGGGAGGAACTTAACACAGAGTGCTGTGTTAAGGACAGCACATAGAAAGGCTCATTAACAGGCTGTGGATATGGAAGGCTCAAGTTTGAGGGCTGGCAAGTAGTCAAGAGGAAGTAAGGAGTTTAAACTCAGGGGTTATTGAGGCAGCAGGGGTCACACAGATCGGGGAGTGCAGCCCAGGAGCAGGCTGTGTCCTAGCTACTGGGTGAAGTGCTACAGGTTACGTGCAGCTACAGACCTCAGCCTTGGCCAGGTGACGTTTAAGCTCCACCTTGAAGACAGGGAGGCTGTTAATGAGTAAAAGGCAGGCTGGGATCTCGTTTAGCCAAGAAGGAGCCCTGTAGGTGAAGGACCATTGGCCAAGTGCCTTTTTTCTGAAGGGGATGGCTGGTAAGCAGCGAGTCTGCCCTCTAGTGCGGTACCCGGATCTGCCTTGCCGGAGCAGTTCTTTGAAGGACAACAGAGCTTTGCCTAGAAGAGATTTCATGCCAAGCAGGCACATTTGGTATTTAATTCTGCTGGCAAGACTGAGCCAGTTAGTGTGCTCATAGAGGGAGCAGGTGTGTAGGAGATTGTCAGCCCCTAGAGCCAGGCTACAGGCCTTGTTGAGGACCGTGCTTATTCATTTTAGTACAGTGTCGGATGCCAACCCATAAACCACGAGTCTGTAGTCAATAACAGACAAGATGGAAGAGGAGACTGCCAACCTGAGGGCCTCAAGAGTTAGATACTGCCTGTGCCTGTAGAGAACTCCAAGTTTGGTGTTCACTCTTTTTATGACCTGATCGGTGTGCTGCATGTAAGAGAGGGTGTCATCAGTGATTATGCCCAAGTATTTAAAAGAGTTGACCTGCTCGAGTGGAGCAGCCTTGTTGTTAGTGATAGTAAGGGTCAGGGGAGATTTCTTATGATTTCTTGGTGAGTGGTGATTGGGCAGATACAGTAGTGTGGGCCGATTGTTGGCAGGTACTGGGCTGTGTGTTAGCTGTGGGGCAAAAATTAAGGAAATGGGTTGTTGTCAGGAAGCTACTGAGGTAGAATCATGGTTGAGTGCAAATATTGGACTTTAATGGTTGTTGTGGGGCACATTTTGGGGGTATGGGTATGCGGTAGAGCAGATAATGGAGTGTGAAGTTTACCTCACATCTAGCTACCCCTCAACTTCCCAACATGAAGATATTTGCCCCACAGTGGTCCCACCTCTTGAGTATCTAGCAGGGGCTACATCAAACCCCAGTATGTGAGTAACAGTAAAGTAAAACCCAATATGTGCCTAAGGCACTATAGCGTGGTGGTGAAGGGCACTGAACTGCAAACCTGGAGACCTGAGTTTGAGTCCCATCAGCCCCCACTTACATACTGTTTGACCCTGAGCAAGTCACTTAACTTCCTTGTGCTCCAAGGTCACACCTGGAAACTAGCTCTGGCTTAGTGTGCCTTTCCTGGTTAAACAATTTCCCCCTCCCCCACGTTCCCCTATCTCTATCCTGGTGATAATCTGGAGCAGTTACCTGGATATGGTGGTGGCTATGTTGCAGATACTGGAGTTAGGTGTAGTTGTAGGGCAGCAAAAAGGTATGGGGTAGTTATGGGTAGATACAGAGGTGTGGCATGGTTGTGGACAGATATGAGGTGTTGTGAGTAGAAACTGGGCTATTGAGGTTTTTAGGCAGATGCTGGGGTAGAGTGGTTGTAGGACAGATTCTTGGGTAGAGCTTCATAATAGGGCAGATATGAGGTGTAGCATGTGTAGTACTACTCTTTAAAGCCGGCTCAAAAAGAGAGGTATCTAATTACAGACCAGTTTCCATTTTGTCTGCATTAGGAAAATTACAGGAGTGTTTATTACATTCACAACTCATGGGTTACATAGAAAAATGTGAAATTTTGACAAATGCACAACATGGTTCAGGAGAGGGTGTGGAACATCAACTGCCTTGGTCAGGTCCATGAACGATCTGTACATAAATATAGAGGGTGGATTGTATACTGGTGTGGCATTCGTGGACCTGACCAAGGCATTCAGTCTTGTGGAGCACCATCTCCTGTTGCACAAATTTAATACATTTAGGCTTCAGTACTCCAGTAGTGAATTGGTTCTCAAGTTACCTGATAAACAGGGAACAAGTGGTTAAGGTGAACGGGGTCTTAGCAAATAAACAAGTTGTGACACATGGTGTACCACAGGGGTCAATTCTTGGACCCATGTTTTTCACAGTATCAATGACTTACCAGAAAATTGTGGCTCATATAATATAATATTATCTACTGATGATTTGGTTTTATATTCGGCAGATAAAGATGTTAAAATTTTGAGTAAAAAATTCTCTTTAGTGTTGAAGAACTATCCAGTTGGTTTACATATAATACGTTGCTGATGAATAAAAATAAAACAAAATTGATGAGATTTTGTACAGCACAGAAAACAAAAATTCTGGTTACTTGGTTGTTAAACATTTGGATGGGAGTAATGTAGAAAAGGTCAATCATTTTAAATGCTTAGGGGTCATTTTAAATTCACACTTACCATTTGATATACACACTGACTCAGTTTGTAACTCATTACATAAAACATTGGGTGGTTTGTATTGTGTTAAAGATTTTCTTACAGACTCCTCAAGGAAGGTAATAGCACAGTCCTGTCTCTTTCCTATTATGGATTATGGGAGTGTTATATGGGGTGGGGCGTCTGAAAGGTGCGTTGTAAAAGTATTGTAATGTACAATGCAATTGGCAGATTTGCTTTAAGGGCCAGACATAATGAACATCATTGTAATTTATAAGTAACCCCCCCTACAAGTGGGAGTTCCCGAACAGGCTTCTGTGAGCTTGCCCTAATGCTCGTGGCCAGGCTGGTGTCCTGCGATTAGCAAGTAAAAGTATTTCCAGTGAGTGTCTGTGAGGCCTCCGTGTGCTGTCCCTTGAAGAACTTCCTGTTTGCAGTCCATAATTAATCAAGAGGGGGACTGTGTGTTTCTTTGCCTGAGTCCTGCCCGGGCTGCTGAATACTCGCTCCGTTTCTGCCATCGCTACTTGTGCAGAGAGAGCCCTGTGGAAAGATGTAACTACTGGTTTGTGACTACTTAGAGTAATAATAATAATGTGGTTTGTCTAACCTGCCTTATTTGCAGCAAGGACTGTTCAGCTTGGCTCCACCATTTTGATCCCAAACTGTCGAATTGGACCAGTCAGTACATAAGGACTCTAAAATGGAGCCTGCTAATGTGGGATTGTGTGGATTACCAGTTGGGATTTGTAGTTTTGGGCTGTTGGCGCCTTTTGAACTGGAGGGAGAGCTCTTATGGTGACTGACAGCTCGTCTGAACAATCAAACCTTTTGGATCCAAGGGAAACCCCCCGAGCTGTCTGCTGACAAGCCAGATTCGAGTGGGAAGCTGAGCAAGAAAGAGTTTGCAAAGTTCGAGTAGCCATGCTGCGCAGTAGTTCACGCGGGAGAACCATGGAAGGCCCAAATCCCGGCCTGTTTGCCGTTTTCTGCCTAGAGAGAGAGAGAATTGGTTCAGACTGAATCCGATCTGTGTGCTGGGAAACAAGCTACTTAATTGGGACCAGGCTTAACCTGTAGAAGACCAAGGATTTTGCTAAAATCGATCGGCCTGTCAGGAACTTTAGTTGCCTTTGCGCTCCCGGGTTTTTTAGCAGTGACCTTGCGATCAGGATCGAAGAGCTGTCTGCCTGGTACAGTAATTTCCTTTACATATAAATGTGCTGTGAACTGGAAGGAGGTCGTGATCTAGTTTTCCCCCAAGCTGAATTGTGTGCTGAGGGTGGGAAGTTAAACCCAGCTCAAATCGGACTGAATCCGCTGCTGTCCAGTGCAGTTGGGCCCTGTCACGAGGGCCTTGTTTCCCTACCCTGCTTCTTCTGGCAATCCAGAAAATCCAACTATTGTCTCGACCATCGTCCATCCTGTGTTCAGCTTTGGGTATCGTGAGTAACCACCAGGGTAGCTCCCTGCAACATATAGCTAAAATCAAAGTGTGTCACCTGATTGTCTATCATTTCTTTTCCTTTGTACGAACTGAGCACTCTGGCTCCAGATTACAATTAGGGTGTGGTGTATGTTGTGTCTTCCTTTTACAGGGCCCCAACCAGCTGCAACACCAGCCTACCCTGAGCAACGGATCTGACTAGCCCCTTTTCTATCCTGGGTACCCAGAGAGTGTGACTGATAGGGACTCTGATTGAGTGCACAGCTGTGATATATATAGTGTGATTAAGCCTATTAACCTGATTACCCCCATCCTTGTTATAACCTCCTGAATAAATCAGATCTACTTTTTTCTGCAATTTACATTGACTACGGTGTCAGTTTATGTGCAAGGTATTGTACTGTTGCTTGTTGTATTGCCTCACCTTATTTTACCAGGGGGTCCCAGAGCCTAGCGAGTGAAACCAGTCCTGGGGGTAAGTGCCAAATATATGTGTATGTACAGAGTATATCAGGGGTATTGTGGAGATAAATATTGTGTATTGGGTGGGTCACTAGTAGGAGATGAGGGGGTCACAGTGTCCCAGAGGGCTGTGGTCTGGCTAGTCTGACTAACACCAACCCTGACCTTTGGGTGGAGGCACCTGTTACCGAACCTAGGCCCCTTAATCTGTTAATAGCCAAGCAGGCAAAGGTAGTAGCCCGTGGGATAGCACCACCCAGGGGTTACATCTTGGAGGCACCGCTGGGATCAGCGTCCTCTACTGGCCAAGGGAGGAAGTTACCCTGATATGTTTAGTTTTGAGGAGAAAATGGAGGATCTTGCTACGCCCAAGCTGAAAATTGCCCCTCATAAGCTGTTAGTGCACCGAATGATGGGGTGGAGTGAGGCTAAGGGGTTAGGCCCCCAACAGGCTCTCCTGTTACTGGATGTCCCATTAGGGATTACTAATGCTGATATTGTAGCCACTGTGGCACATGTTAAGGGTTTGGGCAAAGCAGAGGTGAAGGGGAGAGATGCAGATTTGTTTGAACAGACTATGATAGTGTTGCTCTCCTGTAGCTCCCCAATAGATCCAGAGAAGGTACCCCCTGTTATTCTGCCGGAAGGTACCCAGAAGGGTGGAGGGTCATTCACCTGCACAGTGATCCAACTACCCCGGGTGGGTCCCCCCGTATAGAAGGGTTTAAGGTTAAGTTGCTCAAATTATTAGCATCTGAAGGACGAACTGCCTAAGAGCTCGTAAAGGTGCTAGACCTTTCAGAGGAACACACGCCCCTGCACTCCCCAGCCACCTCCCCAGATTCTCCAAAGAGTTCTCCTGTAGCCCCCTTCCCCAGAGTAATTGCCTCAATACAGTTAGATTCTTACCGAAAGCTCAGACTCTTTTCAGGCACAGTCCCAGTGCCCACGGGGGAGGATGACTTGGAAATGTGGATGAACTTTGCTACTCCCTTAGTACAAGAATGGCAATGTTCAGGGGGTAAAGAGAAACAGGCTGATGGAGAGTTTGAGGGGCCCTGCACTGGAGGCCATCCGCTTCTTGTGAGCAACTAGCCCAGAGGCTACGGCAGCTGAATACCTATCTGCACTGGAAGGAGTGTTTGGCAGTACTGAGTCAGGGGACGACTTCTTGTGGAAGTTCAAGTCAGCCAAGCAGTGGAAAAATGAGAAATTGTCCGCATTTGTTACCAGGATTGAGAGGGCTTTGCAGAGGGCCCACAGGAAAGGGGGAGTACCTGCGAAGGAACTGAACCGGGTCAGATTGGACCATATCCTAAAGTCAGCCAGACATTCTAGTGTAATGATATTGAAACTCAGGTTACAAGACAGGAAGGCTAACCCTCCTGAGTACTGTCATCTTATGAAGGAAATTTGTGAGATCGAGACTGATGAAGAGGGCTGGGAGCCCTATGCTGGGATGGTTGGTACCTGTCCGACCCCAGAGAGGAGTGACTCAGATGAGGCACAACAGCTGAGAGAGCTGATTAAAGAGTTGACCGGAGCAGTCAGAGAACCTGACCTGTATCAGGCATCTCCAGAGGCCAAAGGTGGAGTGGGATTGCATGTTGTTTCTCCGGAACCCCAAGCTGAGGGTAACCTACTGAAGAAGTGTGAGAGCTGAGAGCTGTAGTGGAAGACTTGCTGCAGACCCCACCAAATCCTCACCCTGGTGGATGTCCCGAGGATCAAGGACTCAGAGCATGAGCCAAAGATGAACCCTCCAATACCCTCGTGGTACGCAAGTCAGGAGATGGCCCACGAACCCCACGAGATCCCAGAGAGCCTACTTTTTGCTATCATGTGGAGAGGATGGACACACCCGTTTTGTCTGCTGTTCACCGGAGAATTTGAGGAGAGTCACTGTCCGGTAATTAGCTGTGATTCGACGAAATAATAACCCGCCTCTAGGGGGAGCTGTGCGAAAGAGTTACGCTGCCAATGCCAGATCAACACCGACATCAGTGCCACTGGAATGGTCTGACGTGATGGGCCCCTCCATGGAGACAACAGTGAAAGTGAATGGAGTATCTATGAGGGCTGTGCTCGACAGTGGCTCCACTGTAACTATAATGTTTCAAGACTAGTATCGGAAGCACTTGCCTGATGTGCTCTTACAGCCTTTGGAAGGACTGCATGTCTGGGGGTTGAGTGAAAAGGCCTACCCTTACTCTGGGTATTTCAGGATTTGGTTGTCTTTCCCTACGTCAGTGGCTGGAGTGGCGGAGCAAGTGGAGACCTTAGCTGAGGTGTGTCCCCCTATTGGACTGTATGATGGGGTTCCTCTACTAATCGGGACAAATACTCATGTGTTCAGACGGTTGGCACAACTATGCTATGAGAAACAGAGGCAACAAACCGGTAGGGCTCTGAGGATTCCTGCATTGATTAAGAGGGCATATGAGTCACGGCAGAATGCTGAAGAGGAGGATCAAGATGACCCAGTCGGGGCTGTATGGAAGAAGGATCCTGAGCCAATGATCCTGGTCCCCAACACTCAGTGTATTCTACAAGGGGGAGGTCCGCTTATGGAAAGATGTCAAGAATAAGATACTCATGCTGGACATGCCAGCGATGGAAAATTGCTGGAAGGGTTGCTGATTAAGCCCAGTATCTTACCTGCTTGTGATCATGCCTATGCTTGACGGGTAATGGTCCAGATCCACAATGCGTCAGATCAAGAAATTCGGGTGAATAGAGGCTGCACCCTAGCTACCGTACACTGCGCAGACACTGCAGTGTTACCTAGTAACAAGCCCTCTGGAGTGACTGACCGAGTGACGCCTGACTTGTTTGACTTTGGTGACTCCCCGTTGCTAGCTGAATGGAAGACTAGAATCAGTTAGAGGCTTGCCCAGAGAGATAAGGTGTTTTCGCTGAAGGAATGGGATGTGGGATGTGTCTGAGGAGCAGAGCATCACATAACGCCTGCATGATGAACGGCCATTCTGTGAGCAGTCTCGGTGCCTAGCACCAGCAGATATAGATGATGTAAGAAGACACCTGCAGGAAATCCTTGTGGCTGGTGTGATACAAGAATCCAGAAGCCCTTATGCTTCACCTATTGTGGTGAGAAAAAAGAATGGGACAGTAATAATGTATGTGGACTGCAGGACCCTTAACAGGTGGACCATCCCCGATCAATACACCATGCCCCGTATTCAGGATGCTCTGGACTGTCTGAATGGAAGCAAGTGGTTCTCGGTGTTGGATCTTCGCAGTGGGTACTACCAGATCCCCATGGCCCCACAAGACTGTGAGAAAACCGCCTTCATTTATCCACTGGGGTTCTATGAGTTTATGAGGATGCCCCAGCCACTTTTTAGCGACTGATGGAACGTGCAGTGGGGGAAATGAACTTGTTGGAGTGTCTGGTATACTTAGACAATGTTATTGTGTTTGGAAGTTCATTGGAGGAGCATGAGAGCCAGCTTTTTAAAGTGTTGGACCGATTGGAAGAGTTTGGCCTTAAATTGTCCATCGACAAATGCCAGTTCTTTCAGACCTCAGTAAAGTATGTGGGGCACATAGTGTCCACCGAGGGGATAGAGACTGATCCCAGCAAACTTGAGGCCTTGACCACCTGGCCCCAGCCCCACAATCTAAAAGAATTACAATGCTTCCTAGGATTTTGTGGTTATTACCGACGGTTCATAAAGGACTACTCAAAAGTGATTCGCCCAGTGCTGAATCTTACCCAGGGTTACCCTCCCACGAACAAATAAATACAAGAGAATGGCCCCCACTGAAGCAGAGAGAGTGTGTTTCTGCCCGGGTGAACTTTTTGGGCCTCTCGGACACTTGTATACCAGCTGAGTACTGTCATTTTTCCATGCTAGATATTAGTGCATTACCTCAGTTTGATAATGACAGCCTTCAGCGAGCTCAATCTCGAGACCCTATGATCCGATCAGCCCTCTACGTAGGGAAAGATGTGTCCAAGTTGCGCGCCTCTGATTTGAGAACTGCATTATTGTACAAAGAAGGTCCTAAATTGAAGCTAATAAATCAGTTGCTGTACAGAGAGACAGTAGATGGGGGGGTCAAGTAGACAAGCAGCAATTGGTCTTGCCCACAGATTTCAGAGACTTGGTGCTGAGGTCCCTACACAACCACATGGGCCACCCTGGTATCATCAGAACCCTTGACTTGGTGCGGTCCCGATTCTACTGGCCTATGATGGAGGCCGATGTCGAACATCATGTACGGACTTGTAGTCACGGCCTACAGAGAAAGACCTTGCCCCAAAGGGCTGCCCCCCTTGTTAACATCACCACCAGCACACCAATGGAGTTAGTTTGTATCAACTTTCTAAGTTTGGAGCCTGATCAGTGGAATATCAGTAACGTGTTGGTGGTCAGTGATCATTTTACCAGATATGCCCAAGCATTCCCCACCAAAGACCAAAAGGCATCCACCATGGCCAAGGTGCTGATAGAGAATTTCTTTGTTCACTATGGGGCCCCCCAAAGAATTCATTCTAAGACAGAGACTTTGAGAGTGTCACTCAATCAAAGAAAATGCTCTCTGTGGGAAGTGCAGAAGTCAGAACCACCCTTTATCACCCATGGGGAGACCCACAGCCAGAACGCTTTAATTGCACCCTGCTTGACAAGCTGGGCACTCTCCACCTGAAAGACAAGCCCAAATGGAGCCAGCAGATTAGCACCTTGGTCCATGCCTATAATTGTACAAAAAATGATGCTACCAGGTTCTCTCCCTGTCACCTCATGTTTGTGGGAGAGACTCGGTTACCAGTGGATGTTTCTTTTGGGGTCTCTCCTGATGGGGTCAGAGCTGAGAACTACCTACAGTACGTGAAAAAACTAAAAAGCTCAATTGAACCATGTATACCAACTAGCTCAGACAATGGCTGCAAAGAGAACCTTAGCTAACAAAGAAAGATATGATAGAATAGTAAAGGCCCAAGAGCTTCAAGATGGAGACCGTGTATTGCTGCGAAATCTGGGATTGCATGACAAACACAAAATTGCTTATCAATGGCACCACCTTCCCCACACAGTAGGGGCAAATTGAATGACTTACCTGTGTATAAAGTGCAGCCTGAAGACAATTCAAAGGATGTCAAGACCATGCACCGTAACCATTTGTTGCCCATTGGCCAAATCCTGATTGAAGCTGAGCCCCCAGAGCTTGTCCCCCCTGTACCAGTGACTCGGGCTGCTGTGAAACAAAGACAGAATAAGCCTGCCCCAGGGATCACTGACTTGAGGTTCTCTCCACGGCCAACCCAAACTGATAATGATTGTCAGTCCACTTCTGATGAGAGTGAGTGCAACTATGCTTACTACCCCTCTTATGAACTGAGTCAGCTGTTTCGGGGCAACCCCATGGTCAATTATGGGGATGAAGCTGGGCCTTCTGGACTGCATAACCCCCCAGCTTTGTCCCTGGAGCCAATGCTCCCTGAGAGTGAAGTTCAAAGTGTCAGGTCTGATGAGGTTGAGTCGCTGTGCATGGTGGAACTGTGTGATTTACCTGAGGAAGAGACAGATGATCTGAGACAGACTGGTGACATGCCAGAACCCGAAGAGTACTTTGAGCGTGATGATAATTCTTTTCTGGTGCCAGAGTGCCTTCTCAGTGAGCAAAGTGTGGTAGAACCTGAATTCACAGAGTCCGGGGCTGACAGTGCCCCAAGACCGAACTTTTCCACTCAGACAGAGGTCCCCCTTGCAAGTAAGGAAAGTGCAGATTAAGGTGAAAGGTGCAGAGACTATGATTGTTCCCCCCAGGAAGACTGGACTAGCTGCCAAACCAATAGTACACCTCAACTATGATTCCCCAGGGAGGCCAGTGGATTTGCCTCTCAATGTAGTCCACAAGGGACTTTATGTGTCCCAGAGTTCACTGCCCAAACTGAGTATAAGTGCTAATTCCCGGCTGATTGTTCTGTCCTCCAGGTATGGTGCTCCTGCCCCATCTAGCCCCAGGGTAGCTGATAGGAGAGGGTCCCCATTCTCATTGTTCCATGTGCAGGAAGTAATAACCTGATTCCAAGCAGCAGTGTGTATATGAGTAATCTGTGCAACATGTGTGTAATGTAATTTAGGAGAAGTAGTGTACTGTGAAATACAGAGAATGTATATGGTAAAAGTCTAATATGCTGACTAATGTTGTAGAAGTTATAGGCATTATCTGCTAGTGGTATAGATGTGTAAGGTAATTTGCAATTGAAATTATTGTAGTGGTACTGACTTGATGTGGACACCAAGTTTTTCCAGCCCAGGAAGGTTGTAACCCCCACAAATGTGGGTTCCCGAACAGGCTTCCGTGAGCTTGCCCTAATGCTCATAGCCAGGATGGTGTCCTGCGGTTAGCAATTAAAAGTATTTCCAGCGAGTGCCTGTGAGGCCTCCGTGTGCTGTCCCTTTAAGAACTGCCTGCTTGCAGTCCATAATTAATCAAGAGGGGGGACTGTGTGTTTCTTTGCCCGAGTCCCGCCTGGGCTGCTGAATACTCACTCCGTTTCTGCCATCGCTAGTTGTGCAGAGAGAGCCCTGTGGAAAGATGTAACTACTGGTTAGTGACCACTTAGAGTAATAATAATAATGTGGTTTGTCTAACATGCCTTATTTGCAGCAAGGATTATTCAGCTTGGCTCCACCATTTTGGTCCCGAACTGTCGAATTGGACCAATCAGTACGTAAGGACTCTAAAATGGAGCCTGCTAATGTGGGATTGTGTGGATTACCAGTTGGGATTTGTAGTTTTGGGCTGTTAGCACCTTTTGAACTGGAGGGGGAGCTCTTACGGTGACTGACAGCTCATCTGACCAATCAAACCTTTAGGATCCAAGGAAAACCCCCTGAGCTGTCTGCTGACAAGCCAGATTCGAGTGGGAAGCTGAGCGAGAAAGAGCTTGCAGAGTTCGAGTAGCCGTGCTGTGCAGTAGTTTGCATAGGAGATCCGTGGAAGGCCCGAATCCTGGCCTGTTTGCCATTTTCCACCTAGAGAGGGATAACTGGTTCAGACTGAATCCGATCTGTATGCTGTGAAAGAAGCTACTGAATTGGGACCAGGCTTAACCTGTAGGAGACCGAAGATTTTACTTAAATTGATCGGCCTGTCAGGAACTTTAGCTGCCTTTGCACTCCCGGGGTTTTTAGCAGAGACCTTGCCATCGGGATCGAAGAGCTGTCTGCCTGGTACAGTAATTTCCTTTACATATAAATGTGCTGTGAACTGGAAGGGGGTCGCAATCTGGTTTTCCCCCAAACTGAGTTGTGTGCTGAGAGTGGGAAGTTAAACCCAGCTCGAATCGGACTGAATCCGTTGCTGTCCAGTGCAGTTGGGCCCTGCCACGAGGGCCTTGTTTCCCTACCCTGCTTCTTCTGGCAATCCAGAAAATCCAACTGTCATCTCGCCCATCGTCCATCCTGTGTTCAGCTTTGGGTATCGTTAGTAACCTCCTATACATATAACTAAAATCAAAGTGTGTCACCTGATTGTCTGTCATTTATTTTCCTTTGTACGAACTGAGCCCTCCAGCTCCAGATTATAATTAGGGTGTGGTATATGTTGTTTCTTCCTTTTACAGGGCCCCAACCAGCTGCAATGCCGTCCTACCCCGGACAACAGACCTGGCTAACCCCTTTTCTATCCTGGGTACCCAGAGAGTGTGACTGATAGGGACTCTGATTGCATGCACAGCTGAGATATATATAGCGTGATTAAGCCAATTACCTTGATTATCCCCCATCCTTGTTATAGCCCCCTGAATAAATCAGATCTACTTTTTTTCTGCAATTTACATTGACTGTGGTGTCGGTTTATGTGCAGGGTATTGTACTGTTGCTTGTTGTATTGCCTCACCTTATTTTACTAGGGGGTCCCAGAGCCTAGCGAGAGAAACCAGTCCTGGGAGTAAGTGCCAAATATATGTGTATGTACAGAGCATATCAGGGGTATTGTGGAGGTAAATATTGTGTATTGGGTGAGCCACTAGTAGGAGACGAGGGGGGGGTCACAGTGTCCCAGAGGGCTGTGGCCTGGTTAGTCTGACTAACGCCAACCCTGACCTTTGGTTGGAGGCACCTGTTACCAAACCTAGGCCCCTTAATCTGTTAATAGCCAAGCAGGCAGGGGTAGTAGCCCGTGGGATAGAGCCACCCAGGGGTTACATATATGGTAAGTTAAACTGGCTACCACTGGACCTTAAGGACAAGTATTGTATAAATAGCTTGGTATACAGTGAATTAAAGAAGGAGATGAATGGGTCTTTGACAAATATTTTTGTGTTAAAGAAAACACTACAACACTTAAAATTTGAGACACTGACATTATATACACCTTGTTTTAAAATTGTAAAAGGTCAAAAGTCTTTTGCTTACAATGCTGCAAAACACAGGAATTCAGTACATCCCAATATATGGAATGCTAGCATTGTTTTATGACACTGAATAAACAATGTTTGTTGACTGAGACAAATTGTAACTGTTTTTAACAATTGTTAAGTTGATTCATGTGTAATTGTATTTGTGCACCGGGTCGTGCCTGTAAAAGGGCTATTAGGCCCAGTGTACTCACCTGGTTAATAAAATAAAAATGAAATGAAAGATACTGACTGACATGTAGTGAAGGTTATAGTAATGGAAAAGTCAACGTTTAGTTTTATACAGGTTTAGACAGGTCAAAAAGCAGCATGAGTGGGTGTGCCAACATTCAGCCAGTGCTCAGGTACAGAAACTTACTCAAACAAGAAAGCTCGCTGGCATGAGCACTCAACAAATCCTAAAAGGGTGTTTAGGTAATTCCAAACAGCTTTTTTAGTAAGAAGGGAAACACAGCACAAACACTGGACTCACAGAAAGACTGCTTTACATTTTGCTGTGTTCTACAGCTTTTTCAAGGGGTGCAGTTTATTCATTTGTTTAGTTATTTATTTATTTGCTTTTGTTAACTGGGTAAGCACACGAGACAGCCAAGTGCCTATTTTCAGTGCGATCCGGGAGGGTACAAGGCACATAACAAGCACAACTGTCAGAGTAAAAGGTAACATACAAGAACTTCAGGCATAACAAATCAATAGGTAGAATAACAGCATTATACAGGCATAGGCAACAGAGCAAACAATGTAGTTATCATAGCACATGATCCAGCTTTTAAACCCTTGAACATTTGCATAATTGCATGAGAGACTTGGAGGCAGGTACCAATCACAGATGTGGAGGCAGGTATAAATTTATGTTATGGTTGATCAGAAATAGAAAAATAGAAGAACAGGCAACAGTCTGAGACAAGAAGATGCTACTGATCTGAGATGGGGAGTTGGGTACCAGTGTGGGATGGAGAGACAGTTACTGGTCTTGGATGGGGAGATGGGCACCAGTCTGGGATGGGAAGATGAGCACCAGTCTGGGAATGGGAGACAGGAAGCCATCTGAGATGGTGAAAAATGAGCCCATCTGAGATGGGGAAATATGAGCTCAGTCTGAGATGGGTAGATGGGTATGTATCTGAAGTGGTGGGATAGGTATCAGTCTGGGTTGGGAAGATGAGTGCCAATTGAAGATGGAGAGATGGGTTTCAGTTCGGAGAGCGTTTGACAGGATAAGGTAGGAGGTACTGTTGCCACTGTATAGGTCACTGGTAAGGCCACACCTGTAGTACTGTACCCAGTTCTGAAGTCCCCACCAAAAAAAGACAGGGACAGGCTATAAACAGTACAACATAGGATGACCAAGATTATTCAGGGCCAGGAGGGTAGATCCTGTAAATATTGGTGAAAGGCACTGAACATGTATTCACTCGAAACCAGAAGAGAAACGTCAGGTTCCTGAAAGGAATTAAAAAGGTTGACTGTAAAGGGGTATTTACCAGGAACAGTGAAGATAGAATAAGGGGTCATAAGTGGAGGCTGATGGAGGGGAAGGTTTAAAAAGGATTTGAAAAAGTATTTTTTTACAGAAGGAGTGTTTGAGCTGTGGAATGGTCTGCCAGCAGAGGCAGTGGGTGCCAAAACCATAACTGGCTGCAGACACAGTTGGGATAGAGTCAAGGGGATATTAGCTACTCAGTGGGAAGTGGAGAATGGAAACATGGGTAAGAAAAGGGGAAATACTGTAGGTGAAGACCCCCCCCCCAAGACAATAGATCCTGGAGCATAATAGGGTAATATGGGCAGCTTGGATGGACCACCTGTCTTTTTCTGGTGTTATTGTCTGTGTTTCTCTGAGTCCAGAACATTTAGAAAATATATTGGAAAAGGTCATAACACAGGGAGGTCATTCTTGATGAATTCTATAGCAGCTCTGACCAAAAACGGTACTAGGTCAATATGCTGTTTCAAGAACAGTGCAAGCAAAATGTCGAGGTCAAAACAGCGCACACATAGCTAGGGAATACTACAAAAGGCCGAACGGCACATAAGAGCGCCTGCTGTAAAACTGCAAATGGGAAACACAGCTACTGGTTAACACAGTGAAGTCCACACACCACTATTGTCAAAACAGTGCATGTAGGGGGTGGCCCACCCCTGCTAATTGCTGTGCGGTGTTCACTGTGTTTTTAACAAGGGGTGGTCCCCTCCCACATGTGAAACATGAGAGACTATGGGATACAGCACTGAGCCATGCTATACCCATAGTACAGAGGGGTTGGGGAACAGTGATAGGTCTGCAGTTAAGCAGGGAGGCAGAGGTGTGGGTTCAAGACCCATGGCAGGCGGTGTTGACCAGCAGCAGTTGCGCAGGCAGCAGTGGCTGCCGCACAAGGAAACCCACTGCTGCCCATCATCCAGGCAACGTATGCCAGTAACCCCTTGTACCCACCACCGACCCACCCATGCCACTCACTGCATCGCAGTGCCGTGACTAAACTGTGTGGTTGCAGCAGTGGTAGAGGTAGCAGACACCTTTTTAATCACCCCTGCCTGTGTCTGACCAGGCCTGCTGTACATACCCATTTTTGCGCCCCCATAGGGGACAGTGCTGCCCATGTGTGTCTCAACATGGATTGCACCACCACTGACAGGCACCACCGGCCACTGACACCAGTGGTGGACCCCTGTCCAGAGTGTGACAGTAGTGAACAGGGGAGCTAGAGACAGCAGTGATGCCATGCAGGGAAGTATTGCATCTAAACAACATTGCTGCAGCGGAGGGACTAAGCACACTAAGCAGACACAGTAACATGTGGCGGCTGCAGTTGTCATAGTGGTGGGGCAGGGCAAGCTTTGCCTGACTACACAGCATACAAGGAGTCACATACCTGGGGTTTGTTTCCATCTGGTGCCCAAGAGCTGCTCATCTGGACTGCGCACAGCTGCTCTGGCTGCCCATGTTGTGAAGGGGGAGGACACTAAAGACTCCGTACTGTTTCCCAGCATACTGCTGACAGGCGCCTACATAGAAACATAGAATTTGATGGCAGATAAGGACCGCTTGGCCCAACTAGTCTGCCTATTTTCCTACCTAATAGATAAGCTGCAGATCCTAGTTAACCAACAGCCTACTTCCTCCTACCCCCACCATTGGAATTGCCTTATGTCTGTCCCATACATTCTTGAATTCCCCCACTGTTCCTGAACTCCTCAGGATGGCCGTTCCATGCATCCATAACCCTCTTCATGAAAAAATACTTCCTCACATTACCTCTGAGCTGTCCCCCCATCTTCAAATTGTGCCCCCTTGTTCTTGGACATCTCTTTTTCTGAAAGATGCTACCCTTTTGGACTTTGTTGATTCCCTTGAGGTACTTGAAAATTCCTATCATGTTCCCCCTCTCCCTCCTTTCCTCGAGGGTATACATATTAAGCTCCTTTAGTCTCTCTTCGTATGTCTTCAGGTGCAGCCTCTGCACCATTTTGGTTGCCCTCCTCTGGACAGCCTCCATCCTGTCTTATGTCCTTGAAGAGATGGAGTCTCCAGAACTGCATGCAGTACTCCAGATGGGGCCTCACCAACTGTCTGTACAGAGGGATAACAACTTCCTGTTTTCTACTGGTGGTGCCTCTCACTATGCATCTCAGTATCCCCGTAGCCCTCCTTACTGCCTTTTCACATTGCTTGCCCAACTTTAGGTCATCTGATATAACCACCCCCAGGTCCCTTTCCATTTTTGTTGTTGTTAGTGTCACACACACACACAATTGCGTACTCTTCCCCTTGGTTTTTGTTTCCCAAGTGCATTACTTTGCACTTCTTTGCGTTAAATCTAAGCTGCCAGACTTTTATTTATTTATTTCATTGTTGTTGACTGGGTAAGTGCACTAAACAAATTCTGCCTATTTTCAGGCACAACCTGGAGAAGGGGGATACAGATGAATGCCAACTGACCTTGAACCAGATTAAGCTGTTGGTGGTATTTTTAGTGAATGAAAAGGGTACCCAGTGAATCTGACCATTCCTCCAATCTTGCCAAGTCCCTTCTCATCCTTTCCACTGCCCCTTGTGTATCAACCTTGTTGCAGATCTTTGTGTCATCTGCAGAGAGGCATACTTTTTCTTCCAGTCCCTTCGCAATGTCATTTATAAAGACATTAAAGAGGACCAGTCTCAGTACTGAACCATTCAGTACCCCACTAGTAAACCCCCTTTCTTCAGAGTGGACTCCATTTATTATTATCCTCTGCGTCCTGTTGTCCAGCCAATTTTTTACCCAGGCTACCACCTTGGGACCCACGCCTAGCAACACCAATGGTGGAGATACTGCCACAAGCAGTGCAAGTCATCAAGGGTGTGCTGTAGGCACAGTGCGCAGCCCTATGCACTGTGGATGTGATACAAATGGGCAGCTGTTTCACAGTCCATACACCCCTCCCACGCATAAGCACAATACAGGCAGCAGTTCCACAGTCCATGCAACCCCCACACATGAGCACAGTGTGGGTGGCAGTTCCACAGTCCATACACCCCTCCCACGCATAAGCACAATACAGGCAGCAGTTCCACAGTCCATGCACCCCCCCCACACATGAGCACAGTATGTGTGGCAGTTCCACAGTCCATACACCCCTCCCACACATGAGCACAATACAGGCAGCAGTTCCACAATCCATGCATCCTCCCCATGTATGAGCACAACAGGGGGAGAAATGCTGCCATGAGTAGGGCTGGGATAGTCTTGTGCAAATCAGTACCAGCTGAACAGTGTTGAGCACAGCCTGGGGCTGCTGTGGGATCACCATGGCAACAACACCTAGAGTAGCACAGCTGGCCCAGGCAAGCACAGAGGTTACCAACAGCCCCTGTAGTCTGCCTGTGCTGGGGGGGCAATTCACACATGCAGGGAGGGACCAGGTGTGAGTGCTGAAGCAATCAGGTCACCACTACAAATGGGTGAGCCCCTGGCAGGTCCAGTGTCCCATCAGGAGTCACTGGAGGAGGAATACCAGATGACAGGATGCCTCTACAGTATATCAAGAGCCAGAAGGGTGCTTGTCTACTACTGCTGCACGCTGGGTTCCTACATAGGAAGGAGTGAGCGCTCTACGAGAAGCAATATTGGAAGTGTGTTGACTGTGACCACTCACACTGCCCAGGCCATGTCCATACAGTTGCAGAAGAGGTTGTGCAAGTGAGTGGTGCACACAACCATGTCACAGATGCCACTCACATGGCTGCCTGGGGCATGATGGCCACGGTGAAGGACCGTGCCCGTTCCTTCACTAAGTCCTGCTGCGAGGTCGTGACTGCCTACACCAGGGGTGTTCCCACGGCTGTGAGTGGGAGGTTGCCTGCACTACCACTGATGAAGAGGACTGTTGCCAGGGCTAGGACAGCAGCATGATGACCACCACCCATGCTCATGTCACTGATGGACCTGGCCATCCCAGAGGAATACACCACAACAGAGAATGGGGAACTGTTCTTGCATTTTGACAGTGGCCCAAGGGAGAGCAGGTGCTTGCTTTTCACCACATGTCTAACACTTGCACAGCTGGAGGGGTGTGCCAGCCTGTTTGCTGATGGCACATTCCGGGTCACAGACGAGTGTAGAGTGGGTACCCTTTTCTAAACCAGTATTTCCATTTTCTTATTCAGGGCTGATAATACGGACAGTGTCAGCCAGGAAGCAAAGTATTTGAGCCAACCAGCCACACCTCTTTGTTTTCTAAAATTTGAAGTTTTATTTTCTTTTTTTCAATGAACACAATGATACCCTGGTGTGCCTAACGTTTCACCCACCTTGGGCTTCTTCAGGGGTAATGATCTATATTTTTCATGTTCTCATTATAGTTCAGCTTATACACAAGTGCACCAGATGCTAAGGAGCTTGCTAGCAAGCTCCAGTGTAAGAAATACCCTGTGAAAAGGGAGAATGAAGGGCCATTGCCTCAAGTAACAACTTGAAGGCATGAATGGCCATCAGTCACACTAACTTTATCTAAAACTATAATGAGAACATGAAAAATATGGATCATTTTTTGAATGTGATACACATAGAAGTACTGGACACAAGATCCTTGCCCCTGAAGAAGCCCAAGGTGAGTGAAACGTTGGGCACACCAGAGGATCATTGTGTTCATTGAAAAAAGAAAATAAAACTTCAAATTTTAGAAAACAAAGAGGTGTGGCTGGTTGGCTTAAATACTTTGTTTCCTGATTGACATCCCGGGTCACACCACCACTATTTGCACAACTGTACACCATCCACGGCATAGTAGACAGCACAGTCTTCCCTGCAGTGTACATACTGATGAGTGGACACACATGTGCTGCATACACCATTGCCGTACAACAGCTGAAGGCCCTGTGCCCCGGCCTGGACCCACTGTGCATAATCACAGATTTTGAGCAGGGCATGATGAGGGCCTTCAACACTGTGTTCCCTGGTTGCCAACTTTGTGGGTGCCTGTTCCACCTCGCCCAGGCCGTGTAGCAGAAGGTGCAGCAGAATGAGGGCCAGGCAGGGCTGTATACCACAGATCCAGAATTTGCCCTGCATGTGAGGCAACTGGTGGCACTGTTGTTCATGCCCCAGATAAGGTTGTGGCGCCTTTGAGGAAGTGCGGGCACTGGACTACTACAAGGACCATGGGAACATGTTAACCCCCATCCTAGACTATTTTGAGGACACCTGGGTCAGCAGGCCTAGTGGTCAGTCCAGCAGGCGCCATCCACTGTACCCTGTGCATTGCTGGAATGTCTATGAGGCAGAGAGAGATGGCATGCCCCATACAAACAATGCTGTTGAGTTCTGGCACCACTGTTTTTCCATGAAGAATGGAGTGTGTCACCGAACATTTGGTGCTTTATCAGGCCCTAACTGCAGAGCTGCTCCTTATTGATCTCAAGCTGGTACAGCACACTGCAGGCAACACTATGCAGTGTGCAAAGCACAAATACAAGGATGTCAGCAGACGCATCTCTGCCATTGTGGCAGCATATGAGCCTTGAACAATGGCCGATTACCTGAGGGGCATTGCATACAATCTCAACTTCCAGGACTGAATGGACTTCATGTGGGGGGCAACTGTCTTGGAGGGGGTTGTGCTGTTTGCCACTGCACTCTGTGTACCACCTGTGTGTGTCAGTAAATGTCACATCATTCAGTAAACTGCCCATCTCCTGCCTCTCTATTCACAGTGCCTTGCTGTTTCCTGGGTTGCGCTGTTCTGGACCCACAGCATTGTGGTCGTTAGCTGTTTTTGTATTAGCTGCTATGCCTACGCTGTTATTGCAGGAGCTGTTTTTAATTCAGACATTATGACCCCATGCCTTTTGAAAAACTGTCTTTGCTTTGAAAAGCTAAAAAAGATACCCTTGGTAGCTGTCATTTATGGCTATGATAAGAGATGGGATCATTTAGTTTCAGAATTAAACTAATCCTGGCAAGGCCTTGGCTGGATTAGAGTTAGCTAAAAATAAGAGAGCGCATAAACTATCAATACAGTCTAACTAGCAATAAAATAAATCAAGACAGTTGTATCTTTCAGTCTAAGATAATAAATCTGATTAATACTAGAATTTAAAACCAACCCATGAAATCCATTATCAAACACGCACACTAAAAAACAAATCATGGGCCATCATGGCTGCTGTTTAAAATAATTTAAAACGCTATTTTAAATTTAAATATTGTACTACCACAATTAAACAGGTTCATATTGCCCTCAGAAGGAAACTCTTTATACCACCGTCACAGTTTTAAAATATTGCATGCCTCCAGATAAAACTTAATTACAAAGTGATTAATGAGCTTGTTATTACCAGTTAGTAGTAGATATAGTTTTTCTGGTAAATTTAAACATTTACATTTTCCAGGTATTCTGCTAACCATTTGTTTCTTATATTATTTAGTAATTCACAGTCCAGTAACAAATGTTTTGATGCTATTTCAACTGTACAGTATTATCCCATTTAAAACTTCTTGTTTTCCTACACTCTTGCCAAGTTATAAATATAGACCTAAAATGAAAATGTATGTCATACCTGAGCCTGGCAAAAGACTTCTATGTAGTGCATTTTCACACCAAAATAAATCATCATTCTTTAAACCAGTGTTATTTAAAATTTTATATAGATAAAATAGAGAGGAACTCCAAATGTTTGACCTAGCCAAATTGATTAACCTTTGTATGGCCTCATTATTATGTTTGCTTGCACGCATGTGCAAGAAACATAGTGCCATCATCCGAGTTTTCGGAGGTGTGGCAGCCCTCTTCCAATTCAGTCAGTGTGTTTGCAGACGCGGCCGCAGTTCTCCAATGCCTGCTGGAGCTGTCTATGACAGCAGTCCAAAATGCAGTAGAGTACAGTTGAAAGGGAGAGTTACGCTTCAGTGAGCAGCGATAAGATATCGCCTGCTCGCCTGCCTTCCCCTACACACACACCGCATGCATACTCGTGCTACTTCACGTACACACACTGTGAGCCGACGGGGTGCCAATCCCCATCGGCTGTGCTGCACCCCTCCAACAGAGTTACATATGCTGGCTAGGTGCCCACCCCAGTGGCTGCACTGCCTGCACATCGTGAAAGCCGACGGGGTGCCCAATCCTCCCGTTGGCTCCACTGGTTTCCCGAGTACAGGGTGCCACGCTGGGAGTCCACCCCAGCATGGCAACAGATGCTATTACAACGGGTGCCCAATCCCCGCTGGCTCCACGCCCCCCCACCAGCCATCCTTGTGCCACGCTGGAAGCCCACCCCAGCATGGCAAATGTCCCGCGTCGTCATTTAAAAAAAAAAACTGAAACTTAAAAACGGTCCCTCTCTGTCTCTGCCCCCACACGCACCCACCTACTGTGCACCCCACCTCCCCACACCCCCCTCACCCCATACTTACCTTCGGACTCCGGCGCGACGATCTTCGGTGGACCGGGAACACATCTGCACTCTTCAAAGCCGACCGCAAACTGAGGAAATGCCACTAAGCTGTATAATGGGATAGATAGGGTTTTTTTTCAACTTTGCTGCGTATCTCAGCCTTTTTATGGAATTTTTGCACCAAATTTTCAACTTGGAGTTTTTGGAACCCCTTCTCATGAATGCTCTCACTGTCATGGCATTAATTGGGCCTGAAGGGTGATTTCACAGTCACGGCGCGAAATCATCTTTCGGGACCAAGTAACAAAACGACACTGCCACTGTTCATGAGGTGGGCTCTCAAAAAGCCTATGTTGAAAATTCCTAAAAATGACTGTCTTAGAGCATGGATGCGCAGTTCCTATAACACTGTAAGTTCGTGGACTTTCAATATTTTCACTCCAGATTTTCAACATTGCCATTTTACCACACCTCCTTAAGAGCAGTACAGCTGTCATTTTCACATCTTGCCCAAAAGCGTGTTTCCACCCATGTAGCGCACAATGGCACAGTTGCTTGGAATTAATGTATGAGACACATTAAGAAAATCACAGTGATACTGTTAATGAGCAGAGGTCTTAAAATGGCTATGTTGGATTGGTACAAAAATTCCTAAAAATGACTGTTTTACAGACTCGTGTTGTGCAGTTCCTACGCACGCTCGTAAGTTTGCGAATTTTCTATATTTTCACTCCAGATTTTCCACATTGCCATTTTATTACACTTCCTTATGAACAGTATAGCTGACATTTTTCACATGTCGCCCCAAATGTGTTTCCGCACATGTAGCGCACAATGGTGCAGTCGGTGTGTGAAAGCAATGTTTGGGACATATTAAGAAATTTACAGTTACACTGTTCATGAGCAGAGGTCTTAAAATGGCTATGTTGAAAATTTAGTGACAAAAGTCCATAAAAAGACTGTGTTACGAGTGGAGCATTTTGCAGTTTCCACGCACCCTCGTAGGTTCATGACTTTATAATATTTTCAGTCCAGATTTTCACCAGTGGCATTTTTCCACACTTTCTTATGAACAGTACAGCTGTCATTTTCACAACATGGCCGAAATGTGTTTTCACACTTTCAGAGCAGAGATGCATAGTCACTGTGGGAAATCATTGTTCAGGACAGATAAAGAAAATCACAGTTACACTGTTCATGATCGGAGGTCCCAAAATGCCTGCGTTGACAATCTGCTGTAAAAAAAATCCCCAACCTAATTACATTACGGGTGTGTGTTGCACAGTTTCTAAGCACGCTCGTGACTTCACCAGTTTTTTTAATATTTTTACTGCAGATTTGCAACATTGCCATTTTTTACACCTCCCCAAGAACAGGACAGCTGTCATTTTTCACATCCTGTTCGGAATGTGTTTTTGCACCTGTGGTGCTAAATGCCATAGTCACTGTGCATAAGCAGCTTTTGGCTAGCAAACTGATATTGCCACTGTTCATGAGGTTGGAGTCACAAAAAAACCATGTTGAAAATTTGGTGTGAAAATACCAACGAATGCCTGAGGTATTAGGGTTTCCAACCATAACGCCCAACCCTGTAGAGAATGACAGGCATCAGGGGTGTGACTTGAAATTCTTGCCTGTAATGCTCATACCATTCCACATCCTGCAGCCAATGAGAGGCATCGAGCTATGCCTTGGACTCTTTGGCCCCAAAGTTCACCCCATTCTCCTATACCGCACTCATCTCACCATATTTCCTGATGGAACGGGGTGCGCATAAATGCTCAAAGACCCCAAGGCACACTGTGACACTTGTCAGTGTCTGCAGGGTGGGGTGTGGTGAAATAGTGTGGCCGTTATGCCTGACGACCCAAAGGCACACCCCAATGCCTGTCACTCTTTGCAGGGTGGTGGTGGGGTTGGCTTCAGTTCAATACTTCACTGCCATTCCTATTACGCAACTCTGTAACTTCTACACTACCAATGCCAATGCCAGCAAGCAAACATTCGGCATTGACAAATGCTTGTTATTTTTGACATCAAAATGGTTGAAGCCTCAAAAAGTACATTTAGTCCATGTTTCCTCAGAACCAAGTTTAGGTTTGACAACCATGAAGAAAGAGGAGTTGTTTTGTTTATAGAAAATATATTCTTGCCAGCATGCATATAACAAGATGTTATCAGGACTGTTTACTAATCTGTACCATTAATTTATGCATCTGAGCAGTGCTTTAACTACCATAGAGCTTTGTCCCATTTCCATATGGAGATGTTCCCCTGAAACTATTTGAGGCAAACCCAAAACCAGTCTCAGAAATAAATTTTTTTACAGGTTCCAAAGACACTCATGATGGATTAGTGCCCCATACGGGTATTAGGCTGGAGGTGGATTCACACCAGAAGTGGGAAATTATTAAAACTGGTCTAACAGAGGCTACAGAAGCTTGCACCAGGACTAAGAGCAAGAAGTGCAGAGCCAGGAAACCATGCTGGCTGAACAGAGACGTGTTGGAGGGGGTGAGGGCGAAGAGAGCTGCATACCAGAAGTTCAGGAGAACGAGGAAGGGACAGGACATGGAGGCTTATGTGAGTTGGTCCAAGGAGGTTACCAAGTGAGTGAGAGTAGCTAAGGCCTCCAGGGAGCTAAGGTTAGTGAAGAGCATCAAGGGAAGGGAGAAGGACTTTTTTAGATATGTCAAGGAAAAGAGGAAGTGCAGAGACCATATAGTGAAGATAAAGTGGGAAGGGGAGTGGGTGGAAAAGGGAGAGGAACAAGCAGAAGTACTAAATGAATACTTTCGCTCTGTTTTCACAAAGGAGAAGGATGGTCCACTACCACCAGGGACTGGGAGGGTGGGGGTGGGAAGCGAGGAGTTGATGGATGGAATGATCCAGGGGAGTAAAGTACTAGAGGGTTTGAGGGCATTAAGGATGGACAAGGCACCAGATTCTGATGGCATCCACCCCAGGGTGCTGAGGGAGATGGCGGAGGTGTTGGCCGAGCTGCTGGTGGACCTGTTCAGCATTTCCCTGGACACGGGATGGGTGCCTCAGAACTGGAGGGTGGCCCATATGATGCCCATACACAAGAGTCACCCTAAGGATGAGCCAGGAAATTATCGGCCTGTCATTCTCACTTCCATAGTGGGTAAACTTATGTAGATGATACTGAAGGAGAGGCTGGTGTCATTCCTTGAGGGTAATGGCCTCCAGGATGGGTGTCAGCATGGGTTCATCTTGGGGAGGTCTTGTCAGACCAGTCTAATAGAATATTACAACTGGGTAACAAGAGAACTGGATATGGGTCATGCTGTAGATGTCCTGTACTTGGGACTTCCTCAAGGCCTTCGATTCAGTGCCTCATGGGAGGCTGGGGGGAAGCTGACTGCTGCAGGGTGGGGATGAAGCTGACAAACTGGATAAGGAACTGGCTGCAGGGGAGGCTACAATGGGTGGTAGTTGGGGGGGAGCTCTCAACACTTAGATCAGTGATGAGTGGTGTGCCGCAGGGCTTGGTGCTGGGCCTGGTGTTATTTGGGCTGTTTATATCAGGTATTGCACATGGAGCTGGGAGCAGGGTTAGTCTGTTTGCAGATGATACCAAAATGGGGTGCAGTGGTGGATGAAGAGGATGGATGGAAACAACTACAAGGGGACCTAACCAAACTGGAGGTATAGTCAGAGAAGTGGCAGCTGGGATTCAATACAAAAAAGTATAAAGTTATGCACTTTGGGGCAAAGAACCCAAGGAGAGACTATTGGTTGGGAGGGGTGAGGCTGGAGATCACTGAGGAAGAGAAGGACCTAGGGGTGTTGGTAACAGGGAGCATGAACAACTCTGCCCAATGCAGGAAAACAGCAGCTAAGGTGAACAGGATGCTGTGCTGTATAACAAGGGGTTTCTTGTCCAGGCACAGGGAGGTGATCCTGCCCCTCTACAAATCTTTGGTCAGGCCACACTTGGAGTACTGTGTGCAGTACTGGCTGCAGTATCTGAAGAGGGATATTAATCTGCTGGAAGGTGTGCAATGGAGGGCAACAAAAATGTTACAGGGGGTGGAGGGCAAGGCCTATGAGAACAGGTTGAATGAGCTGAATATGTACACGCTGGAGGAGAGGAGGGATGGGGGGATATGATTGAAACGTTCAAGTATTCGAGGGGATAAGTAAAACTAGCACTGAAGAGGTGTTTAAACTGAGGAAAGGTAGGGACACGAGGCGGCACAAACTAAGACTGGAGGGCAGAAGATTTAGGAGGGAGATGAGAAGACACTACTTCATGGAGAGAGTGGTGTCTAAATGGAATACTTTACCAGAGGGGGTGGTATCATGTAAGACAGTCGGAAGTTTTAAGAGGGTGTGGGACAGAGCACAAGGTAGGGTCTGGGTGGAGGGGGCTGAGGCCGTCATGGGAATGACAGATGGGGAGGGGGTTGGGGCAACTACAGTCTAGGGGGCTAGCTGCGCACTCAGGCAGACATTGATAGACTGGGTGGTCTGTTTCTGCTGGCTGATTTATATGTTCATATACTTCAGACCTGTTCCTTTGTGTTAAAAATAGCCATCATTACTTTGTATGAGTTACAGAAAGTTTTACTAAACTTATTTATACGTAGTACAATTTGTCTGGTTACCAGTTTTGTATATTTTATATGTTGTTCCCAACCTTTCTTAGATGTTACAGTAACCTCTAAATATTTAAACTCTTTTATTTCTTCAACAGTATTCCCCATCACATTCCGTCTATATCTCAGAGAATGAGGCTTGTTCATGATCAGACCTTTGTTTTTTGTTTGTTTGTTTTTCCTTTTTTTGTACATTAAGTTGTAATGTGGGACTAGCACGCAAATTAACCACATTATCCAATGCTTTCTGCAGGCCTTGAGCAGACCTCAAAATTGTTAGGGCATCATCCTCGTACATTAAGATTTCTACGGGATGATCCACAATTTTTGGCACATCAAATTGATCTTTTCTAAATTTCTTACAATCCGATCAATATAAATATTTTTTTTAGTAGTCATCTTATCCCACAACCAGTTGGCTGTCCCTCAGCTCTAACCCCCCCTAGCCCCTCACCCTGACATCGACTGGGACTTACCTGCCAGCCAGTACCCCAGGGCTTGCCTGCAGCGGGGCTGATGGGGTCGCACAAACCCTTGTTGGGTACCAGATTAAGTATGTGATCTAGCAAGCCCAGCTAGCTGGATGCAGGGCCTGCAAGAGTCAAGTGCCGTCCTGCTGCTGGTAGGTGTTTTTGTCCCTCCTCTGTTTTCTTCCCCTGGTGCAGTGGAAGTTGTGTACAGTGACGCCAATGGCTGAGCTGTGCGTACTCCCGTATGCAACACCCCGGGTGTCTGCCCCATCCCCCCCCCATACAGGTGCAGTCCTTGTATGCTGACCCCTAGCTGCTGCTAGGGGCCAGGCTAACAATGGTCACCAATCCCACTCATCCCCCTAGCTGGCCCTTCTGACTCCCAAGGTCGCTACTGAACTCGGGTCAATGGTGTCACAAGCAGTAACGCTACCACTGTGCTGGCAGACCGGCACAATCATTATAAATGTTAAACAAAACCGGTGTCATGAGACACCCATGTTTCACTCCCTTTACATTTTTTTTTTTTTAGTTAATTTCCCATCAACACTGTATCTAAAACATTTTGATGTGTTTGATGCAGAGCGATTATTATTTTAAGCAACTGTGATTCCATACCCAGACCCCTATTAACATTATCAAATGCATTTTTCAGACTTTGATGTATTTTTCTATTAAATGGTTCATAATAAACATATTGTCTATCATTGATCTCCTTGTTCTAAATCCAAAATATTTATCTGAAAGTATTTTATTTTCTTTGATCCATAGATCTATTTTACTTAATAAAAAGGGAATATAAATTTTAGTTGGCACACAGAGAAGAGAAATGGGTCTAAAGTTAGCGGGATCATTTTTAGGTCCCTTTTTATGAACAGGTACAATTTCACTAGTTAACCACACCTTTGAGATATGGCCAGAAACATTAATTTAATTAAAAAGAGTTGTCAAAATCTGTGACCATCAGGAGACATTTACTTTAAAAATTTTGGCCGGTAAGCTGTCTAGTCCAGGTGCCTTATTATTTGTTTGTGCAATGATATAATTTTAAATTTCCACAGCTGTAACAGGGGTCCATTCACCGAGACTATATTTTTTTTAACTGCTAATACTTAAAATGCAGGTACTTAGAGCTCCCAACTCTGGCCCACTATCAATATTCTTAATGGATAGGGAGTACAATTTAATGTAAAAAAAACTCCTAAGTTATTTCTAAAAACCATAGTATAGAGGATTGCGTGTGAGCAATCATACACAAGGCTGTTTTTCAATCTAGAGTTTTCCATGGTATCAGGAGACCTCAAGAGCACAGTTCTAGAGGTCTTGTTACCACAGAAACCTTGAGATTAAGAAATAGGCTTACTGTGTATGATTGCTCATGTACAGTATTTTATAGTGTGCGGGCAACCATAAATTCATGACTTTGTCCTTACTGTTACATTTTTTTCAGTGCTGTTCTCTTCCTGGGCCAGCTCTCACTGCTGCAGATGTTTCATGAAGAGCAGAGGTTTCCGGAACTCGCATGCGTAGACGTTCCATGTTGTCATGCTTAGTAGCAACTTATCTAGTGCAGCACAACAACAAAATGGCGTCGCTACTGCAGCACAACACTGTTATTCCAGTGTGGATTTCTACCTAGAATAATGTTCTACCGTACACTATATCTATACTGTGTGATACTTTGTTCTGTTCATATGATATTAAGGACAAAAATAATGTTATCTCCTCAGCTACGGTGGCCTGGAGCTCTCCCAGAGATTATTCTCAAATTTCTTTTTCTTTTGTTCTAAAAGAGATTTATATTCCTTTTTAACTTGAAAAAGAGCCTGGTTCATGCTTAATGCTGGGTGCTGTATTATCAATCTACCTATTTTATTTACTGTGTGTTTGTAGTTTTTACACTCTTTATCAAACCAGGTAGCTGTTGCTTTTACTGTATGATAACCCCTTCCTTCTTTATGTCCTTAGGTTCAGTACTATTCAATATAAGAAAGGACAGCTCTTCATAATCTTTTAAGACATCTATATTGTTTATGATTATAGCTCTTAAAAATGTTATCTCTTTTTCTCTGTGGAGACTTTCAGTTTTGGAGTGTAAGATTAAATTCTACTTAATCTTTTTTTCTGTTATGGATACGCAGGTGTGAACTTTCTATTTGTGCCCTCTTACTAGATTTCTGATTACCTAACAATTTTCCTCCATTATAGCCAAATGGAAAATAATTGGCAAATGATCACTGCTGAAATAAGGGAATATCTGAAATTGTTTGACTATTTGCCAGTCAAAAATGTCACATATTGCATAACCTAATTCGGAATATCCCATTTTATCCTCTTTAAGAAAATGATGTGTGCCCAATAAATCTTCTGTCCTACCGTTAATAATACAAAGATGGTTCTCATGAAGGCCCCCTCCCCCTTCCACTACCTCAGATCCTCTGACACTTGTACTTTGTTAGTCCCCTGTCAAACCACTCTCATCGGTCAGCCAGGCTTCACCCGCTGTTTTCTGCAAATCTGGAACTCCCTCCCCCCAAATACCGCATCCTCCTCCTACTACTACTCCCTTGCCTCTGCCTTACACAACTGTCTGTCATCTAACTGCTCCTGCTTTAACCCTCCTTAACCATCTTCCTGTACCGCTGCTCCTCTCCATGACTCACATCCCCTATTAAACCTTCCTCCCCCCGAGCCTGCTTCTCAGCATACTCTCCTCTCCCTTCACCGCTTACCCCCTCACTCCTACCCCTAATCTTCTTCCATTACTAACTTGCCCCTGCTTAGTTTTGACCTCTGGCAGGGTTCTCAGCATCCTGGAGGGGTCTAGCACTGGGCAAGCCTCTTCCTCCCCCTCTCTCCTTTCTACCCAGCTTGTCCTTGTCTAAATCTGCCCTCTGTCAGGATTCTTAGCACCTTGGCGATGTCTACTCTCAGTTTTCTTCCCTCCCTCCTTTTTTTCTTTCCTCTTCTATCCCTGTTTCCCTCTGCCCAAATTGTCCTCACCTAATTCTATCCCAAAGCAGGGTTCTCTGCATCCTGGAGGGGCCCAGCACTGGGCAATTACTCTTCCTTCACTCCCCCTCATCCTTTCTACCCAACTAATCCTCACCTTATTCTGCACTCTGGCAGGGTTCTCAGCATCCTGGAGTGGCATAGTCTTAGGCAAGCTTCTTCTTTCCCTCCTCTTCCCTCCTTTCCCCTTCATCCTTTCTTTTCGCTCTTCCCAATGTGCCCTCACCTAGTTCTGCCCCCTGGCAGGGTTCTCAGCATCCTGGAGGGGTTCCAGGACTGGGAAATGACTCTTCCCTCTCTCCCCTTTCCCCTCCATCCTTTCTATCTAACTCATCCTCGCCTGACTCTGCTCTCTGGCAGGGTTCTCAGCATCCCAAAGAGGCCTAGTCTTAGGCAAGTTTCTCCCACCCCTCCTCCTCCTTCCCTTTACCATCTCCTCTACTATCTCTACCCAACATGTCCTTGCCTACTCCTGTCACTTATTCTAAGTCCTCACCTCATTCCACCACTGGCAGCGATCTTCACACTCTGAAGGGGCCAGTTCCAGGTATGACTCATCCTTCCCTACCCTATCCCTTATCCCCATCTCCCTCCTGCCCCCCTCTACTCCCCTGCACTTAAACAAAATAATTAGTTCACTTGTGCTAATAACTTGCACTTTTTGTTCTGTCTGAGGTGCTCCCAGATTGCACTAGCCCTGTGTTAACTTGCCCCTCACAACTGATTTTTTGCTCGCTTTGCTCTGGTAATGTTCCCCCCAATTGTTATCCTCACCTTCCCCCAGCTGGTTTCCCCTGTCTACCGCTTTGTCCTCCTTGATGTCCCCTCACTGTACCTTGTTCATTCAATAATTGCTAAATTATCTGCCCATCCATTCCTGGAAGGAATTGGCTCCAAGGTTACATTAATTTCTGTACTATGTTCCTCAAATATACCACTTGTAATTAAAAGCATATTTCACAGGTATGATGTATTTGACTGTATGTTGTCACAAATGCAATTTTAAAATTATTTATGATATTTTTTAACTGTATGTCTTGTTATAAATCTAGCTGAATGTTTAATTTCTCGGATATGTTAAATGGTAAACTGTATGTCTAATTCTTCATCCAATGTTACCCTCCCCCCTTAGGTCACACCAGGAGATGAGCAACTTGTTGTTCAGTGTGCCTTCTTGGTGAAACATTTCAATAAATAAATAAAAAAATGGCAATTTAGCAACATTTTCCCTTTAATATTAGTGAGATCATCCACTGACTTTCATGGATTAATCCCTTAAAAGGCATCCAATTCAGCATTCTGTTCTATACCCAAATTTTCAGAACGTGTACCTGTCCGTGCTTTGAAATCTCCCATCCATATAACAATTAGATTATAGTTATAGTATGTATTTCTTGTATCAATTATCTGTTGAGTCTCCGCCTTCTAATCTGGTATGAAATTAATTCACTGAAATACTTGGTTCCATATAAAAATAATCTATATATAAGTATGATGCCATGTGAAAATAGCAGAAATAAAAACAGTGACCACCAAAAACAACCAATACAAAACAGCTCGGTCAAATACATCGAGTTTTGTTTGTGCAGGGGCAAGCACCGCATACCCCCACACTCCCCTTCTTATATATACCAACTCCAGGGGGGGAACACACCTTGGAGAGGGGGCAATTTTCGGTTGCTGTATTTGACTTAGTTGTCTTGACTTAGCTGTTTTCACTGGCCACCTATTAGGATCTATTGTTCGGCAGGGGAATGACCAGTGACAAACAGCAGTCTTTTTCCATAACAATTGGGTCTCCTATAATGTGGAGTCTGGATGAAACTAAAGTAATCAGACCACCTTTATTGCAGCCTTTAATATTTAGAGTTTGTACCCTTATTTCAGATTTTATGTACCCATTTATATTAACTAAATAATTCTGTCTTGCCCAAGTTTCCCAGAAAAGAACAATGTAAATGTTTTGAATTTTAGACATCCAATCTCTGTCCAATGTTTTACTCTTTATACCTGCAATGTTCTAGGAAACTAGTGAAACAAAGGAAATATCAGAGAATGCTACCTTCCAGTGTACTAAATGCCTGGTTCAACTAGCATTATAAATACTGACTGTTACCCCCATCCCTGAGGAGCAGTTATCTACTTCAGAACCTGATTTCAATAACATATATTTTAGCTATTATAATTGACCAGACATAACATTTTTTCAAAATGTTGGTTTTGCTGTCAGGATTTAGGGCACATCTCAGTAGCCTATCCAAGAAGTTGACATTAAAAGCGTCTTGCTTTCCCCTAATTCCGTATTCTTCTTATCGATGACATCATAGTGCGTGTCATGGCGACAGGTGGTGATGTCATAGACAATTATGAGATCAGTTTGAGAAAATGCAAAACCTTTTGAAAGATGCAGAGAAATAAGTGCTTCGTTATCTGAAATATTTAAAAGACCAATCACAGGAGAAAGTGACACATCCCAGAAGGAAGATAATGTTAATAAGCTAGTAGAACTAGAAAATAGCAGACAGGAAAATGTTACAAATATTAAGTAGCCAGCTGTATCTTTTTATTTCCGAAGTATTTTTCTTTTTCATTTTGCTCAATATAACAGTCATTTATGTGATATAGTATTATGCTGGATGTGTGGAATAGCACTCTGCATTGCATCTGGCATGTGTGACCTCACTGATAGTGACATCACAGGTGAATGACCTGGCAGCTTCTGAGTGGCTCTTTCTGAGCAGCTGCGAGGTCACAATGCTAATGATGTAGTGGGAGTGGCAGAACTAGATATGTCAGCTGCCAGAGTGCTCTTCCACACATCACACCTACTAACATCAGGTACAAAATATTCTAATTAACCAAAGAGGAAAGAAAAAGTACCTACAATATAATGTAATAGTTGACTGCTTTTAAAAATGACTATTAGTTTTAGGCAGTAAACTTGCTCTTTAAGTTAGCTTTTTGTAGATATGAGTCTGGATTTTTAAAGCTGTGGCCTCAGGGCTTGTGGCAGTTGTTATGCTGCAGCTGTGTCTCTGCAAATGAGCCAAAATGTTTGCATGCAATTTTCAAACATTTTTATGCATTTGTGATAATTTTATGGCAGAAAAATCGTGCATGCATCATATTTTTTTTTAGCATGCATCAGTTTTGATGTGCAACATGTGCCACTTGCAGCATGAGGTTAGACCATGATTTATGTGGCCTAACAGTCATTCCTCAATTCTTTGAAAATCCAGCCCATAGTAATCATTTATTTTATTAGCTACCCACTGTTTAAAGGTTTGTATAATATTTAGAAATGGAGAGAACAGCTGGTATGAACTTTGGGTCATTTAAGAGACTGCAAGCAGAAATGTGAGTCCATTAGCTTGACGTTCTAGGTCTGCAGGATTCTTGATCACCGCTCTCTGTGCAAGGTAATTATGTCTGTATCGCTTATTTTATCTTTTGAAAGGTACAGCATACTTCGCTCGGTGATACAGCAGCGCTTGGAGGAGCTTGCAGAGAGTGACGATCATCTGTAGCAGAATATTTCTGAAGTTGAAACCACAAGATGCAAGCAATACATGAGGCAAAGACACAAAAAGCTGGAGAAAGAGAACAGAAGTGGGCATACCTTTCAACCTTTTGTCACTAGAATGAGGGACAGGGACACCGGCCCTCATAATGAAGGACATAGCCTGAAGTATCAAGATACAAGCTCAGAACACTGTGGAAACCATTCTGTTTACCTGTACAAACTTTATTTTTGATGTAACCTCTTTAAATATTTTGAATTTCTGTTTTAAAGTCTGAATTTACCACACATTCTCTGTGTGGGCAACACCTTTTCCATGAGGGACACAACAGATTTGAGGGGTAAAATGAGGGCCGTCCCTCATAATCAGGGACAGTTGAGCAGTATGGTTCAAGCAGGGATTTGCCTCTCTTTTTCTGACTATTTAATTCCAAGTTCTATCATCCTTTATATACTGCAAATATTAATTGTTGAAACAAAAATTGCTTTCCTGCAGACTACAATACTGCACTAGTATCTTGCTCTGCAGCTTATGCAGTAAGTTTTCTTAACAGTATATTTTCCTTTGTCAGTAGTCTCCTCTTGCAGACAGCCTATCCTGCATGTTGCCCCTGTGAGTATGCTAAATGTCTGTTTTCATGTCTAAACTGGAACACATGTGAAAACGTGTTTTCGGGCAGCTTGAGCTGGTGAAAACTTATCAGCCTGCCCTATACAAGGATTTGCATATCACTACCCATGATACCTTGGTGCTGGGTTTGAGGAAGGGATGATAGGAAATCTCAAAATCAGATCTGCCTGTCCTTTTTCAAATTTTCAAAGTATCTGAGTTGGAATCAGATTCCAATCCATGTGCAGAGTATTGCACTGGGAACTTTAAAGTTTGGATTTCAGAACTGATTTTCAGAATCCAAACCCAGTTGGAACACAAATGAACCTGAATGGATTCTAGTTGATGAAGATTTTCCTCAAGTAAGTCTCAAAATCCAGTCTCCTAACTCTTTATGAATATGGTTGGGAGTGAGGCAAGGGAAATCAAATAATTGGGACATTTTTTTTTCCCTGCAGTCCTTTCTAACAACTAGAATCTATCAATGATGCCTAATACAAATGGCATAATCTTAACAGGAGAATGGAATGTATGCAAATAGTGGAATTTAGAATGTTTTTTGAACTCTGCAGTGTGGTCAGACGCACCTTTACAGTTAATGGAGCTCCCCTGCATCCGTCATACTTCCGTGTCGTAGACTTTTCCAAGTTAAAATAAAGTATGTTGCAGCAAGAGAAAAATGTTGCTTTTACTATAGAAAGCTAAACTGGGGGGTAAGCCTAGTCGGGGCAGGAGACTGTGATTTGTATTGCTTTCCTTTAAGGCCAGATTTGTTTATCTGCTTAAATAAACAGTCACCCCAAAGACATCTCCAACCTTCTAACAACTGTAATCTGGTCTACTTAAGTTATTTACTTTTAAAGCATTGGTTTTAGTTTTTTTTAATAATGCTGCATTAATTAGGGCATTTTAGTAACTATTTTACAAAAAGTACAGTTTTTTCTGTTCCCAGTCATTTCCCAGGAACTGGAGAAGGACACACTGAAGCATGATTCTTTTCTTAAAATAAGAACCACTTTCATTTTTTGTTGTCCAAATAGTGTTTGTTTGTTCGCTTATAACAAAGCAGAACTGAATATTTAAATTTCAGTGCCATCGGTACAACTGGGCATGACTGATAGGGATAAAGAGAAAACCAAGCCCACAGAATTTCAAAAGTGCACATCCTGTTTCTGGCAAAGGCAGACTGCCACAAGCTTTGTTTAAAGTGCTTAGGTCCAGATCATGATTTTAAAAGGTGTGACCTGTGCATGAGGTTTAGCCCTAAGACACAAAAGAAAAGGCTAAAAAAAGAGAAGCAGTTATGGCTTCTCAGTTTGCCTCTATGTCACCAAAGCACAAAAAAAGGCTTAGAGGGAACTCCCAATGATGGTGAAAAATGCACATCAGAGGGTACTTCTTCTCACAAGCAGCAGTCCCCATCAGAGGGGGCAGAAAGAAAAGATAAAGCTGCTTAGCCATCTGAAAAGCATGGCAAAGATGGTGAAGATCCCAGGGTGTCCAAAAGGGGGAACTCCGATTCCAATTATGGCAAAATTATAAATAAAAGCACCTCAGAACAGGTACTGGAATCAGTACCTGCTAGGAAAGAAAGAAAAAAACATGTCCCTGCCACTCCAGGCAGGCAGTGGAACAGAAGCAAATGCCACTAGTGGAGGACATGACACAAATGTAGTTTTTTGAGGCCTTTTGGGCTATGGGACATCAGATGACTATGCCTGCCCCCCTCATACTCCAGTTCCAGCTCAGCAGCCTGCACGGGGGGAGGAAATTAGTTATGAAGAGCAGGGGAAGGATGAACCTATAGAGCCTGATGCCTCTTCTCCTAGGGTTAATAAGGACTATACCTCTTACTCCTCTTTTATGAGACCAATGATGGACACCCTCAATGTCCCCTCTGAGGAAACAGAGAAGGATGAACAGGAAATAGTGTTCTTGAATAGGATGGGACTCACTCCATCAAGGAGCTAGCTAGTGTCAATACACAAGTCCCTTAGGAAAACCACCTCCAAAATCATGTCAGCACCAAACTCAGCAGCTGGTATTGATAAAAAGATAGAAAATATCAGGTTGGCAACAGGGGGTAGGGTATCTGTATGCCTGTCCTGCTCATGAAGGGGTAGTACAGGCAGCAATTTGTGAGAAGGCTAAAGTGCCTCTCTCTGCCCAGTCTCCTAAGAAGGACTCCAAAAAACTGTACATTATAACCAAAAAAAAGAGAAATTCCTTCATACTTACCGTAATTTCCTTTTCTGTTAGCTCTAACTTTGTCAGTGGTGGAATTTATACATATGGGTAATGAGTTCCCCCTCTGGGGCAGTGGTACCGCCCAAAGGCTGTCAGTGATGCATAGAACCCTGGAGGTATAAGGATTCCAGAGGCAGCTGTTACTCTGTCACCTTTGTCCACGCAGTACCTATACACGCCTATGTAACTGCCAAGCTCCATGTCTCCAAGATAAAACCAGCTCTCGCCATAATGAAGAAAACTGTCTGATACCTACTTAAATCATCACCTACAGGTAATAATGATGAAAAATGTAAACATACCTCACTTGATGAAATGCCCAAAATAATTGTGCTGTATAACTCTCTCATCATGTCTCTTGAGCACCAGGTCACTGATCCTCCACCCTCATCAGCTTGTTGTTAACGACACTTACAACATCAAGACATTTAATGATAAAAAAAAACCATTGAACATAACTGTAGAGAACAAGTAAGGTACTAACCTGGAACAGTGGAGCACTGAAAATTACTTAAGAATCATAACCTGTTAACCTGCTGACATGAAAATTCCAGTACAGTATACAAATATCCATAGATTGCAGACAACTCCTGAAATCTAACTGCAATTGCAGAAAATTATGTTGGTTGAAATCAAGGATTATATATATATATATATATATATATATATAACCCCAGGTGGCGCTATCCCAAGGGCTACTACCCCTGCCTGCATAGCCACTAACAGGTTGAGGGGCCCAGATCCAGTGGCGGGTGCCTCCTCCCAGAGGTCTGGGTTGTAACAGTCAGAAACAACTCAGTCACAGCCCTCTGGGTCACTGCAACCCCCCTTGCCTTCCACTAGTGGCTCACGAATGCTTCCCACACCACCGTTGTGACTTACACTTACCCCCAGTATTGATTGCCCAACTTGGTGCTGAAGACCTCCTGCAAAATGAGGTGCAATAACATAATAACCCATGCACAGTAGGGTGGCACAAACACACAGTTCAGACAGTATACCTTGCAGAACAAACAAATCTGATTTATTGAGGGGAAAGTAACAAGGGCGGGGGAAATCTGGTTGATTAGCTTAACACTGCTATTTCAGGGCACTGCGCACAAGCCAACTCCCTACCAGTCACTGTCTCTGGATACCCAGGCAATAAGAAGCTAGCCTACTCGGTGCAGCTGGTTGGGGCCCTGACAATGAAGACAAAGGCTCAACACCCAAATTGATTATGTAGAGCCAGCAGGCTCAGTTTATGTGGCCAGTGAAGCAGCCAGACCGAACTTGCCCTCAATAGAACTGTTGACAGGGAGCTACCCTGATTTAGTACTCACGACTCCTGTAAGAGGATCCCTCTCTCACCACTGGCAGGACATAGGCCTGTGATCCTAACACTTCTTCACACATTTATATGTAGAACAGAGGGTACCACACCAGGCAGCTGCTTTAAACTCCCGACTGCATTCACTGCACAAACCGGGAGGCATGACACAGCTTCGCTTTTCCTGACAGACCGAGCGCGATGAAGCCGATTCTCCAGTCCTCTACAGGGTGAGCCTGATAGGTTGCAACATGTACAGCCTCCTCTGCCTGCAAACCACAGTGGATTCAGTCTGACTAGTTTGGCGATATAGCCGGCCACCTTCTTGGCCTTCCACACGCGCTTCCCACGCGAAGACTCCATAGCGCAGGAGCCCAGAGCTCCTTCCTTTCTCACAGTCACAACAACTCTGCCCCTCCAGAACAGTTCAGGGCATTTTACCTTTGGCTCCACAGGTTCCGGTTGGCTGATTCCTTCTGCCAGTCACAGCATGCCCCCTCTATTGGTGCAAAAAAGGCGCCAGGGTCTAAACTACACTTCCCAGAAGCACCTGCCATATATTCCCCTTTAGGCAGGCTCCAGGTGGAGTCCAAGTTCTGGTTGACTCAAGCAGTCTCCATTTTAGGGTTCCCCTTCCCCAATTGGCCCATCTCAGCAGTTCAGGTCCCCAAAATGGAGGGGCCAAACACACAGAGTCCCAGCTGTAATAAAGGCAGGTTAAACAAACTGCATTTTCACTATTACTCTAAATATTTTCTAACAAACAATTACATCCTCCATTTAGGCTCCCTCAGCGCTCTTAGCGACTGCAGAAACGGAGCAATTAAACCGAAGCTCGGGTGGGATTCGAGCATTAACCCCACAGTCCCCCCATACAAACTAATCAAGCCTGCAAGCAGGCAGCTCTTAAAGAGACAGTACCAGAGGCTCTAAAAGCACTCACAGCGCCCCCATTTAAGCGGCATTACATCAAACACCAGCTAGCCAGGGAGCACTTAGGCAAGCTCCGGGAAGGTTTTTAGGAACCCCCATTTGTAGGGGGGTTAATATACATATATATATATATATATATATATATATATATATATTATAGTGCCACAGTAGTGGCACTATATTTAGGGTTGAGTAAGCACTTTAATGTTAAACCTCAAATTTTGCAGCTTAATAACTTTGCCACTGTATGATGGATTTGCCTGAAATATTACATACGTGGTCTGGTGCCATAGATCTCTGGATATGACAAGTTGCATTACAGTCGGATGTATAGTTGCAGACCTACAAAATGCAAAAAAAAAATACTTTTTGCGTGTTTGTTTGCTCGTGCCCACAGCCCGCACAATTTGTTTGGTCAGAAATGTTCAGGGAAGATGCAGTCTGGGTCACCGATGTGCCTTTTGAAGATTTGGTGTAAAAACAATAAACCGTTCAAAAGTTATGGAAAAAACATATTTCCCATTATAGTCAATGGGGGGGGGGATATATGTGCATCACAAAAGTTTCGCAAATGCACTTTTATTTTTGCAAATGGCCCTTTTACTTTCGTGCTTTGGCCATCTTGTTTTCAGTTAGTGAGAAAGCAAAATGCCTGGCGTTTAAATTTGGGACCCTCTAGATAAACACTGACTGTTGGGTTTACCTAGTTGGGTCCTGAGGATGCCAGCCCGATCTTTTTTGGGGGGTAAAATCCCCCAGAAATGCCATTTTCAACATTGGGAAAATATTACTTTTGCAAATCACGAAAGTAAATGCTGAAATACTTTCCAAATGCAAAGTTTCATGCTACTTTTTGCAAAACTTTCTTGATTTGCAAAAGTTTTTTTTTTTTTTTTTTTTAACTGTAAATCTTTGCCATCCTCCTGCAGCAAAACGGTTGGGTCTTTTGGGCTGAAATTTGAAGGGTGGCAAGCCCTGGTCAGACAAATTTACCTTTTTTGGTTTGATGCCAAAATATTCAAGGGGCCCAAAGTTACAGTGTTCTGAAGTTGAGAAATTTCCCATAGAATAACATTGCTGCATGCGTTACGCCTTTCAGCACCCGTACCTCAAAAACTAAGCAAGATATGGAGTTATCACTATCGACAGCTTGGTTCACTTTTAGATGAACTAACCTGCAGAAACTAGTTTGAAAATCATAGATTACACCCCCAGTGGAATTTTTTTCCTAGTTGCTACGGTTACGGAGATATTGGCAAATCAGTGTCACAAGGGTTCCAAAGGGTGCCTTTTCAGTGCATTTTGGTGCCCGTATCTCAGAAATGATGCAAGATATGGGTTTGTGCAACTTGTGACACATGAAGTATTTGCTGTCATGATTACAACGGCGCTAGAATTTTTTTCCTAGCTACTACGGTTGCTGAGATAATGGCAAATTAGTGTTATAAAGGTTCCTTGACCTGTAGGTCTGCTGTACAGCTCCATATGTATGTGTAAGTGGGAGCACTGGACCCAGAGGGCTCAGCACTCCCACAGACATATACCATTATGTATAAAATGGGCAATATGAAGGTAGCGCAGGGCCCAGAGGGCTCGTGCTCCCACTAACTCATACCTCTTACCAGTTACATTACACTTACTCAAAAAGAGGGGAAATTCATGGCAAAAAACTCTGTTAATGTATCAGTTAGGGTTCATACCACAGTGATAAAAGCATGGAAATGTGGTGTTTGGGTTACCACCACTACCACCCCACCTCCCCATACTCCACCAGGCATCGGGGTGTGCGTTGCAGTCGGCGTGCCTAACTCTTACCCCATTCTCCTATACTGCACCACCTCAGCTTCTTTACACATGGAAAAGGATGAGAGTTATGCTGATGATCCCAATGCACACCCCAATGCCAGCTGGTGCGTGGAGTGTGGGGGGTAGGGGTGGGATGGTAGTGGTGGTAACCCTAACACCACATTTCCATGCTTTTGTCGCTGTGGTATGAACCCTAGCTGATGCATTAACAGAGTTTTTTTCCCCATGAAAATATATATATATATATATTTTTTATATCTATAGGATAATGTTCTCTAATAGGAGCCACAGACTCCTGAGAGAGGCCCCATTGACAATGTTGATACTGACAACATTAGAGCTAACAGAAAAGGAAATTACAGTAAGTATGAAATAATTTTTCTTATTGTATTGTTCCACATTGTCAATGGGGAATTTATACATCTGAGTTCTATGAAGCAGTACCCATTACCTTCCAGGTTCATACTAGAGTTCATACTAGAATGGTGGGAGGAGCTAAAGGCACATGTCCCAAATGCTCCTATCTGTATATCCCCTACACCACTTGAGTATGTTTTTTCATGAGCCATTTATCCAAGTTGTGCTTAAAGATATTATTATTATTTCTACTTAGAATCACATCCAAGGGGAGCGAGTTCCAGGGTCTGATTACCCTACAAACCATGAACCTCTTTTTACTGAATTTACTTTTTATATTGCAATTGTAACGGGTGACCCCTGGTATTAAAAACATCCTGTTTATATTTGAAGTTCATTTCTGAGAACAGGTATGGATCATTTACCATATCCCATAATAAAAGCAGGTCCCCTCTAAGTCTTCTTGTCTCAAGGGACATTAGACCTAACTCCTCAAGTCTATAGTTATAATCGAAGTTTTCCAACCCTCTGAAATTTCTTGTAAATTTCCTTTGTAATTTTTCCATCATACTGATGTCCTTCTTATGTATGGGGACAAGAGTTGTGAGCAGAAGTCTAGTTGTGGTCTTGCATATACCCTGTAGAGTGGCAAGAGTACCTGGGGATCTCTAGAACTAATATTTTTTCTTTTACCCCATATTAATCGGTTAAAAGTGCTATTCAATGCATTGGTCTGTTTTGTGAGGGTTAGTTCATTGTCAACGAGGACACCCAGATCTTTTGCAACAGTTGTCTCCATGTTTTATACCACATAGATGGTAGTCATGCTTTAAATTATTTCTGCCCAGGTGCATCACTCTGCATTTCTGCAAATTAAACTTCATCCCCCACAGTACTGACCATTGTCCAAGTTCATTTAAAGCAACCTGAAGTGTGTTACAATCTGATATAGTAGTGTGTATCCCAACCAGTTTAATATTGTCTGCATATTTAACAGACCAGCAATCCAGGCCCTTTTTTAGGTCAGCAATAAAGATGTCAAAACTCATGGGACCCAGGACAGAGCCTTGAGGTACACCTCTTGTCATGGGACCCTTAGCCAATGCACATCCATAAGTCACCACTCTATGTGATCTATCAGACAGCCAACTCGCTATCCATTTTATAAATTTGTGGTTTATATCACATAAATATAGTTTTTTTAGTATAACATCATGGGGTACTAAGTCAAACGCCTTACTAAAATCTAAATAGAAAACGTCTCATGGTACCCTACATCTAAGTGGTAACTGATGTTTTCTTAAAAGGTCAAGTGATTTGCACACATGACAAATCACTTGTGATTTTACAAAAACATCAGCTGTCCCATATATAACCTGACAAGGCCATCATAAGACTCATCTGCTAACTACTGGCTGTAAAACTCTACACATGAATGTTGCATCAGCAGAGCTATGGGCATCCAGTCTATAGTGCTTAGTGAATGTGTGAATGGATTGCATCTGGCAGCTGGCAGCTGTCTAACTGTACACATCAACAGGCAAAGGATAAACCAACCTGTTTTTAGAAGCTTTTTCAAAGGCCTTAAACACTTTTATCCCCCTATGGAGGAACAAGTTCCCACATGGGACTTGAATAATTGTCTTGCACAGCTGGTAGAATCTCCCTTTGAGCCTGTGGCTATAGCACACTTAAAATATGTCACCTAGAAAACAGTTTTTCTAGTACCCATGAAATCTGTAGGAGGGTAAATGAACTGCAAGACCTTTGCATTGGTCAAAATTACATATGTCATAGAAAAAAGGTAGGCCTTAGGACAAACAGAAAATTCATATCTAAAGTGCTTTCAAAATTTCACCTTAATATTTAGTGGCCCTACCTGTGCTCTTTCCTGAGCAGTAGAGTACTGGTGAACAAAACCTGTGCTCCTGGATGTAAGAAGGGCACTGGGCTGCTATATGGACCAGACAAGGGATGTCTGGTCTGATAGCATGCAGCTTTTTGTCACTTACAAAGAGGCTGGCAAGAGTACAGCATAAGCCAGAAATACTTTTTTATTGGATAGTCTCCTGTATTCAGTTCTGTTATTAGAAAGTTTTTAGACAACCTCCCAGAGTCCTAAGGGCACATTCCATAAGGGACACCTCAGCCTCTGTGACAGCTACAAAGGCAGGGCAAAGCAAGGCAAAGTTTATTTCAATGGCACCCAATCTCAGAGGCTCTGGGCTCCTTACATACAAAATACAACAAGCAGGGTAACGTAAAATCAGATATCATAAAATCAAGACAAATAAAAACATCAGATACAGCATCAGAAATAAGTAATGGGCTGGTCAGATCACCATGTTTGGAAAGTCCAGGGAAAATAAATAGACTTTCAGGCTGCTGTTGAACCTCTCAGCCGATGGGGCCTCCCTGACATCAGCTGGTAGGGAGTTCCACAGGACCAGACCAGCAACACTAAAGGCCGAGTCACTGGAAGTTCTTAATCTGGTCCTAGAAATTTCAAGGAGGCCCGATCGAGGAGCAGAGAGAGTGGACTGAGGTGGTGGGTGTCAGAAGATCAGCCTGGGCCTAGTCCAGGGCAACCGCCTTCAAAATATTTGTAAAGCAGCTACCTGGAAGACAGTCCACACTTTCGCAAAGCACTGCTGTCTGGATATATAGACCAGGAGGGATGCCAGTTTTGGAACTGCTGTCTTGCAGAAACTTTTTCCTACATAGGTTCAAAACCCGTCCTCCCAAGGTACTGCTGGTGTGTCTACTATTTGTATTTAGTATCACTGATGGATTCCAGCTGTTGGAAGAAAAAATACCGCTGTAATATTATTTCTTCTGTGGGATCCATAAATGAGCCAATGCAAACCTTGACCCTCCCTTCCCTTCTAAAATCTGAAAGCAGATTCACACAAGAAACAGTTTGTTTTACCATTTGCTTAAGCATTATTTTGTTGCAGTTTTCACAAATTTTAAACTTGTGGTCATTTTATTTTTCTGTCACCAATTTTTTTCTGTTTGAGTCTTTGAAACAGATCTTTTAGGAAAAATGTTAAAATAATTTTAGTAGTGCTAAAACCTGACCCTCTTACACAGCTGCAGTGGAAGGATACACTCTGGGAGATTTACAAGATGGAAAAACATACATTCCAATAAATATATAAGTGCAAGTGCACACATGCATACTTAATGCAATATTTCAATTATGTGTATGCAGTTTGCAAGATAATCGAAAATGATTTATCTATTACATGTACAAATATGCGACTGAGTTGATACGACAGATTTAAATGTATCTATAGACATTTCTAGGGTTCTCATTTCAGACAACAAACTATTCCATGTTTTGGCTGCTTTATACTTAAATGTAATTTTCCCAAAGTTGTTATTTATTTTTGGTATCACCAGTTCTCTAGATTTTTTTCTAAACTGAAAATTGTGAATAAGTTGCTCACGTTTGTTGATGAGTCCTGAGGGTTTACCGTTTTTTAACATTTTGTATGATAAAACCTTCCATAGTCTACTTTATTTGGTATCTAGTGAGTTCCATCCAATTTGTTGATATAATTGACAGTGGTGAGTATTGTAACTGCATTTTAAGATGACTGTAGCTAATCTGTGATAAGTCGTATCGAGTTTTGTAAAGCTTTTTTATTAGCATTATTGTAAACATGACTTCTATAGTCCAAAAGTGGTAGGATCAACTGGTTTACTATCGTTAAGTGATCTTTTATAGTTAAACAGTTCAATGCTCACCTCAGAGCTCCTATCCTTTTATTTATTTTATTATTAATTGTGTCATATGATATTCAAATGTGAGGTATTGATCAATTTGAAGTCCCAAGTATTTATATGTGGAAGTCTATGCAAGAACCGAGCCATCTAATGTTTTTATTTCCAATTTATTTGCATCCATAGTTTTGTTTCTATAATTAGTTCTTTAAAACATTGTTTGATTTTTTTTTTAGTATTTAACATTAACCTAGAGGATATGAGACACTGATGGAGAAGATAGAAATAAGATTGTAATTTGTGTCTCACTTCACCTATATGTTTTCCTTCTACTACTAACACTGTATCATCAGTACATAAACGTATATCTGTACTGTAAATGTGATACGGAAGTTCATGGAGGTAAATAAGAAGCAACAGGGGTCCTAAAATTGATCCCTGCAGCACTCCATGAATTATTGGAATTAGGTATAAGTTTTTTCCTCCCACTGTTACTAGTTGAAATCGATTTGTTAAATATGAATGAAACCATCTAAGCTGTTCCTCTGTCATACCTATTTTATTTAATCTATCTAATAGAATTTCATGTTTCACAAGGTTGAATGCTTTGGAGAAGTCCACGAACACCACACCCACGGCCCTTCCCCCATCAAGTGGAGAAGAAACCATATCAATGCCGTCCATAAGCGTGGTGTCCGTGGATAGTCACTTTCTAAACCCCAATTGGAATTTTGTGAGTTTGTTATATTTTTCCAAATACTCCATAAGTTGGCTGTGAACAAGTCTTTCAATTATTTTAGAAATGATGGATAGCAAGGCAAGCGGCCTATAGTTTGAGGGGTTGGAAGCATCACCACCTTTGTATATTGGTATGATTTTCTTCTATTTCAAAATATCTGGAAAAATATCTTTAATCTGACTACTATTAAATAATTATGTTAATGTTGGGGCAATTTCAAAGGTTGACTCTTTAATGAATCTAGTTTCTATGCTGTCCAACCCACTGGTCTTATTAGATTTTAACTTATTTATTGCTACCATTACATCCTTCTGTGTGATTTTTTAAAATCTGAACTTTGGTGTGGTTTCATCTTTTAAAATTTCCTTATAAACTGTTTTTGCTTTAGCATTGTCAATATCTGGCTTGAATTTATCCTTCAAATCAGGGAGATTTAAAAAATAGTTATTTAAAATATCAGCTACTTTTTTTGGTGATGGAGTTACTCAGTTTTCTGTCAAATTTATCTCTATTTTTTTTAATTAGTTAAGGCTTTTATTAAGTTCCAGTAATGCTTAAGATCTGTTGTATTTTTACTGTTTGTTTTCTAGCAATGCCCCTTAATTTTTGTTACCTGTTGTGTAACTTTGTTTCTTATGCTCTTGAATTTATCCCATATTTCTTGTTTGCCCATTTCCATAGGCAATTTTTTATTCCTTATTACTTTTTTATCTTTTCATTTAGCCAAGGTAGATTTCTTGGTTTATGAGTTTGTTTCCTGAAAGGGACACATCTATCACATACCTCTATGAACATTTTTGTGAATTCCTCCATTGCTAAGTTCAAATCTGGTATTAAACTGATTCTATACCATTTTACATTTTTCACTTTTCTTGAAATTCTTGCTTGCTATAGTTTTTGAAACATCTTTTTATTCTAAAAGTGGATAAATTAAGTTTTGATGGCCTCAGATTTATTTTTATCATACAATATATGATATTGTGATCCCAGGTTTGGTGGATTTACTTCCTTTTCCAACACTGTCAATTCTGGGGTAGCAAATATTAAATCAAGAATATTACCGGGACTATCTAACTTACCTTTTCTGGTGGGAGTGTCTATAATTTGTATCAGGCACAAGATTTGCAAAGCTTCATCTAAATTTGTACTCTTTGACCTCCCCAAGCAGCGTTAAAATCTCCCACCAAGATCAAGTTTTTATTTGCTACATGTTCTGTCACCATTTGCACAAATTTTTCAAATAATATTGGTTTTCCTTTGGGAGGTGAGTAGACTATATCACTCATCAAGTCAATTGTTTGCAACTGGACCAATATACATTCTATACTCTTGGAACATTCAGAGAACAGTAAATTTGATTGCCGTACACAAGGTTTTAAGTACATCATTACCCCCCCCCCGAGCCCATCTAATCTGTAACAACAATAATCTGTCAACTCAGTCTCATTTAGATCAATTTTCTTATTTATCCATGTCTCAGAGAGAGTGATAATGCACTCTTTATAAAGAGGGACCACAGTATCTGGGGACACTGTTTCAACCCATGACCTAAATAGGTCCATTTTGTTTACAAGACTTCTTGCATTTTCATGTGTTCTTTTAAAGGTTCCATCCTTAGGTCCTGGGTTTGTCTCAATGTCTCCACTGAGAATTAAAGCACCTGATTCTTTTGAGTATTAAGGTACATATTAGTCCTTATTTATTTAATTTCCCAATTGAAATCTTATTTTTATAAATACATTTTCCTCTTTATTATTCCGATATAATTTTAATTAACTTTAGAAAGACCAGTGCATTTGAATGTCTGAATTCTCAGGGAGATGAATTCAGCATTAGCTGGAACACACATTTGCAATAAGTATGTAAAACACATTAAAATTCTCAACATGTTAACAACCATCATTTTTATTAAAAAACGAGTTTGTTGTGTCTAATTTCTTAATTTAAGGAACCCTAAATAAATCAATAAATTTCAGTTTCAAAGAACTAGAAAAAATAAAAAAAAAACTGCAACGGTTTTATAGACTAAAATTTTCAATAAGACAAATGTTAACTAATTTTCCGGCTTTCAACTCTAGATCTTTCAATTTATAAAATTTAAAGATAAAATAAAATAGAAGTTAGTTAAGCGGCACACTGCCAAGAAAGACCACTGTCAAATCAAGAAAATATAATTTGAAATAAGAATTTTGTAATTGAGTATTGGGTTATGTATACAAAATGTATTGGTCTGGCTTACCAGTATGTCAAATTTCCAATCTTCATTAGCAGACCCAGGGTTTAAAAACACTGTGTAAAATAATGTAAATTTCCCCCAAGCGGTGCTCATGCCACCAGCGCTCATGCTCTGTGAGCGGCTCTCTGTTTTAAAGTGTTTAGCCCCACCTCTCCCTTTTTGCTACTGGCTGTTGGCTTGCCCAAGCCCCCACACACCAGCAGAATACTGTGTAGTTTAAGATGATTTTTATGAATAAAAGTTCATTTTTCTTACAGCAGCTGACAGTCTCTGGTGGCAAATGGAGGCTGTCTTGATGGAAAAGCTGCAAGCAGATGGTTCTGGTGAGCTGGCATTCTTTCAGCTTAGCGAGCGGCTCGGGGTTCAAAGTGCTTAGCCCCGCCTTTCCCTTGTTGCTACTGGCTGCCAGCTCACCCGAGTCCCCACACACCAGCAGAATTCTGTGTAGTTTCAGATGCTTTTTATGAATGAAAGTTTGTTTTTCATATAGCAGTTGACAGTCTCTGGTGGCAAACAGAGGATGTCTTGATGGAAAAGCTGCAAGTAAATGGTTCTGGTGAGCTGGCATTCTTTCAGCTCTGTGAGCAGCTTGGGATTTAAAGTGCTTAGCCCCACTTTTCCCTTGCTGCTACTGGCTGCTGGCTCACCCAAGCCCCCACACACCAGCAGAATACTGTGTAGTTTAAGATAATTTTTATGAATGAAAGTTTGTTTTTCTTACATCAGCTGACAGTCTCTGGTGGCAAATGGAGGATGTCTTGATGGAAAAGCAGCAAGCAGATGGTTCTGGTGAACTGATGTTCTTTCAGCTCTGTGAGCAGCTCAGGGTTTTAAAATGCTTAGCCCCACCTCTCCCTTGTTGCCACTGGCTACTGGCTCACCTTTTAATAAACATTAAAGTTGAAAAAAATGTAGGGAGCATTAACATACTGCAGAGTTCAAACAGCATTCTAAATTCCACTATTAGCATACATTCCATTCTCCAGGGCACCACTCAAAGGTGAGATGATGCCATTTGTATTGGCTCATTGATGGATCCCATAGAAGAAACATTACTACTGTGAACAGTTTTTCTTATGGATCCTGCAAATTGCCTGTCCTGTATGCTGCCACTCTTTGTACTAAATGCCTGTTATCCTTTCTGTCTTTTGGGTAGGGGAAACAAGAACTGTACAGAATCTGTACCACTCCCAACATAATTATTTAAAAAAGTTGTTATAGCAAGAAACTAACTGGATTTCTAGATTAGATATACTGAGTGTCTGCATGCAGTAGGCCAGATGAAGCAACCTTTTTCAACAGTGATATGAAGCTGCTGTGGAGGCATCCATTTTATAGGCAGGAAGGGAGTCTGTGATGACACCACAGAGTAAGCAGTCCTAACTGTTTGCATTGAGTCTGACAAGCACAGATTGTTCCATCTGACAAACCTTTCCAAATAGACTGCACTCAGAGCTGGAAAAACACACCGGACCACAATTACCATTGAGCTGCTTTATTGCACATAAGGTAGTGGTACAAGTGTGATAAATGTATGGAGTATCACAACAAGCCTCGGCGCTTCCGGTGAACAGACCATTCATCAGGACAAAGCTCCATTTAGATTATGAGAAAAGGCACTGGAGTCTCTAGTTACTGTTTGCCAAGAACAAAAAAAAAATGTATTTTTCTTTACAGTTCAGTAGGATCTTGTCAACAGAAGCAATCTGTTGTACCAAGCTTCACTGCTGAAGCTGCTGCATCATTGCAATACGGTGATGGCAATTACTGCAGATAAAGGTGATGCACAAGTCTAGATCAAATGTTTTAGTTTTTTGCCCAGGATCACATACTACTTAACTTAAGAAGTGAAGGACAGCTATGTGTACACAATAAGGTTGTTACTGTATCATGAGGTGCTGTTCATATTTATGAACCCAAGATGTACTGTAATAGATAGAGCAATTTATGGGCAGCAATGCACATGGCTGTGTTTCCCATGAGGGGCTGAGATAACAGTATATGAATCTCGAGAGTGGAGTTCACAAGGTCTATGTTGTCATCTCAATCATGAGGTGGAATCACATGCCAAGCTGTGTGTGGTTGCCCATATATTGCTTTTTTTTTTTTACACAGTAGTCAAAGAAGCATACCCTCTAAGTAAAAAGCTTGACATTTGTTTATGAAAATAAACTCACCACACACCCAGCTGCTTACTATCCACTCAGCACCAAAGGTGAATCTTTTCACTTATAGAATTTTATTTGTACGTTTAATTTCTGTCATAGAAATGTTCAGTACTAGGTGACAGTCCTGCAGTGTTAATTGCTTCTGCTTTGATAATGCTGTTAACATGGATGGATCATCACAGGGTGTGAACTGTTTCCATCTCAGGGTTGAAAGGACATCAGGGACCACCCAAGCTTCACTTTCAAGATCCCTATGATGTCCTTTGAATCCCTCAATGTCTATACACTGTTCTATATGTATTGCCTATGGCAGAGAGACCAAGTTCGGCTGGTCAGCTTTCAGATCAATTGCTTAGTATGTTTCAGTCAAATTACTGATGGTGCAGCTTTAGCTTTGTAGCTGTTTGCTCTGAAAAGGATCAGGAGAAAATAACTATTCTCTATTAAAAAGAGACAAAGCTCTAGATAGTGTGAAACTTATTGGTATGTACATGATCACACCTTTGTCGTAAATTAAAATCTATTACTATGATATGCAGTTTGAAAGCCATATGACTAAAGACTCTTGAAATTATTAACAGAATCTTTATAACAGATTTTAATCTTAATGCAGCAGGATTCTTCTCCTGTTACCTGTACAACTGTCAGTTAGAATTGTCTTATCGTATGAACCCTGCTTTTTACATTTTTAATATGATTGCTAATCTGGCCATATACGAAACCTGTGTAATAGCTCAGCGTATTGTTTGCTGTCACTGGGTTCCAGAACTGCTAAGTAACTTGTAAATGAATATTGGGATGGGAAAAAGCTGCATTAAAAAGGGACCCTGTATAAGGAAAAATGCTATTATAAATCATAAATGACAGGGTTTATGTTGCCGTTAATTTTTCATGATAGCCACAGAAGTGACCCATGTCACCTTTTCTGTTAAGAGTTTCATGGCATATTCCAGTTTTATTATTAAACCATGTTACTCTAGCTATGGCTATCTTTTTTAAAATTCTTTGGTAACCAAGTACAGTCCAATAGGCACAGTGCCTGTTTTCAGGGGTGACCCAGGAAGACTGGGGAGGTTAAATAACTTGCTCAGAATCACACAGTATGTAAGTGGAGGTTGTGAGAATCAAACTCGGGTCTGCTGAATGTACCAGCTTCATTTGCAGCTCATTACTTTAACCTCTAGGCTATACTGCCAGCCCTAAAGATATTTCTAAATATTTGTACTTGCTTACTACATCCAATATAACAGGCTTGATTCCATTGCTGTATTATTATTATTATATGTCTGTTATCTATTACAGGGCAGGTGTCCTTGTGGGAATACCTGCATATATTATTAAACGTTGCAGGTTCAAATCCCAACATTTGCTGTTTTATACATCTAGTCTAGACTTATCACATTCTTTCATTGGTGTTACATTAAGGGTCAGTGACCTTGCATGGCTGAGTAGCAGGTGCATCAGCTTCCACATCAAATGTGCTAACAATAGCTGACATAGGGGGTTCAAAGGATCTCTCTCTGAATCTTAGCTCAGTTAGTAAAAGGAATTGTTATGGGGCAAGGTCTGCCAGCACAAAGCCAACATCCTAGACTTTGTTGCCTGGTTCTAGTGCACCCCCTGCTTTGGAATAAACTCATTTGTTGTTGGCTCGTTATTCCCTTGGGCTCACCCCCCACTCCCCAGAATATCCATCGTATGAAGTTTGCCCCCCCTCAGTTTGCTTTGCCTTTGTATTGATCTCCAGTTATATAGCCTATCATACTATAGCAGCAGCAGCACTATTCCTCACTGAGAGCCTGATTTTGCCTGGCAGAGTTCTTAAGAACTGTCCCAGTAAAATTTAATGCAGTTTTTCCGAGTTCATTCCATTAGCCCACTCAATTTAGCAATTAAACTGAACTGATAATTTGGTATAGGTTCCTCATTAATATTTTCTGGTGCTTGGTATTTAAAGATCAAATGTACAACATCATAATCCCATCACTGCACCTTCTATAATGAGACTATGCCCCGTAGATATAGCCCTGACTTTTTTGGGAGAAATACAGTTATTTTTCATATCTTTGTGTGTCTCCGTTTGTTCAAGATGCCCATATTTTGTTTACATGGCTGCTCCAAGTTTTTCCGAAGCTGGCACAGGGATGTCAGCTGCATGTGATGCAAATCCTGTCCTGCTGTCTTTGTAAGAAAGTACAGACTGACAGTGTTTCCCACCGGGGAATGCTTCACAAATGACAGCACCATGACTGAATTAAGAAAATGTTCACTGAATCCTTATTTTCTTAATGTTTTGACAAGTTTTATAGTTCTAATGTGATCATTACTAACTTTTTTCATTCATAACATATGATGTGTATCTTCTAATTTCTTTATTTTACTGCTGTACTGTGGGTGCTGCTAACCTGTGAGGCAGTGTGTGACAGCTACCTGCCTGTCATTAGCGTTTTAAGTGTGCGGTCAACTTTTTAGGTGTCATATTGTATAATTTCTGATGTTGTGCTACTTAATATAATTGATGCCACAACACTGCATGTGGACTGTTATTTCTTGAATACTGCATATTCATGTGACAGACTGCATTTCTGTGTGCTGAGAGAAATAGTTCCCTGTTAGGATAAGCTTCCTTAGTTTTGCTGCTGTCATTACTGATAAAACTGAAGCCCTAGTGCTGTATATTTACTTGTGTTTTATGTACAATTATTTCAGTGGTTTGTTTTTGATGGAATCCCTGAAATCAATGTGAGACACTGATGTGTATGTGTCTAGTGATGCCCCCCCAGTCGCCAGCCTGATTATAAGAAAATAAGTTTCCCTGGGGCCAGAGGTCTCTTCACCCCCCACTGATCATGAGACCAATGTTGTCATTCAGCCCCCCAACCTGATCACCTGCCAGAGGCATGGACACTGTTTCGCTGGTGTCCAGTGTTCTCCCCCCACCTGATCACCCACCCAATTTAGAATATATGTTTCATTGTGGCCAGTAGTCCCTCCCACCACACGATCACCTGCCTGATTTTAAATATATGTTTCCCTGGTGTCCACTGATCCCTCCTGCCACTCAGTGCCTGCCCAGTTTAAAATAAAACTTAACATTCACCAACAGGTCCCACTGCCCCCTAGTCAAGGTCAATACTATAATCCGATGTGGTAGGTAGGTAGGTAGGTAAATTTTATTGTTTGACTGAAAGTCATTACAAATTATTACAATAAAATAAGTAGACAAATAATTAGATGAACGAACAGATGAGGAATATTGCACATTAATAGCCTAGCTAAAACAGTAGTGTTAGAAAGTTTTCTACTTTGCATGGGCCTGTCGGTCAGGTTGAGACTAGCAGATGAATAATGGTTTGAATCTTGGTTTACTTTTATGCCTGTTTCTCGAGAAAGTATATCTACTTTCAACTGCTCCTATGGTTGGTAGAAAGTCTTGGACTATAATGATCTGCTGAGTATGAAAGAGTGGGGGGGGACTGTCTCTCTTTTCCAGGGGACACAGCTGTGCGTTCCCTGTCTTACTTTATTAGTAGTAGTTATGTTACGCCAAGTATGCTCTGGGATGGGCAACTATTTATTTTGTAACCTCTGGTTAGATTTTGGCCTATCCTATATTACCGGATGGATAATGGACATGTCACTTCTAGTTGTAAGGGAATGTTTATAGCAGCTGTGTATGTACATAGTTCTTGTTGTACGTAGTAACCGCAGCCAGTTCAGGGCTGGGGAGCCAGGGTTATACATAGATACATACATAGACAGTGTCGGCAGATCATGTGTGTATGTCTTTTGGTTCGTTTTTCTGTTATTTTTCAATAAAATCTAATAAACATGTTGAAAAAAAAGAAAGTTCTCTACTTTAAAACACAAGGCTTTCCACATCAGAATACAATTTCTGCGTTGATTCATTTGAATCAACTCATCATCATTTGACAGCATATAAGAATTTATAAAGAGAGTTAAGAATGTTTCTGTCATTTGAATTAAACAGAGTTGTTATAAGTTCTTCGGAAGGGAGACCAAGGGTACCCAATATTGGAGCCAACCATTTTTCCTTGCTATTTCATACTGTGAACAATGCAGCATTGTATACTTAAGATCATCCTGAAATCCATGAGAGCAATTACATTCAGAGATTAAAATTCTAAGTCTCTTCTGGTCATATAAAATATAATTTGCAGAGTATAGCTCTAGCCTATATCTTGTAAATATTCTCCTCTCCTGTGGGTTTGTCATAATAATTAGATAAGGTGCCAGTTTGTGTTTTGTTTTAATTATTTTAAACCATCGATAATGATGTCGTTTGTAAATTTTTTCCTGTCCTTGTGATATAGAAATGTCCCTAATTCTCCTTTTAACCAGCTCAGCTATCTTGGGGAATGGAATAACATAAATCTCATGGAGTAAATTCCCCAAGCCCCATTGAAGAATATTTTATTTTATGGTTTTAATAGTACTTGATGTAAAATTGGAGTTATGATATTTTGTTTGTTCTTCGAGGCACAACCTTGGAAGCCTATGGTCATGTAGGAGAAATAGCTGCAATATAAAGGTTATCCATCTCTCAATTACCAATGTTGCCAGTGAAAACTGCCCTAGTTCTTTCCTTAATATTTCTGCAGGAACTGATTGTTGTACTTTTAAAATATAGCAGTACATTTTATTAATTACTGTTTCTAACGGTTTTATATCTGCAAGGGTCCGAATTTGTATCCCTTATAAAAGACTTGTGTATATATATATATATATATAACCTTTAATAGACCCAGAGTTGAACTTTGACCCATTTTCCAGGTGAATCTTTTAAAAGCACCAAACGCTGTTTTTAATTTTTTAGTCATTTTATTAATATGTGGGGTCCAAGAAAGATTAGAAGAGAATTTAAGGCCCAAATAGTCATGATGAGTTGCCAGCTCAACTTTATTTTTGTCAATGAATAGTGAAGGGACTTTTTGTTTCTATTACCAAAAATGACCATGTTTGGTTTATTACTAACCCATCTTTTCTACAACGTTTTGAAAAAAATGTTACCTTGTGTTGGAGACCTAAAAAGGACATAGATATCAGAACAATATCATCTGCATATGCCAGGCAAGGAATTGTTTGCATTAGAATAATAGGAGAAGGAAATTCCAAGTTATTTAAATCCTTTAGTTTGGTGTTTATGTACAAATTAAATAATGACACTAAAAGTCAGCCTTGTCATACCCTTAAATTTGTGTATATTTTGTTTGTTAAATCTCCTTGTTGATTATTCTTAATTTTAAGCTATGTGTTATTGTGAAGTTTTATTAGGCTATCCAAAATATCTGGATCTATATTATACCCTTCCAAATTGTGCCAAACTATTTTCCTGCTTATGGAGTTAAACACAGATTTAAGGTCAATAATACAGCAATATAATTTGGCGTGTTTAATGTTAACATATTTCCAGATGAGGTGTTGAAGTACAAAGCAATGTTGTACTGTTGAACACTTTGACCTAAACCTATTTTGGAGTTCTGACAATATGTTATTCTGCTCTATCCACTATTTAATAGAATGCAGCAGAATACTTTTTGTGACGCATCAAGCAGACTGATTGGTTGATACATTGTAGGATTGTTAGCATCTCCCTTTTTTTAATGTAGTAGGCATACTATGCTTCCCTTCCAAGATTTCGAGAACTATCCTCTTTGTATACAATAGTTAAAGAACACTTGCAATACTGGGGACCACCACTCTTTGAAAGATCTATACATATCCACCAGTGAGATGTCAAGGCCAGGAGCTTTGTTTGATAATATTTTATTCAAGGTTTCCATGATTTCCAATTGGTTAATGAATGAAGACTTTGGAGAACTTGTGCTTCTAAAATTATTAATGTACATCTGTCTATCCTTCTCTGTGAAAAATAAAGTCAGATGAAGTGCTGTTCCCAAATATGTGGAGTAATTCCTGCCTCAACATAGTTGGTATATTTATCATAACCTTTTATGTGAGCGTGCGTGGGAAGTGATAAGTCAGATACACTGTTTCTTGAGGAACACACAAAGTCTGTGTGATTTTATTTATAATCATCAGATGAAAATAATTAATGTAATGTTATCTGTTACTCTTTGTCATCACTGATAATGACTGTACCTGGCTGTATACTGTTCAAATGTTTCTCAACTCATGCTGCGTCGTGAAATACTCTTTAATGTTGACTCTGGTCTCCCCTGTCTGTACTCTCCCGGGTCATGCCTGAATATTGGCAACATTGTTGTCTAGTGTACTTACCCGGTAAACAAAAACTAAATAAATAAATCTCCCAAAATAAATGACTTAAACATAATAAAACAAAATAAAGCACTATCTGGCTTTTATTCTCTATCTGGGATATGTCAGTACTTTAAATAGCTTAAGTACTGCCACAGAGTAGACGTACTTGCATCCAGCACATCTACCATCCTCTGTACTCAAAAACTATCTAACACTCTGTAAAAACATCCACCTTATATAGGTGGGTATCCTGACATCATAGGTCAGCTGATCCACCCTCTATTCTAATACATTCAATTTCTATACTAATACACCAAGTAGGGGGATCAGCATGACCAGTAACTAATTAATTCAGTAACCATATGTTTATTTACTTGTTCACTTATCACAGTACCAGGTCTGGTAGAAAGCTGGTCTCCCTCTGTATTACTTGGATGAGCAGCAAAATCCCACTTATAACACCTAAATGTGAGGTGGGCTGAGACATTACAATTAATTCGCTCTCATGTCCGGAACTGTTTAATGTCCTTTTTAATAATTGACATTCTTCATTTTTCCCACATAGTATTCTGGAATTGTAATCTTTCTTTATGTTTATTTATTTATTTAATTCTTTGGTAACTGGGTAAGGTCCACTAGGTACACGTGCCTGTTTTTAGGGGTGACCCGGGAGCACTGGGTAGTTAAGTGACTTGCTCAGAGTCACACAGTATGGAAGTGATGATTATGGGAATCAAACCCAGTGCTGCTGGATATACCAAGCTCATTCACAGCTCGTTGCTCTAACCTCTAGGCCATACTGCCAGACCATTTTAATATTTCCTTATCAAATTTCCTTTTTTTATAGATTATTTTATTTATCTTTGAGTTTTTGTTTTTGTATTGTCTGACCATTTTATTCAGATTTTGTTTAGCTTTTTTGCATGCAGTATTAAACCATAGGTGCTTCCTTTTCTTCCTTAAATCAGTATTGTGAAAGAAAAGTCTAATATAGAAACACATATTATCACAAGCCAGCACTATATTGGAACTGTCCTCTGCTTCTAAGATTGTGCTTCTTTAATTGCTCATACAGCTATAACTCAGAATTTCTTCAAACTGGGGTATAAATTAATTCTGCCATCTTATTCATTTTGTATTGATTACTCATTATGGCATTGTTCCTGTATACTTTCCATACACCTATCTCCTATCTCCAACTGCCGTTTTGTAAGTACCAGAAAATGTGAGGAGTCTGGTCTTTTAATGATCTATAAATCTCTTCCTTTACTAAGTGCCTCCATGTTTTCCCAAACATGATCAATTACTGACGAACCATGTGGGCCTATAAAAGTGAAATCTCCCTCAGGGTTGCTTTTGATTCTTCCAGTGAACAGGCAGCAATCCAATCTGGACATTATAGAAACATAGAATTTGATGGCAGATAAGAACCGCTTGGCCCACCCAGTCTGCCCATTTCCCTATCTAATGGATAAGCTGCAGATCCTAGTTAACCAGCAGCCTACTTCTTTCTACCCCAACCCCTAGAATTGCTTTATGACTGTCCCATGCATGCTTGAATTCAACCACTGTTTTTGACTCCACAACCTCCTCTGGAAGGCCATTCCATGCATCCACAACCCTCTCTGTGAAAATAATACTTTCTTACTTTACCTCTGAGCCACCCCCCATCTTCAAACTGTGCCCCCTTGTTCTTGCACACCTCTTTTTTTTTGAAAGATGCTACCCTCTTGGACTTTGTTGATTCCCTTGAGGTACTTAAAAGTTTCTATCATGTCCCCCCTCTCCCTCCTTTCCTCGAGGCTATACATATTACGCTCCTTTAGTCTCTCTTAATTAATCAAACATTTCCCATTTTTGCCCCTCTCATGGATACAAACTCAAAATGACAGCCAGATCCCAGAGGATTAAATTTGGCAGAAACAATAACAGAGTTACATTTACTTACATGCAGGGTTTTAAATAATTGATTAGCAATTTTTTTCTTGGGACAATACTAACTGTACAGAAAGGAGATGTGCAAGAACAAGGGGGCACAATTTGAAGATGGAGGGCGGCTCAGAGGTAATTAATCAAACATTTCCCATTTTTATTGTTTGTTTATCTCTAGACTTGTGTTGACAAGATAAATTTGTATTTATTATATTTATTCCATTTAATAGTTCCTTTTGTAATTAATTGTTTTCTGTAAATTTTTGCATTGAAATGTCCTAAAACTATTACAATGCTCTGCTCATATTTCTCCCAATATATACTTCATTAGCAACTTGGAAGACTTCCAATATTTGTCCTTTATTTTGTTAATTAGAGATACATAAACTTTAAATATTATCACTATTGTTTTATTGTTGAGTAACATAAGCATGTGGCAATTTGGTAAGTCCACATTCACAGATGTTATATTGAAATTGAAGCATGTCTTTATATAAGTTGCTGGGCCTGCTTTTGGTCTACCAATTTTCTTACATTTTGTTGTTGGGAGGATAAATCCTGATGAACGGGGAATCATGGGGAGATCTCCTGCCAGCAGCCATGTTTCTTGAAAACAGATAATATCAGTTTTCATCAAAAAGGTCTTAAATTCATCATCAGCTAACCTGGTTGAAAGCCTGTCTATGTTCCATGTAAGCAGGGTTTTATTTAACTCTAAAAAATAGATTAGCATTTTGCTCATAAAAGTTCTAAAACATAGTGAAAATGCATAGCACTTGCCTCACTGTGTTTAACAAACATAACATTTCTAGAAACGCTATATAAATGCTTTCTGTACAGTTAGTATTGTCCCAAGAAAAAAACTGCTAATCAATTATTTAAAACCCTGCATTGTAAGTATATGTAACTCTGTTATTGTCTCTGCCAAATTTTATTCCTGTGGGATCTGGTTGTCATTTTGAGTTTGTATCCATGAGAGGGGTAAAAGAATTAGTTGTTTCCAGATTAACTGAGCTTTTTGGTGCCAACCAGCACCTTTCCTGACTAATGTTTCAATGTCTATAAGAGAAATATTATAGGGGTCCACGACTTTTGAAGCTTATAACACCAACGCAGCCAATTTACTAGATTGGAATGTGATGTCAATCTGAGATATATTTGAATCAGTTTAATGCACACACATAAATTTAATAGTGCTCCTGTTGATGTTCATACCTAAGGCACAGGATAGATAAGTACCTATTCCCTTCTTTAATGAGCCTATCGTGTAACCTCTGGCCACTTCCCAGCCAAAGAGTGACAGAGTCCTGTTCTCCCACTTTGTGGTTCTGTAGAAGTTGTAATTTCAAATAACCTTTTTAGCCTTCTCTAGCCAAAGGTCACACCCTACAGCTTTCTTCCTTGCCACAGATTCTCCAGAACAAGCAGTAGGCACACACTTGAGGGGGGAGCATGTAAATACCTCTTTTACTCAGCTCTTTTTCCAGGTCCCATATTTTCTGTGCCACATCATCCTTTGAACAATAGACCAGTACACAATCTTTATAATCTAAATTTGGAGGTCTCATTACAAATATATCCCCTTTGTCACTAGTGACATGCAATCATTTTGTTATCCAAATGGTTAGTAACTGTGTGGTCTCATTTACCAATCTATGAACCCCATACATTTGTATCAAAAATTCCTCATTAGGGTAGATACATTTTTTGATTTAAAACTAAAAGGAACAGAGGTCAGGTTATCATTTAACTTTCTAGGCATCTCAACTTGTGACCTGTTGGAATAAACCTTGGTCTCCAGTCTGAAATAACACTCTTCCTCAACAGGTACAGCATTCAAAATTGAATCCTCTTTAGCAGAAGTTAATATATCCACATTCTCCTTATCTTTGTGTAATACAATATTTACATTCCTTGTTACAGAATCAACATCAGTGTTACTTGGAATGCTTTCTCTGCCGGGTCTCCCCAGTAGGAGGGTTTTGGTACGCACTTTACCTTGGTTGTTATTTTTCCCTACTTTTCTTCTTGCCTTCTTTGATTTCCCTGTTTGATTGTTAAGTCCCCTGTTTCCCTTTTTAACCGTATTTGCAGACTTTGTTTTTTTATGTTGGTCTGCAATTTCCAGGTTAGCCAGTTCTGGGATAATATATCTCCTGTTTTTTTTTTGGATGTTATTTCTTAGGAGCTCCGGCTACCCCCCCCCGCACTCCGCCGTTCCTCCGGCGCCATCCCCAGGCAGCAAGACCTCCCTTCAGCACCTATGACTTACCCTTCATGGCAGGGGTGGTGGGAGCGACTCAACCCACCGAACGGGTCCATGCCAGGGAGGCGTCCTCCGGAATGGCGACAGAGAACTGACGTCATGCTGCCAGGCTCCATTTTCCCAAATTTTTCTCCCGGCGGGTCATGCGATGCAATGGCGCCAGCGACTGAGTGCGCGCATGCTCTGTCACGGCGCACCAAGTCAAGCGTCTGCCATGTCCGCCCTCCCCTGTCTCTGCGGCTGCATGCTGATGCCCCCAGCCTCTGCTGGGGTCAGGCAAGCACCAGCCACCCGAATCCCCCTGCCCCGGAGATGGAGAGCAGTCCTCCAGACCCTCAATCCATCTCCTCCCCGCAGACCCCCGACAACCCGTGCTCGTTCCCGAACACGGGTCGCTGGCGTGGCGTGAGGTGTAGTGACCAGCGCCTCAACCCTCAGCGCCACCGGGCCGGCTATATCTCCTGTTTTGAAATGGAGGAGATAAGTTAGCTTGGGTGGCCCTGTTACATTTAGCAACAGAGTCTACTTTTGGCTGATTTTCCTCCTCAACAAAATCAGAACTATTATTAACCTTTGGTCTGGTTAATGGGTCCAATAAGATCCTATTATATGCCACATCACCTCTTAGATTCTCCAGCTCTTGTTTCAAAGCCCACATATTTTCTAACATTATTACATTCGCATAATATTTTTTTTTGTCATCTCAAGGATTTGTGGTGACAAAGATGAATTAGAGGTAAAGTCACCTTTATTTGTAAAGAATTCTTTATTGTACCAAATTTCTTCTTTTTGTGTCAAATCCTTGTTAATTTGATTAAAGTTAGCAATTGAGGGTGAAGAAGCTGGGGAGAACCCAAGGGATGGTGAGGCTGAACTATAATCTTCTTGACTATCTTGCCTATCTCGAATTGAATCCAGTTGTTTGAGCTTATATAAAGTATGATTCAGATCCTTTAAAGTTTGAGACAAATTAACTGGTTTACTAACATCACAAGCCTCTTTCCCTTTAACATCTACAAAAATGCCTGTGCTTTATTATATTTAAGATCAATATTTACCTTTGAAACCTGCCACCCTTGTTTAAGTGTCTTTTCTGGTCCCAAACTGGTGGTAGAGCATTTATCAAACTCAGAGGAAGCTTCCCATGATGTGCTTAGATTGGGACTAGAATCGGGTTCCACAGTGGTTTTATACTGAACCTGGAAACTGGCAGATTGATCTGACCAACTACTTATGCTATAACTGTCTAATAAGTTTATTTCATCTTGTACATTTTGTGAGACTTGTATATCTTTTGTATTTTTGATGTTAATAAGGGTTTTATTCTTAGAGGTATCTATCATAGGCCCTCCGTCATTCAGTGAAGTGTCAAAACACCTGCTTCCTTAGTTAAATTGGGAGTGGAAGTATCAGGTTCTATATCTCTAAAAGAAAAAGTTATCTTTAGCTACTTTAGGATATTATCCTTACCCTTCGTTTTTATGTTATCCTTAACATCCTCTTATCTAAATCCTCCTTCCTTAATTTCTTACTTTTTTATTTGATTTGTTGTGTGTTAATTGATTAGTTGGTGAACAAGACAGACCGCTTCTAGTATTAACCATTTTCCTAGATTTCCTAAATTTCTGGCTAATAGCCTAGATTTCTGACGGTTAACCCTTTTTAAATAACAAGGCAGAAGTGAATCAATTCACAGATTAAACAGAAGTGTCAAATAAGGAGGCAGTATGGTGCAGTGGGTTAAGGCTCTGAGCTGCAAATCTGGAGACCTGGGTTTGAATCCTACAGCCCCCTGGGTGCATACTGTGTGACCCTGAACAAGTCACTTAACTTCCTTGTGCTCCCAGGTTGCACCTGCAAACAAGCTTTCAGCTTAGTGTGTCTCACCTGGTAAAATAATTGGTAAAAAAATAAAAAAAAAAAATAGATAAATAAACTAATAAAAGAAAGAAGTAAATTTAAATTAGACACTTCTGTATGTCCTATGAGTGTATTAACAAAATCTGAAGGTACTGAAAAATTCCCCAAAGCCAGGTGTCTCAATTCAGCTCAATACTGTTTGCTAAGGGTTTCAAGTTTCAGGCTTCAAACTTCTATTAAACATCAGTAAACAAATGGCAAATTATGTGTCAGTAGGAATGCTCTCTCAGTGTTTCAAACCTTACACCAACTTTCAAATGTTCCTTGCAAGTCCGATCATATCCAGTAATGTCCATAGAATCCTTATGAATATATTACTATTAGATTCCACAAATGTTTTTTTAGACAAGAATATCAGACGGCAGCTTTTCTGTAATTGTCTGGTGCAGTTCTTAACTTGGGAAAGTCCCAAGTCCTGAGTTGTGTAATTTCCCTTGAGTCTTTCACTAGGAAAAACAGATGAGAAAGTATAAGCAAGGATTTGTCTGAATGGCAGTTTACTATATAATTTGCTATATGATTGCTGTAATTACTAGCAGCCTCCAGTATATTCCAATAGATGTTAATATAAAGTATATAAAGTGTAGAAGTCTCTTGTCAAATCTGTTATCAAGGCTGTTATCAACAGTGTTAAAAGCTACTTCACACTTCAAACTGGCTGTAGATTTTTAAAAAGAAAAGCACAACACAGGTACAAATGTAATTCATATAATAAAGGCCTCATTTAAAATGGCAGAGCTATGCATATAGATTACAATTCTTGTTCCCTATTCCTAAGTAAAAGCAATGTGTTAGAGCAAACCAAAGTCAATAAAAGATCAATAAAAAAGTGCAGCTTACTTTTATCCAAGTTTCAAGTGCACAGACAAGTTAACTGATGGTGATGATGCAGACGCCCTAAAATTCCCGAAAACTCCAAGCTGAGAAAAACACTTGTTTTCTTGGCTTCCAGTTTCCAACCACCAAGGTGCAGGGTGTCAATTGTGCAGGATGTAAGTTGCAACTGTTGGAACCGTACCCAGTTTTCAATTTGGACACCTAGCGGGCCGAAAAACAACCATGCTTACTTAGATTTACTGGCCTTATTGCACTATATAGAGGCCAGTCCACCGCAAAAAAGGTATCCAGACAGTAATGGCGTGGTGCGTTCATGCTAGTAAGTCCATACTAGTAAATAGTGTGGATTAGGTTAAAACACACAGACAATGGAGCGAGGTGTAAAGTGCAAAATACAAATTGCTTCAGTTACCAATATTTATCAGAAAAAAAAGCAGCAAGTTAACTAGCTATGAAAGCTTAAGTGCAGTGCAGATAGTCTGTGATGCATCCCAAAGTACTCAGAAGCTGTCTGACTACACAGGCTTGCACATGTGCTTACATAGGGAATGGTCACATGAAAAAATTAGCATATGGCACAAAAACAGAAAAACTATACCATCTGTTTTACAATATATGTACAAATATATATATATAGTAAAACTAATGATAATCTATGGGTAGACAAATGACCTGATTAAATGCTTTAACTAGCATACGAGTTTATCTGTAAAAACATAAAATACATCTGTTGCACTGAATTTTAAATGCAGCTGCAAGTTTTAAAACAACAACATCAACACGTAAAATCAGCATGAAAATCAGCATAAAAATAATCAAATTATTTAAAACTTCTTTGACTGAATTCATCCCTTTTACAAGAACCCTTTAGGTAGTACAGAAAGATGAAGGCTGAATCTCCAGCATACAGCTTGAACACACTCAATGGCAGGGTGCACCATTCGTTTGCTCCTGAAGTCACTTCGAAGGCTGCTTTCCTCGCTCACAATCCCATGTTGATGTGAGGAAATTCCCCCGACCACCAGTGGGCCTTCCGCCTGTGAGCAGAGAAAGCAAGAAACAGCGAGGAGGCACGCAACAAAGGCCAGCAAAAAGTTCAACTGGTAAGGAGACAAACTCTTCTAGGCATAGGTGGCATATCTTTTATAAAAATTTGCAAGCAATTTTTCCCTGCTTCTCTGTCTTCCTCCTCAAGATAGAGCGAGTAGCTAGACGTCTATCTTGATCAGCCTTCCATAATCTGATGTGTCATTGAGTAATGCAGAAGCCCCATAGATAGGGCTAGGTGATGGGGGCTCAAAAGAATAAGGCTGCACAGGTGGAAATATTAATATATCATCAGTTGCCTCTCATTCCTCATCTGAGGACATTGTGAACAAAATAAATATGGCAGGGTCTTAAGGATAGAAAGACTTTTTAAACATAGTAACATAGTATTTGATGGTAGATAAGGACCACTAGCCCCACGCAGTCTGCCCATATTCCTTGCCTGCATCTGTGGTCACTGACCCTGCTCAGTCATTGGTTTTAGACTTTCCTACCCACCTTTAGGAATCCCTTGTGCCTATCCCATGCATGTCTGAATCCCTCTACAGTGCTAGCTCCCACTACTTCCTGGGGTGGGCTATTCCATGCATCTACCACCCTTTCTGTGAAGATAAACTTCCTCACATTCTCCTTTATCCTGTCTCCCTCCAATCTCATATCATGCCCCCTCATCCTTGTACACCTCCTATGCTAAAAGATGTCACCCATTTGCACTTTGTTTATGCACTTAAGATACTTGAAGGTTTTTATCATATCTTCCCATTCCCACCTCTCTTCCAGTGTATACACATTGAGATATTTTAATCTCTCCTTGTATGTCTTCTGGTGCAAGCCTTGCATCATCTGTGTTGCCCTTCTCTGAACCGCCTTCACCCTGTCTATGTCCTTACAAAGTTGGAGCCCCCAGAACTGTACACCATACTCCAGATGAGGTCTCAACAACATTTTGTACAGTGGCATCACCACCTCCCTTCTTCTGCTAGTGATACACCTTTCTTTGCACCCCAACATGCTACTGGACCTCCCTACAGCCTTGGTACACTAGACACCTTTAGGTCATCTGAGATGATTATCCCTAATTCTCTTTCTTCCCTGGTAACTGTCAGCAACTCCTCCTCATCCTGTAACTCTCCACAGTGTTACTGTGCCCCAGGTGCATGATTTTGCACTTCTTTGTATTTTTTTTGTCATACATTGGACCAATTTTCCAGCTTTCCTAGGTCCCTCATCATTTTCTCAACCCCTCCCCCCGGAATGTCTACCCTGTTGCAGATCTTGGTGTCATCTGCAAATAGGCAAACCATTCCCTTCAGCTATGCCACTAATGTAGACTTTAAAAAGGACTGGCCTCAGGACTGATCCTTGAGGCATCCCACTGGTCACTCCCTTTCCTCGGTTTGGTTCCCATTAACCACCACCCTCTGCTTTTTGTCCCCAACCAATTTCGAACCCAGTTCTCCACTTTATGGCCCACTCTCAGGCCCCATCCACACTACACCACTTAAACGCTGTAACAGTTCCAAACCATTACAGACAGTAACTGTTATAGTGTGTCCACACTGCTGGCAAACGTCTCGATAACAGTTCGGAACCGTTAGAGCCCATCCACATTGTGGATGCCGTGTAACCATTACGGTCTTCACCTATCCCACAATACAGTCTGTGCTGCACTGGGGGAATGCTGGAGCTGCACGCTCACCCATCCACGCTATGGGCGGTAATGTTCTGAGGCAGAATTTTCATAACCGTTGTTGAAACCAACTCCAAGTGGTTCCAACAACGGTTACGAAAACGCCTTCTGTAACGTTACAGATGTTAATGCAAACCATTGCGGTAATGGTTTGGGCCCTCTGTAACATTTATTTATTTGTTTATTTAGTTTTTGCTGACCGGGTAAGTGCACTAGACATATCCTGCCTATTTTCAGGCACAACCCGGAGGTGGGAGATACAGATGAATGCCAACTGACCTTGAACCAGATTAAGCTGTTTGTGGTATTTTTAGTGAATGAGGGAAATTCAGCCAGAACACCGGGGAAATTCCCTTACTCTTTTCGGTAAGTGCCATGGGATCTTTAACATCCACCTGAACTACCACCAATCCAGGCAGATGGGACCTCAGTTTAACGTCTCATCCGAATGACGGCACCTCAGAAGTGCAGCACCCCTCTCATGCTGCACTACGGTGTCAGTACTGGGATATTAACCCAAGTGCCAGATGTAGGAACTGAACCCACAGCCCTCTGATCTCCCAGCCTTGGAGGTGAGTGTGCTACCTACTGAGCCACTGACACTGCCAACATACAGAGGCATAGTGTGGACAGGGTCTCAGGCTACTTAATTTGTTAGCCACTCATTTGTGTGGAATGGTGTCGAAGGCCATGCTGAAATTGAGGCAGGCAATATCCACCACTCCACCTAATTAAAGAAGTGATTAAAGAAGTGTTTATTAAAAAAGACAGACACACAGGCATGACCACTTAAGTACAGCAGCACTAGAGTGCAGGACACTACAGGTGGGCAAATAAGAATCGCTTCATCAGTGCAACCTCAGGTCAGAGTTCGTGCTGAAGAAGCTGGTGGACGCTTCTATGTGGGGGATCTGGTGGCGATTTTAGAAAACATTAAAAACAGTGGAATACTGAAAGACTTGCTGCATAACATATGCATGAAGTTTCTCAGCATCACCTCTGGTTGCACTACAGACAGAAAAGGTAGGAAATGACAGAACCCATGTGCATTTGCTCTTTAAGCCTGCAGGACTCTGTGGTTAATGCATACAGTACTGCTGTAAAACAGCTTGTCCTAGCATTTCATAACTGCAACAGTCTGCATTATCCATTCTGGAATACATGTCACATGCTTTTCTTATAAGTAAGGGTGCTGAATTATTGCTCCATTTGGTCGGCTCCAGCTGCAGGTCTGCACAGCTTTTCAGCAACCGTTAAACAGGAACAGAAGCACTGCAGCATTCCCAGAAATTACAACATTCGTAGAAACTGCAGCATTCCCAGAAACTGCAGTATTCCCACAAACTCTGCAGCATTCCCACAAACTCTGCAACATTCCCAGAAACTGCAGTATTCCCAAAAATTCTACAACATTCCCACAAACTCTGTGACATTCCCACAAACTGCAGCGTTCCCAGAAAAGAACAATTGCATACGAACATACGAAATGCCAGCAGAAACAGGCCTCACAGTCTATCAAGTCTGCTTGATTGTGCAGCTAGCCCCTGAACTTGCAGCTACCCCACCCTCCCCTCCCCTTCTCATAACCACCCCCCACTCTGTCCCAACCTCTCTTAAATCCTCCCACCATTCTACATGATACCACCTCCTTGGGCAGAGTGTTCCACTTGTCTACCACCCTTTCTGTGAAAAAAGTGTCTCCCGATTTCCTTCCTGAATCTCCCCCCCTTCAATCTCAGCTGATGCCCACTTGTGTCCCTCCACCTTCTGATCTGAAGAATCCCTTCTGTATTAATCCTGTTCATACCCTTTAGGTACGTAAAGGTTTCGATCATATCCCCCCATCCGTCCTCTCTTCTAGGGAGTACATTTGCAGCTCTCCCAGTCTCTCCTTGCAGGATTTCCCCTCAAGTCCCTGGATCACCTTCATTGCCCTACACTGCACCCCCTCCAGCAATCTGATGTCCTTCTTCAGGAATGGACACCAGTACTGCAAGCAGTATTCCAGGAGTGGCCTGACCAGTGACCTGTACAGGGGTAGGATCATTTCTCTGTGCCTGGGGAAATTCCCCTCGCTATGCACCCCAGCATCTTGTTTGCCTTTTCAGCCACCTTCCTGCACTGAGCCGAGTGGTTCACATTCCTCATTATTAGTACCCCTAGATCCTTTTCCTCCACTGTGCTTTCTGGCTGTACCCCTCCCAACTGATATTTCCTCCCCTGGTTTCTTGCTCCGAAGTGCAGTACCTTACATTTCTTGGCATTGAACCCCAACTGCTATGTCTCCAACCATTCCTGTAGTTTGGTCAGGTCTTCCTGCAGCCCCCTCCATCCCTCTATGTCATCTATCACAGCACCGATCTTAGTATCATCTGCAAACAGACTGATCCTACTCCAGATCCCATTTGAGGTATCGGCTGTGTGTATCCCAAACAGCACTGGTCCCAGTACTGATCCCTGGGGCACCCTGCTCATAACATCCCTTGTTGATGAGAGTCCCACCACCACCACCCTTTGCTGCCTACTCCTCAGCCAGTTGGTGATCCAGTTGACCATTTTTGTCCCCACCCCAATGTATTCCACTTCCCCCCAGCCTCCCATGTGGCACAGAGTCAAAGGCCTTGCTGAAGTCCAAATATAGGACGTCTACTGCATGGCCCCTGTACAGTTCCCTGGTAACCCAATCATAGTACTCGACTAGATTCGTATGGCAAGATCTGCCCAATACAAAACCGTACTGATGGTCTTCTTGGAGCCCATCGTCTTCCAGAAAGGTCACCAGCCTCTCTCTTTTAGGATCGGCTTCATGACTTTCCCCACAATTGAAGTGAGACTCACCGGTCTATAGTTGCCTGGATCATCCTTCAGGACACTTTTGTGAATGGACACCACATGGGCCACCCTCCAGTCCTGTGGCATGCATCCTGTGTCCCGTGATGTAGTGAACAGGTCTGCAAGTGGACCCACCAGGATCTTCACTTGCTCCCTAAGTACCCTAGGGTGAATACCATCTGGCCCTGGTGCCTTGTCCACCCTCAGTGCCCTTAGTCCCTCCTGCACCCTGTCCTCTGTAATCTTGACATCAGTTGCCCCACCCCCCTCTACCCACTCCACCCTTCCCATGAGGTATCTGTCCCCCTCTTTCCTTCATGAACACAGAGCAAAAGTACTCATTCAGTGCCTCTGCCTCGTCCTCTCCCTTCTCCACCCCCCCATCTTTCTTAATCCTCATAATCTGGTCTTTGTTTCTTTTTCTCTCATCAATGTATCTGAATAAGTCTTTTCCCCATCCTTGAGTCCCTGTGCCAGTCTCAGCTCTTAGGAAGCCTTGGCCACTCTGACTAGCCTGGTGACCTCCCTGGACTTCTTCGGGTAATCGTCTTTATCCCCTTGCCCTCCCAATTTCCTAAGGCTCCAGAATGCTTTTCTCAGCCCTCACCACTTCCATCACCTCCTGAGACAGCCAACTCAGCTTCTTTGCTCTCTCCTTCTTGCTTTGTGTCCTGGTGCAGGTCTCAGTAGCCTCTGCTAGCCCTTTTTTAATGATATTCTATTTTTGGCTGGCACTCATGTATGTCTGAATTCCCATCAGATGCTCAACCAAAGTTTCCCCCATCCTTTTAAAGTCCACTCCCTTAAAATTGACCACCCTGGTACCTGTTCCTTCTGTTATCCTTCCCATACTGAGTGTGAGCCACACCGTATGATGGTCGCTCCCAGACACGGGATCCTCCACTCCCAAATCCCTTACAGCCTCCCCGTTTGGTAATTCCAGGTCCACAGTCCTACCCTTCATAGTCGGCTAATGGACCAATTGCACCAAGAAGCAGTCCTGAAATGCATCTTGTAATCTCTGCTCCTTTGCACATGAGGTGGTTGGGGTGTTCCAGTCCACCCCTGGGAGGTTGAAGTCCCTCACCACTATGGTGTCCCACTTCCTACAGACCCTTCTAATTTAGCCAGCCAACTCCTTATCCAGGTCATCCCTCTGAGTTGGTGGCCTGTACATTACCCCCACCCTCAGTGTCTTTCTTTTAGAGTCCACTGCAACTCCCGTGCGAGTCAATCAGCCTCTTACACAACTGCACACCTCAGCCCCTTTCCTCAGGCAGGAGCAAACACATTCCTGTAGTTCATACTTCTTCAGTTTCCAGCTCCAGATTGAAGCAGTTTAAAATGGCTCTTGGCTAATCTCCTACCCCTTCCCCAAGTCTACCTCTGCAGTTTCTTGTCTTTCAACTGGCACAGAACTGAACACCAAAATACAGCCGTAATCCAAACAGCCCTGTTTAAACACCCAAAATATAGCCCTAATCTAAACAGCACTGTTTAAACACCCAAATACATATCCTTCTCCCTGTACAAGCTATTTGAACTAAAGCAAACTTATGAAAAAAAAATACTTCCCTTTAGTTTAACCTCACACAAACACCAGGACACCCCTGCAGTTCATGCTTCTTCAGTTTCCAGCTCCAAACATAAGAACTTACTGTAACATTAGATCTTTGAAGGGATCTCGGTCATCAGGTCACACTGTAGGAACTTCACTGTCAGTGAAGGAGGATCCACATGGAATATTTTCCAGCAGTACCACTGGGACCACCCACGCCAACATCAACCATTGACGTCACCAACCCTACAGAGGCATGAGCAATCCTGCTCCCTCCTCAGTTCTTTCCTCCGGAGACTAAGGGAGCAAACCCATGCCATGGGTAACTGAAGAGAGACAGAGAAGTGCCTAGGCAAAAATGAAAGGCTGGATATACCAGTTAGCCAATTCTGAGAAGAGAGCCCCATAAGAGGGGGATGGTGGGAGGGAAGGCAGACCTGATGACTGAGATCCCCTGGAAGATCTACTGTTACAGTAAGTTCTTATGTAAGTGTTCTGTCTTCTTCAGGGGTATCTCAGTCATCAGGTCACTCCGTAGGAATGAGTCCCAAGCAGTTACGAGTGCAGAAGAACAGTCTGTGAGATAGGCAAACTGAGGCCTAGGACAGAAGGCCCTGTAGAACAGCCTGCCCGAAGCCTGCTTGGGCTCTAGAAGCAATGTCCAGACTGTAGTTCTTGGTGAAAGTATGGACAGTACTCCAGGTGGCGGCAGCGCAAATGTCAGTGGCTAAGACCCCTTTGAAGCAGGCCACAGAGGTAGTTATGCCCCTTGTGGAATAGGATTTCTCTGTCCCTGGCAACTCCTTGCCATGCTTGTTATAGCAGAACACAATGCAATGGGCCAACCATTTAGACAAACATTGTTTGGGAACCTTAGTGCCCTGTCTTCCTGGAACAAAAGAAACAAAAAGATGCTTTGTTTTTCTGCAGTCCTTAGTTTGAAGTAGACAGAATTTCAAAATGTTGTGCACATCTAAAGTATGGAGTAGTGCTTCCCCTGGATTGGCCCACTCCAGAAAATATACTGGTAGGTGGATAGCTTGGTTCAGAGTAAACTCAGACACCACCTTAGGGAGAAACTTAGGATCTGTGTGCAAAGACACCCTGTCTTTGTGATAATACAAATAAGGCTCCTCACACCAGAGAGTCTGAAGTTCAGAAATCCTTTCAGCAGAAGTAATAGCAACCAAAAATAATGCTTTCCAAGAAAGTGTAGCTCACAATTCATGGCTGGCTCAAACGGAGGGGTTGAGAGTCTTTCTTCATACTACAATCAAATGAAGACAAGGTCAATTTCTCCAAAACACAATTTAAATCCCATGCCAGGACAAGGGAACTGATTGGAGGTTTCAGGTACAAGATACCCCTAAGAAAGGTACGGGACACATCTAACTGAGCCACGGTACAGCCACCTGCAGGCTTGTAAAAGGCATAAATAGCCAAAAGGTGCACCTTGAAGGAGGAATACTGGATCTCTGAGTCCAACAGGGAGATCATGCAGTCCAGAACCTGGCGCATGGGGTAGGTAGAAGGATCCAGATGATGTTTGGCAGCCCAGATGGCAAACCTCTTCCACTTCATGGTGTAGGTGGCCCTAGTGGAGGGCTTTTGAGCTGCCATGAGGACACCTACCACCCTCTGAGATACTCCAAATTGGGCAATGGCTATGTCCTCAGGAGCCAGGCATGCAGACAAAGCGACTTGAGGTTCGGATGGACTAGGGTCACCTGAGCTTGCATCAACAGATCCCTGTAAAGGGGCAGAGAAACTGGAGGTTCCTCCGCTAACTGCTGCAGTAATGGAAACCATATCTGCCGTGGCCAGTAGGGTGCTACTTGGATCATGCTTGCCCCATCCTTCTGCAGCTTGATTAGCACCCTCTGAATCAATGGAAATGGAGGGAAGGCATAAAGGAACCTCCCACTCCAAGAGAAGGACAACGCATCTCGCCAGAAAATTCCAGGCCCTGGATCTAGCGAGCAGAAACTGGGCAGTTTTGCGTTGAAAGGTGACGCCAAAAGGTCCAACTCTGGATGAACCCATCTGTCGAACAGCTCTTCGGCGATGGATGAGAGAAGTTCCCATTCCTGCATTCTGGACCGAGTCCAGCTGAGACTGTCCACCAGGTGTTTAGCACACCAGGGACTGGAACTACTGAGAGGATGAGGCTGTGGTCCAGCGCCCAGTGCCAGAGTCTCATGGGCTCCCTGCACAGGGAGTACAAATGCATTCCCCCCTGCTTGCTGATGCAGTAGACAACAATGAGGTTGTCTGACTGGACCAACAACTGACCCGGAAGGAGATGGTTCTGAAAAGTCAGCATGGTATACAGGACCGCCTGCATTTCAAGGATATTGATATGCAGAGAAGTCTCAATCTGGGACCATGTCCCCTAAGTCTAAAAAGGACCCAGGTGCTCACCCCAGCCTGAACCAGAGGCATCCATAGTGACAAATTGCTGGGGAGAGGAAATCAGGAATGGGACTCCTTGCAATAGGTTCTGGAGGTCCAACAACCACTGGAGCACCCCGCAGACTGGAGATGAGACCAGCACTGGCTGCTCCAGATTATCTGTGCATTGGTCCCACTGCACCCCAAGGGTCCACTGGAGCACACACATGTGCAGTCTGGCCAGTGGAACCATGGAAATGACCACAGCCATGAGGCCTGATAGCCTCAAGTACACCCTTGTGGGGACATAGTGGCTTCGGGCAACTACCTGAGCTTGTGAAACAAGGCACTCTGTCCTGTTTTGGGGCAGGAAGACCCTGCCTTGCACAGAGTCCAGGACTGCCCCTATATACTGTAGTCTCTGGGATGGAATCAAGACAGACTTGGGCAGATTGACAGTTATGCACAGAGAGTGAAATAGCTGGACAGTCCTCTCCAGGGTCCAGAAGAGCTGATCTCTGGACAGAGCTTTGAGGAGCCAGTCATCCAGATAGGGGAAGATGTACAGGTCTTTTTTCTGGAGGGCAGTAACTACTGCTGCTAAGATTTTGTAAAGACCCACGGCGCAAAGGATAAGTCAAAGGGCAGTACTTTGAATTGGTAATGTTCACCCTGAAAAAGAAACTGGAGAAACCAGCTGTGCAGTGGACAAACCAAAATATACAAGTAAGCATCCACATATCCAGAGAGCACAGCCAATTGCCCTGCTTGAGTAGGGGCAGCAGGCCTGGCAGAGTGACCATGAGGAGTTTTTTGCACTCAATGTAAAGACTGAGGTCCCTGATTTCTAGAATAGGCCTCTGATCTCCAGTTCTTATGGGGACCAGAAAGAACAGAGAGTAGAAACCTCTGTTTTTCTGATACCTGATCACTGACTTGATGGCCTTTTTCCACAGAAGTGACTGTACCTCTTCCTGAAAAACCATTACATGGTCTGGAGCATAGAGGAGACTCTGGGGACTGTTCTATGAGCTCCAGAGTGTGACCTCATTCTATAATTAGAAGAATCCAGGCATCTGAAGTTATGGTTTTCCTTTGGTTGAGATGGAGGGAGACCCAATCTCCAACCACCACCTCTTGATTGGGGACCGGAAGAGGGGGCTCTGGCAAGGAGTCAGGCAGAGGTGGATCAGATGCTGGGGCTGATCCATTGCCCCTAGGATGCTTGATGGCTGGGCCTGATGAGGAGGGTGCAGGTAGAGCTGAGGAGGCTTTTCCTTTTCCCTAGGGATGGAAGCCTGCTCTGGACTTGTGAGACACCTTGCAAAAGAACAGGCGCTGTCTGCTTCTAGGCCATGTATGACAGAGCAAATGGACAGAGTTAATAACCCTGCCAGATGCCTGTAAATCATTAATGGTGTCCTGGACATCTGGTCCAAATAACTTTGAGCCATTGAAGGGGGCATTCAGCACCTTCTGCTAGACATCTGCTGCAACCCTCAGCCAGGGATGCCTATGAAAGCAAATGCCTGTGTCAGCAGCCCTGGCACCACTATTAGAAATGTCATACAAGACCCTGAGGAAGTGCTTACTGATGTCCTCAGTGGCCTGCAATGACTTCAGAACCTTCTGTTTCTGGGAACATTCTGGAGGGCTTAGACAGCCACCTTGCCCTTCTTCGAGCTGGTATTTTGGTACTTGACCATATGTGATAGATAATTGACAATCTGAAGCCTCAAAGTGGAGAAGGCATAAACCATCATACCCCAAAGGTTGGTCTGTCTGGATTCCCTGCCAGGGAGGAGGGGCTAAGGTGCTTGGGCACCTTGGACTTGTCATGTGCTGCTTTGATGACCAGAGAATTGGTCTCAGGATGGGCAGTATAATAAGGCAGGCCCTGGGTGGCACGATAGAATGTATCTGCCCTGCAGGGCATGGGGGGAATCATATCTTAATGGTGTCAAGCCACAGTAGTGGCATTTCTCAGAGCTGGAAGGATAGGAGAAATGACCTTAGAGGGAGATTCTGGAATCTCCAAGAAGTCCACCAGTTCTCTCCTGGTGGCATCCTCTTCCTCAGTATGGAAGCCCATAACTGTGGACAACTGCTTCATAACATAAAAAAAGGAAGGATCTTCTTAAGGGGATGTGACAGTATGTTTAACAGAGTACTCACTCACTGAAGAAGCAGTAGGCCTATCAGAGGAAAGAGGTTCCTCCTCTTCCTCAGGGAGGATAAGGTCAGAGTGGTATTCCTTCTCGACATTGACCTGTTCTAACACGAGGTTTAATGATCACGGGGCCAAGTACAGCCTAAAGGCTGCAGCCCAAGAAGACCTAAGCAGTGTAGTCAATGACAGGGCTGTCAACAGTGCCAGAGATCCAGGTCTGTAAGAGCCCAACTGATGCACTAGAGCTGTGATTATCCTGGTCAAAATGTAATTGAGGTTGATGGCAGGAGAAGGATGCACCGATAGTGGGGGGTCACTGGCACAGGGTGCGATGAGCCATCTGTCAGGTCTTGAGAGTCCAAGGGCCATGACATTGTAGGGCCTGGAGAAGCATCAGACTGTGACAGAGCGGCTGTCAGCAATGATCCAAGTATCACCAAATGGGGGGGCCGATGACCCGAGGGTCGACAGATGGCCTCACTGAGATGTGGGAGGAGGTGCTGTCGGTAAGGGCCTTGGAGAAGCAGAGGCCTGGACAGCAGAACCTGTTGGTACAGCTGCAGACACTGGCATGTCCCCAGATGAAGAAGAAGCTATTGGGGATCAGGAGCACCACTGGGAGGAGCGGTCTTGTTCACAATCTTTTTTGTGACTTTTCCCCGAGAGCTTTTCTCCGGCCTTCAAAACCTGGGCACTCGACTAACCCACTGGTGACTGGGAAGGAGAGACTCCCGAGGACCCCTGCCCAGAACTGCCCTTTTTGCATCGCCTAAGGGTTGTGAGATTAAATTTATGGCATAGCTCGTGGTCAACGACACCATATCAGGTCCAAGACAGCAGACACAGAGGTTGTGGTTGTCTGAAGAAGCAATCTTCTTTCTGCAGCAGCAGTGATGCAAGAGAGATGTGGAAGGAGTAACTCTTGACATAAATGAGGTAAAGGAATCTTATTTAAAAGAGATTCTTAAAGCTAGGGCAAAGGAAAAAATTCATAGGTGAAAATGGCGCGAACTAAGACAAAGCTACCACAGAGACTCATGCAAAAAGAGTCGACGGGAAAGAACTGAGGAGGGAGCAGGGCCACGTATGACTTTTTTAGGGTGAGTGACATTGGCATGGGTGGCCCTAGTGGTTCTGCTGGAAAATCATCCGTGTGGATCGTGCTTCACAGACGGTGAAGTTCTTACGGTGTGACCTGATGACTGAGATACCCCCCGAAGATCTGCAGTATTCCCAGAAACTCTGCAACATTCCCAGAAACTGCAATATTCCCATAAATTCTGCAACATTCTCAATATTTACTTATCCCGTTCTCTTTTAACACATACCTTGCTTTTTGCTTTCTGTTTCCCTGGTCTTTGAAACCAGTTCTGTAGGTAGGCCCCTAGAGACCCTTTTATAAATGCTCCGACCAGTTACGCCATTGGTTTGACTTAGTTGGTGGCTTCTGACACTGATACTGCTACTGGCATTGCAGTAGAGCAGGGCCTCAGTGTGCTCAGATTGCACTCAAGAAACAGCCCTCTGCAAGTAGCAGAATCAGCATCAGAGCCACAGACTGCAGTGATGTCACTGGTTGGAGCATTAATAATGGTGCAATAGGGGACTACATGCAGAAGAGGAAAAAAGAGAGACATGCAGAAAGAGAACGGGGTTAAGTAAATTGACTGGTAATGTTGCAGTGTTTCAGTTCCCTTTAAGGATGTATCCACATTGTCCCTCTTTAAGTGGTGATAACATTTTCATTTTAAATTTACGTACAAAATAGCTTGGATCAAACAAGCAATGTGATTAGTCCAAACTGGGCACATGACCAGGCAGTAATTTCAAATTACCATATGGAATTTGTTGAAACATTTAAATACCTTGGGATTGTATTGGATGTTAATCTCACTTTTGAACATCATGTTATTTCAATTATTAAAAAAATCCATCAAAGATTAGGGTGCTTATATAGAGTAAAGCCTTATTTAACAATGGAATCCAGAAAGCTTCTTACACACAGCTTTCTCTTTAGTGTTCTGGACTATGGGTTGGTGGTAAACAGAGCCATGAATTGCAAACTTTTAGGGAAAATGTCTGTTAACATACAATTCTATCCTCAGATTTATGCTTTCAGCCCCTTTTAGAACCCATCATTGTCTATTACTTAAACTCTCCAGTTGTCTTTAATTAATAGACTTCAGCTCAAAATGTGTCTTTTTTGTTTAAAATTAAATCTGGTTTATTACCAAATTCAGTAAGCACTTACTTCTCCAAGTATGTTAATCCTAGTTGTACCAGAACCCAATTCAAGTTTACATTCAATGTACCATTTTTTAAGAAAACATCCGGACAGAGTTCACTGTTATACAGGGGGTCCCTCTTACATCAATTCCCTCCCAGATGAGATTATGAATTGTAAAACTATACTTTCTTTTAAGTCAATGTTAAAAAGGTATTTACAAACATCCCAGGAATGTACTTGTTAAAGTAATGTTCTTATGTTGTTAGCATGTAATGTATTTGTTAATGTAGCTTGTCTTTTGTAATGTTAATTGTATGCTTGTCATCAGTGAAAATGAGCAATTTGCTCATCAGACTTACAAGGGCAAAAAATAAAATGAATGAAATGAAATTAATTGTTCAGGTTTTACTTTTTCTTTTCCTGAGTTTTAAATTTTAAAATCATTTGCAAATGCATGAACTCACTCCAAGGTGTGCGGTAATGCCCTAAATGACCACAGTTCCCAGGTGATTGAAGGCACTTGGCTGTACCTAGCGCCTCTCAAACCACCTGGGGCATGTGATAATTTAGCATTACAGCACACCTTGTCATGCGTTATTGTTTATTTTTAAGATCACATTAGACTGACTCACTGGTGCAGTCACCTATCAGCCACTGGATTTTTAGTTTCTCCATCTCCAGCAGATGCTCATTCTTACTCTCAGTCTCACACTTCTTGCTTGTGCCATTGCTCTTACCCCCCTTTGCTTATACTCTGGCTTCTTTCACTTAAGTTCTTGCCATAACTGCTTATTTCAGTTATCTTGCTCCATCATAATCATTCCAGCATGAACTTACATTTTCTTCTTGCTCCATCTCTTGCCTTAGTCATGTAAGTATATGAAGATCTGAATGTTCATTTCCCACTGCAGGCTCGCCTCCAGGGTTGTTTGACTAAGAAACATAGAAACATAGAATTTTACAGCAGATGAGGACCGCTTGGCCCACTTAGTCTGCCCATTTTCCTACCTATACAGATAAGCTGCAGATCCTATTTAACCAACAGCCTACTTCCTCCTACCCCCCACTAGGACTGCCTTATGTCTGTCCCATGCATTCTTGAATTCCCCCACTGTTCTTGACTCCACAACCTCCTCAGGTAGGCTGTTCCATGCATCCACAACCCTCTCCATGAAAAAATACTTCCTCACATTACCTCTGAGCCATCCCCCCCATCTTCAAATTATGCCCCCTTGTTCTTGCACATCTCTTTTTCTGAAAGATACCACCCTCTTGAACTTTGTTGATTCCCTTGAGGTACTTGAAAGTTTCTATTATGTCCCCCCTCTCCCTTCTTTCCTGAAGGGTATACATATTAAGCTCCTTTAGTCTCTCTTCGTATGTCTTCTAGTGCAGTCCCTGCACCATTTTGGTAGCCCTCCTCTGGACAGCCTCCACTCTATGTCTTTGTGGAGATGGGGTCTCCAGAACTGCACACAGTACTCCAGATGGGGTCTCACCAACTGTCTGTACAGAGGGATAACAACTTCCTGTTTTCTACTGTCGATGCCTCTCCCTATGCATCCCAGTAACCCCCCAGCCTTCCATATTGCCTTCTCACATTGCTTGCCCACCTTTAGGTTATCTGATATAATTACGTTCAGATCCCTTTCCATTTTTATTATTGTCAGTATCTCACCTCCCATTGTGTACTCTTCCCCTGGGTTTTTGTTTTCCAGGTGCATTACCTTGCACTTCTTTGCACTGAATCTAAGCTGCCATACCTTTGACCATTCCTCCAACCTTGCCAAGTCCCTTCTCATCCTTTCCATTCCATCTTGTGTATCAACCCTGTTGCAGATCTTTGTGTTGTCTGCAAAGAGACATACTTTTCCTTCCAGCTCCTCTGCAATGTCACTTATGAAGACATTAAAAAGGACTGGTCCCAGTACTGAACCCTGCAGTACCCCGCTAGTAACCCTCCTTTCTTCGCTGTGGACTCCGTTTACTGCTACCCTTTGTGTCCTGTTGTCCAGCCAATTTTTTATCCAGGCTACCACCTTGCGACCCACTCCAAGGCTGGCTAACTTGTTTATTAATCTTTTATGTGGGACTGTATCAAATGCCTTGCTAAAATCTAGGTAGGTAGAAAGCAGCTGATACATTAGAAACACAAAAAGATAGACAATGTCAGAAGAAAAAGACCATTAATCCATCCAGTCTACATATAAATTCCTAAAAAAACCAGGGCATATTGTCCATGCAGGGTTCTAACCCACGTTATCCACCCCATTGCTCCCAGCCCTACTGATATCACCCTAAGCAACCATTAAGTCCTTCACTCTGTCCCAGCTATGTTTGAAACCATTGATAGTTCTGATCTCTACCACATTAGCTGGCAGATTGTTCCATGGCTCCACCACCCTTTCTGTAAAATTTTCTCACTTCCCTCTTAAACATCCCTCCCCGGTCAGTTTCCACTCATGCCCTCCCTTCCCCAGTCAGTTTAGACTCATGCCCTTCCTCCCCCGGTCAGTTTCCGCTCCTGCCCCAGTGTTCTTGATCCACTACTTTATGCTAAATAGTTTCTCACAGTTTACCTTGTTCATTCTTTTCAGGAACTTGAAGGTCTCTATCATATCTCCCCCCTCTCTTGTTTGGCTTCCTGTGAGTACATGTTCAGTGGCTTGAGCCAATCCTTGTTAAGATCTGCCCTGCTGGACCTGAGTCATTTTGGTTACCTTACATTGCACTTTCTCCAGCCTGTCCTTATTTTTCCTTAGACAAGAACTCCAGAAATGGACACCATACTCCAGGTGGGGCCTCACCAGTGATCTATAGAAATGTCATAATGCTGCCTTCCATCTACTGTTACTACCCCTTCCTATACACCCCAGCATCCTATTTGACTTACTGTAGGATCTGATACACTGGCTTGATTGTTTTAGGGAGTCACTGATGATGACCCTTAGGTCTTTTTCATCAGAGGTCGTACCCAGGTTAACCCTTCCCCCCCCATCAAGCACTGTGTCCTGGAGTTCTTGTTTCTTATGTGCATCACCTTGCACTTTTTGGCATTGAATTTCAACTGTTAACCTTGACCACCTCTCCAGCCTTTGCATGCCTATTTGTATCTCCCTAACTCCTTCCTTTTGTTTACCCTGAGAGACCCATCTTGCCCTGAATTCCTTCTCCCATGTCACTGATGAACGTGTTGAAAAGGACTAGACCTCTGCTATCTCCCTTTCAACCAGTTTCTCACCTGTGTCCTTCGCTGCACTCAGATCCTCAAGCTTTTTCCATAACCTTCTCTGAAGCACTGAGTCAAAAGCCTTGCTGAAAATGAAGTAGAGTGAGTCCATAGCATGGCCCGTATCCACTACCCTTGTTACCCAGTCAAAGAATTCTTTCAGGATGGTCTAACAAGACCTCCCTGTCACAAACCCCTGAACATTGTCATTAACCCCATACTCCTGTATCTCAGCATCTGTTAGGGCTTGAACCAATTGTATTTTGTTAGACCATTTGCATTAAATATATTTTAATTTACACAGTACACTTTTTTGTGGTAATACCTTTAATTAGACCAACTGCAGAATTTTTACAGAAGCTTTTGAGACTTCTCAGGTACGTTCATTGGGTGCAGAGAAAAATAACCAGCATTTCAGAATATATATACAAGAGTTTGTGGCCGTGTGGGTCTCTAGATTGCTTAACAAAAGGGAGGGTGTAGAGGAAACAGTTTAATGCAATACAGGTGACTACCAGGAAATAGGCCTCGTGTCATTAAAAGGTGAGTGATCAGACATGTAAATGGGGAGCTACATCAAAGTGATACTGTAACAATTTTATAACAATTAATTTACATAGTTCCCACACAGCCTGACTGCTCATTCTAGCAGTGCTTAATTTGTGCCGGTGCTAGCCGGGGCTCAGCACCGGTACCTATTTTCATTCCGGGGCTGAGCCCCGGCACCTCTCACACAGTCATACTTCACTAATATTTAATTTAACAACTGTTATTAGCACGGCCAGCCAGCTGCTTTGTTTGTGCTGCTGCTGCCGTGGGCGCCGGGCACCGGCACAGATCAGAGATCATCAGATAGATTCAGATGATGGATCGGATCATCAGTCACTCCCATCCCATCCCGTCCCGTTGCACTTGCAGCAGCTGGCAGCTGCAGCAGATGGTACGGTGTAGGAGTAGGACCGGAACGGAAACAGAAGGAAGCTCACCCCAAATGCAGTGCTTCTCAGAAAACCCTTACTTTAAGCTGACATTTTTTTAAAAGGACAGTCACAGATGATCCACGGTGGACTACGACCTTGATGAGTAATCTGGTGAGAACTGTAGGCATGCTCTCCCTGTGTTACACATACAGACAGATACGCACACGCACACACACACACACACACACACACACACACAATCTAACGATTTGTACAAACCTTGCAAACTGTTGTGAAAATGGCAATGGACATCCCCTGGTGCTAAGTGGATAGATCCACCAATGATGCCCGTGTGCCTCTCTTCCCCTCTCCCACTCTAACAGCTCTCCCCCTACTTCAGCTTTGCAAGGAAAAGGGTGCTAAAAATAGCTCACACAAGACTTGAAGCAAACTGGCATGGATGGCACATCTATACATTTGCCGGATTTACACTACACCCATGTGTTATTTGTGAGATTTTATTCTGTAATGTTTCTTTTCTTTTCATTTTTAGAAAGGCTAAGACACTTGGTATGTAAGTGAATACAAACTGTCTTGCCCAGCCTAACATGTGAACCATTCTTCCAGAAGAAAAAAGGCAGATGCACTGTAGCCCAAAAATAAAAGGGGAAGCTTTTCAGAAGTCAAGCCCATTTGCTTGCAAAACTGCTTCCCTTTGAGATCACAGCATTTCCAAAGGTTCAAGCAAACAAACGAGATGTGCCATTGCCCATTTCACCACTGTTTGACATCTAGCACATGTATTTAAATGAGCCATCTCCCTTTGGTATCTGAAACCAGATTAATGTATGTCCTCTTCCTATTAATGGGTCATAAGAACTCCTATGTAATGCAAAGACTGTCATTAAACAACTACATGTGCTTTTCCATTCCTTTCCTGCTGGTATGTTACAGTCAGATCTTCCAGCACTGTACACAAAAAATGGTTACACATATAGTAGAGCTGTGAACCTACCAAAGTTCAACCTAGCGAACTTTGACCGTTCTACCACAGAGAATGTGAACAAAATGAAATTATGTACCAGTGGCAATGGCATCCTCGCTTAGTTTGTTCAGGAGGCGAGGATGCCACTGGTACATATTCATTATTCACATCTCAACTCATTACTAAACGATCTCCGAATAATCAGCCTCATGCCTCACCTTCTCAGGTCTCAGCCTTTTGTAGCCACTGTGTGCTTGCTTGCAGTATTTATTCCAGCCTTCAAGTCTGTATTAAAGAACTAAGTCAGTCACCTGATAATCTGCCGGTGTTACAGGCTGTAAAACACCTGATCAATTGTTCTGTTGTCAGGTGGTGCATCATGTCTCTGTGTTGCTGCCAAGCCTCGCCCTGCCTCAGCCTGCCAATCATAGCATCAGGAATGATTAACATCATTAATCACGTACATGGGGGAGTGACTGAGTCAGTCAGTGCAGTCTTCGCGCTCAGTCAAGTCACGTCACTGTTTCTGGCTCAGACTGTAGCAGTACAAACAATTTGTGGCAATATAAAAGTTTGAAATGTAAAATGTCTCATCATGTCTGTGAAAATCACTGAAATGTGTCTCTTGTTGTGAGATCGGAGATCGATCATCAGGGATAGGGTTTAAAATAAACCATTTCGTTTTGTGGTACTAGTAGAGGGAGGAGGCGGGGGAGCGTGTGACCGACCGTGGGTTTTCAGCCTTCGGGAGACTGTGCAGCGAGCCGCGGTGGCGGTGGGAAAGGAAAGGGCCAGGGGAAAGTTACTTGGCAGTGTCTAAAGAGCCTGAGTGGGAGGAGATTCAAGCAAACCAGAGACTAGAGCAGAGCAAAATTTAAGTCAGGAGAGTCACGAGTGACCGACCGTTTCAGGAATACTTTCAGCGAGGCTAGAGAGCCTCTGGGACGATTCTGATTCAAAATCAAGCCAGAGGCAGCAAAATTTGGGGTGAAGGCAAGCAAGCTCAGCCCAGACAATTTACTTTGGCAGTAGTAGTTACTAGTTAGTAATTAGGGCCCCTGGACTTCTGGTCAGAACAGACTGGGAAGCAAGCAGCCTGTGCTTCAGGCAAAGGACTTTTTTCAATAGTTAAGTTGAGAGTGAGACTTAGTAAGGCAAATAAATTTGAAATCTTGGCTCAGTCAGCTGGCTCTTCAAAAATAAAAAAAATAACGAAGCAGACAGTTGAGACAGATTGCATTTAGGTTTTGTTTTTGCAGCCTGAGAGCCTGAGTTCCAGTCCAGACAGACTGAGAGCTATGTGTATTTGAAGTTGGTAAATTCAACCATCAGTCTGAGTGTCAGGGTTTGGGTTTGACTGATTATTTACTTAAAATTTTTCCTGCTAGTTCTAATCTCCTATCTCCACAAGCTAAAAAAATAAACCCTCTAACCTACCTTCCAGCCAGGAGACTGGTCTGGACCGACTGGGTTTGAATCCTGCAATCTTAAAACTGTCCTGAGTACTGTACTGGGTTCTTCTGCAGCTACTGGTTCCACCAAAAAAAATAAAATAACAGTAAAACCAGGAAAGCAGAGAAGAGGAGCTATGCAACCATAGTAGACTAGGTTAAATTCGCAGAAGCTTCACTTATGCAGCACATATGACATACATAACCGTGTGTGACAGACAGACAGTGTCTTTGAAGGGGACTTTTATAAAAAAAACAGGCGAATACAGGCAGAGGAGCACGTGTGTGGACTGCGAGCTTGGTTTGATTCTCACAAGTTCCACTTACATATAGCACATTACTATGCGTGACAGTAACTGTCTTTGTCTCTTTCAAGGGGCTGGGGCTTGAACAAAAAAAAGGCTAACTAAGATAGGCAGAGGAGCAGGTTAGATCTCTATTCATTTTGGAGACAGGCAGACAGCTGACACATAAATCCCAAAAAAAGTCTCATAGTCAAAAGAAAATATGGTCGTATTTTTTTAAGCCAGGAGGTAGTATGAATGAGGGTGAGCCAGTGACTAAGAGGAAGAAAAAGGAGAGTGATAAAAAACTACAGAAAAGAATCTGAAGATGTATCAGGTGCCACTGTTACATGTGTCAGCAGTGCTACAAAAGAAAAGCAAGTTCATGATTATGAAGGGAATAGTGTTGTCGAAAACAGTTGTGCCAATAGTGACTCTGAATCACAGAGCTCTGGTAGTGAAGATGAATTACCTGAACAAGTTGTGGCTCACAGCAAACATTTACTTCCTGCAGGATGGACATATGAACAAAAACATTTTTTTCAGAGCAAATACCGGTGGTTAGTCATCAACGGATCAAATCTCGATTGCAGTGTGTGTCAGCAAGTCAGTAACGTGGGTCCTGAAAAATCTGCTGGAATGAAGCTGGCTAAAGAATGGATCAAAACCTGTGTTACTTCATACGGTACCAATAAAGCAAAGCAACAGAAATCACTATGGAAAAAGATAGGAGAACATGCACAAACTAAGTCACATGTTGCGGCTTCTCGCATTCTTGAGCAGTCAAAAAAAAGACACATTGCTGCAATTAGCTGCAAATGCACAGTCTGCCCAAATTGCTACTACGGCCAGAATCTTCAGAACTGCTTATAAAGAAGCAAAGCATAACCGCCCATCATATGGTTTTGAAGTAGAAATAGACTGTCAGCAGTTAAATGGACTGGACATGGGGCTGATTTTGCATTCCAATGTGGCATGTTCTAACATTCAACATCACATTTCATCTGAGATGAAGAAAAAGTTGTTTGCCCAAATCACAGCTATTGCTCCTAAAGTGAGTCTTTTACTTGATGAAGTTACTGCTTTAAACAAGAAGAGCGCTTTAATTGTGTACATGCGACTGATGTTACCTGGCATGGAGTCTCCTGCTAATTTATTCGTGGACCTTGTGGAGCTGCAGGATCTGACTGCCGAGGGAATAGTGAACAGTTTATTGTCTGCACTGAAAAAAATTAACATAAATGAAAACTTTCTTGCCAAGTGCCTGGTAGCAGTTGCTTGCGATGGAGCTTCAGTGATGTTTGGATGCAATACAGGTGTCATGAAGCGGTTGCAAGACATGTTTCCAAATATCATAGCATGGCACTGCTCTGCTCATCACCTAGAGCTTGCAGTCGGTGATGTCATGAAAGATGTTGGAGTTACTAATCACTTTAAAAGTTTGCTAGACAAGCTATATTCTCTTTATAACACATCTGGGAAAAATAGGTTAGAGCTGAAGGAATGCGCTGAAGCACTTGACATTCAGCTTTGCAAGCTAGGTAGAGTGTTAGACACCCGGTGGGTTGCGTCGAGCTTTAGAACAGTAGAGGCTGTTAGGAATGCTTACCCTGCTCTCTATAAGCACTTCACATCTGCGGCTAATGACATTTCTCGTGACAGCACAACATGCAAAACCTACTCTGGTCTAAGCAAACAGTTGTCGTCTATTCAGTTTGTCAGCAACCTTGGAATTATGTATGATGCCCTACAGGAGTTGTCAGCATTATCTCTTGAATTGCGACATTGTGATTGTACAATTGTTGATGCACACCGAGCTATCTGCCGCCAAATAGCGGTATTCAACGCAATGGTAGAAAAGGCAAATTTTTGTCACAGTGTGAGAAAGCCATAGAAGAAAGGATGTTTCAGGGTGTCCTATTGCATGAAGGAAATGTTTGTGACAAGAAGATTCACCCAGGACAATTTTTCCGGAACTTAGCAGACAATTTACAAACGTATGCTGTCTACAGGAGGCACCACTGGTGACAAGACTGGATATGAGAATCTGATCACCGAAATGAAAGTGCTATATAAGCAGTACTGGCCCGATGAGCTACCTACACTGTATGGAGAAAGTGAGATTGAATCTCTTTGCAGAAGATTGCTATTGGTACTACTCGTGAAACCATTCGGGCATACAGGGTGTAAAAGTAGTCAGGTGGTAAAGAAATTCAGAAGCAGTATAAGGACCTCTTGACAGCCGTGAGCACTATTGCTATCTCCAGTGCCGAGTGTGAGCGAGGCTTTTCCCAAATGAACCTCATAAGCACATCAACACGAGCATCAATGCTTATTGAAACTATTTCATCATTACTATTCCTCAATCTAGTCGCTACCATTGAAGAAATTCAATCCATCCCTTATGTTCGCTCATGGCTTGCGAAGGGCACAGATCAGCCAGTGACACACAAAGTAAGGAAAGAAAACACGAGGATAGCCAGAGAAATATGGAAATTCTATGGTATTTTCTCGATATGTAGAGAACAAACCAAACCAAACTCAGAATTTCTTTCTGCAACCTACAAAACTGGTGTAGCAACATGGATGCTTACTTAATGGTATTTGTAGCTTAATACAGAAACTGTATTTTGGCTAGCAGCAGCTGAAACAGTGTGTTATATACTCTTTTCTTTGTGCTATACTTCCACCATGCATTACCACACACACATCAAATTACTGTAGCATTTTGTGCAAGCATTCATCATAAAGTAATGGTGGCCTAGCTACCACCACCATCCATTACATCATGGTGGATACTTGCACAAAATATTATAGTAACTTTTGTTAAGGAACATTGTTACATTAGTGTCTCTTACCTGGTCAATCCAAGCTGGGGATTAGCTATTCATCAAAACTGAGTCTGTTCCTGAGGAATGCCTGCAAAGGAAAACAAGAAATTTGAACAGGACACAAAGAAATAAGGGTTGGATTTAAACCACATGTAAATTATCAGATTAAAAAAGGTTTTATACTTATCTGATAAGGCAATTAAGACATGTCAAGACCTGTAAAATAAAAGAGAGGTAACTAAATAAAATCTTCTAGAAAAATATTTTTTTTTAAAAAAGGCAGATGGTGCAATGCTAGACATTTTAATATCCTGTTCTGATGAGGGCCCCCAGAACCTCCTGGGTTTTAGATGGTCTGTTTTGAGTATTGTGGCTTTTACTGAAGATAAAACACACTTCTGTTACAGGTTCCCTAGTACCTCCGTGTTGTTGCTTAATAAGGTGAGCGAGAGTCTCCAAAATCCTGACTCCATCCAGATGATAAAAAATGTTCCCCTGAGGTCGAGGGGAGCATCTCCTTGACTTGTGGGGGAACATTTTTTTTCATCTGGACGGGTATCAGGATATTGAGACTAGCTACTACCTTATTAAGCAACAACATATACCATATGGCATCTAGCAGGGTACAACTTTGCCCAATGCCTGGTATTGTATGGTGTGCACGGTGGCCTGGGGTTCAATAAGTATTAGACCCTGTCAATGTCATATTATAAAATGTTCTTACTTCAGCAGCTAACTTCCCATTGTAACACATTAATTGCAGGAGCATAGTTAATGTTATAGGTAGGCCAGAAGCTCTTGGGTTTTGGATGCTCTGTGGTGAGTTTGGGGGCTTTTATTGAAGATAAAGCACACTTCTGTTACAAGATCCCTAATAGGGAACCTGTAACAGAAGTGTGCTTTATCTTCAATAAGGGAACATGTAACAGAAGTGTGTTTTATCTTCAATTAAAGCCCCAAAGCTCACCACAGCGCTTCTAAAACCCAAGAGCTTCTGGGCCTGTACCCCACACCCCTGGCCTTTGGATCACAGTACCTTGCCATAGCTTCTACATGCCCATGATCCTTTAGCTATAAAAACCTTTTCATGCTTCAGTTTTAATTGGTTCTTCTATTACTTGTACCATGCTAGATGTTATGCGATACATTTTGTTGCTTAGTAAGGTCAACCACAATCTCCAATACCATAACTCCAAGTATAAAGGGCAAGATGCTGTGAATTGACCCAAAGGCCAGGGGTCTGGGGAACAGTAGGCACCCAGAAGCTCTTGGGTTTTGGATGCTCTGTGGTGAGTTTGGGGGCTTTTATTGAGATAAAGCACACTTCTGTACAGAGTTCCTAATAGGAACCTGTAGCAGAAATGTCTTTATCTTCAATAAAGAACATGTAACAAAGTGTGTTTTATCTTCAATTAAAGCCCCAAAGCTCTACCAGCGCCTTCCAAAACCCAAGAGCTTCTGGGGCCTTCTGTACCCCACACCCCTGGCCTTTGGATCACAGTACCTTGCCATAACTTCTACATGCCCATGATCCTTTAGCTATAAAAACCTTTTCATGCTTCAGTTTTAATTGGTTCTTCTATTACTTGTACCAAGCTAGATGTTATGCGGTACATTTTGTTGCTTAGTAAGGTCAACCACAGCCTCCAATACCATAACTCCGAGTATAAAGGGCAAGATGCCGTGAATTGACCCAAAGGCCAGGGGTCTGGGGACCAGTAGGCACCCAGAAGCTCTTGGGTTTCAGATGCTCTGTGGTGAGTGTTGGCCAGGGTTATATATTGCAGATAAAACACATTTCTATTCTTTGTCCCCAAAAAATTCTTCCCTTGGATTCAGGGGTAGGGAACCTGGCACAGAATAGAAATGTGTTTTATCTGCAATATAACCCATCCAAAACTCACCACAGAGCATCTAAAACAAAGAGCTACAGAGGGGCCTGCATCTGATTCCCCGCACCTTGGTTCAATTCACAGCATCTTGCCTTTATACAAGCCCACAATCCTTTTACCAGTGGTCAGCCAGACTCTACAATAATTGACTCTACCCCCCCAAAACAATTCTTACCCAGATTCAGGGGTAGGGAACCAGACACAGAAATGTGTTTTATCTGGAATATAAATGTAACCCCCCAAGTTCATTACAGAGCATCTAAAACCAAAGAGCTTCTGGGGGCCTACCGGCCCCTAGACCCACGGCATTGGAGCCAATTCACAGCATCTTGCCACTGCATTATACTTATACATGCCCAGCCAAGATCCTTTATCAGTGCCCGATCAGCCAGGCTCTCCAACCTGACTCCACCCCAAAAAAAAAAAATTCTTCCCATGGATTCAGGGCAGGGAGCCTGATATAGAAATGTGTTTTATCTGCAATATAACCCCCAAAACTCACCACAGAGCATCTAAAAACCCATAGCTTCTGGGGGCCTGGCGGCCCTCAGACCCCCGGCTTTTGGTGTTTGGACTCAGAGCCCTGGCATCTCTTTCTTTACAAATTAAGCACTGCTGGTACTTCCCCAAGATACAAAAGATTTGGTTGGCTGATTTGACTGTCAGTCAAAGCAAGAGCTCCCCCTTCAGTTGCAAAAAAGGCGCAAAAAGCTCAAACTACAGTTCCTACAGATTTTGAATTCAGACAGCTCCTGTAGTCCGGTTACATTTTAGGTCCCACCAGAACTGACTGGTCCAATTTGCAGTCCAGGACCAAGATAGTGGAGAGAAACAAAACAGTCCTTGCTACAATGAAAGCAGGTTAGACAAACTATATTATCATTATCACTCTAAATGATTTTCAGCAAATAGTTACATCTTTCAACAGAGCTCCATCTCAGATTACTTATGCTGCAATCAAGTAGCTGTTAAAGAGACAGTACACAGAGGCTATAGCCTATACAGGCTCTGGTAATCACATTTAAACTGCTAAAACACAGGACACCAGCCTGGCAGCAAGCATTTAGGCGGGCTCAAGGAAGACTTTTTGGGAACCCTCATTTGTGGGGAGGGTTACACCTACAAACTGAACCCTTCTTTCCCACACCACTCCCCTTCACCATGAATTAAAATGAGTCATCAGGAGAAGCCTAGCCTCTCCCTTGCACAACACTGGTAGGATGAAACTGGCAGAACAACAGATAATGTTATTAAGGCTACTCCCTGCATTAGTGTCCTGCCTATTGCCCCAAAGCTGTCCTTAGCTTCTCCCAGAGATCTACCCTCAAGCTGATTCATCCCTAGGTGGACATTTATATCTGTAATATAATAAATCATATAATAACTGGGTTCCATTTTTTCCTATAGGGAAACCTAGTCGTAATTTGCCAGTATAACAAGCTGACTATAACGTGTCGGGTTTCCCGAAGAGCCCCAGGCTCACACTCAAGCTGCTGCAGCACACATGGTTAGAAAGTGCAAGTGCCAGCTGGTACTTTCAATCCCCCGCCCATACGGAGCTCGGGCTCTTGCCTGCTCTATGCAGGTGTGAAAGGGGGCTTGCAGCCAAAAAATGGAGCCCAGAAATTATATAAAATAAAGCCTAGGAGACTATGTAAAAGTCACATTTTATACACACCCTTGGTGTAGGATACTATTATAAACCTCTCAAGCTTCACTCTTGAGGTTTTTATACAGTAGTAGTCATACAGAAGTTGATCAGTGCTAAAGTAATGCTGAGGTATCCTGAAGCATTCAAGTTACAATTTGCATGGGCTATAATGTGATTCTGCCTCAGCATACCTCAACACTACCTCAGTACCTGGTCAACTGGCATTCCACAACTCAAGTGTGCATACAATTCTCATTATACACAATCCCCCAGGCATTATTCCATATGTAGTATGCAGCCATATTGTGCTTTCATTCAGACTGCAGCCAGCAGAGTTAGTGAGAGAAGGCTGCAGCTCAGCTTTTACATCAGCCAAAGGGAATTCTGGGATGCAACCACAGTGGCTTTGATATGCAAATGTAATGTCAGGGCTACACGATGTCAGGATCTGCCAGATACAAGTGATATTAAAACTAAGGCAGTGAGTAAATCATTTTTAGTTAATGGTGATAATTTTTTACATATCGATAACAGCACTTTTATCTCCAGTTACAACCTCCTCGTTGATATTTTTGGTTACAACCAGGAAGGAGTATCATCACCTGTCAATCAAGTGTTGCCACAGAAAGCTAACTGGTGCATAGTTTCTCTGTGGGTGGGATAAACAACTTGCCCAACATGGCGGCTCCATTACTGAGCATCGGTACTGGCACTCAAGCTTTGCCTCACACTGTTAAGGCAAGTAAGATTTTAAATATTTGTAAATGTCTATCTACTTGATCCTGCCTTGAAAATAAAAAAAAAATAAATCTGGTTGATCCTGCCACTCATACCCTTTGAGCGCATCTTACAGCTATGCAGGTATGCGTACGGACCGCGACTCTCTGGAATGCCATTCCCACTGTAATGTATAAAAAAATAAACACACACACAAGAAAAAACAAAAGGGGGAGACAGGCAGCGTGTGAGTTTACGTGTGTGTGTGTGTCTTCTGATAGAAGTGCTACACTAACTGAACTGTACTGAAAGGGGGAAAAAGGACCACCATTAATTAAATATTATAAAATGGGCATTAAACATGCTGGCAATTGATTAATCAGACTGGTGCTTTAGCCGTGTGTAAATCTCACAACAAACACACAGGTAAAGTTCCAGCTGACCTGTTCTCACCTGATCACATATGTTAAAACATGTAGATCAAGTGACAGAACGTTGACAGCACTGAAAATCTCCATTTAATTTTTTTCTTTAACAGAACCATTTCAAGCTCATTCTGTGTGAATTGTACATCCATAACAGTTAAAATGGTTCTCAGAAAGCAGTCACACACTACAAAAATACCTTTTTTTAACCAGTTTTGTAGTTCTGTATAGGTGCTTCCAATAGCATCTGTGAGTACAACTGATCGCAAAATCTCCTCAGTGGTAGTAAGCGAGTACAAGGTCCGTCCTGGACCAACAGAAGTGATGTCATAGCACAGCAACCACAATGTCCATCCGGGACTGACAGCACTGACGTAACAGCACAGTAACCACATAATTTAGTTACCAAAATCTTGTCAGCATATATTCAAGAAGTGAGCAGCCCAGCAGTTAGTGAAGCCACTTTTCCTCTTCCTGCTGTGTCATCTAGTGTCAGTGACCACTCAAGTGATGATGTGCAACCGACTCCTTCCTCAGACAGTGCCTCAGGACAATGTACTGACCATGGCATGGTGCCTGAAATTTACATTCAGGACCCTCCTGAAGGCTTGCCAACTCCACCGTCAACCACAGTGTCAGTGGACCATTTAGGGAACGGGGCAGGACTATTTTATCACAGGCGGAAGAACAAATACCTTTTATGTCTTGAAATTAATAAAAATATTAATTTGTTCTCAATCAAGAACACATTTTGTTGTTCATTTCATTTTACAATCGCAATAATGCACTCCGGGGTGGGGTGTTGTTGTGAGATTTACACATGCCTCGTGTGGTTTACGGCACACCCGAGGTGGGTGTAAATCTCACAACACACCCCCTGTCATGCATTATTGCTTAAAAATATTATATGGGTGGGTGTGTGTAAAAAACAGAATTGTACACACACCCTCGGTGTGAGATGCTTTTATAAATCCAGAGGGCGTTTATGTAGCATCCCATACCTCGGGTGTGTGTAAAATTCTGCTTACATGCACCCACCCATATATTATTCTATAGTTAGCATGCAAATTGTAAATCGGGGCCAGCCCCACACTTCAGCAATGGGCTTTGAGTTATGACTGTTACCCTTCAATAACATCTAAACTAAATGTTTTTTTTTTTCATTTCAAAACACCAAAAGCACAACCCTTAGGGACAATCTAACGATATTGAGTGCGTTTCAAATCTCTGCCATTTTTAAGTTATTGATGAGCAGCAAAAAAATATTTTTTTATCATGATTTTTATGCTCCCTACTGCGCCAACCCCAGTGTGACCTCTGCTCACCCAGACCCATCACCCACCATATCTGTGACTTACCTGGCTCTAAGTCCCCCACGGATTGCCCCCTGTGGTGGGGTAAGGGGCTGGAGGTCCATCCTCCCCACCCCTGGTAACCAAATTCAGATAAGCCAAAACCCAGCCAGTGGAGAGGGGCTTGTGGCGAGCACCAGAATCATCCTGTCAGCGGGGTGCTATATTTTTCACATATTTCTTAGCATACCCACCCCCCCGATGCTGGGCCTGTCCCAGCAGACCTCACATGCAACTAGTGGGCAAGGTCTCTGGTCCACCGCAAGGGTCACTAGTGTGGCAGATCCCAATGCCCTCCCTCCCCCATTGAGAGTGCTGCCACACAGTACCACCTTTCCAGTCCTTGAGCCACCTGACCAGCTTCCCAGACATGCTTCCGAACTTGGGTCTCCAGCATGGGAGTGCACAGTGCTACCCACTGGGCGATCGGGCGGCCTGCCTTTTTATATTTTTAAAATTGTTTGTCACATCATAGCACAAAAACCAATCAACCAAATTTCTCTGAAATTGGCAGGCACTGAGATAGTGGGCTACAATGAGTGCCTTCCATAATTCAAGCACCTACATCAAGAGACAGCCAAGATATAAGTGACCCAAAAATTGTTGTTTTTTTGTTTGTTTTGTGTTTGTTGTGGAAGTGTTCTCTCAGCCCTTACTACTGCAGCATGACCACGCCACTGTGATGGAATAAAACAACACAAGAGTCTCATTTTTTGTCCCAATGTCATTTTAATTATATACTTATTTGTAACAGGCAAAAAATCTGTTATACCCATGTGTGTGTAACAAAGTACCTGTTATCACACATATCCATGGTGTGGTCACCCTCCTGTTACAGCAGATCACACTACCTTGCAGGTGACTGGATTCTGGAGTGAGTCCAGAAAGCCGGCTTACCTGTGGCTTAGCCCTGTCTGGGGGGGGCAGCGACATAATCTGCAGCACTAGTGACCCCTGTAGTGGACAGCTGAGCTTGTTTCTGTCCACAGAATGGGAACTCTGTGTACTGGAAAGGCCTGCAACATGGCAGCATGTGGCACCACAGGGAGATCGGGGGTTTACTTTAGGAGGAAAATCAGGGAGAAAAATCCTGGTGCCCCCGTTTATGAAGAGTCTTCATCAGGTACTTGCTGAGGTGGCTTCTGAGTGGTTGAGAGCTCAGAACTGTAGGGAGCTCCAGCACAAGATCATCAAGGACACTGGGGGTTAAAAGCTAGATAAACATATCCATAAGTTGCAGTCCAGCACAGAGAGATGATTTTATTATTTTACAAAACATGGTGATTTATTGTCTCCTTATAGCATAAGGAACAGGGTTCATAGGAGTATCTCTGAGTTGTAGCAACATACAAACCACTCAAGTTTTGTCAGAATCCCTCAATACCCCCCAACAGCTCTATATCACACCTTTAGCCATGTATTATCTAGCATATATTAATGCACTCATTAGAACCAATTTGTTGGAATCAGTAGTCCAGTCAACGACTTGCATTCGGGAGTGAGGCGCAGGGCATTGGTGGAAAAGCTTGGGGGAAGGGGATTGAGTGTCCGGCAGACTGCTCTCCTCCTCCAGGCGGGGGGTGGGGGTTGTTGCTCCCAGCACAAGACTGGTCCCTAGTGGTAAGCTAAAAATAAAAAATAAATTGTTGGAATCAGTCTGGTTCAGTAGTTAGAACACAGGCCTTTGGATCAAGGGATCACAGGTTCAGATCCCACCAAAGGCACTTTCTTATTCACTGTCTGTGTCCCTGATCAATGTGGACAAGCAGGGCCCCACCGTAAATAGGATATTAAACCTTAACTGGACTATAATGGGTAATAAATTGCAAAATAAAAAAGGACAAATAAACAAAAAATTGATAAAAGAGTTTGCATTTCACCTTCCTGTTCAGGACAGGATTGACTGGCAGGAAAAGATCTGTCACTCAGGATTTAGAGTGTTGTTGGATACGTTCCAGACCCCATACAGGTGCACTGTGTTACTTAATACTCTGACTCAATTTATGATGCAAAGAGACAGTGTTGCCTAAAAGAAAACTTATATTCATGTGTCAAAATGCAGTGAGAAGAGCATAAGTAATGTAACAGAAGTACAGAGTCATTTTCCCTGAATAACCCAATGAGATAGAGAGCCTCATGTTCTTCTACTTCTACCTAGTTTTACAGCTGGTGGAGGTCTGAGGCACAAGGAAGTCAAGTGATCTGCCCAAAGTCAAACAGTGAGCCAGTGGCTGTAGTGGGATTCCAGCCTGGAATCTGGTTCACAGTTCACTGCTCTTACCACTGCACCACACTGCCTTCCTTCACACAGAAGCTGTAGATAATAATTTCATTTATAAACGAGTAGGGAATTTCCATGTCCTGATTGGCTGAGAGGTGCCCTGGCCTGTGTCCTTATTGGACCATATTGTGACAACCGGTACTTCTGCAGCCAAGCAGCATGCAGCACATCTAGATATTCATGCCATCTAGAAATGTGTGAAAAAAAAATTTGGCAGGCATGTTAGTAAAGTCATGCATCTTTGTAAGTAAACACCCATTATATTTCCAAACCCATTTGAACACTTTTTTAATAAATACCCATGCCCAACCCATACCAAATAAACAGATGTCAAGTAAGAAAAAAATTGTAATCTATTAACAGAACTTTTGTCTTATTTCCTGGCCTGTAGTCATTGGCCAAGAGTTGCTAGACTTAGCCAACTGCTGCCTCCAGCAATGCTTATCTCTCACCAACCTACCTACTATCTACTACCGTGGAGACCTTCAGGCGTGAACTTAAGACCCATCTTTGGAACCAAGCTTTTGTCACTTAAGATTGTTGCTTTCTGATTTTATATATATTCTTTTTCTTTTTATTGCTAATACCTAAGACTGTTGTGATTCTGATTTTATACTTTTTGTTTTATTGTTCATTTTGTACAGCACCTTGGAGTCTGAAAGGTGCTTAATAAATTTAGTTTTATTATTATTATTATTATTTGACAGACCCCTTCCCTCTGCCACCCTGACCTCGACCTCATCTCCCAAGAGTGTGGCATCAATTGTAACAAATTGGTATATTCACACAACTTATACTTGATTACTGTTTTTTTTTTAAAGCATCGAGACTGTGAACAAGTACTGGCATACACAGGAACTGTTATGAGTCAGTCTTTGAGAACAAAAAACAACTGCACTGCCCAGTTTGAAAATAAATCCTCTCTGCACTAACACTTTAAATTAAATAAACAGTACACGAAGTGAAAGTGCAACTTACATGTCAACCACACTGACTGCGGGGAGAGGGATTTGCCTGAAAAGAAGCCAAAGAACAGCAGGAGCAATGCCATAATCGCAGCTACTCTCTAGTGGTACAGACCCACCACAGCAATTAAACAAGACTCTGCATTACATTAAAGGAGTAGTCCACCCAGAATTTGCAAAATCATATGTTATGGAGAGGGGTCTGATTTGTATGTAAAGGCCTAGTGTGCCCTTCCCTCTGTCTGCTATTAGGAGTTTTTCCTAAATTAGCCTGCTAGGTTCATTATAGTTTTACAGCCCCTGGGGATCTCTATCTCAATTATGTTTATTGCCTTTCTTGCTCTTACAATGCACCCTGTCTCATGTGACAGTGATGTATCCACGCCCATAGATTTAAAACATGCACTGCTTTAAAATCAGTTCACAAAAGCAAAGCTGTGTAACTGTTCTTGTCCAGTGAGAACAGATGGCTACTGTTACAGTTTAACAGATACCTGAGTGCTAGCTGAGTGGGGTTTCTGTAAGAAAACAGCTACTAAATAGCTCTAATTCACTGTTTCTGTTTTCTATGTGTGTCAGGTCTAGCTAGAAGGAGTTTTTTAATTTTAAAACTTTTAATTTCATCAAAGTAGACACAACCATAAAAAGCACCAAAATTGCCCAGATCATTAATGCTATAATCACATCAATTAACCCTGATGTTATCACCCTGGTTGAGACTTGGCTGTCGAAATCCTCCCCTGACTCCCTAGTCTCCCTTCCTGGTTTCACCCTTTTCGGTCCGACCGTGTTGGGAGGCGGGGATTTCGCTATTTATGTCAAGGAATCTCTCCCCGTATTAGCCCTGCCCGCTCCCATCCTTGACTCCAGGGCCCAGGTGCTTACGCTGAAACTAACCCCTGACCCTTTAAAGGGACCCCTTTATCTGACTACTGCATATGTGCCCCCCAGGGACCAAATGCAGGCCATTGCCTCTCTTACAGAATACCTTACCTCTCTACCTTCTACCGCTGATCAAATTCTGGTGGGTGACTTAAATGTCAACTGGCTCAGCCCCTCCTCCTCCTCTACCCGAGACTCCTTTTCTGCAATAGACCTAATGCAACTAGTTACCCACCCTACCAGGACTAACCCCAAGAGGCTCCAATCCTGTTTGATGTGGTACTCACCAACCGCCCTAATCGGATCCCCAATGTACAAGTCCTCCCAGACTCTCTCAGCGATCACTCCCCATTCTATTCCACTGTCAACCTCAGTCCCCAAACCCATAGCACAGTCCACATGCCGGCAGCGTCTAATACCTGGTGGACTGATAAAACTTAAGGAACTTCTGTCCCAAATTGACTGGTCTCCTATACTGGCAACTCCTGACATTGATACAGCTCTCTCCTTCTTTACCCAAACTTTTAATAATGCCTGTGATATCTTTGCCCCAGTGTTGACCCGCCATTCTAAAAGGAAGAATGCCCCCTGGGTTACCCCAGCTTTGATCCACCAGCTCAAACATAGAGACAACCTATGGCACCATGCCATTGAGACTGGCCGGCCCAATGACAGGCGGTTATATGCTGCAGCCTGAAACAAGTGCACTCGGGCCATCAGAAAGGCCAAGTCTGAGCACTATCGGTCCTCACTCACTGCCTCATGGGGGAATCCCAGAACCTTCTGGGATAACATTAAACAGTTAAATGGGAGTGCACACTCCCCACCCACCCAGATCAACATTAATGGTGTGATCTCCTCAGACCCAGCCCTCATAGCCAACCACCTCAACACCTCATTCACTGACCTTAGCCCTATCCTTCCTACAAATTTTTTTGACCCTCCTCCCCCAGCACCTGCCATAAATCTTTCTCGCCCTTATTTTCTCCTCCATCGTGTTTCTGCCCAAGAACTTAGGCGCACCTTGTCACTGCCCTCAAGAGTAATAATGCGGCAGTGACACCTGAATCCGGTATCCTACGGCTGGTCTTCGACACAGTCCTTACCCGATCACATGCCTCATCAACCACTCTCTTTGCCTGGGAAGGTTCCAACTGCCTGGAAAGTCGCCACTGTCACCCCTATCTTTAAAGGTGGTGATAGGACTGTGGCTGAAACCATCGACCGATCTCCATTCTCTCTCTCTCTCTCCAAGGCCTTGGAAAAAGTGGTGGCCTCTCAAATCTCTGACTACCTCTCCACCTGCAATGTCCTTTGTCCTGAGCAGCATGGCTTCCGAGCGGGCCACAGTACCAACACAGCCCTCCTAGAGTTCTCCAACTTTCTCCACTCCTCCTTAGACACTGGTTCTCTGGCTGGTGCTGTCTTCATTGACCTCTCGAAGCTTTCGACACTGTCTCCCACCCCTCCTTCTTGATGCCCTTAGTCTCTCTGGTTTTGCTGCTGGCCTATCTCCTGGTGCACCAGTTATCTGTCTGACTGCTCACAGCATGTAAAAATTAATGGGACCTGCTCAGACATCTGTCCCATCTTTTCTGGGGTTCCCCAGGGCTCCATTCTGGGCCCCTTACTATTCTCCCTTTACCTTAACACCCTTCCACACTCTTGCTTGGGGAACATTCTATTGTACGCTGATGATGCAGTCATCTTTGCCTCAAGTTGTAACCCTATTGCCCTCCAGGACTCGCTGCAGAAGTCCTTCACTGAAGCCGAGGGCTGGTTCAAGGAACATAGATTGGTGATAAATCTTAAAAAAACCAAAACTATGTTCTTCTCTCATCCTCAAAACAAGTCCTGCAACTTCAAACTCCTCATTCACTCTGGGTCCTCATTCCCACTCGAACAAGTTTGCTCTTATAAATACCTAGGGATCCATTTTGACCCCTCCCTCTCCTTCCATGGACACATCGCTGCCCTAGCCACTGCCACTAATATCCGATTGGGCATCTTACATCGGTATGAACACTGCCTCCCCCCAGAGGCTCTTTGACTCGCAGTCACCTCCTCTATCCTGTCCCTAGTGGACTATGGACTGCCGGTGTATGGTGCTGCTGATCAGACTGCACTCCATAAAATTCGCACTACTCTGAATAAGGCCTGCAGGTTACTTACTGGAGCACCTAGGATGACACACACCTGTCTACTGTATGCTAAAGCGCTGGTACTTGATCTCGACGAGCGCCTCAAATATCTTACCTGTACCCTTACAAAAAAAAAGACCCTCCTTGGGCTTTCCCCACCAGGATTGACCACCACCATACGCCGCTCTGTCCCACTAGTTCATACTCGGACCTCTGGGAAAACCTCTCTTGTTATCCCTAGAGCTAGGACCTCTCATGGCCAATGAGCCTTCAGCTTTAGGGCCCCCTCCTGGTTCAACACACTGCCCCCCTCCATCTCTGAAGCTCCAACTATATTGTGCTTCAAAACTTCCTTTACGTAACCACCTTATTAACACCCGATGCTGTAACTGCCGCTAGTCAAAACCGTACTCAATACTTATGACAAAGCTTATTACTAAGCTGCTAAGGACAACATAACTCTGGTATTGTTTGCATCCATCCTACCTGTACCAGCTTGTTTGTATCTATGTCTTAATTTACTGTTATACCTATGTGTTGTACTGCTATACTGTGTATTTTGGTTTGTCTTACTGTGACAAGGTACCTTTGTAAATGAGCCTATGGCTCAAAGGTTTTCCAAACTGCTGTTTAAATAAAATAAAAAAAAATAAAATAAATAAATAAATAATTAGAAAAGACTCTAGCTGTTTTCTTATAAAAAAAATTAAATTAGATTTCAAGTATTTGCTAAACTGTAAATGTAGGTACCAGCATTCTATTAGGTAGAACTGCCAGTTAGTGCTGATTTTGCTCTGTGACATGATTGTCATTTTTTTTTTTTTTACAAATGTGAAGTATGTTTCTAATTTTATTTATTTATTTATTTAAATGTTTCACCAGGCAGGCACACTGAGCAAAAAGTCGCTCATCTCCTGGTGCGACCTGGGGGGGAAGGGTTACAATTGGAATGAGACATTAAACATTCAAATAATAAAGTAATAAATTAAAAAGTAAAATGAACTAATAATTGAAGTATGTATTTGTGAGTTATTTAATTAGATCGGCAAATAAAATACAAAACAAATGTTGTTTTATCATTTAAAAAAGTGTGATACACTACGTTTGTAGTGCAGTGAACTATCGTGAGATGGAATCAAGTGTGTAGCAGAAACAGTCACTGTCAATTTGGCATTCTGTTACTTTCATGCCATAGCATTCACAGCAGAGAAATTGACTTCAAGGTATTTTGCAGTTTCTGGACTGCAGGTTCATACCATACACTTCATACACACTTTGGTCACCCAGTCAAAGAAATCTATTAGGTTAGTCTGACATGAACCTAATAGATTTCTTTGACTGGGTGACCAAAGTAGTAGACCAGGGAGGGGCTGTGGATATGGCCTACCTAGATTTTAGCAAGGTATTTGACACAGTCTCACACAAAAGATTAATACACAAGTTAGCCAGCCTTGGAGTGGGTCCCAAGGTGGTAACCTGGATAAAAAACTGGCTGGACAACAGGACGCAAAGGGTAACAGTAAACGGAGTCCACAGTGAAGAAAGGAGGGTAACTAGTGGGGCACCGCAGGGTTCAGTACTGGGACCAGTTCTCTTTAATGTCTTTATAAGTGACATTGGAGAGCACCTGGAAGGAAAGGTATGTCTCTTTGCAGATGACACAAAGATCTGCAACAGGGTTGATACACAAGGTGGGGTGGAAAGAATGAAAAGGGACTTAGCAAGGTTGGAGGAATGGTCAAATATGTGGCAGCTCAGATTCAGTGCAAAGAAGTGCAAGGTAATGCATCTGGGAAACAAAAAACCAGGGGAAGTGTACGCTATCTGGGGTGAGTTAATAACATAAACAAAAATCGAAAGATACCTAGGAGCAATTATATCAGATGACCTAAAAGTGGGCAAGCAATGTGAGAAGGCAGTAAGGAAGGCTGGGAGATACTGGGATGCGTAAGGAGAGACATCAACAGTAGAAAACAGGAAGTTGTTATCCCTCTGTACAGACAGTTAGTGAGACCCCATCTGGAGTACTGCGTGCAATTCTGGAGACCCCATCTCCGCAAAGTTATGGACAGAGTGGAGGCTGTTCCGAGGAGGGCAACCAAAATGGTGCAGGGTCTGCACCAGAAGACATGTAAGGAGAGACTAAAGCAGCTTAATATGTATACCCTTAAGGAAAGGAGGGAGAGGGGGGACATGATAGAAACTTTCAAGTATCTCAAGGGAATTAACAAAGTACAAGAGGGTAGTATCTTTCAGAAGAAGGAGATGTGCAAGAACAAGGGGGCACAATTTGAAGATAGAGGGGAGATGGCTCAGAGGTAATGTTAGAAAGTATTTTTTCACAGAGAGGGTGGTGGATGCATGGAACAGCCTTCCTGAGGAGGTTGTGGAGTCAGGAACAGTGGGAGAATTCAAGAATGCGTGGGACAGGCATAAGGCAATTCTAGTGGGGGGTAGGAGGAAGTAAGCTGTTAATTAACTAGAATCTGCAGCTTATCCATCAGGTAGGGAAACGGGCAGACTAGGTGGGCCAAGCGGTCCTTATCTGCTGTCAAATTCTATGTTTCTATGTTTCATATATTTGTGCAGTAAAAATGTATGAAATAGGCTGGCCCAGTGACGCTGAGGGTTGATGTGCTGGATGCCTGACCTTGTGCTGTGCTGTGACCCAGATTTGGGAATGAGTCCAGAATGTTGGGGGTCAGCAAGGAGGGGGAGGGAGGAGCTGGACTGACTCGACTGAGCTGTCATCTGACAGCCATCCTCTCCATAGGAGGGCTTGGCATTGCAATGGATAGCGGACAGTGATGGTAGGGTGAGGGCACTGCTGGGTGCTTGGTGGCAGCTGTGTCTCTACATGGCTTCTCACCTGGACCTTGGTACTTTGGGCTGGCACCCTCTGGGGCACTTAGAGACCATGACATAGCTTACACACATGGGAGAAAGAAGTGAGAAAAAACACAAACAACTCCCTGGCGCTGTGCACTATGACACCGGGATTATGGTTCACTAGGACCCAGCTGAATACTGGGGATGGTGTAGGTAGCACCAGCACTAATGATGGGGAAAGAGCCAAATTAAAAATTTTAACCCTGCTAATGTTTAAAGAGCTGCTGACACCTCAAAGAAAACTTTGAAAAACATAATATTTAGGTACAATTCAGCTTGCATTCCATATATATTCAGTAGATTTCTCTTAAACATTATTTCTTACTGAGGAAATTTGCATGAATACATGATCCTTATACCTCAGAGTTCATCTGCCTCTATAGGTTACTCCCTAACTCAAGTCATAATCCTCTGTTGTGACATCGCAATTTGTTGCCATGGTAGTAACTGTGATGTCACAAGCAGTGCATTATGACTTGAATTAAGAAGAAAGCAATATAAATGGATAAACTTTTTAGAAGCAAGCATCCTGTTTTCATGCAAATCACATCAGTAATAAATAATGGGGAGGAGGAATACAGAACTAATATGGAATACAAGCCAAACTGTGTCTATACATTATGTTTTGTTAAAGTTCTCCTGAAGGAGTCAGCTGCTCTTTAATAGGGCACTAAAGCAGCTATATGACTGAGGGGCAATAAAGGAATGCGAGGTTTATACTGGCTGCAGCAGGACATGGAAGGGGGACAGTGTATGAACAGCAGTGGGATTATGTATGTGATGCCTGTTGACAGGCTAAAACGGCAGCAACAACAGGAAGAGGACTGAATAAAAATATTAAGTTGTACAGTTGCCTTGAAGAGTACATATGGTTGCCACCTGTCAGGTTTTTTACCTGGTGATCAGGTTTTCAGGGTCCCTATCAGGTAATCTGGTTTTGCTCTGTGCTGATCAGGTTTCTGAGATATTTTGAGTGCTCACATACTTTTGAAACAAATGCTGCCATATCACTCATTGCGCTTTTACACACAGGTTTTTAAAACGGAATCAGCGTTACCTGTGTGGCGCCGTTGTACTCTGTTGCGTTCAGGTTCCTTTTTACACATACTGCGATATTCCGGCAACATTCGTCTCCATTTGTTTTGTCTCCCCCAGAGTTTCACTCTACAAATGTTGTTTTCTGCCTTTGTACCGGAATGGCTGTTTTACACAGCACGACAAAACGGGTACATACGGTGCAAACCGCAATAAAGCATTGCGGTTTGGACGAATCAAGTCATTTAGGGACTGAACAGATGCAATTACACAAGGGATGTAATGGAATACTATTTTAACAGTTATTCCTACATAAACCTGTGTGTAAAAGCGCCTATTGTTTCAGCTACATGTCCAGGTTACAAACAAGTTCTGTTGTCAGTGTAGCCTTTCGTTTGTGAATGCAGTCACCCTGGGAGGTGTAAAGTTATGGCCATTAACACCATTAGCACTTACTTACCTAATCGTTCCACTGCATCTTAAAGTGGCATAACAGCAAAGCTGCCCCCACCTTTTGTAACAGTTAACAGAGCCAGACATTTTCATCTCTAACAGAATTTAGGCATTTTTAAGTGTTTTAAATTATTTTTCCCACAAGAAAAAAGTATGATCACTTCTTTGGCTTTGAAATAGTACTGTGGACAAGAACAGGAAATGGAGGCAGAAAAAGATATAAAGTTAGGGTTACCACCTTTTATTATTTATTTATTTGCTTTTGGTAACCGGGTGAGTGCACTAGGCATAGAAATGCCTATTTTCAGGCACGACCCGGCAGAAAGTCAATATAAAATACAAATGAGCATATATGTGATGCAGCACATGCGATTTGTAAACACAGTGTGGGTGGAAAAGCAACACAACACTAAACAATTGACTCAGAGAGTAAATCATACTGGAATGGTAGAGACAAAATACCAGTATGAGGCAAAACAGGAATAACATTTAGGTCAAAATACACAACTTATGTCAAAATAGAAAGTAAAACAGGCATTGCAAATAAAGGTTTAACATACAGCAGGGTACAATAAGTGCAAAATCTGTGGATGAAATGAGAGAGGGAGAAGAGGAGAGAGTGGAGGGGGAGGGGAACACAGGTGAGTGATGAGAGAAATAGAACATGAGAGAAAAGTTATATAGAGAGGCAGGGAAGTAGCGTACAAGAGGAAGGTTATTTACTGAAAGAAGGGGTGGGGAGAAAAGAGTGGTCTATGGCAGATTGAAGCAGGTGCATGGGCCGAGTTGTGCAGATGCCTCGGTGACGTGTTTAAAACTAGCATGGGTAGGCACTCCGTGAACAGTTGGAGGTAACGAGTTCCAGTATTTTGGGGCCATATGTGTGAAAGCACGTGTACCCATGTTAGTTTTACATCTGGGAATGTGGAAAGGGGCTAGGTCAGCGGGTCGGAGCCCAAAGGAGAGAGGTTGTGTGTGGAGCAGACAGGCAAATGATGAAGGGAAACATTTTCATCTCTAACAGAATTTAGGCATTTTTAAGAAGCCCAAAGTGGGACATTTCTTATTAAAACATGATTTTTCACAGGACAGTACGTAACCTCGACTAGTGCAACAGACTTGTTTTCTCTATATAATCAGAATTAAGGCAAAGTATTGTAGTTTCTTGGTTGCTTCTATGGTTTCATATCATTTTAATGTATTTTAGTTAAGGTACTATAGTTTTCTTCAAGATTTTGTGGAAAGTTAGATTTTTTTTCTACTAAAAAGTCAGGACATGTAGCATTTTTCATGTTTTTTTGCAGGATACAGCTGCCCAAATCAGGACTGTCCTGCAAAGCTCAGGACAGGTGGTAACCCTATGTAAAGTATGTATACTGTTGTATGTTATTTGCAGTATTTCCCTTGTCTCCCCCCAGATCATATCTGTAAATTAGATGTTTTTTATCTCTATATGTTTTTCTGGTTAACCAATGTCAAATAAATAAATACATAAATAAATAATTAGGAAGAACCTAGGAAAGTAACTTTAAGAGGCGCACAGTACAGTATCTTAACATTTTTATTTCACTGCTGCTTTAAGTGTTGTCTTTTATTGGAGGAACAGTGCATGATGAGTCATGAAAAGGGGTGGGGCTAGGGGCGGAGCTTAGGATCCGGTTTTTGCCTCATCCAAAGGTAGCTACCCTAAGAGCACAGGGACTGCTAACAGATGTTGGGGCACATGAAAAAAACTGTTTCTGCTGGCTGCACCACCAGGGCATGAAAGTGGGGGCATTAGTGGACTGAGATGGACATTGTAATTCAGCAGCTAGGTTTGCTGGTTTTGTCCCCAGTTTCAGCCAATGAGAGGGCCAGGCTTGCTGCCAAGCACTATGGGACCTTTCAGAGGACCTATGGGGAAAAAAGTTGGGGCAATACTTGGTGCTGTTTGACACAATTAATCAGGCATCGAAGGAGGCTCATACATATTCATTTTTGGATGAGACAGTAATTTCAGCCAATGGGGAGCTGCCAGAGAGCTCCCAAAAGCTCAATAACTGTGAGTTCTAGTTTTAATTCAGTGGAAGCCCCTCCAGAGGGAGCAGGGTCTCTAGCTGCTATGTAGAAAATGGAGCTGCAAGGTTGGGGAGAGGGCCTGCCTATGGGTTGCCAGGGCCTGTGTTTGCCTTCCGCCATTTGTGAAGGGATTTGGACTAAGGAATCCATTTTGCAGTTTTAGCTGGAAGAGAGCTAAAAATATGTGAAGGGGCAGTGAGAGTCTACACTTTATTGGTGGAAAGTTGTGCTGAAGGGTTCCAGGAGTCCAGTGTCGCAGTTCTACTGAGAGAAAGAGAAAGCTGCAGTTTGAAAGGGCAGTGAGGAACTCTACACCTGAATGGAGAGAAGAGAAGAGAAGAGAAGAGGAGAGAAGAGAAGAGAAGAGAAGAGAAGAGAGCTGCTGGATGACAACTCAGTTCACCCCCCCACTCAACCCCTGACAGCCCGGGTTCATTCCCGAATCTGGGTCACCTGTGCAGCGCAAGGTGTGGTGTCCAGTACCTCAACCCTCAGTGCCACAGGGCCAGCCTATTTCATACATTTTTACTGAACAAATATATAAAGTATATGGTATGAACCTCCAGCCTAGAAACTGCAAAATACTTTGAAGTCAGTTTTTCTCCTGTGTGTGGTATGGCATGAAAGTAATAGGATAATAGTGACTATTTTGGCTACACATTTGGTTCAATTTTACAATGGTTCACTGCACTACACATTTAGTGTATCAAATATTTTAAACTTAAATTAATTAAAAAATGTGATGCACACATGGAGCAATCAAGGAGATGATTAATTGTAGATAAAACAGTACCGATCTAAATCTCTATGATAAACAGGCAGAAGAATTATATAAGAGATTTTTAGAACATGAGTACCCTACTGAAATCTTAAATATGACCAAACATGAAGCCAGAAACTTGAATAGAGACACATATTACAACACAAAAATCAGCCAGATGCCACTGACGATGTTGTCACCTTTGTGACCCTAAGGTTATTATTAGAATAATGCTTCCATGGGCTCCTTTATCTGCCCAGATTTCCAACAGAGTCAGAAACACTGGACTGTATTGAGAGGTGATCCTGCATTGGCAGAGTCAGTTGGTCATTTGCCACTAATTACTTTTCGCGGGGGAAAGAACATAGCTGACTGGTAACCTAATCAATGTATATTAGTGCCAATACTATTTCTCAGATTCCATTGTAACCCCCCTGCAAATGGGGGTTCCCAAAAGTCTTCCAGGAGCTTGCGTGAATGCTCCAAGTCTGGGCAGTGTTCGGTGTCTGAGCTGTTTACATGTGGTTCCAAGTGAGTGCTATTTGAGCCTCCACGTACTGTCTCTTTAAGAGCTGTCTGCTTGCAGACTTAATTAGTTTGTATGGGGGGACTGTATATTTAATGCTTGAATCCCACCTGGGCTGCTGTCAATTTGCTCTGTTTCTGCCGTTGCTACATGTGCAGAAGGAGCCTTATTGAAAGATATAACTTTTTGCCAGAAATCATTTAGAGTGACTGAGAAAATGTAGTCTGTCTAACCTGTCTTCATTTCAGCACGAACTGTTTCAATGTAACTCTTTCAATTTGGTCCTGAATAGCTGACTTGGACCAATCAGAATGATAGGGAGACCCTAAAATGGAGCCTGTGGACGAATCAGAACTTGGACTCTCACTTTTGAGCCAGCCACAAGGGGATTGTATGGACAGTGACTCTGGGAAATGTAGTTTTAACCTTGGCACCTTTTTCCACCAACAGAGGGAGTCTTATTGTGAGTGACAGCAGAACCAGCCAACAGAATGGTGTGGAGCTAAAGAAAATGCCCTGCTCTGTGACTGGAAAGATTAGATCAGTTGTGACTGTGAAGAGAGAAGGAGCTCTGTGCTTCTACGGTGTATAGTTTCACGCGGGAAGCGCGTGTGAGGCCCTGAGTTTTGGTCTCCAGCCTTTGTGAGTGCCAGTTTGGACTGAATCCAAGTTGTGAGGAGAAAGAAGCACTAGAAGTGTGGAAACCAGGCTCACCCTGTAGAAGACTGGAGAAATTGCTGAATCGCGCTCTGTCTGTCAGGAACTGAAGCTGCTGTGTGTGCTCCCGGGTATTTTGCAGTAATTGTGATCGGGATCGAGGAGCAGTCTGCCTGATATAGTACTTTCCTTTTACATACGAATGTGCGTAGTGCTTGTGGGGAATTGCTATTTCCAATCCCCAGTGCTGTGTGCTGTGCGTTGAAGCTGGAAGCAAACCCCAGCTTGTCTTGGACTAAATCCGTTTGCTATCAACTGCAGTGGGGTCCAGTCACAAGGACTTTGTCTCCATGCCTTGTTGTTCTGGCAATCCAGAAAAACATCCACTATCCAGTTTTCAGCTTGGGTATTGTGAGTACAAGTCAGGGTATTCCCCTGCAGCCTGTTTTCAATCACAAGTGTGGCATCTAATTCTTATTGTTTCACTGCTTCATGGGCTGAGCCATCTGGCTCCAGATTACAATTGGGCGTTTTGCATACTGTATATTTTCTTCTACAGGGCCCTATCCATCTGCACCTTCTGGCCAACCCCAGGTAACGGACCTGGCTAGTTCCCCACCCCAAACTGGGTACCCAGAGTGTGACTTTTTAGCCCCTGTATGTGTGCACACCAATTAACCTGATTTCCCCCTCCTGTGTTACTGCCCACTAAATAAATCAGATTTGTTGTTGTTATACTATATACTGTCTGTGGTGTTGGTACTTATGGAAACAGTATTGTGTTTTGCTGTGTATGTTGTTTAACCTTATTTTACAGGGGGTCCTCAGAGATGTGCTGCAGAATCATTCTCGAGGGTAAGTGGTATCTATATTAGTGAACAGTGAGTATATGTGGGGTATTGGGGCTGTAACTCCGGTGTACTGTGTGAGCCACTAGAGGGAATAAAAGGGGGTCTCAGTGTCTCAGAGGGCTGTGACCAAGCTAGTCTAACCACTACAAACCCTGACCTCTGGGTGGAGGCACCCGCCATAGGACCTAGGCCCCTCAACCTGTCCGTAGTCAAACAGGCAGGGGTAGTAGCCCTTGGGATAGCGCCAACTAGGGGTTACATTTTGGAGGCACTGCTGGGATTAGCATCCTCTAGTGGCCACACTTACGAATTACTGTTAAAAATAAATGGATACCCCAACAGAAGTGGCTGTACACCAGTTGGTGGGGTGGTGTACTGGGCAGGAGATCGACCCCCAAAATGCTATACTTATCTTGGATATCCCACTGGGTACCAGTACGGACACTGTAGAGGGAGTACTTTCGAAGGTGGAAGGTTTACAAAACCCTGTGGTGGCGGATCGACATGCAAATCTGCTCAACCACACTTTCATGGCCCTAGTAGAGTATTAGGACCCCATAGATAGCGCTAAAGTGCCACAGACTATTACCCCAGAGGGAGCCCTCACTGCCTGGAGAGTGATAACTAAGGACAGTAAATACCCGGTGGGGAATGACTCCCTCCACTATCTGAAACTTTTGAGGAGAAATTTGCTAAATTGTTGCTGGAGGAAGGGAAAACTGTGGAGGATTTAAAGAAACTATTATTGCTACCTGGAGGCGTTCCTCCCCTAACACCCTCTCCCCCTCCCGCACCTGTTGTTGCCCCTGCTTCTGTGCCAGTGCTAGCCCCTCTGTTTGTACCTGCCATAAGTCATGACTCTTACCGCAAGCTCAAAGTATTCTCTAGCATCTGCCCCACTCCAAATGTGGAGGTCGATCTGGAAACCTGAATAGACTCTGCTACCCTTGCGGTACAAGACTGGCAATGCTCTGAGGCAGAAAAAAGGGCTCACCTGGGGGAGAGCCTCCAGGGACCCGCCCAATGCACTTTTCGCTCCCTGAGTGTCTCTGACCCTGATGCCAAAGCCCAAGAGTACATAATTGCCCTTGAAAATGTGTTTTGGGACACCACTAGTGTTGAGGCCTTGAAATGGAAGCTTAAAGATGTTAGACAACAGCCGGGGGAATTATTTGCCTATATGTATCGATTAGAGGGAATCTTGCAAACCATTTTTCGAAAAGGGTGTTGAACCCATAGTGAAGTGGACCAGGTAAGACTGGATCATATACTCTGCTCTGCCCGGCACTCTAGCTGGGTGTTGCTCAAATTGCAACTGCATCAAAGGAAATCTGGTCCCTTGCCTTTCCATGTGTTGATGAAGGAGGTACAGGAAGTTGAGGAGGAGGAAGGTTTTTCAGAGCCCTGTGCAGTCGTAGCTGCTACATCCCTTGCCCCAGGTGCGGGGTCAGATGCTGATGGTCTGGAATCACTGAAATCACATGACAGAACCCGAGACCCAAATGTCAGCCAAGGGGGGCCCAGCCAGAGAGGGATGGCTACCGATGTTCTGCCATGGGATGAACTGCTGAGGGAGATTAGGAAAGCAACAGACAGTCTCATCATGAAGGCTGCTCCTATGAGTACGGGCCCTGACACTTGCCGACTGCTTTTGCTATGGGGTTGGGGTGCCCACCCAGGTACCGCCTGCTGACAATAGCTCAAAACTTGATGTCTTGGCTATGGAGGTGAGGGAACTGAAGCGAGATCTCCAAATGTCCAACCCACCGCCGGCTGAGGTGGCACCAAGATTTTCTATTGATAGTACCAATGCCGCAGCCCCCAATGTGATGCCTCAGTCCCCCAAACTTCAGCAGACGTATTTTGCCATAATTGTGGGAAGAATGGGCACATGAAGAGGGAATGCTGGTCTCGGAAAGACTTAGAGAGAGTGGTGAGCCGGCTACAAGGAGAGCTTTGGAGCACAAAACAGTGGTTAAGAGGTGCACGAAATGACTGCAGTGAAGGTCCCAGAAATGTTAACTCACGTCCCCCTGTAGCTAGATCATCTGCCCAGGCCCTTGCTATCGCCTCTCCAGACTGGTCCAGAATAGTGGGTCCCTCCATGGAGGCCACTGTGAAGGTGAATGGAGTGTCTACAAGAGCTGTATTGGACAGTGGCTCCCAAGTGACAATTATGTTTCAGGACTGGTATCAGACGCACCTGTCTGATGTACCCTTACAACCGTTGGAAGGACTGCATGTCTGGGGGTTAAGTGAGAAGACCTACCCCTATTCCGGGTATATCCGAATTTGGTTGTCTTTTCCCACCTCCGTGGCTGGAGTGGCCGAGCAAGTAGAGACCCTGGCATTAGTGTGTCTCTCTACCGGACTGTATGATGGGATTCCTCTACTAACTGGGATGAATGCACATATGTTTGGACAGTTGGCACAGTTGTGTTATATGAGAAACAAGGATCAAGGACTGGTAGAGCTTTGAGAATCCCAGACTTCATCAAGAAGACCTATGAGGCACAGAGAGATGCTGAAAAAGTGGACCCAGAGGAATCGGTTGGAATTGTCTGGAAGAAGGATCTGGAGTTTCTGATTCTGGTGCCAAATGCCCAGTGTACCTTACAGGGGGAAGTCCGTATCTGAAAGGATGTCAAGATTAAAATCCTCATGCTGGATGCACCAGGTGATGGGAAATTGCCAGAAGAACTGCTGGTCAAGCCAAGTATTTTGCCTGCCAGAGCCCATGCTTATGCCAGAAGGGTAATGGTTCAAGTTCATAATGTGTCTGATAGAGAGATTCGAGTAAATAGAGGTTGCTCCCTGGCTAATGTACATTGTGCAGATACTGCAGTGCTGCCCAGTAACAAGTGTTTGGGGGAGAATGACAGAGTGATGCCCGACTTGTTTGATTTTGGGGACTCCCCGCTGCCAGCCGAATGGAAGATGTGAATTAGTAGAAAACTTGCCCAGAGAGACCAGGTGTTTTCTTTAAAGGAATGGGACATAGGATGTGTGCAAGGAGCTGAGCACCACATCCGGCTGCATGATGAAAGGCTATTTCGTGAGAGGTCTCGACGCCTGACCCCTGCTGACAGATGATGTGAGACGGCATCTGCAAGAGATGCTTGCTGCTGGTGTAATACAAGAATCCAGAAGCCCATATGCTTCACCTATTGTGGTAGTGAGAAAAAAGAATGGGACAGTAAGAATGTGTGTGGATTATCGCACCTTGAACCGGCGGCCTATCCCCGATCAGTACACAATGCCCTGCATTCAGGATGCTTTAGACTGCCTGAATGGTAGCAAGTGGTTCTCTGAGCTGGATCTTCGCAGTGGGTACTACCAGATCCCGATGGCCACGGAAGATCGTGAGAAGAGAGCCTTTATCTGCCCACTTGGTTTCTATGAATTCATGAGGATGCCTCAAGGGATTTCAGGTGCTTCAGCCACTTTTCAATGACTGATGGAGCATGCGGTGGGGGACATGAACTTATTAGAGTGCCTGGTGTACCTAGATGATGTTATTGTGTTTGGCAGCTCACTGGAGGAACATGAGAGCAGATTATTCAAGGTGTTGGACCGACTGGAAGACTGTACTAAAACTGTCCATTGATAAATGTCAATTCTTCCAAACATCTGTGAAGTATGTGGGACACATAGTCTCCACCGAGGGAATAGAGACCGACCCAAGTAAAGTTGAGGCCTTGACCACCTGGCCACAGCCCCACAATCTAAAAGAACTGCAAAGATTCCTGGGATTCTGTGGCTACTATTGCCGTTTCATCAAGGACTATTCAAGAGTGATCCGTCCTTTACTTAATCTTACTCAAGGTTACCCTCCTACCCACAAAAAATACAAGAGGTCGGTTTCTTCTGAGCCTGAGAGAGTGTATTTCTGTCCCAATGAAGTATTTGGAGCCAGATGGACACCTGAGTGTGAAGCTGCTTTTCATGAGATTATATATCAACTTACCCATGCTCCTGTCCTTGCCTATGCAGATCCAGCGAGATATGTCTTGCACACTGATGCTAGCGTGCAAGGCTTGGGGGCTGTATTTTGTACCAAGAGCACGAGAATGGCCTGAGACCAGTGGCCTTTGCCAGTAGAAGCCTGACCCCATCCGAAAAGAACTATCCTGTACATAAGTTAGAGTTCCTAGCTTTGAAGTGGGCTATTGTTGACCAGTTCCTGTGCCTGTGTGGCTGGCTGTGTGTGTTTGTCTCTGTCAGTAGTTTAGTTTTTGTCGATTTTCATGTGTTTCTGCTTGGAGGAACTGGACCATTCTTGGACATAACATCTATGAACATTTCCTGGACTAAGAAACTGCAAAACATCACCACCAGGTATTGGCATTCTCATCAAAAATCAACTTCTTTGGAAGCCATCAAAGCCAAAAGTAAGGTCAGTAAATCTGTTATACAAGCACTGAGTTGTGGAGTGCTGCATTGAATACACATTTCTGTCTGACTTGTTCTTAAAGGATGTGTACTTGTCTTTGAGGTCTATTCACAACCATTTTGGAGAACAAAGGCTAGATGCTAACAAAGGATTTTTACATCCTGCATATGCCCCAGGCCAATGTTCATCACCTTCAGGAATTTAACCCCTTCAGGAATTTATCACATTCTGGGTCGTTGAGCTACAATAACAGTTTTCTGGTCCCCATTAGTTCACCATTTCCTGTGGATTTGATTACTTTTCATCAATCACGTGGCACGTCTGAGAACATGGCTTTATATATTGTGCTCTGCAATATCACGGGGCAAACGCAGACCAGCAAGGCCAAGAGGACTAGATGCCCTACAACAAAACTAGTCTGCAAAATGATTAAAGCGTACCTTCTTAGGATACTACTTATGCTACTTCTGATATCTGGAAATGTTCATCCTACCCCGGGGCCTACCAGCCGAGCACCCCATGCCACAAAAAGGTGGACGGGGTCCCTCACATTAGCTTCAATCAATGTCTGCAGCCTCCTTAACAAACTTGACATCTTGCAAACCTGGGTCCAGCAACATAGCCCTGATGTACTCTCTGCTGTCGAAACATAGCTTAACCCCAAGATACCAGATGCTGCAGTCACTATCCCTGGATACTCTATATTCGGGCAGGACAGGGTTTCCAAATGAGGAGGAAGCTGTGCCATCTACCTGAGGAATTCCTATCTGGGTCAAGCCTTCCCAATCTCAAACCCTAAAACACCCTTGCAGGTTCTCGCTATTAAAGTTCTACTCGGGGCGCACAACAAGGAGCTCACCATTGCCTCTGTGTACCTACCCCCTAATGATCAGCCCAATGGATTTATGAGCATATTGGAAAGCCTACAGGGATTACACCATAACTCTGAACTCATAGTACTAGGCGACTTCAACTTAAATTGGCTATCGCTGGAGGCCAGAAACTACAAGGATGCTGTCACGTCACAGAACCTCACCCAGCCTGTTACCACCCCCACCAGATGCAACTATAGGACAGGGTCGCACACACTTCTGGACTGGATCCTTACTAATCACCCTGAATGAATCTCAAAAGTCTCAGTGCTCCCTGATGGGATCAGTGACCACTCACCGGTCACATGTACCTGGACAAACAAGTTCATTAAGCCCCCTCCTAAAATAATCCACACCAGAGTGTTAAAGCAGGGGTACCTTGAGCTACTAAAGACACACCTAAGCCACCTGGACTGGACACCAATTGACTCTGCCAGTGATGTAAACCAAGCCTTAGACCTTTTCATCAGCCACTTCACTGCGTCCTGCAATATCTTTGCACCTCTCAAAAAGCTGAAGGTCAGGGGCAGAGCTAACCCTTGGATAACCCCCGATCTAATCACTTTACTCAAACATAGGGATCATCTCTGGCACTGTGCCCATGCAACATCCAAACCTGGGGATATTCATAAGTATAAAGCTGCCAGAAATGAGTGCACGCGGGCAGTTAGGAGCGCCAAAAGCAAATACTTCAAGGAAGCTCTCTCCAACTCCTGGGGTGATGGAAAAAATTTTGAGTAACTTGAAAGACCTTACAGGCAAGGACCCTAAGTCACCGCCCACCATGCTCAACATAAATGGAACACCAATATCTGACCTGTACACAATCACCAACACCTTTAACAATGCGTTTTCCAACTTGGATAGTCCTCCCTTCTAATTTCTTTGATGACCCCCTCTGGTAGTAACCCTCCTGCAGCTACTCCTCTCCTACACCCTGCCCCACAATTCTACTTCATGGAGATCCCAGTGCATGAAGCCAGAACCTATATTCGGAAGGCCATTCAGAACGCAGGCTATAGTGGTAACTCCCTTGACCTGAAGTTGTTAGCACTTGTCCTTGAAAAAGTCCTTGAACCCCTGACAAAGGTCCTCAATCTATCACTAAGGATGTCCCAGTTCCCATCTCGCTGGAAACAGGCGACCATCACACTGGTACACAAAAGTGGAGACAAATCATTGCACTCCAACTACAGACCTAACTCCATCCTCCCTCCATTGTCTAAGGCCCTGGAGCACATCGCCTCAGAGCAGCTAGTCAAGTACCTGGAAAAATACGACATCCAGTGTCCTGAGCAACATGGTTTCCGAAAAGGGCACAGTACCACCACTGCACTATTAGAATTCATGGGCTTCATCCATACCACGCTCGATCAAGGAAACTGTGTAGGGCAGTATTCATCGACCTTACGAAAGCCTTTGACACTGTGAACCACCCACTCCTATTCAAGCAATTATAAAACATTGGGCTCTCCAATGAAGTGCTGCTCTGGTTTTCAAGCTACCTTGGGGAGCGGGTCCAGCGGGTCAGGATTGCCGGTGTCACCTCGGAAGAAAAGCCATTCCTTTCAGGGGTTCATCCTGGGGCCACTACTCTTCAGCCTCTTCCTCAACGACCTTCCCAGTGTCTGGCACCAGAAATTACTGCTCTACACCGATGACGCAGTCATGTTCACCAACCACCAAAACGCAGAGCTCCTTGAGAAACAATTACAGTTTGAATTCATGCGCATCGAAGAATGGTTCAAGTCACACAAACTGGTCATGAACTACAACAAAACAAAGGTTATGACCTTCTACAATGCCAGGAGCAAGTACAAATCCCGTGACCTCACCATCCTAAACCAAACAGAGACCTTACTTGAACACGTTCCTGATTTTAAATACCTAGGTGTCACATTGAACAGCTCACTGTCCTACCATCGGCACATAGATACTGTCACCAAAGCCACCGACATCCGAATAGGTCTGCTGTACAGGCACAAACACTGCATGACTCCTGACACTCTCCAGTTGGCTATCAACAGCTCTGTCACCTCCATCATTGATTACGGGCTAGCAATTTATGGCTCTGCCTCCACCTCTGCCCTCCGCAGAATTACAGTTGCACTCAACAAAGCATGCAGGCTGCTAACTGGGGCTGGCTGACTTACACACACTTGTGACCTGTGCACTCGGACAGGATGGCTTTCTCTCATCAGCCGGATACAGTATCAAACCTGCCTCTTAGCCAAAAAAGTCCTCCTCGGGGTCATGCCCCCGGGCATTGAAAAGCTCCTCATTGACCACCACAGCACCCAGTGAACTAGAAGTTCACAACAACTAACCTTCCTTGTCCCCAGATGCTGGACTACCATGGGCCAGAGGGCCTTTACCCACACAGCACCACAGTGGTACAATACTCTCAACAAAGAAACTCTTACTGCTGCTGCTCTTGGCCCTTTTAAGAGACAACTCTGACTTCATCTCATTTCAACTAGTCATTGTGACTGCCTCGCCTAATCGGGGCCCACCGCTCACTGCCCTCCACTTCAGTCTTGACAGCTACCTCTTCCCGCCTTGCCCCCTTCTACCTGCCTACCCCCTTGCCCCCTCTCCCTTTCCTCCCCCCCCCGGGCATTTCCTGACTTTTATCCCTCCCTCCCCTTTAGAGCTCTTACCCTCACCCTCTACCCTCCGATAATGGCCTTCTTGTCTGTATACCCCCTTCCCTCTCACCTGCAGTGCTTATTTCTGAGATTGCCCTTGGCTGGTATGTCATGCTACCTAACATTTGGCACATTTTGAATTACTGGAATTTCCTAAGCTTCAGTCTCTTACTTCTATTTATTGTGTAACTATGTATTATTATGTTGACCTTTGTATGTATGTATACCCCCCATTCCTTCGACGTGGAACCTTTGTAAACGAGCATTTCCTGCTTAAATGTATTCGTAATCCTAGATTTCAATAAAATAAAAAATAAAATAAGTTCAACGAGTACTTTTATGGGGCTAAGATACTTGTAAAAACTGACAATAATCCTTTGACCTATGTGCAGACTTCAGCTAAGTTGGATGCCACTGGCCATAGGTGGCTTTCTGCATTATCTACATACGATTATGCTGTTGAATACAGAGCAGGCCTGAACCACATAGATGCTGATGCTCTCTCCCGGAGGCCTGTTCCCCAGAGTGACTGGGTCAGACTGTCAAAACCTGATATTCGAGCACTCTGCCAGAAGTTTGACAGGGGGGAGGAACAAATGTCCACAGACGCAGTGGACTGTATGATGGATTGTTTGGGACCCTCTGAGAATTGCATACCTGCTGCTTATTGCCACTTTTATGCAGTAGACATTGGTGCACTGCCTCAGCTGGACAATGACAGTATTCAGTGGGCTCAATCCAGTGATCCCACGATCAAATCAGCTTTAGAAGCCCTCTACATAAGGAAAGATGTGTCCAAATTATGCTCCATTGATTTGAGAACTGCATTGTTATACAAGAAAGGTCCTAAGTTGAAACTGATCAATAGACTGTTATACAGAGAAACAGTAGACAGAGGGGGACAAATAGACAAACAACAACTAGTGCTGCCCACTGCCTTTCGAGATTCAGTACTGAGGTCCTTACACAACCACATGGGGCACCTTGGTATAGACAGAACACTTGACTTGGTGATATCTAGATTCTATTGGCCTAAGATGGGGGCTGATTTTGAGCAACACATTCAAACTTGTAGTCGCTGTTTACAGAGGAAAGCCCTGCACCAAAGGGCTGCCCCCCCTTGTTAACATCACCAACAGTGCCCCCATGGAGCTGGTCTGTATTGATTTCCTGAGTTTGGAGTCAGATCAAAGAAATATCAGTAATGTGCTGGTGGTCACTGACCATTTTACGAGATATGCCCAAGCTTTCCCCACCAAGGACCAGAAGGCATCCACTGTGGCAAAAGTACTTGTAGAAAACTTTTTTGTTCACTATGGGGCTCCACAAAGAATCCATTCTGATCAAGGGAGAGACTTTGAGAGTCGTCTGATCAAAGAGATGCTTTCTCTGTGGAGAGTGCGAAAGTCCAGAACCACCCCTTACCACCCCAGGGGGACCCGCAGCCTGAACGTTTCAACTGCACTTTGCTAGATATGCTAGACACCCTCCACCCAAAGGACAAGCCTAGATGGAGTCAACAAATTAACACCCTGATACATGCCTATAACTGCACCAAACGTGATGCCACTGAGTTCTTCCCCTACCACCTGATGTTTGGAAGAGAAGCTCAACTGCCAGTAGATGTATATTTTGGAGTTTCTCCTGATGGGGTTCGAGCTGACAACTATTTACAGTATGTACAAAAGTTAAAGGCCCAGCTAAATCATGTGTACCAACTGGCTCAAACCATGGCTGCCAAAAGAAATCTGGCCAACAAAGAAGGGTATGATAAAAAGGTGAAAGCACAGGAACTCCAGGAGGGAGATCGGGTATTGCTAAGAAATCTGGGACTGCATGGCAAACATAAGATTGCTGACAGATGACACCTCTCCTCACATTGTAGTGGGCAAACTAGATGATCTGCCTGTGTACAAAGTAAGGCCTGAGAATAATTCAAAAGATGTTAAAACAATGCATAGAAATCATTTACTGCCCATTGGACAAATCTTGATTGAGTCTGAGCCCCCAGAAAATGCCCCCTCTGGACCAGTGACTAGAGCTGCTGCTAAGCAAAAATCAAGAAAGCCTGCACCTACAGAAGCTGAGTTAAAGTGTTCCCCTCCACAAATCCCAGTTAAACATGACTGTCAGTCCATGTCAGAGGAAAGTGAGTGTGGCTTTGAATACTACCCTTCTTACGAACTGAGTCAATTGCTTCGGGGCAATCCTCTAATCAATCCTGGAGATGCAGCTGGGCCTTCTGGACTGTCTAAGCCCCCAGCTTTGTCCCTGGATCCAATGCTCCCAGAAAGTGAAGTGCAAAGCATGAAGTCAGATGATATGGAATCATTGTGTATGGTTGAACTGTTTGAGTTTTCAGAGGAGGAAAATGATGGACTAGGACAAACTGGTGATATACCAGAACAAGAAAAGTGTGTTGAGTGCCCTGATAATTCACTGTCAGTGTCAGAAAACTCCCCATGTGAGCCAAGTGTTGTGGACTCAGAGATTGTAACTCCTGGAGCTGAAAGTGCCCCAAGTTCTAGCCTCTCTACCCCAATGGAGACTCCCCTGACAAGTGAGGACAATGCTGAAAATGAGGCTCAGGGTGCAGAGACTGTAACAGTTCCCCCTAGAAAGACTGGTTGAGCTGTAAAGCCTGTGGTGCATCTCAGTTATGATTCCCCTTGGAGGCCTGTGGACTTGCCTCTCAACGTTGTCCATAAAGGAGTGTATGTGTCCCTGAGCTCATTGCCCAAACTGAACATCAGTGCTAACTCCAAGTTACTTGTGTTGCCCTCTAGGTATGGTGCCCTTTCCCCATCCAGTCCCAAGGTAGCTGATAGGGAGGGGCCCCCTCTCTTCAGGTTTCATGTACAGGAGGTAATAACCTGAGTTATGGTACAATGTGTGTATAATACTGTGTAAAAAGTGATGTACTGAAAAGGTTCAGAAATGTGATTCTGGTAAGGTGATATGTTGACTGATGATTACAGTACATATATAAGCCTAATGTGATACTGATGTAAATGTATATGGTTGTATTGAAATTTATGGAGGTACTTACTTGATGCGGACGCCAAGTTTTCCAGGTCAGGAAGGGTGTAACCCCCCTGCAAATGGGGGTTCCCAAAAGTCTTCCAGGAGCTTGCCTAAATGCTCCAAGTCTGGGTGGTGTTTGGCATCCGAGCTGTTTAAATGTGGTTCCAAGAGAGTGCTATTTGAGCCTCCACGTACTGTCTCTTTAAGAGCTGTATGCTTGCAGACTTAGTTTGTATGGGGGAACTGTGTATTTAATGCTCGAATCCCACCAGGGCTGCTGTCAATTCACTCTGTTTCTGCCGTTGCTACATGTGCAGAGGGAGCCTTGTTGAAAGATATAACTGTTTGCCAGAAATCATTTAGAGTGACTGAGAAAATGTAGTTTGTCTAACCTGTCTTCATTTCAGCACGAACTGTTTCAGTGTAACTCTTTCAATTTGGTCCTGAATAGCTGACTTGGACCAATCAGGATGATAGGGAGACCCTAAAATGGAGCCTGTGGATGAATCAGAACTTGGACTCTCAATTTTGAGCCAGCCACAAGGGGATTGTATGGGCAGTGACTCTGGGAAATGTAGTTTTAACCTTGGCGCCTTTTTCCACCAACAGAGGGAGTCTTATTGTGAGTGACAGCTGAACCAAACAACAGAATGGTGTGGAGCTAAAGGAAATGCCCTGCTCTGCGACTGGAAAGATTAGATCAATTGTGACTGTGAAGAGAGAAGGAGCTCTGTGCTTCTGAGGTGTATAGTTTCGCATGGGAAGCGCGTGTGAGGCGCTGAGTTTTGGTCTGCAGCCTTTGTGAGTGCCAGTTTGGGCTGAATCCAAGTTGTGAGGAGAAAGAAACACTAGAAGTGTGGAAACCAGGCTCACCCTGTAGAAGACTGGAGAAATTGCTGAATCACGCTTGGTCTGTCAGGAACTGAAGCTGCTGTGTGTGCTCCCAGGTATTTTGCAGTAATTGTGATCGGGATCGAGGAGCAGTCTGCCTGGTATAGTACTTTCCTTTTACATATGAATGTGCGCAGTGCTTATAGGGAATCGCTATTTCCAATCCCCAGTGCTGTGTGCTGTGTGTTGAAGCTGGAAGCAAACCCCAGCTTGTCTCGGACTAAATCCGTTTGCTATCAACTGCAGTGGGGTCCAGTCACAAGGACTTTGTCTCCATGCCTTGTTGTTCTGGAAATCCAGAAGAACATCCGCCATCCAGTTTTCAGCTTGGGTGTTGTGAGTAGAAGTCAGGGTATTCCCCTGCAGCCTGTTTTCAATCACAAGTGTGGCATCTAATTCTTGTTGTTTCACTGCTTCATGGGCTGAGCCATCCAGCTCCAGATTACAATTGGGTGTTGTGCATACTGTATATTTTCTTCTACAGGGCCCTGTCCATCTGCACCTGCCGGCCAACCCCAGGCAACGGACCTGGCTAGTCCCCCCCCCAACCTGGGTACCCAGAGTGTGACTTTTCAGCCCCTGTATGTGTGCACAGTACTGTGATTTAATGCCACCAATTAACCTGATTTCTCCCTCCTGTGTTACTGCCCACTAAATAAATCAGGTTTGTTGTTGTTATACTATATACTGTCTGTGGTGTTGGTACTTATGGAAACAGTATTGTGTTTTGCTGTATATGTTGTTTAACCTTATTTTACAGGGGGCCCTCAGAGACGTGCTGCAGAATCAGTCCCGAGGGTAAGTGGTACTTTATGAGTGAACAGTGTGTATATGTGGGGTATTGGGACTGTAACATCCAGTGTACTGTGTGAGCCACTAGAGGAAATAAAAGGGGGTCTCAGTGTCCCAGAGGGCTGTGACCAAGCTAGTCTAACCACTACAAACCCTGACCTCTGGATGGAGGCACCCGCCATAGGACCTAGGCCCCTCAACCTGTCTGTAGTCAAACAGGCAGGGGTAGTAGCCCTTGGGATAGCACCACCTAGGGGTTACACCATGGTTCCCCCAGCCAAACAAAGAGTTACTGTTGTGGCAAGTGCAACATTGTAAATTTGGTATCACATGTGTAGCCCCCCCTTCCCAAATGTCTAGGGGCAAGGTGTGCCAGAATGGGGGTCCCAGACAGTAGAATCCTCGCCAGCATTCCTCTGACCAGAAAGCATGGAATAAAATATCTCTTACCTTGAGACATCTTCTGGTACCTGTCTCAAGGACCCCAAATGATGGAATTGATTTGCTCAAGCAGATTCTTTCCGGAAGAGCAGACGCAGGCAATTCATCTTCAGCCTTCATGAACATCCATACCCTGGGCTCGAGGCAAGAGGGCGCAGGAAACATCTGGATTGCTTCAAGAACTTACAGGAGACTATAGAAGACACCTAAAACTAAAGGACTGGTTATTTCATTTAGAATCCTTTAAAAGATTAATCACACTGGACTTCGATTTCTCCCAAACTAATCAGGTTTATTCACCTGAGCCCATAAATGATTAACAGGGCTCAGGGGTCCCAATTGCTTAAGAACATGAAATGCACAGCTCCATGGAGCTAATAACTTTTTACATGGAACACATGACAGAGACACTTTTAGGGCAGTACTTAAGCATGGAGAGATTTTCTACTGGTACAGACTACAGCAGCAGCACTTTACACAGGACTGAGAATTTCTCTTGAATGACCAGAAGCGTGAAGCTCGTAAAACTTACTGGCACTAGTAAGTACCTAAGAACTTGGTTGCTATCTCACTTCTAATGGAGCTTCTCTCCAAAACTGAGTTTTTTTCCAGACTTCTCACTGCTTCAGCTCAAAAACCTCTACCAGGAAAGTGATGTGCTCCTCTGACTCTGCCGAGCTATTTCATTATTGAGGTGAAAAACTGAACAGCTTGCTAGTTCCATGGCTGCCTGTTCTCAAATATGGCTCACTTTCCCAAAATCTTAGCCTTGTCCTGGACCGGCATGGTCTCTCTCTCTCTCTCTCTTTCTCCTCTCTTCTCTCTAAATGTGGCTTCCAAAGCTTTCCCAGAGCTGAGCCTCCCAAACAGCAGTTACAGTGGCTCCATTACTTTACTGTTTCTGTAACCCGAGCTGAGCCATGGCCTAAAAGGCCTCAAGGGTAAACACGGGACTCTACCCCAAAGTCTGAGGACCCACCCTGGGGCTCTAACCCAAGGCCTCGGGACCTGCCCCTCCACGCAGGCCCCATATGAGTAAAGGCCACCACCTGCTCCCAGACTGTTAGCCTGTGAGCTGCCCTGCCACATGGGGAATGGGATCAGTGAATGCTGCCACCACCCACTTGACCCCCTGCAGAAGCCCTGCCACAACCTCCACAGCCCCGATGGCTTGCGAAAACCACTTCACAAACCTGGGCCAGCACCCCCGGGGGTCCTTCACTACCTGCCCTCCAAACACACCCTGGATGCTCTCACCACCCAGTCCCACAGGGACCCAGGATCCAAAATGACCTCAAACTGTCTTTCTGAGAGTCTCCTTCAGATGCCCACCCAGGGATCTGATGCATCACTGCTGAAAGCTGCTGACCTGCCTAAGGAAGGGGGGACCACCCTTCACTTTGCCCACTGCAGTGCCAACCAGTCTCTCCCTCAGCTCGCTCTCTCTCTCGCTCTCTCTCTCTCTCTCTCATATATATATATATTAGAGGAAAAAAACTCCATTTAATGCATCAGTTAGGGTTGTTTCACAGTGACAAAAGTGAGGAAATTCAGTGTTAGGGTTGAAACCCCCCCCCCGGACCCTCCACAGCCCACCCCCAACTGGCATCATGGTGCGCCATGGGGTCATCAGCCTAACTCACACCTCATCACATGTGTAAAGAATCTGAGGTGTGGGAAAATGGGGTGAAAGTTAGGACCGATGACCCCATGGGCGCACCATGATGCTGGTTGGGGGTGGGCTGTAGGGGGTCAAGGGGGTTTCAGCCCCAACACCAATTTCCTCACTTTTCGCTGGAACAATCCCAACTGATGTATTAAATGGATTTTTTGCCTCTAATTTCCTTCTTTGAGAATGATGATGAGAAATAGTGAATGGGATGCAGCGGCAGGAGCACGGGGCCCTTTGGGCCCTGTGCTCCCGTACGTGATGTGTTGTGACATAGTAACAGGAACAGCAATGCAAACAGAAGCACCAACAGTGGGCACATGGTAATGCAAATGTAAATGGTAAAGGAAGCGTTAATAGAAACGCAAGCACAAAGTGACGCCGAAGCGAACAGTGATGCAAACGGACATTGAAGCACATAGGAAAACGCAACTGGTAACACGAACAGTGATGACAGCGGTATTTAAAATGGAAATGTTAAGTGTCCCAGCAAAAAGAAGGTGAAGGGGAACAGAAACGGAAACGTAAATGCAAGTGCACACGTACAGTAAACGCAAACCATAGTGTGCACAGGCACGGTACCGGAATTGTAAATGCAAATGGTAAAGATAACAGGAAGAATAACACCAACAGAAACAGAAACAGGAACAGAAGTGCATACGGAAATGCAAACCAAAACGCGCACGGGCACAGTACCGTAATTGTAATTGCAAATGGTAAAAGTAACAGCAACAATAACACCAAAGCAAACAGAAACGCAAAAGGAAACGCAAGCGCATATGGAAATGCAAACTGTAATGTGCACGGGCACAGTAAAGGAATTGCAAATGCAAATGGTAACAGTAACAGCAAGGAAGACGCAAAAGCGAAGAGAAGTGGAAACGCAATGAAAGGGCTGCCGTAAACAGAAATGGCAATGCATGGTGGCGCAGAAAGCGCAAGAAAGCAGTAGTGTAAATGCAAATGGTAACAATGTAATGAAAATGAAGCTAAATGACAACACAAGGGTAACGACATGGTGGCTTACACGAACATAAACGCAAATGGGGACAGAAACACAAGTTGAAACAGTAACTGCAACAGTAACAGAAGCGCATACCCTGTTTTTGCTGAACAGATGCATAGAGAAACACAGTGTGTACAAAGAATGTATGCATTGTAATGGGCATCGAAGCTGTAATTTGAGCATTGGAAGTACTTAATTGCTAATATCTCAGCAACCGCACGACGTAGAAAAAATTTAAATGTCACAAAAATCATGATTTTCCTGGCTAGGATTTTGCAATTATATAGCCCATAGGGCTATGTAACTTGCAGCAAAAAATCTGTATCTTGCATCATTTACGAGATACGAGCCCCAAAAGGCGCTGCATACGTCACCATGTTAATCTATGGGAAAACACACCAACTTTGGAGTACCATAACTTTGCAGCCATGCAATATTTTTTCACCAAACCACCAAAAGGCACATCTGTGAGATGTTGGCTGCGTTCCCTCCAAAGCTCAGGCCAAAAGACCTAACCCTTCTTTTGCAGTAAGGCGGCAAAGAACTCCTGTCATTTTTGCCATAGTGTTGCAAAGTACTTTCGTGATTTGCAAAAGCTTTCGCACAGATTTGCCAAAGTGCCATGAGCACAACAGTACTTTGTGAAAGTACTTTTTCCAGAACTTTGAAAAACATATTTCTGGGGTGTTTAACCCCAAAATAAAGACATGGCTAGCATCCTCAGGCTCAGGTGAACACAAAAAGAATTGTGTCCCTAGATGGTCCCAATTTTAAATGTCAATCATTTTTCTGATCACCAACTGAAAAAAAAATGGTGGATTTGCTAATATAATACGGCCATTTGCGACAGTAAAAAGTGCATTTGCAAAAGTGTCGAACTTTTTGTTAACTTTTCCCATTGACTTATAATGGGAACTTGTTTTTTGAATAACTTTTGAACCATTCAATATTTTTTCATGGAATCTTCAAAAGGCAAATCGGGCTCCCTGGCCACATGTTCCCTATAAGTTTTTCAGACCACTACTTTAAACGTCGCGACCTGTGAAACACCGCGAGCAAATAATTCACCACCATATAGCACAAAACGCATCAAGCAGATCATGCTTATCAACTCAGCAGCTGTATATCCGACCAGTACAAAACTTGGCAGATACCAAGGTGTATGGTTCTTAATTATGCCTTCAAATATCAGCCAAATCTGTTGAATGGTCACAAAGTCATTAAGGTGTAAAATTTGACCTTTAACCTTAAAGGGCTCCTCAACCCTAACTATGGTAGCACTACTGTGCTACCATAATATATATATATATATATATATATATACACACACACTGTATATATATATATATATATATATATATATATATATATATATACCTAATCTGCTGCCTTCAAGTGGTGGCCAGCAGAAATTGCACCCCACCGGAGCCCTAAAATCCCTTAGTCCCAGGGGAAGGGAGGAGGAGGACCTAACGGTGCTCAATAAGTCCCCTCCAAATGAGGGGGGGTTTACACATGATCAAAATATGTACATCCAAGTGGGAGACTTAATATACAAGTTAGGAAATGTATTAATTGTTCCTTGGATTTTGTAATTTATGCCATTACGTGTACGTGTCTGAAAATGTATGTGGGGCATTCAATATACCACTTTAAAAACAAATTCAAGAACACATCCATTCATCACCTGTTGAGGAACCAGTTACCCTGTGGGTCTACATTTCACAAATGTACGCTGCAGGGACATGAGCACTTTCAAATTCATGGGCCTTGAAAGAGTTCTTCCACACCCCAGAGGAGGAGGAGGAGGAGGAGGTAGGATTAAGAACCCCCTCCAAAAAGAGTCTAAGTGGAATTACTCTTTAAAGGGAAAGGGAAAGGGGAAATTGTTTAACCAGGAATTGTTTAAAATTGTTTAACCAGGAAAGGCACACTAAGCCGGAGCTTGTTTCTAGGTGCGACCTGGGAGCACAAGGAAGTTAAATGACTTGCTCAGGGTCACACACTATGCAAGTGGAAGCTGTGGGATTCAAACCCAGGTCTAGTCTGCTGGATGTCACCAGAAAGGCCTTGTTACCTACTGTCCTGAATGGAAATATTGATATAATGCCCTTTTTGTGACACATTATGCTGTTTAATTTTCTGATCAACATTTTAACTTGAAGATATTAGGACTGCGTTGTTCTTGAGTGTATATGTATTTGAATTAGGATTGATTGTGACAGAATATTAATTGAGTTGGCACTACTGTTTTTCTCCTAGGAAGAAGATTTATCTGACCCTGTATGTCCTAGAAGTCTGATTCATGGATTTCTTTTCCCTTTCTTCTGTCTTTCATGCATGTCTTCTCATATCTACAAACTAAATGTCACTGTCTCCTTTTCTTCTACTGCTCATGCTCTATTTAGCAAAAGATGTCCTGCTTAAATTGATAATGCAAACTCCCCCCCCCCCCCTTGGCTTTTTACTGCTCAGGTAAGCCGCTGTCTACTGTTTCAGTAGAGTGCTTTTACGGCAGTACAATGGTTCCTATTATCCCTAAGTTTAGGATTTACTAAGGTTATTACTAGAACAGTGGTTCCACGGGTGCTCTTTGTGGTACTTAAATATGTGGTAAGCTGATAGATTAGTAACTGACAAAAAAGAAAATACTTTTCTAAAAGGACCACTATATACGTTTTCTAGTTCATCCTTAATTTATTTATTTTTATTTATTTAACTTTTGTTAGCCGGGTAAGTGCACTAGCCATAAAAAAACTATTTTCAGGCACGACCCGGGAGAGTACAGACATGCAGAAACTTAACAGGATAACAATTTATAAGTGCTTTACATACAATGAGTTAAAGAGGATACAATATATCAGAACATACAAAGTAAAGTGCTTTACATACAATGAGTTAAAGTGGATACAATATATCAGAGACATACAGAGTAGACCATTCACAAGTTCATAGGTGCCTACCTATGCAATGAATAGAGAGGACCTTGGACAATAAATTATCAGGTGACATATCATATGAACAGAACAAGGTACACAAAAACAAAAACAGGTAATACAAAAGGAAGAAATAACCATTGAGGGTAGGGGTGTCATTAAGGAAAAGGTTGGTAAGTGAGGAAGAGGGGAGCAAGCCATGAAATTAGAAGAGTGTACGTAAGTGTAAGGGAGATGCCTGCAGTGTAAGATTGTATATGGGCAGGGAAGGGAAGCCGGGACAGGCTGAGGCAGTAAGAGGGTTATATAGAGGTGAGGAAAAACTGTTGTATGGCCAGAGACATCAGCCATTAGGTAGGGTGAAAGCAGGAACAGGTATCAGTAATCAGCAGATTCAAGTGCAATTTTCTCTTTACATGCTGTTCTGTTCCCAACTGAATCTATATATTTGTACTAGAGTTCTTAAGAATATGACCTGCTACATTTTAATGTTTGCATGTTTGTAAGAAAAAAAATACTCACCTTAGTCATGTTGTTTCTTTCAATTGATCTCTCACTGTGCTTGCCAAACTCAGTCATTCCCCTGGAATGAGCAGCCCTGAACTTTTGAAAGTTATGCTAATTAGAGGACCTTAAAATGAAATTCGAAATTTGAAACTCCACTGTGATCATGCTCTCTCCAATCCTCTAATGACAGATTTATTTCTCAAGCTGTGGGAGGGCAGTGACCACTAAATGACTACTAAAAATTAGAAAAAAGCTAAAAATTTTGATTTTTTTTTTTTTGCTATAGCAGGAAAAACAAAAAACAAAACTGAATATGTGAGACACTGAGTATCAGTTGTGAAGCAGTTTAACAAGCAACGCTCAACCATAAGGAAAACTATATCTTTTGCAGTTAATCTTTTTACTGTCCTGGCCAAATTTCCCTCATTCACTAAAAATTCCACCAGCAGCTTCATCTGGTTCAAGGTCAGTTGGCATTCATCTGTATCCCCCTCCCCTGGGTCGTGCCTGAAAATAGGCAGGATTTGTCTAGTGCACTTACCCAGTCAACAAAAACTAAGTAAATAAAATTGTAATTATTGTGATTATACATACAAATACACTACATTCTCCAATATACACTTACATACATTCTTAATAGGAGAAGGAAAAAACATGATGTCTGAAGTATTATACAATTATATTAAAGGGGAAAACAAATGTTGAGAAAACAATATGTAGCAGTACAATCTGTATGATAGAGAGAAAATATGGCAATTTATGCTTCAAGAGGTAAAAGGAGTAGATACAAACAAGAAATATGAGCAGTCGTGATTGTACTTCTATTATGCTGTAACTTAATACAAGTAAGTGTAAGACTGTATAAAGGAAGAACATAAAAAAAGAGAAAAATATCTAAGAAAGTGAACAAGAATGAAGAGGGAAAGGGAAGAAGAAAAGGAGATAAAAAGATAGAAAGAGAGGAGATGAAAAAGGAATGAAAGAGCTAGAAGCGAGATTCCAATGTGAACATATAACAACCCATGGATTAAGTGACGATATGTGTAGACGTGTTTAAATATTTAAAATAGTCCTGCCAGCATTTATTATATAAATTCAGTCAGTCAGAGGCTAAGTGTGACATAGGATCAAGGATGGCATATTGAGATAGTTGTTTGAGAATATCCGGGAGGGTGGGAATGATGTTGGATGTCCAATGCATTAGTACAAGGCGTTTAGTTTGAAGGAATAGTAGGGATAACCACCTATTCTTAGAATGGGATATTTTGCATGCATGAGCATTGAAAATACCAAGTATGCAATGTTTGGATCTAATGTAAAGGATAGACCAATCACTTTCATTGCAAAGAAATGAATATGATGCCAAAGATTGTGTATGGGAGGACAATGCCATAAAATATGTAGCAAATTGCCATTTAGGGAGTTACAGCGCCAACATTTATTGTTGTTCAATAAGCCCATTTTTTGCAAAATCTCAGGAGTTCTGTACCATAGACGTAGAATTTTGGTTTGTATGAGTGAACTGCGATTATCCTTCAAAGATTTATGGCAGGATAGCCAGCAGTTATGCCATTTTGAATTGGTTATGTTATAATTTAAAAGGGTACTCCATATATTTTTTGCAATGATAGATTAATCTGGAATTGTATTTCTGATATGTTTATAAATGATACTATTTAATTTAGAGTTTGGTTTGATCCATTTAGAAAAAAATGTATCATATATAGATTAATGAGGAATAGTAGGAAAATAAAGGTTCCATGCCATGCGTAACTGTAAATATTTCCAGACATTGTTCTGGGGAAGATTCCATTGTTTGCGCAGGTCAGAAAAGGATTTTAATTTGAGAGTCTGAGGTATAAGTATATTCTCCAAGAAAAAAATGCCCCTGTTTTTCCAATTACAACAAACAATTGGGTGATTATCAAGAGTGATGTTGTGGTTCCCCCAAACGGGGGCATATATGAGAGGGATTGGGTTGGATTTAAGGCATTTATGAATTATTTTCCAGTAGTATATGGATGACGCTATGGTAGGGTGAAATTTTTAATTGGGGGGGAGAGGGTTATAAATGAAGGAAGTGGTGACATTGCCTGGACATAGAGATGTTTCCATATTGACCCACAACGGTGATTTATTGATGGGTTTATTAAACCATTTTACAGTTTGGGCAGTGCAGAAGGCCCAAAAATATGCTTGGAACTAGGGGAGCCCGAAGCCCCCTTTGGACCAGTGGGAATGCAGTTTGTTATGACTAAATCTGGGAATTTTGCCTTTCCATAAAAAATTGCCAATTATATCATAAATTTTGACAAAAAAAAAGTAGGGAGGGTTAAAGAGATATTGGAAAATAGATACAGTATTTTGGGAGCTACTGACATCTTGATAGCAGAGATTTTCCCATTAAAAGAGAGGTTAAGCAGTTTTCATCTGTTGAGAGTGTTTTTAATATTTACTAACAACGAGGAAAGATTGGCATCCCATATCTTGTCTAATTTAGAGGTGAACTGTATTCCAAGGTAAGAGATACCTTAAGGGGCCCAACAAAAACCTAATATTGTATTCATAGAAGGGTTACAAAAATTGTTCAATGGCATTGTTTCTGATTTGTTTAGATTCAGTGCGAGCCCAGAAAGTGAAGTAAAGTTGCTAAGTAACTTAATTAAGGGTAGTCCCAAAATTTCAAGATTTTCAAGTAGAATGAGGAGGTCATCAGCGTAGGATAGTGAAGTATGGCGGGAATTACCGATAGAGATACTTTGGATCATGGAGACTGACGAAGAGCAGCTGATGGGGTGACATAGCTAGAATAAAAAGAGTGGGGGATAAGGGGCACCCTTGCCTGGTACCTCTTGCCAGATGAAAGGATGAGGACAGAGTAGAGTTAGTAAGAACCCAGGCAGAGGGGAGGGTGTATAGTAATTGAATCCATGTACAAAATTTATTACTGACACCAAAGTGGAATAGAACATGATACAAATAAGTCCAGTTGAGAGAATCGAATGCCTTTTCAAAGTCGATGGCTACAGCTGCCGCACGTGATTTAAGAGATTTAGCTTTGTAGATTAAATTAAATAATGAGTGGAGATGATCAGAACCAGTTCTATTTTTGATAAATCCAGCTTGGGAGGTGTGGACAAGTTTTGAAATTATTGATTCTAAATGAGTATTTAATATTTTGGCAAAAATGTTCCCATCCGTATTAAGTAATGATATCGGTCTGTAAGTAGATGGGAGAGAAGGGTCTTTATCTTTCTTTGGTAGGACAGTTATAATGGCTTCTGTCATAGAATAGGGAAGTTTACCTTGTGAAGATGCCTCTTTGAAGGCCTTAAACAGTAAAGGGCATAAGATGTCAGCTAAGGGTTTATAAAAGTCTACGGAAAAAACATCACTCCTAGGAGCTCTACCAGATTTAAGGGAATTTAGCGCTGCTTGTATCTCTTTTAGGGAAAAGGGTTCATCTAGCAAAGCCATATCTTGTTGGGAGAGGTGTGGTAACTGTAAATTGTCCAGAAATTGTTGTATATATTCAGGTTGTTGGGCAGAGGGGTGAGAGTATAATTGTTAGTAGAAGGATTGCATAATATGGTTAATTAAGGGATTATCTGTATGGGTTTTGCCTGAAGGATCTTTCAAACCAGCAATATGTCTCTCCATCTGTTGATTCTTGAGTAGATAAGCAAGCAGCTTCCCGCATTTATCCCCTTGTTCCCAATAACAGTATTTAAGTCTAAGGAGGGCGAGTTCAGCTTTCCTGGATATTAATTCATTGATTTTAATTCTAAGCTGAAGAATTTCAAGGTGAAGTTGTGAGTTATTATCTGGATTTTTTGTTTTATAATATTGGGTTTCTTTTTCTTTAAGAGATTTCTCTAAATCGGCCAATTGCTGTTCCCTTAGTTTTTTCTTGTGTGCTGCATGGCTTATAATGTTCCCTCTAACTGTTGCTTTAAGTGCTTCCCAGATGGTACCTTGAGATACATCAGGAGTGTTGTTAAAGGAAATAAATTCTTGGATTTGGGATCTAATCCAAGGTAAGAAATCGGGGTCTTTCGATAAGAGTGGGTCTAGATGCCAGGAGTAGGATTTAGATGGGGGAGGGCCCCAAATAAGATGTAATTTTATAGGAGAATGGTCTGATGTAGTAATCGGGAGGATAGTTGTGTCGATAATTTTTTCAGTGATGAATGGGGAAGAAAACTAGTAGTCAATTCTGCTATAAGATTTATGAAGCGGTGAGTAAAAAGTATAGTTGCGCTGTCTAGGATGGTGTAGTCTCCAAATGTTGGTGAGACCGAAGTCTTTCATTAGCATTGAGAGTGCAGAAATACTTCTGGGGTGGGAATCACATGAAGAGTTACTTTCTGTCTAAATGTGCTTCCAAAGCTAAATTGAAATCCCCAGCTACAAGTACAGGAGAATTGTTAAAGTTACTGTTCATAATTTGTTGGGCCATATTATGAAAGAATTCAGGTGAATTAGAGTTAGGGGCATAAATGTTGACTAACATAAGGGGGCCTGCAGGGGTATTTAAGTGGGCTATAATCCATCTGCCATCTGAATCAGAGATGGAATTGATAAGGGTCCAGTTAAGGGATTTATGTAATAGAATAGCAACCCCCCATTTTTTAAAAGTAGAGGAGGATGTAGATACTTGACCAACCCAATCTCTTCTGAGTCTGTCGACATCATCTATTAAAAGTTTTGTTTTTTGTAAGAAAGCAATATGAGTTTTATGCTTTTTGTGAGGTAAGAAAGTATTTGCTTTCATTTACAAGGTGAGTTCAGTCCCTTATCATTCCATGAATATAGAATTAGATCACTCATGTTAATGGGGAGATGAGTATGAAAACACAAATAGGAAGTAAGGGACTCATATTGAAAGGGCTAGAGGACGTTACAGACTCAGAAGGTAGAGGGCTAGCACAGTCAAATGCGTGCAGGATATTTAGTTTGTGGAAATACTTTAATCCTGGGTGAGTGTTTCCATTGGGTCTAACAAGGAATAGAGGTAGTAAAAAGAATATAGAAGACATATATATAGTTACTAAACAAAACCTATGCATGTTATACTAACACACTATGAAGTCTTTAGGTAATATAGCAAGATATGAGTCGATGAAATTGTCAAGACTCTCTTGCTATACTACAGAGCATGTAAAGGCAGAATAGCAAGGGAGGCAGAAAGGGGAGGGTGACAAGGGGGTCTCTAATAAGGCAGGAATACTCCCATGAAATTGAGATCATGAATAAAGGGGGGAACGGGGGCTGGGAGGGCATAGTGGAGGTAACCATAAGGATGATGGCGGTGTTAAGGTTCTGTTATTGGGAGACTCAATGATTAGGGGTATCCAGTGGGAGGGACAGGGGGGTGGATGCCATAGCCAGGTGAAGGTAGTGAGTATCTCTGGGCTGACAGTGCACAGAGCAAAGTTCATGGTGTATGAAATGGTTAGGGATTGTGGAGGGAAACTGGATTTCCTGGTGCATTTGGGAACTAATGATCTAGAGGGAAATAGCGTCTTGGAAATCCAAGCAAGGTTCCAAGAACTTGCCAGAGTCTGTCGGGATAATGGATGCAACATTTCCTTTTCGGAGATATTGCCAGTACCAAAGGCCTCAGTGGAGAAAAAAATGAAGCTCACAGAAGTTAATGACTGGCTCAGGAAGTGGGGTGAAGAGAGTGGTTGGGGTGTTAGGGAACTGGAATGAAGTTTGGGAGGATAAGGGACTATATTGCAAGGACAGGTTTCATCTTGCCCCATTAGGGAAGGAAGTCCTTAAACAGGGGATGGCTGACTACATACAAGAAAGGTGGGGTTTAAACTTGTAAGGGGGGAAGGGATAAGGGAGGGGCTGACCAGAAGCCCTCTCCTCCAGATGTGGGGAGTAACCTTCAAGCCCAAGGGGGGGAGGGGGGAAACAGACTGGAGGTGGAGGTTTCAGGAGGAGCAGGGGGAGGATGGAAGTATAAGGAATCTGTGTGGGATTCGACAAAGAGGATCAGGGATAAGGGGTTGGGGTTGGTGTTAGTAAATGCCAGGAGCTTGGGAAACAAGTTGCCAGAGTTCCAGGCCATGCTGTTCAGGGGGTGGATGTGGCGGCGGTCACAGAGACGTTGGCCAACAAAAACCATGACTGGGACCTAAACGTATGGGGGTACACTATGCTTAGGAAGGATAGAAAAGAGGGCAGAGGGGGTGGAGTGGCTATGTTCATTAGAGATGACATAGAAATTGCTATGGTAGAAGAGGCAGAGGGAAACGTGGAGGCCTTATGGGTCACCTTACGATCCCCAGCAGGAGATAAGGTCAAGCTGGGTGTAGCATATAGGCCCCCGGGATGAGTGATGTTCTAGAGGATGGTTTGCTGGACAACATCATTGCCCAGTGTGGACCAAAAGAGGAAGGAGTGGTGTTGATGGGGGACCTTAATATGCCAGGTACAAACTGGGGAACCATGTCCTCTAAGGTGGCCAAGGAGCAGAGGCTGCTGGATGGCTTCCAGGATGTGTTCTTAACACAGCATGTGATGGAGCCCACAAGGAGGGCATGTCCTGGATGTGGTTTCTGGCAGATGGGGATCTGGTAGGGACATGGTTGTACAGGACCCCCTGACTGGGGCGACCACAATGCTGTCTGGTTTCAAATAAGCATGGGGGGAGATCTAGGACACTGGCAGTGGACTTCAGGGGGCAGACTTTATGGGCATGGGAAATATTCTCAAGGATCACTTGAAGGGGATTACCTCAACAACAAGTGTGGAAAGGAGATGTATGGTCATAAAATGGGGACTTCATGAGGCAGTCAGATCTGCGCTAAGTTGAAACGTGAGGAGCAAGGTCACATAAACCATGCTGGTGGTCCAGTGAGGTACAGGTTGCAGTCAGAGAAAAGAAGGTGGCCTACAAAAAATATAAAACAACAAGAGGGGATAGGGATAAGGAAATGTACCAGCTTGCATCTAGAAAAGTCACCCGTATGGTGAGGGGAGCAAAGTCTAGTAAAGAGCAGCAGCTGGCACAGGGGATGCATGGAGGAGAAAAGGGGTTCTTCTGGTACATTGGGGAGCGGAGAAAAACTAAGGGCCATCTCAGCAGATTGAGATCAGAAGGAGGGTGGGTGGAAGAGGTGAGGGATCAGGCAGAGGTATTTAACAAGTACTTTGCCTCTGTGTTCACTAGGGAGGGGGGACTGGATATCTACAAAGCAAGGCACGAAGGGGATAGAAGCATCAGTAAGTGGGATCAGGGGAGCAACAGAAATGGAGCAAGAGGGAGGGAGAGGTACCCCAGGTGTGTCACATCTGGGTAAGGATAAAAAGGCCAGTAAGGTGGAGGGGACGGATGATGCTATCTCCACCAAAAGGGTGTGGTTAGCCCTCAAGGCCCTAAAGAAAGACAAATCTCCTGGGCCGGATGGCGTTCATCTGAGAGTACTATGGGAATTGGCGGACATACTGGCTGCACCCCTGGCGGAGCTTTTCAGCAGGTCACTTGAGACAGGGTGGGTATTTAGGGATTGGCGAGAGGCACATGTGGTACCAATCCACAAAGGAGGGGTCGAAGGGAAGTATCAGGTAACTATAGACCCATCAGTTTGACCTCGGTGGTGGGAAAATTAATGGAGTTTAGTTTAGTTTATTGTTCTAGGAATTACTACCTTTGAGCCAGAGGCTCTTTTACAAAGGTTCCACGTGAATTAGGTACAGTACAAAAAAGGTTACATAGATAACACAACAATTTGTGCTGTGTCAAGAGCGAGAAAACATATACAAATACATATCAAATCATTTGTGCAAAAGGACATGAGATATCAATAATCACATTATTATTACAAGAAAGAGGTCATGCCAGATTAGGAGAAACAAATAGGGAATAATGGAGAGTATACTAAAGGAACGATTGGGGGTGTACTTGGAGGAGGTGGGAGGTCTGGATAGTCGGCAACATGGGTTTGTGCCAGGTAGATCATGTCAAACCAACCTTGTGGAGTTCTATGAATGGGTAACATCAGAATTGTACAGGGGTAAGCCTGTGGATGTATTATTCTTGGACTTCAGCAAGGCATTTGACTCTGTCCCCCACAATGGTCTGGTGGAGAAACTGATGGGGTTAGGAGTAGGCCCTTTGATGGTCAGATGGATTGAAAACTGGCCAGCTGGATGCACTCAGAGAGTAGTGGTCTGTGGGGAGCTCTCAAACCCTAGAAAGGTTGGTAGTGGGGTACCTCAGGGCTCGGTCCTGGGTCCGATCCTGTTTAATGCATACATATCGGACATCAGGGAGGGTATAGGGTGTGAAATGAGACTCTTCGCGGATGACTCCAAGATGGGAGCAGTAGTTGAGGAGAAAGGGAGGTTGGCCCTGCAAGGGACCTGGACACCCTGGAAAGCTGGAGCTCACACATGGAAATTAAATTTCAATATCACCAAGTGCAAGGTGTTGCATCTTGGTCAGAGGATCCCTAACACAGGTACACCCTGGGAGGGAGGCGCTGGAGGCCTCAATAGGGAAAAAGACCTAGGGTCATGGTGGATACATGTATGAATAACTCTGAGCAGTGCAGGACAGCAGCTAGCAAGGCAAACAGGATGTTGGGTTGCATCGTAAGAGGGATCACCTCTAGGAGCAAGGAAGTGATTCTGCAGCTGTACAATGGACTGGTTAGACCACACCTTGAGTACTGTGTACAGTACTGGAGACCACACTTGAAGAGGACATACAGCTCCTGGAGAGGGTACAGAGGGGCAACAAAGATGATACGAGGGCTAGGGGATTTGACGATGAGGACAGACTTGAGGAGCTCTGCCTCTTCATTGGAGGAGAGGAGAGGCAGGGGGACATGATTGAGGTCTTCAAGTACCTCAAGGAATAAATAGGGTAAACATGGAGGATCTTTAGACTAAAGCAGGGAGGTGTCACCAGAGGCATGGTTTGAAGTTGGAAGGTGGAAGGGTGAGGGGAAAAGAGGAGGAGGTTTTTCACTGAGAGGGTGGTGGACCCTTGGAATGCACTGTCTGGTGAGCTGGTTCAGAGATCCACAGTGGAGGGCTTCAAGAGAGGGTGGGACAGACACAGAAAGTGGATGTATCAGATGATGGCCTGTCCCAGGGGGGTGGGGATGGATGATAGGGGTTTCTGGAGCACAAGGGATGGGAGGGTCTCGGCACCCAACTAAGGATCTAAGGTTCGAACAGACTCGATAGACCGTAAGGCCTAATCTGCTGGCAAATAGTATGTTAGTATGTAAATAGTAAGTAAATATTGGGAGTAAATTATATTAAACCCAAGATACAAACTGTAAACAATTATTTCTATCAAGTTATAACTGTGACAAGAACTAAGGTGAACATAATAATTCCCTTGGGGGAACCAGGAACATCTTACCATATATGAAAAGGGGATTACAGAAAGTATATGCAATCCCAGACATAATAATACATCTTGAACCTAAGTTAGACTGGAAAAAAGAACTGAGCTGAAACACTATTATGGCAATACAAACAGTATGCCATCATGGTTGGCTAAGTCCTAAAATTATAACAGCAGCTGTACCTGTGCCATCTACTATGTACTTACTCACATAATCATAATGCTTAGACACAGAAGTGTTTATGTAGGAGGAGTGTTCAGGTAAAACGGAGTGAGTAGGGTCCAAATAGGATAAGGATTTATGGGGTGTCGAGGCATTACAAGATCCAAATGGTATTTGGGGGGGGTATCTGGTGAAAGTCTTGTATTGAACAGGAATACGTAGTCATTCTGGCAATATGACATTTATAAGAGTTGAGTTTGTTCAGGCTTCGAGGTACTGCATATATTATTGATAAGTACTAGGTATTCAATAGTAGCATAGACCCAAAAATCGCCCCTAGGGAAGGATTTGCTTTAACATAGTAAGATTTCAAGACCTGGAGAGGGTCGAGTGAGCTCAGTTATAAGATTGTAACACAGGCTTAAAAAGTCATATCATAAGGGCTTTGAGTCAGACTGTGCTATCTATTATTGATAGCAGCACATTGAGTAAAATAATAAAGATGAGACACCTCAAAAATAGCCTGCAATGCCTAATTGTAGGGTAAAACTGGACTAAGTGATAGATAAATAAAACAGTATAAGAAGTTGGTATACCATGGTTAAAGAAAATGGGATTTAAAAGTTAGATATAGGCGGGTTGGAGTGGGAAGGAGACTAGAGAAAAATATTAAAGTGTTAAATGTTAGTCTGGGATATAGCAGTGTACAAAGGGAGTAACTAGTTGAGGACCTCATTAATATAACCCCAAGATACTGTAAATTTATAATGTTTATATATGGTAACAAATGTGTGGGGTGATGTTGGATCACAAATTAGTTAAGCAGGCAACCTCCCTTAATGGTTATGTGAGAAGGACATACTGATAAAAAAGATGGTAGACACCTCTGACTGAATATAGAAAATCATTGAGCACATATGAATTAGTCTAACTTTATGTAAGAACTGTCCCTTTAAAAGAAGAACATATCCAACATTAGGGATACTCAAAAACTGACATTATGCATAATATATGCAGAAATAACTGGATGTATAATGTAGCAGACATTACATTGAGATAGAAAACTCCAAGACTGTCACAATGAGATGCCTAAATAATATAGCATGCTATTAAACCAAAAGCCTGTAACCGCGATGTACAGCTTATCGCTTTCCAAACCAGCTGGGTGCGATAGTATGCACACGCAAGGAATGCAATGCGCGGTTACAGGGCAGACAAATTCTGATAGTGATCAGAGAGCTGAGGTTAATTAGGCACTAACCTTGAGCGGTACTAATGTATACACACATGCCCAGGCATCATTTATAGGTTCGATTTGTTTTTACGCTTCCCCTTCCATTTCTTTTTAGGAGGCTCTGCCAATTTCAAATGGCAGCTGGTCACCAATTCATCCCAAGAGGAATCGGGAGACCTGCCGCCCTGTATAGCATTTCCAAGGTCATTGCAGACAGGATCCACAGCTGATTCTGGGACGTCTTCTTGAGACAAGTTTAAGTCCTCTTGTAGTAAAGAAAACTTGTTGGAGAGGGTTAGGGGTGTAGCGAAGCCAACATGTCGCTCGCACTGAGAGGTAGGCCTATTTAGAAGAAGGTGGATTCAAGTTCTTTTTGTCTAGCAAGCGGGCTATTCGGACAGGAGGTGCTGCATCAGCCTGGAGAGATACGGGTTTCTCAGTGCATTCGTGATTTTAAGTCATAATGTGGGTGTGCTGGTCTGATTGGGAAGTTGCAGAGACAGTGGGAGAAGGGGTCACATCAGTATTTCCAGATGGGGCAGTTGGAGGCTGGGGCTCACCAAGAAATGTAGCCAAGGTTTTGGAAGCGTTGAAATCTTTGGTTGAGTCACCCAGAAATAGGCACATGACAGCAGGATAGCGCAGAGCAAATTTGATCCCTCATTGGTGTAGGGTAGTTTTAATAGGATTGAAAGCTCTGCGTTTATTAGAGAGTTCCTTAGAGAAGTCTCAAAATAGAAATTCTCTGATCTTGCCAGTCAAGCGTTCCTGCTTGTTTTCTCTATTGATAATCAGTTCAGTGTGGGCATAGTTTAAGAATCTTGCAATGATAGGCCTGGGTTTCTGATCTGGACCAGGCCTCCGGCTTAAAGAATCGGTGTGATCTCTCAATAATAAGGTCTTGACGGGTGGGAGTTTGAGCAGGGCTGGCAGCACATGTAATAGAAACGCACTAGTGTCTCCGGGTTCTGCACCTTCAGGAAAACCCAAAAATCTCAGGTTATTGCATCTGTTTCTGTTTTCAGTGTCATCAATTTTATCTTGTAGGCTTCTGATAACTCTGTCATTCTCTCTGATGGTGGCTTGCAGGATGTTAATAGAACTTTCATTTTGAGCAACTTTAACTCCAGCATCATTGATTTTTTTGGTCTAACACTTGCATGTTAGTGATGTTTTGTTGAGATGTTATTTTTAAGTCGCTTATTTCACAGATGAGGTGTTGAAACATAGTTTCCATTCTGCTAAGGGAGCTTTTTTTGCAGGAGTTGCTCTGCTATTGTAGCAGGCCTTCACAGAGAAGCAGTAGAAATGCAGAAAAATTACAGCTATAGAGTTACAATATAGAGAAAATAATTTACCGGAGTTGAGCTATGATGTTAGTAAAATCATATTTCAATTGCTGGTAAACGCTGACAATCTGGGATCAGGAGGATGGACGATGATAGATGGTAGTCCCAGGAGAAGCAGAATTAAGCAGCCATCTTCAGCACAGCCAGGCTATGCCCCCCCAGAAAATGATATCTTTATGAGAACCTTTCCCAGGTTCTAGAAGTGGAAGTATGGATGGGATTGTCAGGTACAGTGAAGGATCCCTTAGGAAGAAACAACATTACTACGGTGAATAATTTTTTATTCAAACCGCAAGACTGTCTCACTATTGCTTGACTAATGCAGACTCCATAGCACTACCTAGGGAGGCTGGGCACAAAACCTATTTAGGAAAAGGTTCTGCAAGACAGCAGTGCCAAAGCTGGCATCTCTTCTGGACTTAATGTCTAGGCAGTAGTGCTTTGTAAAGGTGTATACTGTCCTCCAGGCAGCTGCTTTACAAATTTCCTGAATGGAGACACCTTGAATGCTGCCACAGAGACAGAGATACCACGTGTAGAATGGGCCCTCAGGCCCTCTAGTGGAAGCTTGCCAGCTTTAACATAACAAAACTGAATACAGGCCACCATGCAGCGAGCAATGGTTCTCCTGCATGCTGGTTTTCCTTGGTCTAAACCCACCATAGGTGACAAACAGTAGTGTAGTGGTGGATCTGACATCCTTTGTACGGTCCAAGTAATAACATCCAGGCTGTGAAGCCTGTGTTCCCCTGGTGTGGATTTTTCAACAAAGAACACAAGGAGTGTGACAGATTGGTTGAGGTGAAATTCCGAAATCATTTTAGGAAGGAATTTCCTGTTGGTCCTCAAGACAACATCTTCCTTGTGGAAAATGATGTAGTTAGGATCTGTACACAGGGCTTGGAGCTTGCTTACCCTCCTGGCAGAGGTGTGGGCTACCAGAAAAAACTGTTTTCCAGGTGACATAGTTCAGTGCATTGTGCAGCAGTTGCTATTGACTCAAAAGGAGCTCCCATCAGCTGGGCAATACAGAGGTTCAAATCCCAGGGAGGGATTAGTTTCATAAAAGGAGGGGAGCAGGCCCTTGAAGAACCTCTTGAAAATAAGTTGGGAGGTCAGGGAGCTATCCTTGCCAGCTGAGACATACACCAAAACTACTGCAAGATGCACCTTCAGGGGTGAAGGCCCAGGGACTGCAGGTGTGCCAGATAATCCAAAATGTGGATAGTCCAGCCTGAAAAGGGTTAAGCTGTCTGGAGGAGCATCACAAAGAAAAACTTTTCCATTCTGAAGCATAGGATTTCCTGGTTGCTAGTTTTCTGGAAACCTTTAGCATATGTATAACCTCTTCCAAGAGGTTTAGCCCTAAGAATTTTAGCTCTTCTTCAAGCACCAAGCCCAGAGGTGCTGGGTGCTCATTATCCTGTCCAGAAGCAAGGTCAGCAGATTGTACTTAGGAGGAAGGGTGATTGGAGGTTTGATGGAGAGGGACAGGAGCAGAGTACCAGGTCTGCCAGTCCCATTCTGGAGCAATTAGGATCATCATTGCAGGTTCCCGTCTGAGTTTTAACAGCCCTCTCAGTAGGAGTGGGAATGGGGAAACGCATAAAAGCACCTCCCTGTCCAACAGAGGACCAGGGAGTCCTCTGGGACTGTCTCCACTGAGGTAGGTCTACAACAAAAGAGGGGGAGCTGGTAGTTTTGCCAGAAGCTCAACAGATCTGCTTCTGGTGTGCCTCATCTTCTGAACACTGCAGAGAGCACCTGCGTGTTCAGAGTCCACTCATGGTTTTCTTGACTGAATCCTGCTCAGGAATCTGCATGGACATTGTCTTTCCCTGGCAGGTGTAGTGCAGATAGCTGCACCTCTGGTGTATATGCCAGGCTCTGGATCTTCATTGCTTCTGTGCACAGTTTGGAAGCTCTTGTTCCTCCATTTGTTTACATAGTACATGGTGATGGTGGTGTCTGTCCTGATCTGGACTGACTGAATGACCCCCTGATGTGAGAGGAAAAATTCTGCATTGCCAGACACAGCCCTGAGTTCCAGGATATTTATGTGCTCCTGAGACTCTAGTGGGGTTTACATCCTGCTTACAGTGAAGTCCTCCAGGTGGATGCCACAACCCAGGAGGGAGGCATCTGTACTGAGTACCACTGCAGGTGATTACTGGAGGAAGGGGGTTCCCTCTCTGAGATTCTCCTCCTCGTTCCACCAGCCTAGTGCCCTTAAGAGGCCCCCTGTAACTGGTATCAACCTTGACCAAGGGTTCCATCTTTGAGACCAGTGAGACCCTAGCTGGTATTGGATATCCGTCATTTGGAATCTGGCACCTTGTACCACTGCTATGAAGGCAGCCATGTGCCCTAGCAACTGAAGAAAGATTCTTCCTGGTCTGGCCTGTCTGACCCTGAAAGACCTTTCAAGGTCTATAAGGTCTGCTGTCCTCTCATAAGGGAGAAATGCCTTTCCCTGCTGGGTGTCTATCTCTGCAACTATGAAGTCCAGCACCTGAATAGGTTCTGCCTGGGACTTCAGAACATTAACCAGAACTCTTAAATCCTCTAGGGTACACTGGGTTAGCTGAAGGGAGACCTTGGCCTCCTGGTATGACCTTCCTAAGTATAACCAGTCATCAAGGTAAGGGATGACCACTACATCTTGCCTCCTCAAGTGTGCTGCAACCACTGCCAAGCACTTAGTGAAAACACTGGGCACTGAGGAAAGTCCAAAGGGAAGGGCCGTGAACTGGTGACAGTTCTCTACCCGGAATCTGAGGTACATTCTGTTAGAGGGTCTTGCTGGAATGTGGAAGTGTGCATCCTTCAAATTCAGTGACTCCAGCCAGTTACATTTTTGCAATGATGGGATCACTGTGGCCAGCGTCACCATCTTGAACTTCTCCTTTTTCAAGTGTTTGTTCAGAAATTTCAGGTCTAATGTGGGTTGCCACTCTCATTTTTCTTGTGGGTCAGGAAGTTTTATTTTTATTTTATTTTACTAAACTCTAGGATTGCAAGTACCTTTGAGCAGGAACTGTTCATTTACAAAGGTTCCATGTCAAAGAAAGGGGGGAAACATACACACAAAGGTTGGCAATGGTATACAGTCATAACACATACAAAGGTTGGCAATGTTCTGCAGCTATATCACACTTCAAGAATAAAAGACATTACTGGAGAGCAGCTTAAATAAGCAACTAGTTGAGGTAACAGAGTAGGAGATTAGGAGGCAATAGGACATTAAACATGAGATTTGGCATGAGAAGGAAGAAAGACGGTAGGCTGAGGGGCCACTGACGGGGAGGGAGAGGGAGGTGTCTAGTACAGGAAAATAGGTTAGAGAAGAGGTGAAGAGGTGTGGGGGGGAAGGGGTTGAGGCAAGTAGTCAAGCAGAAGAGTAGGAGCCAGAGGGAATAATGCTCAGGTAGGAGGTGGGTGACTGGTCTTGAGCTACTAGGTGGTGGTTGGAGCAGTCCTTTTAGGAGAAGCAGTCACATTGTGTGGTAGAGGTGAGGTAAAGTCAGAGATTCCGTATAAAGGGTCCAAGCTTGGTAGAGGAAAGTGCTTCTTTGTTGAGGGTATTGAACCATTGTGGAGCCCTGAGGGTGAAAGAATGCTGACCCATGGAGGTACGACATCTGGGAACCTGGAGAGTTTGATATTGGGCACTACGTGTGTGCTGAGTACCACTGTAAGCAGTAAGAAGCTTACCTGCACCTGGGGGCATGAGCCCAAGGAGAACCTTTTTGGTTAGCAAGCAGGTCTGGTATTGTATTCTGTTGAGGAATGGTAGCCAACAAGCCTGTACGTAGAGGTCACAGGTGTGTGTTTGGTGGGCTGCACCCATTAAAAGCCTGCAGGCTTGGTTGAGTGAAACTGAGATCCTGTGGAGGGCAGTTGTGGAAGTGGAGCCATAGATGGCAAGACCATAGTCAATGACAGAGGTGACCGAGCTGTAGCTGGTCAGTCTAAGGGCATCTGCAGACATACAGTGCTTGTGCTTGTGCAACAGACCAATCCATACATTGGCAGCCTTGGCAACAGTGTCTATACACCGAGTGTAGGAAAGGGTACTGTCCAGCGTGATACCAGGGTACTTGAACTCAGAGACATGTTCAAGTGAGTTTCCAGAGTGGTTCTTGATGGTGAAGGACTAAGATTTGTGCCTGCTCCATGGGTTACAGAAGGTCATTTTTTTAGCTCAGTATTTTGTATTTTCATTTGGCATCTACCTCATTGTAGCTGCTTCTTTTTTTAAGAGCCACAGAAGTATCAGTATCATGTGTTCTCTGCTGGTCACTGCCCACCTACCATCCTCTTGTCCCCACCAGCGATTGTGCAAGGTTTTTTCCCCCCTGTGGTAGCCAGTTGTTACTGGTGAACTTCTCGCTTCCACCCTGTGAAATGTGATTTGTCCCACCCTGGTACCGATTCACCATTAAAGTATGTTGACAGTCATGTTACCATAGAAAAGACATCCATTGACATAACGTTTGAAACAACATGATGATCATATGGTGTACCCAGAACCTTGAAAAGGTAATTGCAAAATTCTGGGCTGCTAGCAAGAGCAAGATCTGTGGGACTCTAGAGAAGATGTGACAAATACTTTTAGTAGAATGACAAATGGATGAGAAAACATGGGCATGGACACAAACAACCAATGTGTTCCCAGTGCTTCATCCTCAGAGATGGAAAGGTATACTTTACAAAGTAGTAGTACTTAAAGGGGCACTGTCAGCTTTGCTGGACTGGTTTTTTATGTATGGATGCAGTGTGCCTCCTTGCACACACGTACAACTTATTGTCCCTAGTATTCCCTTATGTGTGTCAATCATAAGAAATTTTCATACTTTTGCTTATTTTTTAAATAGATTCTGGTCGCTTGACCCGAGGTAAACTCACCCATGCACGGAAGCATTATCTCAAGCGAGACAGCTACTGCATGCGGTCCTGAAGTTGTGACTTTTAGGTTGTGAGTGCAAAACTTAATTCCTCTAATAAATTTACCTTCATTTTAACCCTTGTTGCTGCATATCACCAAAAACGAGCACGGAGAGAGAGCGAGTTGCTTTTTAAAACCGCAACCGAAATCCCGTGCATGCACTAGAGCATCAGGCTCCTATGCATCCATGGCATCTTTACTCAAGCCACACTTGCACATGTTCGGGATTTCAGTCATAGTTTTAAAAAGTAATTTGCTTCTCTCTCTGTGCTCATTTTTTGGTGATATGCAGCAGCAAGGGTTAAATAAAGGCAGATCTACTAGAGGAATTGAGTTTTGCACCTCGCATCACCAAAAGTCACACTTCAGGACTGCGCTTGTAGAAGCTGTGCGGTGTCGGTGAGATATTGCTTGTGGTGCATGGGTGAGTTTACGTCGGTTGAGCGACCAGTTTCTAACTAAAATAAGCAAAAGTACAAACATTTCTTATGATAGACACACATAAGGGCATACTAGGGACAATAAGTTGTATGTGTGTGCCAAGAGGCACACTGCATCCATACATAAAAAAAAACTGCCCAACAAAGTTGACAGTACCCCTTTAACTGTACTGTTACAGCCCTGACTTAGTCTCTGAATGCCATAAATGAAACAAAGAACAAGGATACTGTCATTAGCATTCAGAAATTTCAGGAGAAGTGGAGAAAAACTTATAGTACAATCACAAATGGGTGAGAAAACATGGGCATGGACACAAACAACCAGTGTTCCCAGTGCTTCATCCTCAGAGATGAAAAGACATAATGGCCTATTGCCTCATAGGGTCAAACAAGACAAACATCTTCTTCCTAAAGGATATTTGGAAAGAAAACATTTTGAAAGTCTTATTGTTTCCTCTTGTGCATGTCATATGGACATACTCTACTCTACACTAATTATAATAATGATTTCAAGCTAGTAAAGAGAAGATGACCTATATTAGAAAACTTATGCATAAATCAAGCATTTATAATAGTCAGTCTAAAGCTTATAGAACACTTACACTTGCCACTTGATTCTTGAACAGCAAAAACGGTGCAGCGTTGTTCACTTCGCATAATGAAATCTTTGAGGAGATTGTCAATGTCTATTTCTTCAGTCGGTTGCTTGTGAACGTGCATAATTGCCAAGTGATTGAGTCGGTCTTGGCTCATAGTGGTTTGCAAATAACTTTTTAGTCTTCGTAGGCAGCTAAATGATCATTCAACAGTGCATGTTGTTGCTGGAATTGTGTAGAACAACTTCAGCAGAGTTGCAACTTCAGACAAGATATCACTCAACTCTTTGTTTTCATTCGGAAATTTCTTCACTTCACTCACAGAATTAAGCACAGTTTCTTGATTTTGAAATGTCACTCAGCATTTGTAAATGAAGAGCTAGTCTGTCCTGTTGATATCATCCTTGAATGCTTCAGTAACAGGTAGTTTCTTGTGATCCCCTGACTGCCGTAGTGATATGCTTCTCCAGTTTGACTGCAGATGTGAAGCCTTCTGATGAAAAGCGTCACTCAATCACAACCTTGCACGCATCGATTACCTTGAAATATTGTTGTCAAAAATAATGTTTGCGGTCACTGGGGGTATGGGGAGAGCTTCCTTCATCAAGCCATCTTGGTGGTCTGTGTTATCTAGGAAGTGAAGGCTCCTCTGAATTGAGAACTTGTACCTGCTCTAGTGTCATTTCCCAAAACTTTCTCCGAGGTGCTGCCTGTCTATGGCATGGATGAGGCTAGGGTGCTCCACACCATGGGATTCAATCAGTGTTTGAAAAACTGGTGCATAGCTCAGGGATTTGGCTTCACTGGGGACTGGAGGTCCACCTGGAGTGATGCAGGCCTATACTGACACGATGGTCTGAATCTGTCCAGGAGGGGAACTAGGATCCTAGGTGATAGGTTTACATGCTTCATTGGCAAGCATTTAAACTAGCCAAGGGGGGAGGCACTGGAAAGGAGCATGAAAATCTTAGCCCTCCCCAAAAATCAGGATAGTTAGTGAAGTAAACACCAAGATAGAGATGTTGATAGGAAGAAGGGCGGAGGTAAATGGAGAAAATGACAAAGGCAGTAAGAACAGGGATGGGGCAAAAAAGGGTAAGGCCATCAAGAAATGGAGGGTAATGAGTACCCATGCCCGTAGTCTGGGCAACAAGCTCCCTGAACTGGTAGCCTTGATGGAAGAGGGATGCCTGGATATTGTAGCAGTCACAGAAACATGGTACACAGAGAACCATGACTAGGATGTTAACATACCAGGATACACAACCTACAGGAGAGACAGGGAGGGTAGAACAGGTGGAGGAGTAGCTCTCTATGTAAGGGAAGGGATAAAAGCAATGGAACAAAAGAGTAAACAGGGAAGAGAGGAGGCACTGTGGGTCGCCTTATAGACTAGAAATGACACCACAATCCGCACAGGGGTTGTATACAGATCCCCATCTCAAGGGGAGGGAATGGACAAGGATATGATAGAAAGCATCCTTAGGATGGCAGAGAAAGGGGGAGATATTGTTGATGGGGGACCTGAATATGCCAGATGTTAACCAGAGACCCTTTGCTGCAGCCACAGCCAAGAGCAGGGCCATTCTTGATGCCCTACAGGGGGCATGCCTTAGACAGCTAGTGTTGAAACCCACTTCGGAGGGCGCAATCTTAGACCTCGTACTCTCAAATGGGGACAGTGAGAGGATTTCAGATCTAAAAGTGAGTAGCCATCTGGGAACACAGAAACATAGAAATTGATGACAGATAAGGACCACAAGGCCCATCCAGTCTGCCCATATCTTTTTCTACCTTATGGATGTTCCTTCAGCCTTTCCTCTGTCAATGGCCTATCTATTTATACTCTTATATTTTTCTCCCTTATGCCTATCCCATGCCTGTTTGAAGCCCTGCACTGTATTCTTATCCACCACTTCCTGAGGTAGGCCGTTTCATGCATCCACCACACTTTCTGTGAAAAAGAACTTCCTCACATTACCCCTTAATCAGCCTCCCTCCAGTCTCATGCTGTGTCCTCTCATCCTGCTATTTTTCTTATATTGAAACATGTTAGACTCTTTCACCTTGTTACTGCCCTTCAGGTGTTTGAATGTTTCGATCATATCGCCTCTCTCCCTCCTTTGCTCTGGGGTATACATATTGAGCTCCTTTAATCTGTCCTCATATGTTTTCTGATGCAGTCCCTGCACCATTTTGGTTGCCCTTCTCTGGACTGCCTCAATTTGGTTAATGTCCTTGTGAAGGTGCGGCCTCCAGTACTGCACACAGTACTCCAGATGGGGCCTTACCAGTGTCTTGTAAAGAAGGATTATTACCGCCCTCTTCTGACTTGTGATACCCCTACTAATACACCCCAACATCCCCCTAGCCTTACCTACTGCTTTAGTGGTCTGCTTGCATGATTTCAGGTAATCGGTGATGATGATGCCCAAGTCTCTTTCTTCCCTTGTGACTGCCAGCAACTCCCCTCCCAGCCTATAGGTGGCTTCAGGGTTTCTCTTCCCTATGTGCATGATCTTGCACTTCTTTGCATTAAACCCCAGTTGCCACTCTTTCGACCATTTTGCTAGTTTATCCAGAACAAGTGACCACCAAACACTGTGGTTCACGATAAATTCAGCTGCAGAGTCAAGCCATACAAAAGTGAGGGTACTGGACTTCAGGAGGGCTGACTTTGTCAAAATAGGAGAGTGCCTTACAAAAGCACTAGCAAACAGGCAAGAAGGAGGGGTGGAGCAACAATGGGGAAACATCAAAACTGCCATCACAGAGGCAACAAGCATTTGTGTGAAGCAAATAAACAAATCAAAACAAAAGAAAAAGCCACTATCATTCTCAAAAGAGGTGGCGGGAAAGGTTAGGAAGAAAAAGATAGCATTTAGGAAGTATAAGGAAATACAGAAGGAGCAGGACAGAGAACTGTACCAGTTAAGGCAGAAGGAAGCAGGGAAGGCAGTCAGAATAGCAAAGTCCCAAACTGAGGAAAAGATAGCCAACTCGGTTAAGAAGGGGGATAAAACCTAGGTACATTATGGAGCATAGATAGACAAAGAGAGGGCTAGTGAGGCTGAATAGAATGGACGGTGGGTGGGCAGAGAGGGACAGTGAAAAAGCAGGGATACTGAACGAATACTTCTGCTCAATATTCACAAAAGAGGAGGAAGGGGAGGTACCTAATCCAATTAACAGAAGCACTCTGGATGGGGGGGGTCGATCCCAGTCCTTTCATGGAAGAAAGGATTCTGAAAGAACTCATAAAACTGAAGGTGGACAGAGCAATGGGGCCTGATGGGATTCACCCCAGAATTCTAAAAGAATTAAGGGGAGAACTAGGGACACCACTGACTACCCTTTTTAACAAATCATGGGAGGATGGTGTGGTACCTGAAGACTGGAGGAGGGCAGATGTGATTCCTGTTCACAAAAGTGGGAGCAAAACAGAGGAAGGAAACTACAGACCTGTCAGTTTGACCTCTGTGGTAGGGAAAATGATAGAATCACTTCTGTAGGAAATAATTGTTGAGTACCTAGAGGCCAGTGGGGCACAGGACCCAAGGTGGCATGGATTCACAGCGGGAAGGTCATGTCAGATTAATCTAATTGATTTCTTTGACTGGGTGACCAAAGTAATTGACCAGGGAAGGGCTGTGGACATGGCCTACCTAGGCTTTAGCAAGGCATTTGACACAGTCCCAAACAAAAGATTAATAAACAAATTAGCCAGCCTTGGAGTGGGTCCCAGGGTGGTAGCTTGGGTAAAACATTGGCTGAACAACAGGATACAGAAGGTAATAGTAAATGAAGTCCACTCTGAAGAAAGGGGGGTTACTAGTCAGGTACTGCAGGGTTCAGTACTGGGTCCAGTCCTTTTTAATGTCTTTATAAATGACATTGCAGAGGGACTAGAAGGAAAAGTATGCCTCTTTGCAGATAACACAAAGATCTGCAACAGGGTTGATACACAAGGATGAGAAGAGACTTGGCAAGGTTGGAGGAATGGTCAGAAGTATGGCAGCTTGGTTTCAATGCAAAGAAGTGCAAAATAAGGCACCTGGGAAACAAAAACCCAGGGGAAGAGTACACATGGGGGGCGGTAGTAACATCAACAAAAATGGAAAGGGACCTGGGGGTAATCATATTAGATGACCTTAATGTTAGCAAGCAATGTGAGAAGGCAGTGGGGAGGGCTGGGGGGATACTGGGATGTATAGGGAGAGGCATCACCAGCAGAAAACAGGAAGTTGTTATCCCTCTGTACAGACAGTTGGTGAGACCTCATCTGGAGTACTGCATCCAGTTCTGGAGACCCCATCTCCTCAAGGACATAGACAGAATGGAGGCAGTCCAGAGGAGGGCAACTAAAATGGTGCAGGGTCTACAAGAGAAGCCATACGAGGAAAGACTAAAGGAGCTTAATATGTATACCCTTGAGGAAATGAGGGAGAGGGGGGACATGATAGAAACTTTTAAGTACCTTAGTGGAATCAATAAAGTCCAAGAAGGGTAGCATCTTTCAGAAAAAGAGATGTGCAGGAACAAAGGGACAGAATTTGACAATAGCGGTGGGATGGCTCAGGGGCAATGGGAGGAAGTATTTTTTCACAGAGAGGGTGGTGGACACATGGAACCACCCTCCTGAGGAGGTTGTGAGGTCTAAAACTGTGGGAGAATTCAAGAATGCATGGGACAGACATAAGGCAACTCTTGTGGGAGGTAGGAAGAAATAGGCTGTTGGTAAACTAGGATCTGCAGCTTATCCAGTAGGTAGGGAAATGGGCAGACTAGGTGGGATAAGCAATCCTTATCTGCCGTCAAAGTCTATGTTTCTATGTAAGTGATCATATGATAAGTCACTGCACTTCCCATTCAGTATCTCTTGCAGTATCTCAACCTTTTTAAGAATGTTGGACAGCGAGAGATTTGGACTCTGAATTTTTGCATTGACTTCTCCCAAATGACCCATCACTTTTACAATGACTTGTAAAGTAGGTGGGAGAAGATTGGAGTTGCTTCAAGAACCCACTCCATTTTGAACCAAAGTCATTAGCACATGTTTCACTAAATTCTTCCAAGCTGGTAACTATGGCTTCATAATTGCAGTGCAAAGATCTGATATTGCTGATCCTGTGTCCACCTTTTTGGGCACAATGGATGTAGAAAAGGCTGTGTTTCATCTTAAAAGTCTCTGAATGTTGACAGACTCTTCGGTGACTCCCTTATGGCATTTATGAGATATTTCAGCAGTGAAAAGCAGTCACGACATGCTTGAATATTTTGTAGGGCATCCTGCATGGAAAGATTCAAGGAAATGGCAGTACAGTGAACAAATACTGCTCCTGGTTCTCGTTCTTTCACCCTGGCTTGCAGTCCAGTGAATTTGCCTGACACATGACTGGATCCATCATAACACTGACTCCGACAATCAGAAAAAGATAGGTCAAACCTCAGCAACATGTCTTCCAGAATTTTGCAAAGGGATGCAGTATCAGTTGCATCAGTGTGGTAAAAACCCAGAAATTCTTTGTGAGTTTCCCAGTCTTCATGTGAAAAGTACTGTTCAGAAGAGGCCGAGGTGCAAAAAGGGAGGGGGGGGGGGAGTGGCCCTTTATGTCAAAGAAAATGTCAAAGCTACAGAACTTCAGAATACACATAAGGAACCAGAAGAACTTTGGGTCACCCTGGAAACAGGAAATGGGACAGCCATACGAACTGGGGTTGTCTATAGGGCTCCAGACCAGGGAGAGGACATAGACACATTACTGTAAGAAGATATACAAAACATGACAGTTAAAGGGGAGGTTCTGACAATGTGAGACTTCAGCATGCTAGATACAGATTGGTCATTACCAGAAGGAACATCCGCCAGAACTGGACACATAGTGGATTCCCTGCAGGGGGAGGGCCTCAAACAATGGGTACAACAACCCACAAGAGACAGGGCTATCCTAGATCTAGTACTGATTAATGGGGAAAGGATCACAGATCTTCAGGTAGAAGGTCACCTGGGGGCCAGTGACCATCACATGGTATGCTTCAATTTGGCCACTAGCACTAAATCATCCCATTTCAAGGCAAAAATATGAGACTTCAGAGGAACTGACTTTGATAAGATGGCCAACAGAGTTAAGCTATTCCTGGCAAGAAGAAATACAAGTGAGGGGGGTAAATGCAAAGTGGGCAAGCATTAAGGATGCAATACTTGAAGCAACATCCCATTGTGTTAGAGAGAAAAGCAAGAGCAAAAGAAGGAGGAAACCACTTTGGTTCTCAAAAACAGTAGCAGAAAAGGTCAGAGCCAAAAGGCTAGCCTTCAGGAAATATAAGGGAATGCAGTGGGACGAAGATAGGGAGGCATACCAAATTTCCCTAAGGAAAGCAGGGAAGGCAGTAAGGCAGGCAAAGGCTCAAACCAAGGAAACACTAGCACGAACGGTAAAAGAAGGGGACAAGACTTTCCATAGATACATTAGTTAAAAGAGAAAGTCCAGTGGGGGTATTGCTAAGATCAAAGGGGATAAGGGGGAGTGTGTGGAGGAGGACCAAGAAAAAGCATCTATCCTAAATAGATACTTCTGCTCAGTATTTACTGAAGAGAAGATAGGGCAGGGCTCACAGCTCAGCACCATGGACACAGGGGGGAGGAAGGTGTGCACTAGTCCCTTCACAAAAGAAAGGGTCCTACAAGAGCTCGCTAAGCTCAGAGTGGACAAGGCAATGAGATCTGATGGCATACATCCCAGGGTACTAAACAAGCTAAGGGTGGAACTAGCAGAGCCATTAGCAGAAATGTTTAGTGAGTCTCTGAGCACAGGAGAGGTCCCAGAAGACTGGAGAAGGGCTCATGTGATCCTGCTTCACAAGAGTGGTAGCAGGGAGGAGGCAGGGAACTACAGACCAGTCTGTCTTACCTCAGTAGTGGGCAAGATTATGGAGACACTCTTTCAGGAAAGGATAGTGCAACACCTGGAGTCCATAGGAGCAAAGGATCCAAGACAGCATGGGTTTACAACAGGAAGGTCCTGTCAAACTAATCTCATAGATTTCTTTGACCGGGTATCCAGAGTGGTGGACCAAGGGGGAGCAGTTGATGTTGCCTACCTTGACTTCAGCAAAGCATTCAATGCTGTTCCACAGAGAAGATTGATTAATAAGCTGGGTAGGCTCAGGGTGGGACAGACATTGGTCAGCTGGGTGGCAAACTGGTAGGCGGGCAGAAAGCAGAGAGTAGTGGTAAACAGTATACAATCAGAAGAGATGCAAGTCACAAGTGGGGTACCTCAGGGATCAGTCCTGGGGCCAGTCTTCTTCAATATCTTCATCAGTGACATTGCAGATGGACTGGAGGGTAAGATTTGTCTGTTTGCAGATGACACCAAGATCTGCAACAGAGTAGATGACCCAGATGGGGTGGGCAGAATGAGAAGAGATCTGGATAAACTGGCAAAATAGTTGGAAGAGTGGTAAATGGGGTTTAACACAAAGAAGTGCAAGATCATGCACATAGGGAAGAGAAACCCTGAAGCCACCTATAGGTTGGGAGGGGAGTTGCTGGCAATCACAAGGGAAGAAAGAGACTTGGGTATCATCATCACACATGACCTGAAATCATCCAAGCAGACCACTAAAGCAGTAGGTAAGGCTAGAGGGATGTTGGGGTCTTAGTAGGAGTATCATAAGTTGTAGAGGAGTAATAATCCCTCTTTACAAGACACTGGTTAGGCCCCATCTGGAGTACTGCGTGCAGTACTGGAGGCTGCACCTGCACAAGAACATTAACAAAATGGAGGCCGTCCAGAGAAGGGCAACCAAAATGCTGCAGGGACTGCATCAGAAAACATATGAGGACAGATTAACAGAGCTCAGTATGTATACCCTGCAAAGGAGGGAGAGAGGTGATATGATCGAAACATTCAAACGTCAAACATCTTCAAAGCATTAACAAAGTGAAAGAGTCTAACATGTTTCAATATAAGAAAAACAGCTGGACAAGAGGACACAGCATGAGAATAGAGGGAGGCCAATTAAGGGGTAATGTGAGGAAGTTCTTTTTCACAGAAAGAGCAGTGGATGCATGGGACGGCCTGTCTCAGGATGTGGTGGGTATGAATACAGTGCAGGGCTTCAAACAAGTATGGAATAGGCATAAGGGAGCAATACAGATGAGTATGAATAGACAGGCCATTAACAAGTACAGTCCTGTGACACATTCATAAGGCAGAAGAAATGGGCAGACTGGATGGGCCTTGCAGTCCCTATCTGCTGTCAACTTCTATGTTTCTATGTTTCTAAAAGAAAAAAACTACTTGTTCCTTCCAAGATAAATCCACGGTCTCATCCATCCAGATTGCGTAATACTTAGAGCCCTTGATCTTCTGCACAGTTGTGCATAGCACTGACTTTGCCATCATTTCAAGTATCTCGTTAAGTATGTTATGTGATAGCCACCTGTATTTTGCACTAGTAAGCCAGTGCCTTAATTCATCCAAATCTGTGCTGCATAGCTGCAACAGCTGTATTTGGTTTGAATCAGCGTCCGTATGTTCACATATCACTAGTCCCTGCTTGGCCAGGTAGTGAATGCTAGTAAATATTCTGTGTAAGGCATCCTGTGCTGCTTGCATTCCATTCTTGTAACTGGCAGACATCAATGCAGATATGTTTGTTTGAGACTGCAGGGCAGCATGCTTCATTACAGCTTCCTTGTGGCACACTGATCTTTCGTGTGATGTGAAACCACGCAGTGCATGTTTCCAGTCCTCATGTCCAGATGAAATAAAAGCTGGTTCAGCTTTTGTGGAAAATGTTAACAGCTTCTTTTCTGAGCACGTCCTGCAAGTGGAACAAAACACCTTGTCTGACTGCTTATGATACTCCAGCCAGATAAACTTTGCTAACCAAGATTGCCGAAAATTTATTTTCTGTCTTTGCCTTTGAGGCAATATCTTCTGCATGTGTCTCTTCTGACACTTCAGTTTGCAAGGGTACTGGATTACCAGAAGTGGAGCAACTTTACCCTTGTTCTTCTGCAGTGTCACTTTCCTTCTGTCACACTTTTTTTATTACGTATCTATCCATATTGCGCAGTTGGCTGTTCAAATAAAAAAATTAGCAAAAAAGAATGATTCAGCACACACACTGACTGCAATACTGCTTAGGCTACAAATTTGTACCTGAGCTTGCTATGTTGTGTTTTCACAACAGTGGCACTTGCTTTGGCATCAGGTGGGTTAAGAGTAACGGACTGTGTGCTGGGAAATAAAGTGTGACAGTCAGCATCTGCAGAGTGATATGAAGTACTCCCCGTGCCAACTGAGAACTTGCACATATCTGTGCACACAGATTGCTGGGTGCAGAGATCTTTAGGGTGATGATTGACAGGTGCAGGGATGGCTGCCTGCATTCAGCAATCAGGCCCCCCAACACCCCCATCATGTGCCATGGTTGGAAGCTCAGAGGCAGTGTGAGCGACTACCATCCCAATCCCTATCCCACGTAATGACAATCCCATATGGTGAAGATCGCATGAAGATACTCTGTATATGTTGCTGGCCTGATCTCACCTGTTAGAAGCCAGAACTAAGATGTGCAACACAGTGTCAGACTCTGCAGCTCTCGAAATAGGGAGACACAATGGCCTGCGCCTGCTCAGGTCATGTTACATAATTTGAAATCTTGATATTCCGAAGCAGCCATGCAAAGGAGCCCAGTGAGCGTGCAAGGACCTAAAGGGCTACTTGCATGAAAATGACAGGCTCATTAGCATGGAGACAGGCACTATTTTGCACCTGCACAGCACCGCACTGCCGATAACCAGCCCTCTGCTGCCCCATCCAAGAAGGGTATCCCTGGTGGTGGTGGCATGGCACCCCCCTGTCTTTGAGACCATCCCTATATAGTAAGCAACATGAGCGGTATGGTATCCCCCTCCTCTGATCCCCCCAAGTGCAAATACTTCCCTTCTCTGGTGCCCAGTGGTCATGCTCCCCACCTGTGCCCAAGCCCCATGTTGATGTATTATTCCCTGGTGTGTAGCGGTACTGCCCACCACCCAAAACCCAATCCAGTAGGGCCAAGAACTCCTCCCAGCATTTGTCAAGTACCCACCTAGGCCACACCACCATTGCAGCAGCCTGAGCCATCCTGCCACAACAGTGTGGGAATCCACTTGCAAGGAAGTCCCCCATACACACACAACAACACCCCGGCCCTGTACGTACGTACCCCAGTGATTTGAGCAACCCCTGCCCATTCCTCAGTCATGGTTAGTGTCCCCCTTTCCAGTATCAACAACACATGCGTCCACACACACACACATTGGTGCCGCTGTCTGATCTGACTGAGTGTGCCACAGTGAGTGAATTAATTGTGATGCAACCCGCCACACACCACCTCAGCTACCTCTAACAGTAACAACGAGGAGCGTGTCCTATCTTGGTGAGTCACCCATGCCCTATTCATAAGCTGCACTATCTGTTACTCAGACAGCAGGCTGCCTAGGTGGTGTGTGGTGGGCTGTGCCAGTCACAGTCCCCTCTGTCACCATGGCACAGACAGTGAGGTCAGACAGAAGTATCAACTGGGAAGGAGTGGCACATTCCTAAGGTGGGATGGTGCAAATCACGGTGTACAGGGCCAGGGCATTTTGTGTGTGTGGGGGGGAATTCCTTGCAAATGGATTCCCACACGGTTGTGGCAGGATGGCTCAGGCTGCTGCCATGGGGGTGGTGGCTTGGGGAGGACTTGACAAACATTGGGGGGAGCTGTCATCCATACTAGGTTGGGTACTGGGTATGGAGAGGTACCAGGGACTAATACATACAACCTAGGGCATGGGCACAGGTGGGCAAGGGACCACACAGGACACCAGGGAAGGGATTAGGGAAACATTCACACTTAGGAGGCAGGGATCAGAGGAACATGTTCCTCTCTATAAGGAGTTGGGATCGAAAGGAGGGGTCGGTGAATGTATCACTGCACACCAGCAACACATTCCATACTATATGGGAGCAGGCTTGGAGGGGAAGGGATCAACTGCACACCAGGGAGTGAGTACTGTGTGAAGTGCGTGGAGGGGGTGGGGACCCACCCCCACCCCGACCCTGGCACACTCCTTCCACCAAGAGCTACAATTGCAAAGTAAAGCATGTTTACCACTAGAAACATGTGGCAATGCCATCCTAATACATCCACAGTATAAATGTAGCATATACATTTCACAGATGAGTTCAGCAACCAGAAATCTGTAATAATTGTATTTGTGTGCAGTCAGTGGAGGTCATCTTTAATGACATGAGTCATTAATTACTAAATTACCTGCAAAATGTCTGAGAAAAGCAGAAATATACTAAGCACGATCATTGGATGTCAGAACCACATTGTTGCTGGCTTCCGGTTCCGCCCCCAAGGTTGATGGCCACCTAAGGAGTTCACCTCCTCAACTATTTCCCCACCAACACTTGAACTTGGAAAAGAAAAAATCATTTAACAAGATGAATAAGAGGAGGAATAAAGGATCCAAGTCACTAAAGACCCGGAAAATGGAAGATTACATGGTGGATGTTGAGAGATCGGACTTGGAGGCCTCCGAGTCAGATGCCACGTCGGCACAGCCTGCTCCTTCCCCAGCCAAAACTAACTCAGTTGCTTATAGCACACCAAAAAGCAGAAATAAGAAAATCAAACTAGACAAGATCTATAACTAACTATGTGTGTTCCGGGCAGATATTAAACAGCTCTATGGGGAGATGCGTAAAGACATAATTGCGCTGGGACAACAGGCCGATGATAACGAGCGCCAAATAACCGCCACAGAAAACAGAGTGGATGAACTTGAATCCCTTGTTCAACACTTACAGAACTAGCAAGAGATGCTTGAAGCCCACCAGGATGATGCTGAGAATCGAGAGAGGCATAAGAGTATTCGGATTTACTGCATTACAGAAGGCGTAGAAGGCTCGAAAATAAAAGAATTTGTGGCAAACCTCCTACAAAAAGTTCTTGATCTCCCCAAAGACATGCACTTGGGCCTGGAGAGAGTATGTAGAGCCCTGGCACCCAAATTCACCTCGGCAGCAGCCAGTCCACGCGCAATTATAGCCCAATTTAATAGTTATGCGACTAAAGAGCAAATTCTGTTAACAGCATGGCGCAAACAATGAATCTACCATGGCCAAACCAGATTCTACATCAATCACGACTATGCTCTACAAATGATGCGACAACGTAGGGCTTATCTCCCACTGCTACCAACATTAATGCCCCAAGGCATTAAGTTTAACGTGCCATACCCAGCAAAATTAGTGGTCTTCATGCCAGAAGGAAAGCAGGCATACTGTACAGTTGCTGAGGCCCAGGAGGCCCTGACGGTAAAAGGCATCATCTTCCCAGAATGATCGTACCTCCCTGCACCACAGGCTCTTCAGCCACCATGCTGGCAGAATAAGCAAATGGCAGCAAGCTCCGAGGAGAAGAGAAAGAACACCGTCAATCCCAAACAGTGGCTAGCTGAATTCAGGAGCGAAGAAGTGACAGCTAAGAATATCTGAGCCATGCGGACTGCTTACACTCTCTACTACTCTCGGCATATTAGGCTGAGGATGAGGTAATGGGCTGAGGGCCTTGGTGGGGGAGGCAAGGAGGTGGGGAGTGAGCTTTCTTTTCCTCACCTTGGCCGCGGGGACAGTCCTGACTCTAGACCATTTAGAGACTATTGAGTTTAATCCTCTATATCTGGGTGACCGAGGTCACATGTCAAGGTCCACCCTGTGAACTCCCTCTCTCCTCCTGATTTATTTCCTCCGCCGGGTGCCACCAACCTACCCTTATTGAAACTATCACTGAGACCATTACTAAACCCCCTGAATTTAATACTGGAGATGAACTAAGTGGCTCAAGACACTACAAGACCTATCAGTATAACTCTCTGGGAAAGACTTGCAGTTCGACTCCCTTAGATGGCTCTTTCCCTTATCATTTCACCCCACGGGGGCCCAAACCAGCAGGAGCCTTAAATGGAGAGTGGTTAAGGGTTGGAGCCAAATGCTTATTGTTATATCTATTGAACTCTATACATGTGGACTGAGAGTCTTCTCTGGACCAGTGGTATAAATCCATTATGTAACAATGTATTTCTACATGATCCTTAGAATTAGTGGCTCATTTTGACTTGAATCTGTTGCAGAGATGTTTTTCTCTATCTATCTTTACTTCGAGGATAGGGAACAAGTTGAAATGGTGAATTTAGGAGGCACTCACTCATGCGGACATATGGGGGCGCTAGCGTCCCAGCAATTTATTTTATGTTTTTCCCTTATTGTTTGCTCCTCTTTGTTTCAGGGTCTTACTGGCCCATCGGGGGACTGCGGTAAAGGAAGCCTTGGACTTAACCCCTCTTCTGCGTTGAAGGGGGCAGTATAGTGCAGTGGTCTAAGGCTCTGAGCTGCAAATCTAGTGACATCCAGCAGACCCAGACCTGGGTTTGAATCCCACAGCTTCCACTTGCACACTGTGTGACCCTGAGCAAGTCACTTAACCTCCTTGTGCTCCCAGGTAGCTCCTGTGAAAAAGCTTTCAGTTTAGTGTGCTATACCTGGTTTAAAAAAAAAAAAGTTGCATACCATCTCGACTTCCCCAGCATACATAGGGAAACAAAATATAGTTTTGCCTACCTTGGAAGCATATTTTATTATTTGCTCCTATGGGATACTCATTATCAAACAAGACTTGAATGTTATTCTATTGTTTAGGGATATCAAGTTAAGGATAACTGTTACCTGGTTTGTTCGTTGGTATGAACTACACTGTGCCCTGTTGGCATGGCAGTTAAAATTCTGTTATTTAAAATATGCAATACTATCCAACTCCTCTATAGTTGAGATGAAAGGTGATTCAGGAATAACCTCTTATGGAATAGGTTTGCTGGGGTCAGTGGGTCTAAAGGTAATAGATGGCTTATGCCTAATGAATCCAAAGAAGACTACTGATTACCAGCTGGGCTTTTACGTTGATACTGATTCAGAGACCGTTGGGGGAGGGGAAAGGCCAATACAATGGGAAATCCTTACTATATAATGTCTATAATGGCAAGCACCTCACTTATATTGTCATTTAATGTAAACAGCATCCATAATCCCATTAAGCGAAAACACCTTTTGCCTTTCTTTAAACACCATAAACCTGATATAATTCTTCTTCAAGAGACCCACCTTCCTGAGGTGGAGCACCCTAAACCAAAACCGTGAGAATTTCAGATGGTGGTAGCCGCCTCCCATCCCTCTGGCAGAAGGCGAGGTACAGCAATCTTGGTACCCCATGGGGTACAGTTCCACACTCAAAAACAAATTATAGATAAGGAGAGAAATTATGTCATCATAGTAGGCCAACTTTATTCAGAACAGGTCACACTGGCATCGATCTACCTCCCTCCAGGGAGCAAAGTTTGAATCAAACAAATATTTTTTGATGATTTTCTTTCTCACACACAGGGTCTATGCCTAATTAGGGAGACTTAAATGTCACCATGAATACTACCCGGGATGCCTCGGTACCCTCCAGGCATAGGACCTCAGCCCTTCAGAAATATATTAAACAAGCCCTTCCCTCACTGGGCTTGACAGATTTCTGGAGACACTTTTTTCCATCTGTCAGGGCCTATACTCATTACTCCCCCAAAACTAACATCTCTGCTAGATTGGACTACGTTTTGTCTTCAGTCGAGCATCTAAAGAGTATCAGAGATATCTACATAGGGACCTCAATACTATCAGACCATGCCCCACTTTTTCTAAAAATTGATGTTATAAAACCAAAAAAAATAGGCTTTTTGGCGATTTAACTTACTTCACCTTCAGGATCCAGAGTTCCTGCAAATGGTAAAGAAATGCATCCCTCAAATTCGGGCAGATAATGACTCTCCAGAGATTTCTTCTGCAATAAAGTGGGATACCCTTAAAACAGTTCTAAGGGGGGAAATTAAATTATCCAATACTCCACTCATAAGAAGAAAGCTAGGGAGGCAATGGAAAAGGAACTCCAAAGGGCTTTGGCTGATTTACAGCTCAAGCTGCTCTAGGGAGATTTATCTGGAAAAAACCCTGCTATTAACCACCAAGCAGAAACTTCAGAGATGGGTGGACCAAAAATTGAGCATCAATTACTTTATTTAAAACTTAAGTCACAGGAGGGAGGTCCTCGAGATGCAAGGAATCTGGCCCAATGCCTCCGGGGTGCTAAACAAAGAGCAATGGTTACTAAACAGCTGATTTCTATAGAAAGTTGTACTCAAAAGACATATACCCATCTTCCCCTTCAACTAGTCACTTACCTAAAAAATTCTTCCCTCCCACAGCTCTCACAACAACAAGCAGTAGGGTTACTCCATTCCATCATAGGCGATGAGATCTTTAGCCACACTCAAGCAAACAAAAAAAACAAAAGTCTCCAGGCCCAGATGGTTACCCAAATGAGTTTTATAAGAAATTCCAGAAGTTACTCATACCTGCAATATTACTGTTTTTTTCTGGGCATACAATAAGGAGACCCTCCCCCACCATCATGGCAATACACTGAAATTGTGGCTATACCCAAACCGGGAAAATATTCTACCTTGATACCCTCATACTGTCCCATTTCAAAACTTAGTTTGTGACTATAAAATTGTTATGTCTATTTTGGCACATAGGATGGATGGCCTTCTACCTTTATTGATAGAAAAAGATCAGGTGGGATTTATTATGAAGCGTCAAGCACATGACACTATCTGCCAGGTTCTGTTGCTCACAGAATATGTGGTACAAAGAAAAATACTCTTCGTCCTTCTCAGTCTTGATGCCAAGAAGGCATTTGACAGGGTGGCATGGCCCTTTTTGTGGGCTACCCAGAAACGCTTTGCCTTCCTGGAGAGGTTCATTTCCCAAATCCAGGCTATGTACCACTCCCCTGTAGCATATATTTAACTAGACAGAACACTGTCTAATCCTTTCTCCTTATCTAGAGGCACTAGACAGGGTTGCCCCCTGTCCCCACTTATATTTGCTTTATATTTAGCTGCAAACATCAGAGTGTCTAGCTAACAAATGGGGAATACCTATTGGGGGGGAGGGAGTACAAACTTATTCTTTTTGTGGATAACATCCTGTTAACCCTCACTTCACCTGAGACTACTATCCCAGCAGTATGGGCACAACTCAGTGTGTGTGGGTCACTCTCAGGGTATAAGATAAACAGTTCTAAAACGGACGTTCTTAATTTTTCCTTCACCCCCCCCCCCGCAACTGCTAAAACTTCAGTACCCCTTTAGATGGCATAAGGTAGAGATGAGGTATCTAAGCATAAAAACTCCCTCTACATTGGACCATTTGTAACTTGTTAACCTAGGACAAATTACTCAACAGATAGCTACAGATTTGTCCAAAGGGACACAAATGTACTTCGGCCTGATGAATCGGACTGAAGCTATCCAACAAAATGTTCTTCCCCACATACTTTTTTCCCTACAAACTTTACTTATCTTCCCCTCTAAAGTCTATTTTCAATCCTAGGATAAATTGATATCTAGATTTATTTGGGGAGGTAAGCCACCACGAGTAAAGTATGGGATACTGCAACAGCCCAGGGCACAAGGTGGACTAAACTTACCAAACATTAAAGATTATGCCCAGGCAGCACAGATACACACAACCCTTTTACATATAGCCACTCAATACAAGGCCCATTGGAAGGACATAGAAGTAATACTCAATGGCCTGGACCACCTCCCATGTACCTCCTGGGTGATCCACCAAAACGACTTCCTTTGACTCGATTTTCAGAAGTGACACAGGAATTCCTTAGAAACTGGCTATATGTGCTCAGATACATCCTTTCAGTGCCCGATAAACATTCCCTTACATCCATGGTATATGACCTTTCCACTTGCCCATCCCAGCTAACATCATTACTACAAGGCTAGGAACCGTACTCCTTACATTATGGCTTTCAGATAGTTGGCCCCTTGAGTGCTCATTCTTTTTCATATTTACAATCAGTATATAAATTACCCCCTAGCCAGTACTAAACCTATGTACATCTTAAAAGCAGACTCCTCCCAATCGAGGAATCACCAATTAAAGTAGCTGAAGCCCCATTGAATCTGGTGATGCTGATTATTCATCGCTTACAAGAAGGAAGCCAGGAACATATTATTAGTAGCCTTTATTAGGCACTCAGAAAGTATAAAATGGAAATACTTGACTCGGCTAGGCTTAAGTGGACAAAAGAGCTCAATTCTCAGATAGAGGAGGATGCTTGGTGTAAATCAGCCTTCCCCTATGCGGAAATCTCAGCCACAACATATTGGAAGGAGTTTGCATGGAAAACCAGAGTACATTGTTTTACAACTCCAGATATTGCTGCTAAATTTAAGTGGAAAGATAGTGGCTACTGCTGTAGAGGCTGTGGGTACTCACCAGCAGGACATGAGCATATATTTTGGTCCTGCCCAGCCCTTCATGGGTATTGGAGCGAGATAAAGACAGAGCTTGCGGCTATATCTGATACATCGGATTGGCTCAACCTTTATCTGGATGGCGACACCCCCAATTGGTGTTAAATTCAACTGGGTACAGTACAAATTGGTGGCTCGATTAGTCTTAGTGACCAAAAAGGTAATCACAAGACTATGGCTTACGAACAGCATACCAGTAAAAGAGACATGGAGGAATCTAACTTATGAAGTATATCATTTGGAGCGCATATCTGCCAAATTGAACAATAGAAGAAAAAACGTTGGTAACAGATGAGATAGATGGATTGCTTATCAACTAGATCACTACCCAGATTTTGTACCATGAGTGACATAAATAGATTAGAATATTCAGAAAGGGTATGGCTGAACCAGAATTTCATACTGAACTGGACCACCTATGTGGGGTCGCCTCAGGTTCCAGGTAAATCAATAACAATGAGAAATATTAACCTCAGTAACTGTATTAAGACACTGTACCTAGTATTAACCTGGATACTGAATATCTAGACATTTATGGCTTTTCTTGTACAGAATTGGAATTGGACTTGGACTGAGATTCAGATAGATAATGCATTCTATTGGAAAAACAGAAACTATGTATGTATTGCATTATGAATAATGTTGTTTTTATAAAAAATCAAAAATATGCAATTTAAAAAACAAGAAACACATTGTTGCTGAAAGACCATATGACGATTTATTTGTCAGCACACACATACTGCCACAGTGAGAGTACTGGTAACAGGCCTTTTGTGCCCAAATATGTCATACTTTTCTTCAACAAACCACACAACCTCTGTTTCGCAACAATTCCATTAAATGCATTTTCGGTTTACAACTTGTAAATAAATTTAGGTTATATCATGTGATACGAGCTCAGCTGATAGCTGCATGCCTTTGAAGGAACATTAACATAATTAGTGGTCAAGCAGCTGTCACAAACAAGATAGAAGACCATAAATCTGGGAAGACTTAGACACACACAGTGTGCTACTAAAAGATAAGTAGGGATGTCAACATGTTCAGTTTTACAGATTCAAAACAAGTATAGTAGTTAGTCAACACTCCCCACCTCTCCCCACCCCCTGAAGACTTGACCACCTGACCAAATTAGACTTCCCAAAAAAATAAAACATTAAGTGCCCACACACTTACTCACAGTGATGGTCATCCTCAAACTCCACCAGCTCATAGCATACCAGGGCCTTTTGCATGGTGCCATCTCATGTTGGTGTACTTTGACGCACTACTCTCGCATGCTTCATGAGTGAGCATTGCAGTGTCACACACTAACATGAGAGAGCA